>JAPDNY010000014.1:45705-1245705 GCA_029375565.1 Gekko gecko
CCTGGCCTGGCCTGGCCTGGCCCTGGCCTGGCTGGCCTGGCCCTGGCCTGGCCTGGCCTGGCTGGCCTGGCCTGGCCTGGCCTGGCTGGCCTGGCCTGGCCTGGCCTGGCCTGGCCTGGCCTGGCCCTGGCCTGGCCTGGCCTGGCCTGGCCTGGCCTGGCCTGGCCCCTTGGCCTGGCCTGGCCTGGCCTGGCCCTGGCCTGGCCTGGCCTGGCCTGGCCTGACTGCCTGGCCTGGCCTGGCCTGGCCTGGCCTGGCCTGGCCTGGCCTGGCCCTGGCCTGGCCTGGCCTGGCCCTGGCCTGGCCTGGCCTGGCCTGGCCTGGCCTGGCCTGGCCTGGCCCTGGCCTGGCCTGGCCTGGCCTGGCCTGGCCCTGGCCTGGCCTGGCCTGGCCTGGCCTGGCCCTGGCCTGGCCTGGCCTGGCCTGGCCTGGCCTGGCCTGGCCTGGCCTGGCCTGGCCCTGGCCTGGCCTGGCCTGGCCTGGCCTGGCCTGGCCTGGCCTGGCCTGGCCCTGGCCTGGCCTGGCCTGGCCTGGCCTGGCCTGGCCTGGCCCTGGCCTGGCCTGGCCTGGCCTGGCCTGGCCTGGCCCTGGCCTGGCCTGGCCCTGGCCTGGCCTGGCCTGGCCTGGCCTGGCCTGGCCTGGCCTGGCCCTGGCCTGGCCTGGCCTGGCCTGGCCTGGCCTGGCCTGGCCCTGGCCTGGCCTGGCCTGGCCTGGCCTGGCCTGGCCTGGCCTGGCCTGGCCTGGCCTGGCCTGGCCTGGCCTGGCCTGGCCCTGGCCTGGCCCTGGCCTGGCCTGGCCTGGCCTGGCCTGGCCTGGCCTGGCCTGGCCTGGCCCTGGCCTGGCCTGGCCTGGCCTGGCCTGGCCTGGCCTGGCCTGGCCTGGCCTGGCCTGGCCTGGCCTGGCCCTGGCCTGGCCTGGCCTGGCCTGGCCTGGCCTGGCCTGGCCTGGCCCTGGCCTGGCCTGGCCTGGCCTGGCCCTGGCCTGGCCTGGCCTGGCCTGGCCCTGGCCTGGCCTGGCCTGGCCTGGCCCTGGCCTGGCCTGGCCTGGCCTGGCCTGGCCCTGGCCTGGCCTGGCCTGGCCTGGCCTGGCCTGGCCTGGCCCTGGCCTGGCCTGGCCTGGCCCTGGCCTGGCCTGGCCTGGCCTGGCCCTGGCCTGGCCTGGCCTGGCCTGGCCTGGCCCTGGCCCTGGCCTGGCCTGGCCTGGCCCTGGCCTGGCCTGGCCTGGCCTGGCCTGGCCTGGCCTGGCCTGGCCTGGCCTGGCCTGGCCTGGCCTGGCCTGGCCCTGGCCTGGCCTGGCCTGGCCCTGGCCTGGCCTGGCCTGGCCTGGCCTGGCCTGGCCTGGCCCTGGCCTGGCCTGGCCTGGCCTGGCCTGGCCTGGCCTGGCCTGGCCTGGCCTGGCCTGGCCTGGCCTGGCCTGGCCTGGCCTGGCCTGGCCTGGCCCTGGCCCTGGCCTGGCCTGGCCTGGCCTGGCCTGGCCTGGCCTGGCCTGGCCTGGCCTGGCCTGGCCTGGCCTGGCCCTGGCCTGGCCTGGCCTGGCCTGGCCTGGCCTGGCCTGGCCTGGCCTGGCCTGGCCTGGCCTGGCCTGGCCTGGCCTGGCCTGGCCTGGCCTGGCCTGGCCTGGCCTGGCCTGGCCTGGCCCTGGCCTGGCCTGGCCTGGCCTGGCCTGGCCTGGCCCTGGCCTGGCCTGGCCTGGCCTGGCCTGGCCTGGCCTGGCCTGGCCTGGCCTGGCCTGGCCTGGCCTGGCCTGGCCCTGGCCTGGCCTGGCCTGGCCCTGGCCTGGCCTGGCCTGGCCTGGCCTGGCCCTGGCCTGGCCTGGCCTGGCCTGGCCTGGCCTGGCCCTGGCCTGGCCTGGCCTGGCCTGGCCTGGCCTGGCCTGGCCTGGCCTGGCCTGGCCTGGCCTGGCCTGGCCTGGCCTGGCCTGGCCTGGCCTGGCCTGGCCTGGCCTGGCCCTGGCCTGGCCTGGCCTGGCCTGGCCTGGCCTGGCCTGGCCTGGCCTGGCCTGGCCTGGCCTGGCCTGGCCTGGCCTGGCCTGGCCTGGCCTGGCCTGGCCTGGCCTGGCCTGGCCTGGCCTGGCCTGGCCTGGCCTGGCCTGGCCCTGGCCTGGCCTGGCCTGGCCTGGCCTGGCCTGGCCTGGCCTGGCCTGGCCTGGCCTGGCCTGGCCTGGCCTGGCCTGGCCTGGCCTGGCCCTGGCCTGGCCTGGCCTGGCCTGGCCTGGCCTGGCCTGGCCTGGCCTGGCCTGGCCTGGCCTGGCCTGGCCCTGGCCTGGCCTGGCCTGGCCTGGCCTGGCCTGGCCTGGCCTGGCCCTGGCCTGGCCTGGCCTGGCCCTGGCCTGGCCTGGCCTGGCCTGGCCTGGCCCTGGCCTGGCCTGGCCTGGCCTGGCCTGGCCTGGCCTGGCCTGGCCCTGGCCTGGCCTGGCCTGGCCTGGCCTGGCCTGGCCCTGGCCTGGCCTGGCCTGGCCCTGGCCCTGGCCTGGCCTGGCCTGGCCTGGCCTGGCCCTGGCCTGGCCTGGCCTGGCCTGGCCCTGGCCTGGCCTGGCCTGGCCCTGGCCTGGCCTGGCCCTGGCCTGGCCTGGCCCTGGCCTGGCCTGGCCTGGCCTGGCCTGGCCTGGCCTGGCCCTGGCCTGGCCTGGCCTGGCCTGGCCTGGCCTGGCCTGGCCTGGCCTGGCCTGGCCTGGCCTGGCCTGGCCTGGCCTGGCCTGGCCTGGCCTGGCCTGGCCTGGCCTGGCCTGGCCCTGGCCTGGCCTGGCCTGGCCCTGGCCTGGCCTGGCCTGGCCTGGCCTGGCCTGGCCTGGCCTGGCCTGGCCTGGCCTGGCCTGGCCCTGGCCTGGCCTGGCCTGGCCCTGGCCTGGCCTGGCCTGGCCTGGCCTGGCCTGGCCTGGCCTGGCCTGGCCTGGCCTGGCCTGGCCCTGGCCCTGGCCTGGCCTGGCCTGGCCTGGCCTGGCCTGGCCCTGGCCTGGCCTGGCCCTGGCCTGGCCTGGCCTGGCCTGGCCTGGCCTGGCCTGGCCTGGCCCTGGCCTGGCCTGGCCCTGGCCTGGCCTGGCCTGGCCTGGCCTGGCCTGGCCTGGCCTGGCCTGGCCTGGCCTGGCCTGGCCTGGCCTGGCCTGGCCTGGCCTGGCCTGGCCTGGCCCTGGCCTGGCCTGGCCCTGGCCTGGCCTGGCCTGGCCTGGCCTGGCCCTGGCCTGGCCTGGCCTGGCCTGGCCTGGCCTGGCCTGGCCCTGGCCTGGCCTGGCCTGGCCTGGCCTGGCCCTGGCCCTGGCCTGGCCTGGCCTGGCCTGGCCTGGCCCTGGCCTGGCCTGGCCTGGCCTGGCCTGGCCTGGCCTGGCCTGGCCTGGCCTGGCCTGGCCCTGGCCTGGCCTGGCCTGGCCTGGCCTGGCCTGGCCTGGCCCTGGCCTGGCCTGGCCTGGCCTGGCCTGGCCTGGCCCTGGCCTGGCCTGGCCTGGCCTGGCCTGGCCCTGGCCTGGCCTGGCCTGGCCTGGCCTGGCCCTGGCCTGGCCTGGCCTGGCCTGGCCCTGGCCTGGCCTGGCCTGGCCTGGCCTGGCCTGGCCCTGGCCTGGCCTGGCCTGGCCTGGCCTGGCCTGGCCTGGCCTGGCCTGGCCTGGCCTGGCCCTGGCCTGGCCTGGCCTGGCCTGGCCTGGCCTGGCCTGGCCTGGCCTGGCCTGGCCTGGCCTGGCCTGGCCTGGCCCTGGCCTGGCCTGGCCTGGCCTGGCCTGGCCTGGCCTGGCCTGGCCTGGCCTGGCCTGGCCTGGCCTGGCCTGGCCTGGCCTGGCCTGGCCTGGCCTGGCCTGGCCTGGCCTGGCCTGGCCTGGCCTGGCCTGGCCTGGCCTGGCCTGGCCTGGCCTGGCCTGGCCTGGCCTGGCCTGGCCTGGCCTGGCCTGGCCTGGCCCTGGCCTGGCCTGGCCCTGGCCTGGCCTGGCCTGGCCTGGCCTGGCCTGGCCTGGCCTGGCCTGGCCTGGCCTGGCCTGGCCTGGCCTGGCCTGGCCTGGCCTGGCCTGGCCTGGCCTGGCCTGGCCTGGCCTGGCCTGGCCTGGCCTGGCCTGGCCCTGGCCTGGCCTGGCCTGGCCTGGCCTGGCCTGGCCTGGCCTGGCCTGGCCTGGCCTGGCCTGGCCTGGCCTGGCCTGGCCTGGCCTGGCCTGGCCTGGCCTGGCCTGGCCTGGCCCTGGCCTGGCCTGGCCTGGCCTGGCCTGGCCTGGCCTGGCCTGGCCTGGCCTGGCCTGGCCCTGGCCTGGCCTGGCCTGGCCTGGCCCTGGCCTGGCCTGGCCTGGCCTGGCCTGGCCTGGCCTGGCCTGGCCTGGCCTGGCCTGGCCTGGCCTGGCCTGGCCTGGCCTGGCCTGGCCTGGCCCTGGCCTGGCCTGGCCTGGCCTGGCCTGGCCTGGCCTGGCCTGGCCTGGCCTGGCCTGGCCTGGCCTGGCCTGGCCCTGGCCTGGCCTGGCCTGGCCTGGCCTGGCCTGGCCTGGCCTGGCCTGGCCTGGCCCTGGCCTGGCCTGGCCTGGCCTGGCCTGGCCTGGCCCTGGCCTGGCCTGGCCTGGCCTGGCCTGGCCTGGCCTGGCCTGGCCTGGCCTGGCCTGGCCTGGCCTGGCCCTGGCCTGGCCTGGCCTGGCCTGGCCTGGCCTGGCCTGGCCTGGCCTGGCCCTGGCCTGGCCTGGCCTGGCCTGGCCTGGCCTGGCCCTGGCCTGGCCTGGCCTGGCCTGGCCCTGGCCTGGCCTGGCCTGGCCTGGCCTGGCCTGGCCTGGCCTGGCCTGGCCTGGCCTGGCCTGGCCTGGCCTGGCCTGGCCTGGCCCTGGCCTGGCCTGGCCTGGCCTGGCCTGGCCTGGCCTGGCCTGGCCCCTGGCCTGGCCTGGCCTGGCCCTGGCCTGGCCTGGCCTGGCCTGGCCTGGCCTGGCCTGGCCTGGCCTGGCCTGGCCTGGCCTGGCCTGGCCTGGCCTGGCCCTGGCCTGGCCTGGCCTGGCCTGGCCTGGCCTGGCCTGGCCTGGCCTGGCCTGGCCTGGCCTGGCCTGGCCTGGCCTGGCCTGGCCTGGCCTGGCCCTGGCCTGGCCTGGCCTGGCCTGGCCTGGCCTGGCCTGGCCTGGCCTGGCCTGGCCCTGGCCTGGCCTGGCCTGGCCTGGCCTGGCCTGGCCTGGCCTGGCCTGGCCCTGGCCTGGCCTGGCCTGGCCTGGCCCTGGCCTGGCCTGGCCTGGCCTGGCCTGGCCTGGCCTGGCCTGGCCTGGCCTGGCCTGGCCTGGCCTGGCCTGGCCTGGCCTGGCCTGGCCTGGCCTGGCCCTGGCCTGGCCTGGCCTGGCCTGGCCTGGCCTGGCCCTGGCCTGGCCCTGGCCTGGCCCTGGCCTGGCCTGGCCTGGCCTGGCCTGGCCCTGGCCTGGCCTGGCCTGGCCTGGCCTGGCCTGGCCTGGCCTGGCCTGGCCTGGCCTGGCCCTGGCCTGGCCCTGGCCTGGCCTGGCCTGGCCCTGGCCTGGCCTGGCCTGGCCTGGCCTGGCCTGGCCTGGCCTGGCCTGGCCTGGCCTGGCCTGGCCTGGCCTGGCCTGGCCTGGCCTGGCCTGGCCTGGCCTGGCCTGGCCTGGCCTGGCCTGGCCTGGCCTGGCCTGGCCCTGGCCTGGCCTGGCCTGGCCTGGCCTGGCCTGGCCTGGCCTGGCCTGGCCTGGCCTGGCCTGGCCCTGGCCTGGCCTGGCCTGGCCTGGCCTGGCCTGGCCTGGCCTGGCCTGGCCTGGCCTGGCCTGGCCTGGCCTGGCCTGGCCTGGCCTGGCCTGGCCTGGCCCTGGCCTGGCCTGGCCTGGCCTGGCCTGGCCTGGCCTGGCCTGGCCTGGCCTGGCCTGGCCTGGCCTGGCCTGGCCTGGCCTGGCCTGGCCTGGCCTGGCCTGGCCTGGCCTGGCCTGGCCTGGCCTGGCCTGGCCTGGCCTGGCCTGGCCTGGCCTGGCCCTGGCCTGGCCTGGCCTGGCCTGGCCTGGCCTGGCCTGGCCTGGCCTGGCCTGGCCTGGCCTGGCCTGGCCTGGCCTGGCCTGGCCTGGCCTGGCCTGGCCTGGCCTGGCCTGGCCTGGCCTGGCCCTGGCCTGGCCTGGCCTGGCCTGGCCTGGCCTGGCCTGGCCTGGCCTGGCCTGGCCTGGCCTGGCCTGGCCCTGGCCTGGCCTGGCCTGGCCTGGCCCTGGCCTGGCCTGGCCTGGCCTGGCCTGGCCTGGCCTGGCCTGGCCTGGCCTGGCCTGGCCCTGGCCTGGCCTGGCCTGGCCTGGCCTGGCCTGGCCTGGCCTGGCCTGGCCTGGCCTGGCCTGGCCTGGCCTGGCCTGGCCCTGGCCTGGCCTGGCCTGGCCTGGCCTGGCCCTGGCCTGGCCTGGCCTGGCCTGGCCTGGCCCTGGCCTGGCCCTGGCCTGGCCTGGCCTGGCCTGGCCTGGCCTGGCCTGGCCTGGCCTGGCCTGGCCTGGCCTGGCCCTGGCCTGGCCTGGCCTGGCCTGGCCTGGCCTGGCCTGGCCTGGCCCTGGCCTGGCCTGGCCTGGCCCTGGCCTGGCCTGGCCTGGCCTGGCCTGGCCTGGCCTGGCCTGGCCTGGCCTGGCCCTGGCCTGGCCTGGCCTGGCCCTGGCCCTGGCCTGGCCTGGCCTGGCCTGGCCTGGCCTGGCCTGGCCTGGCCTGGCCCTGGCCTGGCCTGGCCTGGCCTGGCCTGGCCTGGCCTGGCCTGGCCTGGCCTGGCCTGGCCTGGCCTGGCCTGGCCTGGCCTGGCCTGGCCTGGCCTGGCCTGGCCTGGCCTGGCCTGGCCTGGCCTGGCCTGGCCTGGCCTGGCCTGGCCTGGCCTGGCCCTGGCCTGGCCTGGCCTGGCCTGGCCTGGCCTGGCCTGGCCTGGCCCTGGCCTGGCCCTGGCCTGGCCTGGCCTGGCCTGGCCTGGCCTGGCCTGGCCTGGCCTGGCCTGGCCTGGCCTGGCCTGGCCTGGCCTGGCCTGGCCTGGCCTGGCCTGGCCTGGCCTGGCCTGGCCTGGCCTGGCCTGGCCTGGCCTGGCCTGGCCTGGCCTGGCCTGGCCTGGCCCTGGCCTGGCCTGGCCCTGGCCTGGCCTGGCCCTGGCCTGGCCTGGCCTGGCCTGGCCCTGGCCTGGCCTGGCCTGGCCTGGCCTGGCCTGGCCTGGCCTGGCCTGGCCCTGGCCTGGCCTGGCCTGGCCTGGCCTGGCCCCTGGCCTGGCCTGGCCCTGGCCTGGCCTGGCCTGGCCTGGCCTGGCCTGGCCTGGCCTGGCCTGGCCTGGCCTGGCCTGGCCTGGCCTGGCCTGGCCTGGCCTGGCCTGGCCTGGCCTGGCCTGGCCTGGCCTGGCCTGGCCCTGGCCTGGCCTGGCCTGGCCTGGCCTGGCCCTGGCCTGGCCTGGCCTGGCCTGGCCTGGCCTGGCCTGGCCTGGCCCTGGCCTGGCCTGGCCTGGCCCTGGCCTGGCCCTGGCCTGGCCTGGCCTGGCCTGGCCTGGCCTGGCCTGGCCTGGCCTGGCCTGGCCTGGCCTGGCCTGGCCTGGCCTGGCCTGGCCTGGCCTGGCCTGGCCTGGCCCTGGCCTGGCCTGGCCTGGCCTGGCCTGGCCCTGGCCTGGCCTGGCCTGGCCTGGCCTGGCCTGGCCTGGCCTGGCCTGGCCTGGCCCTGGCCTGGCCTGGCCTGGCCTGGCCTGGCCTGGCCTGGCCCTGGCCTGGCCTGGCCTGGCCTGGCCTGGCCTGGCCTGGCCTGGCCTGGCCTGGCCCTGGCCTGGCCCTGGCCTGGCCTGGCCTGGCCTGGCCTGGCCTGGCCTGGCCTGGCCTGGCCTGGCCTGGCCTGGCCTGGCCTGGCCTGGCCTGGCCTGGCCTGGCCTGGCCTGGCCTGGCCTGGCCTGGCCCTGGCCTGGCCTGGCCTGGCCCTGGCCCTGGCCTGGCCTGGCCTGGCCTGGCCTGGCCTGGCCTGGCCTGGCCTGGCCTGGCCTGGCCTGGCCTGGCCTGGCCTGGCCTGGCCTGGCCTGGCCTGGCCTGGCCTGGCCTGGCCCTGGCCTGGCCTGGCCTGGCCTGGCCTGGCCCTGGCCTGGCCTGGCCTGGCCCTGGCCTGGCCTGGCCTGGCCTGGCCCTGGCCTGGCCTGGCCTGGCCCTGGCCTGGCCTGGCCTGGCCTGGCCTGGCCTGGCCTGGCCTGGCCTGGCCTGGCCTGGCCTGGCCTGGCCTGGCCCTGGCCCTGGCCTGGCCTGGCCTGGCCCTGGCCTGGCCTGGCCTGGCCTGGCCTGGCCTGGCCTGGCCTGGCCTGGCCTGGCCTGGCCTGGCCCTGGCCTGGCCTGGCCTGGCCTGGCCTGGCCCTGGCCTGGCCTGGCCCTGGCCTGGCCTGGCCTGGCCTGGCCTGGCCTGGCCTGGCCTGGCCTGGCCTGGCCTGGCCTGGCCTGGCCTGGCCTGGCCTGGCCTGGCCTGGCCCTGGCCTGGCCTGGCCTGGCCTGGCCTGGCCTGGCCTGGCCTGGCCTGGCCTGGCCCTGGCCTGGCCTGGCCTGGCCTGGCCTGGCCTGGCCTGGCCTGGCCTGGCCTGGCCTGGCCTGGCCTGGCCTGGCCTGGCCTGGCCTGGCCTGGCCCTGGCCTGGCCTGGCCTGGCCTGGCCTGGCCTGGCCTGGCCTGGCCCTGGCCTGGCCTGGCCTGGCCTGGCCCTGGCCTGGCCTGGCCTGGCCTGGCCTGGCCTGGCCCTGGCCTGGCCCTGGCCTGGCCTGGCCTGGCCTGGCCTGGCCTGGCCTGGCCTGGCCTGGCCTGGCCTGGCCTGGCCTGGCCTGGCCTGGCCTGGCCTGGCCTGGCCTGGCCTGGCCTGGCCTGGCCCTGGCCTGGCCTGGCCTGGCCTGGCCTGGCCTGGCCTGGCCTGGCCTGGCCTGGCCTGGCCTGGCCTGGCCTGGCCTGGCCTGGCCTGGCCTGGCCCTGGCCTGGCCTGGCCTGGCCTGGCCTGGCCTGGCCTGGCCTGGCCTGGCCTGGCCTGGCCTGGCCTGGCCTGGCCTGGCCTGGCCTGGCCTGGCCTGGCCTGGCCCTGGCCTGGCCTGGCCTGGCCTGGCCTGGCCTGGCCTGGCCTGGCCTGGCCTGGCCCTGGCCTGGCCTGGCCTGGCCTGGCCTGGCCTGGCCTGGCCTGGCCTGGCCTGGCCTGGCCTGGCCTGGCCTGGCCTGGCCTGGCCTGGCCTGGCCTGGCCTGGCCCTGGCCTGGCCTGGCCTGGCCTGGCCTGGCCCTGGCCTGGCCTGGCCTGGCCTGGCCTGGCCTGGCCTGGCCTGGCCTGGCCTGGCCTGGCCTGGCCTGGCCTGGCCTGGCCTGGCCTGGCCTGGCCTGGCCTGGCCTGGCCCTGGCCTGGCCTGGCCTGGCCTGGCCCTGGCCTGGCCTGGCCTGGCCTGGCCTGGCCTGGCCTGGCCTGGCCCTGGCCTGGCCTGGCCTGGCCTGGCCTGGCCTGGCCTGGCCTGGCCTGGCCCTGGCCTGGCCTGGCCTGGCCCTGGCCTGGCCCTGGCCTGGCCTGGCCTGGCCTGGCCCTGGCCTGGCCTGGCCTGGCCTGGCCTGGCCTGGCCTGGCCCTGGCCTGGCCTGGCCTGGCCTGGCCTGGCCCTGGCCTGGCCCTGGCCTGGCCTGGCCTGGCCTGGCCTGGCCTGGCCCTGGCCTGGCCTGGCCTGGCCTGGCCTGGCCTGGCCTGGCCTGGCCTGGCCTGGCCTGGCCTGGCCTGGCCTGGCCTGGCCCTGGCCTGGCCCTGGCCTGGCCTGGCCTGGCCTGGCCTGGCCTGGCCTGGCCTGGCCTGGCCTGGCCTGGCCTGGCCTGGCCCTGGCCCTGGCCTGGCCTGGCCTGGCCTGGCCCTGGCCCTGGCCTGGCCCTGGCCCTGGCCTGGCCTGGCCTGGCCTGGCCTGGCCTGGCCTGGCCTGGCCTGGCCTGGCCTGGCCTGGCCTGGCCTGGCCTGGCCCTGGCCTGGCCTGGCCTGGCCTGGCCTGGCCTGGCCTGGCCCTGGCCTGGCCTGGCCTGGCCTGGCCTGGCCTGGCCCTGGCCTGGCCTGGCCCTGGCCTGGCCTGGCCTGGCCTGGCCTGGCCTGGCCTGGCCTGGCCTGGCCTGGCCTGGCCCTGGCCTGGCCCTGGCCTGGCCTGGCCTGGCCTGGCCCTGGCCTGGCCTGGCCTGGCCTGGCCTGGCCTGGCCTGGCCCTGGCCTGGCCTGGCCTGGCCTGGCCTGGCCCTGGCCTGGCCTGGCCTGGCCTGGCCTGGCCCTGGCCTGGCCTGGCCTGGCCTGGCCTGGCCTGGCCCTGGCCTGGCCTGGCCCTGGCCTGGCCTGGCCCTGGCCTGGCCTGGCCTGGCCTGGCCTGGCCTGGCCTGGCCTGGCCTGGCCTGGCCTGGCCTGGCCTGGCCCTGGCCTGGCCCTGGCCTGGCCTGGCCTGGCCTGGCCTGGCCTGGCCTGGCCTGGCCTGGCCCTGGCCTGGCCTGGCCCTGGCCTGGACCTGGCCTGGCCTGGCCTGGCCTGGGCCTGGCCTGGCCTGGCCTGGCCTGGCCTGGCCTGGACCTGGCCTGGCCTGGCCTGGCCCTGAGCCTGGCCTGGCCTGGACCTAGGCCTGGCCCTGAGCCTGGCCTGGCCTGGCCTGGGCCTGAGCCTGGACCTGGCCCGGGCCTGGACCTGGGCCTGGCCTGAGCCTGGCCTGAGCCTGGCCTGGCCTGACCTGAGCCTGGCCCTAGGCCTGGCCTAGGCCTGAGCCTGAGCCTGGCCTGGCCTGGCCCTAGGCCTAGGCCTGGCCTGGCCCTGGCCTGGCCCTGACCCTAAGCCTGAGCCTGACCTAAGCCTAAGCCTAACCCTGAGCCTAAGCCTAACCTAAGCCTAGCCTAACCCTAAGCCTAACCTAACCCTAAGCCTAAGCCTAACCCTAACCACGCCCGAGGGAGGACGTGTGCAGGAAGAGCTCCTGGTCACTGAGAGGTATTTAGGCTTTTTAAAGCCGTTTTTTGTCCGATTTTCACCAAATTTTCAGTGGGGGTACTTAGAAGAAGGTCCCCCCACTGATCTAGTGGAAAATGGAACCCCCCTGTGGGGGGGTCCCCCTAGAAGCAGAGGAAAATCGCCCCATTGAAGAGAATGGAAAGCGAAACCAAGTCCATTTTAAACAGAAAGGCTTGGAAAAACCTTTGAAAATAGCCCCAAAACAACTGGATTTGGAGGGGGGAAGCCCCCGTTTTTGGAGGGGGGACCCAGGGGAAGGTTCAGGCACTGGCAGAGGGGCACCCTGACAGATCTCTGGAGACCCCAAATTATGGAAAGCCCCAGGAATTTCTTTTCAAAGAGCCAGAAAAAACGCCAGGGAAAACACAAGGAAAAATGCAATTTCTGGAGCCTGCAGCCCCTTCCCCTTTGGGAGAAGACCTTCCAGAGGGTCCCCAGAAGATGGTAGAGGATTACCCTGATGAAGCACAGAAGATCCTGACCACGGAAATGGTAGGAGACTTTGATTTTACCCCCTCTAAACTGTGCCAACCCTCTGAAGGACTGGGAATGGAGTTAAATGCAGGGGAAAAATTCTTAAGCACTGTGGGAATGGAGTTAAATGCAGGGAAAAAATTCTTAAGCACTGCAGGACCCTCTCCCCAAATTTCTGAAGACACCCAGACTTCTTCAGGGGCCCCTGAGGAATTCCTGGAGATCCAGACCTCCCCAGTGATCCCAGTTATAACAGGCAATTGTCTTAAAGAGTTGCATGACATTAAAAAAAGGGAAATAGGGGAGCAGCCTAATTTTATCCAGCTCCACAGCACCCAGCCACAAGCCATGCAGATACCTGGCAATCAGCAGGCATTGGAAGAACAATTTAAAATGCAACAAACAGTAACAACTTTTACTAAATTTGTCTGCACTCAATCTGGAATAATCACAAAAATCTCAGAAGCTGTAGAGACACAAGTTAAGACCCAGGTCAGGGCCAGAGACTATGAGAAGCACCTGGAGTTGGATATGGGCCTGGCCAAATCCCCTAGATCAAGAACCCCCTCCAAAGAGATGGAAGGAATGCAGTCTCATAGTCAAACGGTGCGTGTTGTTAAGAGAACACAGCTTCAGTTTTCTTCTGAGTCCAGATCATGCCAAGAACTGGGAGTCCAACAAAATACCATGATAGCAATGCGGGCCTCCATTGAGCCAGCAGAGACAGAGAATATTAAAGTAATGGAACAAGGGGCCCAACAGGAGAGTAAATGCAGTGAAGGTTTGAATACAGACTCTAAGCGGCAGGTGCAGCAGGAACAGCAGGCCCAACAGGCCCAGGAAACACAGGACAAGGAGCAGACACAGGAACAGTTGCAAGAGCAGGCACAAGAAATAAGAGAAGAAAATATAGAGGCCTTAAAAAACCAATTGAAATATCAGGTCAGAGACCTGAGTCAGAGACTTGTAGAGGTGACTTCGTTTAATGCTGCCATTAAAGAGTTGGACAATGCTGTGATGCACTGTGCGGACCCCTTGAGTATGCAATCTATGATAGTTAAAAGAGGGGAACTGTCTACTTTAGTGCAGAATTTAGAATCCAATATAGTATTGCTGCGCCAGTCAATAGACGATGTGATAGCAAAATTAACAGCTTTAAATGTTGACGTTGACAAATTAGTCTCTTTACCTGAGTATATTAAGAAAGACGGAGAAGACCAGACCCAGGACGTGGAAGGTGACCCAGAGGTGGTGGAGGAGGAGATCCAGTCGGAGGAAGAGGACACCGGTGACCACGGGATAAACCTGATGCAGGCGAAGGTCACTCCGCTGTTCCAAGAGGGATCGTCTCCAGAGGTGAAGCCTGCAAAACGTCAAAAGAGACAGAACGAAGAGGATGAGGCTGAAGAGACGATGGCACAGCTCGCAAAGAGTGACTCGGGTGAGTCTTTTCCAGCTTATCGTTATACACTGTCCTCAACCTCTCACGATGAACTAGTAGATATGTTACAGGGAAAGCTGGATGACACGGAGGATGATTCAGAAGATTTACCCACTCTTAAGGACCCACCGGGGCTTACTCTTAGGCGGAAATCTGCTAGTGACTCTCACGTGGGGCCTACAATAGGAACCCCGGGAAACCGCCGGATGGGCAGGGAGGCACGTTTAGCCATGGAGTGGGCGAGATGGAGAGTTTTACCGATGTCGGAAGGCTTGCAGTTGCTGGTCCCACAGGATCTGAAGCAGCTGGACCTAGCTAGATTTTGGGGTTTCATCCTCGCACATATAGGCCTACCAGATGTTCATACAGCAGCTCTTAATAAAAGAAGCAGAGATTATGTTTTGGATCTCTTGAGTGATTTTAAATCCACCCTCTTGAGTTTTCTCACAGACAGAGGGGAGAAGTCACCTGCCTTTATGGACAGGACGATCTATGCTAGAGCCCACTCTTTGACAGCGATAGATCGCCTAGTCATTGGACGCAGAGTGCGCACCTCCAAAGGAAACTACCCAGCGTGGCTGACGGAGCAGGGAATGACGGGCATGTTAAAAGATATTCTGCAGTCTTGGCAGTCCTTCACCCCAGGGCAAGTCACGGATTTATACGATGACCCGGAGCAGAGAAGGCGGGAGCTTACACCTCAGGAATGGATAGACTGGTGCCTGCAGGCGATCCACGTCTTAAAGGTCCGTACAGATAGATTGAAAGGAGAGAAGAATTGGCTCTGGAAAAAACAGATGACCAACACCGATACTGGCCAAGGCCAGAATCCGGCCAACCCTTCTCGTAGGCCGATACTTAGGAGTAAAGGGGGAAAAGTCCAAAAGGAGGTATTGACTGATTTCTTAGTAAGTCCGATGCAGGTCTCGCGGGATACTGTGAATCCAGAACCCCTGATGACATCTGGCTCAGAGGGTAGCAGACAACCGGGAAATCGGAGGCAGCGGAGAAGCGGAGGATCGATAGCGGAGCGGGATGCGGTGGCGGAGAAGGAGATCGGGACGACGGAGACTTCGAGGGCCTTACATATTCAGCAGGGGGACCCTGCGCCTCGGGGTTCCCCGCAATCCGGTGAGGACCGTGGCCTGTTACAGGAGCGAGACCTAGACCGGGACCACCCATCCGAGAGGAAGACATTGGAGTTTAAAGGGGAGGGAGGGACGGGTTCACAGAAAGCTTCACCCACTTATAGGGAACCGATGCACAGTGATATTTCCGGGGTAGAAACCCTCAGTGATAGTGATATGGAATATTGTGATGCATTAGAACCAAGTGAGGAAGAGGGAAAGGGAGCAGATGAAGTGGAGGAGAGGAATAGACGAAAGCAGGAACGAGATCAGAGGGTGGAGGGAGAAGGAGGGGGAGGTCTGAATAGTAGGGGGAGGGAGATGTTAACACACTTTAGGGCTTTAGTACCTCCAGTACTGGCTCCCCCCGTTTTCTTGCATCAACAGTTTCAACTTCGAAACCTGTTCCTGACCTGCCGGAGGACGGTCCTACGGAAGGAGATACGGAAATGGAAGCCGGCCAAACAGAGGGGCGACAGGTGACTCTGTCTGATGGAAAGGAGACTGAGACTTTGGGGACTGGGACCTTCGGGACTGAGAACCTCGAGACTGAGACGAGGACTACCGAGCATCTACAGTCGTACTCTGTGCCCCCGCTGTTAACCCCACTTCCTCAACGAGTGGGAGGGAAGACGGCCCGACTTAAATCCTTGACTAAGGCTGCGACGGAGATTTCAACGGAGGACTCTCTGCCGTCTGAACCTGTCGACCGGCAGACCGCCTTGGGATCCGAGGACACAACTGTTGCTGTAAGTCAAAATGTAGAGCCCCCTGCGACTACACAATCTGTAAACCTTTCCCCGGGAAGCCCTGCGCTCCCGGGCAAAGAGCTCCTTTCGAACCCTGAACGTCTTACACCGCGACGCTGGTCGCTGGAGTACAGTAAAGAGGACCTCCTCTTTCTGAAGGTTTTAGAGGAGGGGGAAAAAGAGCGATAAGAGAGGGAGGGGAGGAGCAGATGCAAATACAAACACAACAACAGCAACAGGCACAAGCACAGTTACAGCGACAGGAACAAACCCAGTCACAGTCACAGGGGCAATCACGGAAAAGATCTAGGGCCCTTTCCCTTCCCGATATTTCAGACCCCACTAAGGGAGTCCCAGAGATACTGCAAGCACCACACGCGGTGGTTAGGAAAAGGGGTCCGATCGAAGATAGGGGAGTGCCACAGAGTGACGTTAGGACCAAAATTCCACCGGATAGGTCAACCTCGGCCGACGATAGCACTAGGGTGGAGAAGGGAGCTTCGCTTGGGAAGAATCCGGCCCCGAGTAAAGATCTACGTATTGAACCGGGAACGACAGAAAGAGTCGTGGGAGGAACACGGCCCCCGTCCCTTTCCTATTCGCAGATACTTAGAGGGGGAGATCTACTCAGGGAGGAGCCAGAGGTAGAGAAGATGGCGAAAGAGCGGAAAGGGGGTTTAGAGACCGAGGGGAGGCACGGACAGGGATGCGAGGGATATTCCACGAAGGGTTTTTGATTATGAACAGGAAAGACGAGAGGATGAGATCCTTTTGGAGGATTTTTTTGCAGAGAAGGGAGAGGCGGAAGACCACGACCCGAGGCAGAGATACGTCATCAGGTTTAGATACAAGGGTTTAGAAGGGAAGAAGCTGACTGAGGATTACATGGTGGGTACCCTGTTATTGAATTACTTGGGAATCCCTAAGGAAGACATATTGGCGGTAATTATGCCCCCGGTCTCAGAGAGACAGATGTGTGTTTACAATCAGAGAGAGCCTACCAGAGGACGTGGGCGAGGATTAGGTATGGCGTTAGACACACGAGTGAAATACTGGAAGAATACGATATTATCCCATTGTTCAGAGGGGAATCTAGAGTACTCACCGTCTCATTTCGGACGACTAATATACCGGAAGAGGATGTAGAGAGGTGGCTCCAGAGGTATTGTAAGATCCTCATGCCCCCGCGGAAAAGACTGAACCAATGGGGTGTTTGGAGCGGGGAATATAAGGCGGTGATTTCTCTACACAGAGACAGTAGGAGTAACCTGCGCCATTTGCCCAAATATTTCTTTCTCGGTGGGGATAGGGGTATAACACGATACAGTGGTCAACCCCCAGCGTGTTTTCAATGTGGGGGATATGATCATATCAGACAACATTGTGCCACCCCCCTGTGTTCTTCCTGTGGGAAGCATGGACATACCGCTGTGGGTTGTAGAGTGGGAATCGTGTGTAATCTATGTGACAAACAGGGACACACATATCTGCTCTGCCCAAAAGCCTATTATAACTGGAGCTTTCCGAGAGCATACGAGCGGGCTAAGGCCTCACATTCCCATTCTGCGGAGGGAGAAACAGAGGAAAGGGAAGAACCTACTACCCCATCCAGCCCCACACAGGCATCCCCATCGACCCGACTCGAACATGTGGCAGAGGAGGGTGAGAGTGGAGAGAAGGGATGGACGCAAGTGGGGAAGAATAAGAAGAGGCTTCAAGGGGGACGGGTGGTCCAGGGAGTCTACCGACCCACACGGGACGCGACATCGACAGCAAAGAATAATCGCTTTGCCCTATTGGAAAATGTGGACACAGAAGGGAACACAGAGGAGAGGTCCATGGAGGTGGAGGAAACTGATAAGTCAGAGTCGGAAGAGGGCAGGAGGAAAGTGGAAAAGGGACAAAAGGCGGGAGGAAAGAAGGAGAAAGAAAAGGAGGGGAGAAGAACGGCAGAAGATAGAAAACAGGAGAAAGTTTCTACTAAATTGAATTTCCAGACGCTAGACACCTTGACGTTGTCGGAACTGGACATCTTGATCGGGGATACAAGGAAGGTCATCGAAGAGGTACTATTGAAGAGGATCATGCTAGGAGATGATCCGGATGATTGCCGAGAGGAACCCCCGGCATCTATGGAGGAACCGGCCCGCAGCGCCTGTCGACACCTGCGTAAGAAACTACACTTCCTTCGGAATAAGATGACCATAATCTCCTGTGAAAGAGACAAAAGAAGCGATGAACAAAGTGAACAACAACAAGCTATGGAATACCAGGAGAAAGGAGAAGAAGAGGAGGTAAGAGAGACTGAAGATGGCAAAGCGGGAGGAATGGACACTACGGAAGGTGAGGAAGTTATGCAAACATCTGAGGAGAGTGTGGAGGGTCAGACCCTCCCTCCCAATCAGGAATCATTCCTTGCCCAACAGCAACGGGAACAGCAATTGGCTCGACAATTACAAGAGGAGCGTCGTGAGCAACAGAAACACCATTATCCACCTCCAGTTAACCTTCTGGTTACTGGAGACGAACCCATCGGCGGTTCCATGATTTGTAAGGCCACACCTCTTGGTACTCGAGAGGGGGTGGAGGAAAAGGATAATGCAGAAGGAGTGGAGGAAAGACGGAAGGAGATGCAGGAGGAGGTCGAGAGGAAAGATAAAGCATTGAAGGAAACGCCACGGATAGAGGACACATAGATAACAGCCGGAATATTTTTTCGGGAACATCCCTTTGGATCCTATCCTTTCCTGATTAACATGGAAATAAATATCGTCACATGGAATTGTAGAGGTCTTCGCCAGATGGGACGAAGAGAGGATATCCTTTTTCATCTGAGTAAATTGAAAGCGGACTTTGTGATTCTACAGGAGACCAACATTGCCAACCCGCGGGAACGCAGCCATGCACAGAGAGCGTGGACCTGGGGTCCTTCGATCTGGTCATTGGCGACGGAAGGAGTAGGGGGATTAGCAGTTCTCCTAAACTCCGTATCTAAATGTATAGTTCATAAAGTGATTGAAGCTATCCCAGGCCATTTGTTGATAATGGACTTTGACGCACAAGCTACCGCAACTAAACCGAAAGGACGATACAGGTTGTGCGCTCTTTACGCCCCGGTTCACAGGCAGCGGAGGAAAGCAGTGTGGGAAGCGCTGCGGGATTACGTGGGGACAGATAGAGCGCTGATTGTGGCCGGTGACTTCAACATTCGATCTGAACAATCGGATCGGATTGATCTGAGAAAACCTCAGGAGTGGCAAAACAAGCCCCTGACGGTGGAGGAAAGATTGCTCAGGAGTTTTCTACAGGAAACCCATCTATTGCAGGACTCGGCGCTCCATGTTCTCAATGAGATGGATTATCTGCCAACCCACCACAGGGCAGCCTTTCAGAAGAATTTCACCTGTCCCACGGGCGCGATGGCGACGTACTACCATCCCTTTACTGCCAGTCGTCTGGATAGGATATGGATCCCGCATTTTACAATGTCGCAGCGCTGTCTCTTATTGGCCAATCCGTGGTCTGACCACGTCATGTTCCACCTGACCTTGGCCGTGGGGGACGTGCGGGACCATCAGCGGATGCGACCTCGTTGGATTTTGCGGGATAGGGACGTGGTGGCTCACAGACTCGAAGCCGAGGTGATTCTGGCGATCGAGATGTGTAAGAGAGCGAGAGGGGGAGCTGACCCTGTGACATGGTGGGACAACCTGAAGCGTACCATCAGACGTTTTTGTGTCAGAGCGAAGCGCAGCAATGCGACGAGGGAGCTTAGAGACTATCACGCCGCGATCCAGAACACCCTGACGACGAAGTGGCGGATGGCAAAGGGTCTTTCTTACGATGAGACGAGGTACCGGAAGAGTCAGCAGACCATCTCGACCTACCAGCGGATGCAGAGAGAGAAGAGGCGGGCGAGTCAGATGGCCAGGAGCACCGGTCCGGTACTTAGGAAAGGAGAATGGGAGAAGGACAGGATACCGGCAAACCACCAGAAATTGATGGGTCTGAGAACACGACCCGATGAAGAAACACACCACACGACGTCCGGGATAATGGACACCGTCTCGTCCTTCTACACACACCTCTATGCCGCGAGAACGGAGAGACCGGCTGAGGAGTTGACAGAGATGTACCTGGGAGGACGGAGGATCCATAGAGCGGACTTTGAAGAAGAGGAACTGCGAAAGGTGTTGGGCCCGATAACGGAGAAGGAGATCGCGGAAGCCCTGGCGGTAGGCAGACGATCCTCGACGCCGGGACCCGACGGGATCCCGTACGGCCTATACAGAGACCTGAAGAACTATTTTGTCCCTATCTTTGTGGAGGTGTTCAATTACATCTGGACGACAAAACAGGTGGGGAGGAGTTTTTTGCAAGGAGTCATGATCCTCTTGTATAAAAATGGAGATCCAACATTAGTTACTAATTGGCGTCCCATAACACTCACCAACGTAGACTATCGGATCTTTGCTAGAATTTTAAACTCCAGACTCAAACGGGTCGCCCACAGGATGGTATCCCCGGGACAGACCAGTGCGATCCCGGGGAGGAGGATGATCCACGCGACGTGCCTCTTCCGTCAGATTTTTCAGGCCATACGTGAGGAGAGGAAAGAGCAATGGCTCCTACAGTTGGATCAGCACAAAGCTTTCGATAGGGTGGATCACGATTACCTATGGGCAGTGCTGGATCGACAGGGCGTACCCGAACCGATGATCGAGATGTTTCGCACGCTCTACCGGGGAGCGACCGTCTCGCCCTACGTCAGGGGAACGATAGGGCCATCTGTCGCGGTGACGAGGGGCGTACGCCAAGGCTGCCCCCTCAGCCCCCTCCTCTATGTCCTCACTCTGGAACCCTTTCTCCGAGCTATCAGGACTGACGGAAACATCCAAGGACTGCGGATGGCGGGAGTCGACGGCTCAAGAATCACGGTAACGGCACATGCCGATGATACTTACCTATGGTTGAAGGACGGGGAGGACCTTCGGAGAGCACGACACCATCTGTGGGTCTATGAGAAGATTTCTGGGGCGAAGGTTAATGAGGAGAAGAGCAAGCTCTATGTCATGGATGGAGCGACGGCAGATATCCGGGTGCGACCTATGAAGGGATCCGCCGGGGAGGAGGAGGAGAAAGCCAGTCTCGAACCTGTAAAAGAGATTAAGATCTTTGGGATTTATTTTTTCCTGGAGGAAAAGGGATGGCGAAAGAACTGGGATATCTGGCAAGGCAAGGTGGAGGAACGGCTTCAGCGCTGGAAACACTGGCGATTGGCGACAGGACAGAAGGCCCGGTATTTCAACACCTACTGTGTTCCGACGGCAAACTACCTAGCGGGAGTATACCCGCCCCCAGCACCGGTCATAAAGGCGATAGTGAAGAAGATCTATCAGTGGATCTTGGGGATGGCAACTTTTCCTCTGGCGAGGATCGTCACCCAGAGAAAAGAGTGCGACGGTGGATTAGGACTACTGGATCTTGGCCTCTGGTTCCTAGTGAAATTCCTCCACCTGAATTGCGGACAAATGGAGAACACCCGAAGGACACCTCGCGAACCCACGAGTGCCGAAGGAGAATCTGTGGCATGGAGAGCTTTCGAGGCCAATTGGAGAACCACACCCTGGGGCCGGAGATGGTGGGAGGAAGATCATCCGATCCCACGTCTGACACGGAGGATGAAGGACCCCCTTCCTGACTTTGTGGTCGAGGCGACCCTCTCCATACAGAAGTACAAGATTATGGCGGGAGAGGTACGGGCGGCGATCCAACGTTCCGCTTCGATGGGGAACCTCTATTGGCATCTGTTTGGACAACTGAAGGCGAAACCGTACGATGAGGGGAGAAAGTTTAAAACCACACTTTCGGAATACCTCCGAGTGCAATCTTTCCCCATCCCGACATTTGTGGATAAAACTATTCCGTACATGCTACGGGATCTCCGGTGGAGGGCCTATCATCAGATCCTTTACGTGGGAGCGAAGAAGATCACGGGGACGGGACGACAACAGCAAGGCTGTCAGCGTCCAGGATGCATCGGAGTGACCACACCGGAGACGATCGAACATGCGCTGAAGACGTGTATCCCGGTGAAGCGTCTATGGAAGGCCGTGACCTGAGCGCTCCGGTGGCCCTACCTAGCAGAGCAGGACTGGGAGACGATCGTTTCGGGTCTGGAACCAGAAGTGGGTTACGGCCTGCCGGGACAACCGTGGCCGCCGACCCCAGACGTACCCCAAGTTACACCTCGGAACCCCTCTAGTGCTATTACACAAAAAATCCAAAACGTTCAAGATGCCCAGGACATTCCAATCGGTACCCAACCACCTCGTTCTACGACAACACGGAGCCCACCTTGGCCGTTGATTCGACTGGTAAATTTGATTGTTGTCCACACCATCTTTAGGGACCGCAGGACTGAAGCCCACTTAAAAACTGCAGTTTCCATCCGGAGCAGCATTGCGTACATCCTAGGCTATCTAGCAAAGATTAAAACATGGGAACAGAGACATACGAAACCATTGCCCTTCAGTAACCGGTGGAGGTGGTTCCGAGAAATAAACCCCCCAGTTCCATGAGTTGATATCATATAACATAATATAACATATAAGAAATAAAGTACTTCATATATTCATACCCGATAGTCTGTTAGCTTGATAGAAGGGTGAAACGGAATACATTTGAAATCTGAAATTTGAATTTGAATATTTCTATTATTATTTATATGATTTAGAATAATTGAATAATTGGTATTATTTGTATTATTTGTATTATATGTATGATCTGTATTTATTATTTCTGTATCTATGATAGCTGTAATTTTTAGTATATGACGAGTGATATTTTGATATTCCATTGCAATTTGAAGTTTATGGAAATATTGTATGTATGGAAATATTGTACTTATAACATTTATCGTCTTTATTGTATTTAATGTATTTATAGTATTTATAGTATTAAGAGTATTAATAGTATTTATATCAATTTCTATGTAATGTAGCATGGAAATATGGTATTGTACGGTGATATAAGGTGATTTGTTATGTAGTTTTAAGTTTGAATTTGAAGTTGGAAGTTGGAAATTTAAATGTTAAAGTTTGATTGTTCTGTATTGACTTAATAGTTTGTATGTAGAATGGTTTAATTTTAATAAAAAATCTATTTTCCTAAAAAAAAAAAAAAAAATCTATTTTCCTAACCCTAACCCTAACCCTAACCCTAACCCTAACCCTAACCCTAACCCTAACCCTAACCCTAACCCTAACCCTAACCCTAACCCTAACCCCTAACCCTAACCCTAACCCCTAACCCTAACCCTAACCCTAACCCTAACCCTAACCCCTAACCCTAACCCCTAACCCTAACCCCTAACCCTAACCCGAACCCTAACCCGAACCCTAACCCGAACCCGAACCCTAACCCTAACCCTAACCCGAACCCGAACCCGAACCCGAACCCGAACCCGAACCCGAACCCTAACCCTAACCCTAACCCTAACCGAAGATGAGTAATCCCACGATTCTTTAAAGGCAGAAAGGTGGACTGGTAGTAGAGGGAAGACAACAGACAGTGGGAGATTGGCCTGAACTAGCTTGTGAATGATGTCAGTCACAGCTGGACACTCCATCGAACCCTGGACCTGAAGCACAGAGATTTTTTTAAAAAAAATCTTGTCAGCTTTTAAATGAGGGGTGTCGAACTCATTTGTTATGAGGGCCAGATCTGACATGAATGAAACCTTGTTGGTCCAGACCATGTGTGTCATAAAATGTAATGCCAGGAAACAAAGATATAAACTTTATAAAGGACACAAACACAAAGGATTTTTTTACTTAAAATAAAAAATGCTTAAAACTCTTGCAATATTTTGTTTATTTAACAGTGTCTGGTAACTGACACCTCTTGCTCTGAATTATTGCATCAAAATGCCTGCTGTTGCAGTCTTGAGTATGCTGTTCAGGTGTATATCTTTTCTTATGTGCAAAATAAGAAAAAGAGCAAGGACATGGTAGACCCACTGCAGGGGTCAGGAAAGTGAAATTGTAACAGGTGATGAACAGAGGGCGGAACTGCTCAAATCCTACTTTTCCTCAATCTTCTCTTGCAAGGGAAACAGTGCTCAACAAGGCAAAAACAGAACACATGAGGAGGGAAGGGAGTTGTAGCCTAGAATCGGCATAGGGGTGGTACATAAACACCCAGTGTCCTTAAATGAAACTAAGTCCTTGGGGCCAGATGAACTGCATCCAAGGGTACTAAAAGAACTTGCAGATGTAATTTCTGAGCGTCTGTCCATTATTTTTGAGAACTCTTGGAGAACAAGTGTGTGCAAGATGGCAGGCAAATATTGTCCCCATCTTCAAGAAAGGAAAAAAAGGAGGATCCAGATAACTATTGACCTATCAGGTTGACGCCTATACCTGGGAAAGTTTTAGAACAAATCATCAAACAGACATTCCTTGAGCATTTAGAAAGGATGGCTGTGATTACTACAAGCCAGCATGGGTTTCTCAAGAACAAGTCATGTCAGACTAACCTTATCCCTTTTATTTTTTGAGAAAGTTACTACTTTGCTGGATCAGGGAAATGCTGTAGACATAGTTTATTGGTGTAGACTTGTAGATGTAGGCTTTTTATAAGGTTGCACATAATATTCTTGTTGACAAATTGGAAAATGTGGTTTGGTTCCTAAAACTGTTAGGTGGATCTGTAACTGGTTGTCATATCACACCCAGAAAGTGTTTGTTAATGGTTCCTGATCCTCTTTGAAAAGAGTGACAAGTAGAGTGCCCCAAGAATCTGTCTTATTCAACATCTTTATAAATGATTTGGGTTAAGGAATAGAGGGAATGCTTATTACATTTGCAGATGATACTAAATTGGGAGGGGTAGCAAATACAGTGGAAGACAGATACAGGCTGGAAAACTGGGCAATAACAAATAAAATGAATTTCAGTGGGGATAAATATAAAGTTCTGCATTTAGGTAGGAAAAATCAAATGCATAATAATAGGATGGTGGAGACTTGTCTTGGCAGTAATCAGAGCTCCCTCTGAGCTGAGTTAGTTTGAACTAACTCACAGTTCTTTAGCCTCCAGCTCATACATTTCCGTCTTACCTCAGGAAGGATGGCTTCGGAGCAAATTAATTTATGCAGAAGCCAAATCACTCACTCACAACTTTAATGTCAGTAGCTCACAAAGTAGAATTTTTGCTCACAAGACTCCACAGCTTAGAGGGAGTATTGGAAGTAGTATGTGTGAAAAGGATCTAGGGGTCTTAGTAGACCACACACTAAATATGAGCCAGCAGTGTGATGGGGTCACTAAAAAGACAAATACCGTTTTTGACGGTATCTATAGCATCCAGATAACGTGAAGTCATGGTATCACTTTACTCTGGTTAGACCTCACCTAGAGTTTTGGGCACCACAATTTAAGAAAAATATAGACAAGCTGGAACGTGTTCAGAGGAGGGCAATGGAGATGATGAGGGGTCTGGACACCAAGTCCTATGAGGAAAGGTTGAAGGAGCTGGGTATGTTTAGCCTGGAGAGAAGAGGACTGAGAGGTGATATGAGTATCATCTTCAAGTCCTTGAAGTGCTGTCACATAGAGGATGGTATGGAGTTGTTTTCTGTTGCCCCAGAAGGTCAAACCAGAACCAACGCGCTGAAATTAAAGTTTTTGGCTAAACATTAGGGAGAACTTCCTGACAGTTACAGTGGTTCCTCAGTAGAATAGGTTTCCTAAGGAGGTGGTGGGCTCTGGAGGTTTTCAGACAGAGGCTAAATGGCCATCTGACCGCAATGCTGATTGTGTGAACTTAGGCAGCTCATGAGAGGGAGGGCAGGAAAGTTTGCATCAGTGCTTAGTTTTTGTGGCCCTTTCTTACATGCCCTGGGAAATGCTGATCACCACTTTGGGTTCAGGAAGCTATTTTTCTCCAGGCCAGTTTGGCTGAAGATCCTGGAGATTTTTTGTCATCTTCTGGGCATGGAACAGCAGTCGCTGGGGGTGTAGGAGGCGGGGAGGTATTTGTGAATTTCCAGCATTATGCAGGGAGTTGGATTAGATGACCCTGGAGGTCCCTTCCAACTCTATGATCGTAGGGATCACTGCTGTTATGCCAGCCAGAGTTGCTATGGATGATTTGTGCCATGGATTAATTTTGGACCTCCTTCTGCAAGGCTGGATCTGATGGCACTTCAAAGCAACAGGCCCTGCACTTCCAGGGGCAAGCAGTCCTTCCCAGAAGTCCTAGGCAACCCAACCAGCAGCAATACAGCAAAAAGACAACTGGGGGCATGACAAAGCAACGTTAAAGGTTTCCCTTGCTTGAAAGCTAGTTGAGTCTGACTCTAGGGGGCGGTGCTCATCCATCTATGACCACGTGCGAGGCAAGGTCTCCAGGCTGTCAGGCAAAGCACCCAAGCTCCACTCCCAGAGACAATGGCCAAGCAGATCCTAGCCCCGAGCCACTCAGAGGGCTGGGCTCCCAGCCATAACCCTATAGGACCCTCAGCCACTGTTATAGCCCATCACGAGTGTGGGGTGTGTTTGGGGTGTGGGGTTTATTGCACATATAAGCCAGCCTGCGAGCCGGGAAGTTTGTCTTGTTCTACACTGGAAATAAAGTATGAGAGCTGAAATCATTAGTAATTCTCACTACTCACTACTGTCCGAAGACTTCTCTGTGGTCCTGTGGCCAGCATGACTAAATGCTGAGGCGCACAGAACGCTGTTATCTTCCCACCGAAGTGGTACCTATTTATCTACTTGCAATTTCTTGCTTTCAAACTGCTAGGTTGGCAGGAGCTGGGGCCAGAGAAGAGGTTTATTACATTATGAATGAAGCAAAAGTAATGGATAGAGAACTTTTTCTCCCTCCCCCAAAATACTAGCACTTAGGGGCACCCCATGCAGTTGATGGCAATAGATTCAGGATGGACAAAAGGAAATATTTCTTTACTCAATATGATTAAAATGTGGAATTTGCTGCAAGAGGATATAGTAATGATTAGAAGCAAACGTGGCTTTAATAAGGGACTTATGGAGGATGGGCCCATGGTAACTAAAGGGAACCTCCACATTCAGAGGCAGTAAACCTCTAAATCCAGTGCCAGGAGGCCACATCAGGGAAAGGCCTCAACCTCTACACCCTGTTGTTGGATCTTCAGAGGAACTGGTTGGCCACTGTGTGAGACAGGATGCTGGCCAGGGCTCTTCTTATGTTCTTATGCCAAGTCAGTGATTTTTTTATATTGGCCATTAGGGACTCACTGACACAATCTTTATGTGCTTTCTGTACTCAGGTTGGACTAGAATTGAAGGTCTAAGTAGTGGCCTTCACAGATCCCTGGATCCTATGAGTGTCTATCATGGTAGCCAAGCCAAAGTGATGCACAGAATCACAGAGCTGGCAGGGACCATACAGACCATCTAGTCCAGCCCCCTGCTCAGTGCAGGATCAGCCTAAAGCCTCTCCGACAAGTGTTTGTCCAGCCACTGCCTGAAGACTGCCAGTGAAGGGGAGCTCACCACTTCCTGTGGCAGCCCAGTCAACTGCTGAACTACTCTTACAGTGGAAAAATTTCCTAATATCCAGTCAATACCGTTCTGCCTGTAATTTACAACCCATCCACCTCATCCATTCTGATCCATCTCTTCCTCCAAGGGGCTCTGCCCAATACATAAGGCAGGTTGAGCTGAGAGAGTGACTGGCACAAGGTCACCCAGCAAATTTCTTGCCAAGGTCTTCCAGTCCTTCCCAGACCCTCTCTGACCACTACCCTACCCTGGCAAAGGCTGGTCTGCCACTTCCTCAGAGCCTATTAGTGCATAATTCTATTGAGCAGTAGAGCATTTTGAGAGCCTCAATCTCTCTCTCTCTCAGGGGCTTTATTTCTTTTGAAAACTAGGTACTGAATGTCAGCATCATTCATGGTTCAAGATAAGAACATAAGAGAACATCAGAGAATCCAATGTTGGATGGCCCATCCAGTCCAACATTCTGTGTCACACAGTGGCCAGAAACACCAGAGACCACCAGGAGGTCCAGCAGTGGGGCCAGGACACTAGAAGCCCCCAAGCCCCCCCCCCCAAGCACCAAGAATACAGAGCATCCCTTGCCCCAGAGTCCCTACCTATACCTTGTGGCTAAGAGCCACCGATGGACGGAGCCTCTGCCCCCCAGCCTGGCCTGAAATCCCAACTGCTCTTATGTTCTCCTTCAGTGGGGGAAGTCATCCAAACTGGTTAGGCCACGCCTCCTCTTGCTCCAGGCAGGGCTATGCAAATCTGTGTAGACTGTATTGTCTCAGAGTGAGGCTGACCCTCCAGTTTCAATAGCCCCGCCACTCCAAGCAGGACCCTGGAGACTAGCTCTGCTTTCTTGGAGGCTCTTGCCTTACAAGGAAGATGGGGAAAAGCCTTGGAGAAGGAAGAAAAAAGAGACCTTTAAGACAAGCCTCTCCCACCTGAGGTCCCAGGCACTGGGGACTGGCCAAGGGCGGAAACATCTACAAGGCCACAAACTGCCCTCAGTGGGAGATAGTTGTGGCAGGCCTCTCCCACCTAAGGATTCAGGAGTTGGAGACTGGCATGGGCCTCAGTCGGTGCTGACAGACCCAAGGAGGCTTTGGGTCCTTCTCCAGTCGGCCCCCAGCTGTGCTGGAAAAACTCAGCTGAGCTCTAGTGGGTCCAGCAACCATGTGGAGGAGATCACAGCATCTGGCCTGCCCCATACAGACTCGGAGGCTTCCAGGCCTACAGGGAGTGAGAGGGCTGGAGCTGAAGGCCAGATTCCCCCCCAAGAGACATAGGGGCAGTTGCACCCTCAAGGCGCACAAAGGGCCGATCCAAGCAAATGCAGCAGAGCGCCCCCCCAAGCCTTCTCTGAGAGAATGGTGGTTTCGGCAGTTCAGGGAAATGCCAGTAGGGTGGCTGCTCAATAGGGTCGTCCCCCCCGCACTTTTTCTGCCCCTGCCTCTTTAGGCCTTTAGCCTGGCCTGGGCCTCCCCCAGCCCTGTGCAACTGCAGCCAGGAATCAGGTTGGCCTCTCTGTGGCTAAGAGTACCTGGCCCAGCAGTGGCTGTGGCTGATCTCACTGATAAGGACACCAGCACTGGGCAACATCAGGAGCTTCTGAGAGCTGGCCCAAGAAATGCCCCCCATTCTCCCTCACCACCCCCTTCTCCCTCAGGGGTGGAGGGGATCTTTTCAACCATGGGATATATGACAACAAGCTCTGATAATGGTCAGAAAATTCTCCAAGGCCTTCCTGGCTGGAACATCTGCAGAGATTTTAAAAAGAAAATAAAAACCTGCCTTTGCCTTTTCTTAAGTACCAGATGGATACAAACAAACCCTAGATCATCAGCTTCATCTAATTTAGATATAGAGGGTTTGAGAAACCATCGAAAGGGTCCTCAAAATTCTTTGATTACATACTAGAGATAGAATGGGTAGTTCCAGGCTATGACACTTTCTCGCAGGCATAGGGGGGTTGCTCCAGTACTAGTCTTACATTCAGGAGCAGTTTTGCCTAAGGCCGTGGCCAACATGTGTAACAATTCAGTGGATAAAAATATTAATAATAATGAGACGCCCCCCGGGGATCCCCTGAAGCAACCTCTCTGACACTCTGAGCCACCTGCCACGCTCTCAGATTTTTCCAGGGGCATCACGGTTTGGGCTGCTAACCAACTTCAGGAGCCCAACACTGACCCCTTGATGCGTAAGAGATCCACCCTAGAGAATAAAGGGCTGCAAAATTTGCAGCAGATGCATCCTAAGAGGCCATGCAGTTTTGTGTCAGAGCACAGGCCACCAGTATAGTGGTGAGAAGGAAGCTATGGCTAAATCATTGGAAGGTGGACCCTCTTGTCTATTTTGGATGCATCAGCATTTAAAAAGAAAAAGAAATGGGGAACAAAAGGACTTTAGGCACTCCTGCACCTTTGGCTATAGGTCCAGATTCCAACAGAGACAGCTCTCTCCTAACAAACAGGGCCGGAACCAACAAAACAAAGACCAGCCACCTGACTATACAGTTGGGGGTCAGTTCCAGCGGTTTCCTCATTTTTGTGCTTCCCTGCTTCCCAAGACAGAACAGAGACACCTTTTCTTCTGTTGTGACCTATTCAAATTTAATGCACGTAGGAACAGTGGAACCAGTGCCTTTGGAACAGCATTTCCATGGGATTTATTCCATTCCATTTGTAGTCCCAAAAAAGCCAGGGACTGGAGAGCAATTCTAAATTTAAAAAGAGTTGAAGCCGTGGGTACTGGGAGAACTGAGCAGTGTCTCAAAAAGGCTGCTACCCCACCACATATTTTGTTAGTTCTTAAGGTGCTTCTGGGCTTTTGCTCTTTGCTACGGCTACAGACTAACATGGCTGCCCATCTTGATCTATGGGTAAATAAGCACAAGTTCCGGTTTAAAATCTCTTCACTGCATTCTGCAGAGTATTCAGCAGGATGACCGTGTGATGTCCTTCGGCCTTCAAGATGTTTACCTGCATATGCCACCTTCCAGACAGTTCTTCCCTTTTTGTGGAAGAAATTGTTAGAGTCGCATCCTGGTCCACCTTTTATACCTGTTTGAGACACTGTAGGTGGGACCAGTTAAAATGTGCAGCATAGTGATAGAACAGATAAAAATAAGGATGAGTATCCCACCCAGGTTGTAGCTTGGGCATATAACCAGTTTGGATGACTTCCCCCACTGAAGGAGAATGAAACATTGGAACTTACCTGAAGGTTTCTTCTCTTCAGTGGGGCGAAGTGATTCACATCCCACCCAAAATAAAATAAAACAGAATAAAACCTAGTTGAACGTAAAATCTGTTATGGAGCTGGGCTATACTAAGACTGGAGGGTCAGCCTCACTCTGAGCCAATACAGTCTGCACAAATTTGCATAGCCCTGCCTGGAGCGAGAGGAGGCGTGGCCTAACCAGTTTGGATGACTTCACCCGACTGAAGAGAAGAAACCTTCAGTTAAGTCCCAATGTTTTGTTTCTGTCCTAAGGATGACGTTCTGTCTTGCCAGGGTCACTCACTATATCCTTCCTTCGTGTGGCAACCAGAAATACTGGCAGATTGCTAAGAAATGCTCTCCCTTGTGGAATTCTCTCCAATAATGCAACTTTTGGGCTATGCCACATTCTAATCACAAGACCTCCTCTGCAAGCCTGTAACTGGCAGAGAAGCCCAGTCCTGCATCATTGCCTCCATCCACCAAGCACAGAGCTCCCCTCAAGCTGTTAATAGTGCGAATGGCAAGCCAATATAAATGAAAGAGACATTGTGCCACAATGTCGGGGACAGCCACACGGCCTGACAGTTTTCTCCTCCTCTTGAGGCAGAAAGATTAGAAGAACTTTAAGGGGAGGGGGGACAGGATCCCGCAGAGGAGATTATAAATTCCCAGGACATGGGAAACCCATGCCCTTATTTTATGGCTTCTCATCTAAGTCTTTATCTAGGGACTCCATTTCACCTGCACGGCAAAGGACAACAGAAAAAAATGCTTAAGTACTAAGGTAATGATGGACTTTTTAACTACAACCACTTGAAGAAATGCCAGACCGTCCTGATTAAACTTCGGTTTGGATAAGTGCCTGTTTTCACCTTTGGGGTTTGATAACCCCTGGGACTATGTTGCCAAAGGCACTGCCTTTTACTCTTAGGTAGCTCCAAAACAGGGGTGCCCTACTTTCTAACCTGAACCAAAGTCCAAAAAAAGCCAGGCACTCTCAGCTTGAACCACAGAGTCAGGCTGCAAGCGGTCTGCAAAAAGGGATTTCATATTCAGGTTTCATAAGGTGACCTCAGAGCAAGCCTCCAGTCTTCCCCCCACACACCGAGCAGAGATTATGCTTATGGAATGACAATGGGTTCTATCAGGTTTAGAGGCCATCTGGCAGTTAACTCTGTCTCCAGTAATTCTTTGTCTGAATTCTTTGTCTTTCTTGCTCTGTCACTCAAGATACTGGGATAAACCAATCAATCATTCAAATGTTTAGCAATCCTTCCTGAGCTAATCAGGGATGTCTCCTACCTTTTGTCCACCCCGGTCCAGGACCATTCGTGAGTCAGATAATCCATTTAACTAGCTACCCAATACCTGGCTTCTATTGTTAAATCCAGACCCTGCCTCTCTGGAAGCTCATTGGTCATACCTAAGGTCTGCCCCTACTGGCATCACACAGCCCTGGGACTCATCATTGGTCCAGGGCCTGAGACCAGCCCCCAGGGCGGCCCATTGGTCTGAATTCTTTGCCAGTGCCTATATCCCAGCACACGCATGGCCTTAGACTGTGTGTTTTCTGCCATGATCCAAAATGGCAGGCCACCTTTGAACTCTCTGAATTTAGGCCAGAATCCATGGACCTCTGCACATCTGGACAGGTTGTTTCACCCCTCTATAACCCATCAATTACCTCTGTTTCCTTAGTGCTATACTGTGTTAATATTGTGTGTAAGTTTGAAAATATTTAGTAAAGAAATCATTATTTTAGCCACCCATCTGTTCCTGGGTGCTTGCCAATCGCATATTAATAATTATAATTCCTCAATCTGTATCTGTTCCTGGGTGCTTGGGAATGCTAACTCTGGTATACACAGGTCAGATCCTATAGTTAAGCCAATCGCATATTAATAATTATAATTCCTCAATCTTTATTAAATAATAGAGCAATTTGGCTAAAAGCTAAGGGTGCTATCGCCAGGCAGAGACTCAGGATGGCCATGGGGTTTTTCAACCTCCCAGGAACCTGAAGGAATGGGACTTATGAGTCCATTCCTTCCCCAGATGCATGAGAACTTATGGAAAGAGCGCTTTCATTAGTCTGGCACTGGGGACTACAGCTGCACCTTTTCAAGGATCATCTGGGAAGGGCCATAGTTCAGTGGCAGAGCACCAGCCAAGCACACAGAAGGGCCCAGGGCGAACCTCCATTTTAAAAAAGGGCCACGTCTGAGCTGAAAGGCCTTTCTCTACCAAGATGGAAGTCATATGGCTGGGAAAGACTGAGATGCTAGCTGGAGGGTCACTCCTGAGACCTGTAAAGAGCCTCGGGGTGTGGCTGGATTCTGTGCTATCACTGGATAAACAAGTGTGCACGGTAGCACGGTCAGTGTTTTTTCACCTACACCGGGCCCGGCTCATCTGTCTGGGTCAGACTTTGCCACCAGTGTTCCCTCTAAGCTGAGTTAGTGTGAGCTAGCTCAGTTTTTTAGCCTCCGGTCACTCAATTATGTCTTAGCTCAGGAAGGGTGGCTCCAGAGCAAACTAGTTTATGCAGCAGCCAAATCATTTGCTCACAACTTTCATGCCAGCAGCTCACAAAGTAGAATTTTGGCTCACAGGACTCCACAGCTTAGAGGGAGCATTGCTTACCACATTGATCCATGGAACAGTCACCACCAGATTGCAGTTCGCTCTGTGTAGGGCTACCCTTGAAAACATTTTGGAGACTCCAGGTGGTCCAGAAGACAACTGACAGGCTGCTGACCAGAACATCCCGGTCACCTCATACTACTTCAGTTCTGTGGCAGCTGCACTGACTACCAATTAGTCTCCAGATCCAATTCAAGCTGTTGTTGCTAACCTTTAAAGCCCATAACAATCTGGGACCCTCATGCTTACAGGACCGCCTCTCCTATTACAATCCCCCCACACACCCTCGGTCACCCTCTAGGGGCCTATTGCAGGTGCCTAGGGGCCCCAGGATAGCTTGGTTTGCTGCCACCAGGGGAAGGGACTTTTCAGCTGTGGCCCCCACCCTGTGGAATGCACTTTCATATGGCACCTGTGCCCTGCTGGACTTGTTTGGTTCCCATGGGGCATGCCTTTTACTTTGGAGGGTAACCACATGTTTTTATTGGTGGCCACATATTTTAATATTAATGTTTAATATTTGTTTTTATGTTATTTTACCTTATTGGTTGTAATGTTGTAAGTCACTGCGAAACCCTATGGGTGAGCAGCGACTAAAAAATGTAATAAATAAATAAATCTAATAAATAAATCCTGGCAAGCTGCTGCCATGCAGAAGACAGACCTTGATAGACCAAGGCTCTGATTTGCTACAAGGCAGCTTCTTGCACGGCTGTGGGAGGGAATGTGGCTCAGTGGAAGAGCCTCTCCTTGGCATACAGAAGGCCCCAGGTTCAAGCCCTGGCAACTCCAGTTTTAAAAAATAATCAGGTAGGATGTGATGTGAAAGACCCTTTCCTGCCTAAGAACCTGGGGAGCTGCTGCCACCTGAGTAGACAATGCTGCCCTTGATGGACCACAGGGGGCTTGATTCAGCATAAGGCAGTTTCACGTGTGGCTTAGCCCAATAATTCCTCCACAATTCTAGGATTACAAGACATGGCTTTCAAGGCACAGCGGTGGTGAAAAACATATTTAAAGGGCAGAAATGGCAGGAATGTAACTGCAGCTTAAAGATTAACAACATTTATTGCAGCTTGAGTTTTTGGCAGACTAGCTTCATCAAGTGCCGGAAGTGTTCATTCAGTACGCAGATTCATTTATGTTAACTGCAAGGAATTGAAGAGCAAAGAGCAAAAGAGGGGGGAACATTACAGAGAAAGGCCCATTTGAAACAACGTCCAATCAAGAGAATAGTCACACCACATGGAGTGGATGAGGAGCATTTCCAACATTTGACAGACAAGCAAAGTAAGAGTAATGGTAAATCAGTTCTAACTAAGGAACATGCAGGGTTAGGCACAATAACCTGGAGTAATTATTAAAGTGTAGGGTATGGCTGTACTAATTCACATCTGTAACAGGTGGGGTAGGCTGTTTAGCATCTATCATGAGTGAAAAATCGAAGCCCTTGTTCAGACACAGGGAGATAATGAAGCTACTACTGAAGACTAGAGCGTTGCAACATCTCTTCCCTCTGCACACCACCTCTCTGTTGTTTGCAGCTTTTAGTATAATTGTATTAGCCTAATGAATGGACATTTTAAGCATCTGAAGAAGTGAGCTCTGACTCCTGAATGCTCATGCTGCAATGAACTGTTTTTAAGGTCTTTAAAGTGCCCCACTGGATTCCTGTGCTGTTCTGCTAGTGCGGATTAATACAGCTGGCCACATGGAAGGGTGGACTGACTCCCAGCAGGTCATCTTATTAAAGAATTCTTCTGCCCCCACAAACACTTTTTACTGTTTCCTGCAACTGCAGTCTTCTTCCAGCTGGAATTCTAGAATTAGGGATGAGTAATCAGACACTGCTGATCCAATGAAACACCTGATATTTCCAGTCTTGGATCAGCTGCAGCCGATCGTGCAAGAGCCCCCCTCCAATGTGCCCACCCAGTTCTGATATCTCCATTTGCAATGATATCAAAATCTGGAATTGCACCAGGGAAGCAAGACCAGTGATGGAGGAGGAAGCCTGCCTCCAGGTGGTCTGCCATCATGTCCTATGGAGAAAAAAACCGACCTCTTGTTGCCCATTTAGCCTAAAGGGCCCATGGACCATCTGAGAGCAGGCTTTCTGTCTGTCTGTCTGTTTCCCCACTCCTGCTACCCACAGCGGCGGGGAGGGTTTTCTAAAATTTATTAATTTTTTTACTTCAGAGAGGGCATAATTATTATTTTCATTAAATTTGGAGTATTGTTCCAATTATGTATTAAAATGGAATTGTCCAGAACACCAGCACACTCACTAGCTCATGAAAACGACAATCGTACCCTTGCCAACTTTCCGATATGGAATTAAAATAGCAATTTCTGAAGTCCATGCCCCTCACTCTGGACTAATTGAAGGGAAGCTACGATCAAGAGAGGCTGCAGTGACGGGAAGGGAAAGCCCCTGCCAAGCGCGGCATCTTCCTCCTTCACTGCAGCAGGACAAAATCCTTTTGAGGGATGGATGGATGGATGAGAAAGGTCTCCACAGCTGTAATGTAGAGTAGCTACCTGAAAAAGGTCTCCACAGCTGTAATGTAGAGTAGCTACCTCCTAACCTTCCCCACGCAGCAACCTGTTCTTCAGATCTCCTCAGAGGGGAGAACGGGGCCCAGCGTGGCAGAGCAGCTGCCCAGTGGATTCCCACAGCGCTTCAGGGCACCACAGGATGTCTTGGCTATGGCCAAGCACGCACGACGTCTTAGGGAGGGGTACTTGCTGGTGCACTTAGGCGGCTTCCACACTCACACATCTGCCCCCGTCTCAATGCTCTTGGGAAGTGGGTTTTGCCAGCTCCCCCACCACACTGTGGCCCATTCTTGCATCTCCCGGGATGCTCCCAGCTTTCCTCCAGTTGCTCTCCAGGTTGCAATAAAGGCCAGTTGGCTGCTAGGTGGAAGGGAAGTTTTTCTCCTCTCCAGTGGCCATCCCCTTTGACCATGTGCCTGTGGACTTCAGGGGCTTTATTTCTTTTGAAAACTAGGTACTGAATGTTATATTAATGTAATACTAACCAGCATGGGTAACAGGTTCCCTGGGGAACAGCATCCATTAAAAAGAGTAAGGATCTCACCCCTCCCCACAGGGAGCTACAAGGGGAAAGGCATCTCTCCACAACAAAAGCTTACTTTTTAGAAGCTGAAGCTGGGAAATCAGGAAACCTGTTACACATACTAGCATTGTATTATATCAGTATTATGATTTTTTTTAGTTTTAAAAAGTGCCAGTGGCCTTGGAGTAAAAGAAAAAGAGAAGAGGAGATTGGATTTATATCCTGCCCTTCCCTCGGAGTCTCAGAGTGGCTTACAAACTCCTTTCCTGTCCCCTCCCCACAAAAGACACCCTGTGAGGTAGGCGGGGCTGAGAGAGCTCTGACAGAACTACAGCTTGCTCAAGGTCAGCCAGCTGCTGCTGCAAGTGGAGGAGTGGGGAATCAAACCTGGTTCTCCCAGATTAGAGTCCGTGCACTTAACGACTGCACCAAACTGGAGAGGGGGATGGTTACTGATGGGGGACTGGGGCAAGGGGAAAACCTGCCCCACGGAAGCCCCACCACTGCTGTACTGTATTGGCAGCCACACCAGCAACGGGGAAGCCACAGAAGCTAGTCCCCCTCTGGAAACCACCACGGAGATGCTGTTTCTCCCTCCACTGACTCCCTCCCCCAGATCACAATACTCTCCCGGGTTCGAGGTGCAAGTCCACGGTCTATCCCCGGTATATATATACAGTAGCAGACAAACACCATGAACACGTTTGCATCAGTAGCCATCTGTCCACCCGGCCGACGGTGTCAAAGGGAGCACAGGGTGGCAAAGGCTGCGAGGCGAGCCTCCGCCTCTGCCTTTTCCAGGCTCCCTCAGAATCTTCCCTTACGATAACATTAAGACAGTAAAAATAATTTGTAAAAAATTCATTCCAGAAACACCTTGGAGGAAGAAAGGACACAAAATACCACAATTTTCCTTGACTTTCTTCCCACAAGAGAAGGAAAATTCCCTTATACTGGCTGATGATGTTGAATAAAATGGCACTGCTATGTCTTCTATGCACTACTGGTGTGAAGGGAGCTACAGCACAATCCTTCATTTCTGAAAGTGATACATTTATTACAGAACGATTGGTCTAAGCTGTTAGGTCTGCAAATTGGGCATTGTCCCCTTGGTTCCACTCGTTCCAGGTCAGGAAAATGAGAAATAGTAGCAACCGCTTCAAAAACTGGATTCCTCAAAATAAAATTTCTCCCCCCCCAGCTTGGAACAACAGTATGCAGATGCTGTGATGTTTCACTTAGTTTTGACTAAATGATGCCCAACTGAACTGGCTTCTTCGATGTGGCAACACTAAATCCATCGATAAGTCTTTTTGCTCTCTCTCAGAATCCACAACCTGATAACCAAGGATATTTATAGCCCCTTTGCAAACTTCCTGTACTCTCCGGACCTTCTCGAAAGAAAGAACATTCCTCCAGGCCTGGGAAACGTTGACTGCATCTCGAGAGGTGATTTGGAAGGCTTCTTTCTTTTTACTCGGTCCTTGTCCATGTGTTATATTATATATCCAGCTCTCAAGCTTGGGGCTCAACTGAAGATTTGCAAATTTATACATTGCTGTAATTTCTGGTAAGGGATCCCTTACAAGATCTTCAAATCGGATTAACAAGTAACGATCTTTGAGAAAGCCTGGAGGCTTCAGAGTGGCTGTTTCATAAATCTGAACATGGCTCCTACAGATTTCCTGCAGAACTTTGTACTGCGTGTCTTCCACTTTAGTGCCATTTGTGCTCAGAACGATCCCATTGTCCCGGGCAAGGGCTTTGACCGACTGTTCCCGGGACTTCACAACTGCCCGGGGATCGCGAACCAAGTGGATGATTTTGAGGTTCAAGGAAGGGTCGCTGAGCAGAGGATACAGCACTCTCAGATCAAAGAACCGGACCTCCTTCAGGACCACGTGGCTGTAGGTGCGGCAGGCCTCTTCGGCTTTGCTGAAGGGGTACTTGCCGCAGAGGGTCTTGCAGGCGCTCTCGCTGGTGATATCCGTGCGCTGGAAGTACTCACAGGCAGGATCTGTGCACAGGGCCCGGCTCACCGCCCACTGGAAGAGATCGGACAAGTTTCTCTTCCAAGGCATGTAGGCATCAAAGACAGACATGTCACACTTGAAGACAGACCGGACGAGGTCTCGCACCGCCATGTGCAACACCTTGGCGCTGTTTTGGTACATGGCCACCCACACGTGCCAGGCTGGCTCCATCAGGTAGAAGACGTCGGGATGCTGGCTGAAAAGCTGGCCCACAAAGGAAGACCCCGACCTCCAGGAGGAGAGGATGAGAATGTGCGTCTGGGCTGGCTTCTCCTCGGAGGGAGCCATGAAGCTGCTGTGCTGAGTGTACAGGAAGAGCAGGAACCCCGACTGGATCACCAGCAGCACTGCCACCGTGGTGCTGGGAATGCGGAGCCTCGCCATGCCAGCTGAAGCGACTGGAAGGGGAAGGGAAAGAGGCGCCCTTCAGAGCTGCTGCTTCCAGCATACCGTGAGGAGGAGGAGGAGGAGGAGGGGGAGGACGGGAGGGGGGGAGGGCAGGGAGGATGGCAGGCTTCGGCAGCAGGCAGGAAACCGGGCCGGGGCCAGGGCCGGGGCCCTGCTGGGAGGGAGGGAGGGAGGGCCGGGCAGAGGTGGCAGAAGGGATACTCTTCCAAGCGGAGGGAGCAGGGAGGGGAGACTCCGCGCCCTTCAGGAACGCCGCGGGAGCAGCAGCAGCAGCAACGGAAGAGCCGAGGGGCTCCGGGCGGCACCCCCACCCCACCCCGACCCCCACCCCCGGAGAGGCCGAGCTCTTCCCCGGCCGACGAGGAAGAGGCCGCCGAGCCCGGGGGCCTCCTCGCCGCAGGACAAGGAGACCAGGAAGGGCCCGCGGCGCCCCCACCCCCAACAACCCCCCCCGCCCCAGCTCCCCCCCACCCCCCGGGCCCGCTGCCAGCCCGACCAGCCTCGGGCGCAGGAGCCGCCAAACAGACGGACGGACGGACGCCCCCCTCCCCTCCCGCGGCCAGCCCCCGGGGCGCACAGCCGACGCGGCCGCCCCGGGCAGGAGGAAGCGCGGTGCCGGCCAACCCCCCCCCCCCCCGGCAGCCCCTCGCCCGCCCGCCCGCCCCGGGGGGCTGCGGCTCGCCGGGACTTGCCCCCCGCCAGGGGCACGAGGAGCGCACCTGGGACGCCCCGACGGCGGGGAAGGCGCCGCGCCACCTCCCCACCCCACCCACCCGCCCCCCCCGGCCGGCCCGGCGCCTCACCTCGGCGGCAGCTGCGGCAGCGGCGGCGGGGAAGGGACTCCCGCCTTCTGTCGGCGGCGCCGCCTCCCAGAGCCCGGCCGGCCGGCCGACGCGCGGCCCGCCCCCCGCCCCCCGCCCCCCCGGGGCAGACAATGAGCGGCTTTCAGACGTGGCCGCCGCCCGGGGCGGGGGGGAGGGAGGGAGGGAGGCGCCGAGGAGGGGCCGCCCCGTCGCGCACGCCAGCCAGCCCTCCCTGCCAGAGGCGGGCCGGGGTCCCCTGGCCGCCACACCGCGCCGCAGGGCCCCTGGCCTGTCCCGCAGAGACGCCGCTCGGACGCCCGCCGGCAGCTTCACGTCGGGGCGCCGCGGGCGGGGCGGGGCGGGCGGACTTTGGCGCGGGCGGGAAGCGCCTCTGCCCTTCGGCCCCGCGGCTCCCCGAGCGGCCTGACGGGGCCCGGGGGGGGACGGAGGGGGGCTTTTCCCCGCCCGACCCCCGTCGACGCTTCTCTGGCCTCCCCGGCGGGCCCGGGGCTGCTTCCCGTCTTCTGCAGGCCGCCTCGTGGGGAGAGCCCCCCACACCTTCCCTCCCTCCCTCCCGGGAACTGGGCTCCAAAGTCGGGCGTCGGAGGGGAGGTCCGCATTTCGACTCCGGCGCCCACCAGAACCCTTCATCGGGCCCGGCGCTTTGAAATTGCTTTTTAAAAAGAGAGCCGTTCCTCGTGGCCAGAGTCGACACACGGCCTGCTAAGTGTCTTCGGATGGCGCCGGCTTCTCACCTGGAAGAAGGAGGCTCCGGGCCTTGGCCTGAAAAGTGCCCCCCCGAAACAGTGTACCACCTTCTAGCAGGGTGAAGGGTGCTCGCCGACAGGAGCTCAATAGCTTGTCCGATGCTGCGTCTCATTCTGGCTGGCCCTAATAAAAGGTGTCCACGCCTGGGTTTTGTTTCTTGTTCTGGGTTTTGCCTCCGCCAAATATGGCTGCTTACAACTCCCCCCCCCAATTACATACAACGCCTTTTCATATTACACACAACAACAATTACAGGAGGGAAATGAACCAAACTCCAAAGGCATTCACAAATTCCAACAAAACAGCATCAATCACACTCAAACCAAAAGCCCCTCCCCAAAAAAAAAAAAAATTCTAGGCTTCTCTTGAGAAAACTGTAGTCTTCTATTTTGCACAGCTGCCATTTAAAAAAGTTATTTCACACTTGGTGGTCATGACTAGACAGAAAAGATGAAAATGGGCATTGGTTAACAGCCAGTGGGGGCTCAATCCCTGCTACCCCCGCCAAATTTACACCTATGCTGTGAGCCGGCTGACGGGCAGCAAACTTCAGTCCCTGTAATTCCTTTCCTGGGGTGGCACCTCACCCCTGGAGTGCCCTCCCCTTGCTTCATTATCCCTTAGGCACCAGGCCCAACACGGTTCCCAGCTGCGCCAGAAAGCATCTCTGCCCCACAAGAAGGAAGCACCAATCGTGATATAGAGGCGAGCCAAGCTTCGGAAGGCCACGCAGTTTGGTCCCAGTTGTGTTCTCTCCAGAGAGGCAGACACCTTCTTGGTCTCGTTTCTGGCCTCCTTGCCCCTTGGATGGATACATACATGCTCAAAGCTGTCATAACGAACGCAATGTAATAATATCGCATGCCATCATGTTTTAAAGTTTATTTCTGGTGTCTTCAGGAACTGCTCAAAGCGGCTTACAAAGAAATTTATCAATAAAAACATATCAATTTGAATACATACATGAGTACTTTCAAAACAGTTTGCTAAAACTCATAAGCAGCAAAGTGTTGAACTTTGGAGTTGCAAGAGTAGCAACTTTTGGAACGATTCAGCTGGGACTGCAGTAACACTCTCCACAGAACTACCCTCAGATGAGGCTGTTCACATAAATCTGCACTGTTTGATGCGTAGTTACTAAACACAGTCTGTGTTAGAATTTCATGGTCTACCTTTATTTTCCTTTGTCTTTCTGAGCAGGTCCCCCCCGCCCCCGGGAAGCCTGGCCCCACAGTGCCCATCGATCCTCTTCCCCCAACCCCCCACCCTTGCGAAGTCATCGCTGGTCAGCCGACAGCGGGGCCCTCTGAGACAAAGGTGCCCCCTCGAAGTCAGTGGGATTAGGCAGAAGCCAACTCTGCTGCCGGCGGCCCAGCAGGCGGCCTTCTGCTCGACTCTCTGCCCCTTTTCCCATTTTGCTCTGCACAGCCCCGCTCCACCTGCCTCCCTCCAAGGCCGTCACGCACAGCTACCAGAGGAGAAAATGGGATTCCAGACAGGCACCTCAGCTAAATCCGTGAAGCCACTTTGTACCGAGTCTGGTCTAGCAAGCTCCGTCTTGCTTATTTACTTCATTTATGCCGTTACATCATTCGCTTCACCTCCTATGCGGTCGGTGAGGCTGAGAGAACGTGGGGTGGGGGGGTGGGCTAGCTTCCACAGCAGAGAGAGAATTCAAACCTGGGTCCTTCCAGATCCTAGTCTGGCACTTTTAACCACCAAGGCACATCGGCTCTTGTCTCAAATGCCTGGCAGTCAGTCTCCAGGGTCTCTTCCATATCACCTACATCTGTATTTTTAACTGGAGATGCCGGGGACTGAATCAGCAACCTTCTGCATGCAAAGCAGAGGCTCTGGCACTGAGCCACAGGCCCCTCCTCAGTCCTTAGAGTCAAGATTCCAATATACAGAGCATCTTGACACTACCTTCACTTGCGCGCGCACACCGAAGGAAAAAGAGATTCAAGCCAAGATTTTCTAAAATTATACACCACATATGGGAATGCATGCCTCCCAGGATTCTGCCCGTCCAGTAAAGAGGAGAACCACTCCTCGATGATGAGAAGCTTTTTAACCAGGGATCTGTTATTCTGTGTAGCGCCAAGAAGACTGGAGACAGCAAAGAGCAGTAGATGAGACCAGCTTCTCTCAGGCATTTTAAAACAAGGGCAAAGGGAAATGCCAAACTGCTGCCCACTTCTATGAAGAAAGTCCCCCCGTGGCCACCCATTTTTGGAGCCTCGGACTGAGCCCATCTTTTCTCGAAGGCTCGAAGGCACTGAGTTGCAAGCTACCTGCAGAGCTGCCCAGCCCGACAGCAGTGAAGACAAAGGACAAGAGAGAAGCCGTGCAACTGCTACCAGCTGGCAAGAGAGAGAGAGAGAGAGCACCTCAGGGTGCCACAGTGGCTCCTGCTGCTCTGAATGAAGGAGATGCAGCCCGACTGGGCTGGACTGGACCTCACCCCACCCCCTGAGAGCACCTTGAGCCAGTCACCGAGTCAGAATGACGCAACACCTGGCCAATGAACAAGCCCAGAGGCGAGGAAGGGCCAGGCACTCCAGCATGGGGACGGGGGCCAGTCCGGGGCAAGCAGGGCAGAAGCCAGCCAAGGACCTCTGCGTGACTCTGTGCTGTGGATGTAGAGGAAAAGGGCCGGCGTACAGGTGGGGCTGCTCCCTCCCGGCACGTCTTGCCTCTTGTACCGGTGGTGGTGGCGGCTTATCTGGGTGCGTCAGGACAGACGGGGGCAGCTGGCAAGCAGGAGGAGAGTGCTGGAGTTTACTGAAGGGAAGTCAGTTTCCTGGAGCTGCAGCTGGCCCTGGCTGTCACCTGCATGCCGGGGGCAGGTAGTTCCCATCCACATCTCAGAAGGCACAGGTGGCATGCGCTCACTCTCCTTGGAAGGACAACAGCACTGCTGAAGGTACTGCCCTCTGAAAAGAGCGGACATGCTCCCTCGCTCACAGGGATTTTTAAAATTCCTGTGTAGAAGCATGATATCAAGGCAGGTCCAAAATTCAAGGGTGACACTGCAGACACAGTCAATCAAGAGAGAATATCTCATTAACACAGCTTTTATAAGTAAAGCCATCCTCTTACCTGCTAAAGAGCCACTGCATGGGTATACACAGACTGCATCTAAAATGCACTAGTATCCAACAGCAACTAAGAAAGAACATCTCAAAGCAGGACTGCAAGTTAGACGAGGCAGCTGAGAGCGAAACCCCTTGCAGAGGGAAAACAGAAACACCAAGAACCTTGAACGGGCCGTGGCACAGGCTCTGGAATACCCAGGTCTTCTCACATCTTCTGAAAGGGGAAGAACATTAAACAAAATGAACGTGGCCCACTTTGCTTATCCTGTAGCTGTTCATATTTATTGCTTGTTTTGAAGAGACATTTTCAGGACTGGTGTTCTTTGTGGGACAATACGGAAGAAACCGGCGACACTGGGACAGCACCTAGCACCTGATTCTGGAAAAGGAAGGTCTTTATTTTTTCACAAACCCAGAAAAAAATCAGCAGAAGGCAAACATACTGGATCCAGGCAAACTTGATCATTTCCCAGAAGCCTGGCTGATATGTAGCAAGAGTCAAGGAGGACTTAGATTTCCAAACACAAGCACACAAGTGAAAAAAGACACACCACAACTAAATCTAGCCAGAGGACGGAGAGACTAAGGAAAAGTGAGGAGGTCATTTACTGGTGGGGGTCCTGAGCCCCCTTTGCTCACACTCAGAATCTGCCCTCTCTTTCACTGGCCCACGTCCCGCCATCTCACAGGCCTAGTTGTCAGAGAGGTGCCTGCCACACCCAAGTCTGTCCAAGGTTTATCTCCTGTCTTGCGCCCCAACCCAGCAGCCCCGTCTACTCAATTGGATCAGGGCATTCTGTGTCAGGTTGACCAAACTCTGCTCAAAACTGCCCTGCTGCTCTCACACATGCCTGACCCCCCAGCAGCCAAAAGGATATACAATCAGTTCCACTGGGTAATGGATGGTGGCCTGGATCACAAAAGGGTCACTGGGTGCTCTTCCAACTACCCAGATGGGGCCGGCATCAGCAGACAGAACTGTTGTGACTGCACAGAAAAAGCAGAAATAATTTTGCCATCATTAACCAAAGCATTCTGGAAACAACATACACAAACAAGTGTAAGCTGTTCTAAAAAAGATTGTGTGAAATGCAAACTTACCATTTCTCTCCTGATACGCTGCCACTATGTTTGCGAGATCATAGTCCTGGGCAAAAGGGCTTGAGCCATTGATCACAGATACCTGTCACAAGGAGATAATTTCCTGTTAGGAACATCAACAGTCATCCTGGGATGGACTACCTGACACTCTCTCAGACAGCAGCTAGAGTCGATTGTGATGACAACAGAGGTTTCCATTCCCTGTGGAAGTTTCTAAGCTTCCAGTCACTTCACAGCTGAGAATTCCTTTAATACTGTGGTGTGGACATCCTCTAAGTTGTTTTATATTTCTGGAGACTGCACTAATCCTTGGTAAAACCCAACACCATGACCTGCATTAAGGACAGGTGGATTGTGAGCTGTATAGAAATACTATTTCCGCCATTTTAAAAGATGCTGTATGCTTACGTCAGCAAGTTCTTACAAATTACTTAACAATATGTAATGGGACCAGGAATTCTGCATTTAACCCCACTGACTCCAAGAACTATAGGCAGCTGCAGTAACCCTTTCCCACCAAGCATGTTACACCCCTCCTGTCCTTTTCTAAACTCTGAAAAAGAAGAGTCATAATGGCCTGCCATTTCCGACCAGACTGCACTACTGAAAATACACATTTTATTGGCCTCCCCGTACTTTGAACATAGCATTTCACCCCAGCCGCATCCACCACCTGAGGGACTGAACTGGGAAGGCGGCACTCACGTTGTATCTGTCGTCCAGCCCGCAATGGCCAAGCGGCTGCCTCTGGTGCAGCTTCAGGTCTCCATTCACGATGACTCGCGACCCTGGCACAGGGGAGAAGGACTGCAGAAAGGCCATGCTCTGCATCACAAACGTGGACATTCTCTGGAAAGGCAGCAGCAAGCAACAAGTGTGCGTAGGGGGTTGCCTACACAGCTCTACCTGCCTGCAAAGGCCCGTTCCTCTCCTCTCCCGCTTCCAAAGTCAGCTTTGCAGGAATTGCCAAGAGGCCCCAAACTTGCCTCCGACCTTAGCAGAAGACCTTAACAGAACAGGGGGCTGGGATAAGAAACGCCTCTTCCGGAGGGCACACAGCCTGCATTCGAGCAAGCCAGATTGTGTGTTCTTCCCCCAGCAGACTGAGGAGCGGCAGTCCTTCCTTCCCTTCCTTTGGCTCCAGCACTCAGTTCTATGGACAACAACCGCACAGAGTTTTCTCCTGCCACCCTTCATTCTTGCTTTCTCTCCTCCCACTACGGACTCCCCCTCTCCCTAAAACGTAGATTGTAAGCATTTTAAATGATGTAAGATGGCATTTGTATAGAGGGAGCTGCCACCAGCTGCATATCAGATGACATCTTGTGCGCTCACTCCAGTCGAAGCTCACCAAAGTGCTGGAGTCAGTGCACAGGACTGCCCTGAAGGACTCCTGAAAGATGGGTGCATGGAACTGGATGCCACTGATGCAGTGCCATGGTCAGACAACTTTGCTGTGAAGGCTCGCCCGAGGGTCCCAGCTCCTCCCTGCTCAGGCAGTGAGCTAATTCATGCTCGCCCGCACAGGCCGATGGATCCGGTTTCCAGAATGCTCTGCAGGATCCGATGACCCCTAGCGACTCATTAGATGTGCTGGTAGAAGACTGGCAGAGATCGCTCCCCAATTCCCTCTTTGTCTCCATACCGAACTGGTTCCTTGGTGTACCTTGGAGCTCAGGAGAATGAAACGAGAACTTAGACCGCTAGAGCGAGTTTGACTCGGGATGAAGCTGCAAGAACAGCTTATAGGACATTTATGAAGGCCTGAGGTGGCAGTGAAGGCTGCAAAGACAGAATTTTATGTGGCTTCCATTGCATCTGCTAACTCTCGCCCAGCTCAATTATTTAGGGTAATTATATCATTAATTTCCTTTTCAGAGGGAACCCAAAAAACTAGAAATTTGGAAATTTACGAGGCTTTTGTGAGCTATTTTGCGGATAAGATCTCATCGCTCTGCCAGGACCTGCTTGCCAGTACTGATACAGTTTGTGAACTGGAGGACCTATGGCTGCCCTTGGATTTAGAAATGAACCAATTCCGCCAACTCTCTCAGGATGAGGTCGACAGAATCCTGGGTGCTGTTAAGCTCCCCATCTGCCTCCTAGACCTGTGTTTACCATGGCTGGTGAAAGCCAGTGGAGATGGAATTCTGGTCCCCTGGCAAATATTATAAATCTATCCCTGAGTTCAGGGACCTTCCCAGAGGCTTTAAAGGAAGCAGTGGTGAAGCTGCTCTTAAGGAAGCCATCCCTGGATCCTACTGATCCATCCAGTCTTGAACCTCTCATTTCTGGGCAATGTAGTTGAGAGAGCAGCAGCTGAACAACGCCAGTACGCTGATGATACCCAGCTATATCTCTTGGTGGACGGATGCCCAAATACCCTCCCGGATAATTTGGCCATGGGTCTAGAGTCCATAGTTGGCTGGTTGAAGCAGAGTCGGCTGAAACTAAATCCCATCAAAGACAGAGGTCCTGGGGCTGAGCCGAGATCCCAGCTTGGGATGCCAACTTCCAGCCCTTGACAGTGAGCCATTGACACCAAGGCCTCTCAGGAGTGTTTCTGGGTGCCTCCCTTTCAGTGGAGGCCCAGATCACAAATCCTGCCAGACTGGCATTTTTCTACCTACGCCAAATCCAGCAACTGGCCCCTCGCCCTGACTGAGCCACAGTGATCCATCACCTCCACATTAGACTACTGTAACTTGCTCTATGCAGGGCTGAACTTGAAGCTGACCCGGAAACTGCAACTAGTCCAGAATACAGCTGGCATACGCACTTCCAGGCACTCATTTCAGAGCCCATATACAACCGCCAGCTGCACTGGCTCCCAGTTGAATAGTGGATCAGATCCAAGGTTTTGGTCTTAACCTTCAAAGCCTTACATGCTCAGGGAGCAACGTATCTATGGGACTGTCTCTCCCAGTACACCTGTCAAAGAGCACTATGCTCCATGAATAACAAGCTTCGGGTGGTCTTTGGCCCAAAAAGTGTTTGTCTTGCCTCAACTCCAGCCTGCTGGAATGCTCTCCCTGGTGAGATCCAGGTCTTGTGGAATCTGACTCGGTTCCACAGGGCCTGTAAAACTGGAATATTCCCCAGGTATACAGTTGAGGCAGTGAGATTTACCATCTAATCTGCCCCCGCCAGCTCTCCTCCCCTCCCCTCTATTCCACTGCCCATTGCATGGTGTACTAGCTCTATAAACTGCTCACCTGCACAACTTCACTTGGATACTGTGTGGTTAGTGCCTAAGATGCCGTCTGATTTTAGCTTTAATTATGGTGTATGCAGCGCCAGCTCGCCTAGGGCGCCGCGGGCCCACAGGAGCACCAAACCGCCCCCCGCCCCGCCCCACCACGTGAAGTGGTGCTCCGAGCCCTTCCCTGGCTTTCCCGTGCGTGCCGCTCCTGCGGTGTGCTCAGAAAAGCCGGCGCTGGGAGGGAAGGGGTGGGTGTTTGAACGCCCGCCTCTTCCCTGGCTTTCCAGGAAAGCCGGTGCTCCGCCCCCCGTCTCCAGGCCTCACCGGGAGGTTGGCATCCCCGGTGGGGTGGGAGCCCCCGGCAGTCTTGGGTGTATGAAATTGTGTTAACAATGTGACTGTTGTTTTAACTTGCTGTGTAGGGGAAGGTGGGCTTGAAGCCCCAGAGCCTGAGGTCCCTGGGGAGGGTTAGGGCGGTGAGGCCCTGGGGGAGACTCACTTGCAACCGGTAAGTAAAAGTCAGGAGGAGCTGCACGCCAAGTATTTGCTCCGTGGGCGGCAGGGGAAGCTCCAGGCGGAAATGCAGTCGGTCCATCACGCCGTCTTGGTTGAGGTCTTCCTCTCTAGCCTGCGGGGCGGAAAGGAGGTTCCAGACGGGGCGGCCCGGCCCGGCCCACCACTCGGGCCCCCTCCCCCGCCCTCCCCCCCGCGGGTCCCCTGGGCCTACCGCGAGGCGGGGGAGGCGGAGGCCGGCGCCCAGGAGGCGGTTGCAGGCGGGGAAGGAGCTCCAGCCCACGGCGCCGCCGCCCTCGGTCAGGCCCGCCAGGAGCACCTCGTGCAGGAAGCGGACGGACGGCTGCTCGGCGTAGCGGCTCCGCTTCAGCCAGAACCCTGCAGACGGGCGGGGGGAGGGGAAGGGGGGAGGAGGAGGAGCGCCGTGAGCGGGGGGGGCGGCGGCGGAGGAGGAGCCCCCCAGCCCCGCGCCCGCCCAGCCCGCGCACCGTGGCTCCGGTAGGCCACCAGCAGCGGCGGCAGGTAGGTGAGGGCGGCCAGCAGCACGAGCGCCAAGGCGGCCAGCGAGCAGAGCCCGGCCCGGTACCGCCGCCCGGCCCGCACCTCCAGCAGCGCCGGGGCCATGGCCGGGTCTCCAGGGCAACGCGACCACGCGGGCCGGGGCGCCGCCTCTGCCGGGCGGGACACGTGACCCCTCCTCCTCCTCCTCCTCCTCCTGCGGCGTTGCCGGGAAACCCGCCCGCCGGAAGCCCCGCCCCCGCGCGCCGGAGCCGCCTCAGCTGATGCCGCCGCCGCTTGTTGTCGTCGTCGTCGGTGGGACGCGGCGGCGGAGGAGGAGGAGCGACCGGCAGGCCGGCGGAAAGCAGAAGGCCCGACCCCCGCCGCCATGAAGTGGATGTTCAAGGAGGACCACGCGCTCGGTGGGTGGGGGGGGCGTCCTGCGGCCCGAAAGGGGGGGCTCTCCCCCCCCCCCTCCCCCTCCCCCCCCGGGGCCTCCCTCACCGCCCTCGCCCTCTCTCTCTTCCCGCAGAGCACCGCTGCGTGGAGTCGGCCAAGATCCGGGCCAAGTACCCCGACCGCGTCCCGGTAAGGGGGGGGGGGTCTCCGTCTGCCTGCCTGCCTGCCCCCCTCCCCCCTTGGCCTGGGGCGGGGCTCCCGCGGCCGCCTCCTCCTCGTCGGGGGTGGGGGGGGTGGCGGCGCGTCGGCGGGCGGGTGTCCTTCGGCCGGGCCTGAGCAGCTCCTCCTCCCGGGGCGCCCCTTCCCCCTCCTCCCCCTCGCCCTCCCGCCCCGCCCGCAGGTGATCGTGGAGAAGGTGTCGGGCTCGCAGATCGTGGACATCGACAAGAGGAAGTACCTGGTGCCCTCCGACATCACCGTGGCCCAGTTCATGTGGATCATCCGCAAGAGGATCCAGCTGCCCTCCGAGAAGGCCATCTTCCTCTTCGTCGACAAGACCGTCCCCCAGTCCAGGTGAGGGGGGGGCGGGGGAGAGGGAGGAAGAGGAGGGGGCAGGGCCACGGAGGGCACCCCCCACCCCGCAGCTCCCCGGCTCTGGTACCTTGAAGTGTTCAACTGTTTATGGCCACACTTTGTCGTCTTCCTCTTGGTGCCCTGCTTCTTTCCCTTCTCCAGAAACCTGAGCTGGGTCAAGTCTCTCGCTTTTTCTTTCTTTTTTTTTTTGGGGGGGGGGAAGCTTATATCCTATTTTTTCGTTAAATGTGCACAACAGCATACCATGAAATCCCTGTACAGTACAAATAGTCAGTCTTAGGCACAATGAGATCACCATCAGGGAAAATCCATTTCTCAGCAGGGCTGGAAAGAAATGGACGGTGTATCTACTGTGGGAGGGAGTTCCACAGTCTCAAGGGCAGCAGCCAAGCCCAGCAGAATCTCAGAGGTAGCAGGTTTCCACAGGGTCCAGGCTGGCTTATTCCAGTATTCTGCACAAAAATTGCCTAGGGGTTTAAAGGCAAGCCAGCACTTTGAATGGAGGCAGGATGCAACCTGGGAGCCAGTAAAGTAGATACACTCTTGAGTAGCAGTTGTTCATTTTGGCAGCACCAAATTAACCACCTAAGCACCAGTTCAAAAGCACTCCCACACAGAGTGTATTGCAAGCCTTGGAAAATTTGCTTTTGACTCTTAAGAGCCAGGCTTGTTTCCCAGTTCTTAGGGTTCTGTATTTTGTACTCTTGAGAAACCAGTGTAGCATAGTGGTAAAGAGTGTTGGACTATTATCTGGGAAATCCAGGTCTGAATCCCCACTCGTGCCATGGAAGCTCACTGGGTGGCCTTTGGCCTGCAAGGACAACGATGTAAACTGGCTTGGGCCCCCTTTGGTGAGGAAGGCAGGATATGAATGAAGAAAAAAACAAACAAACTTTAATGAACCTTTGCTCTGGCTGTTGCTCGAGATGTAAAAACTTCTGGCAATTTGGAAGCTATGGGGAAGGGGAAAAATTGAATGGAATAGAAAGTGGGGGGAAATTTAAATGTATGCAGTACTTATCTGCTGTACCAAAAACACATAGTTTATAACATAGTTAGAACATAGGGAGTTGTATTATTTGGCATAGTTATGAAAACCAAAAGTATAAGTGCTTTTTGGAATTTGTCAAGCAAAACTGGAAACAGAACTGCAAACTGCTGCGCTTTGTGCTACCTTACTATGTGTATATTAAGTTCTGCTATCTGAGAAGTTGGGGGGGGCGGAATCTGAAGGCAGAGAACAAATTCTGTTATAAGCAGAAGAAAATGTATTACTTGGATAGAAACTCTCATATATGAAATAAAATAATATTTTCAGTGGCCACCGCACAACTTAATTCTAGCTATGGGCTGTTTCTCATAATTTTATTAAAGTGTTGTAGCATGTAAAACTAATCTGTAACCCTATTTTAACTTCTCTCCAATTTCTCACAATTTCATTAGCACTTTAAAAAGCTCTATTTAATTGACTACTGGAGCCAATATGAAACACCTTGGTTAAGGAACGAATGTGTCTACCGCCATTAAAGAGTATAAAGTTAACATATAAAAAGACAATGCACAAGCAGTTTTCATATTATGCAGCAAACATTCTGATGTGAAATGCTAAGTAAGCATTATACACGTGCTGAGGATGACCAAGAGACGCTACACTAAAATAATTGCTGTGTTCTGTTGAGCCCTGGTGTATTTCAGTAGTGTGGAGGATGTTACCCCAAGGCCAGTCTCCTATGACCATGACCTAACATCAGCTGCTAGGAGCACCTCCGGGTGGCTTTCCAGGGTGCCTGGAGTCTCAGCCTAAGGTCTGGGAGACCCAGGCCCACATCCCTACTCTGCTGCAGGGTGTACTAGGAGTCATGACATGGAGGCTTTGGGATGTGCCAGATGTTGACCTGGAGAGGCAGAGCATAATTGGTTTATTTTCTCCTCCCCTTTGTCTGGCTTCAGGGAGCCACATTTTTTTAAGGTGCCGGTAAGACCAAGAGGTCTTATAACAGTGTTGTCAAGGGGTTTTATTTATTTCTAGCTCTTGGGTCAACTGGACAGAGAGGCTAGAGTTAGGCAGTGTATGTTCCTCCGTTCTGGGAGACAGAAGCCAGAGGACACACCTGTGCCTAGAAGCAAGGAGCCTAGATTCAAGTAAGCTAGAAAACTTCTGGGGAAGAAGCTGCCTCACGGAATCACGAATGGCAGAGATACCGTGGCCTAAGTGTTACCTCAAAGAGGAGGGTGCTTTCCCCCTCCCCCATCAAACCCCTGCGGTTGATCTCGAGATGCAGAAGCAATTAAGAATGCAAAAAATGTCATAATCCTACATGATTTGAAGTATGGTTTCATAGACTAGGCATAGACCTGTGTGCTTGAATTGCACTGTAGAAATGTGATTCCTCAGCATCTCAAATGGCTGCACACTGGAACAGTTGGCCATAGAGGCAACCGTGGGGCAGCGATCTTGGGCTTGGTTCTGGACATGGATGAAGAAGCTGGTATGTGACGTAGATGCTGCTGCACCAGCTGGGCACAACTGCTACTCAAGGCCATTAAACCTGAGCATTCTCTGTAATGCTAGAGATTTAATGGGCAGCCTGGCACTTGGCCCAGTCTCAGGTTGTTTCCTCCAAAGGCTGCGAGACGTGCTTGTGTTTTGAGGCCCTGAGACAGGAGCACTTCTGCAAGCCCGCACTCAGGCTGGCTGCCTTGGGTTCTGTTCAGTCTGCACTCCGCTTTAATTCCTTGGCTGGCGTCTCACTGCCTCTTTTTCTTCTTCAAGCCTGACTATGGGGCAGCTGTATGAAAAGGAAAAGGACGAGGACGGATTCTTGTACGTGGCCTACAGTGGAGAAAACACGTTTGGTGTCTGACGGCATCTCCCCTCCTGCGTCTCTTGTAAATAGCCTGTGGTTTGTGATCATGACTCTCCCTTGGCTCATCCCGCATCCGTCACTGGGTTGATCTAATATAGATTTTGGTTTGTTAGACTAGTAATTTATTAGAGGGGTTTTTTTTCCCATTTGCGCATTCAGTCCATAGCCTCTCTTCCTGAGAAACATTTTATGACATCATTGTTTAAATATTGAAGCAAAGTAGTTGAACGTGTGTGGGGGGTTTGAAATGTATGTTTGGTTAATTATTATTTAATGACATGGGAGCTTCTAGGTTATTCTCAGCAGTATCAAGATACTGATATGTTGATGTTGGCTTATATGTTCCTCTTGGTGAATTCCGCCAGAGGAAGCGATAAATAAATCTTCTCTCACAAACATGTGGCGATTCCGTTGTGTGTAGGGGTGTGCAAAAAAAAAAATTCGGTAAAATTCGGATTTGGGCATATTGGACCTGAATTTTTTCGGTATTCCCGAAAAAACCCGAATACCTATACCGGTAAAGCATTGAAATCCGAAAATTTTTGGGATTCCCGAAAAATTCGGGTCCATTATATCCAATGGGGCCATTGACTTTAATGGCAAAATTTTCTGGAAAGTTTGCAGGGGGCTGGAGAGGGGGGTTTGAGGTAGAGACTCCAAATTTGGACTGTAGCTGCTGGAGCCTCTCCCCAAAAGACCCCCAAGTTTTGAAAAGATTGGACCAGGGGGTCCAATTCTAGGGGCATCCAAAGAGGGTGCCCCCAGTTCGCCATTGTTTCCTATGGGAATGGATCAGGCAAGCAGATTCTCCCTGTAAAAAAACCTGAGAGGTGTGGTGGTGGTGTGAGGGGGCATGTTTGCCAAGCCAGCAGCAGACCATGTGCAATCACCACCCCACCAACCCCAGGTCTCTCCCAAACCAGCCCTAAGGAAGAATAAAATAAAGAGAAAAGAAATTTAAAAGTCTCCTAATAAATCAAACCAGTCTGAAGTCTTCTGAGGTATTGATCCAAGGTCCACGAAGAGCAGGGAGGAAATCAGGGCAGACTCAGGAGCAGGGGCAGCAGAAGCCAGCCAGCCACAATCTCCAACAGCCAAGCCAGGCAGCTCTCTCTCACCAGCCAGCAGGATCCAGGAACACAGCAATGAGAGTCAGCCCAGAGACTGGCTCCTTTTATGCTCTCTGAGCATACACAGAAGGATTTCAAAAAGGAAAAACCTTCTGTGATTGGCCAGAGAGCAGATGCCAGAACCCTATTGGCCACCACAGTGCTCCTTCCCTGGGAAAGGAGCAAACTGGTGGTTGGGCTGCAGGCAGCAACAACAGCCTTGCAAACTTGCAAACTGCAATGCATTTTGCAAATGCATTGCAGTGATTGGCTGTCTGGAGCCTCCTTCCCCCCTCCTGGAAACAGGAGGAAAAGGCGGGAAAGAAGGGAAACGGCGGGAAAAGGAATTCCCGGGCCCTTTAACAGTTTAAAACCCCCCACAACGCCGTTTTTCGGCAATGCTGAAAAATGCCGAAAAAATCCCGAATTTTCCAGGATTTTTTTTTGGAATTCGAAGATTACAGTGAATAGCCTGTCCGGGATCCCGAAAGCCGAAAAAACCCAAAAATGCTTTTTCGGGTTTTTTTCTGTTTTGGGATTCCCGAATGCACACCCGTGTCCCCGCTTTGTTTTCATGAGCAGGCGTCTCCTACGGCTGTACTTGCCTTTTGGCATGAATTTAATAAGAGCTACGATGGGGGGGTGGGGGCGGGTTCAGGCCCTTCTTTTGCTTTCGAGGTGGAAGGTGGCTCTGCCTTGGCCAAAGCTGTGTTGATTCTTTCTTTAGAGACAAAGTGAATGTTCTTTGACATGTTTCACAATTGTGACCATAATCACACTTTCTGGTAGTTTACCCAGGATAGAAATTATAAGCTAACAGGTGTTTAATTTCTGGCTTTCACCCTGAAATCTTTTTTTTTAACCAATTGTGTTTATTTTTAACATATTATATTCTTTATTCTTAAGTTTTAGGGGTTCAAAGGGAGGTTTACAATCCTGAACTATAAATCTGCAGCAGTGACCCTCTGTTGAAAGCCTTTGGTGTCGTATGATTACATATCTGAGAGATCACATTTTGGGTTCCTGAAGACTCACCAGGGAGTGCCTTCCAGGTCCATTAGTACAAGTTGCTGCTTTTTTTAGTTCAGTACTTCAGTATCATTTTTCACAGTAAATGGCCTGATAACCATGGAACAGATGTTGGTTATCTCCAACATATGCTATAAAAACACAATCAAAAGGAGTCATTTCATTTCTTGACAGAATCACGGCCTTGGAAGGGTTGGCCATGCAGGGCATCTAGTCCGACCCCCTGCTCAGTGCAGGGTCAGGCTAGAGTGAGCATCCCTGGCAAGCCTTAGTCCAGCCGCTGCATAAAGACGGCCAGGGAGGGGGAGCTCACCGCCTCCCCAGGCAGCTGCTTCCACTGTGGCTCAACTGTTATTACAAGGGGAGCCCCCTCCCTCCAGTACCTCCTTGCAGGACTGATGCAAGGCTAACAATTCCACGCCCTCTGGGTCATGGAGGCTATTGCGTGCTTGGGCAGCAATCTTGCTCATGTATCCTACAGACATTTCTATTGTTCTGCCCCCATAAAGGAAGAACTGTTCAACAGTTATGTATCTACTCAAAAGGAAGGTGGATGCACATGGACACACACCGCAAAAAACCCCAGAGGTGAGCTGCCCCTTGTGCCGTCTCCTGGGGTGGGGGGCGGTATGTCACTAGTAGAGCGATTTGCCTCTTCCCCTCCCTCCCTCCCTCCCCATGCCTGTTGCCTCAGCTGGCCTGTTCCTCACCTCTCCTTCCCTGTGCATAGCACAGGCCAGCCTTCGCTACTTACCCAGTGTGGGGGAAGACCTTTCCATACCCAGGGCCCAGCTGTGTCCTGGGCTGCTTCCCGCCTCCTCCCTAGCTGATGGAGGGGGAGCACCAGGCAGCACTTCCCGCCTGCCAGGCCTAACTAACCCCACAGGAAAGCAGGCCCCTCTCTTACCTCTGTCTACGTGCTGGAGTGGTGGGGCGCCGCGCCAGGACAGCCTGCCAGTAAATTTGACATCCTGGTGGATTTGTGTGTGTGTGTGTGTGTTGAAGATGGTCTCTCTTTTCATAGCCCCCCAAAGAAAAACCTTGTTTTCAAGTCAATTCTGCAGGGTTCGGGTTGTGTCTGCAGTGAGCAGCCGCAGCACACACGGGCGCTCAGCATCAGCATACGGAGTCATTGGGAATTGTCAGGTGCCTGTTGAAGAGGCAAGGCTGCTTGGGGCCACGGAATTGGAGCATCCGCCTCTTCGCGCTTTGACAAGATGAGGGCACTACAGTCACCTTCCAGCTGCTGCTGCTTGCCCCGGGAGGAGGTCCTCAAGAGTCACTGTGCCGTGCCAGAGGCTGTGTGACCTCAGCCCCCCCACCCAGGCCCAGCAAAGCAGATGGGGACGGAGCTCAGCCAGTCCTGTGAGCGGCTCCAGCCACACCTCCCTTAAAGACATGACAAAAACAAGCAGTGCCTGCTCTGTTATTCTGAGCCTCCTATCGGAGCCTTAATTTTGAGAGGAAGACAGAGACACCTACGTGTGGCAAGCCAGGGCCCCAACTGTGCAAAAAGAGAGGAACAGCTCCTAGTCCTCTCTGTCTTCCAAACGGGCCTTCTGACTCATTCTGGGAACAGCCAGGGGAATGCACAAGTAAAGCAGGCAACTCTTGGAAGAGTGGGCCAGGTTCCTGCCAGCCTTTGCTTACCCAGGGCCATCCTCTTCACCCACAGGTGCTGCCCCGGTAATGTGCCTTCCGCCAGAGCCCTTTCAGCTGAAGCCCCACTCACCTGCTGGAGTCCTCAGAGGGCTGGACTCTCCAGGTGGCTTCACTGAATTATTGCCTACGCCTATTTTATTATTCTTCAGTGTCTACAATTCAAGGGGGTATTCTTGTCTACCCACCCATTGTGGGAAGGGGCAGCAAATACAGTGAGTGATGCCAGGGAACATCTCTTCTGCCGTTTTCTGAGCTGAGTCGTCAGTCTGTTTGTCAAGATCCAGAGGTCTGAGTATCAAGCTCTATGGTATTTTTTAAAAAATCATCTACTTCATTTATAGTAACATTTATAGTAAGTCCAAGCTGTCAGGCAATGTGTATGCCGTTGAACAAGGCAGCAGAGCGCGTCCATCTCCTTGCCCACCACTGGGTCCCACGGCTGCAGCGGCCAAGTCAATGGAGACTAATGAGTTCTTGCCGGCACCGCTCCTTCCCTCTAGGTGAAGTTCAGGTAATCTCGGCTGCTCCTCACCCAGAAGCAGAACGCCTGGCTCCGCAGCGCCTCCCAAGCCTCTTGGTAACTGGCAGCAGCTTCCTTGTACGCCCAGTAGGTCTGCAGTCGCCTAGCTCTGAGGAGGAGGAGGAGAATGAATAACAGGGGCTGGGTGCGTCGCGGCCTTGGCTGCTTTCCCTGTCTGGCTTCCCCTCTGCCGACCCTTCCTGAACACGAAGCCGGGGGTGACTTCCCCTTTAGCGAAGGGCCTTGGAGCAGAGGCCATGTCTGCGGGAGTGCTCTCGCTCGGGGTTTCCTGTGCTGAGCAAAGGCCCCTTCCAGTGCTTTGATTCTGAAGGCACCCCACCCTACAGACCCCTACCTGGTAAGACACTCAAGAGCTCCACCACCTCGGTGCCTCCCTCCTGCCCAAAGGCAACTGGAAGTTCTCAGACTTCCAGGAGGGTACGATGCCTAGGCAGCACTTGTCGCCTTTTTGTTGCACAGAGGCAGCTGGTTGCGGAGCCGCGGAGGAGGGGAAGGAGGTCACAAGAGAGGGTCACTCTACAAATGGATACCAGAGGAGAACTATGAAAAGAGACATCCTCAGACTCCAGAGTCACCTTAGCAGTCGAGGGACAATAGGATGGTTCCTCTTGTGGATTAAAAATTGGTTAAACAGGAAACAGAGAGCGGGAATGCGACGTGGGGCAACGGAGGGAAGTGAGCAGTGGTCTCCCACAAGGTTTGTTTTTAGGGTCAGTGCTATTTAATTTGTTCATTAATGATCTGGTATTGGGGACGAGCAGGGTGGTCGTGGCCACGTTGGCCAGTGGCACAGGATCATACAGGATGGTGAAAAAGAAGGCTCTCTCCCCCAACCGGGTGAGTAGGGCAGCAAGGTGGGTGCCTGTGAGACGATGCCCACTGGGACAAAACATCCCCCCACCTCGAAGACTGGGGGGGGAGAGATCTTGGGGTTGCAGTAGACGGCTCCATGGAAGTGTCAACCCCCAAGTGTGCTGCAGCAGTGAATAAAGGTAGCTGGGGGGGGGGGGTCAGAAGAAGAGTAGGTTTTAAGACCCCACTTTTTTCTACTTTAAGGAGCCTCAGAGCTGCTTACAATTGCCTCTGCTTCGTCTCCCCACAACAGGCACCTGGTGAGGTATTTATTTATTTATTGAATGAGGTTTCTATCCTGCCCTGAGGATAGACTCAGGACGGGTTACAATAGCAAATAAAAATAAAACAGTTTCCAAAAAATTACAGTTAAAATCTATAAAACCCAGGTAAACATAGTACAAGATGGTGCATTGATAATTTAACAAGCCCTCAAGGGCATGCTGCATGTGTGCCCAGGAGGGCGAACATATTAAGCGGTGGGCAAGTACCAGCCGCTGATGGCACAAGGCTATATATAGTCAAAAGCACCTGGGTGTGGCAGGGGTAGACACCCGCAGGGCCCTGATTTCACTTGAGAGCACATTGCACCAGGCTGGGGCCACAGCTGGAGAAGCTCTGGGCCTGGTCAAGGCCAGGTGGAGGTCTTTTGGGCTGGGGATTACCAGGTGATGTTGTTCTGATGAGCATAAAGCTCTTCGGGGAACATATTGGGAGAGGCGAGTCTTGCAGATCGGTTGGGGCTGAGAGAGTCCTGAGAAAATATGACTGGCCCAAGGCCATCCAGCAGGCTTCATGTGGAGGAGGCGTGGGGAATCAAACCAGAGACCGTGGCTGTTATCCCTGGTGACTGAAGGACACCACATCCAGAGGCAGTAAGCCTGTAAATACTGGTGCCAGGAGAAAACGTCAGAAGGCCTCCACCTCTGTGCCCTGTTGCAAGACAGGATGCTGGACTGGACGGACCACTGCTCTGATCCAGCAGGGCTCTTCCCCTCTTCTTCTTCACTCCTATGCCTGTGATATCCTCTGGTGTGCATTCCGTGAGAAGTTATCGCTGGCTGTCTCTGGAAGCCTATACCAGGGGTGTCAGACTTGAGGCCTGTGGCAGGAAGCAGCCCACCCGGCTTTAATCAGGCCCCTGAGTCTTCTCTTCCCCCCTCCTCCCCCTCCTGTCCTCACCCTTTGAAGCTTGAGGCCCCTGAAGTTCCCAGCTCCCTCTGTCTTGTCTTTGCCTGCTTGGGCAGGAAGCCACTCAGCTTGCAAAGTTACAAAGAAAACACAAAACGGGTTTTTCCATTAAGGTCTCTGCACCCAGGTAGACTACTCCAACAATAGAAATAGTGCTCTGGGAATGGAATGATAGGCCCCAGAGTAGAATGAAGGTCCCTAGCAATAGAAACTGTGTTCTGGGTCTGGAATTACAGGGCACAGAGTGGGATGACAGCCCCAGGTAGTAGCAGCAGTATTCTGGGAATGGAATTCCACTCTGGGGGCCCTCAAGTGAGGTGCCTCAAGGATCTGTCCTGGGACCTGTTTTGTTCAACATCTTTTATCAATTATTTGGATGAAGGCACAGAGGGAATGCTTATTAAATTTGCAGCTGATACTAAACTGGGATGGGTAGCAAATACAGTGGAAGACAAGAGTCAGAATACAGGAAGATCTTGACGGGCTGGAAAACTGGGCTAAAATAAATAAAATGGATTTCAATGGGGATAAATGTAAAGTTCTGCACTTAGGTAGGAAAAATCAAATGCATAACTAGAGATTAGGGGAGCCTTGTCTTGGCAGTAGTATGTGCAAAAAGGATCTAGAGGTCTTAGTAGACCATACACTGAACATGAGTCAGCAGTTTGATGCAGTTGCTAAAAAGGCAAGCGGTGTTTTGGGCTGTATCAACAGAAGTATAGTGTCCAGATCATGTGAAGTAATGGTACCACTTTATTCTGCTCAGGTTAGTCTTCACCTAGAGTATTGTGTTCAGTTTTGGGCACCACAATTTAAGAAAAATATAGACAAGCTGAAATGTGTCCAGGGGAGGGCAACAAAGATGGTGAGGGGTCTGGAGACCAAGTCCTATGAAGGAGCTGGGTATGTTTGACCTGGAGAGGAGATGACTGAGAGGTGATATGATAACCATCTTCAAGTCCTTGAAGGGGTGTCACATAGAGGATGGTACCGAGTTGTTTTCTGTTGCCCCAGAAGGTTGGACCAGAACCAGTGGGTTGAAATTAAATCAGAAGAGTTTTGGCTAAACCTTACGAAGAACTTCCTGACAGAGCAGTTCCTCAGTGGAATAGGCTTCCTCGGGAGGTGGTGGGCTCTCCTTTGAGGTTATCAAACAGAGGCTAGATGGCCATCTGACAGCAATGCTGATTGTGTGAACTTAGGCAGATCATGAGAGGAAGGGTTGCTTCAGTGCTTAGTTCTTGTGGACCTTTCTTACATGCCCAGGGAAATCCTGATTACCACTATGGGGTCAGGAAGCAATTTTCTTCCAGGCCAGTTTTTCCAGGGAACCTAGAGGTTTTTTGTCATCTTTAAAACGCCTTCTTAAAATTATTTCTCTTATATTTGATTATTGCACCAATGAATTTTGCCACTAAGAGGGTGACACAAACACCTGCATGTTCTATTAGCGTATAACAGGAACTCTCGGTCTGGGGCAAGGGATGCTCTCTGTATTCTTGGTGCTGGGGGGGAGGGGGGCAACAGTGGGAGGGCTTCTAGTGTCCTGGCCCCACTGCTGGACCTCCTGATGGCCCCTGGTATTTTTGGCCACTGGGTGACAGAGTGCAGGACTGGATGGGCCACTGGCCTGATCCCGCATTGGCTTCTCTTATGTTCTTATGATACTCTATTAAATCTGCCCTCCGAAACTGCCAAGGGAAGAACATTCAGTCTTGCCAAAGTAAAAGCTCTTAGACTGTGGCTAATGATAGGAACTGTCTGGCAAGGTCTCGAGGCAGCAAGAGGAAGGCTGTGGGCTTAACAAACGTGGGAAACTATAAGTGTTTATACACAAATGCTAGAAGTCTCCGAGGTAAAATCAGGGAGTTGGAATGCTTGGTGTTGGGGGGGGAATAGACATTGTGGGTATTTCAGAAACTTGGTGGGATGAGGAAAATCAGTGGGATACGGTGATTCCTGGTTTTAAATTATATTGGAAGGATAGGGGGGAAGGGTTGGAGGTGGGGTGGCTCTGTATGTCAGAGGGTATACCGTCTAGTAAGATTGAGAGGGTAAGAGAATTGGATTTGCTTCTGGAAATCCTATGGGTTGAAATAGTGGGTCCAAAAGGAAGCTTAACAGTGGGAGTTTGTTATCGCCCACCAGATCAAAAGATAGAGGATTATAAAATGATGAAAGAATTAAAGATAGCGACTAGACGAAATAACTGTGTTGTAATAGGCGACTTTTAACTACCCACACATTGATTGGGTCAATATGAGTTCTAGTCGGGAAAAAGAGATTGAGTTTTTAGACACTCTCAATGACTATGCTGTGGAACATCTGGTCACGGATCCTACCAGGGGAGAGGCGATCCTGGATTTGGTCCTAAGTAACACCCAAGACCTGGTGAGAGATGTAAAAGTGATTGCACCACTTGGGAACAGTGACCATAATGTCATTGAGTTTAACATTTGTACAGATAGGGAGTTGCCCAAAAAGACTGACGCAACCACTTTTAACTTTAAAAGGGGTAACTTCTCTGGTATGAGGGGACATGTGAGGAAGAAATTGAAAGGAAGAGTGGAGAAGGTCAAAACCATTGGGGAAGCTTGGAGACTATTTAAAAAGACAATCCTAGAAGCTCAGAAAAAATATATACCGCAAGTTACGAAAGGTACAAATAGGTATAGAAAAAAGCCTGCATGGTTAACAAATAAAGTAATAGAAGCTGTAAAAGGTAAGAAGGATTCCTTTAAGCGGTGGAAAGCTAGTCTTAGTGAGGTTGATAAAAGGGAACACAGACTATGGCAAATAAAATGCAAGTCTGTGATCAGGCAAGCAAAAAGGGAATATGAGGAGCATATCGCAAAAAACATAAAGACCAACAATAAAACTTTCTTCAAATACATTAGAAGTAGGAAGCCAGCCAGGGAGGCAGTGGGGCCCTTGGATGACCAAGGGGTAAAAGGAGTAGTGAAAGATGATAGGGAAATGGCTGAGAAGCTGAATGCATTTTTTGCCTCTGTCTTCACTGTGGAAGAGGAGAAGTGCTTGCCCACTCCAGAAGCATTGATTTCGGGAGGGGGTTTGAAAGACCTGAATCAGATTGCAGTGACAAGAGAGGAAGTCCTCCGATTGATGGACAATTTAAAAACTAATAAATCACCAGGCCCGGATGGCATTCATCCGAGAGTTCTGAAAGAACTCAAATCTGAACTTGTGGATTTCCTGACAAAAATATGTAATCTTTCTTTAAAATCTGCCTCCATTCCTGAGGACTGGAAGGTAGCTAATGTCACTCCCATCTTTAAAAAGGGCTCCAGGGGAGATCCGGGAAATTACAGGCCAGTCAGTCTGACATCGATACCGGGTAAGTTGGTGGAAACTGTTATTAAGGAATGAATTAGTAGGCACATTGATGAACAAAACCTATTGAGGCAGACTCAGCATGGGTTCTGTAAGGGAAGATCTTGTCTCACTAACCTGTTAGTGTTTTTTGAGGAGTGAACAAACATGTGGACAAGGGGGATCCAATAGATATTATTTACCTTGACTTCCAGAAAGCTTTTGATACAGTTCCTCATCAAAGGCTCCTAAGTAAGCTCAGTAGTCATGGGATAAAAGGACAAGTCCTCTTGTGGATCAAAAACTGGCTTATAAATAGGAAACAGAGAGTGAGTATAAATGGGAAACTTTCTCAGTGGAGGGTGGTAAGCAGTGGGGTACCACAGGGATCAGTGCTCGGTCCGATGCTTTTTAACTTGTTTATTAATGATTTGGAATTGGGAGTAAGCAGTGAAGTGGCTAAATTTGCAGATGACACGAAGTTGTTCCGGGTGGTGAAAACCAGGGAGGAGTGTGAGGCACTCCAAAGGGATCTGTCGAAGATGGGTGAGTGGGCGTCAACATGGCAAATGGGGTTCAATGTGGCCAAGTGCAAAGTGATGCACATTGGAGCCAAAAATCCTAAATATAATACACGTTGATGGGGTCTGAACTGGCAGAGACAGACCAAGAGAGAGATCTTGGAGTCGTAGTGGATAACTCGATGAAAATGTCTAGACAGTGTGTAGCTGCAATAAAGAAGGCCAACAGTATGCTGGGGATTATTAGGAAGGGAATTGAAAACAAATCAGCCAGTATCATCATGCCCCTGTATAAATCATTGGTGTGACCTCATTTGGAATACTGTGTACAGTTCTGGTCACCACATCTCAAAAAGGATATTATAGCATTGGAAAAAGTGCAGAGAAGGGCAACTAGAATGATAAAAGGGTTGGAACACCTTCCCTATGAAGAAAGGTTAAAATGCTAGGGGCTCTTTAGCTTGGAGAAACGACGGCTGAGGGGTGACATGATCGAGGTTTATAAGATTATGAATGGGATTGAGCAGGTTGAGAAAGAAGTCCTTTTCTCCCTTTCTCACAATACAAGAACTCGTGGGCACTCCATGAAATTGCTGAGCAGTCGGGTTAGAACAGGTAAAAGGAAATACTTCTTCACCCAAAGAGTGATTAACACGTGGAATTCACTGCCCCAGGAGGTGGTGGCAGCTACAAGCATGGACAGTTTCAAGAGGGAATTAGATAAACACATGGAGCAGGTCCATCAGTGGCTATTAGCCACAGGGTATAGATGGGAACTCTCAGTCTGGGGCAGGTGATGCACTCTATTCTTGATGCTGGAGGGGGCAGCAGTGGGAGGGCTTCTAGTGTCCTGGCTCCACTGCTGGACCTCCTGATGGCACCTGGTATATTTTGGCCGCTGTGTGACAGAGTGTTGGACTAGATGGGCCGTTGGCCTGATTCAACATTTGCTTCTCTTATGTTCTTATGTTCTTAGTTTTGGGACTGTCCATTGATAAAAATATTTTGGCAGTTGTATCAGGAGGGCAGTTCCCAAGTGGAGTGTGTCCTGTAACATCCAACTTCCTTACACATTTTTATTTGTCCTACAGTGTCTTTAGTTTCTGTATTCTTAATCAGATCATTTCTTATTCCCAGGCTTTTCATTTTCTTTTCCAGTACTTGATCCCACTAGCTATAAGTCCAAGTAGAGTGGATCCTCCCTCAGATTTTAAAACCTTCACTTTGCAGAGAAATGCCTTACTCCAGTCTCACATCCCAGGACAGAACCGGTGGACTGCAGAACTAAGCCCCCCTTCCCCCCCCCACCAGGAGGAAGGGCCGGTTCTAATCAAAATCAGCTGTCCCAGTTCTCTGGACAGAGACAGATGGGAAACAAGCCACAGACTTTAAAAAAGAATTCCACAGGAAACTGCAGAACTGCTGGAGGGGTGATGGGGACAGGATGTATCCATTGCATAAGGGACACCTGGCCAGCATCTGCTTCAAGACTCAGGGCACAAATACTGCTCTCCCATCTAAATCAAGCCTGGACTTTCCAGCTTCCAGATGCTGTGGGAGCCAAACTGGCCTAAGCCATTGCCTTGGCTGAGGACACCATTATCTGCCTTTTTTGCACGCTTTTGATAGTCTGGCAGCTCTGCAGAAGCAGGTTCCTGCCAAGGCAGGTCACAAGTGGAGCACAGGAAGGGCAGTGGCAGCGGCAGCAGCAGCCTGCTCCTGAAAACATCCATCTTCAGCTGCAGTATGTGGACGAACAAAGTACAGGAGAGAAGAGTGGGGGGAGAAGGGAAACCAAGCCAACCCTCCTGGGCTCACGAGTTGAGGCACTGGCCTGGGGAAACCCAGAATGCACCAGTCAGAGGGATTTTTCTCACCTGAGAGTTCCTGGTAGATTTTCCTGGGGAATTTGGGCCACCAGCTTCAGGAATTCATGGAATAGTTCTACTTTGCAGATCCGAGATCTGCCAAGAAAGAGGACAGATTCTGCCTTTCTTCCCTTTGAAATGCTAATAAAAGTGTCGGGGAGGGGCCTGGTTTTGAGTAAACCAAGCAGAGACAGAGGGGTTAGGGTTACAGGCCCTGATCCACATCAGGGTTGCACAAGTGTACAATTCGCCTTTCACAGATTGCCAGAGACCCATGAGCTCCATCATGCCTGTTCAAGCACTCCAGGATTTCAGCCTCTCCTTATAAGGCAGCTGCTCCGCATGCTCCCCCCAAGCAATGCTCCCTCTAAGCTGTAAAGTCCTGTGAGCAAAAATTCTACTGCGTGAGCTGCTGGCATTCAAGTTGTGAACCAGCGATTGGGCTACTGCATAACTTAGTTTGCTCTGGAGCCACCCTTCCTGAGTTACGACAAAAATGTGTGAGCCAGAGTCTAAAAAACTAAGCTTGCTCACACTGACTCGGCTTAGAGGGAAGATGGCTCACCACCCCCTTTCTGGACCTTGGCCTGCTCGGCAACATCCTTCCTGAAGGTGGGCTGCCAGACTGAACAGGGTATTCTCCGTTACAGGGGGAGGGGTGTGCACACCTCTAGGCCACCTGAGCTGCTCCATGACAGCAGGCATTTGAGCCGAAGTCTTCACAAACCTAGTCCAGCCCTCCAGACGGCTCTTCTTTGATCCAGCCCAGTCCGTGCTGACATCAACTCTGCCTCTGATCTGGGGGCCTCCAGACAATCAAACTGCACAAGCAAACCCACAGTCAGTCCCCCTCCCCCCAACACCCACCATACAGCCATCCAAACAAGAGACTCTGAGCTTCAGTAAAACAGAGGAGTGCGTGTGTATTCCCCCCACCCCACACAGACACAGTCTTACACATTCCGGCCTGAAAAGGGCAGGGCAGGAGGGGCGACAGCGGCAGGAAGGTTTGCCTGGCCGCGTTCTCCATGCTGAGTCCCCAGAGAGAAACACGTCTCCAGTGAGGAACACACCTGGAACTGAGGCTACCAATGGCCCTCTTGGTGGTCCCCTGCTTGAAGCCATTGGAAGTGACATCTAGTGGGTGTTCAGGAACCTCACTCCAGCTGATGGCTGGCAGACAAGAGAAACACACAGGAGTTACTTGATAGCAAAATGGGAAGGCACACAGACCATAAGACCCCAGGCCCCCTCTCCCACTGCAGTCGGCCCACCCCATGCCCAGCCCCCTCTGTCTACATACTCCCATCCCTTGAAGGCACCACCTCTCCTAACCCCCTCAAAAAACTGCAGCTCAGAGCCTGCCCTCTTCCATGCAGTCTTTTTCTCCCCCCCCCAAGACCTGTAAATAGGTCACCTGTGCTCCCCCCCCCAGCCACTCTGTCCAGTGCTCAGAGCAGAGAGGCCTTTCTTATCTGGCCAGGAGGGTGCTCCGGAGCCTACCTCCCACCTCTGAGCCACCAGCGGCCCTTCTGGACACATGTCTGTTTCTGCTGGGGGGAGGGGAGGGTCTGCATTTCCAAAACAATTCTGTTCCCGCTGCCGTCTAGGCAACCTCCTCTCCCTGCACCCAGGGGTGGGAAACGGTCAGTAACAGTAAAAGTCAGAGTTTTCATCTTGCTCAATAATTTGTCAGTTTACTGAAAAACTGGTCAGTCAAGTCGGTATTTCTTTGATTTTTGTGAATGCAGTTTGTGTTTTTTCATTTTCATTACTGCATTTTGGGGGAAACATGATGGCTTCCCAGTGAGAAGACAGATTGTTTTCAGTTCAGTTCAGCTGTGAAGTACTTTAAGGGCTTTCTTCCTAAGAGCAAAAGTGATTTGGCGAAATCTTCCACAAAGTATAGAAACATAATTAACCTCTTAAAACATGAGGCAATGGAAGCAGAAGTGATGGATATGGTGGGATTCAACAGAGCACAGCTCATGCTAGAAGGAGCGGAGAAAGCGAAACGGAAGAAGAGGGCGAGGGGGGAAAATGCTTGTGGCTGCAGGGCAGAAGACTGCTGAGAAATGAAAGAGTTTGTGAATAACTTCTTTTTTCATCAAAAAACCAAAGAAAGGAAAAGCAAAGACAAATCTTACCTTACAGTAATTATGTTTTGTTGTCATAATTATTACCTTGTGTGTGGCTTTTAATATGGTTTTGCTGTTTTGCTGTTTTATTATCTGCAGTATGTGATTATTTTTAAAAGGGAATTTTCTTCGCCTTAAATTTTGTACAAAAAGTCCAATAAAAAGGTGTGCGATCCTTTTATCTGGATCGCATCTGGCTATGGGGCTGGTGGAGGCCAGAGAATAATCATTTTTAATGAAGTCCTAGTTTTTTTGCTGGGAAAGATTGAAGGTCAAAGAAGAAGGGGACGGCAAAGGATGAGATGGTTAGACAGTGTCATTGATGCAACGAACATGAAATTGAGCAAACTTCAGCGGACAGTGGAAGACAGGAGGGCCTGGCGTGATCTGGTCCATGGGGTCGCGAACAGTCGGACTCGACTGTGCGACTGAACAACAACAACAACAAAAGTTTTACTTCTAAAATGCTAGCTTATCAATTGGCTGACATTAAATTTATCAGTTTCTTGTCAGTATTTGGTCAGTTTTTTTGGAATTTGGGTCAGTAAAATCAGTATTTTTGACCCTAGTGTGCACCTGCAGCAGCCAATCCACCCCCCCCGCCCCCCCAGCCACCCTTCGCTCTTCCCTGCTTTGGCAGCCCTTGACACTCACCTGCACCGCACGGAACCACCTTGCCCTGACTCTGAAGATGGCTGTCCTCAATTGCTCGCCGGCTGTGGCTGAAATGTAGACAAGACTGCAGGATTTTCACCTTGTGAACCTGGAAACCATCTGGTAGATGAAGAACATGCCAACACCTGCAGGGACAGTGAAAGCACAACAGCTCTTGAGGAGTATAGGAAAAGGCGACGTTCAGACGAATGAAACACACCGGCTCTCACCAGAAGGCTCTGCAGCAGTTATCTGTTCATCTTGATGCAGAAATGCACACCCAACATGATTAAGGCACTGGAGCATCTTGCTGAAGAGGCTGAGACCTTTCAGAGCTTCCCAGTGGGTGCGGGAGAGAGGATGGGCCATAAAATTTAGGTTTGGCGTGGAGAACGTACAAAGACCCTTTTGCCTCTCGCCTATAAACTTCAGGGGCACTCATCTGAGCTGACGGGCCATAGATTCAGGAAGAACTCCTATACTTAACCAGGAATGGCACTGTGGAATTCACTGCCAGTGACCTTAAAGGTATCAGCTGGCTAACAGATGTTCCCCTCCAGCTGTTTTCCATCCAGCAAGTCTATTTCTACATTTTCCCTAGCTTCTCTACATTCCTGATCAAACCAGCCCCCAGAAGAGCAATTGAATGGATTGGGACAGGGGTGTCAAATGTAAGACCCAAGGGCCAGAACCGGCCCATCCAGGGCTCCTACCCGGCCCACAAGCATGTTTGGAAATATAAGGCACTCCCCCTTTTATGGCATCCCTTGGAGAAAACCTAGTCTTGCATAGGGTTAAATACATTTATTGGGGCTTTTGTGGGCTCCCCAGTAAATCTATTGCTTTCACTGCTAGAAATCAATTGCTTTTGTTTGTATTTTGAGTAAGAAAATAATATCGTTAATTGGGTTTGCCTGTGTTCTTCATAAAGTTTACATCTATGGTCCACGGCATTACGTTTTATGGCACACGGGGCTCAGCCCAGCAAAGTGACATTGATGTCATAAGAACATAAGAGAAGCCAGTGTCGCATCAGGCCAATGGCCCATCGAGTCCAACAGTCTGGGTCATACAGGGGCCACAAATACCAGGTGCCATCAGGAGGTCCAGCAGTGGGGCCAGGACACTAGAAGCCCTCCCACTGTTGACCCCCCCAGCACCAAGAATAGAGTGCATCACCTGTCCCAGACTGAGAGCAGGGCCAGCTCACTCACTAGGCGAACTAGGCATTCACCTAGGGCAGGCCGGCCCTTAGGTCACCAAACTGCACCATGCCCCCCCCCGCCAAAAGCCCTGCATTTCCCTGACCGGGTGACCACCGCCACCGCCTTTCTCCCCTAGTCCAGCAAGTGCACCCAGAAGCCAGGACAGGTGCGTGGAGAGGGAGGGGCAGGCCGGCTGGCTGGCTAGGAGGGGGAATGGCGGGTGGATGAGAGAGCCCTCCCAGGGAAAGCGAGGTGGTGGGGCAGCAGCCTGCTGGACAGCAGCCCCCACACCTCAAGCCCCCTCCCTCTCATCGCGGTGGAGATAATGGCAGGGACCACCAGGGAGAAGGTAGGCTGAGTGAGAGGAAGGCAGTGGGCGGGCAGGGAGGGGCCCCAGGTTGCCCTGGCCTGGCCGGGGCTCTTGGCGGTGCATGCGGGGGCCCAGGCCGGCTTCCCTCCCTGCATCTCCGTGGTGTGCACGTCCCTCAGTGTGTGAGTCTCTCTCTTCTATGTGCTGCTGCCATCGCTGCGCTAGGCGCTGGCACTCACCCGCCGCTCCCAGGAGGGGATGGGACGCCAGCTGGGGGACGGAGAGCTTCCGGCTGGGGACGTACCCAGGGCTGGCTCCGGTTGCAAGCCAGCGCTCAGATGCCAAGGAAACAGCATGGGGGGGGGGCACCAGAAGGTATCCTCGCCTAGTGTGCAAAAACACCTGGGGCCAGCCCTGAATGAGAGTTCCTATCTATACCCTGTGGCTAATAGCCACTGATGGACTTCTGCTCCATATGTTTATCTAGTTCCCTCTTGAAACTGTCCATGCTTGTAGCTGCCACCACCTCCTGGGGCAGTGAATTCCACGTGTTAATCACTCTTCGGGTGAAGAAGGACTTCTTTTTATCTATTCTAACCTGACGGCTCAGCAATTTCATGGAATGCCCACGAGTTCTTGTATCGTGAGAAAGGGAGAAAAGGACTTCTTTCTCAACCTGCTCAATCCCATTCATAATCTTATAAACCTCGATCATGTCACCCCTCAGCCGTCGTTTCTCCAAGCTAAAGAGCCCCTAGCATTTTAACCTTTCTTCATAGGGAAGGTGTTCCAACCCTTTTATCATTCTAGTTGCCCTTCTCTGCACTTTTTCCAATGCTATAATATCCTTTTTGAGATGTGGTGACCAGAACTGTACACAGTATTCCAAATGAGGTCACACCAATGATTTATACAGGGGCATGATGATACTGGCTGATTTGTTTTCAATTCCCTTCCTAATAATCCCCAGCATACTGTTGGCCTTCTTTATTGCAGCTACACACTGTCTAGACATTTTCATCGAGTTATCCACTACGACTCCAAGATCTCTCTCTTGGTCTGTCTCTGCCAGTTCAGACCCCATCAACGTGTATTATATTTAGGATTTTTGGCTCCAATGTGCATCACTTTGCACTTGGCCACATTGAACCCCATTTGCCATGTTGACGCCCACTCACCCATCTTCGACAGATCCCTTTGGAGTGCCTCACACTCCTCCCTGGTTTTCACCACCCGGAACAACTTCGTGTCATCTGCAAATTTAGCCACTTCACTGCTTACTCCCAATTCCAAATCATTAATAAACAAGTTAAAAAGCATCGGACCGAGCACTGATCCCTGTGGTACCCCACTGCTTACCACCCTCCACTGAGAAAGTTTCCCATTTATACTCACTCTCTGTTTCCTATTTATAAGCCAGTTTTTGATCCACAAGAAGACTTGTCCTTTTATCCCATGACTACTGAGCTTACTTAGGAGCCTTTGATGAACCCCATTTGCCACGTTGATGCCCGCTCACCCATCCTCGACAGATCCCTTTGGAGTGCCTCACATGTCAGATCTGGCCCTTGAAACTAATGAGTTTGACACCTCTGGATTAGGCTTATCATAGATCAGAAAAGGCCCAAGATAACGACTATTTATTGGTAGGATCTCAGTAGGCAGCCCACCAGCCACACAGGTCCTAGGCCATTAAAGATTCCCAAGGTCAACATCAGTACCTTGAACCAAATCCAAACACAGAGCGGTGACCAATGGAACGACTGCCACGTGGCTCCACAGGGTGGCCGTGGCTGGTCTGCAGCAGGAGAGCCAGGTTCGAGTCCAGGACCACCTCAGAGACCAACGAGATTGGGCGGGGGGTGGGGGAGAGGAGGTCTTGAAACAAAAAGTACCTAACCATCTTGTTGGTCTCTAAAGTGCCGTGGGATGCCAGGCCAGCGGTCCTGCTCTCGGGTGAGTTGCATCTGGTGTCAATGTCCTGCACTCCGCAGTAACTGACGCGCCCGGAATGTCTTCAAGGACAGGAAAGTAGGCGGAGAGCTCTGGTGCTGCCAAGGCCACGAATATAACGGCCCCAAAAGTCTCCACGAGCCAGTCTGTGCTGGCAGGAGCGATGGTTCTTCTGCGTCCAAGGGCTCCTCCTCCCCTCCTCCCCCCCCCGCTCCCGGAGGAAGCAGACTCCACCGCTGGGCTGCTGCTACGGACAGCAGAGAGGTTTCCGGTGGGCAGCCGGGTTGGTCTGAAGCAGCAGAACAAAGTCTGAGTCGAGTTGAGTCGAGGGGCCCCCCTGAAGACCAATGAAGTTCTGTTCAAGATCTCCGAAGAAGTGTGCTTGTACGCGGAAGCTCGTACCTTGAATAAAACCTTGTTGGTCTTTGTGGTGCCCGACTGGACTCAAACTCTGTTCTACTGACAGCAGAGTGGGTCAAGTCTCCGTAGCAGCACCAGAAAAAAACCTCTGCGGGAAAGTTCGTAGAATGTGGAAAGTGAAGACCCAAGCACACGCAGACACCCAAGCTGCCCGCTTGGTGCTCCCAACGTCCTTCCTGACTTGACCACCAAGCAGCTTTCAGCTCTCAAGGAGCGTCTGCAAAGGGGACCAAGCTGTTGCCACCATGTCCTGCTTGCCAGCCGCTTTTCAGGGCAGCTGCTTAGGCAGGCAGGCAGGCAGGCCTCACGGTCCTTCATGGCGGCACTCACCGTGCAACAATGGCCCTCTCCACGGCCTCTTGGCTGTAGGGACATCTGCCGCCCACCACCACGGCTGACAGGTAGATGGGCTGCTGGAGGAAGTGCATCAGGAGGGCGCCCTGCCAGCCGAGCACATTCCAGCGAGCCAGCTTGTCACTGCAGGACATGGAGGCCGTCCTCGGCCCACGGCCCGGCTTGATCCGCAGGAGCCCCACAGTGTGGTATCCGCGGCCAGGCTGCTGGGAGTCGCCCACGTCCCCTGGGACACACTTTGCCCCCGTCCTGTGGACGTCTGCCATCACTCGGGCGGGGCCACGGACAGCCGCAGGGCGCTCAGCAGCACCCCGGGCGGGTGGGTGGGCAGCCCCCTGTGCCGAGTCCCCGGCAGCCGCTTTTGCTCTCTTGGGGAAGGGGCCGGCCGCAGCCTCTTCTGCTCCCCCTCCACTCCACGGACCTCCAGAGCTTGGGCTGCCACCCCCGGGAGCCTCCCCTGGGCTCAGGGGCCAGCACGGCTGGGCCTCCTCTTCTGCCACCGGGATAATGGAAGCGTCCCCACCTGGAAGGAATGACATGGTGGCTCAGAGGAAGACCCTCCCAGGGAGAGGGAGCACCACCAAGGTATGGGGAGGGGGGGGGGCAGGGCCAGCTGCACCATTCCCACCCCCCACCCCGGCCCCTTTGTAGGGACAGATTCAGGAATGCGGGCAGGCTCCTGGGGGGGGCGCCCACAATGCAGCACCAGACGCATCATGCAAGCACACCTGCTGCTTTCACCAGTGGCACTGGGCAGGGACATTGGAGGCATGTGAGATGTGGAAAGTTCTGGACAGGTGAGCTGTTACTAATGGGAAAAGTGTCCCAAAGGTGCAGCCCCTCCTATGAAAACAAAATGCAACACCCAGAGTAGGGCCAGCCCTGTGATTCTCTCCTCCACACGCCTCTCCTCCACGCTCGCTCACTATGGGAGGTGGGGGGGGCTGTTAAGAAGGCCAAGAGGCCTCCTGCCCACATCAGAGGCCCACCCGGCCCTCTGTTCACGGAGCTCGCTTGGGCTGACCCGTTCTGCCCCTCACTTCACTCCCCTTCCCCCCGTCCGGTCACTCGGGCTGAAAGAAGTAGGTCAGGGCCCACAGGCCCCCAGTGGCCCGCCTGTAAGGGATGGGGTGTTTGTGTGTGCTGCAGCCTCCTTGCTAGAGCTAACCCCCACCCCACAAGACTTAGCCCCCCTCCACTGAAGATGGCAACTTCTGCCTGTTCCAGATGCAAGCACAGCCCGGGGGGATGGGGGGGGGGACAGGGGCAAGAGAAGGCAAGGAAGTCGCTCTCTTCACCCAGCAGGCCCAAAGAGCAACTCAACATACTTACAAGGAGTGTGGCTAGAGAAAAAAACAAAGGTGATGTGTGGTCTGAGAATCCACGTCCCTCGCTCAGTCCCTGGGCTAAAGATGCTCGTCTCTTGTTGTACGGCTGCTAGCCACAGCTGGTGAAGGAGGTATCTAGTGGGGGGAAGTGAATTGCTTCCTCAGGAGACAGAGGACCCTGCCCCGCCCCCCCCGCCCCGGGGGGCCCTCAGCCCAACACCGTTCCTGGGTCTCCCTACGAAGGTGGCGGGAAGCATCACTACCCTTCCCCCTGAGGAACAGCGAGGCCATTGGCAGAGAGAAAGCGGGGCGGGGGGAAACAGCTTCCAGGAGTGGGAGGAGACTAGGAATAAATTTGATTCCCCTTGTGCCTCTGAAATACGCAACAGATTGTTTTAAACTTTTATAGCAGTTATAAAACATTTGTGTGCACTTGGCAAAGATGGGGAAATGCCACCCTGGCTGTCGTTGTGGTCTGTGCCTCTAAAGTAAGAGTGCTATCAGGGGTCACACCCAAACTCTTCATGGAGGAAGCTGGTACCAGCTGTACCCCATCAGAGAGGGAAGTGGAAATCCCAGCCCTCCCCCGGCCACAACCCCAGGATAGGGGTGTGCAAAAAAAAAAATTCGGTAAAATTCGGATTTGGGCATATTGGACCTGAATTTTTTCGGTATTCCCGAAAAAACCCGAATACCTATACCGGTAAAGCATTGAAATCCGAAAATTTTTGGGATTCCCGAAAAATTCGGGTCCATTATATCCAATGGGGCCATTGACTTCAATGGCAAAATTTTCTGGAAAGTTTGCAGGGGGCTGGAGAGGGGGGGTTTGAGGTAGAGACTCCAAATTTGGACTGTAGCTGCTGGAGCCTCTCCCCAAAAGACCCCCAAGTTTTGAAAAGATTGGACCAGGGGGTCCAATTCTAGGGGCATCCAAAGAGGGTGCCCCCAGTTCGCCATTGTTTCCTATGGGAATGGATCAGGCAAGCAGATTCTCCCTGTAAAAAAACCTGAGAGGTGTGGTGGTGGTGTGAGGGGGCATGTTTGCCAAGCCAGCAGCAGACCATGTGCAATCACCACCCCACCAACCCCAGGTCTCTCCCAAACCAACCCTAAGGAAGAATAAAATAAAGAGAAAAGAAATTAAATTTAAAAGTGCCCTAATAAATCAAACCAGTCTGAAGTCTTCTGAGGTATTGATCTGAGGTCCACGAAGAGCAGGGAGGAAATCAGGGCAGACTCAGGAGCAGGGGCAGCAGAAGCCAGCCAGCCACAATCTCCAACAGCCAAGCCAGGCAGCTCTCTCTCACCAGCCAGCAGGATCCAGGAACACAGCAATGAGAGTCAGCCCAGAGACTGGCTCCTTTTATGCTCTCTGAGCATACACAGAAGGATTTCAAAAAGGAAAAACCTTCTGTGATTGGCCAGAGAGCAGATGCCAGAACCCTATTGGCCACCACAGTGCTCCTTCCCTGGGAAAGGAGCAAACTGGTGGTTGGGCTGCAGGCAGCAACAACAGCCTTGCAAACTTGCAAACTGCAATGCATTTTGCAAATGCATTGCAGTGATTGGCTGTCTGGAGCCTCCTTCCCCCCCTCCTGGAAACAGGAGGAAAAGGCAGGAAAGAGGGGAAACGGCGGGAAAAGGAATTCCCGGGCCCTTTAACAGTTTAAAACCCCTCACAACGCCGTTTTTCGTCAACGCCGAAAAATGCCGAAAAAATCCCGAATTTTCCGGGATTTTTTTTTTGGAATTCGAAGATTACAGTGAATAGCCTGTCCGGGATCCCGAAAGCTGAAAAAAAAACCGAAAATGCTTTTTTCGGGTTTTTTTCCGTTTTGGGATTCCCGAATGCACACCCCTACCCCAGGACCTCCGTCTTCGCTGGGTTCAGCCTCAGACCACTGTTTTAACCATCCTCGTGAGCGGCATGCAGCTCTTTCACACATATCGTGTGGCTCCCAGCAGGACGGCTCTGGAAGCAAAGAGGAGGCATGCCTCTGCAACTGGCCTTCCCTTCCCCAGCCAGTGTTCCCTTCCCTGGGTAGGCCTGAGGTGGGGAGGAGCAGAGAACAAAAGGAGCTTTACCTTCAAATGCATTCTCAAAGCTCCCCCACCCCACCCCGTCCAGCTTGGAGAAGACATTTGTCGCCTTAAATCCCCTCTCTAAGCCAAGCCAGCCAGTGTGGGGATGGGGGGGGCAGGGGGCTTGGAGGATGCATTTGAAGTTAAAGTTGCTTTCTTTCCGCCCCTCCCTCCCTCCCTTTGCTTTCTTCCAACTCTCTTTCCACCTTCCTTTCTCTCCTAAAGTTAAATGTGTTGTCCAAGCCCAAGCCCCACCCCACCACCAATCTGGCTGGCAGGCTTAGCACGGGGAAGGCATTTGTCTCTTCAAATCCCTTTGCCAAGCCAAGCCAGCATGGCAGCTAGGGGCTTGGAGGACACATTTAAGGTTAAAGTTGCTTTCTTCCCACCTCTTCTCCCTCCCTCCTCCCCATTTATTTGCTCTCTTTCCACCCCTTTCTTTCTCTTTTTCTCCTTTCCTCCCTTTCTCTTTTTTCCTCCCTCCCCCTCCCTCATCTATTTGCTTTATCTCTCTTTTCCTACCCCTTTTGTTTTTGGCAGTTTCACTTAATGTTAACAAAAAGCATATTTGCATTTTTAAAAAACACACGTATTTGTTCATTATTTGCGGCTCTCAGACATCTGACATTTATTCTACGTGGCTCTTACGTTAAGCAAGCTTGGCCACCCCTGCCGTAGCCCAAACCTCCTGATCTGACTGGGCGAGAGGGCGCGTGTAGATGCTAAAAAGCACTGAGGAGAGGATCACCCCTTGGGGGACTCTGCACACAAATGAGTGTCGCAAAGAAGCCCCCTCCTCAAGAGCTACCCTCTGCCCCCCGCCCTTGGAGAAATGAGCATCATCAACAGAAGGCAGTCCCACGGATCCCGGTGGTGGCAAAGCGGTGGGTCAACAGGTCACGGTCAGCCATGTCAAACGCTGCCGAAAGGTCTAGTGACAATGACTGCCCTGACCCGCCCTGACCCAGCTGCCTATGGAAGTCGTCTGTAAGGGCGACCAAAACCATCTCTGTCCCATGACCGGGTTTGGAAGCTGGATTGCAAAAGATCCAGAGGATTCAAAGCACTCAAAAATACATAAAAACCACTGCTTTAAAATCAGTAATTTAAAACTGCTGGTAGGCAGAAGAACGGAAATAAATCAAATGCCATTCGGTGGCCTCCTAAAGGCTGAGAGTGATGCGGGGGGGGGGGGTGTCCAGGTGCACCTCCCTGTGGAAACTGCTCCCTAATTGTGGGGCTGCCCGCTGAAAGGCCCCCCCCCCTCATCTGTTCACCCGACAAGCTTCTTTGGCTGATGGGACTGTCAAAAGGGCCTCTCCCTATGATCTTAATTCCTGGACAGAAACGTCAGGGAGACGACAGTCCTTCCGATGGTCCCAAGCCATGCAAGGCTTTAAAGATTAAAACCAAAACACACACTGGACCAGGACTGGAAGCACACTGAGAGCCAGTTTAAATGTTTAACTATTGAGGTCACATGAGCCCCACCCAGCAGCCTAGCTGCAGCATTCTGCACTAGCCACAGCCTCCAAACACTCTTGAAGGGTGGCCCCAAGTTAGGTGCACTGCAACAGTCCAGTCTAAATGTAACTAAGGCAGGCATCACTGTGACTAGCCAAGAACAGGGGCACTTGGAGCACCAGCCAAATCTGGGCAAAACCACCCTGAACCACATGGCAACCACCCAGTTTTCTAAGGCAATGGCTAGGCCAAGCAGCACTCCCAAGTGGCAAACCTGGCTCTTCAAGGGGGATATGACCCCCCATCTCAGGCAGGCGAGATCTCAAGTCCCCAGCCTGCCTTTCTACTAGCCCAGGGCACCTCTGTCGTGTCAGGATCAGTTCTCTCCTTGATTTTTTTGGGGGGGAGAGGGGGAGTGGGAGGGGGGCGGAGTGATGCGCTCTCTAGGACACTTTATAAATGTGCATAAAATACACCCCAGAAGTTTCATTGTTCCAAATCATTCAAATCCACAGGAAAGTATCCAAACTTCAAATGTATATTTTCCAATTAATCTTTTCAACTTACAGTGATCACAGTATATCCTGAATTTTATGTAAACTGAAGCAATTACATATTAAAGCTTGAGAGCTGCTCTTTCAGATGGCCTCTATCCCTAATTATTTCTAGAATCACATGGTCGTCTGTGGAAGAGAATAAAAAGCAAGGAGAGGACAGTAAAAAGGGAACTGGGGGGGGGTGTTTCCTGGGAGGTGTGTGCAAGGCCAGGAGTCCTTTTCCCCGGCAGCGGAGTGGACTTCCTCGGCACTCTGAGTGGAAGATGATGGATGTGAAGCTTTTGTTTAGGCTGCACCATCCGTTCCTCGCCACTCTGTCTTAGCGAAGGCTCAGGCAGCTGGCTCTGAAGGGGACCAGGGCTCAGAAGTGGAGAAGTCATCCACGGATGCCCCTCAGAAAAAAGCTGCACAGCTAACAGAACGGGACCATGTGCATGGCGGTCTTTTACCTACTATTACATTTTTACAGCTCTTTCCTGGCCAAGGTGTCCCAGCAAGCAGCAACACTCCCCCCCCCCCCAGCAGCACCAACTTAGCAGACCAGGAGGCCCAAAGGAGTGCTCCAGGGCTCAGCACAGCCACGGGCTGGCGATTTCTCTGCGGCTGGGAGTCAAGGACTCCCCGGGCCTCCTCGCCACACACCCACCCACGGTGGCTCCCTCACCTCTGGAAGCTCCTCTTGGCCACCACTTCAGCGTGACTGTCGTTGAGAACATCCCCTGCAAGATCAGCACCAAAGTCAGCGTGACCCGGTCCCTCCCGCAGAGGGGGCTGAGCCCAGTCAGGGAAGGAGCGGGGTGGGGGTGGGGGGGAGGCGCTGGGCTCACCTGTCTTTCTCATCTTTGATTGTCCAATGCATTTTGTCCCAGTTCCCATGGCGACAACTTCCCTAGTTGCTAGGGAGGAACATAAGGTTAGCTAGCCCCCCCCCTTATCCGGGCCAGGGGTGGAGAAGCTGATCCCAGACCCCGGCGGGGGTGGGGGGGCGTCCTCCCGGCAGAGCCACTGGTCAGAGGCAGCCTGGCGACTACAGGAAGGGACTGCCCAGCCCGCCGGACCTTGCCGGCTCTCAGCCGCCCGCCCGGGGGGGGGGAGGGAGGGGGGCTCTGCACCTCCCAACCCAGCTGGGCCAAGAGCTCGGGGGAGCCTCCGTGGGGGCGCCACGCCCCGCCCCGCCGCAGAGGGCCACGACCGGGGATTCCCGCGGAGGGGGGGGGCGTCATCCTCTTTCCTCGGGAGGGGGGAGGCTCTTGTTCTCCCGCCGGGAGCCCGGCCGGGCCGGGGCGAGGGGCGCAGAGGGCGGTGGCTCCCCCTGGCCCCCGGGGTTGGAGGAGGAGGAGGGTGGGGTGGGGGTCTCGCCCTCTCTCACCTGCCCCGCCGCCGCCGCCGCCGCCCACCTGGCCCACCTTGACCACGGCGGCCAGCTGGGTCCACTCGCGCCGGGCCGGGTCCGGCTTGCCTCGCCGGGGCAGGCGGGCGTCGTAGTGGCCCAGGCACAAGGCCGCCACCTCGTCGGCCGACCACATATGCCGACACCCCCCCACCGCGCCCGGCGGGCAGGGCAGGGCAGGGCAGGGCAGGGCGACCCCCTTCAACCCCCCCCGGAATCCGCGCGCCGCCGCCGCCCCCGGGTTCGAAAAAACCACCCCCCCGCTTTCAGGCAGGCAGGCCCCGCCCCCCGCCCCAGCGGCCCTTGCGGCGGGAGGGAGGGAGGGGGGGTTGGTGGGAGAGGAGGCCGATCCAGCCGGGGGCGGGGCTCGCTTTTCTCCCGCCCCCCGGAGCCCCGCCCACAACGCTCCCCGCCCGGCCGGCAGCCCCCTCCCACGCTCCGCCAACCACACTGCCCCCCAGCGGGGAAACCAGAAGGGGCGCGCGCCCGCCCCTTTCGCTGGTGACGCGGGGCAGGCGCCCGAGCGGGGGAGTGGCCCGTAGCCCCGCCCCGCCCCGCCCGCATCTCCTCCTCCTCCTCCTCCGCCAGGGCGGGGGCGGGTCCGGGCCTTCCTTCCTTCTGGGCCCCTGGAAGCCGAGCGGCCCCTCACAAGAGCGGGAATTCGGGCCCGGCCGGCCCCCTCCGACCCCCTGCCCTGCACAGGGCGGGCCCAGAGCCCCCGCAGCCCGGGCGGCTTCTAAAGGGAGGTCCCCGAGGCGGGGGGGGGGGAGGAGTGCCCCACTGCCCCAGGATCCCACCCCCGGCACCACTCTCGACTGCCCCCCCCCCAAAAAAAAATTCCTTCCCACAGTTCCCAGCTGGAACCTCCCCACCCTCTGAGCCAGTCTGGTGCAGTGGTTGCAGCAGCTATGCCTTGCCCCAGGTCCTCCAGTAGCCGCAAGCGGAGGAGTGGGGAATCAAACCCCCTGCTCCCAGATTAGAGTCCAGGACACCAAAGCAAAGAGCAGTTCTCAAAACTGCTCTCTCGGGCCCAACCACCTCATAGGGAGTCTGTGGTAAGCCACTCTGAGATGCCAAGTGAAGGGCAGGGGGTATAAATCTAATCGCTTCTTAATTTAAACCCATTATTGTGAGTCCTCTCCTCGGCTGCCAACAGGAACAGCTCCCTGCCCTCCTCTGACACAGCCCTTCAGGTACTTAAAAGAGAGCAATCATATTGCCCCCTCTTCTCCAGACGGAACTCTCCCAAGGAGTCCCTCAGGGTCTTTCCTGGCAGGGCTCCCTGGTCTCCAGGCCCCCTCTCTGCACCGGCTCCATTCTGGCCACGTCCTTTTGGAAGGGAGGCCTCCAGAACTGCCCCCGGGACTCCAGGTGCGGCCTGACCAATGCCGTGTACAGGGGGGACTGTGGCTTCTTGCGATTAGGATGTGATGCCTCTGCTGATACACCCCAAGGTCACATTAGCCTTTTTGGTCACCGCCTCACTCTGGCTGCTCATATTTAACTTTCCGTCCACCCATACCTCAAGGTCTTGTTCACACACACACACTGCTACCCAGAAGTGTATCCCCCACCCAGTAAGGGGTCTTCCTCATTCTTGTTACCCCCATGCAGAACTCGGCACTTTTCCTTGTTAAATTGCATCTTGTTCACATCCACCCACTTTTTCAGCGTGTTCAGATGTTGTCGAATTCTGTATCTTCTGGTGTGTTCACTGCTCCTCCCAATTAGGTGTCATCTGCAGATTTAATGAGCAGCCCCTCCACACCCTCATCATCCAGATCATTTACAAAAAATATTGAAAAGTACCGGGCCCAGAACTGAGCCCTGTGGCGCCCCACTGGCCCCCTCCCTCCATTCTGATGAAATGCCATTTACAACTACTCTCTGAGTGCAATTCTCCAACCAGTTCCCTACCCACCTAACTATCCTCGAGTCCAGTCCACGGTCCTTCAGGTTACCCATCAGAACATCATGGAGATGACTGTCAAAAGCTTGACTGAAATCCAGGTAAACATCAACAGCGTTCCCTCGATCCAGGAAGCTCATCACTTGATCAAAGGAAATTGTTGGTCTGGCAGGACCTGTTGGGGAAAGATCCGTGCTGACTTTCCTGGATCACCGAGTTGTCCTTTAGATGCTCACAGATCAATCCTTTTAAAATCTACTCCCGTATCTTCCCTGGGACAGGTCAGACAGACTGGCCTGTAGTTTCCTGGGCCACCCCTCCTCCCTTTTTTGACAGCCATATGGTTTCAAGTCACTCAGTGGCTGCTGCCAGGCCAGGTCCCAATGTGTCCCCCCCCCCGCAAAAGGCCAAAGCAGCCCTGGAAAAAACACCTCCCCATCCCGACTTTCACTGGGAAAAGCGAGGCTTGAAAGCCGGGCAGTACTGTTGTGGTTGCCTAGCAGAGGCCACTGAGGGCATTCAGTTCTGAAAGCTACAGGCCCTTTTCCTCCTTTTTTTCTTTTTGCAAACCTAGGACTTTTCTCAGGATTGTCCATCCCTGGTCCCAATGGCTTGCTTTTAAGTACTGATTCACATGACCTGCCTTTCTCACTGGGACTCAAGACAGATTAGACAGACGGGGCCAGATTGAGAATTAGACATATTGATGAGGATGATGTGAGGATAAGTCTATAGCAAAAGAAAAAGAAAAAAAAGAGCAGCGCTCTCCTTTATTCCTGACGGGGAAAATACAACAGTGTTCCAGCCCTAAAAGCCTCTCTTCTCCCTCCGGTGCATACTGGTGGGTCACACTGAAGTGCCCTCTGCCAGTGGTTCAGGCGACGTCTCCTTCTTCTTGTCATCAGGTTTCATGGCAGGAAACAGGAGCACCTCCTGGAACAGAGAGGACGTTGTTCAAAGCCGGCCATCCCCTTCCCCAGAGAAGGTGCGAGAAAGGCCCGGGGCTCCTGTTCTCACTTGGCTTTGAAAACTGATACGCCGCCTCTTTAGACACCCCCCCCCCAAGGTGGCTCACAAAAATAAAGACAAAATCATAAAAACATAAACTTAATAAACCCTTAAAATCCAGCCAGTGAAAACCAAGAGCATAAATACCGAGGAGGCCAACTGATCCCCTTTAACCGTTCTCATGCTGGAATCAGATTATACAAACAATTTGAAAAAATCAACCTTAATAAGCACGAGCCAGTGCTTCGAATTGTGCCCAAAGACCGGGGGGCCCCTTGCACGGGAGCAGCCCGCCCTCCGAGCGCCTGGGGGCTACAACTGCTCGGAGATTTAGAGGTCAGAAGCATCACTCTGAACTGTGCCTACTGTAAGCCAACTGGCAACCAGAATTATTTTTTCCTGAACTGGTGAGATGGGACTTCATATTTCCTAAACCAATCAATAATCTTAACTGAAGGCACCCCCCTCCAGACACAGCAGGAATCCACACCTTAATGTTGTTGGAGTCCGTAAGGAACATAGTGAGGCGGTCAATGCCCATGCCCCAACCAGCTGTCGGGGGAAGCCCGTATTCGAGAGCCATGCAGAAGTTCTCGTCGATGAACATAGCCTCATCGTCTCCAGCAGCTTTAGCCTAGACAACGAACAGGAAAGAGGCAAGGGTCATCCCTGGAACCATTCTCTGACAGCAAAGGCATCAAAACCTTCCCCCCCTCCCTTGCCAGAGTTTGCACTCTAATTTTAAGAAGACACCGCCAAACCAAAGCTGCTTCCTGCTGGCCCAGCTTGAGCAAAGAATGAGGGACAAGGCCCATGGCGACCACAGTGGCTTCCCAGACATGCGTTTTCTAACCTTTGGGCTGGCCAGAAGGGGCCAGATTTGGGACAGAAACTGCTAGTTTTAAAGGTAAAAATTTTCCTGGATTTATAGATTCATGCCAGTGAAACGGGCAATGATCACACATGGCAAATCCCTGCCCTTTCAGCCACAGGTTAAGGAAGAAACACTCTCAGGCTAGAACCAAGAGCGCTGAAATGCAGCATAAGCTGCACTGAATATATTAAGCCGGCTTAGACAAAGTAGGATCATACATTCCTTTTGCCTAATATTATCTCCTCTGACATACAGCGGCTCTGCCAAAGGCCTCAGTCAGCCCTGCTACAGGAAATCCTAAATGAGATTCAACCTCAGGCATTCTGACTACAGACTGCGGGCTTAGCCACCAAGCTGCGGGTGCGGGCAAGGGCTCTCTGGTGAGGTTCTGTTTGTTTCTTTACAGAACTCCTTACAGAAGACAGCACAGACTGACCCAATGCACCTGATGTGTGGGGCAGACACAGTGTGCAGCAAGGGGGGCTGGGGGGTCAGGACATTGGAGGAAGAAAGGAGGCAACCCCCAGGAGCAGCTTTGCCCCCGCCTCCAGTGCCCCAAAGCGTTCAGTCACACCCTGGCACCAATCCAAGAAACGAAGGCTCATGCCGCAGGTAGAGAGGAAACAGGTTAACCCCCCACCTCCCCGCGCACACCCTGTCCTATCCCTGTCCCTAGTAAAAATGACCCTCTAAATCACAGCTGGGAGGGGGAAGAAGAAAGCCCATTCTGGTGCATCACTGTCTGTCGTTTTGCCTCAGCCTCCAGCGCCCGGAGTCTGGTCAGACTCTGGCACCCCTCCAACAAAGAGATGCCCATGCAGGGACCCACGAGGGGGACAGAAGCCCAAGCGCGCACACACACCCCCACTCCCCCACCCACCCACCCCACCACGACTGGCTGAAACATGCCGGCCCCCTCCACGGCTGCTCCAGCCCACTGAAACACGGCTATTCAGTGGCTCAGGTCCCACCCTGCACCTTCGCTTGATCTTCAAAGAGCTGCCGCTGCCGAAAAGGGTCATTCAGCTCCGTGTACGCGTTGCACACTTCCTTCTTCATCACAAAGAGCTCAAAGCGCTCGGTCAGGCCCTGCTGCAAGCGATGCCTGCTCAGAGGCAACCGGGGGAGAAGATGGCGAGAGGTCAAAGCTCCCCCTCCTAGCCCACCATTCTGCACCAGCCCCCACCCTGCTCTGAGTGGAGGAGGCAGATCTCAAGCATGCTTGTATTGCCTCCACCTGCAGAATTCATTTTCCTTCATTGAGCAAGAGTTTAAAGCCTGGCCCCCCCCCGCCCCCACCACCCTGCTTAAGAGATTTCTGAAGTTTTCTCCACCAATCATCAACCCTAGTTGAAGTTTAGAATGACAAAACAAGTGAACTTAACTTTGCACAGCCCAGCATGACCCATTCAGACTTCTGAGCATGCACACATCTTTCCATATACTCACCATTTGGCCAAGGGGCTCATGATCTGAGGGTGATCACAGATAAAGGTGGGGTTGATGCACATCACTTCTAGGTACTCCCCAACCAGCTGAGGGGGGGAAAGGGGGAGAGGATCTTTCAGCTGGACGGCCGCTCCTCAGTCTCAGGCACAAGACGGTGTGGCCTGCAGTGATGTGTCTCCCTTGAGAGCATCACCACCTCCACTGCCACCATCCCGCTCTGGCCTAAGAGGAGGGCCGGCAAAGAAAGGCCGCTCCCTGGGCCACTGTTTCCGGGGGGAGGGCGGGGGGCTACAGCCACGGCAGCACAGAGCCAAAGAGACCAACGAGCCACAGCTCAGCGGGTCACTGGGTCTCTTCTGCCAGAAACACACCAGGTGATGTAAGGTGGCAGATTTGGTCCCTGGCATAAGGATCAGCCCCTGGAAGGTGACGGGGCCCTGGAGAGCCGCTGCTCATCTGAGCCGACAGTGCTGACCCTAAGAGGCCAGCGGCCTGGCTCCGCATAAGGCAGCTCCGTGCCCCCGCAGCAGCCCAAGGCCCATGTGAGGGCAAGAGAGCCCTTCCTCACAGGGCTGTTGTAAGGATTTCACAAGCCTGGGTGTGAAATGTTCTGGACTCTTGAAACTACTTAATGACGGCAGCAACAGCCTGCGACAGGCACTGGGTGGGACTGGAATGCAACAGGACAAGCAGCGCCTGCCGGTGTGGCCCTTGGACCCGGAAAGAGGCGGCTGGTTCACCCGCTTGGGTGTGGCCTCCCCTCTGCAGAGTGAGAAGAACCTGAGAGCAGCCCTCCGCCTCTCTCCAGGTTTGTCACAGGCCAGCTCTGCTCCCCATCTGCCAGGGAGGTGGCTGAGCTGTCACACACACACACCCTGCCGGAAGAGATGGTGACTGCAATTCCATCACCCACCCAGGAAAGCAGCCAGCGGGGGGGAGGGAGGGAGGGGGCACTCCCAGAGGCTAGATTTATTGGAGCCACAGAAGGAAGCAGGCCCCTCTGCCTGCCTTCTCCCAGCTACAGTGCGGCAGGTGGAAGCTTACGCCTACTCACCCTCCTCCCTTCGCAGTAGGTGCACAAAGGAGAGAAAGGAAAAAGGTCTCGCAGTCTCAAGATTCTGAACCCCGAGACAGCGAGCTCTAGCCCAGCCTGGGCCCCCCGTCCCCTCTTAGGGAGACTCAAGACCGAACTGTTGAAGCTCCGAGAGGCTCTGGGTCAGCGCAGCCTGGGCAGCCAGGACCCAACCGGGGAGGGTCCCTCTCCGGGAGAGAGAGAGAGAGAGAGTCTGATGGCAAGGGTCCATCTCCACTGACCTTATCGAGAAGCCGGGCAGTGGTACGAGGCGATGGACACTCAACCCCTCTCTCTTCACAGAGAGCATCAAAGAATTTGCGAGTCTCTGTGGACACAAGGCAGAGATACTACTGAAAAACCACGGCTTGTATCTTTCCCCCCCAAGAAGAGTCAGAATCAGGCACTGGGAATGGCCATCAACAAGAACTCAGCGCCAGGCATAACTGCCGCGCCAACAGTCCGCCTGACTCTCTGGGCAAGGGGCTTGAAGTTCACCCCGCCACTTTTAGACACAGGACGCAGCAGCCAGCACTGGGCCCATATTCTCCGCAGCCAATAAGGAAAGAGAAGGGGCTGCAGGGAGGCGGTACCTGTTTGCCCTCCTCACCTTCCGTCTCAAACTGGTCTGTCCTGGGGAGTTTCGCCCCCAAGACCCTCTCCAGCTCGCCCACCATGCTGATCCTCCGGAAGGGCGGAGTGAAATCTATTTCATACGCCTGGCCTTCAGGGCCTTCCGGGTGGTACGTGACCTTGTAACCCCCTGTGACATGCTTCACCATTCCTGCAAAAAGAAAAGAAAAAAGCTGTCCTTCACACCTGCACAGGCTGGCCTGCTTCCCCACCACTCCAGGTCACCAACCTGAAAGCAGCTGTTCTGTGATCTCCATCAAGTCATGGTAATCGGCATAAGCCATGTAGAATTCACAGGTGGTGAACTCTGGGTTATGTGTCAGATCAATCCCCTCATTTCGGAACTGGCGCCCGATTTCATAGACCCTGTCCATTCCTCCAACCACCAGCATCTGAAACACACAAAGCCACTTGGTCTCTCCTTGCAAATCGAGGCAGAGTTGCTCACAGGAGGATTGCTCGATGCTCCTCTCTCGCCCCAGCGCCTTCGTATGAAGCAAGGCTCTGGCCTCCTCCCTCTGGGACAAACCGTTGCCGCTTTCTAGCACCTTCACAATACAGCATTACACGTCTTGTTTTTCGAAAGAAATGAGGGGAAAATCACGTCAACAGTTTTAACATTTTATCAGATGGTCTAGGTCTAGCTCACAGCAAATGGCCATAACCATTTCAGTATTCCTGTGTCAGTGAGTGGCTGAGGCCAAAGCATCTTTACGCTTATCCTATTTTTAATTATTTACATGTTTACTGATCATAATCTTAAAAAGACCAGTCTTTTTGGGTGTTTGAATCCTCCACAGAAGTTCTGCTAAGCACCTCCGTGCTGAATGAGTCCTTCCACTTGCGTCGCCTCCTGCCCCGTGCCCAGAATACCCCCGGCTACCAAAGCATCGTGCCAAGCAGGCCATGGCTTGCTCCCCCCTGAGACCTCACCTTGTGATAGAGCTCTGGTGCGATCCTCATGTACAGGTTCATGTCCAGTTCATTGTGGTAGGTGATGAAAGGCTTCGCCACAGCCCCACCAGGAATGATGTTCATCATGGGAGTCTCCACCTAACAAAGCGTGTGGGGAAAAACCAACGATGCCTATCCTCCTCTCTGTCACACAGCGGTCCCCAGGGCCATCCAAGTGCTCTACAGAAAGGCTCTGGCCCTCCGAGGTTTTGAGAGAGAAAGACCCCATTTCAGCAGTTCCCCAAACCCAAGAGAGAAGAATAAACTGTTACTATCCTAAAAGCCCTTTGCATTCAAGATGTGCAGGACTTTAAAACCAAGCACATGAGACGTCATAACAAAATCAGCCAAATCCACCAATAATTCCAAATGTGTTTACTGAACCCAGAGCAGAATTGATTTAAAACAGAACATGAAATTACATCCAAAGGACAGCAAAGCACGGATAAGATGGCATGCGGGAAAAGAAACACTTACCTCCAAAAACCCCAGCTCATCTAGGAAATTCCGAATGTACGTTATAATCTTTGCCCGAACCATAAACTTTTGCCTCACATAATCATTAAGAATTAAATCCAGGTATCTCTGCCGAAATCTGGTTTCCTGAAAATAAATGTTTAGGTTTAGAGCACAAAAAAAATCAAAGGGGATTGAAATATTCTTGGGATATCCCAGAGACCCAGCTTTGATGAACACCTTGTCTTTGAGCCCAAAATGAAGGTGAGGCAGCATGTGAAGGCATGGAGACAGCAGGGTGATCTCGGACGGAATTATGCTCAATTCTCCTTTCTTTGTCTTGCCAGGGCTCCCCTGAACCCCAATAATGTCCCCACGCCGAAGTTTGCTGTTAATACGCAGATATTCCTCCTCAGATCTGTAGTTTCTGAAATTCAGGAGGGAAAAAAAGGGTTGACGGTTGGACTTGTAGGTGGGTGGGTACAGAGCCTCGCCTTCCTCAAGAGGAGAAAGGCAGCCCTTTTCAAGATTCTTCTCTTTTCACCTCTGTTTGAACCAGCGCCTCACATGTTCTTCTGCACCAAGGAGAAACACAGATCATCCGTTCCTTCACATCCTCTACTTCCTCTCGGACTTCCTTTAGTAATCCTGTGCCTTCTTTGTCACCCAATACCCAACCACTTTCTTGCTTTGAATGTATTTAAACAAATTCTTACGGTTTGTCTTGCTATATTGATAACTGACCATTCTTCTGCTGGGGGCCATGTTCCTCCTCAGCTGGGCAAGGCCTCCACTTGACTCTGCCCTTTAATCTCACTGGCGTCAATGATGCTTTTCCTAATCTGTGTTATACATCCCGAGTTTCAGGGACTGTAGATTTACAGTGCAGCCCCATGCCCTGGAACTAAAAGTGCTTAGGGAGCTGATGAAGCTTTACACAGCATCAGCCAAAGATGTAGCAAAGCACTGGCCAGATGCCCGCAGGCCCCCCCGCTGCCGCTGGGCATGAAAGACAGCCCAGCATGTCCCTTACCCCCTGCTGCAGAAAGGGGTGGGCCCAGGAGCACAGCTGGAGCTAGCAAGCTTGCTACGTCTCTCCAGCCCCGATCTGTCCCTCACAGCTGGGGTAAAGTTATGCCAACAAAAGATATGGTGTGGCCCACAGATGCCCATGCAAGGACAACGTGCCCTGCTATATCCCACCCACAAGCGCAGCCGGTCACACCCCCTCAGAGTCCCCCAGCACTACATACACCCCAGCCAGACTGCAGACAGGACGCACCATGCAGGACTCTTAAGACCCCCAACAGGCACACTTTGCATATACAAGGTGGTGGATGCCTGGCACCACAGAGGGAGCCCCTGGCGGCACCACCACTACCCAAGGGAAAGAGGAAACATCCCTCCTTGCTGTGTGATTACATGTCTCATTTCAGAACTCTTATAGGCACACCATCTCTGGAAACACACCCCAAGGCAGCAACCCTCCGCCCAACAGGTGAGCAGGGGCAGGGATCCAGCACCCTCAGACAGGGAGCCCACTACCGCCTTCCCCTTTCCCCTCCTACTCACCCTGGGTCTGGCCCCAGCCGTTCAGGCTCCCCCAGATGAAACCAGCAGCTGCGTGCACCCATGGGGTTAATGCCAGGCAGCTCAACCCACCAAGGTGCCCCATGGCCAGCCTTAGAAATCTGAAGTTTCTCTTCCAAGACCACAGACCTGCTTTTCTCATCATAAAAGGTACTGGATGGCCCACAACTGCTGGCTCCTGCCCCACACTACCATCCAGAGGGTCAATACCCTTCCCAAACCCACCTCTCTGCTTTCCTGATCATCACGCTGCTGACTACCAAGAACGCAATACATCCAATGCAAGAATACCCAGTGCAATCCAGAAGCGGTAACTTCAGCACGAGAGAGAGTTGGGCAGCCAGTTCACCTCTCCTCAGCTAATGCCTTCCTATCCTCTCCTCAGCTAATGCCTTCCTTTCTTGACAGCAGAGGAAATGTTAGCATGCCTCTAGTAACCTCAAGGAAGCAGAAATATTCTCTAGAAACGAGGAGCGCAAAGGAACCAGGGCACCTGGTCCACTAAGTAAGAACCCATCTTATAATGTCAACATTTTAATTGAATTTCAGCTTTCAGTTTGAAAAAACTGCTAAAGACATAGCTAACTAAAAGGATAATAGAGGCAAAGTAGTCTTGTACTCGTAGTTGTTTCAGTCTTCTTTACTTAGTTATATGCCCACCTTTCTCCCAGGCATCCCAGGACTCAAGATGGTACAGGGCAGCTTTGTATTCAACTACGTCAGATTGTTGTGCCATCTAGTTTAGCATTATCTATTTGGAGTGCAGCAATCTTCCAGGACCTAAGGCAGAGAAAGTTTGCACTCTCCATCTGCTACCTGAGATCTAACTGGAAATATCAGGGAATGTCTATGGGATCATCTACAAGCAAAGCAGGACGCACTCTATTACTAAGCACTGGCTTCCGGTTTTGGTGGGCTGATGGCAGCCACATCTCCTGGGCACTCCCAGGGATGTGGACCGCAAACCAGTGGGTAGAGAGGGGATGCGATTGTGCGTGGGATGGGCCCCGAGTCAGGGGGTGCTGAGGTTTGCCACCCCCTGGCTTGATGCCGGGGGGGTTAGGCATCCTTTTGCCCCAATGGTCTCCCTGCTGTGTTCCTACATTGGACTAAGCCACGCATACCAGACCAAGTGAGCGGTGATCAAGTTTTAACTAAGCATACTGGCGAAAACAATGAATAGACGGAAGAAGAGTGAGTAAAAGTGAAATGAAGCATTAGAGGGAAGCGAAGTTTATCCCTGCAAGCATGGGGAGGAGGTAACCGCGGACCACCCCCCTCCAGACAATGGAATTAATTACTACTGGATGAATGGAGCTTGAAGGAACTGTGATGGAGAAGCGTTGAGATTTAAGAACTGAGTAACAGATAAGCAAACATTCAGGACTTTAAAAACAGTATTTGAAAATATATACCATTGGTTTGGCTAAAAATGGCTAGAGTCAAGCAAAACGGGTGGCTGGAAATAGCTAAAGTGAAGTACCAGAAGTTTTCTTTTTAAAGACTGTCAACGCCCCGTAAAGGCCAGAGTGAAGCAAAGTCTACTCCTAAAAAAGAACAATGTAAAAATAAAATTTTCAAGGGGGTAGACGGAGCGAAAAGAGAGAAAGGACTGAACAGGAAAACTTACTGGTGCTGAAGTGCTTAAACAAGCATTTAAAACCTTCGTTTTAAAAAGACTGTAAACATCTTCTTTGGGCAATGGAAATTTTCTTCTTCAAAGAGTTTGTAAACATCTTCATGAATGGCGGCTGTAAATGCAGCGGAATTCTTCCTCAGCAAACAGAGGGTGGGGAACCCCCCCTCAAAAGACAAAGTAATTATGCAAGCGTTCAAAAATGTCTTCAATAGGCATTGGAAATTTTCTTCCTAAAGAGACTGTAAACATCTCCGTAAATGGTGGCTGCAAGGTGTGGCGAAATTCTGCTTTAATGGGGGGGGGGGAACCAACCACTCTTCTAAAAATAAAATAATTTGGAATCTACACAGGGAGGATGAAGCCAAAAAACAGGAATGGACAGACCTAGAGAATCACTAGAGGTAGCGAAACGAACAGACGGATTTATGGGACTCTGGTAATTTGGTAATAAAAAAGAAGATAAACAAACCCCGAAAATGGCACATGATGGTGTCAAAAGAATTAAAACAAACTGAATCTTTTTCAGGAAGTTGAAGGCTTAACTGAACAATAAACACTCCTGAGAAGGCTGGTGAGACAGCGAAGTCCTCCAATAAGCAGGGGGGAGAAGCGATTCTCCTTCCAGAAAATAACGTTATGATGCACTCTGGTGGGGGGGATGGAGCTAATGAAATGTGGGAGGAAAGGTGGCTACATGGTTTAATTGTTCAGGAGATAGTTTTTTATTTTTTGTATATATATATATATATAGGGACTTCCAGAAGATATTAAAAATATGGACTGTAAGCTGAAGAAAACCGAGAGAAGATTCTCCAGTGAAGATTTTTTGGGGGATAAGGCTTTTCATTAAGGGGGGATGTATGGGTAAAATAGGAGCGAAGGGCTCATATAGAAAAAGTGGATGTTTAATAGTGATTGTTCAAATGAAAATTAAATGTAATTTGGCGATTCCCTGAAAAATAGTATTTTATCAACTTAGATTAGTATTATAAATGGAAGAGAGGTTGAAGTATCTGGAAATGATTTTAATAAGTCTAAGTAGATTAGGCTTTGTTAATTTTAAGACATTAGTCTGATGGGATTCTAACTGAGGTGAAGGGGACGTTATCTGATGCCTATACGGGTTCTCTTTCTCCCTTTTTAATAAGATTGTAAATGGAATGTGCTCTTAGAATAAGTATATTTAAGCCTAATTTTGATGTACTCAGTAACTTAATTTAAATAATTTTGGATGTTGGGAGGTTTGCAGGTAGTTGTTGGTTAAAATTTCTAAACAGTCAGATGGGCAGAATGTAACAGCCAGATGGGTAGAAATTACTGTTTTAAAAGTTATCAGATGATGAGGATGCCAGATGTTTGCACAAAAGAAATTTAAGTGTATTTTAGAAGGATACTCCAAACAGTCAGTATGGGCTAGAGCTTCTATAAGCAATTTACTCAACTGTCACCTTCGAGGTCAACAACTGAAAGTTTTTCTTAATGCCATTTGTAAGCATTGCGTACGATCACCACGTCTTGGATCTTCTTTTCTATCTTCCCTTCTTGTAGTTTTGTATTAGTATCCCCCCCCCTTTTCTGTAGTTTCTTAGAAAATGCAATTAAAAAAATCCCCTTCGGGGGGCACAACCCCCCCCCCAAAAAAAACTAAGCACCAGTCTCTCCTCCAAAGGGAAGGAACTAGATGCAACGTTTTACTGTCTTTGAAAACACAGAGCTGTTATGAAAAGTGGACAAATTTAACTCAATTGCATTACATTCATTTGAATGACAAGGCAGCCCTTCCTAGGTAATCCTGGCCCATGGACAAAAGGGTATTCTCAGCTGACCAAGAGGCCGCACTGGTGGGACAAAGAGGCCTTAGAAGTTTCTTGGAAATAAAGATAGTTCTGTGCACCACCCAAACATTACTTGTCACTTAAAAGGTTCACATTTGCTGCATCAAAACGAGGAACACGGAGGACTGTTACAGTCACCCTGCAGGTAGAGATTCAATAGAGAGACTTGTGCACGTGGCCAAGTCCCGCCCCCCCGCAGTTTGCTCAGCCTGCTGCTCCAGCCCTCTTCTTGAGGTGGACCCTCGTGCCCAGCAATCCCTTCGGAGTTCCACCCACGATGATGCCAGACCCACCGAGGCGCAAGCCATGCCGGGAGGGAATACTCCACCCCCCCCCGGGGGGGAGGAAGTGGACACTCTGTCCTCCTCACCCCGCACCATGGATTCCAGTGCAATGCAGTTGATGTTGTGTCACGAGCGTGTCTCTGCTGCTGGGTTTCTGCTACACGAGAGGAGCTCCACAGCCCTCCCTGCCCCACGCCCTCCCCACCTGCCACTCCCCCTGCGGGCTTCCCAGGGAGGGCTCTGGGGTGCTATAGGTGGCTGGGGAGGGTTGCGCAGGTCCCACAGGTGACTCGTAGTGATATGCCATACTCAGCAGGGCCCCAGACAGGTTCCCTCGCTCACCTTGCTGGCTGTTCTGTGTGAAGGGGGGGCAAGAGGGGGGTCTGGCCGAACCAGGCGGCTAGACCTTGGGTCAGATGCACACCCTGGGCCGGACCAACCTCACAGGGCTGTCAAGAGCATGGAGCAGAAAAGAGGGGAACGATGTAAGCCACGGGGGGGGGGGCCGGCGGAGATCACTGACGGAACGTGTGGGCAGGTGAGGCTCCCAACGACGTCTGCTCCAGGAAGGGGGTCCTGTGGCACCCAGGGAGGACGGCAACTGTGCAGGGGGCACTGAGGGGCCAGGGGGTTCCCGGAGCAAGTGGGGGGAGCCACTGCATCGGACGAACTCAAAGTATTCAGGGGGTTGAGAATGCAGGGGGCTTGGCCATGGGGCATACTGGAACGGCAACTGAGAATGGGGGTCTCCCAAGCTGCCCTTCTCCACCCCCCGCTGCCACATGTAATATGGCACCTACCCCGGGACTGGCCACTGCCATTGGCACGAGGTGCCCCACCCCCTATGCCACCCCTGCCTCGACACTATGCCACAAGGCCAGGCCATGGACGTGGCCTCACAAGCAGACAGCTACTCTTCCTCCCCTCCTCTGCTCCAGTGTAGCTTGGCACCTAGGGAGCTGGCTAGCAGCAGAGGTGTGGCTCAGGCTTGCCCTGTCAAGCTCTTACAATCCCTCTAGCGATGGTTACCTGGAGTTGGCCATAACTTGTAACTTAACTCCCTCTCCGCGAAGATCGTAGAAGATCAGCTTCCCTCCAGAGGCACGTTTGGCATGGATCCGACCTATGGGATGAGTTACAGCAGGACACAGACGGCTTTCCCACATGCACAGCAGAGGCAGCACCATGGTCAAAAGGCACAGCAAAAACAACAAACCATCGCTGGAGAAATGAAAGCGTCTATGGGGGAGCCTATAGGTCAGTGGTAGGGCCCCTCCTTATGCGTGCAGAGGATCTGCCCCAAACATCTCCAATAATAACAAATAAAAAACGATCCTTCTTATCCAAAACCTGGGAGAGCTGCTGCTGCTAATCCAGGTACGACATAAGTGGCTCAGTGATCTGAGTCAGCAGAAGGCAACTTTGTAGGTCCTCCTCGGTGGTGGTGGTAGCAGAAAATGCCCATCACGCCACAGCTGAGTTACGGCCACCCCACGGGGGCTTCAAGACAAGAGACAAGCAGAGGGACTTTGCCACGGCCTGCCTCCGCACAGCAACCCAGCATTTCCTCCGTGGTCTCCTATCCAGATAGCAATCAGGGCCAGCCTTGCTTAGCTTCTGATATCTGAGTAGATCACGTAGCCATCGTAGATTCTTATGCCTCAAAAAATAAAAGTGCTGCAGGAAGAGCCGCTGAAAACAACCTTGCTCAGACTAGCGGCATGTACCTATGACACCTGTACCACAGGCTAATCTCACAGAGCGGCAGTGGCTAGAGCATGAGACCTCCACATGGCCCAGGGCAGCTTTTAACAGGTTCCTGGGGCACCATGTATTGCCGGAGGTGCTGAAGTTCCGCCGCCGCCCCCCCTCCCCCTGGACATTGACTACACTTGTCTGCAAAGTTCCTCCTAGAGCACCCCATTAATCCGCCATCATCCAGGTGAAGTCTGTCCAACGAGAGGAGTCAGGCCTTTACCTGCCACTCTTAGGGTGACGTCAGTCAGGTGATCCCCTGCCTTCAGGTGGCTGTACTTCTCTATAAAGCTCGTGAGTGACAGGTCCACGTGGAACTTGTGTGGATAGGGATCCTCCCCGGGTGTGCCCTTCAGCAACTGGACGGCCTGGCTCCGGATCCTGTAATATTGCTGTGGCAACAAAGGGGAAGGTTGCGTGGCCGCTCCAGGACAAAAGTCGAAGCAGGGCCGCCGCCGCCGCCCCCTCCCTCCCCCCCCCCGCAGCACCCCCTTCTTCGGCAGAGACCGAAGGCCCCCCGGAGGGGAGCGGAGCGGAGGGGGGTCTGCCCGCACGGACACGTGGCCGCAGCGAGCCCGCCCGCCCGCCCGGGGGCGCCAGGTCGGGCCGGCCGTTGTTGGCTCCCGCGCCACGTGGCCGGCGCTCCCGCGGGCAGGCGGCGCGGCAGAGGGCCGCCGTCGCTCGGGCCCGCCCCTCGCCCCGCAGCCCGGCCCGGCCGAGTCGGCTCACGGTGGGGTCCAGGGCGTCCTCGTCGGCGGCGGCGGCGGCGCTCCCGGGGTCCGGCGGCGGGTCGCTCTGCTCCTTCTGCTTCGCCTCCTTCTCGGCCACTTTCTTCTCGGCCTTCAGGCGCCGCTTCAGCTCGCTGCAAGAGAGGCGCTCGCGTCACCGGCCCTCGCCCGCCCGGCCCCCCGCCCGCCCGCCCGCCCGCCCCGCCGGAGAAGGACCGACCTCGGCTGCCCGCCCGCGGGAGGAGCAGGAGGAGGAGGCCGGCTGCAGCAGCAGGAGCGGCGGCGGAGCGGCGGCGCCCAGCGCGGGCGGGCCCCCAACAGCCGGGCCCAGCCGAGCATGGCCGGAGGGCCGGAGAGCCGGGCGGGCGGCGCGGACTCACTTCTTGCTGAGGCCGGGCTCGGCCGGGAGCCCCGTCGCGGCGGGCGTCGCCATCTCGCCGGCTGCAGGGCGTCCCGGAAGCGGAAGCGCCCCCACGGCCCCTGCGCGGCGCGGCGCCCCGCCCGGCCGGCCGACCTCGCGCGCCGATTGGCTCTCGCCGGCGGAGAAGCGCTCCCGAGCATGCGCGCGCCTGGCCGCCCCGCCCCGCCCGGCCCGGCCGCAGCGGTGAGTCTCGCGGCGGCGCCTCCGGGGGGCGGGGGGCGCGCGCGAAGCCCCGGCCGGAGGACCCTTCCCTTCCCTTCCCTTCCCTTCACGGAGGCCGGCGACCGGGCCCTCCTGCTGGCGCTGCGCGGCGGCGGCGGCCCTGGCTGGCTGGCACTGCCCTCCGGAGGGACACGGCCCGGCCCCGCGTCGCCGCCCACCCCTGGCCGCCCGTGCGGGGCCGCTCCCTCCAGCCCGAGCGGGGGAGCCCTGGAGCCGGCCCCGCCCCGCCCCGCCCTCTAGGGTGGAGGCAGCCTTCCCCCTTTCTTGTGGCGCCCGAGGGGGGCTCAGGGGGCTCTCCTCCTCCTCCGGCATGGCGCTGGGCCTTGCGGGGGGGCCGGCTTTCTGCAGCCCTGCTGCCTTCCTCCTCCTCCTCCTGGCTCAGCTGGCCACGGGGCGCCCCCCTCCTTCCAGCGCTCCCCTCCGCCCGCCCTAACCCTAACCCTGGGCAGGCCATAGTTCTGATAAGAGCTGTCCTTGAAAAAAGAGCAGTTTCTGTCAAAGCTCTCTCAGCCCCACCAACCTCACAGGGTGTCTGTTGTGGGGAGGGGAAGAGAAAGGAGTAAGCCCCTCTGAGACGCCTTTGGGCAGTGAAGGGCAGGGTATAAATCCCATCTCTTCTTCTTCTGTTCTTTTGTATATATCATTGTATACATCAATGTAGGAAACTGTAGCATTTGTTTGTTTACTTAATTTATGCCTTGTCTTTCTGCCCAATGGGGACCAGAAGTGATTTACGTCATTTTTCTCATCTCCATTTTATCTTCACAAACAACCCCCTGGAGTAGGTTTAGGCTTAGAGTGTATGATGAATGGTCCAAGGTCAGCCCAAAAGTTTCCATGGCAGTTTGAATTTGCACTCAGGTCTCACAGATCCTAATTTGACACACGAATCACAACATCGTACTGGCTCTCACAAAAAATTCTGCTTAGCTGTTTATTTGCCCAGAGCACGTCAGCTGGACGTGGGTTTCCAGAGCTCTTGGTGCTTTCTTCTCCACTGTTGCAAGGTGTGGTGGGACTGTTTTATTGCAGTCTCAACATGAGGGTGGTTAGATTTGAGTCTTAGAGACCAACTGGATTTTCAGGATAATTTTCTAACTATTTTATTACAGACCCATACCGCTACCATCTGAAACGTGAGAGTGATGATAACTGTAGCTTGACATCTTTTTTTCATGGTGAATGCCCCTCTCTTTTACAGCATCACAAAGCAAGCAAACAATGGATGTACCCCAGCAAGAGGACCAAAGACACACGGCAGAAGGCTCAAAGGCACCTGGCATTTTCCAGCTGGCTAATCAAGAATTTGAAGGCAGTGAGGTATTCATGCCCGTGCACGTCATCCACTCATTGGTTCTGCTTTTGTCTTTGATGCTGCAGGCTGTGGCCACAGTATACTTTGTCTGTGTAGTCGAAAGCCCCGTTACCTCCACCTTTCTACACAGGGAAAATGGACTAACTCCAGGAATATTTTAATCGCTCTCTACAGTACCTTTGTTGTCTCTACAATATCTTTTTTGTGAGCTGCATGATCATAAGAACATAAGAGAAGCCAATGTTGGATCAGGCCAATGGCCCATCCCATCCAACACTCTGTCACACAGTGGCTAAAAATACCAGGAGGTCCAGCAGTGGGGCCAGAATAATAATATTTATTATTTTAGATTTATATCCCGCCTTGCCTGTGCATGCAGGCTCAAGGCGGCGTACCTAGACTAAAATACCATAAAATATAAATACATAAATATGAAACAGTAAAATTCCAAACCATAAAATACATAGAGTGGAATCGGTGCAGATGGCATTTGCCAAAGCAGGTTGGTGTAGGTAGACTGGTGTCCAGTTGTCCTGATGTCAGTGACATAGCAATAGGGCCTCAGTGGTTCAGTTTCCAGTGCTCATTTATCAGTGGCAGCTCCTAGTCAAAGGCCTGATGGAAGAGCTCCGTTTTACAGGCCCTGTGGAACTGTAGAAGGTCCTGCAGGGCCCTGATGTCTTCCGGGAGCTCGTTCCACCAGTGTGGAGCTGCCACTGAGAAGGCCCTGGCTCTGCTGCCAGCCAGTCTGGCATGTTTTGGGCCCTCCCACTAGAAGCCTCCCCCCCCCCCGAGCACCAAGAATACAGGGTATCCCTTGCCACAGCCTGAGAGTCCCTATCTCTACCTTATGGCTAATAGCCACTGATGGACCTCTGCTCCATATGTTTATCCAGTTCCCTCTTGAAGCGGTCCATGCTTGTAGCCGCCACCACCTCCTGTGGCAGTTAATTCCACGTGTTAATAATCCCTCTTTGGGTGAAGGAGGGCTTCCTTATGTCTGTTCTAACCCGGCTGCTCAGCAATTTCATGGGGTGCGCAGAGTTAAAGTGTGCTGAATCCCATCTGCCCTTCTCTGTCCTGGTCACCTACATGCTACTCTTACATTCGCTTTAGCTTACCGACTAAACAAGTGGGGACCCGCCGGGACCTTGTGGGGGGCAGCCGTCCCATTTGCCTCACCATCGCTGCCCCCCCCGTACTGCCACTCCTCCTCCTCCCTGTTTCTGCCTCTTCCCCCTCCCCTCTCCCTCCATTTCAGCCATGGCTCCTTTTCTCCACCCCCTGCCGCCCCAGTCATTCCTCCTCTCTTGTCTCTTTCAGCTTCAGCCACGGCTGCTGTCTCCCCGCCCCCCCCCGCCAAATGCACACACTGTTATTCGTTCCCACTCCGAAGAAGTGACTGCAGTGTGGCTCACGAGAGCTCCTGCCCCTGCCACAGATTTTGTCAGTCTTTAAGGTGCTCCTGGTCTCTTACGCTTTTTTGCCTCTCTTTTCCACTTTGCTTCCCCCGTGTGCCGTCCGTCTTCTCCCCCCTCCATGCCGTCATTCCTTCTCTCCCAGCCCTCCCCCTGCTGCCCACCTGCCTGCCTCTGTTGCCTTCCGGGATTCACAAGGGGGTGGGTGGCTCCCCGCCTGCCTCTGCCTTCCCAGGAAGCCGCTTCAGCTCTCGCCACGGAGGGTGGGCACTGCTCTCCCCCCACCCCCCGTCCAGCCTGCGGCCACCTTCCCTGGAGCTGGGCGGGCACACCTTCATCTGGCTGCTGCCACGCCAGGACTTGGCGGCTTCCCCCAGCCTCTCCCAGCCCCCCGCCTCCACCAGTCCCAGCCACCTTCCAGCTGGTCCACGGCTGCCTCCTGAGACCCCTGGTGGTGTTGGTGGTGGTGGGGACAGCTGGGGTAAGCCCAGCTCCACTGCAGGCACCCGAGGTTCTTTCCAGCCCAGCCATGTTTTGCCTCCAGCCACCATTAGGAGAGATGACCATTCCTCCCCTCAGCAATGGTGCTGCGTTTTTAATGTTTTGTAATAACCCCCCCCCCCCCCGGCCTTTTTTCTTACTTTCAGTTTGCTGTGAGAGCCAGGCTGGTGTCGTGGTTGAGTGTGCAGACTCTAATCTAGGAGAACCGGGTTTGATTCCCCACTCCTCCTCCGCTTGCAGCTGTTGGTGTGACCTTGGGTCAGTCACCAGTCCTTTCAGAGCTGTTCTCTCAAGGGCAGTTCTCCAAAGAGCTCTCTCAGCCCCACCTACCTCGCAGGGTGTCTGTTGTGGGGAGGGGAACGGAAAGAGATTGTAAGCTGCTCTGAGACTCCTTCAGGTAATGAAGGGCGGGATATAAATCCAATCTCTTCTTTTCTTCTTCTTTCAGATTTTTCTGCAACCTTGGGTAGTCCCCAGAGTTTGCAAGAAAGTTTTACTTCTGTGTGAGTGGACCTGATCCATGGGTTTGATTGTCCACAGATTTGGCTATTAGTATATGATATCATAATACAGAAAGATCAGCGTTGTCATTTTTGTAGGTTCTGTAATTCGTATTACAGCAAGTTGTAAAAGGTGTCTTGCTTCTTTTGAAGCTTGTTACAGAAATTTTCTTTCACGTTGGTCTTTTCTGTCTCTGTCTTCCACTTCGTGTTTGCTGCGTAGTTCATTTCTGCCCTTCTCCCTTGGGGTGGTGAGCAGCTGTTGCCCAGCACACTGGCGCCAACTCCGTCAGTTCGGGAGCCGCCTTTGCCTCTTTTGAGCACCATTCCTCTCCTCCCCTCCCCCCCCCCCCGGTGTGAGGGAGCAAGGGAAGGGGCGTTGCTCCGTGGGGCTTGTGGCTGGCAGTGGTGCCCATGCTGAAACAGCTGCTGCTGGAGGACAGGGAAGCTGCCTGGAAATACAGGGCCCAGCGCCCTCTTCCCCTTCTCCTCAGCCTCCGTGTTCTCCTTCCAGAACCCAGGAAGCTGCCGGGAAGAGAGCACGTTGGCCACAGAGAAGAGAGAGTAAAACCACCACCACCACAGCGGCCACACAAGGGGAGAGGATGCGAGGCATGGGGCAGTGGTGTCGGTGGTTTTGCACCCCTTTCTCCACAGCCAGCATGCCCTCCTCCGGGTGCCTTGGCAGCCTTCCTCTTTCCTGGGGACAGCACGAGAAGGTCGAGAGACAGGCAGAGGGCGTGCAGGCTTCCCTCTTCGCCACTTATGAAGAGAGGTTTCCCAGCACTTCTGGCGGGCTCACAGCAGGCTCCTGCGGTGGGAACCCTTGAATATCCGTTGCTGTTCCTCTGGCATGAGGCAGAAGGCCTTAGCTACTCATTCTCCCCTGAGCGGCAGCCCTCTTGCTGAGGAGTGGGAAGTCAGCGTGCGCCGGTTGTTTCCCATGGCAGAAGCCTGCTCTGAGTCCTCCCACGACGCTGGCTTGGAGCCTTCCTGCGGGGAGAAGCCCGTGTGCCCTCTCCTCCCACCTCTCCCTCCTTCCCGAGCATGAGGCAGAGCAAGCTCCTGGCCAGACCCGTGTGAGTGGGTTCTGCAAAGAAAAGTGTCCTTCCCTTGCAGAGCCTGCATGTGGTAGATGCCTAGCTATTTTGGTTGACGGTGTAATTATGAATGTGGCTGTCGGCAAGTTGTGTGCAGCATATCCTGGGGGCAGGGAACAGCACTGTTCTGAACCCCATTGAGAAATAGCCTGTCAGAGGTGTTCGTTCTGAAATGTTCTTTATCTGCTCCCTTCTAGTGGGAAAGCGAGAGCGCTAGCCCTTCAGGGGATGTGCTTCCAAAACACCCTGAGCCCCAAACGTCAGAAGCAGCCTCAATAAGTCCCAAAGTCCAGGGGCAAGAGCAGCTGCCCAGTGAAGATTCTGATGTCTCTCAGAGCCCGTTTCTGGGGGAAGACCAGCCTCCTGGGCCCTCTCCTGAGCAGGTGGCCGTGGCAATTGAAGACATGAGACGTTTCATGGAAGAGTTTGGCGTGGACCTGGCAACTGCCGCTCAAGCTTTCCTGAAGACCAGTGGGGAAGTCACAGCTGTGGCCCGCTGCCTGCAGACTGGCCCGCATTCAGAGGGCTGCCCGCCTCTGTGGAGCAGGCAGGATGACTTAGACTTGCTGACAGGTGATGATTCGCTCAGAAGGAGGCTGATAGCCAAATACGGAGAAGAGAACGTGAACAGACGAGTGGCCTTCAGGAAGAGCTAGCTTGTGGGAAGGCTGCTTTGTGGGACATTAAACTCTCCTTTCTGGGAGGCAGCGGGCGGTTTTGGGTCTCAGAGGCCAGGCCAGGCCAGGTGCTAAGGCCAAGAACTTGCATCTTAATCTCTCTCTTGCCTGAAATGACGGTTGGGGCAGGTGAGGCTTCCATTGTGCTGACCGTATAGAACGTTACCCCTGCCCTTCAGGTTATTTCTTCTTCTAATCATGATGGCAGCTGTCTACTTATCTTTGAGCAGGCAATAAAACTGTTGGAATCTGTCTTCTTTTCAGAACGTGGAACCACAGCTGTGTTTCAGTCTCTGCTGGCAACTGCATCTTGTGCCTTTCTTCACAGTATGAGCAGGGCCTTGATCGGCTACCTGCCAAAGAACGTAGAATGCACCGTTTCTCATCCAGTCAGCTCAGCGGTCAGCAGACTGCAGCTGGCTGAATTCCTGATACACATAGAGTTTAAAGCACCAGCACAGTTTGCTGCCCACACCGGGTAGCCTGGCAGCCCCCATCCCCGTCCCATTCCCCCCCCCCCGGTATTCAGATAGTTGTTTTAAAATGGTGCTTGCTGGTGTTTCAGAGCTTTTCATATTCCCTTCTTCAAACCTTTTCAGAGCTTTGGCCCCCGTCACTACCTCTGTTACAGCACTGATCTACCTCTTGGTCTTTTCAGAAAAAATTTTTTCCCCATTCTCGCAGTATCTACAGTTGGAGTGGGAACGTGCAGAGAAAAGGCCTGTGATATTAAACGTAGGGAGAGCAAAACAGCCCTTTCCTCTTCTCAAAGAACTGGATGCTCTTGCTCTCTACAGGAGACCTTCTCGTCTGGCCTGCAGGAGGGAAGTGCTGCATGTGCTCCCTCGTTCTTCAGCATTCTCATACGGGGCTTTAGCAGCTGTTGAAGCCCCCAGACTGCACCTGGGAAACACGGAGTGCAGAGACAGAACCAGTCATTTCCCTCAGACTGTGGAAGGCTGCTATCAGTCCTGGTCATGCTCCAGCTAAAGATCTTGTGGGAATCCTGGAGTCTTTCTTCAATAGGCAAAAAACTGTAACCATGTGAGTTTGCTGGTAGAGATGCAGGACCCCCAGAAGCCTTTTGACCCACGCATTGTAGGGTGATACAGGTACCTTAATCATACCCATCTTAGCAACATCCATTTAACATGCACTGCGTGCCATTTCTCCTGGACCATCATCAGTGATGTAGGGTTGACGCTGAAGTCAGTGCACATGTTGTAGAAACTGTTTCTAGTGTCTACAAGTATTACTTGTGGCCAAAGAGCCCAGGCTGGCTGGAAGTGCCTCCCTGATTGCACCTCCCCCCCCAGGCCTCTGGAGCTTGAAAGACTGATGCATCTAGTGCGATTAATGTGAAAAGTGATACCTGTAACAGACCTCCTTTATGTGCTCCGAGATGGTTTTCAGTCAAAACCAGTGAGAAATCACGGTTCTAAAAATGAATCAAGAAGGCAGCAGCGGGGCCATCTAAGCAGAGCATCAGCAAAACCACAAGTCATAGCCAGAATATCTCACGTCAGTGAAGGCACGAGGAGAAGGCTAGGTGTCACTTGCCCCATGGAAGAAGCCCTGCTGGCACACAGCCTGGCACCCACAATTGGTGGTGTCCAGGCCAGGGCTTACATGGCAGATCTTAGAGGACAGAGGCAGTGGCTCATACAGAGAGGGCATCCTAGTGGCAGTTAGGATCCAGACTGTTTAAGTCTTTGGAAGTCAGGACAAGTAACTTGAAAGCAAGGCTGACAGCCAGCAGAGATGTTTGAGAACAAAGCAGATATTCTGTGTGCACAACAGTTAAACCTCTCAGCAAACATGTTCTGAATCAACGGACGTTCCTAGTCTCTCTTGAGGAACGTTCCCATATAAAGGCCATGGAGGTAACCTGATCCAAGAGTCCGTTTAAAAAAGCAGAGAGATCATGACTGGTAGCTGGTCTGTCAGCACCAAAGATGGCGCTTTTGACCACAGTTGTAGCTGGACCATTCAGGAGCAGTGCTGTACTGTGAGATGCGGGGGGGGGGGCCCTCTCTGCACGAACAGGTATTTCCCAACCAGACAGGTGATTGAGCCTCCCATCTCCTGCATCATCTGTTTTATATTCCCTTTTACCCAGTTCATTACTGACTCTCATGTATCCAAGTGGGCACAAGCTATAATTTCTAAAATACGATCAATTGGCATTGACCTGGACATCTTGGAAAATCAAGATGAGACCTTTTTATACCAGACAATTTGCAGAAGAATTTGGGACACTGAAGCCCAACCAATCCAGGCTGGTGCCCGGGGCACTTGCTCCCCCCTCTCCCTTGGCCTCAGATATGTACCAAACAGCGTGGCACCAACACTTCTCTAATCTGGTGGTCCCGCTGCAACGCAAAGCCTTTATGCTGGCCAGATTTAATGTTTTTCCTTCATCTTGGGTCTCAGGCAGATATGGAGGTATGGCAGAATGTGACAGAATTTGTAATTGCTGACTCAGAGAACCCAGCCCTTTAGACCATCTTCTGCGACGCTGCCCCCTCCACTCACCTTTCCGACTCCTTCTGGTTAAGCCTTTACTGCCCAGGATCAGTTCTGGTAATGCAATTAGGTTTCTCCTAACTGATAAGTCACCAGAAGTTACTGTACAGATTGCTGATTTTTTGGCTAAGATTTTGGTAGCAAGGAACTATTCTTAATATTGGTGTTTTAAGACCTACAGATGCAAAGTTTTATCTTATTGATTTTATATATGCCAATAAAGGTTCTCTTCTGTTTTGTACTGACTTCAGCTACTCATTGGGTGAGGTTGCAGTTCTGCCTGGACATGGGGAAAAGGAGAAATGGAACTGAACGTCACCCCAGAGTTGATTTGGAGCAGCTACATAAAAGGGTAGATACTGTATGATGTAGTCAAGTGCAGAAAAAGTTGGCATTGGGGAGGAATAATAGAGTTGTAAATGGAGGCTTGATGTAGATATGCTGTCTTAAGTGCTACAGACACCGGAGTAATGTCGTACTTGCCTGTAGCACACTGTAGATGTGCTACACTGTAAATGTCCCTCTGTCCTCAGTTGTGTAGTTCTATCCGCAAGTATTTTCTTGACCACCAGCACCATCTGATGGCAAGCCTTCCTTTCCTCTTACCGCTTGGTGGGTAAGGGCATTTTTCATGAGAAGAACTACCCTTTCTTTACAAAAACAAAGAACTCTGAACAACTACAGAAGTGGAGAGTGAACAATGTTGGCTTATGGTACTGGTCCATGCCAGTGTCCTCATTATCCCATCCCCCCCAATGCAATGGTGTGGAGGAAACTATTTCTTGGGTGTTAGGTGTGAGGATTTTCTTGTACAGGTTTTTCAACTATTGGATCTGGTCAGTTCATTGTAGGTGGATTAAAGAGGGCTTAGACACTTGAGATGAATGGCAGCAACAACTGCCAAAGAGGATTAATTTCCCTGGGCTCTTACACATGAAAGTTCACACATAGGCAGCTTAAGGCAGGGTCAAGAGCTGCTCCTTTGAAAAGAAGCGGAGTTCATCTGCTTAGATAGTTTATGCAAAAAAAGTCATGTGGCATCCTCAAAACTAGTAGATTTATTGAACTGTAAAATGGAGATGATGGTATCCCAGCTGAGCTATTCTAAGTCTTAAAAGATGATGCTGTTAAAGTGCTGCACTCAGTTTGCCAGCAAATTTGGAAAACACAACAGTGGCCACAGGATTGGAAAAGGTCAGTTTACATTCCAGTCCCAAAGAAGGACAATGATAAGGAATGTTCAAACTATCATGCCATTGCACTCATTTCACACGCTAGCAAGGCTCAAGATCCTACGAGCTAGGCTTCAGCAGTATGTGGATAGAGAAACACCAGAAGTACAAGCTGGGTTTCGAAGAGGTAGCGGAACTAGAGATCAAATTGCCAACATTCACTGGAGAAAGCAAGAGAGTAACAGAAAAAGATCTATTTCTGATTCATTGACTACGCTAAAGCCTTTGACTGTGTGGATCACAACAAACTATGGCAAGTCCTTAAAGATATGAGTACCAGACCACCTCACCTGTCTCCTGAGAAACCTGTATAAGGGTCAAGAAGCGACAGAACAGGATATGGAACAACTGATTGGTTTAGCATAGGAAAAGAAGTACGACAAGGATGTATATTGTCCCCTTGCTTATTTAATTTATATGCAGAGTACACCATGCGAAATGCCGGCCTGGATGATTCAGAAGCCAGAATTAAGTTTACTGGGAAAAACATCAACAACCTCAGATATGCAGACGATACCACTCTAATGGCAGAAAGTGAAGAGGACCTAAAGACCCTCTCGCTAAGGGTAAAAGAGGAGCACACAAAGGTTGGCTTGAAACTCAACATCAAAAAAACTAAGATCATGGCATCTGGCCCCATCACTCCTTGGCAAATAGAAGGAGATAAATAAATAAATATAGAAGTCATGGAAGCAGTGACAAACTTCATGTTCCTAGGATCCAAGATCACTGCAGACGGTGACTGCAGCCATGAAATTAAAAGACGCCTGCTCCCTGGAAGGAAAGCAATGGAAACCTAGACAGCATAATAAAAAGTAGAGGCATCACCCTGCCAACAAAAATCCACATGGTCAAAGCAATGGTATTCCCAGTAGTACTGTATGGCTGCGAGACTGGACTACTATAAGGAAGGCTGAGCACTGAAGAATAGATTCTTTTGAATTATGGTGCTGGAGAAGACTCTTGAGAGTCCCTCGGACTGCAAGGAGATCAAATCAGTCAATCCTAAAAGAAATCCAACCTAACTGTTTCCTGGAAGGCCAGAGACTGCAGCTGAAGGTCAAATACTTTCACCACCAAATGAGAAGAGAGCCGTCACTGGAGAAGACCCTGATGCTGGGAAAGAAGACTGAAGGTCAAAGAAGAAGGGGTCGGCAAAGGATGAGATGGTTAGACAGTGTTATCGAGGCAACGGACATGAAACTAAACGAACTCCGGAGCATGATGGAAGACAGGAGGGCCTGGCGTGATGTGGTCCATGGGGTCGCGAAGAGTCGGACTCAACTCTGTGACAAACAAGAACAAAAAATGGAGCTCACTTCATCCAATATGTGATGTGAATCTGAATCACCAGAATATATAAACGGCAGGGGAGGTGCTATCTGTGGGGAAGGACCACTCTGAGCGACTGGGGAGAGGGGGCACACGACTCTTCTGTGCCAGGGAATGGGATGCCTGCCTGTGGATCCTGCTCTGTCCCAGAAGGCTGGTGTGGCCTGTCTGTTGAGTGCTGGTCTGGAGAAACCCAGATGCAGATCCCCTCGACCTGGCGATGTCACGTGGCAGGGCCTGACTCAGCCCACTTAATGGAGCACACCTGCTTTATTCCAACCTCCACCCCCTTGGTGGGGTTTAAACTTCCATTCTGTATCCTACGTGAGTGCTTCCTCTCCCCCCGGAGCTGTTGGGGAAGTGCCAGGAATGTTCTTTGTGGCAATGTTTGTGTCCTCTGGCCTTATCGAGCCTGCGTCCCTGCTTGAAGGGGTCCCCTGCTTTCTTGGGGACAGACCAGGCCCCATCTCCTAGCCTGTGTCCTCGTAGGGTTGAGAATCAGCCAGCCTGGCAAGGACTGCTGTGTCACAGGAGCCGTACTTGGGAGTGGCGGGACACACCCGGGGCTTTGTCAGCCCCAGCTCTCTCACATGTTCCCCTCAGATATTAGGGGCAGAGTGCATCTCTGGACAAAAATAACGCTTTGCAGTCTCATTAAGAACATCAGAGCAATCCTGCTGGATCGGGCTATCTAGTCTGTTTAGTCCAGCAGTTGCCCTGATGAATGCAGAGATGGGTCTCAGTAATATCCTGCATCGTCATAGCCCCTTGAGATTCTTAAGTGTTGAGACATCCCTCCAACCAAGTTTGATCAGCATGCTTGCATGCCCAAACGCCTCTTGTACTTTCCTGCGGTATTATGCAGTTATTCCAGGGAACTAAAGAAGAAGAGGAGACTGGATTTATACCCCTTTGCCCTTCACTCCCCGAAGGAGTCTCAGAGCGGCTGACAATCTCCTTTCCCTTCCCCTACTCCCCACAACAGACACCCCCTGTGAGGGCAGGTGGGGCTGAGGGAACTGACAGAAACGGCTCTTTCCCAAGAACAGCTTGTTGTTCAAGCTGTGATGACCGAACACAGCAGCCACCCAGCCATGGAGGAGTGCAGCCGGGCTCAAGGGGTCCCCCAATGCCCTCTCTTGTGTGGGAGGTTCTGTGTGAGCTGGGAGAACAGTGCGCTCGTTGCTGGGGGGGGGCGGGGGGGGGTCCTGTTGTTATCCCCCAGCGTCGCATTCCTGGGGATTTCCGCTGGCCAGTCAAGTTGCAGGATTTCTGTCTGGCTAATGGGTGCGGCTGAACCCTTCACCGTATGGAGGCAATTTGAGGGGAACTACCCGCCGTGTGCACATCATACCTCCCGCAACAGCGTCCTTCCTGACTCATAGATAAGGAGCTTTGCCTCAAGTTTATTAACATTTGAGTTCTTTTTATCCTGTTTTCCCGCCTCGACAGGGCCCAAGGCAGCTCAACGGTGTCACAGAATTAAACACAGGATGTATTTCCTAAATGTCCTTGTTCGATCTGTAGGTGAGATGCAAAGTAAGCCAACCAGTCCACCCTGTTTGCCAAACAGACCATCAGCCGAGGACTTTGTGAATACAAAAAGATTCTTATGGTGTACTAAAGCCGGTCCATCTCCCACGATATTTCCAGGAGGGCAGATGCCACCTGTGAGCAGGCTGTGCCCTGACTGTGTGGTCTACGTGGTTCTTGCCTGGCACGGCAGGTCCTGCTTCTGAAAGCTCCAAGATCCTGAAGCTGGAGGTGACCCTTCTGAGCTCGGCTGCCTTCCCGGCTGGGCAAGGGGATTCTGAGGACGTAGGAGGCCCAGTGACATGTTTGTCTGTTCTGCCTCTGACCTGACCAGCTTGTAGCCCAGTACCCCCATGGCATCCTCACATGCCTCCTGCAGCTTTGCCACTTTGGGGTAAGGAAGGGTCTTCCTCCAGGCCTGGGACACGTTCACGGCATCCCGGGACCCAACGTCAAAGGCCTCTGTGCCAAGACCGTGCCCGTGGGTGATGTTGTGCACCCAGGACTGGAGGCGGGGAATGAAGTGGAGCCCTGCAAACCGGTACAGCTGGACAACCATGGCCAGGGGGTCCCGGACAATATCTTCGTAGCGCACCAAGAGGTAGCGGCCCCGGAGGTGGCTTCGAAGGGCACAGCTGCCCTGGGTGTAAATCTCAAGGTGACTTTTGCAAATCTCCCGCATCACAGCGTAAGGCTCCGTTTTCTTCAGCCCACTCCTGTGCCCCACCACGATTCCGCTGTCCTGGGCCAGCTCGTCTGCCGTGTGCTCGCGGGAGCGGAAAACAGCCCTCGGGTCCCGGACCAAGTGAATGATCTTGAGGTTCAAGGAGGGGTCAGCAAAGAGAGAGTAGAGTGCTTTGAGGTTAAAGAGCCGGACCTCCTTCAGCACCACGTGGCTGTAGGTCTTGCAGGCCTGTGCTACCTTGAGGAAAGGGTACTTGCCGCAGAGGGTCTTGCAGGCATATTTGGAGATGATGTCGCTGCGCTGGAAAAGGTGGCACGCGGGGGGAGAACACAGGGCCCGGCTGGCCTCCCACTGAAAGAGCGCCGTTTGGTTCCTTTGCTCAGGCATGTAGGCATCGAAGACAGACATGTCACACTTGAAGACAGACCGGACGAGGTCTCGCACGGCCATCTGCAGCACCTTGGCGCTACTCTGGTGCATGGCGACCCACACGTGCCAGGCTGGCTCCATCAGGTAGAAGACGTCGGGATGCTGGCTGAAGATCTGGCCCACGAAGGAAGAGCCCGACCTCCAGGAGGAGAGGATGAGGATGTGCGTCTGGGCCGGTCTCTCCTCCCGGGGACTCTCGCAGGTGTGAAGCTGAGAGAGGCAGATGAGAGCGGTTGCTGGCAGTGCCAGGATCCCAAGCACTTTCAGCCGATTTATCTTCAGCATGGCAGCTGGGAGCCTGGGAGGGGAGAGAAAGAAAATGTCTGGGAGCGCAGAGCCAGTGCAGCTCCCCGTGCCCAGTTGCGGTTGGCACTGCCCGCTCACCACCTCAACTATTCTGGCACCTGATTGGAGCAGGGAGCAGAGCCCGGGGCAGGGGGTGGCGGCGGCAAAGGGCATCACCTGTCAGACTCGGGGCGGGGGGGGAGGCAGCTAGCAACACATGCTTTTCGTTTGTTCCTGTGTCTGGTGCCACAAGGGGAGGCAGAGCCTGTTGGCTGGGCACGCTCTCCTGTCTCTTTGAGTCGATGGGGTCATTTCCCCTCAAAGCTCATTGCTCATCAGCTGTGCTCTGCTCCCCTCAAAGCTGCCATCCATCCCACCTTACGAGCAGACTTTCTTTGCGAAGCCAATGAACACAAATGCCTTTTCGGGACTAAATGTATCTTTCCATTCAAGGCTGATGAAGAGTTCTGTGTAATTCAAAAATGTGCACACTTCTGCTCAGAAATGCAAATCCAATAGAAGCCCAAGATGTTTGCATTTCCCAAGCAGCCAGGGGGCTGGCTAGCCTCTTTCTCCAGTGGGACTGCTTTTCTGATGCCATATATCAGAATGCAGTGATCTATCGGAAGCATCTGTCAGACAACCATCTCCTTCCAACTGGCCCTGCCTTTGAGATGAGAGAATTCTGCAAAGGGAAGACCTGCCGCCGCACTAACCTCCTGGAGTTCTTTGAGAAAGTGAACCTAGCATGTAGACAACAGTGACCCCGGAGACATTTTGTACCTGGACTTTCAAAAGGCTTTTGATGAGGTACCTCACCAAAGACTTAGCAGCCATGGATGAGAGGACGGGTTCTCTTAACTGGATTAAAAAGGCTTTAAATGACAGGAAGCAAAGGGTAGGACTCAATGGACCGTTCTCACCATGGAAGGAAGCAAGCAAGCAGTGGGTCCCCACAAGGATCGGTACTGGGGCTGGTGCTGTTTAATTTATTCTTCAGTTATCTGGGGGGGGGGTGAGTAGTGTACCGGCCAGGTTTGCAAGTGGCACCAAACAGTTCAGGACGGGGAAAGCCAAGCCTGAGCGTGAAGGGCTCTTGTTGCAGGCACTGGCCAGGGCGGCTCTCCGCCAGCTGCCACCACTCCGATAGGGGTCTCCTCGAGAGGGCCCAGAACACCCTCCTGACCCCTAACGTCCACTCCCTTTCCCCATATATGGTATCCTTTGTATGTGGCTGAATGAGGCATGAGGACCCAGGCGGAAGAATAAACAGTTTTATTTAAGATGCCCAGTCACAACTGCAATTCAAGCAGTGTGTAAAATACTGAGACCAGGGAAGGTGGGTGAGCAAGCGAAATAAAGCAAAGCACCCCGAGGCGTCTGCCTGGCTTCCCGCTGACTCACCCCTCCCCGGGCGAGGGACCCCCCTCCTCCGGCTCTGAACCACCCCCGGCGAGCGACCCCCCTCCCACTTCGGGCGAGGCCCTTTATCCCTTCTCCCTGGGCACCGCCCCTACTCCTCCTCCATGGGTGCAAGTTTTCCCTCCAGATCCCCTGTTGACCAATCACAGGATCCAAAGGAGATGCGGGGGGGGGGAATGTAGGCCCTGATGGCTACTCTAGTACAGGCCTCCATGGAGCCTGCAGGCCACACTACGATAGGCCGAGGGCCACGACGAGCCCCGAGAAGACCTCCCCACCAACTGGGTGCGAGGGTGGCAACATGGCAAATGGAAGTTCAGCACTGGCCAGCGTCAGGGGATGCCAACTGGGACCCCAGCTTCGAGTCTGGGCTAATGGGGGTCTGAATTGGCTGAGACTGAGAGGGGGTCCTCGTGGAGGGCTGAATGGAAGTGTCGGCCCGGAGTGTGCCGCAGCGGCGAAAAGGGCAAACTTATTAGGAAGGCGGTTGAGAATAAAACAGCTGATACTGTGATGCCCCCGCATGGATCTGCGGTGCGGCCTCATTTGGAATCCTGTGCGCCGTTCTGGTCCCCGCATCCCCAAAGGGGCATCGCAGAGCTAGGAAAAGTACACAGGAGGGGCAACCAAGAGGGTGAGGGGGTTGGAGCCCCTTCCCCTGGGAGGAGAGGCTGAAGCCTCTCTGGGACTTCTCGGTTTAGAAAAGAGATGATTGAGGGGAGACATTATAGAGGTTTGTAAAATGATGCCTGGGACGGAGAGAGTTGGAAAAGAGAATTTTTTTCTCCCTCTCCCCAAAGACTAGCACACCAGGGCATCCAATGGAGCTGGTGGGCAGTAGGCTCAGGATGATCAAAAGGAAATACTACTTTACGCAGAGAGTGATTAAAATGTGGAATTTGCTGCCAGAAGATACAGTGATGACCACAGGAATAAACAGCCTTAAAAGGGGGATTAGATGGCTTCATGGAGGACAGAAGAGCCTGGATGCGAATTGGCACTCAGTGCCAGGAAGCCCCCTGGATGATTGGAGATGGAATGCAGGGCCTTGGAGCTTCTTGGGCAGTGCACAGGACAAATAATAAACTTCTGGGGAGACAGGAAAGCCTCTTCACCAAGACCTTGCTCTCAGTTCTAAAAACATGAACAAAAAGAGGGCATTTACATCCTTAATGCAGCAGTGATACAAAGGCATCTCCCAAGTCAAAACTCCCAAACACAGGGACAGAAGGCAGCCTAACACATGCACAGTTAATTCCAATAAAGGCCAGCAAACCAGCTTCCCTCACAGTGAGGTCCAGTGCCTGGGACACTCTGCAGTGTTGTTCGGCTGGCCAGGGCCTAGCCCTGTTGCCTGGTCATTGGAGTGGGAGGTGTGGCTGTGCAGAGTGTTTTCCCACCCGAATTCCTGCACTCCCACTTGGGCTGCCTCCCCGACCTAGCCAAGGGCTGAAGAGGTCATCCATTAGAGCAGGGGTGTCCCAGCTTTAATCAGGCCCCTGGGTCTTCTCTTCCCACCTCCTGTCCTCACCCTTTGAAGCTTGAGGTTCCCGAAGTTCCCACCTCCCTCTGTCTTGTCTTGGCCTGCTTGGGCAGGAAGCTATTCTGGGCTTGCAAAGTTACGAAGAATATACGGAATAGATTTTTCCATTAAGGTCTCTGCACCCAGATTGACTACTCTGGGGTTGTTTCTAGCAATAGAAACAGTGCTCTGGGACTGGAATGACAGCCCCCAGAGTGGAATGACACTCCCTAGGAATCGAATCCGTGTTCTGGGACTGGAATGACAGGGCACAGAGTGGAATGACAGCCCCAGTGAGTAGCAGCAGCATTCTGGGAATGCAATTCCACTCTGGGGGCCCTCATTCCAATCCCAGAATGCTTTTGTTACTTTCAGGGACTGTCATTTCACTCTGGTGGCTGTAATTGCAGTCCCAGAGTAGTCTATCTGGGCCCAGAGACCTTAATGGGAAATCCGTTCCACATTTTCTTTGTAACTTTGTTCTGCAGTGATTTCAAGGGAGTGGAGCTCAAGAAGTTTCACTTTCCAGTCTTTGTGTAGTTGCAACTGTTGTTTCTGGAGTTGTCTCCTTGCAAATACAGTGCTGATGTTTTGAGCTAGCTCCTCTCCACTGAATGGACCTGAGAATGGGTGCCTGAGTGAGTACTCTTAACCTGGGAACCCACAGCCAAAAGGGGATGTTACACTGGAGAGCCACTGCCACTCTGAGTAGACCTAAGTGGAAGGGGAGAAGCTTACAATGCTCAGCCATTTTATGTTCCTAGGCTCAGAGCATTTCATATTTTTAGTTTCTGCTGTGATCTTTGTGGTTTTTCTTGATGTTTTATTTTAAAAATTGCACTGCCAAACCCCGCTATTCCCCCCCTCTTTCCATTTTAGGCAGGCATCTTTTTTGGGGGGGGAGGTCTGGGAGGTGTCCATTATCAAAGTGTTAAATAAACCCAATATCGCAAGAGTTTTAAGCATATTTGTATTTTAAATTAAAAAATAATATCTTTAATTGTGTTTGTATCTTTTGTGAAGTTTATATCTCTGCTACCTGGCATTACATTTTATGGCACGTGTGACCTGGCCCCACAAAGCCCCTTTTACGTCAGACCCAGCCCTCCTAACAAATGAGTTTGACGCCCCTGCGTTAGAGTGTCCGGACCCTCAGGCACTTTTCTCTGCTGCTTGAGCTGACCAGCCTGCTTCTGATACTCTCCTGCTCTAAGGAGCAAAAGCCACTGTGTCAACAGGGAACAGCTCAGTTAACACGGGAGCAGGTAGGCAGAGGGTGAATAGGGTTAGATCTATGCTTAAAAAAAGATTTATTATGGAAAGCAAATCAGCAGTGCAGGTGGCGTGTTCAGTGGCAGAGAACAGGAACCTGGCAGGAAGACCAGCCTCTCTGCATGGCCCGATGTGAGATCTGAGGCCTCCCCTCCAGACGGGGCTCAGAACTAGCGTCCTCACTGCTGCCTCAAAGACAGCATGGTCCAGGGGCAGGCCGTCTTCTTGGCCCACGTGCTGATAAAAATACAAGATCTACCTGGGAAGATGTTGGTGTGTGCTGGCAAACAAAATGCTGGGCTATAGGAGAGGAGGGTCGCCCTTGGCCAGACACTCCTTCTTTATTTTTATTTACTTATTAAATTGGTTAATTGCCCAGTCCCTGTTAATGGAGTAAACCACAGCCCAGCAGGGCAGCCTGCATCTCCGGGATTCTTCTTGAACTTGGCTGGTGACTGAGCAGGTCTGGAAAGATTTGGACAGAGAGCCAGCCCTGGATGCCAAGTGGAGAGGTGGGGTGTGCTGCTGTGGACACAGGGGCTGGGGCTGCCCGCTCCTGGCCTCGACTGTACATGGCCCCTCCAAGCAAGAGAAGAAGCAGGCAGTCAGCCATGCCGGTGCTCAGCTTGAGCGCTCCATCCATCTCCTTTGAAAGTTCAACCAACTTCTACTTTTGACTGTGAGAGCAGGGCTGCTGGGGGCACACCCACATGCATGCACAACCCCCCCCCCGGCCAGCACCTGAGGGTCTGAGATGAGGGGCAGCATACTGCTGTTGTTGCGCTGGTGCTCCGAAAAGAAAAAACCCTCACATTTGGAAGCTGCAGTGGGCCTCTGTGTAGAAGCAGCCAAAATTAGACTGGACTGGTGCTTGAATAAGCTAGCACCCAGCAGGTGTTCAGCCTTACAATCGAATCCTGCTCCTCCCACCAGCCACAAGTAGGAAAGGAAGACGTCACCCTGGTACTCACTCCAGGCAAGGCGACTTTTATATGGGTATATTTATGAGAACTGCACACAACACGCCAACCTTAGGCCTATATTCAGGGAGGCCGATTGTGGCTGCTGGGCACCAGCCAAATCCTGTCTCTCTTGGGGTTGGTTCCGGCTTGACAGTGCCACATTTCTAAGGGGCTCAGAGAGAAATCTAGACTCTGGGATTTTATCTTGCCGGGGCGCATCAAATTGGACCGTGAAATGCAGGGGCGGGAATGCTGGAAAGGGGTTCCAGTTCCCGGTTGGCCATGAAGTTCACCTGGGTCCTCGGGCCCACCCCTCTCGCCTTGCCACATCAGCGACCACTTGCAGCTGGATCTGGAGCCCGCCCTTCTGTTTTGGAGTGGGGAGGAGGAAAGGCATCCTTGAGCCATTCTGACACATTCCAGCCCACAATAAATGGCGCTCCCTCCCCTCCAGGAAGCTCCAAAGAATGCAAGCCAAGCCATCCCTTACCAGCCTGCTGACCCCGAACAGCCTGCAAGCTTTACCTCACCCATTTGCTAACCGCTTTCTCTGTGGTGGGTGCAGTTTGCACCTGGTAAAGCAGTTCACTGTCCCCTTCCAACGGATTCGGGTGCCTGCACTCGCATCCCGACCCCTTCGTGGATACCAATGCAGCTATTGCAGGCATGCATAGACACCCCCCCCCCATTTCCCGCCCCCACGCCGGATTCCAGCCTGCCTCTCCCTTACCCACTGTGCTGCTCTCTGCCACCCTTCTGCTCTGTGTTCCTGGGGAGGCTCTCCCTCCTTGGACTGCCTGCCACGGCCAGCAAGAGCCCGTCCTGCCTGGGAGCTGGGAGAGCACAAGTCTGTGGTGCTGGGGAAAACCAGCCTCCTGTGAGCTTCAGCCACGGCACCACTGGGAGGCGGGGAGGGGCGGTGTTAAGCTAGACGGGACTCCACCTTGAGGGGAAGAGAACAGGTTGCCTTGGGGAAGGATGGCTGGCCAAGCGGCACCAGCAGGATCCCCAAACCACAGCTGGCTGGCATCCCAGTCCGGGGGAACAGGTGTGTTCGCGCAGTCTCCTGAGGAGGCGGCGGCGGCGGTGGTGTTTGGCAAGCCCCAGGGTTGCCTGAACACACCAGGAAGGGGGGAACACAGCCAGGTCTGGGAGCCATCCAGATAAAAAAAGACCCAGAAAGGTGACCTGGCGGCCGGCCAGAGCTCCCACCTGTTTCTCCCTGTGGGGCTCTTTCTCCTCCGAGTTCCGCAAAGGCCGCAGAAACTTCTGCTCCCCACTGCCCGCCGGCTTGCCCCTTTGCTTGCAATGGTTTCTCGTGGCTCCCTCCGGGAGGGTGCAGAAGCGTGTGGCTGCCGCTGGCCCTGGTGGAGCAGCCTTGTCCCTCGGGGCAATCAGCACCTTGGGGCAGGGGTGGGGGCAGTGCCCCGAGAAAGGGGGGAAGGGCCCTCCCTTGGAAGCGAGCCGTGGTCCAAGCTTCTCTCTGCCTCTTCCACCCCCCACCCACCCCACCACCACCTCTGGAGCATCTCCACAGGCAGCCCTGGAAGCCAGCGGCGGCACCCCTGCTCTAGAGCGTCCACAGGTAGGACCTGCGGTGAGGCACCTGCAGTGTCAGCTCTGAGCACAGCTCCTTTGTAGGAGTGGCCAGCCGGCGGGCCCGCTCCTCCTGAAACATCCGCCTCTCCCAGACAGACGGCGTCCTCCTGCTGCAAGGCCGGGAGGCAGCCAGACTCAGCCCAGGAGGACCAAGGGCCAGGGGACAGCCAGCAGAGCATGGCCCCTGCATGGCTGGGCTCTGAAGGTGGGGCAGGTGCCCCCCCCAGCCTTTCTCTGGGTCAGGAGGGGGGAGCGCAGAGGGTGCAGCAGGATGGCTGCGTGAGGGGCACCGGGAGGGAGGCCGTTGGCACCACCTGAAAGCCCTTTGGCTGACCTGGGTGCCACCACCCACCCACCCACCCTGGTCACTCGCCCCCTGCGTGGCCCATGTGTGGCCTGTCCTGTGTGCCCTCTGGCCTCTGGCTACCTCCGTGCCCTGTCCCCTCTCTTCTGTGCTGAGGCCGAGAGAGAAGGGAACTGCCACCGAGGGCAAAAGGACTCTGTGCCCACACCATGGGCAGCTTTCACAGACCTTGCTTCTTTTCAGGGGGACCTAAGTACATACGGCACTTTCCCTGGATGCTTGGGGAGTTGTTGTGCGCTCCTTGGGTGTACATGAGGGCTCAGTTCAGACCATCGTGTGCAGGTGGGGGGGGGTTAACCTCCTCCCTCGCATCACCTTCCCAACGTGAAAAAGTCCTGGGGAGAAAGCTGGGGGGGGGAGGTTTAAGCCTCTTCTCACTGCATGCTATGGTCCTGATCCAAATTTGGCCTGCATGTGTGTAATCCAACCTAAGGTGAAGGCATTGGCTGCTGGCTATCAGATCTCACTGAATGACTGCCCCAGATCTAGGTGTGGTGCACCTGTATCCTCGTTATACCACCATAAATACTTGTGTGGCCCAGACAGTGTGTTCCCTTTGCCTCCCTCAGAGCCCCCCATTTGGCCAACGGACAAGCCTGTTTTTTTTCCTGTGGCAGTTCTGCCGTTGGGGAAGCCCTCCATTGCCTAGAGGAATTATCACCACCGCCACCACCATCATCATCATTTAGAGCCTTCCTGTCTCACGGAGCCTCAGAGCAGATGATAAAATATGCAAAAAGGATATTATAGCATTGGAAAAAGTGCAGAGAAGGGCAACTAGAATGATAAAAGGGTTGGAACACTTTCCCTATGAAGAAAGGTTAAAATGCTTGAGGCTCTTTAGCTTGGAGAAATGATGGCTGAGGGGTGACATGATCGAGGTTTATAAGATAATGCATGGGATAGAGCAGGTTGAGAAAGAAGTACTTTTCTCCCTTTCTCACAATACAAAAACTCGTGGGCACTCCATGAAATTGCTGAGCAGTCGGGTTAGAACAGATAAAAGGAAGTCCTTCTTCACCCAAAGAGTGATTAACATACAGAATTCACTGCCACAGGAGGTAGTGGCAGCTACAAGCATGGACAGTTTCAAGAGGGAATTAGATGAACATATAGAGCAGAAGTCCATCAGTGGCTATTAGCCACAGGGTATAGATGGGAATTCTCAGTCTGGGGCAGGTGATGCACTCTATTCTTGGTGCTGGAGGGGTGGGAGGGCTTCTAGTGTCCTGGCCCCACTGCTGGACCTCCTGATGGCACCTGGCATTTTTGGCCACTGTGTGACAGAGTGTTGGACTAGATGGGCCATTGGCCTGATTCAGCTTTGGCTTCTCTTATGTTCTTATGATAGGAACTCTCAGTCTGGGACAAGTGATGCTCTGTATTCTTGGTGCTTGGGGGGGGGCAGACAACAGTGGGAGGGCTTCTAGTGTCCTGGCCCCACTGCTGGACCTCCTGATGGCACCTGGTATTCTTGGCCACTGTGTGACACAGAGTGTTGGACTGGATGGGCCATTGGCCTGATGCGACACTGGCTTATTTATTTTTATTTATTTTATTTATTTTGATTTATATCCCGCCCTCCCCGAAGGCTCAGGGCGGCTAACAACATAAAGAATTTCAACAATATAAACAATATAAAACAATCTCAACCAGATAAAATTATAAAAACAAACTTCTCTTATGTTCTTATGTTCTTATGAACGGTAGAAATACACGTGAATCCATCTGGAAATACATGACAAGCGAGGCTCGAGCATGACAGTATTATAAATTATTTAATGAAATGACAAATATACCTTTATTGAATACAATTAATGAAATTAAAAGAGAGGCAAAGTTACCACAAACCTGAAGGGAAGGAAAACTAATCGTTTTCCCCCAAACCAGGGAAAGACCAAACCTTAACTGCTTCTTATAGACTAATAACATTATTGAACTGTGACTATAAAATATTTACTACAATTCTTCCAAGCTTTGAAACAATATTATTTTTATGAGCTACAGATTTATCTCAACTTTAAAGCAGTTTCCAAACTTTAGACATGTCACCAACTTCCTCAGGTTTTTTTCAGGTCTTGCTTTTGGTGCCTAATGCTGAAGCAACCTTGTTTTAACATACTTTGTTGGATCCAAGACTGTTAAGGGATGTTCAACAATTTTTAAAAGCAAAGATGTTATGTTTTTGACTGACAAGGAAGACCTTTCTAGAGTGGCAAATCAGGTTCATGGGGGGGGGGAATCCCCTTTCATGCTCACTGGAGGAAATAGCTCTTGTATTGAGAATGCGCTGAATCCAGGACTGAGGCAGTTCCTTGGGCACTTCTTCTCTGCCTGTTAAGGTGTTCTCTGAAGGCTCGAATGGCTTGTCTTTCACTGAGCCGAAATCTTCTTGCCAAAGTGCCTTTTCCTTCTTCCCCATAGAGAATGTTGCCCCTTGAGTTTGCTGGCCAGTTTTCAGGATCCAGAACTCTTCCACACCTTGACAGTTCTGTGTCTTCTCTGATGCTGTTAATTCCAGCCTACGACCAGCACAGCGCCATGAAACAAGGGCAGGGAATCTGGCTTCGAAAAGTTTTGAAACTCCTCCACGGGATCCCAGTGTCACTGCAGCACCATCACATGTCAATGACACTAAATTTTCCCTCAAGAATTCTTCAGCCAACCCTACTGGCTCAATATGGGACACCAGAGTTTTGTATATTCCGCTTGCTGTTACGTCTTCCAGGTCTATCAGACCAATGATCTACAGGTTCTTGCACTTCCATTTCCTCCATGTAGGATATGCTATCAGCACAGATTTCTGATTCACAGTAGTAGATTCACTGAATATCAGTGAGATTTTACTCTTTGAATCAATAGCCTTTCTGATTAATGTAGCTTTCATTTCACTGCCAAAGTGATTTATAATACTTATATAGAGACTATCTGAGTGCAAAATTCTCCCCATATCAATACCATTTAATCCTTGTAAATCAGTTTCAGCTTCAAAATTATTAAAAGACTGGTTCTTTTTAGCCACCTTATATGCAGTGCAGAGCATTTTATTGGTAACTTCCTTCTTGCTGGTGACTTCAGACAAGCTGTCTCGAGCTCCCCCCCCCAATTATTTTAACCGCAAAGTGGCTTTTACCTCTGACCATTGCAGAGCAGCTCTTACTAGGAGCAGCAGAGGCTGTGGGCATCCAGAAGCTGGAAGGTAAAAATGGTGGCCTTGGTGCAAGAGAGAAGCCTGGCTGAGTAGCTTTGGCTTGGGCCCGCCGGGGCTGCGATCCAAGCTGTGCCGCAGTTGCATAGGCTGCAGCTGAAGTTCTCTCTCCCACCCAAACCCGCACCAGACTCTCCCCGGGCTCACAGGCTGTGCTTTCACCTTGGTGAGAGCAACAAGTCCCCTACGCTGTCTGGCTGCTTCTCCGCTCGCCCGCAGCCACTACCAGGTGTCCCTTTGTTTAAATCTTATTTTTAAGCACAAAGAAGTCACTTTGCTCTACAGGGCAATCAGTGAGCACTAACACACATGGAGGAGAGCAAAGTCCCCCCACATACACCCCCTGCTAAGTCTGCAGCTTCAGCCTTCATCTTGAAGTCACCCTTCCAAGTTCCACCGGCAATGCCACCCCACATAGATGCATGCCATGAAGGGGATTCTCCTCTGGGCCCAGGGAGGAAGTGAAAGGAGTGTTCACACCTCGCCGTGGCTTAGAGTCTGTGCTGTGTCACAACCGTGTCTCTGTCTGTTTGGTTTTGACTACATGACAGGGTCTTCAAACCCCCTTCCTGCCCACTCCCTCCCAAGGCTTGAAGGCTGGCAGTACTGTTTTGGCTGCCTGGCAATGGTCATTTGTTAAAGCTGCAGGTGCTGCTTCTATAATTTTGGAGGATTTTACCCCCCTCCCCAATTTTTTCAAAGATTTCAGATTTTTCTGCAAACCTGAGCCTTTTTTCAGGCTAGTAAAAATATCTGTTCATGGTTTGTACATGGCTTCAGTCTCTGGATTTAATTGTCCACAGATCTGGCCCCATTGAGAATTAGATATACTGATGATTAGGTTTCTTTGTAAATACAGTAGTAGTAAAGCATGGGGAGAAGGGAGGCAGATTGGCACTCCTAAAGAGCAGCAGGTGTGCTGTTCCACTTCAGGTCCCAGAGAGAGAGAGAGCACATGTCCCCCAAGCAGTGTTCCCTCTAAGCTGAGTTACTGTGAGCTAGCTTACAGTTTTTTAGCCTCCAGCTCACACATTTTTGTCTTAGCTCAGGAAGGAGGGCTACAGAGCAAACTGCTTTCCAGATGTACCTCAGTGTGCACCTCCATTCAAATGCTAATATGTCTAGCAGGAGAGATAATATGTGGGTCAAGATTTCCCCATTCTACTGTGCAGGAAACAGAGGCTTGGAGGTGTTAAATGCTAGAGGGACACCAGGAAGAAAATGCCTAGAAGTTTTAGGAAGAGCTTCTCTGACCTGGCCTGACCAGGTCAGTGGGAGGAGGAACAGCTCTGATAAAGACTCCTTGCAACAGGAAGGACCTCTCTTTTCCTTGGGGGCTGCATCCATGAGCACACACAGACCTCTCCACTGGGAAGACAGCCATTGACAATGTGTTCACCTTAAGCTTCAAGGTAAACGTGACTCTATAGGGATCTGTAACATCCTTAGCAAAAACAACCTGTCCTATTTTAACTTCTGATAGGGCATGTATAGAGAAAGGGACAGAGGATTTCCGTTTTACTGATATCTTTTGGTTTCCCTTGCTCAGATCTGGTGCTGTGCTAAAAGTATGCTTGTAAACTTTTTAATAAATACTTTATATCTTTTGATGCTTGGGGTGGTTCTCTGTACCAAATAGACTTCCACTGTCTTGGACACACTGTTTTAAAAGGAACACCAGGGGGAAGGCAGTCCGTTGGCAAGTGGCGATTCCTCCAGAGGTGCTCAAAGCAGTAAACTGTCCCTGTGGTGACCAGACGCTGGCCAGCAGGAGACACAGAGGCAAGGCCCCAGAACTTGGAAGGGAAGCTTGGAGCCCTGACCCTCCCAGCGGGCAATTCCGTACAAAATTCAGGTGGTGGTGGTTACTGGAAAGAAAGAAAGAGAGAGAGAGAGAGAGAGAGAGAGAGAGAGAGAGAGAGAGAGAGAGAGAGAGAGAGAGAAAGAAAGAAAGAAAGAAAGAAAGAAAGAAAGAAAGAAAGAAAGAAAGAAAGAAAGAAAGAAAGAAAGAAAGAAAGAAAGAAAGAAAGAAAGAAAGAAAGAAAGAAAGACCTCTCCAGGTGTGAGAAAAACCCAGGAGGGCAGGGTGGAAATGGGGCCTGCGGGCCAGAGCAGGCCGATCCCACCACAGGAGTTACAAGAGAAGATGCAGAGAGATAGTAGGGCTTGGGCATGTTTGACTGGTACGGCTTGTATTCGTGGAAACATCTGGAGGCTTGGGGGTTAACAGCAGACTCTCCCTACCAGGCAGACTTCTCGTGTGTCAAGTTTTGGGATTCCTGTGAGTCAGATGCTGGGCTCAGGGCTGCGGTAGAAGGGCAGGGGGGCTGGTCTTGGTCCTGGCTAATTTTTAAGTACGTCTGGTTTCCAATGGCCACCCCTTCTCTGGGTGACTCCCCATCCCCACTCAGGAGCCCCAGCACAGCTATAGCCTCATTCTCAGGAGACTGTGAAGCCCCCCAAGGCTCCTGCTGACCTGAGCATGGGTCTGCTCTTTACAGGCCTCAGCTGCACTTTCATTTCCAGGGGGAGGTTTGCCCCGCCTGGCCATCGTTCTGTGAAAGGTGGGGCTCAGCTCCGGCCCTGACAGTCTGACCTTCCTGCCCAACCCCATGTTTCTTCGGCAGATGCATCTGAGGAGGAGAGCTGTGTTTCTTGAAAGCTCATGCGATGGTAAAGTTTGTTAGTCTTAAAGGTGCTGCTGGGCTTTTCACTATTCTCCTTCTCAGAACAACACAGCTGAGGCACAGTTGTTCAGACGAAGGGACCGACTGTCCATGTGAGTTCCCCATTGTGCACCAGCGTGATGCTGCCTTGGAGACTGGGAGCAGGACCTGGGTTGGCCTGCAAAGCAGAAGGCCGCTAAGTGGGAGGACCGCCCAGAGGACTTGTGCTTCAGCAGCACAAGGCAGGGCGCTGGCTTGGACGCGGAAGCTTAGGGGGTCTGCTGGGGCTGCGCTAACTCCCAGAAGAGCCTGCCCCTTTGGGAAGCCCTTCCTCAGAGGCACTCAGAGAGATGAAGTAGGCGGGTGACACCTCATCTGTGGACCTCCCCCACCCCCCACAGCTGCTCAAATGGCACCCACCCTGATGGTTTGTAGGCGGAAACAATTTCGTTTCCCTGGGCCTAATGAGTCGCTAATGAGATGGCACAATCTTCCGTCGCTGGTTTCATCTGTTGGTATTACACTGTATTTGACTGTGATATATTTTAAACTATGTTGAATGCCACCTTGAAAGAAAGCTAAAAGGCTGGAAGTAAATATTTTAGACCACTAAAAGGTTAACCCTGTTTCCTCAGGGGGAGTGTTGCTGCTGCCTGCCCCTCCCTGTGGGGATTTGCCTTTGACAACAGCCTCAGGTTCAAAGGGATGGGCAGTTGGAAGGGGGAGGTGCCGTAGGGCCGAAGAAAAGTTAGCCCTTCTCAAAAGGTCTGGCACAGAGCTGGGGAAAGGTGAAAAAATGGACAACCCAAATGACCAAGGGGCTGGGGCACCTCCCCACTGAGTTGGGGGTGGGGGGATAGTTTCCAGAAAAGATGGCCAGGATTCGCCAAAACATTAATGGGAAGGAGACTGTGAACTTGGTCTTCCCTTCGACCTCTGTGTCCCTGCAGTGGGCATCATCACAGGACATCTTCTGGTTGGCCACTGTACAGGGACAACTTTTCCCTGCCTCAGGTGGATATTCTACTGCTGGGCCCTCTTGTCTGCCCTGGCATCTGGGGCTAGAGGGAAAACAGTGGGGGCAGAAATGGCATTGCCCCATGTGTCAGCGACTGGGCATCCCTACCCCTGTGTGAAACAGAAAGCTAGTCAGAGGCTGCAGTCACACGAGCAGTTTGTGCTGTTACTGTTGCAGCACCTTTGTGGATTTAAAGAGCACGATCAGACAGCATCATCTGCCTTCCATGCCCCCATCGCCGCTGCCCTGTTCTGCCCTGCTTTGGAAGCAGAGTAATCAGGCACTGGGGAAAGTCTGGTGTTTACGGATATCAGTGCTTTCACTCTGCATTTCCAGGTGGGACGTCTGATCACTCTGTTCCGTTTTCACTCCTGGGTTTTCTGTAGTCATTTAGCGATGTGCGTATAACTGCATCTTGGTCCACACCAGCAAACTTTCAGCTGTCCTCTGAGGTGGGAAGGGAGGGAGGGAAGGGCAGGCTGAGAAGCCTCCTTTGTCTTTTCTCATGCCGGCTCTTCTGCCTACAGCTTTGCAGCACACAGGGTGGGGAAGGGGCTAATTGGAAGGATGAGTTTTTCAGATGGGGAGGCAGCCTCCTGCTTCAAATAAGTGGTAATGAGCATATGCAAAAGACAATTTTGTTTAAAAAAAGAAGCCACCCGACCACCCATTCCGTGGCTGCCCCATAGCAATAATCTGAACAGTTGACCATGGGGCAAGCATGCAGTGAGGCCGCTTCAGGGTGTGCTATCTGGTCAGTCACCCCTTCCCACAACAGTTCAAACTGACACAAACAGAGGCACCACCAGATCGTGCCAAGCCTCCAGAGCGACCATAGCCTAATGGACTTGATTCAGCAGGGCTCTTATGTTCGCTGCCTCTGACTGGAATGTGAAGGGGGGAAACCGTGTCCAGCCTTGCCGGGAATCTTCCCACTCCGATGGATCACCCTGGGGAGTTTTTGTCTCTCAGGCCAGGGCTTCTCTTACTGAGGACGGTGGCCATGTGTGATCCCTCATGCACTCGCCTGTACACCCACAGAGGAAACGGAGCCAAATCTCAGCACAAGGCCTGCATTCATGTATTCATACAAAAGGAACAATAACTTAGGAACCTCACACAGGCATAGGAAGAAAGGGGCTGCCCCTCACGCCATGTGCCAGGCCCAGGTCACCCCTGCCTCTGGCTCTGGTTGGCACACCCAGTCAGCCATCCCTCACGCCCCTGCAGAGGATGCCAAGGAGACCCTCCTCCATGCACAGAGCGGGGCCCCTGCCGATGCCCTTCCGCGTGCCCTGGGCCTTGGTGAGCAGCCTGCCCGAGGGAAGGAGTGTCTCTGAGAGCTCCCCTCCAGCTCTGTGCTGCGTCCAGGGCTCCGCCGGGATGCCCCCCCTCCTACAGGCCCCCTCGAGCTGCTGCTGGATCGACGGGGCCAGGCGGGCATGGGGCAGAGGCTGCCGTGGCAGAGCCCCCTCGGTGGTAGGCCTGGACTGCAGGTGAACTGGAGGAGCTGCCCAACGGCTACTTGTCACATTCCAACTCCTGGGCCCCCTCTCCGCCCTGATAATGCTGCTCACAAAACTGCCGGATGCGTTGGCAAGCCTCCGCCATCATGTCTGCTGGAACGGTGAGCACCACACGGAAGAAATTGGGATACTCAAAGCACTGCCGAGAGAAAAGACGAGAGGCCGGTTGAGCTGGCACTGGTGGCAACAAACCAGCCTGGCCCTTCGGGAGCCCAGCAGTATCCAGGGCCACTTTGTTCCCTGGTCCCAGAGACGGTTTGGGTTCAAAGGCATCCGGACTCCAGCCCCTCCCCCCACCGCTTTATTTCAGGTGGCGAGTCCACTAATGCCCGTGTTCGTCACCGAGGAATCCCTGCAGCCTGGTGTCAAGAGCGCAGTAAGCTTGCTTGCCCACCCCTGACCACTAAAGAGCAGCCCTGGCTGAAAAGTCTTGCCTCCCCCCTCCCCTAGTGCCCTCCAGAGAGGCTGGACAGACCATGAAGCCGAGGGCTGTTGGGTATCCAGCCGCACTATTTGCTAAGCTGTGATTGGTCAGCAGCTGCACCCCAGCCTTCTGGGAGGGGTGGTGCCATAAGAACATAGAACATAAGAGAAGCCAATGTTGAATCAGGCCAGTGGCCCATCTAGTCCAACACTCTGTCACACAGGGGCCAAAATATACAGGTGCCATCAGGAGGTCCAGCAGTGGGGCCAGGACACTAGAAGCCCTCCCACTGCTGCCCCCTCCAGCACCAAGAATAGAGTGCATCACCTGCCCCAGACTGAGAGTTCCCAGCTATACCCTGTGGCTAAGAGCCACTGATGGACTTCTGCTCCAGATGCTTATCTAATTCCCTCTTGAAACTGCCCATGCTTGTAGCTGCCACCACCTCCTGTGGCAGTGAATTCCATATGTTAATCAGTCTTGGGGTGAAGAAGGACTTCCTTTTATCTGTTCTAACCCGACTGCTCAGCAATTTCATGGAGTGCCCACAGGGAGTTCTTGTCTTGTGAGAAAGGGAGAAAAGTACTTCTTTCTCAACCTGCTCAATCCCATTCATAATCTTATAAACATCGACCATGCCGTTCCTGCTTCATTCCAAGGGGTCTCTGTGGCTCCTTCCAGCCAGCCTGATGGGGCCAGCTGGACTTGTGTGTGGCGGACGTGTGTGTGTGTGTGCCCACTGGATTCCCGTTGCGACAGCACGGATGAGCAGCAAGGGGCCTGTTGCCGCACACTGGAGTGGGGAGGCCAGCTGGGAAGGGGGCTGGTGTGGCCAGTGGTTGTGGCTTCTGGGGTGGGGGGGCAGGAGTTCCTCCTCGCTGGTCTCCCTCCCATTCACCAGCAGTCCGGGGTCGAGGGGGGGGCAAAGAGAATGCGCAGCGGGGCCCCGTACGCCGCAGACAGCCAAAGCAGGACTTGGGCAGGAGATGCTGAGTGACAGCTTGTGACCCCCCTCCCCCGGCCTCCCAGGAGCCCCCACTCACCGTTGCGGGCAGGCAGAAGACTGACTGCTCAGCGATCAGATGCTCCGTGAACTCCACATCGTTCTCAAACTCTGGGAAATGGTCCATCTGGATCCCCACCTGCAGCAGCGAAGCGGGAAGGCTGAGCTCCAGGCAGGCGGCTGAGCAGGAACGTTCCACGCCCCCCCACGCCCCCTCGGGAGGAAAGCACTTGCTTTATGGGCCTCCCACGCGTGAGGAACCGGGCCAGGAGCCGAGAGGGGAAGCGGGGCCCCGCCAGAGTCCCACCGAGACCCAGCCCCACCCCTCACTCACCATGAGATACATGGCGCCCGAGGGCTGGACGGGGCTCAGGCCACACACGGCGGACAGGGCAGCGTAGCAGAGGTCAGCGTTGGACTGAAGAGGGAAGGCAGAGCAGAGCAGGTCAAGGCGGGCCCCCGCCGTCCCCCTGAGGAAACTCGAGCTTGGTGGGATGAGGGGGAGGGAGGGGCGCCAGCTTCCGTTGGTCTGTTCACCGCAAGTCGCCCCACCCAACAGGGCACCCAAACCGGCGCTTCTACCATTGCCATGGATGTTGGACGGGGGCCTTCTGTCCAAGCCCGCCAAAGCACTTTGTATACTTTTCCATACACTGCGCATCTGTCTCGAACCCCCAGCCCAAACAGGTGCACCCTCTGGGCCCCTGCTCACGGGTGGCATCCCCAGCGAAGAGCGCAGTGCTCTGCAGGCAGCCGTCAGCCCGCCCCACAGCCACACCCCCGCTGGGGCTGCAGCCGCACCTTAAGGGGGAACAAAATCAGGGCTTTAAGGAAAAGTGACTGAAAAGCAACACGGGAAAGGTGGGCAGGCCACTGAGCGGAGGTCTCAAAAGCGCAGATAAACTGTCCGAATGAGGGACAGAGCCAAGTTCAGCCAGCCCTTCTCTACAGGCTTCTTTCCAGAGGCCTAAAAACACGAAATAGCACCATCATTGCATATTTAAAAAACTGACCAGCGCTGAAAGTTTTACCAGATGTAACATAATCATCCCACCAAATTCCAGTACATAAAATACCTTAGAAAAGACTATTTAGCATTTCTTAGAACATTAAAAAAAATATTAATTAAGCCAATGCAGCCTCTGCCACAGGCTGTATTTGTGAGGCCTTAACCAGATTAAAAATCTTTTACCAACTATTTCATAGTAACTGAATAAAATTATTGATGTGGAGCTGTCTCTCCAGGGTTACATAAATTCTATCTTGTGTTTATCCCAAGTTTCTGAAAAGCCTGCATGTTGGCATTACCAAAGACCTTCTGTGAGTCACATCAAACTGGCCACAGTCCCTGAAAAGTCCCACTGCGGCATATGGTGGCCAGCAAAAGGTCCCGCTATTAGGATCTCCTTTTACCTAATCTGGAGTCACCTGTAGAAGAGGCCGGAGGGCCAAAAGAGGCCACTCCTTGACCTAACGAGAGGCACACGGGAGGAGAACGATGGGAATCCTGCAGTGCGGGGGCCTGCAGCCGCAGAACACCCACAGGGCAGCGAAATGCACCTCAAAGCAAACCCTGATTTCCTGATCGAGCCACAGATCGCCAGTTTCTCTGCACTTCTGATATTCTAGCTCTTTCTGTATTGCGCTTATGATGTTTGCATACCTTTTAACAATGGAACACCTGTATGTATAAACTTTTTGTCAAGAGCCCACTGACAAAGATGACACGTTCAAACATGTTTGATCTTTTACGCCCTGTAATAGTGAACTTAATTTTGGTTATATTTGTTTCAAAGAATAGATTGGATTTTTACATATACCATTGTCTTTTGATTTTTTACTGCTGAGCTTTGTCTGGGGGTGGCCCCCCTGCACGGCTTTCTCACCCCTCCCAAGCCACACAGACCCGTCCCTGCCCGAGGGGACCGAGCAATGGAAGCAGAGGTGCTCCGTGGACACAGGCCACACCTAGGTCTGGAGAAGCCACCGGACCTACCTTGAGGAAGCTGAGGGTGTTGTGATAGAACTCTGGGGATGTCCGGCGGAGAATGCCTCCCAGCGCCCCCTGGACAACGGTGCAGGGCCCCAGGATCCTTTGGGTCAGCCGGACCAGCCCGTCTCGGATCTGGACCGCGCACAGAAGACAGGTCAGCAGGGAGGAGCACTCCCGATGGAGCAAAAGGCAGGTGACAGTAGCCCATCCCTTCTCCCCCCACCCTGTGGGTCGGAGGAAGAGCCTTCATCCCCCAAAAGCTGGGAAAATGGTTCCCACCTGCTGGCTGATGGGGCGAGGGCTGCCTCCTGAACAGCCTCCAGAGCTTCCAGGATCGTGCTCGGGTGCAAGGCCCTCGTCCACCCGCCTGCCTGGGCAGCCACCTCAACAACCGTGGTGTCCTGTCCTGGGCCCTTGGGGGGCTTAGCCCCGGCTACCCTTTCCTTGTTCCCCCGCCTGCGGAGGAACGGCACAAGGGCTTCTTGGGCACCCCGTCCCGCTTCCCTCACCCCGTGCAGCTCCTGCTGACTCACCTCTTTCCCAAAGATGTCTCTGCGGTCATGGATGAGGATCCAGCCCATCCTCCAGCCTGGCACCAGCCAGCGCTTGGCCAGGCCTCCGCAGGAGAGGACAGGAACATTGGGGCTGACTTTTGCAAGGGCTTCGTATTTGCAGTCCTCAAACACCTGGGCACAGAGGCAGAGCAGTCTCAGTAACGAGGGAAAGGTGGGCTGGTGTTTTTGAACAGCCTTCTCTAAGCAGGAAAGCAGGAAGTGTGAAGAGCAAGTTCCCTTCCAAGCAGAAACTTTGTATCTGAAAGACTCTGCAGCGGGCTCCAGTGGTGCTTTCCAAGGCTAGGTTCTGATGAAGCCACCTGCAAGGAGACTGCCCCCCTCCCCCGGCTATGGGACACATCTGAAGGCTTCTCTCCAAAGACCGAACTTAGCCCCGGTCCGCGTCACTCACCATCTCCGCATAGATCTCATCAGCCAAGATGGGGACACACTGCCTGGAGGCCACTGGGCCAAGACAAACAAAGCAGAAATCCCGTCAGCCACCTGACCGGGGAATGGGGAAGCTCCTCCAGCCCCAGAAGCCCCCTCGTAGCAGCCGCGCCCCCCCCGCCTGAAGGCTACGAGGCTCCCTCCCCTAGGGCCGCTCCCAGTCCAGCCCGGGGGGACTGGCAGAGCCACCCACGGGTGGCTGAGGAGGAGAAAGGGAGGGGCTTCCCAAACCCCCGCTGCTCCCTGGCAGAGCCAGGCCAAAGTGGCCTCCAGGCGCAGGCCCACGGCACGGTCACACGCACCCCCAGCCGCCATCCGGGGGCCCACCTGCCACAATCTTCTGGAGGTGGCTCTTGCTGAAGACGGAGCCGCAAGGGTTAGAGGGGTTGTTCACAATCAGGCAGGCCGTCTTGTCGTCCACCAGGGACTCCATCTGCTTCAGGTCAGCCTCCCAAGACTTCTCTGGCTGGTGTGAAGGAAGCAAACAGAGAGGGGTCAGGCGTGCTCTCTCCTCTCCTCTCCTCTCCTCTCCTCTCCTCTCCTCTCCTCTCCTCTCCTCTCCTCTCCTCTCCTCTCCTCTCCTCTCCTCTCCTCTCCTCTCCTCTCCTCTCCTCTCCTCTCCTCTCCTCTCCTCTCCTCTCCTCTCGGGCCTGCCGTGGGAAACCGCCCGAGTCGACTTTGGGGCTGGCCCCCTTGGGCCCAAGGGACGGGCAGACAAGAAGGAAGTCCTCTTCAAGAACCCTGCTGCACTCCGTAGCTCTGGGGCCAGTGGCTGAGGCGGATTTGTTTTCTGGGTCTCACAAGCCGGTCCCCGGGTGCTGTGTGCAGCTCCTCTGCGGCCCCTCCCCTCCCCTCCCTCTCCCACCATCCCTGCAAGGAGCGGGGGAAGAGCCCCTGCCTGCCTGCCGGAGGCGCCCCTGCCCACGGGTGGGGGAGTGCTTGCTGGGCCTCCCCGGGCCACTTCTTACCAAGAGGTCGTAGAATTTCACCTCAATGCCCATGGAAAGGGCCAGGGTCTTGTAGAGGGAGAAGCCAGGGCGCGGCACCAGGACGTTCTGCCCGGGGTTGGCTAGCACCGCCAGGGCAAGTTCAATGGCCTGACTGCAGCCGCTTGTCAGAAGGACGTCCTGCCAAGAGGGGAGTGGGCAACTGTCAGCCTGGCGGCGGCGGCAAAAGGCAGAAACATCCTGCCCTGCAAAGACTGGCACCAGCAGAGGCCACCAAGGGCCCCCTTCTGGAACGCTGACTGATTCCCTCGGAAAGGTCTCCGAACAGGCAGGCAGCATCTTCTGTGTCACGATGCCCTCCCCCCACCCCCCGCATACGCACACGCAGCCATGGGACCTGTTACCTGAGCATCTAGAGGCGCTTCTGGGCAGCTGTAATACTTGGCAACCGCCTCCCGGCAAGACTGATAACCTGGGCGGGGGGGAAGAGTGGAGAAAGTGCCTTGGGACCCTTGCTGGACTTCTCAGAGTTCTGGGCAGCAGTCGCAAGCCAGTGGCCCCCTCCCCCCACCCCTCTCCCCGCCCCGCCCCAAGGCTCTTGCCTGTTTTCCTTGGGGTCATGTGGCTTGACCCACAGAGTTGTGCCCACCCCAGCCTGTTTCATTTCCCCGCGGGGTGGGAGGCAGCGAGGAGGCTTGGGCTGCACTGCCCTCTTGAGCGCACAAGGGAGGGGTCCTGCCACAGAGACGGCACCAGCCCAGCAGGAAGACAAAGGGAGGGGGGCACGGGCACACACACACTCTGGACAGGCTGACCCACCAACGGAAGGGGCGTAGCCATTGTAGTCCCCCGTCTCCAGGGCATCCTTCATGGCCCGTGTGACTTCCTCGTCTGAAGGGAGGTTGCCAAACACCGTCGGGTCCCCTGCGGAGAAGTGAGGAAGGGCAAGAGATCCCAGCTGGAGGTGGCAGTGCAGCCCCAGAACAGCCCCCCGCTGGACACCCCGGCCTCCCGCTTACCTATGGATAGAGAGATGAGGGGCTTCTGAGGATTGGGGGTCACTTGCATGCTGTCCACAATGGCGCGGATGGGGTTGAAGGTCCTCTTGGACATCTCAGAAGCCCTGACTGCCCAGTGGGGCTTGCGGCCTTTCACTGGGCCTGAAGACAGGCCCTTCCCATGGAGGCTGAAGTGGACGTCCTGGAGGGAGGCCTTTCCCTTCACCTGGATCAGGTACGAGTCCATCTCTGGAAAGGCAAGACAGCCACACCTGTGCTATAGGTGCAAAGAGAAGGCTGGTGGAGGTCCTCGGGCAGGCACCTGCCCACACGGCCCTGCCAGCACCGCCTCTTCCAAACCTTTCAGCTGGTGGGGGAGCCACCCAAGCATTCTGCATCCCACATGCACCCGTTGTTTTCTGCCCCCCCCCCGGGGCACGCTGGCTCTTTTCTGTTTGCAACCACAGCATGCAAGGAGAAGCCAACTGTACCCTCCCCGACCCCCTCAGTTCCCATGTCCTCAAATCACTCCATCGTGCCACTGTGGACTCCACTGTGGAATGGAAGTGACGTGTGATTTTCATACTGGGGCCCACGGGGCAGGAGGGAGATCACAGCAGTGAAGAAGAAATGTGTCTTTTCTCAGCAACTCCATTTCTGCAGCCACAATGCAGCTGTGGTCAGGTGAGGGCAGCACATTTGCAGCCCAGGGTCCAGCCCCCAGGGGGGAAATCCATGGTCCCACTTAGCCTGCAGGCCCGTGCTCCAGCTGTGTTGCTCTGCAGTGGGACCGACAGGCTGACTTGAGTCCAGGAGCCCCCGAGAGACCAGCCAGCGTTTCAGGGTGTTGGCTTTCCCGCCATTCACTTGATTCACGTGAGGCGCCCTTCTACGGAATCGGACCCCCCTGGCTCCATCCAGGTCAGCCCTGTCGACTCAGACTGGCAGTGGCTCTCCAGGGCCTCTCAGGCAGAGAAAGGCCCATCCCATCACCCCCTGCCTGCTCCTTTGGACTGGACTGGACTGGGCCTTGGGCCTCCCGCCTGCCAACCAGCTACTCAGCCACTGGGTCACAGGCAGCCCCTTCAAGAGCCGAGGCTTCCTTGGCCAGGCGAGAGTAAGAAGTGAGATCTTGGAAACTTTTTATCCCCGTCAGGAGGTGGGAGGGTGTTGTGAAGGAAGCCCTGGTACCAGGCGAGCTGTGAGCAGCTGGAGGGCAAATGCCAAAGCCCCCCCGCCCCCCTCCCGCGGTGAGAACCCTGTGTCCCCGTTCCGCCCTGATGGAGGTCTTGTGTTGTAACCTCCTCTTGAAGGGAGACTGCTAAACTTGAGTTCATTCACAAGTTCAGAACAATTGATTCCCCCCACCACCACCACCGTGGAATAAGGACATTGGGTTCTTCTCTCACTAATTGCCCCCCCCCGGGGGGAGCATCCTTCACAATGCCCCTCCCACCTCCTGACCGGGATAAAGAAACCTCCTTGGAGATCGCCACTCAGACTTGTCTCTGAGGAAGGGAGCCCTTGGCTGGCCAGTGGCTGGCGTGGGGGGGGGGCCCTGGGGCCTGGTCCCCTAGTCCTTCCTTCTTCCGGGGCCCCTCCTTCCCAGGCTGGCCCCAAAGTGCCCCAACTTGCCACCTGCATTGTGCTTTGATTTAATTAGCCGGCGGGGCCCCCCCCCCAATTCCCTAGCTATGGGGCTGGCTGTTGTGGACTCTCGAAATGAGGAGACGCTGGGCTCCCATCCGTCTCTTCTACCGCAGACCAATCCAGCCGCCTTCTGAAACGGAGCTCATGTGTGTAAAGGACTCGGAGGCCCCGGGAAAAGAGCGCTTAAAAGACTCTGGAATAACCCTGGAAAGGAATTTCAGGTAGTTAACCTCTAAACACAGCAACATTAATTTTGTTCAGAACAGTTCTGAACAGAGGAAAAGAACAGGGCGTGGTAATAAACACTGTGAAAGAAGAACCCCTTTAATCGACCAGGCCCTGTCAGAGCTCAGCATGGGGGGGCGGGGTGTGTGACTGAATCATGCCACGCCGGTGGCCCTTTGGAGGCCTGGGGGCAGCGTGGCTCGGGACAGACAATGGGCGTTAATGGGCAACCTCCATCATTTTTGGTATGCATGACAGGAAAGCAGCAGTGAACACTAGACGGGAGCAGCTTGTCCAGCCTGCAGGTGCTTTGTCACCAGGTGGCCCTCGTCTCCCCACGGTGGGTGTTTCATCTCAGGAGCCAGAGGCAGCAAACAGCCACCCGGGAAGCAGCCCGGACAGAACCGGAGGCCTGCAGGACAGGAACCGCCTGCCTCCAGCTGGGAGCCCTGACAGCCAGTGCTGCCGACCCATCAGTGCGCCCAGAGGGTGACCGCGAGCCAGTGCCGGTCTCTGGGAGCAGAGCGAGATTGGAGTGCAGGCGAACCTGAGAGACCCACAAGAACCCCGGCGTCTAGGCTTCCCAAGGGGCGATGCTCCTCCTGGATCTCAAAAACTTACCCAAAGAATATTCTTGTACTCCAAGGTGCTACCAGACCCCAAATCCAGCTCTACATATTTATTAGTTTCCTTCATTTAGTCCCTGCCTTCCCCTCCAGCGAGGATCTGAGTAGCTTACATTGTTCTCCTGTCTTCCATTTTACCCACACAACAGCCCTGTGAGGTAGTTTAGGCCGAGAGCATGTGGCTGGCTCAAGGTCACTCAGCGAGCTGCTACAGCAGAGCGGGGATTCGAACCTGGGTCTCTGAACATCTCCCCGTCCATCTACTGAAACTGCAGCCCCCTCCAGACTCCAAAACTGCTTCCTGTCTGTGGGGCCAGCCCTGCCCTCAGCCACCTCCCCCCATGACTGCCTTGGGGCCGTGAGTCCCACGTGCCACTTCTCTGCTCTGCTGCAGCTGGAGAAGTCACAGCTCCTTGTCCTGGGAGCGTGGAGTGGTCTCACACCCTAGATCTGAGGAGGGGCTGTGGCTCCGTGGCAGAGCACCTGCTAGGTCAGTCCAGGGTCTCTCTTGAGAAATGGCACCTCAGGTCAAGCGGGGGTTGGGACAGACCTTGCCCTGCCACCTGGGACCCAGGAGAACTCCTGCTGCTCGGAAGAGACAAGAGTGGTCCTCTCCCTTGGGTGGGGGGGCAACCCTTTGGCCCAGGGAGAGGCCACTGGCATAAGGTTCCCCCACCTGGCATTGCCCGGTCAGCGTTTCACACGGCTGGGATCCCCAGGAGGAGTTGTGGTGAGCAAAGCTTCCATGAACTGGCTAGCAGTGCCACCTGGAGCCCTGGCACCTCTGTGCATTGGTCACCTCCCAGGCCTCCATCGTGGGCCCATCACGCCAGGGACACTGTGGAAGTGGAGATGCCCCTACGGCACACACACCGTCTCCCCTCCCCCCCGGGTACCCTTCCCTTCCTCCAAGGAGCTCAGAGCAACAGACGCGGTCCTCCCCTCTCCTGTTTTATCCACCTTGGCTTCCCAGCCCCCCGAGTGCCTCACCTGACGGATCCACAAAGCACTGGGGAAATGCCCTGGCACCCCTCCTGGCCCACTTGCCTCTGCAGCCGCCGGTTCAAGGAGGAGGTATCCTAACACCAGGCGTGGAGCGGCCAGCGGAGAGCCCAGAGGCTGCCTGGACGGGGAAGGAGCCTTTTATGCCCCAAGGGCAGAGAGCAGCCGGCAGCGGCCCCCTGCCGGGTCCCAGCCAAGAATGGGGTGTCTGCCTGGAGGCCTCTCGCCATTGGCTGATGCTGGGGAGGGCTGCACTCCCAGCCCCAGCCAGGGCTGCCTCCAAACATCTGGGGGAAACCCCACCTCCACATTAACTCCTTCCGAAAAGGGCTCCGCTCCGCTCCTGGCGGGTTTCCTGAAAGACCCCTGGCCCAGCCCCGGAGCCCTCCAAGACCACAGCGCAGTTAAGGGGATCTCCACCAGGGCTGCCTGGGCTTCTGCCAGCAGCATCAGTGACACCCGCAGCCACTTGCAGGAGAAGTGTACAAGACCCCCCTTCCGTGCAGGTTCCAGAGAGTGACAACGGTTAACCTCTCAGGGCTGAGGAGTCACTCAGCGGGGCCTGATGCAATCCCTGCCCCCACCCCTGGGTCTGTCCGCCCCACATGGGTCCACGTTGCAAAGCGTTAATGAGTTCCCAATGTGTTCCCCCCCTCCCTCCCCCCCACGCATGCACAGAGGCCTCCCAGCCAGAAGAGGAGGGGGCCCTGCTCCAGCTGCCTGGCCAGCCTCCTCCACCCACAGGCGGCCTGCCACCCCCCACCCCTGTGGCGGCTCTCTCTCTCTCTCGTGCGGTATGGGGGGGGAGGCAGGCGGAGGTGGACAGCAGCTTTGTCCGAGGCTGTCCTTTGTGGTACCGCTGTGTCCTGGCACAAAGAGCGGGCCAATGAGCCCGGGGGCGTAGGACAACCAAGGGACCATCTGACCGCCTGCTGCCTGGCTTCACCCATGTGTGCCTGAGGAGCCTGGGGCAGTGGCCAAAGACCCTCTCGCTCAGTGCCCGGCACCACTCGCACCGGGGGGCCAGCCTCTCCCCCACCCACCTCCCAGACCACCTGGCTCCACCCCCATCCTTCCTCACCGGGCACCCCTTCTGCTGATGCCAGGACTGCCGGGCAGGCACGAGGTCCCGCAGCCTTGGGAGCAGGACCATGGCCTTGAGCACACCCCCTCCCCTCCCCACCCCTCCCCACCCGGCAACACATCACCCCCTCCCTCCCTCCCTGCCTGCGGAGGTGATGCCACCGCCTCCCTTAGCCTGTCTCCCAGTGGGGGGGGGGTTTTTTCCAGGCCAGAGAGGGGCGTTCCCAGCAGGGGCAAGGGGGGGGTCTCTGTGTTACATAAGGCGGGCGGGCGGGCAGGCAGGCGGGGGGCAGTCCCCAGGCAATGCAAATGTGCATGCCCAGATGTGGCTTTGGGGCTCTCGCGGGGGCAACTCCCCAGCTCCCGAGAAGGCCCCAGTGGGAAAGGAAGCTGGGAGGGCCATCGAGGGAGGGAGGGAGGCTGTCAGCACCCGCCCCCGATCTTCACCCCTCCCTGGAGCGCTCTTGTCCCAACAGTGCTTGAGCATGTCTGTGGCTTCTCAGCCCTCTGGATCCTGGCTCGCTGGGGGGAGCCCTTCCGCTGACCCCCAGAGGCTTGCCCCCCCGCCTCCCCAGGGCTTTCTCAGGGGAGGGGCCTCTGCACAGACACACACACCCCCGGCCTGCCGAAGGGCACTGCGGCAGCCATCCTCTGGGCAGGGTTGCCAGGGCGGGGTCTTGTTTTGGCCCCAAGGGCTGGGTTTCAGTCCCAGTCCCCGGCCCCTGGCAGCACGAGGGGACCTCAAGGCCCCCTGCTGGCCGAGCACGGGACACCTTCCTCTGGGGAAGGCCGGTGGGCCTATGGACATGGGTACCTAATGTGCCCCAGTGGGCAGAAGCCATCTCGCCAGTCGGGAAATGAGTCCCCCCCTGCAGTGCAGCCCCGATTGGAGTCAGCCCCCCTTCCCCTCGCATGATTGTTCGAGGGAGGAGGAGGGAACTCCCAGCATCCTGTGGAGCTGAGCCGAGAGACTGCAGCACAGCCCTCCTCCTCCTCCTCCTCGGGGTGCTGCTCCAGGAGAGAGGTGGCAACAGGGAGTCAACTGTCCCCATTTCACACATGGAGGACGTAGCGCGGCTTTCCATGGTCTTTGCAGTGTGCGTGGCGGGGGTGGGCAAACAGGCCCGTCCCTTCCAAGCTCCGCAAGTGTCTCCGGCTCTCTGGGTAGGATTCCTGGCAGTGGGCGGACGTGCTCCCCTAAGGAATGGTTTCCTGGCGCCGTTCCCAGCCCACCTTTCTCCCTCCATCCCCCCCCGGCCCGCTTGCATTGTGGGTGGGACGACAGAAACAGGGAGAGGGGGGGGTGCACCACCAACCCACCAAAACGTCTGCAGTCATTCGCTGTGGTGATGTGCATGGCCGTACAGCTCTTCAGTGCAACATCAGCAGACCCTGCTCCAGGGGGACCATTGCCCACATGCCCAGAAACGACACCATGCGCCCCGTCAAAGTGGGGCACCTCCTGGCAGGGTGCAGCGCAGTTTGTGCTGTTCCTTCTGCCAGGCCTGGCTGAGATCCCACCACGGCCCCCGGCTTCCCTGGGCTGGGCAATGTGAGCAGGACCGCAGCCCTGCCTGGCACCCGAAGAGCGGCTGCTTGCCAACGTGCCCTCTGAGCTGTCGGGAGTCCTTTGAGCAAAAGTTCGGCTTTGTGAGCTCCGGGCATGAAAGTTGTGAGCCAGCGAATTTGGCTCCTGCCTAGATTAGTGTGCGCTGGAGCCCTCCTTCCTGAGCTAAGACGCAAACGTGAGAGCCAGAGGCTAAAAACCTGTGAGCTAGCTCACACTAACTCAGCTTAGAGGGAACACTGCTCACCCAGGAGCTCAAGCCCGGTTGCTGTGGCCATTCTTTGCACTGCTAGCTGGTGCCTGGAGCCTTTTGGAAAGAAGCAGGGCACTCAAGACCGCCCTGCGGCCCAGGGGGTGCTTCTCCAAGCCCCATCCATCGGGGAGGTGCCCAGGCCGCCTGCCTCGCTTGCCCTGCTGAGGGATGGCCGAGGCAGCCCCCTGCCCCCCGGGTGAGCGAGCACTCTCCTCCCCTTCCACCTCCCCATCCGGGCTGGGGGTGCCACCAGCTGCTCTTGCCCGCTTTCTCTGGCAGCCATCAAGGGGCACCCAGGGCAGGCAAGAGGGAGGTCTGCCTGCTGGCCCCCGCCCAAGACACACACAGACACCCCCACACACTGCGTGCCCTGCTTGCTCCTTGCTGGGCAGGACCTGGGTGTGCACTTCTGGACATTCCTCAGGAAAGTGTTGCGTGGCAGAGAAGAGGGGTGGGCAGGAAGCCGCTTCCTCCCTCTTGAGGAGCCCCCCCCCCTTTAAAGCCAAAGTCAATATTGGGCCATTGCGTCACGGGTGTTTGACGTGTGACTTCACATATACCTCCTCTTGCATGTTCTGTTGCGTCTGGCCTCTGCCCTCTCGGCCGGGCGCCTCGCCTCCATGGCCTTGAAGCCCTGTGGAATGCTCTGCAAACAGGAGGGAGGGGCGGGGAGGGGAAGAGCAGCTCTCCCCCCCCCGCTTGCCGGGACTGGAGTTAAAGGAGCAGGCGGCAGGAACCTGGAGAGAGAATGCGGGACGGGGGCGGGGGGGGGGCGGGCAGAGAGGGAAAAAGGTGTTTCGTGCGTCCCCCCCCCCCAGGCCAGAGGAGCCCAAACCTTAGGGAGACGCCAGCCTGGAGGGGTCCACCCAGCCCTGCCACTCAGTTGCAGTTGCCAAGCTCCAGGTGGGGCCTGGAGTTCTCCTAGGATTACAACTGACCTGCAGATGACGGCGAGCAGTTCCCCTGGGGAAATCGGCAGCCTCCGAGGGTGGGCTGCGTGGCACCACAGCCCGGATGAGTCCCCTCCCCAGACTCTTGCTCTTCCCGGGCTCCCCCTCCCTAACCTCCTATTTGCGCCCCCCCACCACGGGGGGAAATTAAAAGTGTTCCCGTCAATATTACAGACTTCCAGAGCTCGATCATCCATGCCCCATCTCTGTTGGCTTTCACCTGTATGGCTTTTATCCCATCATGAAGACAAGGGCAACAACAGCAACGCCATTAGGCCTGGGCCAGTTTCTCAGTTCTCCCGGATATCAGTCCATGGAACAGGAATCAAGCAAGGAAAGGGACCACCACTGGCCGCCCCTCTGTTTCTGAGCACAGGGCAGAGTGCCGGCTCTCTCCCCTGGGAAGCCGCTGGGGGCCAAGGGGCCTGAAGCACCCTTTCTTTCCACCCTGCCCAGCTACTCCCTGACTCACGGGCCCTGCCTTCCAAGGGGAGGCAGGTGGCAACCAGAGACACAGGGCTTCCTCCCTTGTGGCACCTCGCTCGTGGAATGCCCGGCCCTTGGAGGCTTGCCTGGCACCTGCACTGCTCTCCTGGAAGCACCGGGCCAAGACGTTTCTGTTCCTCTAGGGTTCTGATGAAGGGCTTGTTTTTTTCCTTAAACATGATTTTAGCCTGAAAACTTTTATTTGAAACTGTCAGTGGTCCACTTTGATGGCCTGTGTTTTCAAGCTCGGCTCAGGCTCTGTGTGTGTGTGGGGGGGGCAGCAAGGTGCCATAAAGATTTCCTGCACAAAAGAGAGAATACTGCCACAGCAGTAGCGCTCGTGTTGATGTGTTGCGATGTGAAGGAGCCAGTGCTCACCAGGGGAGGCTGCCACGTCTGCAGAATCAGTGCAGGGCTGCGTTGGAGCTCCCTCCAGCAGAGGCCTCCAAGACAACTGGTGGCAGCTCCAGAAACAGCTGTGCTCAAATGGAAAAAGGCCGGCCAGAATTGGATGGATGCACAGGATCCCGCCCATTTAGCTGAGGAAAAATTGTCATGATGTGGCAAGTAGATGCAGACAACCCCTTTGAACGCTGAAAACCTGGGAGGCTCCCAGAGTGGCTGCTGACAACACAGAAATACTGAGGAGGAGCGCCAGGCAGACCAGACAAAAGGGCTCCATCCGGGGCACAGATGACAGTGTGTCTGGGCGTCCTAGGCAAAACAGCCTGCGGCGCCCACCCCACCAGGGATGCCAACGTCCCGGTGGGGCCTGGAAACGGTGTGGGGGGTGGAGCGCTGGCTTTCCTGGGCCTGTGGCACCTGCAGCACTCTCCCAGCCCTAGTGCTGGCTTTTCTGAGCATGCCGCGGCAGTGGCATGCCCAAAAGCCAGGGAAGGGGCGGCCGTTCGAACGGCCGCCCCTTCCTTCCCAGCGCTGGCTTTCCTGAGCATGCCGCATTAGCGGCGCACCCAGGAAAGCCGGGGAAGGGCTCGGAGCGCCGGCTTCACGGTGGGTGGGGCGGGGGGCGGTTTGGCGCCCCTGTGGGCCCCAGTACCCTAGGCGAGCGCCTAGCTTGCCTAGTGGGTGAGCCGGCAGCGGTGGTGCTGCTCACTGCCGGCTCGCTCAGAAAAGCCGGCGCTGGGGCTGGGAGAGAATGGGCGGCCGTTTGAACGGCCGCCCTTTCCCCGGCTTTCCTGGGCGCGCCGCAGGTGCCGCGGGCCCAGGAAAGCCAGTGCTCCACCCCCCCCATACTGTTTCCAGGCCCCACTGGGAGGTTGGCATCCCTGGTGGGGTGGGCGCCCCAGGCTGTCTTGCCTAGGGTGCCCAGACACCTGGGGCCGGCCCTGGTGCTGCTACACATCTGGTGGTGGCTCAGGTGCCAATCTCAGAAGCAGAAGTCAGCCTGGCTCAGTGGTCTGAGTGCTGGCCTATGCTGTGAGAGCCTTGGGTTCCAATCCTCACTCTGCTGTGAAGCTTCTGAGTGACCTTGGACCAGCCACCTTTCTCAGCCTTATCTACCTCATAGGGTGGCTGGGAAGACCTAATGGAGAAGGGAGACTTGTGCACGTTTTTAACTCCTTTGAGGAAGGGCAAGATAACCCCTTTCCGATACCTTAAGGGATGCCCTGCGGGGGGTGGGGTGGGCATTCTTCCGCTCGCTCGTGTGGGATGAGAGGCCTTGAGCTAATGGAGATGAGTCACAGCACAGGAGGCTTCGACTCAATCTGGGGAAGAACTTCCTGACAGTGGGGCTGGCTCATCACAGCAACAGACCCCCTCACCAGGGGCTGGAGTCTTCGTCGGAGGTCTTTAAAGGTCAACTGGACCCCTGCTTGTCAGGGATATTGTAGTTCCCGCCTAGTTCAAGCCTGGACTTACTCTAGAAAAGCCACGTTGACGAAACTGAGGCTATCATGCTTTGGTCACATTACGAGAAGTCAAGAGTCCCTGGAAAGGACGATAATGCTAGGAAAAGATGAAGGCAGCAGGGAAAAAGATCAAGGAAGCCCCATGGCCTTTAGTTTGAAAGACATTCTGGAGGTCACTAATTCATGGGGTCGCTGTGACAAGGGGGCAACGCACTGTGATGGGGGGGGGTGCCTGCAGATATGATGGACCCCTGTGCTCCTTCTCTTCTGTGAAAACACTGCTCACCACCAAGGCTCCCTCTCAGCTGTGGAGTCCTGTCAGCAAACATTCTTCCTTGTGAGCTCCAGTCCAGGCATCAAAGTGGTGAGTGAGCGATTTGGCTGCTGCATCAATTAGTTTGCTCTGGAGCCCTCCTTCCTGAGCTGAGACAAGAATGTGTGAGCCGGTGGCTAAAAAGCCTGTGAGCTGGCTCACACTCACTCGGCTTTCCCTTTTCACTTCTCAAACCAGAGGTCCCTTGAGTTGAACCCTCTGACTAACTGGGTAAGGAATACCCTGCTTTTCCAAGGAGCAATATCCCTTTTCCATTTGGCTAGGCTGGCAGTTTCCCAGTAACTACCCAACCTCTTCTGGCAAACCTCAGCCCCAGTTCTGGAGACCACAAACAAACAGAATTCAGCTAGTGCTGACACTTAGACGCCAAGTTCTTTCTGAACTTTCCCCCAAGTGTGTTGGTGTACAGGAAAGGCTGGGAGTTGTGTCCTTTCCCACAATACTAGAATTCAGAGGGATGGGGACACCCAGGGAGGCCCAAGGGCAACGGGTTCAGGACGGAGAAAAGGCTGGTACCTCTTTGCTCAAGGTCAGTAATGGACTGTGGGATTCCTTGCCACTGGATATTTTATTTACACAGCTGGTCTCTTGCCTTTCTGCTCTCATGAGCAGTGTAATGTGCATCTTGGATTTACATGAATTTTACTGCTGTATTGAATTGTTTATTTTTTTATTGTATGTAATATTTTTATTGTTTTTAGTTCTGAAACTCGGCTTGGCCACTTGTTAGCCGCCCTGAGCTACTGGATAGGGCGGGGTATAAATCCCAAAATAAATAAATAAAATAAAAAAATGAGGGATACCAAGGCAGCTAGATTAAAAACATGCATGATGAAAACTGCCTTAAAACCATTTAAGCCAAACAAAAACATAAGCTAAAGTACACATAAAAAGAACAACAATTAAAACACAGGGCAAGGAGGAGGGATCACTGAGGGAATGCCGGGCGAAACAGGAAGGTCTTTCGCCTCTGGCAGGGGGTGGCCACAGAAGGGGACAGGCAAGGCTCGGGGCTGGCGGGGGGAGGAGAGTTCCCGGTTGACAGGCGCGGAGACTCACCGGCAGAAATGGCTCCACAGGTTCATGGAGGGAAGGTCCCTCACCAGCGGGGATTAACCATGATTCCTAAAGGGAGCCTCCATGCCCAGGGACTACAAGCCTCTGAATACCAGTGCCAGGGCGCAGCAAGGGGGGGCGGGGGAGTTGGCCCTCCAGGGCAATTGGTTGGCCACTGTATGAGAAGGGATTTTACACCATGCCACCTCAAGTACCAATCTAGGCAGGAGTCGACTCAACACATAAGGGTGCAAGGAGGAGGGATAGCTAAACGAAGAGCAGCTGTGACCAGAGGGACGACTAAAGTGCTCGGTGGATGGAGCCCAGGTGGGAGGCAGAGAACAGGGCGGGAGCCGGCAGCCATTTGGGGGCGCATCAGGAGCGACGGTGTTCATGGACATGGCTTGTTCCACACTCCAGTGAGCTGCCGTTTATCAGTGGGGCAGGAGCAAACATCACAGAGCCTCCCCAACCATCACCTTGTCCATGTCCCATTTCTCTCTGGCTTCAAGCACCTGCTCAGCATTCCCCTTCCTTTATAAAAATGGGGCACAGAGTTGTTATCTCGACTGTTGCTGTGCTGTATCCAAATAGCCTTTGACACCCCCCCCTTCCAAACAGTGAATAGCTCAACTTGTGCTCTTTGTCTTTCAGCATCAGATAACTCTAACATTTGTCCTTTGTCTCACCTGGTTTCTTTGGTCACTCCTACAGCCTGTTGGAAAATCACTGCTGGACATGTGACTTCTTGCCACTGACATCACTTCAAGGGCGGTTATTGTTTTCCGACATGGTATTTGTTAGGACTCCCTGGGAGAGGATTAAGGTGAATTCCTTTAGGTGCGCTTCAGAAGAACCCATTTCCCTAAACTCCAGGCAGGCATGAAAGAGTCTAACATGCTGTGATAAGACGGAGAAAAGTACCATCTTGCAAAGAGTTTTCCTCCTGTGCAGCATATGCAGGGGGGCAGGGAAGTGTGAGTGTTGGATCAACTGCTGCTGGGCGGGCCAACAGTTTCACTCTGCCTGTGGCCTGCTGCTGGGCACATCGTCTGCGGGACTCTTTCCTCTGAGACTCCAGAGAGGCTGGAAGTGGGTGGCAAAAACCTCTTGCACAACGGGCCCGGTTGGCACCAAGACTGCCATATGCCAGGGACAGGCCTCAGCTGAAGAAGGGCACAGATACACAGCCAGTCCCTGGCATGCTGATCACACTTTCCATGGGCTCCAGTTGTTCTGTACTTATTCAGTTTCAGCCCCGTTTCCAATGGTGCTCCCATTGGTCTCCCAAGCCAAGGAATGGGGGCTCCAGTCCTCTCCTGACTAGCATCAATATAATGTTGTTGATTCAGGTGCCCCACTGACCCGTCCGTTCTCACGGGGACGGCAGGGAATACACGAGCGTCACTCCTGTGAGAATGGAGTGCAGAGCTGCAAACATGCAAATGGTTTGTCAAAGGGTACCAAGAGAACTGGGAACCAACAAGCTTGGACCTGGCAGTTCTGGGCAGCACCTGAAGGGAACTGCAGGCAGTCCAGCCTGTAGTGCTAGGAAGAAGAAGAAAGACCGGTCGGGGTGGCGATTGTGGAGAGGCTGGGGAGGGGGGTCTGTCCAGTTTGGTTCTAGCAACAGCTTCAAAAGCCTTCGAAGGCTTACTTGCTGCCGCTTCCGCAAAATGGCAGCAGTATCCACCTGATGTGAGATATGGCAGAGGGGCTCTCGATGTCTGCAACGCATGCCCAGAAGAGGAGCCCCCGGTCAGCAGGATCCCTTGGGAGTAGGGTTGCCAACCTCCTGGTGGGGCCTGGAGTTCTTCCAGAATTACAACTGATCTTCCGAGTACGACGATTGGGCAAGCCAGAGTGCGCTAGTGGTTAGAGCAGGTGCGTCAAACTTATGGCCGCCTGGGGCTCAAATCTCACCCGTCCAGGGCTCTTATCCGGCCCGCAAGCAGTTGGGGGGGAACCAGTCCAAATGTGCGTTTACAGGCTAGAAGGGCCCAGTTCAGGGCATTGCACCCCCAGCTGAGGGCCCTCCTTTCCCCAAGCGCAGGGCCTCCCCAGGGTCCTCCTCCCCCAGATCTCCAGGGACTGCCCAACCCAGTGCTGGCAACCCTAAGAGGCAAAGAGGGCCTATTTGGCCCTGAGCTCTGCTGAGGAGGGGTTCTGGGTCATCATGGTCAGTGGTAAAATACCTCCAGCATCTGGCTGAAGAACTCACTAGAAAAAGCAATTGTGCTTGGATTGCTTAGCAGCAAAAGGAAACCCGGCCACCAAAGAACAGGGTGGCTAGACAGACACCATAAAAGTTGACACCAGCCAGAGCATGGAACGACTCAAGGAAACAGAAAAGCATTGCAAGAGCTGGCCCATAGAATCGTCAAGAGTCAAACAACAAGTTCACCACCGCCACCACTGCCTGGCATTCCATTTTATGGCACACATGGCCTGGCCCAACAAAGGGACATCTGTGTCCAATCCAGCCCTCCTAACAAATGAGCGCAACACCTCCTGGGCAGAGCATCACAGAACCCCTGCTCTGTCATGGAGGCCCTGCTGGGTAGGTCCCCTCTGCTTTTCTTAAGGTGGGCTCCTCCAGCCAGCCACTCCACTCAACAGCAGGGGCCTGGGGGAAGGAGAAGGAGAGGGAGAGGGAGAAGGAGAGAGCGCTGCACTGCGGGGCAGAGCTTGGGCGGCAGAAGCATTACTGTCCGGAGGGTCAGCTGGAGGCCAGAAGAACAAGGAGGGCCAGGTTGGGAGGGACCCCGCGGGCGGCAGAAGGCGGAAGTCAAGCCTCGAAGCCGAGGAACCACACCGAAGCGCTGCGGGGGGGGGGGGCGGCCTCTGCTCCCGGGCTGACGGGGGCCCGGGGTGAGGGTGGTGGGATGGGGCCTGCAGCAGCGGCAGCAGCCAGCCAGCCAGCCGCGGGGCGTCCCCCGTCCCGCGGTGGGAGGGAGCAGGCTGGCGCGGCGCGGGGTCATCGTGCGCAGTTCCCGCCCGCCGGGGCGGCCCCTCTCGCAGCCAAGCCCGGCCCAGGCGGTGGCAGGAGGCAGGTGCGGGCAGGCGACGCCCCGGGGAGGAAGCGCCGCGCCTGGAGGTGGGAGGCCTGCCGCGGGCCGGGGGCAGGCGGCCCCACATGGCAGAGGCCGGGCGGGCGCCCCCGAGGGACGGCGGCAGGTGAGGGGGCGGGCCGGGGGGACGGGCCGGGGGGCTCCGTCTGGCTCGGCGCCGCCCGGCCTTGACTCGCCGGCTCCTTCTTTCCGCAGCCGGGACGCGCCGCCGCGCGGGGGACTCCTGGACGGGCCGCGCTGCCGCTACCTGTGCACGGCCAGAGGTGAGGGCGGGCGGGGAAGCTCGGGCAGAAAGGGCAGGAAGGACGCGGAAGCCAGCCCCTCCTCCCTCCCTCCCCGGGAGCGAGCCCGGCTGGCGGGAGGAGAGGCGGCGGGAGGGGGGGAGCGGCCCCGGCCCCGACGGGCGAGGCTGCTGCGGGCGGGCGGCGGTGGGCCTCGTTTCCCGGCGCGCCGCCGGACTGACTGCCGCTTCCCGGTGGGTCCCCCGCAGCCTGGTGCCGCCTGCTCCAGCTCCTGGCCGGCCTGCTGCTGGTGGCCTGCAGCTCCGTCTCGTACAGCTCGGCCGGCGGCTACACGGGCCTCTTCAGCCTGGGCGGCGCCCACTACTACGCCTACGGAGGCGCCTACAGCGGCTTCGGCGGGGCCGACGGGGAGAAGGCGCAGCGGCTGGACGCCCAGTTCCTCCGCCTGCAGCGCCCGCCGGCCCGGGGCGCCATGGCCGTCGGCGGGGGGCTGCTGGCCTGGTCCGGCCTGGCCCTGGGCGCGGGGCTGCTGGTGCGGCTGCCCTGGCGCTGCCCGGCCTGGCTGCTGGCCGAAGCCCTCCTGGACGCCGCCGCCGCCCTCGGCCTCCTGCCCGGCCTCTACTTCTACTACCGGCGCCTGAGCCGCAACTACGCCTCCGCCGTCTGCCAGGAGCGGGAGCGCCTCTACCGCGGCAAGGGCTACGCCGGCTTCACCTGCGGCCCGCACGGGGCGGAGGTCGCGGCCGGCCTCTTCGCCGCCCTGGCCAGCCTCGCCTACTGGGGCAGCGCCGCCCTGGCCCTCCGGGCTTTCCGGGCCCTGCGGGAGCGCCCAGCCAAGCCCGCCGAGCGGCGCCACCCCGTCCCGCGGGGGACTCTTGCCCGGGCCTAGCCGCGAGGCCGCCTCGTTGGCCCCGCCCGCCGTCCGGCCGGGCCTGGGGGAGGAGTGGGAGGAAGCCCCCTCAGCCTGCCCGCCCCGCCCTGGCCCAAGGACGTGCGGAGAAGCCAGCCTCGGACTAGGCCGGCGGCCCATCCCCTCCAACACACGCTTGTCACACAGTGGCCCAACTGTGTTGCCGTCCAGCCGCACAGTCGAGTCCGACCCTCCGCCACCCCAGGGACCCCTCACGCCAGGCCCGCCTCTCTTCCGCCGCCCTCCTCCGGAGCTGGCCTAGCTTCACGGTTGCTGCGGCGGTGACCCTGCCTGACCACCTCGCCCTTTGCCGCCCCCTCCTCCTTCCTTGACCTTCCGCCCTTCGCAGCGTGCACCGGGGCCTTCTCCTCCGGCGAGGGCGCCCTTCTCCTCCGGTGGGCAGGCTAGCTGAGCTGCAGCGTCAGTCTCCGGCCTCCCGGGGAACAGTCAGGCTTGATTTCCTTTAGGGTTGACTGAACTGATCTCCTGGCAGTCCAGAAACACCAGGTGTCATCAGGAGGTCCATTTCTTCTGCCCCTCCTGCTAGCCAGCCTGACTGCCTGCTCGTGGGGGCAGCGGAGGCCCTGTGGAGGGGGAGGGGGTGCCGGGCAGCTCTCTGGCCACTTCACACACACACCGCCCCCCCCAGCAGTACAACAAGGTAACTGGGAGCCGCTGTCATACAGTTTTCTTTTGCCTATTGTATCATGCATCTCTGTATGGAAAAATACACTATTGTGCTGAGCAATAAAAATATGGTCTTGGCCACCTTGTCAGTAGACATGTTCCAAATCAGCGTATTCAAGCCACCTTATGCTGGCCAACCGCTGTCCAGTTGTGTAGCTGACGGAATCTGAAGCCCTCCTCGACTCTTCCTTCCGCTGCTTTCGCTCACTGCCCTGGTTCTGCCGGCCAAGACAGGGTGGCCCGCCCTTTCTCCTGGTCACCCGCCCCAGGGTCGGGGGAAGGGGGTTTCAAGGAGAGAAGGGGCTGCTTCCCAGGCCGTAGCCGGGATTTTTTTTGGTCAGGGGGCATTTGAATTGCTTAGGGGGCAGTCAATCAAAATAAAGTTTATCAAATTAAGTTTAATTTAGTGACCTTTGATTCAGCACAAACGGCCAGGGCAGCAGGTGAGCGAGGAGGCTGCCGGGCTGCCTCTCTGCAGTGCGCCTCTGCCTGTGGTTGGGCCACACGACCAGGTCATCCCATGACTCTTCCCCGGCCCAGCACCTGGCCAGCTGGGAGAGAGTCGGCTGCTTGCCCACCAGCACAACTTAATAGATGGTCTAAAAAGCTTTCCGGCATGGCCTTTTGTGGGGCGCAGCTTTTAATTAAGGGGTGTGGCCCCCAAACGGCCCACTGTGGCGATGGGACGGATGCCTCTTCTCACCTCTGAATGCTGCTTGTTCCAGAGGGAAAGAGGCCCACGGGCAGGGCAGGTAAGCATCCTGGATCAGAGGAGCTAGCCTGGCCTAAGATGGTCACGCCCCACGTCCTCCATGGGAAGGGGCTGCGTGGGAGAATTTCTTCCACCGGGTGCAGGCACAGAGCAGTCACAAGGGGGTACAGTCAGTGAGGGGAGGCCCAGTAAAAGTTTCCGCATTGTTATTTCAGACAGGTGAAAAAGGCTTTTAACCAGCACAGCCCTGGAAGGTGAAGCACCCCCACAGCCAAAGAAAAACCACTCCTCTCGCACTCTTTGAGTGCAAGAGGAGTGCTAACTCATGGAGTCAGGAATAAGTTTTCACAAGCCAGAGCTCATGCTGCATGGGGTGTGTGTGTGTGTGTGTGCTTTGTAGCACCATGGAGACTTCTTGCCCAGAACACTTCACAAGCTCTCTTCTCCATCAGGCATCCAGAAGCCTGCCAGATTTCTGCAGAAGAGGCGCTCCATGGAGCCGTTCTGGTGCACGGTGCACCTTGCCGGAGGGGTAGCAGTATTCCTTGTCTGCTAACAAGTTTTTAATTCTAGGGGCAGCTTTTGTAGATGAGCACCCACTTCTGCAGATGCGCAGGGTGGGCATTGCCTAGGCAAGGGAAGTTACAGAGCTAGGACAGCCCTTGAAGAAGAAGAGGTTGGATTCATACCCCTTTGCCCTTCACTACCCAAAGGTGTCTCAGAGCAGCTTACAAATTCCTTTCCCTTCCTCTCCCCGCAACAGCTCTTGACAGAAACTGCTGTTTTTTCAAGAACAGCTCCTATCAGAACTACGGCTTGCCCAAGGTCATCCAGCCAGGTGCAAGGGGAGGAGTGGGGAATCAAACCCGGTTCTCCCAGATTAGAGTTTGCACACTTAACCACTACACGAAACTGGCTCTCTTGTGCCTTCATGGCCTTCCCAGGGCATCCAGTTAGCCGCTGTATGAAAGAGGACTCAGGCCTGATCCAATACAGCCGTTGTTAATGTAGCTGACCACTTTCCCCCCTTCATAACCTTGTACGTAAACCCAGCACATCCACCTGACGAAGCTCTGGCGACAGTAAAGCCTGGTCTTTACACACCACAAGGTCTCTTTTTCCAAAGCCTGGCATATCTATTCCATGTGTGTACCCCCACGCCCCCCGCTTTCTCCCCAGTTGCTCTCTCCTCCCTCCACCACAGACACCTGTGAGGGAGGTGAGGCTGAGCGTGGGGGACTGGCTCAAGGCCACCCAGCGAGTTCCACAGCCAAGTGGGGATTTGAATCTGGGTCTCCAATATCCTCATCTGGCACTCTCATCGCTACACCACCCCCTCACATAGTGATGGCCCCGCAGGGCAGGGCAGGGGGCAGGGCAGGGCAGGGCGCAGGGCACGGAGGGCTACGGTGACAAGCAGCAGTCCCGGGAGAGCCCCACTGGCCACCCACCAGTATTGCACTTGGAACCATGGAACCGGAGCGCGGGCAGGGACTTCCATCCAGTGCTCCCTCTCAGCTGTGGAGCCCTGTGAGCAAAAATCCTACTTTGTGAGCTCCTGGCATTAAACTTGTGAGGGAGCGATTTGGCTACTGCTTAGTTTGCTCTGGAGCCATCCTGCCTGAGTTAAGACAAAAATGAGTCAGCTGGAAACTAAAAAGCTATGAGCTAGCTCACACTAAGTCAGCTTAGAGGGAACACTGCTTCCATCCCCCTGCACCAGGCAGGAAATCCACAAATACTTCCCAGCCACACACCCCCAGTGACCCCTGTTCCGTGCCCAGGAGAGGACAGAAAACCTCCCGGACCCCCAGCCAAACTGGCCCCAAAGTGCCCTCCGGCATTTCCCCGGGCGTGTCAGAAAGGGCCACAAAAGAACTAAGCACTGAGGCAGCCCTTCCTGAATTGCTGCCAGATGGGCCACCTGGTCTCTGCTTGAAAACCTCCCAAGGAGGAGAGCCCACCAGCACCACCACCTCCCGAGGAAGCCTGTCCCACTGAGGAACTGCTCTAACGGACCAGGAAGTTCTTCCTAATGTTTAGCTGAAAACTCTTCTGATTCAATTTAAACCTGCTGGTTCTGGTCTGATCTTCTTGGGCAACAGAAAGCGACTCTGCGCCGTCCTCTATATGACAGCCCTTCAAGGATTTGAAGATGGTTATCCTGTCCTCTCTCAGTTGTCTCCTCACCAGGCTAAACAGACCCAGCTCCTTCAGCCTTTCCTCCTAGGGCTTGGTCTCCAGAAGACCCCTCCCCATCTTCCTTGCCCTCCCCTTGGGCGGGTTTTCCTGGAGCTCCCGTGCCCAACAGAAGAGCAAAGCCCACGTCTGGTGGATGAGAGCTGAGCCAGCAGGACCAAGCCCTTGATTTCGGCTGGGCTTTACAGATCACAGGCCTCTGGCAGTGGGTTCCAAGGGCCCAGCCTCCAGAGACATCTCCACCCACCCACCCTTTCACAGGACATGAGCTCAAGAGTTGCCACGGTTAAAAAGAAATATAGTCCCTCCCCCGCCCCACTCCTCACAGGGTCCGGGCCAGCAGCGTCGGCCCGCAGAGGGGCTGAGAGGGTACGGAGACTTGAGGGAAAGGAGCGCTCCACGGCCACAGAGGAGCAAGGCCGGTGCTACGCACCAGTGTCGGGCTCCAGCAGGAAGAGCAAAGTGGGAAGGGGTGCAGAAGTTACAGCAGAAGCCTGGGCTCCCCGCCCCGCCTGCACAAATGGTTGGATGCAGCTCATCTCCTTGGAAGCAGAATGCAGGGGAGGTGCAAGGCTGGGAAGGCCGAGAAGCCTGAGGGCGATTTGAGCAGCACGGGATGGGGGGAAGCCATCGGTCCTGGGGGCTCGCTCAGGCTGGCAGATCTAGAGCTGTGGCGGGGGGGGAGAGGAACCTTGCAGCTCCTTCCAAGCCATTCCCTCCTCCTCCTCCTCCGGGACCCAGATCGCAAAGCCTCCCGGAATGTTGCCGCCATGCCCTGGGCTCCAGAGAGCTTTCTTTCGGACATACTGGCACCCTTTAGCTAGTAGCCACTGATTGGGCCCGTCTCTTCCACCGATCTCCTACACTCCCCTTTTAAAGCCAGCTGTTCTTGTGGCGGTCGCTGCATCCACTGGCAATTGAGTCACACCATTTAACTACTCCTCGAAAAAGGGACTTCCCTCTTGTCCACCCTGAATCAGCTGCCCATCGACTTTCACTGGGTGCCCCTGAGTGGCAGCATTTGAAGAAAGAGAAAAAGGACCCCCCTCCCCCGCTCTGCCAGGTGCTTTCAGAGATGCAGCAACCTGAATTTGGCCGACGGGTCATGAGCGACCCCCCCCTCCCCCGTCTCAAGCGCAGAAACGCCTTTCTCAGCCCAACCGCACCTGGTCTCTTTCATTAAGGGGATCGTGCCAGGCACTGAACCCGGCAGGCTCAATTCCTGGCAGTATCCTGCTAAAAGAAATCAGGCGGTTGGGCTGGTGGTCAAGGACTGCTCTACCCAATGTCTCCACTGAAAGCAAGGCCTCACTCAACACCCGACAGTGGGGCGCATCTGCCTTGGAGAAGGAGAGAGTCCAACAAAACCCCGGAGCCCTCAAGCAGACTACCTGCTCTCAAGCAGAGGCTTAGGGTTCCTAAGGAGCACCCTGCCTGCCCTCCCTCCGGTGAACCCGCCCCCCCCCCCTGAAGGGCCAGACCTTCCTTGGCGATCTCATCCTCAGAGGTGAGGCAATGACCCACCCGCCCAGGCAGAGGCGGTGCGCGCTTGGCCGCAGCGCTCCCATCTGGGGGGGGGGGCCCTGAGCCAGTCAGCCTCTCATCCTGACCGGCCTCACAGGGCTGTGGGGAGACTGTAGGGGATGTGCCACCCTGCGCAGCAAGGGACTGACCGCTCTCCCCCGGAGAAGGCCGGCCTGGGGCCCAGGGCTTGCAAGGCCAGCAACGGAAAGAATGATGCCTTGTTCAACCGCACGGTCTTTATTTCAGTGCCAATATTACAGATACAACACAAACGTCCCAGGAGGAGAACGAGTTCAAATGGAATCCAGGACTCAGACAGGAAATGAAAAGGGCCAAGGGGGAAAGCGACTCTGCAGCGAAATCTGACGATGAGTCTTCCTGCAGGCAAAGGGTGGCCCCTCACCATCTCTACGTACCTCACCTCGCAACAAGCATTTCCTTCCCACCCACCCCCCACCCTCGCTGGCAATGAAGGGACCAGACCCCGGGAGCTCCACGATGCCGGGGGAAGGGGGGGGCCCCCACTGAAGAGCCCCTGGCTGGAGCAGTCCGTCTCACCCGTCTGTCCGCCTGTCCCGACGCTTTGGGAGCGGGGGGGGGGCAGCAGCCAGGGCTCGGGGGGGGTCCTGCTCACCTCCAGCCCCAAGTTCTCCAAGGAGGGCTTGTCCAGAAGAGCCGATCCCCCACGACCCACACGCACCCCCTCTCAGATCCAAGCCGCTACCCTATCCGTGGGGTATGCAGTCAAGCGTAGAAAAGGCCCCCAAACATCAGGGAACCCCAAAGAAGGATCACCAGCATCCTTGGAATCTGTTTCCAACATGAAAGTGCCTGAAGAAGTAACCCAGCTGGCCAGGAATCCACCCCCAAGGCCCGCCTGGCTGCCCCCCCCAGCTCCGCCTACTGAAGAGGACAGCTGCCCCCCCACGCCCCCCTGTGCGGCCGCCACACACCCTCTCCCCCCTCCAAGCAAGGGGGGCGGGGCGGCTTCAGAGGCAAGGACGGCTCAGCAGCCCAGGGAGGAGGAGGAGAGCGAGCGTCTGAAGAGAGAGGCTTCCAGGAGAGCCAGGAAAGTCCTCCCGCTCTGCAGCAGCAGTAGCGGTGGCGGCGGCTCCCCAGGGGGGCCCGGTGCAGTCAGGGGGACGCCTGGAGTCACAGTGCCCTGCCCAGAGTTCCTCCGGAGATCACACAGGGCGGGGTGTGAGGAGGGCAGGGCCAGGGCTCATTGCCAGGACTGAGGGGGGAAATTGTTGACTTCCGCCAGGTCCTGCATCGCGGCTCCTTTGTGGTTATACGTCAGCTTGATCCGCATGCGGAGCTGTTGCTACAAGGAGAAGGAGACGAGGAGAGGTGAGCTTCTTCCCGCAGGAAGGGCCCCCGGGACACGCCCCGACCCCAGCAGGATCATCGTTGGCACAGCAACCCCAGGCCCCGCCCTGCCGGCCAAGAGGACCGCAGAGCTCACAAGGAACCCGGAGTCTCTCCATCCCAAAGCACCTCTCTCATTCCAACATCCAGCTGGGGGAGGGGAGGGGAGGGGAGGGAGGGGGAGGGGGAGAGCGCTGCCCCTGCCCCCCCGGTCACGTGCTCAAGAGCAGCATGCAGAGGCTACTGCTGACAGGCTTCTCAATCCAAGGGCTTTCTCCAGCCCAAGGGGGTCACAGACCCTGCTGCTGCTGCTGCTGCTGGAGAACAGTGCAGGGCAAAACAAACTGGGCCAAGCTCCCCCCGAGGAGTGGAGGCCGCTCACCTTCTGTGGGTTCAGGACCTTGATGACCTGGGTGAGGGTCCCCGTGTTAAAGGCAGGGATGACGCTGCTGCTGGGGGACAGGAGCTGGAGCTGGAATGTCTGGAGGGAGGCAAGAGAAGGGAGCGGGGAGGGGCGGGGAGGGTGACGCTCTCACCTGGATTCTGGCTCACAAGGGCGTGCAGGCAACGGGCTTGGCTCCGGCTGGAACAGCGCCCCCGTTCCCTGTCCCCAGAGGTGGGGTGGGGGGTGGGCTCCAAGGCCTGCCCATGTGTGGCGGCCTCCTTCCCACACAGCGAAGAGGGACCTCCCTGAAGCCCCCGCCCCGCTCAGGAGGCCTGGCTGCCGCACAGGAGGGCACGCGGGCAAGAGCGCTCGCCCCGCAGAGACAACTCGCCTTTGGTACGGCAGCCTGGAAAACAAAGTCTGTCATGTCCAACTCCGTGCTGTTCACGGCCTGGATGGTGATCACCGTGATGCTGGGGTTGGTGTTTGAGCGCTCAAAGGCAAAGTCGATCTTCAGCCCGTTCTTGCTGTAGGCGGTGATTGTGGGGATGCCTGTCAGGAAAGGGCACCGCTCAGAGCCGGAGCCGCCACCGCCCTTCCTCCCCCTGTCCCCAGCGGGCCCCCTCCACCCCCCTCTCCCCACGGAGGGAGTGCGGCAACGTTCCTACCGGCAGCGATGTCGTTGAAGAGGGGCTGCGAGGAAAGCCCGTCCAGCAGGAAGGGAGGGTGCGGTGTCTGCGGGGCGGGGGCACCTACGGCGGCAGGCAGAGGGAAGCAAGGGCGGGAGTCAGCGGGAGCCCTCCGAGGCCTGGCCTGCCTCCAGCGGGGCAGAAGGACAAAGAGGACTCCCCCCCCCCCCAGCGCCTCACCGGTTGGGTTGAGATCCCCCAGGAGATCCAGCAGTTCCCCACCGGCAGAAGCCGGCTTGTGTGGAGGGGCTGTCGAGATCACTGGAGCAATGTCGTTGCTTCCCAAGAGGTCCAGCAGATCATTCGCCTGAGGAGAAACAACCAGTCCAGCCACACCAAGCCAGCCAGTCGCAATACGCCCACGCTGTCCGTGCCTCAGACCCTGCCTAAGCACCCGAAGGCTCTGAAGGCTTCAGAACAGGCCCCGCTGGAATGCCCCACCCTCAATTCCTGACGTGGCACGACGGCCTCCCCTCTCGAAGGGGCCCTACGGGGTTCTGCACGAGAATCCAGCAGCCTCAAACCTGCTCCACTTGCGGGGGCGGGAGGGAGGGGGCGGGAGGGCTTGCCCCTTCCGTTACCTGACTGGTGGGCTGCAGGCCTGAGGCGGGAGGCTTGTTCTCCAGGACGGCGGGCTCTGCCTCCCCATTGGGCTGAGCGACATCTGCGGGACCGTTGGTGGTGAGTTTCTCCATCACTGGCATTCTTTCTAGCAACGCTGACCTGCAAGACCACCAAAGGTGTGGCCGTCCAGGCAGGTCAGCTCCACAGGCAGCCTTACTAGCACCAAGCCCAGGAGCATTTCTGCCAAGCAACTATGCCCGATCGAGATGTGGCACAGCCATGTCCTAGTGGAGCACCCAAACCAACTCCCAGCAGCCAGTAGGAGGTGCTGTTCCCCTTCAGATGGGGGGGGCCCCCCGGAACGCTGGAGACTCCTCAACGGGCCACCTCAACAGGCCTTCTGGAGGCATCTGGTTACCCTACCTCCCCACAGGATTATTCACTCATATTTTAAGGTATGCACTGGGGAAGGGAAGCCTTCTGGACCACCACACGACGCACAGGTCGGTCAGCTCTCGGACCAGAGGGGGGTCCCCCCACAGGACGGCCCCCTTCCGGGCTCACCTCATGTGATCGTACTTCTTGAACAAGGCGTTGTACTCCACCGCCCTCTGCTGGAGCTCCACGTCAATGCTGCTGCCATATATGGACACCACCTTCTTAATGCGGCTGGAGAGGAAGGAGAACAGACTCAGCATCTGAGCTGCGCACACACAGACATGTCACAGACTGGACGGACCTCTTGCACCCACTGGATTTTGACCCATTGCTTTCCACTGCTCACCCCTCCACGCTGGGGGGGTGTGCCCGTGAAGCTGTCAGCCTACTCTGCAGTGAGGCTTATGCCACAATACTCGCCTGTCTCATAAGCGCAGAGAGCAGGTGCAGCCTAGCTGGGACAGCACTCTCTTTCCCATCGTCTGTGCCGAGGGCAGACCACCCTGTATGGCAGGGGTGGCCAAATTGCGGCCCGGGAGCCCCATGCGGCTCTTCCACACATGTCGTGAGGCTCCCGGCAGGGCAGCTGGGGAAGTGAAGGGGAGGCTGTCTTCCCTTCCCCAGCCAGCGTTCCCCTCCCTGGGTAGGCTCGAGGCGGGCAGGGAGCAGAGAAAGAAAGCAACTTTAAATGTCTTCTCAAAGCCCCCACCTCCCCTGGCCGACTTGGAGAAAGCATCTGTCTCTTTAAGTATCATTATCAATATCTGTTTTTACTCTTTGTTTTTATTTCTGGCAGTCTTATCTAATGTTAATGTTAATAAAAAGCAAATCTGCCTATTTTCCAATAAAAATGTGTGCAATATTTGTTCATGTCTTGCAGCTCTTGGACATCTGATGTTACTTCCATCTGGCTCTTATGTTAAAATTAAGTTTGGCCCTCCCTGCTGTATGGCCACAGGGAGACGATCACTCAGCCCTCCCTCTTGGGTCCCTGGAACGAGATTCGTTGCCCTTATGCACATTCGTAGCAGTGCTGGGCCTCATCCGCACGCGGGGACAGAGGAGGATTCTTGAGAAAGGACACAGGAAAGTAACCCTCAGTAGTACTGGATCAAGACCAGGACATGCACCCGGAACAGCCGGCCCGAAGGAACTCACTTGACTGTGCAAGCAAACCGCGTGGACAGCTTCATGATCGCCGTGAGGGCATAGCCTCGAGTGACAGACGCTGTCATGTTGGAGACGAGGACACTTTCCAAAACATCCAGGACTTCATCCTCCGTGACCTGAGCAGACAAAGGCAACGGTAGGAAAGGGCCGGGAAGGGGAGCCCAGGGCCGGGGCCACAACAGGCAGCTCTCCTCAGGTGCAAGGTCCACCCAGGTGTGCCCCCCATTCAGGGCGTGGGGAAATCCAGGGGGTGGCCCCAGCTGCACCTGCTGCTCCTCTCCACTGAGACCCCCCTCTGGCCCTCTCGAGTGGAGAGACTCGATTCCAGGCTACTTTTCTGTGTAAGCCAGGGAGACGGTGGAATCTCCGACTCTCTCTCTCTTTGGCATTTTGCTACTTTATTTTATTTTTGCATTTTTAAAAACCTAGTTATTTTTGGCACAGAAAAAAGAAAATGAGACTGAAACTTCCCTAACTGTGCCTGGGGTCATTCTGGAAATTCCATGTGCATCTTACATTTTTAAATATCTTTTAACATTTGTTTGGATCTTTTGTCCTGCACCCAAATGTGCCCCCCTCCTGTGGCTACGGGCCTGGCCCCATTCTTTCTTCTGCAGGAATACCTGGATTGGCTCCTCTTCTTCACACTGACCAGACACCAAGAGGTCTCCGTACTCTCCTATGCACCAGGAAGCCACCTGCACTAGAGGTTGCTAGCAGAGATAAGAAGACAGATCTCAGGTGACCACATCAACAAACCATCATCCTGCAGCCACAAACACCACACTCTCTGTGGCCATGCCGGCAGCGTTACCTGGAGCACTTACTTGTGAGTAATCACCCAGAATGGCTTTGTAGAGCCTCTGCACCGTGTAGGCATGCATCTCCACACTATTGGTGATCAGCTGGATGAGGTTAGGCACAGCATCATCACGCACGTAACTCCCTGCCTGGAAGGAGACCGCATACACAAGATGGGTTGACACAGAAAAGCCCCGGGGAAAGTTCTGGTAGCCAGTTTGGAGTGGGGGAAGCAACAGTAGTTGCCTCAGCCAGCCGCGGCACTCCAACTGTGGAAGGCCCTCCCCCACAAACACTGGTGCCCATGCCAGGCATGCCCGGTCTTCTGGCTGATGAGGGTTCTGTCCTCTCTCAGCCCTTTGGCTTCGTGCTGTGGCCGGGGCTCCTTAAATCCATTCTCCTGCCTTTACAGCCTGATAGGACTTTTTAAAGTTGCGAACAGCTTCTGGCTTTATGGCTGAATACTTTGTTAAACCTTTGTTTTACAATGTTTAGACTTTGGTGATTATTATTATACCGGCTTTGTATTTTTCTTTTTCCTTACAGACCGCTGGAGAACCAGCCTGTGGTTGAGGGCAGAACTGAAACAGTCAATCTCTCCCCTGCCTTGGAGGCCGCAGATGCTTTAGGCTTGTGATGAATGAATGCACACGCTGACCAAGCCCCCAATGCAGAAGCCACGAAACAGCCTCCACACACCACCCCAAACAGGCGCTCCCAGCGCACCCTTCAGGATGGCCCTTGCAGAGGGCGCTAGTCCACCGCAGCTAACATCTGAACAATTTCCTCCCATTTAAGGAGGAGGGAGGGAAGGGCGGGCCCTTCAAGGTGTGTTGGTCCCAGGCTGTGAATGGACTTGGGTACAGCAGGCCTTGAACTGGGCCCAGAAGAAAGGGCAGAGGCAGTGCAGATGCCAGGAAACCAGCCCACTACGTTGCCCCCAACATCTGTCAGCCTATTGATAAGCTAGTGTTTTAAAAGTAAAACTAGGATTTCATTAAAAATTATTATTATCTGGCCTCCAGCACCTCAGTCAGATGTGATCCAGATAAAAGGATCACACACTTTATTTTGAATTTTTTAAAATGAAGATAGGACAAGGTTGTCATTATTGTACAAAATTTAAGGCAAAAAGATTCCCTTTTAAAAATAATCACATACTGTAGATAATAAAACAGCAAAGCATATTAAAAACCATACATAAAGTAATCATTACGACAACAAAACATAATTAGTGTAAGACTTTTACTTTATCTTTGAACTCTTTCGTTTCTCAGCAGTCTTCTGCTCTGCAGCCCCACAAGCATTTTTCTCTTGCCCTCTTCTTCCATTTTGCTTTCTCCACTCCTTCTAGCATGAGCTCTGCTGTGTCCCACCATACCCTTTTTCTCAGCAGCCTCCTTAACACGCTTGGTTGCATCATTTAGCAACGTTCAAGAGCAAGCATTCTCTCCTCGTTGTGTTGCCTCAGCTTTTTCAGTTTTGCTTCCTTTTCTCTTGTATACTGTTCTTTTCACTATCTTCTTAAATCTTTCTAACTCCTCTGCCTTTTCCCCTTCTTTCTTTTCTTTTTCTTTCTGTGCCTCTTTAATGACACACTGTTCATCACAATATTGCTTGTAATGAACATGAGTTGCTCTTGCCATCTCTAAATGCTCCTGTGCGATATTAACATGGTATACCTTATTTTTGTATACATGATATAAAGTTTCGTTGACAATTAGGTGGGCACTCAAAAGTTCTGACATTCTGGCCCTTTCAATGGTCAAAATGCACCCAGTATTTGAAAACCCTCTTTCTATGTCTGTACTACCATGCAATAACGATAATGCTGCATTCAACACCTTGGTAACCAGTGGGTATTTTGGATCTCCAGATGGGTGTGTCTTTTCAAAGAATTGATTCCAGTATGTATCTATGCGGCAAGGTTCACTGGCAGTTTCACTTTCAAGTCTTAAGAAGTTTCCATTCATCTGCAATCATGTGCAGTGGAATGCCCATTGGGAGTGCTGCTGCTGCTACTTTCCTTATATCCTTGCGGGTTCCTTCCTTGACTCTCTGTGCTGGAGCTAAACACTGAAGCTATCTGAGGATGGGCTTGTCCACAGATGACTGGAGTAAAAGGTGTTTGCCGGCTGCTATGAAATGTTTTTTTGTTCCTGTTAAAAAGATCAGCTGTTTCTTTTCAGAAAGTTTTTTCAGTTCATCACAGATTTTACTTTCACTGGTTACTTCTCTCATAGGTATGTAGTGCTCATCACTGAAGGCTTCAAGAGACAATGGTGCTGAACACTTACAAACATGATTCATTACGGTTCTTGTGAATGTTTTTGCTTCACGGTGCATCACATGCACCAAAGGCTCTTCTTTCTGGAACACTCCAGTGAACGTTGTAAATAAGCAGGCACTCGCGCAACCCCCCCCCCACCTCTGCTTTCATGTACTCATGTTTTAAGGGGTTAATTATGTTTCTATATGTTGTGGAAGATTTCACCAAATCACTTTTACTCTTAGGAACAAAGTCCTTAAAGTACTTCATAACTGAACTAAAAACAATCTGTCTTCTCACTGGGAAGCCATGTTTCCCCAAAAATGCAGTAATGGAAACAAAAGAACACAAACTGCATTTACAAAAATCAAAGAAATACTGACTTTACTGACCGTTTTGTTAAAAAAAACTGACAAATTACTGACCAAGATGAAAAAACTGACTTGTACTGATTTTACTGACCATTTTCCACCCCTGCTGTGAAACAAGGGGCCATACTGGTGGCCCAAGTAGCCTCCCTGGGCTTTCACAGAACACACTCACTGCCACCTCCAGGCCGAAGCCTGACTCACCACCTCTGCTGTGGGGAATGGGACAGAGCCAACAGTCCCAACACCACAAAACCGAAGGGACTGACAAAGGGGGTCTCTGTGGCTGTCCTGGACAAGGGTGACGGCACGCTGAGGGAGACCAGGAAAACAAGGAAGGCGTTTCCTTCAGCTGTACACAGACACTCCACAGGAACCTCAGCCAGCCAATACACACATTTCACTTCTTTGCTTGTGCCACTAACTCTATGCCGAATTACCGTTAGATGACCCTGGCTGCAAGCACCAGAGACACCCGTGAGCCTTCTTAGCACACCTGAAGTCTAATGCAGTGTAAAATCCAAACCTAATCAGGAAAGGTACAATGACTGTTTTCAACAGCAGTCACTGACGATAGTGCAGTCCCTCTAGCTCTGCTAAACTGCTTAACGCCAGTTGTGTTGGTTGGGAAATCTCAGGTGCTTGGGACACGGTATCAGCCTTGTTGATGAGCCCAAGAGGATGGGAGTGGCTCCTGTAACAGCGTTGCCCGCAGGACAAGGAGAAAATGAAGGTGATTTCTGAATGTGGGTTCTGACATTTCCTCTGACATGTTTATATGCTGACAGCTGTCGCTGTGCCTTCAAAAGTCTAATTATAATAGATCCAGATCTTGGTATGTAGCCTAGAATCTTCTGATTAGAGAAACTTATATTAGAATATATACTTTATAACTGCATTTTCTGTATATGAAACAATAGTAAGGTTTAAAGTCAAATGATGCTTGTATGATGTTAACTGCTTGGGACCAGTTACAGATTCTTTAATGTGTAAATTATATGTGATGTCATTTGGGGCATAAGACCTTCTGCCCTTCTCGGTTATGACAGAATATAGCTTTGGAACTGCTGAGTGCCCTGCATTCCCTGGTTCAATGCATTAAACAGATATTCAACTAACTCAATGGACTCCGACTGTGTGTTTCCTATTCGGGACGGGAGCACGCAGGCAGAGTTGTGCATCATGCCCGAGTGGCTACAGACACCAAGTTAGCATTGGGGTTCTTCCAAGGCCTGCTTCATGGTGGCCCACTGTTGTTGTTAAGAAGCCGCTTTAGACTGGGGAGCTGTCTGTAAGCCAGGAAAGGCTGACCACTCAAGGAGGGGGGGAGAGAGAGACAGACAGACATGGAATTCACTGCCACAGGAGGTGGTGGCAGCTACAAGCATGGACGGCTTCAAGAGGAAATTAGATAAGCATATGAAGCAGAGGTCCACCAGTGGCTATTAGCCACAAGGTATAGATAGGGACTCTGGGGCAAGTGATGCTCTGTATTCTTGGTGCTTGGGGGGGGGTCAACAGTGGGAGGGCTTCTAGTGTCCTGGCCCCTCTGGTGGACCTCCTGATGGCACCTGGTATTTTTGGCCACTGTGTGACGCCGAGTGTTGGACTGGCTGGGCCATTGGCCTGATCCAACATTGGTTTCTCTTATGTTCTTATGAGACGGACAGAGAGAGAGAGAGAGAAGGGTTGCTATCCAGGACTGGTGGTGATGGGCTGGCGTGGCTGGAGCTGGGAGCTGTACACTCCACGGTTTCCTGTTGCCTCTGTTGGCCTGTCCTTGTAAGTGGCCATTTCCGGACACTGGTCCGGCCTTGTCAGTCTTCTTTTCCACTTCACTGAGTAGCTACTGTAACCCCAAGAATGCTTCATGAGAGAGAGGAAATGGAGCAAGTGCAGCTGTATTGTAGGGCTTGGATGCAGGCTCTGGGCTGTGCTGAAGACGGCACCTGGAAGTACGTGTGATGGTCAGTGAGTCTTTGGCATAAGATGATACTTGTGCATCTCTCGCACACTTGTTTAGGAGAAGCAGGTGGGGCACCATGTCGGTCTGAAGCGGCAGAACAAAGCTGGAGTCCAGGGGGGGCACCTTGAAGACCAACGACATTTAATTCTGGGCAGAAGCTTCTGTGTGCATGCGCTGGTTCAAGTTGCTGGCGGAGTCAAATCCCATCAGAATTATCTCGAGGGCTCCCTTATCACGCACCCAGAAGCCACTGCCAGTAAGTACAGGCAAGGTGGCGGTGGTGGGAGCTCAGGATGCATCACTGTCAGTCCGCCATTAACGCCTCCGCAAGCTTTGGGACCATCCTGGTGTCTCCTGTTTGTACCATTAACCCGAAGGGACAAGCCGTTGCCAAATCTGGAATCAATCCTGGGTGGTGACCAAGTGGCCAGATGTGCTTGGGTGTTGTCAGGGATGGTGGTGCTCCTGAGGGGCTGCAGCTGTCAGGTAGTCCTGCCATGATGGATGGAGGGGAGGGGAGGATGGCTATGGGCGCCATGGTGGCGTGACGGGCGGGAGGTTGGGATCGTAGGGGTGTTGATTTATGCCTCGTGTGTGAGAATGGAATGTGGCTCTGGCAACCCCTATCTTTGGTAGACTGAACATTCTGACCTTGGAGAGTCTAGCTGCGAGCTTTCCTATCGCTTTCAAAGCTGCAGCTTTGCTAAGATTAATGGGGGCGGTGGGAACTTCATTAGCGTAGTAACTTTCAATTCCCATTCGCATGTTATTCCCTGATTGGTAGAAGGGGGGGTCCCCATTCACCCCCTTCCCTGTATAACTGCCTGCTATGTGTAACCAAGTTATTCTGAACAATGTATCTGCTCCAGTAACCTTTCTATTGCAGCTTTCCAATAAACGCTATTCTTGTTTGAACCACAAGGCATGGTGTTTGGCTGACTAAGTTAGGGCTTCTGACAGTTTGTTCAGAATCACTCATCAAATTCCGGGACTGGTCGGAAACCCGCGGCTCCAACATGAGTAGCGGTGAAGATGACACTCTCCCGATCGAAGACAAAAAGAAAGAGGATAAGAAACCTCCTGGGAAGAACGTACCCAAAGAGACCCCTGACACGTATGTGCCGGGAATATGGGGTCAGGAGTACGACTTCGGAGGGCCATACGGGGACCCATTTGGGGCCGCCTACGGAGGGGTAACCACCCGAGTCGGGCGCAGACGAGACTGGGTGAAACCCCTGGCAGAAACACATGAAACGTGGTTCGGAACCCCTCGGGCATCGGTGGGGGGAGGCCACCCCGAAAGATCGGTCCGCAGACTGGTGACGGCGGGAGCCCTGGAAGACACCGGCCGAGACTCCGAGAGCCTGGAAGGTGCCGTGGTGAGACGAAGGTGGAGTGGGGAACCGAGCCAGGGCCGCCTGATGCGCTTCTTGGATGAATCCCTCGCCCGCATCCCACAGATGATCGCGGAGGGCATCCGGGAGGAGCGCGAGTGGCAACGGCGGGAGGAACCACCAGACCAACCTCCCCAGGACCAACGTCCGGTGCCAGGTCCAGACCAGCAGAACGTGCCAGCTCCACCTCCGGCGCAGCCAGCGGGACCAGGACCGCAGGGGCCACCGGGGCAACCCCCCCGTCCATGGGGGTTCTTGCCACCGAAGCCTGCGGAACTCCTGGACGCAGATTTTGATGGAGACCCAGAAAAGTTCCCGTTCTTCCTTGTGAGGGCTGAAAGATTTATCGAAACCTGGGGCCACCTTTTTCAACGCGAAGACCGCATGGTAGATGTCATAGCATCCCACCTGAAGGGAGCGGCAGCTGACTGGTATGTCGGGCTTCATCAGGCAGACGGGCGAGAACTGAGAGAAATCGATTCTTTCATGTGGGCCATGAAAGAGCAATTCGAGGACGTGAACTCCAATAAAGCGGCTAAAGCGACAATCCGGGCCCTCAAGCAAGGTGCAAGATCGGTAAGGGATTACACAGCGGAGTTCCGTAGGTGTGCGGCCAAAATCCGAGGAGTGCAAGATGGGACCCTCGTGGAGTACTACAAGTTGGGGCTCAACGCGGAGATTCGTCGGGAAGTCACAAAGACCCAAGACCCAGACACACTATCTGGTTGAATACAAGCCGCCATCACTATGGAGAACCGCTTGAAAACCATTAAATTGGATGATGCAGCAGCGATGATTAACCGGGGCCCTACACCGGCTGCGCGGGGAAGACACCCCACACCGAATCCAAAGCAAAAGGATGGCACGAGAGAACTCCGGATGAAGCAAGGGTTATGCCTCAAGTGCGGGGAAGGGGGCCACTTCGCCGCGAGCTGCCCAAGCTCCCCTGCATCAACTGGAGCGCCCAAGGGAGTCAAGAAAAAATTCGAGACGTCCACGCCAAAGCCGGTGGCAAAGCCAAGAGGAGCAAAAGCCCTGCAAGCCAAGCCGCTCAGCGAAGCATCGGACTCATCGGATGGCGAGACCGTGCCGCCGGGAAACGAGACGGACCTGCTGTGAACAGCGCTGAACAGCAGGTCCCAGACTCCCAGGCGCAAACCCCGGTGAGCAAACCCCCCCTCTCTTTTCTTTCTCACGGTGACTCTAGTGGACCCGGGTCTATCGACCCACGTGAGAGTACGGGCTCTCATTGACTCTGGGTGTGGGAGAGACCTCATCAACCCCACACTAGTGACAGGATTGGGGGCAAAAGTAATTAAACTAAACGACCCCTTGATTTTTACGCAGATGGACGGCTCCACCATGAAAGAACCCTGTAAATACGAGACTGTGCCCTTAAGGGTGGGGATTGGGCATCACTGGGAGGAGCGGCCCTTCGTCGTTACCCCGTCTGCCCGCTTTCCCCTGGTACTCGGGAGCGCGTGGTTCTTCGATCACGATCCACACGTTTTATGGGGGGAGGGTAAAGTGAATTTCATCTCCGAGAAATGCCAATCCCACCTGTGGAAGAAAGAGTGGGGACCCACAACGGGGGGGAAGCCCCTAGTGACGGTGGGGGTGGCAGAAGCGGAACTAGAGGGGATCCCTCCAGAGTATCGCGATTTAGCTTCTGTCTTCGGGGAGGAGGAAGCCGATGAACTGCCCCCCCATAGAAACTCAGACTGTGCAATTGAGATTTTGCCTAACCAGAAACTGCCCAAAGGGAAGTTATATTCTATGAGCCCCTCGGAGAAGGTGGAGCTGAGGAAATTCATTGACAAAAACCTGAGCAGGGGGTTTATACGGCCGGCATCCTCCCCGTTTGCAGCTCCCGTGCTTTTCCGGAAAAAAAAGGACGGGGGGTTGCGACTGTGCACCGATTATCGTGGCTTGAGTGCAGTCTCCAACACGAACGCTTACCCCATGCCCCTAATCAAAGACTTATTGGCTGCAGTGGCTGGGGGGAAAGTTTTCTCGAAGCTAGATCTCAGAGATGCCTACTTCAGGGTCCGAATACGGGAGGGGGATAAATTCAAAACGGCGTTCAATACCCCCCTAGGTCAATTTGAATACTTAGTCATGCCATTCGGGCTTCAGGGAGCGCCTGGGGTCTTCATGAATTTGATAAATGAGGTGCTCCATAAGTATTTGTTCAAGGGGGTCCTTGTTTACCTTGATGACATACTTTTGTATTCCCCTGACCTGAAATCTCACGTGAAACTGGTGCAGGAGGTTTTACAAACGTTGCACAAGCATAAACTCTTTGCTAAGCTGTCCAAATGTGAATTTCACAAGTCGGAGATCCCTTTCTTGGGCTACCGCATATCTCAAAAGGGAATTGAGATGGACCCCGACAAAATAAAAGATGTGGTGGGGTGGGAGCCACCCAAAACCCGGAGGCAACTCCAAGGGTTCCTCGGATTCGCGAACTTTTATAGATCGTTCCTGTCGAACTTTGCTCAAGTGGCTCTCCCCTAACTGACCTACTGAAAACGAAAGGGAAGTCACCCGACTGCACTCGGCCTGGGGCCAAACTAGAATGGTCTCCGGAGTGCCAACGGGCGTTTGAACAATTGAAAGCCCTTTTTACGTCGGAGCCTGTGTTAGCTCACCGGAATGAACTTAAAAAATTCATTGTGCAAGTAGACGCTTCTGACGTTGCTATGGGAGGAGCGATCCTCCAAGAGGGGGAGGATGGTAAATTACACCCCCTTGCCTATGTGTCTAGAAAATTTAACGATACTGAACGGAATTGGTCAGTGTGGGGAAAAGAAGCGGGATCGATCCGCTTAGCGTTGGCTACCTGGCGCCATTGGCTAGAGGGAGCGCGGGTTCCTTTCGAGGTATGGACTGATCACAAAAATCTCGAACTTCTCCGCTCCCCCCGTTCCTTGAACGCCAAACAGCTGCGTTGGGCTGATTTCTTCTCCAAATTCAATTTTACACTGCACCACTTCCCTGGGACATCTAACTCGCTTGCCGATGCACTGTCACGCCTCCCGCAACACGACAGTAAGAGGGAGGAGATTCGTGACTCGGTTTTCACGTCTTCCCAGTTGGGAGGGGCAGTAACCACCCGGAAGCAAGCCAAACGTTCCCCTCCATCCCCAACCCCTCCCACCAATGACTGGATGACGAAATTCTCTACAGCTATGTCTGACGCTGATAGGGAGGAGGTGCGGGGGGAGGAAGGAGTCTTTCAAGATGCGCATGGCTGCTGGACTAAAAATCACAAACTGTTTGTTCCCCGTTCCCTTAGGGGGGAGGTGATGGGCTGGGCGCACAGATCGAAACTGGCTGGGCACACGGGGTTTGTAAAATCTCTCCAGCTCCTGCAAAGACAATTTTGGTGGCCCAGGCTACGAAAAGACATTTCATTATTCACGTCGGCTTGCCGAACGTGCTTGATGAGTAAGCCTAGACCCGGTAAACCCCCAGGAGCACTGCAACCCCTCCCCACGCCGGCTCGTCCATGGGAAGTGATCTCTATGGACTTTATTACGGACTTACCCCCTAGCGGGGGATACACTGTCATCTGGGTGATTGTGGATCTGTTTACTAAGCAGGCTCACTTCGTTCCGTTTGCCTCTGTCCCCTCTGCCAAGAAACTAGCCTCAGCGTTCTTGCAACACGTGGTGAGGCTCCACACTTTGCCTGCTAAAGTGATCTCGGATAGGGGGGTTCAATTTGTTTCGCATTTCTGGAGTGAATTGATGTCACTGCTTGGGGTGGAGAGGGGGGTCAGCAGTGCATACCATCCGGAATCCGATGGGCAGACTGAACGTGTGAATCAAACTCTAGAACAATATTTGCGGTGTTTTACAAACTTTCAACAGGACAATTGGCACTCACTATTGCCTTTGGCTGAGTTCTGTTACAATAATACTCAGCACTCGTCGACGGGGATGTCCCCATTCAAGGCGGTCCATGGATATGACGCCCCGCCTTTGCCGTTTTTGAGTTCTCCCGACCTCCCGGCGGGAGATGCTGGAGACTGGTGCAAACAGTTGCAAATGGCATGGTCATCTTTGGCAAAGACTCTGGATGACGCTAAGAACGCCTATAAAACCCAGGCTGACAAGAAACGCAGTCTATCCTGGGTTCCTAAGTGTGGGGAGTTTGCTTATTTGTCCACACAAAACTTGCGCAGCATTCAACCGAGTCGCAAGCTCGGTTGGAAATTTGTTGGACCTTTTGAGATTGTGAGAGTTATTAACAATGTAACTGTAGAACTTGCCTTGCCTAAATCTCTAAAGTCTGTTCATCCTGTTTTTCATGTAAGGCTTCTACGCCGGGCACCTGAGGAGAACAAATGGAGACCGAAACGACCCGCCCCGCCTCCGCTGTTGGTGGGGGGGGAACCTCACTACGAAGTGTCACAAATCTTGGACTCTAAGATATCTCGCAATCGCTTGTTTTATCTGGTGGAATGGATTGATTTTGGGCCTGAACAGAGGGAGTGGGTACGGGCGGAAAATGTTCTGGCCCCCGGCTGATCCGGGCTTTTCACAAACTGTACCCCCACAAGCCAAAGGGGTAGATTTGTTTTCGAGGGGGCTGCATGTCAGGTAGTCCTGCCATGATGGATGGAGGGGAGGGGAGGATGGCTATGGGCGCCATGGTGGCGTGACGGGCGGGAGGTTGGGATCGTAGGGGTGTTGATTTATGCCTCGTGTGTGAGAATGGAATGTGGCTCTGGCAACCCCTATCTTTGGTAGACTGAACATTCTGACCTTGGAGAGTCTAGCTGCGAGCTTTCCTATCGCTTTCAAAGCTGCAGCTTTGCTAAGATTAATGGGGGCGGTGGGAACTTCATTAGCGTAGTAACTTTCGATTCCCATTCGCATGTTATTCCCTGATTGGTAGAAGGGGGGGGTCCCCATTCACTCCCTTCCCTGTATAACTGCCTGCTATGTGTAACCAAGTTATTCTGAACAATGTATCTGCTCCAGTAACCTTTCTATTGCAGCTTTCCAATAAATGCTATTCTTGTTTGAACCACAAGGCATGGTGTTTGGCTGACTAAGTTAGGGCTTCTGACAGCAGCCCAGCTTTGTGGGGAATGTTGGCACACAGAGAGCCTCCACGCTGGCAGTGGCCTCTAGACGGTACGTGGATTGTGGCTTCGCAGGGACGAGTTCACAGTGTCTTGCAAACAGCTGGGTTGCTGGTGGCATGCAGCCTGAGGGTAGTAGTCCACAGAGTCAGAAACTCCCACCATGATTGTGCCAGAGGCAGTGGGGCTCCCCCACTTACTAGACCAGCCAGAGCTGTCAAAGGGAACTCCCTTATCCCAGCCAGACTGCTGGGCGGATGAGCTCAGCATTCTGTCGCTTGAATGCTGGCAGAGCTACTCAAGCCTCCAGGTGGAAGGGGACCCCTCCAGCAGTGCTGCCAGAAATCTTGGGAACTGAGTCCAAGGTCCCAGAAATGCAAAGACCTGCAATTCCATGGAGCTCTGTTCCACCCAGCCCTTTCCTCCCTCAACTGGACTCTTTTCTTGAGATCTACCACTGGTGGGCCAAGACATGCTACCATCCGGCTTCCATAGCCCTAATCCAAGCACCAGAAAAAGCACATGAGAGGACAATCCACCAAGCCCAGGAAAGACCCTGGTCTTCACAGGGTCTCTTGCACGCAAAGCGGTCCTCCTGCGTACGGGAGCACTTACCGTTGTCAAAACTCTCATGATGGTGTCTATGTGCCAGCGTTTGGAAGGAGCATATCTGGAAAAGCAGCACACAGGCCTGGGTGAGTGAGGAGGCCCCCCGCCCAAACGCTTGGCCCGGGCAGCCGCGCAGGGCCAGATCCCCACTCGCCTCCCCACCAGCCCAGATCCCCACCAGCCGTGGAAAGCCACCCTGCAGCCCATGACTCAGTGGAATCATGGAAAGCAAACATGCTCTGGCTGTGCCTGCTTTTAATAACTTTTGCACTGCTGTTTTCCACAGCAAGCAGCCTTAAGGTACAGCAGCTTCCTTCCAAGGTGCAAACAGGACCACAGGAAAGTCAACAACTGCTGTGTGGGAGGGAAAAGGAAGCAAAGCCCCTAAATTCTAACAGGGGAGAGGGGAGCACAGGACCCCTCCCAATGGCCTGCCCCACAGGGACGAGAAGCTTAGATGCAACCACAAGGCGGGAAGCCTCGCAGGTGGGAAGGGCATCGAGCCAGGAAGCTTCACTGAAACACTGAGAACGGCAAACACATTGGAAGCAGCAGTAGCACAGCCCCTGCCGCAATAAAACCCACAGAAGCTGCTGGAGCCAAGGCAGGGGTGAGCTAAAGCACCCGGGGGGTCCCCCTACCGCCTGCTGGCCCAGCAGAGACAACAACAACTACCCCCCCCCCGGGGTCAGTTAACAGTCCCTCCCACACTGTAACTGCCCTGGAGCAGGTGGGGGGAGGTAAGACGGGACCCCCAAAGACGTGCTGGTGAGCAGCCACAAGCAGAGAGGCTTGCAAGCAACGGTATACAACCCCAACCTCAGGACATCTTACTTCTCTGCCGCAAGGAATATCCCTGATGCACAGTCTGCCTTGAACTCCGGCTCACAGGAGTCCAGAAAATACAGCAGTTCCTTCATCATCCCTCGGATGTTGTTCCCATTCACGAGAGCAAAGCTTAGCTCCATTGCTCGCCTGGGAAAGGGGAGAGGAAGACATTTTTAAGACCTGTCAGTCTGCTGACTTGGCCCTCAGCAGCCGGAGCCTCTCTGGGGCCAGGGGTGTGGTATGTCAGCTGCGTGAATGCCACCACTGCGCCAGGCTCTCTGCAGACGCGTCAGTCTCTGGCTTCATCCTACAACAACGCCAGCAAGGCCCCTCCCATTCTGGAGGCCGGGAAGCACCCAAAGGGCCCACTGAGTGGGGCGGTAGCCAGCCGTGGGGAGCGTGGGGCGGCGCCCCCACAGAACCTGCAGCACCCCCCACCAGAATCTCCCCCTCCCAAACTGGCAATGTCCCCTCCCGAATCTCCTTGATCACCTGCCCAGAGCACGATTTCCCCACGATTTACGTGAAGTGGGCAGGGCTAGCTCTTCCTTGGCTGCTCAGCACCTTGTTGGTGGACTTCCAGTTTAGCTGCCAGCAGCCACTAATCGTCATAGCTGTTTCTTTCCCCTTCCGGATTCACGCAGCACGTCCACACCACCCTTCCCGCTCACATCCCTTTCCCACAGAGCAGGCAGAGCAGGCAGGCAGAGACAGGATGAGGGGGGTGGCCGTCCCAGGAGAGCAAGCAGCCCCCCCCCTTTCATTTCCTCCCTTCTGTGAATATCCTAAAAGGCAGCCGGGGGTTCCCCCCACCCCCCCTGGATGGGGGTGCTAAGTGAGCTCAGATTCTGTCCCTTGCCTTCTTCCGTGCCAGCTCTCTGCACCGAGGCTGGGCTCCTCTTCCTCCTCCCCCCTCCTGCCTTTGTTTCACAGGCAACAGACCCGGAGAGAAAAGGGGGCTGCTGCCGTGCTGGCTTTGCCATCTGCCCGCCAGGAAGGGGAGGAAACGGCAACTGGGCAAGCGGCACCAGGAGAAGGAAAAGAAGGCGGGGAAACAGGCTGCAGCCCACTCCAGGTGAGTGAGGAAGCCAAAGGGCTTTAACCTGGCGAGGAAAAGGCGCTCTTTTGTCTCCCCTCTTTTTTGGGGGGGAAGGGAGGGAGGGAGGAAGAAGCCTCCATCACCCCCCCCCCCACACGTTACTTTTCACAAGAGAATGAAAGGAAATTGCTTGGGGGAGGGGGAAGAGATCTTAAGCATGGCTTGGAGGCAGCCTCTGCGCTTGCGAGATTGCAGAACGCCGTTCAAGCAGTCAGTCTGCCTGCCCCTCTCTCTCTAACACCCCCCCCCACCCCTCTGCCAAGCCACCATAATTTCTATGTATGCAATCTAACTAAAACCCCTGCTCCCGGTGCCCCCTGCCAAACGTGTCTGCCCCCGACCAAAAATCTTCTGGCTTTGGGCCTGCCGTTGAGACGGAGGTTTCCAGCGCCCTTCTGCTTTCTGGAATCCTGGCAGCCACAGAAAGACGTCAGGGGACCCAGGGGGACAAGGAGCCAGGAGGCACTCTGCGCTTCTGGAATGTCTCTAGTGCCAAAGAGCACGAGGGGAGAAGAGTGGCTGGCTGGGTGACAGGCGAGCCCGTGGGGAATGTGGGGCTGGAAAGCAAAGACCTGTCTCGGGGGATTCTGGAGCTAGTTTGGCGTAGTGGTTAAGTGCAGGCGGACTCTCATCTGGGAGAACCGGGTTTGATTCCCCACTCCTCCGCTTGCACTTGCTGGATGACCTTGGGCAAGCTGTAGCTCTGATAAGAGCTGTTCTTGAAAAAAAGAGCCGTTCCTGTCAAGAGCTCTCTCCGCCCCACCTGCCTCACAGGGTGTCTGTTGTGGGAAGGGTAAGGGAAGGGAGTTTGTCAGCCGCTCTGAGACACCTCTGGGTAGTGAAGGGCCAGGGGGTATAAATCCAATCTCTTCTCTTCTTCTTCATCTCCTGCCCTCTGGAGACAGAGGCCGACAGGCCTGAGCCTCCTCTGTCCGCAGGCTTCTTCCCATTCCTTTGCGATGCTCACTCATCAGCATCTTGTGTAATGCCCCCCACCCCATTCTACAATACTAAGTTTTACAGCAAATCTGGCATCCAGAATAAAGCCCCACAAATCGGAACGCTTGTAGGATTTATTCTGCATGCATTAATCTTTTCTGTCACAGCTCTTCCTACAGGATCTTTGGTCTCCTGGTCTTCAGAGCCTGTGGCACAGATACAACCCCCAGGAGCACCAATCAGGAAAAGGAGGAGGGGGGGAGGAAGAAGAAGAGGAGGAGGAGATTGGCTTTATACCCCACCCTTCACTCGGAGTCTCAGAGCGGCTTACGAACTCCTTTCCCTGTGAGGGAGGTGGGGCTGAGAGAGTTCTTTGCAGGACTGTCCTTGAGAGAACAGCTTTGACAGAACTATGGCTTGCCCAAGGTCATCCAGCAGCTGCGAGTGGAGGAGAAGTGGGGAATCAAACCTGGCTCTCCCAGATTAGAGTCCGCGCACTTCACCACGACACCAAATAATAATTAAGAAGCAGACAGAAGCAGCAGGCTGGACTCGACACGCACAGCCCAGGGACGCCCGCTGCCTCAACTAAAGGCCTGGCAGAACAGCTCCATTTTACAGGCCCTGCAGAATGACAGAAGGTCTCGCAGGGCTCTGATCTCACGCGAGAGCGTGTTCCACCAGGCTGGGGCCAAGGCAGAGGAAGTCCCCACCAGTCCTGGTCAAGGCTAAGTGGACGTCCCGTGGGCCCCCACAGATCTTGAGGAGCAGAGTGCAAGCCTCTCCAGGACACACACATATGGGGAGAGGCGGTCCCCCTTAAGTACGCCGATCCCAAGCCCTGCCAGGCTCTGAAGGCCAAGACAGCCCCACTCACCTCTTGATGGAGACGTCCAGGTCCTTCAGGCAGTCCACTATGGTGCTTCTGTGCCTCTGGACCGCATTGTGGTCAGTCTGCACAGTCTTCAACAAGGACGTCAAAGCTACATACCTAAGGCAGAGGAGCACAGCAGCCGTAGTTCTGCATCACCGCCCAGGTGGAGAGGTTTGCCTCCCTGCGTTGGAGGGAGCGGCAGGTGGTGGGGCTTGCCTGCCAAAATCACTCCTGCCAGCCCAGCCCAGGGCTCCCCCCGGTGATTTGTTCCAGCCCCCTGCATCTAAAGCTGAGCACACGCAAAACGACAGCTTCTTTCCTAGAAGAACTGAGCCCGGCTTGGGAGTCTTCTGGTAGGCGTGCAGCAGCTTCAGAAGGCATGCGGTCCAAGCTCCCACACAGCATACTTTGCCCTGTCTCGGCTCACGCAGTCTGCACCCAGTTCGGCCACCCCTTCTAGAAGGAAGGCAGCACCACTGCCCCTTCGCAGAAACGGTCTGTGTTATTCCTGGGGGACTGGGGTGTCTGTCAAGGGACCTGGGATTGCACAAGCCATGTTTGGGCGCCCCCAAACTCTTAGACTCACCTAATATTCTTGTCATTATTGAGTAAGAAGCGGCCAAGGATATTAATGGCCAAGACCTGGAGAGGGAGCGAGACAGAGAGAGGTCCACATATACACGTTCATGTGACTTTATGATCTCTCCATAGCCAAAACCGCAACAAGAGGAAGTGGGATTCAGGACCAAACCCAGGGCCAGACACTGGCTAGTTGCCCTAGCTGCCCCATTAACGCTGGGTCCCCCCCAGACCCCCTCTCTCAGGGGGAAAGGCAACCGTCTCCCACACATCCCAGACATGGCCCTGGCGGGGCATGGCACCAGTGTCCCCTCTCTGACTCAGGCACACCCTGCGGTGACTCCGTTACAGGCTGGTCCCCAGTGATGACCACCGGAGAAGCAACACTTGGGAGGCCGCCATGCAGGTGAGGGCGAAGACCGCGGTGCTAGAGGGTGACAGACGACAGCCAAGGGGCTCGTGTGACAGAAAGGCAAATTTCAGAGGGACGTTTGGAGAAACACCCCTCTCAACTGGTTCCACTGTCAAACTTCTCTTAGTGTTAAAGAGAAGTTTGACAATGGAACTAGCTACAGGGGGTGGGGCGGTGTGCGCGTGCAAGGGTAGGGGGGGTTAAGACACCCCTGCTGAGGTCCTCAAGCTGAGGCTGCCTGGCCTCTCCTGGGAATGGCTTCTGACTTCTGCACTGCGCCAGGGGTTGATGGTTGCGCATTCATATTTCAGGCTCCCCCCAGCTAGCATGCTGCCTGGACCAGGTTCCCAGTGCTCTGCCACGTCTCTGCCCCAGAAGCGCAGGGAACTCTCCTCCGATCCCACCAGCACAGCAGAGCATCTGCCGGGGAAAGCATACGTACTCGCAGGCCGCTCTCAGACTTGATGTCCATGATAGTTAAGACGGTTTCATATAGAATGGCATTGCCCACATTTTTACTGGTTTCGGTATTGGTGGCCACCTGGAGCACAGAGGGAGGAAGAGAGCCAGTCTCGTTTTGCAAGTCTGCCTCCAACTGCATTGGCTGGGCAGGTCTCAGCCCCCAGGTCCACTTGCCTGGGCTAAGATGTCATTCATGGCTTCACTGGAGTCGTCATCATTCCGCCCAAGAATTCTCAGCAACCGGAGGATGCGCACCTGTAAGGAGCAAGTTCACCTTCCAGCCACAGAGCTCAGGTGCTGAGGCTGACCACAGGCCCCCTCTCTGCAGTGGTGAGGGCCACCCTGCCCAGCCAGGAGAACTAGGAACCCTTTCTCTCTGCCCACCAGTGCCAACCAGCGGTGGGATTTGGGCCTGGTCACCAGGTCCTCACCTGCAGAAAGGGATCACTGATCCCAGAGACGTCGTGCTCAGGGGAGTAGCCAGACATGATGAGGTTCTTTAGGATACGAACGAGCTGGGGGACTAGCTGCAAAGAACACAGGACGGTCAGAGGCTGAAGGAAGTGCCCAAGAATGAGGACCACACCAAGCAGGGGGCGGTGCCCATCTACGGGGAGGCACTCTCACAACTTGCCTCTCTCATCCCAACGTCACTCCCCAGAGCAGACAGCTCAGACAGACAGACAAACAGACAGACAGGCCCTCTGCCAAGAGTTTATATGCACCTGGCTGGGGGACAGGCATGGCTGAAGCCATTCACAGGAGACTGACTAGCTCGGCTGGAACTGGACACAGCCACGAAGCTCTGGGAACCCAGCAGGTTCTTTCCCCCGCCTGCTCCTCCCACCAAGGGAGTGCCCCATCCCAAGTGCTCTTATAGGATCATAGAGCTGGAAGGGACCTCCAGGGACATCTAGTCCAATTCCCTGCACAAGGCAGGAAATCCACAAATACCTCCCCCCCACCCTCCAGTGACTGCTGTTCCAGGCCCAGAAGATGACAAAAAACCTCTAGGATCTCCGGGCAGACCGGCCTGGAGAAAAATCCCTTCCAGACCTCAAAGTGGTGATTGGCATTTCCCTGGGTGTGTAAAAAAGGGCCACAGGAACTAAGCACTGAGGCAACCCTTCCTGCCCTCCTTCTCATGATCTGCCCGAGTTCACAGAACCAGCATTGCTGTCAGATGGAGCCATCTACGCCTGTGTTTAAAAACCTCTTGTGCATGGCAGGGGCACCGCTGGAGGGGCAGCCGGGCTCCTTCCAATAAAAGACCACTGAAGGAATTTGCAACACAAGCTGCTCATCATGACACTGCACTTTTGCTGGTCCAACTGTGTTACTGATAGTTTTCCTTTCCACTGTGACAGAGAACGCTTTATGCTGATGTACATTTTGGCACTTTGGTCTTATTTTTCAGTGCTGAGATTAACACACACCCCCCCCCCGAAAAGCAGGACACAAATACCTGACTCACCTAACCTGCATGGGGCTTTGTTTCATTCTGAGAGCCTGGTAGAAAGTCCCGGTTCAGAAGCCCACCCTACTCCCTTGCCCACATGAGCTCAAGCTGCCCTCTTGAGGACATGCCTTCCAGCGCACCCCACGCACCTTCCCACACTCTGTGTCAGAGACAAGGCGTGACGGGGGGGGGGGGGGCAAAGGGGCGTCTTACGCTAAAGCCTGGCCGCCATCGGGCCTCTGAACCGGCTGACAGCCCTCTCTCTCGGGGTGGGGGCCCCTCTTGCAAAAGCGGGAAGGGCAAGAGGAAGTGAGGGGATGCTGCCTTGGGCGCAGCAGCCAGCAAGGTGTGCACACCCTGGGCAGACTTTCCATGGGCCAGAGGCCTCACCCCCCCCCCGTGACCCCACTTTCCCACCCCCGAGTGCAGTTTTCCCTACCCCAGCACAAGATGCCGGAGACCCTGCAGACAACCCTGATGGAGCCATTCAACAAGGAGGCAGGCTGCAAGCAAACTCTGTGGCGGCGGCTGCTTCACTGGGACAGGGACTGAGCCAGCCCCAAGCATGTTAGGCAACCCGCAGCATTAGTGCTGTAAGCAGAAAGCCCCCCCCCACAGGCCCCCGAGGCCGGCATGCACACGAAGGGGGAGAAGAGCGAGCACCTCTTACCTTCTCATTCTAACACACAGCAGGGTTCCAAACAGAGAGAAGGGACAAAAGAGATGAAGCAGGCATTAGGCCAAGGAGATTGCTTACGGCATCCTCCACCACCACCACCGCCGCCACCACCACCGTGACAATGGCACTGGGCAGGAAGGGCAACCGAGGCGACACCAGAAGCACACACACACACACACATACACACACGATGACGACGGTTTCATCACCTCCCCTGCCGCTTCTGGCAGGTGCTTTCCGCCAGAGAGCCGACAGAAGTTAGGCAGCTGGAGAAATGGCAGCCCTCCATCGGTCCAGAGTGGAGGAAATGAAGTCCCTCCCCCTCCTTGCTGTTGGGTCTTGCGCAGACCAAGAAGGCAGACGTCTCCCCGCCCCCAGGAGCAGAAGCCAGAAAGACATCTCGCAGGACAGAGGGGGTCAACCAAGCAACAGTTCTGCCCTTGGCTTGGACCGAGCATTTGCTGCTATCCCGCAACACACACACACACACAGCACCTGGCAAAGAGAGTGCGCAGCCCCCACCCCCCCGCCGAGTCAAGGCTCCCTCCACACTGCCGACAGGAACAGAGCAGCAGGATCAGGACTGACCTTTCTGAAGTGGGCGAGCATGTCTGGGCTTCTCTCACACATTTCAGTGAGTAGGACAACGGAGGTGTGGAGAACACCTGCCCAAAGAGAGAGAGAGAGTGAGTGAGAGAGAGTGAACACGGAGCCCACCCTCTCCACACAGCCAGGCCCCAGGGACTTGCCAGGGCTGGACATAGACGTGCCAGAAGGGACCCCACCCTCCAGTTCGCATGCTGGCCCCTGAAAAGCACTTCCTGGCCAGGGCCTCTGCGCGCCCCAGCCTCCCCCACTTCACAGGAGTCCCCTGAATTAACCCCTGAGGTGCTCGGGGCTGCCCCAGCAGGGTGATGCCAGTCCGAGGCCAGGCAAGCATTTTCACCCTGAAGGTCCTGCCTTCGACCACAGCCGCCGGGTGAGAAGAAGGAAGGGCCTCGGTGGACACCAGGGCCAGGGGCTCTAGGACCCGGCAGCACACAGCCCGCTTCCGCCTCTGGTAGGACCCAAAGCAAAGCTCACAGACAGATACAGTCTTGGCCTCCGCGGCCCTCCCTTCCCCACAAAGACCAGGCCCTGCTGCCCGCCTGAGCATCGCATTCACAGCCCAGCAGACTGGAAAGAGACACATGGCAGGGTGGCGCCTGCAGGTCCTAGAGAAGCCTGCAAGCCGCAAGGTCTGGCTTCCTTCATTCTGCTGGTCAGGAAAAAGAGCCACACCACATCTCCACCCGGAGGCCATGCAAAGTGGGAAGACAGGGCCCAGGTCGGAACACGAAGGTGACACGGGGCTCCCCTGGCAGACACGGGCCCGGTGACCTCCACGCCACCCACGGGAGCCTCGGGCTTCTCGCCCGCCCCGCCCCCCCATCCTGCTGCTCTGCTGTGAGCTCTCCTCTCACTCTTCCCCCCCCACACGCAAAGAAAAAGGAAGGGGTGGGGCGGGGGCCATCCTGGCTGCTCCTGACTACCGGGGCCTCACCGTGATTCTTCTCGTTCAGCAAGTTCTTTGTGGCTGGCAGGAACATCTCCATGAGCTCAGGCACCTTCCGGATGACGTGAACGGCACAGAGGGCCGCCTGCGGAGGGACACGGGCGGGAGGCACAGTCCGACAGCTGTGAGTGCAGCCTCCACCCCCACCCACCCCCCACCCGTTAAAAAGCTAAAACAAACACATTTTTAGTTGTATCCCCCCTCATTTTGGAAACTCTACATATGGGCCTCCCATGAGGGCCTCCAGAGGGAAGGTCCCCTCTGTTGCCCCTTCCAAAGACAAGTCCAGGGCAAGAGTGGCTGGCTGTGGCTTGACAGGCCCATGACTGACTCACCAGCACCCCCAGATTAGCCTCACCTCGCCTGGACCATGCCTCCGCCTCCCTCCAGCCAGCCCAAAAGCCACTCCCACACCTCCCCACAGCCTCGCAGGTACTCCAGGAAACCAGTCCCTGCTGCCTTTACCATTCCTACTCCTTGCTCACCCTCGGCCACTCTGCCGCTTCCTCCACCTTAGGGCCCCCCCGCCCCCCCCCCAGTCTCCTCTCATGATCCCTTCCCCCCACAGGCCAGCTGCAACTCCCCCCCCCGCCCCACACAGAAGGGGGTGGGGTCTTTCCTCTCGCATGGCTGGAGACAGCAGCTTCACTCCGACTCCCACCAGACAGCTGCTCACGGGGGACGCTGGCAGAAGCAAACCCCACCCTGCCGTGCTCCTCCACGGCAGCAGCTCTCCCATGACGGAGCCCAAGAAAGTCTAAAGGAGCCATGGAGGGGCTGCTGTGCCGGAGAAGAAGCCCCTCCTGGGAGCCACGTGGAAGCCCCTTGCAAAGCCAGGAGAGCACAAGACACCTGCCGCTCCAGCCAACACTGGCGAGGGAGCAAAAGCCAAGGACCGTCTTAAGAGAATGAGGTGGCTCAAGGGTCACCCACCCTGTGGGGCCTCCGAGCAAAGGGCCCTGAGAACCTCCCTCCCACAGCTGAGTACCTTTTTCCTCAAGTAAGAGTTGGAAGTTTTCAGGAGCTTCTCCACCTCCCCAGCTAGGTCACGGCACATCTCAGAGGAGCCCATGCAGCCCAGAGTACAGAGTGCAAGGCCCTGCACATACTGTGTGCTGTGATTAAGGTCACTGAGAGGAAAAGAAAGCAGCCCAATTAAACCCAAAGGCCATGAGTACCGGGGACAGCAGGACAAGGCTCTTCCGGCCAACGAGGCCTGCTGCTCTTCACACAATTCTGGGAAAGGGATCCAGCAAGAAGGGAGGCTGGTCTGCCCGCTACGGCCTCTCCCAGCCAGTTCCCCAGGGCTCCTCCAGTTAAAAGGAGGCGCCAGGAAAGCCTTTGGCACACCCGAGACCCTAGTCAGCCACTGCCAGTCAGAGCGGACAGCGCTGAGCTGGGCGGATCAACAGTCCTACACGGTGCACAAGAGCTCCAGACGCTCACATCTCTGCAAATCCAGCAGACAGTAGAACAGGCATCTCTTGAAGCCAAGTCACGGCCACCCCACAGGCTGGGCCTCTGTGGATCCAGAGGCATCAGGCAGCACCAGGGCCCGGACAGAGCTGGAGCAAGACCGTGCCAGTCACCTGCCCCCTCTGGAAGACAGACTGCTGCTGCTACCAGCCTCTGCATTACAGCCACAACCTTTGGAGGGGAAGCCAGACCGGGACAGGTGGAAGACCAAAACTCCTCGAGTCCATTCTGAGCGCTGCCATCTGAATCCGGCCTTTGCAAAATCCCCTCGCCTCACTACAAGCAAGAGCCCCAAAAGCCCAACCGAGGGACAGAAAAAGGCTTTACTTCTTGATGCAGTTGGTCATGAGAAGGTGGACATCCTGCCTCTCATCCAGCAGCAGCATGGCTCCAAGGTACCCAATCCGCTTGTCCGTAAATTTCTGAGAGGCAATCAATTTGAGGCACTCCAGCTGCAAGAAAGGACAGAGAAACAGTTTGCTACAGCAGCCTTCATCCCAGTGGACCCTGCAATACAAGCATCAGAACACGGAGACACATTCCTCCAGCTGAGAGCTGCAAGGCCCGCTAGACTTCCAAGTCAACGGGAAAACCAGGTGGGGAAGAAGAAAAGTGAGCGGCACAAATAGGCAAGGGCCTCCCGTGACCCTGTGGTGGGGGGACTTCAACAAACCCAGCAGAGAGGCCTGCGGTGACGCGGCCAGAGAGAGACAGCCACACCCTTCTCTTGAGGGGAAAAATGGATATTCTGCAAGAGACAGTGACATGCTATTCCTTATCTAAGTGTCACTAATTTATTTGTTTATTAAAATATTTATACCCCGTCTTTCCTCTTTGCCTTGAATGTACATTCGTTAAGTTTAGCAAAGAGCATTTAGCAGAAAAAAATACTTTTTTAAAAAACAGGTGGGGGCTAAACTTCCCAAACAGTCTTCCCCCAGCAGCAACTGTCCCACCCAACGTGGGAGACGCTGGAGGAGCAGGGAGGCGCTGCTGAAGACGGACAGTGGATTAGGAGCCCCTGGCCCCCTCTCCTGCCCACTGCTGCCCTCCCGGGCAGACTGGGGGAGAGGCAGGCAGGACCACGGACAGCATGTGGGGGGGGGAGGTGAAGAGGACAGGAGGACATAGCGGGGGGCAGGCCAGGTGGGAGAGGGACTGCAAAGGAGCAAGGAGTAGGTGGCCAACAAAATAACCAGCCAGAAACACAAAAGCATCCTCCTCCAAGAATGTAAACAGAATCCATTTCTTACAAAAATATTTACAGTGATATTATATAAACTCACAGGCAAACTACAAAGTGTGTTATTACAGTAAAAGACACACAAAATACAAGCGGAAAATAAATCCAGCTGAAATACAATCTTAAAGGGATCGAGCCAATAAACAGTCTTCCTAGGCTGAAAGAAAAAGAAGAAACATTCCCTGCAACAGCTGAAGGCTAGAGGCCCTCAGAGCACAAAGACGTCAAGGTTTGTAATACATGACAGGCCTGTTTCGAATCAATATCTTTATCAAGCTGTTAGTCTTCCAACTGATTGTCCAATATGTCTCTTTAAATTGGTGGTTTACACTTGTGAATTCTTGAAATCTAGGTAAGCCCCATGTTTTCTATTTTTGTTTTGAAACCTTGTCTACTGCGGCTGTTCTAGCAATTATGCACCTTGTATTTTCATTCTTATTGTTAGTGGAAGTCCCACAAGCCTTCCCCAAAGGAGCCTGGGGTGGCTGGCACACATTTATTCTCCCTGTGAAGTACATCAGGCCAAAAGAGAGTGAGTGGCCCCAGGTCACCCAGTGAGGTTCGTGGATAAGTGGGGATTTTGGTCCCGGGTCTCTCAGACGCCCGTCTGACACTCTGACCATTACACAGCATGGGCTTGCATCATGTTAATGACCTGCAGCCACTCAGACAAGCTGCTGCTGCTGCAGTCCCCCCGCCCCCCCGCAGCAGCCTTCTGAATGTGTGGAACAAACTGCATCTCCTGTCCTGCCACAAGCAGCAGCCTTGGCGTGGGGAAGAAATGCTACTCCTTGAATCAACCTACAATGGTATCAACATGCCTCTCTGCCTCAGAGTAACTCCAGCAGGCTGCTGAAGTGGTTCCTCCACCTAGTTAAGGAGGAGAAACCCCAACACCAGCAGATCCCTTTCACCCTAAGGGGAAGAACCAAGGCAGGAGAGCAACAGGGATGGAGAAGACCCTGGCCCCCTGCCCTCTGATGCCTTCTTGCTTCAGGGCACAGGACCTGGCTCCCCCAGTCCTCCTGGAAACCCAGGAACTCCTTCCAAGCCATCAATAGCTGATCACAGCCCAGCCCTGCTTCTTGAGGGAGTGAACAAACATGTGGACAAGGGGAACCCAATAGATGTTGTTTACCTTGACTTCCAGAAAACTTTTGATACAGTTCCTCATCAAAGGCTCCTAAGTAAGCTCAATAGTCACGGGATAAAAGGACAAGTCCTCTTGTGGATCAAAAACTGGCTAATTAATAGGAAACAGAGAGTGCGTATAAATGGAAAATTTTCTCAGTGGTGGTAAGCAGTGGGGTACCACAGGGATCAGTACTCGGTCCAATGCTTTTTAACTTGTTTATTAACGATTTGGAATTGGGAATAAGCAGTGAAGTGGCTAAATTTGCAGATGACACGAAGTTGTTCAGTGTGGTGAGAACCAGGGAGGATTGTGAGGCACTCCAAAGGCATCTGTCGAGGATGGGCGAGTGGGCGTCAACGTGGCAAATGGAGTTCAATGTGGCCAAGTGCAAAGTGATGCACATTGGAGCCAAAAATCCTAACTATAAATACACATTGATGGGGTCTGAACTGGCAGAGACGGACCAAGAGAGAGATCTTGGAGTCGTAGTAGATAACTCAATGAAAATATCTAGACAGTGTACAACTGCAGTAAAAAAGGCCAACGCTATGGTGGAATTAGGAAGGGAATTGAAAACAAATCAGCCAGTATCATCATGCCCCTGTATAAGTCAATAGTGTGACCTCATTTGGAGTACTGTGTACGGTTCTGGTCACCACACCTCAAAAAGGATATTATAGCATTGGAAAGGGTGCAGAAAAGGGCAACCAGAATGATAAAAGGGTTGGAACACTTTCCCGATGAAGAAAGGTTAAAGCACTTGGGGCTCTTTAGCTTGGAGAAACGATGGCTGAGGGGTGACATGATCAAGGTTTATAAGATTATACATGGGATAGAGCAGGTTGAGAAAGAAGTACTTTTCTCCCTTTCTCACAATACAAGAACTCGTGGGCACTCAATGAAATTGCTGAGCGGCCAGGTTAGAACAGATAAAAGGAAGTCCTTCTTCACCCAAAGAGTGATTAACACGTGGAATTCACTGCCACAGGAGGTGGTGGCAGCTACAAGCATGGACAGTTTCAAGAGGGAATTAGATAAACATATGGAGCAGAAGTCCATCAGTGGCTATTAGGCACAAGATATAGATAGGATCTCTCAGGCTGGGGCAAGTGATGCTCTGTATTCTTGGTGCTTGGGGTGAGGAGAACAGTGGGAGGGCTTCTGGTGCCCTGGCCCGACTGCTGGACCTCCTGATGGCACCTGGTATTTTTGGCCACTCTGTGACAGTGTTGGACTGATCCAACATTGGCTTCTCTTATGCTCTTATCCAGAGTAGACCCTGTGAATTCATCTACCGAAAAAGCCAAAGGGCCCAATTGGCCCTTAAGTCAATTAGTTGTTACATCCACCTCCACTTGTTAACTACAGTTGTGACCAAGAGGTCCAGATGCTCAGGAAGTCTTCCCACAGGCCATTTATTACAACAAGGATTGCACTGGTCCATTCACAACAAGCACACCAGAACACTTAGGAAAATTCAGAAATGGAATCAGCCATCTGCAACGTCTTGCAGCACTTGATTTGAAGGGCTGTCATGTAAAAGATGGAGCAGATCTATTCTCTCTTGCTCTGGGTTGCAAGACTGGGTTGCAAGACTGGGTGGAAATTACAAGGGAGTCGTTACCGGCTAGATATCAGGAGAAACTTCCTAACTGTGAGAGTGGTTGAGCAGTAGAACAGTCTGCCTTGGGAGGTGGTGGATGCTCCTTCCCTGGACGTTTTCAAGCGGAGGCTGGGTATGTTGTAGGTATGTAGGGCTATCTTTCGGCTACGCTCCTGCAGAGTGCAGGGGGTTGGACTAGATGACCTGCAAGGTCCCTTCCAATTCTAACATTCTATGATTCTATGAAATCAGAGAGATCATTCCCCCTCCTCTATGCCAAGCCCCTTCCAGCTTCTCCCCCCTGGAAGAGAGACCCGGCATTTCTTAACAATCCATGCTTAGCTGGAGGTCACCTGGCCAGGGTTTTTAGCACCCACTTCCATTAACCAATAATCTGGAACACTCTGGATCATTCCGCTATCAAGCCAAGTATTACACAACTATATGTAGATTTATAGATTCTGAGGGAAGAGGGAAGGCCATGCTTAGACTAGAGGCCACCACCAATGCTCAGTGTTCCAGCGCTACCACTCAAACAGAAGAAGGCCTACCTGTCCAAAGTGTGCAGGGTAGCCCAGCATATGCATGTACAGTAGCTTTGCTACATTCCGGCAGCGGTACGTGTTGTCCTCTTCTCGGAAAGATGACCGGATGGCAGCACATTCCTTCTGGATCATCTCCCTCTCTTCCGCCTGTGTCCGTGCTGTCCGGATGGTCCGGATCAGCTCCCGGAGTCTGATGGGGGCTGGCATATTCTGTGAAAAGGGGGGCAGGGAAGAAAGAGTCAACTGGGGCTGCTGTGTGCGTGAAGCAAGCGCGGAAAGCTCTAGATTTCTGCAGTCAGTAAATCTGTATTCCTTGGGAGCTTGGCAGAGGGATACTTGGCAGGTGCTTCTTAACGGGCTCAGCTATACCATCTAGGCCTACTATGCAGGTAATACCTATCTAGGTTTACTATTCAGGGTTGCCCCAAGTCAACAGTCTAAACATTGGTCCATGAATATTTATGCCAGAATAAAACAATATTAAAGTTCCACACAGCTCTGATTTCAACCCACAAAGAGACCCTCCTAGGTATTTCAGCCTTGACATAGCTAAAGTCATGCCGCGAGGCTGCCGTTTTGCCACCACTGTTGGGCTGCAGAATCATCTCATGCAGGACAGCTGGAGGAAAGCTGTGTGGCTGCTGCACTGCCCACCTGGAAGACAAACCGCCCTCATCACAAGTAGCCCCGGTTTTAGCATATTCGCCTTTCTGCCCTTTTCACAAAAAGGGCGTCTCCTGCTGGAGGCTACTCTTGAACTGGGACTCTACAGATCACACGTGGTGGCCCTGAACACGCCTCTCTCCCCGCCCTCCCGCCGGCTTGGAGGTGAGCACCTGCTCTGCATGCAGAGGGGGTCCCTTGATCAATCCCTGGCACCACCAGCTACAGACTCTCAGGCAACAAGGACACGGGCAGCTTTGTATGTCTTTCCAAATGAGGAAAGAGCCCCTCTTCTTCCCCACTCAAACCCTTGATTTTGAAAATGAACCAAAGAATGCAGTCGTCGAAGGAGCTGTATCCTTAAGCCACCTTTCGCCTCATGGGGTCTTATTAAATCCTGCCCAGTGTGAACTTTGCCCCTTTCTGGGCAAGGTGCTTGAGAGAACTGTTGGCAGGTTTATTCCATTTTGATGCCAATAAAGTTTTAGCCGCATACAGCATTAGGGTTATTATTTCTATATTTTGTTTAGATAACCTTAAAGTTGGCCAATAGTACAATAAAATTGATTCAGGATTATTAGGAATAACAAGTCCTGTTATGTCACCTATTTCCTTAAGCATATTCTCCCAATATTTCTTAATTTTTGGGCAAGCCCACCAACAATGTAGGAAGTCTGCCTTATACCCATATTTCTTCCAACATAAAGGATTACTAATTAATTTACATCTATATAATCTATACGGAGTTAAGTACCAACTAGAATATACTTTATATGTTTGTAGTCTCACCACCAAATTGTTAGTATTAAATGAAAAAGACTTCCAAATTTGCAACCATTGACCTTCATCCAAAGATATAGTAAGATCTTTTTCCCAAGCTTTTTGTATGGAGGATTTCTGTTTCCATATCTTGTTATTTAACATAGTATAAATAATAGAGATAATCCCTCTGGCATCTTGAGAAGGTTTATATAATACTTTTTCAAATAGAGTTAAGGGTCTATCTAAAGTAGAAGTCTTTAAGATACTATTAAACATATGCTTCAATTGATGAAATTGAAACCATTGAAGTTTAACTCCATATTTTTGCTCTAATTGATTTTGTGAACCAAGTTGATTATTAATTTGTAAATCGATTAATCTAAAGACATTCTTCTCCCTCAGATTTAAAAAACTGTATGGATCCCTTCCTGGTTCAAACCAATTTTGCCCTAAGAATGCCATTATTGGAGAAATATCAGGGGCAGCAATTTTTCTTACAGTAAACAAAGGTCTTGATACTTTGAAATCCTATAAATATGCCAAACAGTATAATTTTATATGTTAAATTATAAATGATATTTTATGCAGCTGAATCAGAGAAAAAAAGTTTAGCTTTGATGTGAAAATAAGGAGGAGATTGAATTTATACCCTGCCCTTCACTTGGGAGTCAGAGCGGCTTATAATCACCTTCCCTTCCTCTCCCCACAACAGGCACCCTGTGAGGCAGGTGGGGCTGAGAGAGCTCTTTCCAGAAATGTCCTTGAGAGGACAGCTCTGACAGAACTATGGCTTGCCCAAGGTCATCCAGCCAGGTGCAAGTGGAGGAGTGGGGAATCAAACCCGGTTCTCCCAGATCAGAGTCTGCACACTTAACCACTACAATAAACTGCACTGCATATATTTCAGTTTCTCTAAAAATTACTGGGGGTGTTTTCCACCCATGAAAAAAACAAAAAAAACTCATATCCCATGGTTTCACAGTTCCTAGAAATATTACATCTCTAGATGGAGAAAGCCGGAAGTGCCTTTCCTACCTGAAGTCACTTACCAGCTGCTGCCAAATCCCAGGTCCTGAAAATTCAGCCTCAATCATAAATGCCCTCATTAATATTGAAAAGGCACTCCAGTAATGCACTTTAATTAGGGTTGCCTTTGGACAAGCGGTACAAAATGCAGTAGCCAGGGTGCTGAGCGGGACGTGATGTGGCCACCATATTCCCCTGTGTGATAACTGTGCTAGATCCCATCTGTTTCTGGTCCAATGTTAAACAGCTGTGGACCTGGGCACCTGTGGAACCCCCTGCATCCACAGGAACCTGCCCACAAGTCGAGATCTTTTGGAATTGGCCTGCTCTGGATGCTGACACTGCAGGAGGTACAATCAGTGGGCAGGTTTATGTTAGCCCACGTGCTTTAGTGGCTCAGGATGAAGCAAACCGGGCTGTGTGAACCACGGAATCATAGAGATATGTCTTGCCTTTCTCCCCTCACAGCAGAACTCAAGGCCACATTTGTGTGCTGCATTTCTAGGAAGCCCCTCAGTACCTTCCAACCCTAGTCCTGGGAAAATAAAACTATCAGGATCACCAATTCATTATTTATTTACAAAATTTATACCTGGCCTTTCTGCTCTTATCAGGGCCATGAAGGTGGCTTAACAGATAAAAAATGTATATGCACACTTAAGCATGCGCGCGCACAAAAGCTTATACCTTGAATAAAACTTTGTTGGTCTTAAAGGTGCCTGACTGGACTCAAACTTTGTTCTGCTGCTTCAGCCCAACACAGCTGCCCACCTGATTCTACGTGCATGCACAAGAAAGTCAAATTAAAGTTGCTAGGGGAAGCTGCATATTGCAGAACAGCTCACCAAAATACTTGTAGTTTCACTCAACCCAATATAATTGCACAGCCCTTAGAGTGCTGCCCCTTTAAGGCTCCTTGTTAGTTCTCAAACTGCAGAGCAAGGATGGCAGTAGAACCCCAGGAGGAAATTCTTCACCTTAGCCCCTCCCCAGAGCCAGGCCATGGTCAAAGCCTGCAGCCATGTCTGAACAGATCCCAGGGGAACCAATCAGATGCCCCCAAAGGTCTACAGGCTGGGCACAGAGATAAAAGCCTGGCACCACGCTCAGCAACTGATATTAGAGGATGGCTGCCTCCAAAGTTGGAGGTTCTTATTACAGGTAATAGCCACTGATGAAGCACTCCTCAATGAATTTACATCCTTTTAGAGTCAACTACCTCAGCGGCCATCAGTTCAAGCTACTAGGACATCTCAGCAGAGCTTCCTCCCAGGCTGCAGTCTTTCAGAGTGACAAATTGGTCAGCAGCACCTTTCTAGAGCTTTGCAAATTCATTCTCCCTCCCCACCAAAGACATCAAAGCACCCAGTACTCCCAGCAAGTCTGTCTACCAGGTCATAACACTAATTTTCACACACCCATATTCATACCTATAGATGCAATCCTAGGACTGGATAAGAAATCTGTCAAACGTCTTTTAGCCAACATCATGTGAGTGACTCCATTTAGCTAGCAAGACTCCTTAACATGGAAGTAATGCATGACTGTGGAAGACCCCTCTGAGAAGTGTACTCTTACTGGTACAGATTTCGTTATTTGAGTGAGATAGCTGGCAGTCAGCCAGACCACCCAGTTTACCTGACACTTCCATCCTAGTCTTCACATCTCTCAGTTGTATCTTTACATACATGTATTCTCTATCAACAGTCTCTGCTAGCATATCTTTCTTCAAAAGTCACCAAGGCATTTGCACCACTGCAGACCTGTTGCTCTGTGGAAGGCAATTAGTCTTGTCAGCTTCCTCACTCCTCTCAACAGAGATATCACTGGCACTACACTTAAACAATTTGCATCTTTTTTTGGGGGGGGGGAGAGGGGAGTACAGTTATGAAAGACAGGAGAAACTATCAAGTTCCTCACCTCTTATTTGCAAACAAACTTTTCTCCCAGAGGCAAGAGAAAGTCTATCAGCCAGAGCAGGCAATACTAATTTAGACGGACCAATGGTATAAGGCTGTTTCATGTATTCATGTGTCGCTACTCTTGCTACATATGTCAGATTTTACAGGAGCAGTTGTGTCAGTTTGACACAACAAAGAAAAATACTGTGACACCTTAAAGTGTAATGGATTTATTGTAGCTGCAACTTTTGTGGGCTTAAGTCTATTGCACAAGATACAAGACGTGTGTTTTCAGTTAGGGAATATGCATATGTCATGGCTGCAGAGGAACTTTCCCGCCATGAACAGCTGATTGAAAAGGCAATGAAATACAAGAGGTCCATAAGCATTTCTGCCTATAGCCAAAATACACGCAAGATTAAGTGTAGCAGCAGTAGAAACTGAAGAAAACGACTATTCCTGTTATGTAGCTTGTGAGGTTCATCTCTGAGCAATTCATGCACAGTGCAAACAAATGCATTTTGCACAGGCTGGAAACCCCAAAACTTACCCTGCAATGCTTAAGCTGACCCCATCTCTCTTTTTCTACACTAAACAATGTATTACCTGGCAAAAAACCAAGATGTCTTTCTTTCACAAGTTTACCTTCTTTATCGAACTTCTGAGACAAACTGATTCTGACCAGCCCCAGAACACCACTGAAGGTAGCCACATTCAACAGGCAGCAAGGCATCCGATAGAGCTAAAATGCAGTTTCTGGATCCCTTTGCACTTTTTAACTTGCCCCCTTAATGGCCCACTATGAAGAACATCAGTACCTAACCAATACAAAAATACTCCCTTATGAATGACAACTGCCAGTAAAGAGCATGCAAAAAATACCATGCACTTTCTAAACTTTAAAATTACACAGAACCACACAGTCAGTCAAACAAGTAAATGGGGAAAAGCTAGCTGAATACTTCACTGTTAGCATGTGAAGGGAGCTTCTAGAACTACGCCATGATGACTAGGACAGAAAAGGGAGTTTATATCAGAGCCGCCACACTAACTCAGCTGTCTTGCATTGAGCCTCCAGGGGTCAGAATTCACAGGCTACAGCTCAGCCACCTGCACGTGCACAGGGCTTGCGTCACAGAACAAGCAGGTAGACAGACGGTTTCTTGCAGCGATGGCATGTCATGCACCTGCATCGTCGACACTTACATGTTCAGTGGAGTTTCAGGTTGTAGGAAAATGGTCTGGCTTGAAACACAGAATCCTGAACTTCAAGCACAGATATAACATACGTCCATCAAGCAAACCAAGCTTGGTCTGCACAAGAGAACTGTCTACCCTCACTTTTACACTACACCTTTTAAGATGCCCCCTGAGGCAACAACTGCCTGACTGCAAAAAGCTGTCTCACAAAGTAAGACCACTGAGATGAAACTGAATATACACCAGCAACAAAGTTGAGATGCAGCCATCTGAAATTAAAGTGCCTTATCTAAAAAGGAATTTACTTACTTTAAAAACATACACCAACAAGTATAAGCCTTACAAATCTTTAAGAAGCTTCCAGTATACAATTAAGAAAAAAAGATAAAAATAGCAAGTGTGCATCTGAACTAGACAGAAATCTACTGAATGTAAGAGTTTTGCCATACCTTCAAATTTGCTCCAAGGGAACTTTCAGGATGCACAAAAAGCACACTGCAAATATGTGTGGCCATCTATCAGATTCAGAGGACTAGTACAGATAGTTCTGAAGCCATCAGTTTTGTCAACTGCCCCTGCCCAACTAAAATTATAACAGCAGAGGAAGCAAGCTGAGGGGTCTGCTTTTGTGTCATGTTATGCATCATGTTACATGGTAATTTGCTGTTCATTCTCAAGCTATAAGTTTGAACCTTACCTGGCATTCCAATGTATTTGAAAAAGTGTGCATGCACATGAAAGCTCATACCTTGAATAAACCTTCGTTGGTCTTAAAGGTGCCACTGGACTCTAAATTTGTTCTACCCTTAGTTGTTGTTTCAGTTCACAATAGAGACCAAAAGGTTAAAAAGCATGGAGAAAGGGTTAGTTTTGGGGTGGGGGCTGAAAGGAGAGTGAGCAGCATCATATAGATATTTTAAGAGGGTGCGCCAGACATAAAGAGCGGTAAGAAAGACCAGTCATTTAAAAAGGCCAAGGGAACAAAGGTCATAGGCAAATATATGTTCACAAAAAATTAAATACAGGTTTCAAGTGTGTTTGAAAAGTTCAGCAGCATTTGTGTTACCTTTTCTAACTTGGCAATTATTATTATTAATTTCGATTTATATCCTGCCTTGCCAGTGCAGCACTGGCTCAAGAAAGAAAGGCGTGCTCTCACACAATCATTAACTTCCCCAACAACTCCCTGGGCAAAGGAGTCATTCCCGCCCCCAGACAATCATGATATCTAAATCTAAACATGGGCCTAAAAGTAAAGATGAAGAAGCCCACCCAAAGGGGTCGCATATATGTATGGAAGATTTTTCTACAAACCCAAGAGACCCTCCACCCCTCAGGTTTGCAGGAAAACCCAAACAATTACAATTTTCTTTTAAAAACTGAACTGGAGAATCAATGTATATGCTTCTGCAGTCATTGCAATGCAAATTTTAAAAGTCAACCAAAATTGAATGAAATCAACATTGGCTTTACAACCAATTTTTTTAAAAAATTAAAGACTGATTAGGGGGAGGGGAAGAAAATGGCCACACAGAGGACGACATGGCAGCAGTGGAGAAGGAGAGGAAGTAGGGACCAGGACACCCCCTCCCTTGCTGTTCACATCTTTCCAGGACGCTTTTAGTCTGCCCTGCTTCCAGGAGCTGAGTGGTGTGTGCAGGACTCTCCCCTTCCCCTTTTTTTACCCTCAGAACAGCCCTGTGAGAGAGATGAGAGAGAAAAGAAAAAGGCTGGCCAGCGAACTTCATGAGAGAGTGGGGATTTTAACCCAGGGCTCCCGGGTCCTAGTCCAACATTTTTGCCATCATCCCATATGAGTTCCTCATGGATATCAGGAGTTGATGCAACTTGCCCACACCACCAAGTGAAGAACACACAGCATCACCAGCCCTTCTTTTGTGAAGTCTCTGCTCTGTTACCTTCCTTCATTTCTCTTCCCTGACAACTTATTTGCAGACCACGAAGGAAGTCAGCAATGGTACATTCACACTTCCTCTCTCAGAAGCTCAGTTTAACAAACATACACTGAATGTGCTCTGTGTGTCTAGGAAGGAAGCAGAAGTCCCAATCTCAACTCTAAGGAACGGTCCTCATCAAGCTCCAGCTTGCCTGTGCTGCATCAAGGTGACATTAGCACTCTCCCCCCGCCCCCCACGGGGAAGGCTAAGCACATCATGCAGACGGAATACTTAATTTTAAACCTTCGTTGCTTGTACAGATGTGTAAAGTGCAGAATCAAAATTCTGCAAGGAAGTGAAACTCCAAATCTGCAAAGTCAGGAAAAGAAACCAGTTCTACTCTCCCGTGGCCTCCGCGCAGAGAACAGCCGGTTCTGGCTTCAGTACTCGTCTCCCTCCGCAGCATCACCCACCCGACCACGCCAGAGCAGGGGCGACCCCCCCCACAGCGCCCCGCCCCGCGCCCTCCGCGGCTCCCACCGCCCCCGCCCCCCGGCCGGGGCCGCCCTGCTCTGCCGGAGGCCTTCGCTCGCCGCCCGAAGGGCCGAGCAGGGCGGGGACCACGGGGAGGCCGGGCCGGGCCGCAGCAGCCCCTCCGGCAAGGGCGGCGGGAGGGAAGGGGAGACTCGGCCGCGGCCTCAGGCACGCTCGGCGGCCCCCTCGGGAGGCCGGACGCGCCCCGCAACCAGCCGGCCAGCCCGCCAGAGGGAGGGAGGGAGAGAGGCGCGGGCGAGGAGGAGGAGGAGGAGGAGGAGGGACGGCCCCCTGCCCCCCGCCGCCCCCCCCTCGCCGGAGCAAGGCCCGCTCGCTGCTGAGGCGCCCGCCGACAGGCCGAAGGGGGGGGGGACCGGGACAATCGTGGCCGCGCCGCCCGCCCGCGCCGCCGCGCACTCACCGGGCCGGGTCCCTGCGGCGAAGGCGGCGGCGGCAGGAGCCAGGCATCCAAAATGGCGGCGGCGCGGCCTCAGCACCGGTTCCGCAGGCGGAGGTATCCGCTCTCCCGGAACCGCCGGCCAGCCGGCCGCCCTCCCTCAGGGCTCGGCGCGACAAGGAGCCGCCGCTTCCACGCGCCCGGCCGCCTCCGCCGCCCGGCCGCCGCCTTTCCGCGCCCGCTGGCCGTCGCGCCGCCCGGAACGGCCGAGCTTCGCCCCAGAACTCATTTCCCTCGCGGAAGCATCCGCGACGTCTTTACAGGGACGACCGTGCCGCGCCTCGGCAGGCAGTGATGACGCAAGACGCCTGCCGAGTCACCTCTGCGGCTGTGCTCTGTCCGGTCCGTCCGGGGGGACCCCCACGGCCCTAACTAAGAGTTCCGCCTTGGTGTGTGTGTGTGTGTGTGTGTTTGTGTGCGCCCGCCCCCCGCCCATGGGCCGCTTTGCCCGGCGGGCGCTCTCGACGCCTTTCTCCTGGGCCAGCCGCCCTCCGTGTCTCATGCTTTGAAGAGAAACCGGCGGCCGAGAACGGCCCTGACCGGCCGCGCCCCCCCGCCCCCCACGCGGGCGCTTTAGGCGCTTCCTTCGCAGGCGCCCCCACAACAGCCCTGCGAGGTAGGTCAGGGCGAGGGGGCGTGCCTGGCGCACGCCCCCCCCCACCGTCGCTTTACTCCGCCGGCCGACCCGGGGACTCGGCCGAGGAGGGTCTCCGCCGCGCCAGCCAGCAGGAAAGAGCCGGGGCCCAGGCGCGCCCCAGAGACCCGCACCCTTCTGCGGCCGGGCGGGGGCAGCTTCCGCGCGAGTCACGCCGGGGCCGGCCAAGGCTTCTCTCGCGGGGGGAGGGGGCCGGGGGGAGGGAGGGGGGAAGGGGGCGTGGCCTCGTCGGGGCTGGCGTCGCCTGGGGCCGCCATGGCAACCGCGGGGGCCGTCGCCGTGGTCGTCATCAGCGCGAGCCGCGCACGGCGTCCTGACGTCACGAGCGCGGCATTCCGGCGCGCCCTGCGAGGCGGGGTCGGGCCGGAGCTGCGGGAGTCGCCGGGATGGAGCCGGGCCATGGCGGTGGCGGGTGAGTGAGGGCCGGGCGGGAGGGCGGGAGGGCGGGCGTGAGGGGCGGACGTGCTTGCGTGCGTGGAGCCCCCGCCCCCCCCCGGCTGACCCTCTCTCCTCCCGCCCCTCCTCCTTCTCCCCCCTCCCCCCCCCCCGGCCCGGTGTCGTTGCAGGTGAGCGGGAGGCGGCCGCCGTCGAGGGAGCCGGCCCGGGCGCGGGGCAGCCATGCGAGCGGCGCAGGAGCGGAGCCAGGAGCGCCTGCCGCCCAAGAAGCGCGAGCTGCCCGCGGCCGCCGGCGAGGAGGCGGGGGGCCGGGCCGGGGCGGCGGGCGGCGGGGCCGAGGGGGCGTGGGCGGGGGGCGCGCTCCGTCGCGCTACGGGGAGGGCGGGGCGCCGGAGGGCGGGGCGGGGGCGGCGGCCGGCCTGTCGGTGGAGCCCTACGGGCTGCTGTACAAGGTGGCGGTGCCGCCGGTGGTGAGCGTCAGCCCCCTGCCGCCGGCCTTCAGCGTGGCCTCGCCGCTCCTGCAGCACCCGGGCCTCCCCTACTCGCCCGTCCACTACGCCCAGCTGCCCCCGGCCCCGCTGCACTTCGTGGGCGCGCCCTACTCGCTGCCCTACGCCCTGCCCCCCGGCTTCTTGCCCGGCCCCCTCCTGCCCGCCTCCCGCCTCCCCCAGTTCCTGCCCTACGCCCCTCTCCTGCTGGAAGAGGCGGGCCCGCCTGCTCACGGCGGCGGCGGCGGCAGCAGCTTCGGCAAGAACTCCGCTGGCCCCCTTCCCCTGCAGCCCCAGGGTGGGAGTCAGCCCCTGGAGTTGGGGCAGAGCAGGTTCCCGGTCCAGTACCAGCTCTCCCATCTGCCGGCCGGCTACTCGGCCTTCGAAGTTCCGCTTGCTGATCAGAGCTTGGAGCTCGTCACAGCCAATGGCGTCGGGAGGCCGCCTGCTGCTGCCGCTGCCACTGCTGCTGCGGGAACCAAACTGAGCGAGGTGCTGGATGCGGGCAGTCGCGGTGCCGAAGGACAGTTGCCACGGATGATCGCAGAGTCCCCCACCGACAGTAACTTCTTCACAAGCTGTCAGTCGCTGAGAGCAGATGTTTCGATGGCCTCTCAGCGGAGTACCCCGGAGACAGACTTGGAAGTGCAGAGGGTGGTGGGTGTGTTTGCTTCTCAGGGTTACCCTGCTTGCTCAGGTCAGCAGAAGGAGGGCTTGAGCCCATTAAACCTTTCCCACCGTGATCTCTTTGAGCAGGGGGAGGAACCGGGGAGGAACCCTGGCCACACCGCGGCCGGGAAAAGCCACCCTCCCAGGCTGCCTGCCAAATCTCCGGAGGAACTGCTCTACCAGAACCAAATTCTGCAGGGCCTGACGATGGCCAATGGCAAGGCAGTCCCAGGGCCCCTCCCACCAGCAGCTCAGGACGGCCTGGGGAGAGGAAGCCCAGAGGGACTGGCCCCGGTGGGGGGGCCGGCGGCGGACCTCGATTGCGCTCCCTCCCGGCAGGGGCCCTTGCCCTCCCACTTCATGAAAGGAGCCATCATCCAGCTGGCCACCGGGGACCTGAAGCGGGTGGAGGATCTGCAGACCCAGGACTTTGTGCGCAGTGCAGAGGTGAGCGGGGGCCTGAAGATCGACTCCAGCACCGTCGTGGACATCCAGGAGAGCCCATGGCAGGGCTTTGTCACCCTGCATTTTGTGGTTGGGGAGCAACAGAGCAAAGTCAGCATCGATGTCCCCCCCGAGCACCCCTTCTTTGTGTACGGACAAGGCTGGTCATCTTGCAGCCCAGAGCGGACGGCTCGGCTCTTTGCCCTCCCCTGCCACCGGCTGCAGGTGGGGGATGTCTGTATCTCCATCAGTTTACAGAGCCTGAATGGCCGGCTTGCTCCTCAGGCCACCCAGGGGGCCCCCCGGGAGAGGCTGGGGAGGGCCAGCCAGGGCTTCCGAGAGCCGCAAGCTGGAGCCGAGGGGGAGAGCCCCATGCAGAAGGGGGCTGTGTCACTGGGCCCCTCCCCTGAGTCCTCATCCCATCTCGAACCCACTTCTCAGCATGGCTGGGCCGGCCCCAGCTTCCAGAGGGGGGAGCCCCAGTCGCCCTTGACTCGCCCCTCCTTCATTCCCCAGGAGGTCAAGCTGTCCATTGAGGGTCGTTCAAATGCAGGGAAGTGAGGCCCAGCCAGCAAGTGGACAGTTGGCCGTGCATAGAGCAGGGCTTCTGCTGTGCTCCTCAGAGGCACCCAACACCTCCCGTCGCTGCGTGCCTAAAATCATTCCACTGGCAAGAGGCCTCCCCCCCCCGCCCCACCCCTTGCAGGGGTGGCTGGCTGGCTGCAGGGTAGGCTGTAATGGGAGCAGTTCTTCTGACATGGGGAGAGGACTGGGACCCCAGAGTCCCTCTCTTCATACAAGCACTTTAATAGGACACCTGCTGAAGCATGGCAGGGTGCTTCCCGGTGGGGGGGCAAGGGCGCGCACGCACACACACACAAAAGGGGCTGATGCAGGCGAGGTCTCGCTCGAGCACAAGCCCCACTTGCTCCTCTGCCTCGGGGAGGTGCCGGCCTGCCCCGGAGCGGAGGGAGCCGAGGCAAGGAGGGGGCTGGCCTTCTAGCCTGGGCTTCTCCTCTGGGTTCTTAAAGGCACCGGCTGGACTGAGAGGAAGCCGTTGATTCGCACGACTCTGTTGGATGGGAGCCCCACCCCCGCCAGCGCTGCGCCCTCTTGGCTCCGCAGCCTCCTCCCTCCCTCCGTCACTCCCTGAAGTATCTGGCTCAGGCAGGTTGAAGAGTTTAGCACTGAATGATGAGGCTTGTCTCAGCATCCGCTTTTCATGGGCCCATTAAAGAGGATGGGCTTGCAGAAACATCTCCAGGGGAGCGCCCAACAGGCTGTGCACTCTGCCATTTGGGGCCTGTCTGGTTAAAGCTCTCCTGGGGGGCACTTGCAGAACTGAGGGTTCTGCAGCTACCGCAATAATTTCTGAGCTCTTTGAAGGGAATTAGGAACTCCAGTGCATATGAATGGTCCTTGGCATCTAAAACGCAACATGTTTGGGTCCTTTAGACAAGGTAGCAGACACTGGTGCCTCCAGGAGAATGAAAGGATCATTCCATTTTTGAGTTTGGAGCACCAATGCATATGACTGCATGCCAGTTAGAGAATCTCTCCTGCCTGGGTGCCTGTGTAGAAGGGTGGGGGGGAAGCTCTGCTGACTTCTCTTGACTCTTCCTGTGAGATGGGAGCCCCCTTTCCAGTGCAGCTGCTAGAACCTGCCTTCCCTCTTGGCCTGAAATGGCAGGCAGCTCTCTCACTGTTCACGCTGCATGAAAAGCAGCAGGGTTTGCTCACCTGCTTGCCCTTGTTTGCTGTCTCTTTCCAGCACTTTGCACTATTCCCAGCTGCCTGTTGGTCAGTCATGGTCCCTTTCTCCACCCCCTGTGGTGTGTGCCTCAGGCCAGCCCTGATTGTCCTGGGCCCTCCTGCTGTCCTTTGAGCAGGGCTGCCTTTCTCCTCTTCCCCCCCAGCAGGCTTTGGGGGTGGGGAGGGAGGCAGCCGAGAAGTGCTGTGGCATAGAACAGGCTCCCCCTTTTCCTTCAGAGTGTCCCTCCCCAGTTCTCTTTGGCTTTGTGAGCCTCGATTGTCTCTGCTGTGCAGGATGGTCACCCGGCCAGTGGGTTAGGGTTAGCCTTTGCCATGCATAACTGTCAGGAGAGTTATACTAGACCAGGCCCCAAAGTAGTGCTTCTGTTCAGGTGGCTGACAGCTGGCATGTGAGTTCCCAAGCAGAGAGAAGCTGGCGGGTGCAGGCACAGCGGGCCCGGCTTCCTAGAGCAATAAGCTGTTTCATTCAGCGGACACTACAGAGAAGCCCTTTGCCTGCCTGGTCCTGAGAAGTATTTCAGGAGGGTTCCCCCAATGTGCAATACTGTGGGGCTTGCTTTTGCCCACTGCTGTGCCACCACAGGGCCCCTTGCTGCGCGCCCCCCTCCCCAACCCGAGCACCCTCTCCACCTTGAGTCCTGCCCTTTCTCTTTGTTGCTGGCTGCTTCCTGCGAGAGCACACGTGCCTTTCTCCAACACCACCCCCGGGGCTGTTTTCGATGGGCTTCTCTGGCACCTCGGGGAACACATCGAGGCAGGAGGCAGGCCGGCTCTTAGACCCTCTGCAACCAGAGCAATCCTTGCACAGCACCTTAGTCGAAGTGGGCGGCTGGCCCAGGGGAGCGAGCGAGTGACCCTGCCATTCATGAGCGACGTCTTCTTTGGTCACCAACGGCATCATAGCTAAAGCCTTAGAACTAGCCCAGTCCCTTCTCTCCTGTCTGATCTCTTAAGGAAGCATTATGAGTCTATTTCGTTGTGTTTTTGTATCTGTTTGGAATAAATCAATTTGTACTGTATATTTGTACTTTGGGCAAGATCCTTCTCCTGTTTTACCATTTAAAGTCTTTCAACACAGATTGTATTTTTATTGTTAATTGCTCTTAATGAATACTGCATTTAATTTGTTGACTATGTAAACACAGTATATATATATATATATATACATACATACGTATATGTACACATATCTATATGATTATAAATCAATAGCTTTTCCTTTGCCGCGTCTGTGTCATGTTTCCCTCTGGCAGTGCGTGCTGGCTGCAGTGACCGCTGGGCACCGTCACCAGAGCTATGAGGAAATGCAGGGGGCGTTGACCCAGGGCAGGCGGCCAGGAGTGATGGGGCTGACCGTGTTGTTCAGTGCCCTTCCCACGGCTGAATGAGAACTGGGAAGGAGCTTGCTGCAGCCCCCCAAAACCCAGAGGCATTCTTGGAGAACAGACAATTACATCACCGTACAGCTGATGCCTTGGGGGGTGTCTAGGCAAACCTGCACTGTATGGCTACCTGAAGGTATGAGTTCCAACAGATCTGCAAGAAAACCCAACCCACCATTTTTAAAAACTGCACGACATGTAGACAGACACCCCAGCATTCCAGCAATGTCGGGGGTTGCTGTAGCAACTCGGGATGACACACAAACTTCGAGGTGGCTCCAGCTCTGCTGCCATTGCCCACCTCCTCTCCACCAGACTGGGCAGGGAGCTCCAGGTGTGGCCGTGGGATCTTACGCCACCCCACCTGCCCACGGAGAGAGGACAAAGGCTGACGGAAATTAGTTCAATTTGTCTTCCCGCCAGATCCAGCAGGTGATGCCTCCACCGCACAGGGAATCAGCCAGCAAAAAGGTATCCTAAGAGGGAATTAGGAATTACACCAATTGCCTGATGAGTTGAATGCTGAGGGGAGGGGGAGTTACAGAAGCATCAGTGAGCGAATCTGCTAGCACAGGTCACCGAGTTTTAAGGCCCAGAGAAGTTCACTGTCAAACTGACTGAAGTGCAGCTTTTCTCTCGTGAAGGGAATTTGTCCACACGGCAGGAGATCAGTTCTTCTAACCAGCCACCGATCCCCATCAGTCTCTGGCCCCCAGAACGGAGCTCCTGGTCTTCTTCACCCACATCGGGCCCAGTCCCCCTTGAGTGCTCTGTGGAGCTATCCAGCTCTGCACGTACAACTTGGGAAGTTTTGTGATGTGTGTGTCCCAGAATGGAATCTTGCTCATAGCTGGTTTTTTTCTGAGCTGACCTGGAAAATCTAAACCAGGCCCTGCCAGTGACCGGTGAACTCATCCTTCTGAGGCAACTGGGGCTTCCCAAGGCACCAGGCCTGTATAGATTTTCTTTTCCTTTAGTAGAATAAAGGCAGAACCCACAACATGAAGGCCATGCCCTTGCTCCCTGCCAGGGAAGCTGGGACAGGGAGAGGAGAACTTCTAGCCAAGAAGAACCTGCCTGTTGCAGGTGGGATTCCAGTCAGTCTACCCCTCCGTCAGAAGAAGGGGGGCAGGAGTTGCGTGTGCCTACGTGGCCCCTGTTGTAGAGGTAGCTCTCGCTTTCCAGTAGCCTAGACCTCGGCATACTTGCTGGCCGAAGCAGTAACTGCTTTGGCCCGTGCTTGTCTTTGCCAACATCCGCAGGGAAGGATGGACAGACTGCTGCCAGGCCCACATGGCATGCACAACAGATTTATGTTCCCCTCTGTTCCCAGGCCGCTCACAGGTTGCCAGCAGTTTGATCCAAGAGAGCTGCTCAATGCAGTGCGCTAGGGCTCGGCTCCTCGAAGGCCATTTTGCTGAGCAGCTGTCCATCCAGCTCCACACCACCCACGGGCAGTGGAAAGAAGTTGATCTCTGCCGCCAGCGTGGCCATGGCGGAGGGATCCTGGCCAAACTGGGCTCGCAACATCATGTCCATCTTCTCCAGCCGCCGCTTCAGCCTCTTGGCTTCCCGCTCACGGATGAGCCGTGCCTGCCGTTTCTCTGGGGTCTCGTTGGCACGTTTCAGACGCATTGCTTCACGGTCCCGTTGAAGCCGGCGTGCGCGCTGCTCGTCCGTCTCCTGCATGCGCTGCAGGCGCTTGGCCTCACGGTCCCTCATGCGCCGCACTTCTCGCTCCTCAGGTGTTTCGTTGTCTCGACGACTCTTCTTGGCAGTGCGCTCTCGTTCCAACCGCTGGAGCCTCACCTCCAGGGACTCGTTCTGCCGCCGCAAGGCCCACTTGCGCACGCCTGGGGACTGAGCTTCCAGGAGCTTGCGGTAGGTCACGCAGCTGTTGCACACCAGGAGCAGACCAGCAGGGTACACGGGGGAGCTAAGCGCAGGTGTCTTCTCTTCAGCGCCAGAAGACCCTTTGGGGACAGGAACCGGCAGGGCGTCTGCACATAACACCTCCGGCACCTTCTCGCTGCGGAAGGCAAAGGGCAGAAGTGTGAGCCTGAAGGCGGCTGCCCAACCTCCTTGCTTTACCTGTACCCCAGGCCCCCACGGGGATCTTTAAGCAGACCTTGTCCAACCAACTGCCCCTTCTGTCTCCTGAGCATGTCAACACTCAGGCCTCCGAGGGTTACTACAGACCTCGAGCACAGCTGCCCCGCTCCCTCCCCTCGCTGTTAGTCTCCCACACATTTTTACATACGTCAGAGTGTCTCACAGTCCCACCAGCCCCTTGCAGGGCCGTCCTCGCAACACGGTCCACTGCCATCCACCCGGGCAGACAGCAGAAGTGTCTCACCTGTTGAAAGTAGCATGGCTGGTAAAGCGTGCCCCACACACTGCACAGTTTGACAGCTGGTCCTCAGAATGGATGAGAAGATGCCTGCCCAGGGAGCCTGGGGAGCTGAGCGCTCGGCCGCAGACGGGACACAGGTAGCTCTTGGCACTGACCACAGCCGCCGTGTGCTGCAAAAGAGTCCAGGCGGTGAGGCGAAGGCTCCGTTATCCCATCCCCAGCCAAGAAGTTTCCTCTTCCATGAGGGGAAGAAGGGGAGAAAACCCACCGAGGGTTGGCTGGCTGGCTTCCTTCCCTGGGGTGCGGTCCAGCCCACCAAGAGTGGTGGGAAGGGCAGTCTCTCTTTCCCAGGGGAAATGGTGCCCTGGAGAAGTCTGTCTGTGTTCTAAAGCAGCAGCGCTTTCAGCAAGGTCCCTCCCTCTCGGCATGTTAGCCCCCTGCTCCCCCTCATTACCTGATAGACATGAGTGACCAGCTGCTCCCTGCTCCCGCACTCCAGCTGACAGAGAGGACAGTGAGAGAGTCCCGCCAGGGCATCTGGGCTCCCATGCAAGTCCAACTAGAGGCAACCAGACACTGGGTTAGGGCAGCAAGGGCCACACGCTGTCCACCCTGGCTCTGCACTGCAGCCCCGGACATGCCTCATAACAGGACTCTGGGTGTTTGCAGTGGGTCAGGTATCTTTCATGGGAACCCGATGAGGCCAGTCAGGCCAGCGTTACGGGGACACTGAGGTTCAAGGGAGCCTTCCAATGATAGCCCCACTGTGATCAGTGGCCACTCTGGCAACACAGATTCTTGGCCACTCTGCAACACAGCCCTTGTTCTCGTGTGGTCCTGGCGGTGAGCAAGGCACATGAGCCCCCGTTTCCTATTGCCACCTCCCTGCTGGAAGGCCCCGGCCCCACCGCTCCTTCATGCTGGCACAGGGGGTGGGGGGCTGCTCTTAGTGCAGGGGCCCACTTGCCTCCCTGTCCGGAGTCCCTCGCTCGCAGTGGCCCAGCTGCTCGTCAGCCTCCAGCTCCCGCTTCACTTTGGCCATCGCTCCGTCTTCCTCGGAAGCGTGGGAGGAGGCCTCATCCTGGGTAGTCTCTCCATCCCCCTCGCTGTCACCTGGAAACCAGAGGGATGGCTTGTGGCCCTGCACCCGAGTGGTGGGCCAGACCAAAGCTGCTCCAGGGGCCCGGGCTCTAGGTGCTGCCACCCCCCCACTCCCCGGGGGAGGAGGCAGAACTCACTGCTGCTGGAGTCCTTCTCTTCTTGGAAGGGCGGCTGCTCCCCGAGCAGCCCGGAGAAGTCCCTCCTCATCATGGCCTGTCGAGTGTGCTCCTCCAAGCCGGCAAAGATTTGCTTCCCTGGCAGCAGCAGCAGGAGGAGAAGAGCAGGTGTCAGAGGGCGGGCCTCCTCGGGCCCAGGTGCTCCTTGACCCCTCGTCGCCCAGCGAAGGTCTCCCCTACCTGAAGAACAGGACTAATGCCTGGGGGGGGGAGTGGTCCACTCCCCAAAAGAGCTTGCCCCAAACCCTTCCTGCAAAGCCAGGGTGGCCTGACCCATCTGTCCCTCCTCCTCCTCCTCCTCCGCCTCCTTTCCAGCATGACCTGGAATACAAAGGTCTTCAGCTGCACGGGGGCGCCCGGAGAGGGCCCTCGCACCCACCTGGCCCCTGACGCTGCGGCTGCTGCTTCGCCCGGCCCGGCCCCCACCCCGCCCCCCGCCCGCTCCCCTCCTGGCGGGCCTGGAAGGAAAGGGGCTGCGGCGCGCGCACCCGCCGGCTCCTGCCGCTTAAGGGGAGGGGTGCGCGGGGAAGAAGGGGGGGCGGGGGCCGGCGCGCCCCCCTCCCCTCCCCTCCCCTCCCCTGGCGGCCGCGGGGCTCGCCCCAGACCCAGACCCAGGACCGCCGCCGCCGCCGCAGCCCCCCCCCCCCCCCGTTACTCACAGCGCACTTTATTGGGGCTGGTCTGCTTCCGGCGGGACATGGCGGGCGGGCACCCCCTCGCTGGCTCGCTCGCTCGCCCTCCCTGCCTGTCTTCCGTCCTTCCTTCCTTTCCCCCCCGGGGGGGGGGGCGGCGCGCGCACCTGGGGAGAGAAACGCCCCGTCACGGGAGGGAGGGAGGAATTGAGGGAGGGCTGCGGGGCCCGGGGCGGGCAGACCCGCTCACCCGCGGCCTCTTGCCTCCCGCCTGCCCGCCTGCCTCTTACCGGCTCTCGGGGCTCTGGCGGCGGCCCGCGCTTGCCCAGCAGGCGGACAAAGGGCGGGCGGGCGGAAGATGGCGGCGCGGCGGGAGCGCCCGGCTCGTGCACGACGGGACCGGCGGGTGAGCGGGCGCGCGCGGCGCCGCAGCAGCTTCCCCCCCCCACTCGCCCCCCACCGCAGAGAGCAGAAGGGCCCGGCCCCGCCCCGGCGCCGCCTCTGACTGGGGGGGGGCGGGCGGGCGGGCGAGGGGTTGGCAGGCGGGCCCGGGCCCGGCGTGGCGGGGGAGGCGGAGGCGCCGGCCCGGGCGGCGGAGGAGGAGGAGGCTGAAGGCGGGTCTCCGCTCCCTTCTCCGCGGCGCGGAACTAGGCCGGAACGCGGGGCGGCGGGCGACGCGCAGCCGCGGGGCCGCAATGAGGGTGACGCTCTCGCCCGGAAGCGGGTGCGCGCCGTCCGTCGGGGGAGGGGTCGGATCCCTCCGCCTGGAAAGTAGTCCCCGGGCGCCCGGCAGGCGGCGCTTCTGCCCCTTCGACGCGAGGCCCGGAGCGGAAGGGGCGGGCCCTCTGCGCGTATCCCTCCGCCGGCCGGTCCGCCTCTCGGGCTACGCCGCCGCCGCCGCCGCCGCCATCTTGGCTGCTCCGAGGGAGGGAGGACGAGGGAGGCGGGCAGACCGGGCGGCGGGGGAGCGGGAGAGCGAGAGCGGGAGAGCGAGACGGGGTCAGTCGGGGCGCTTCTGGGCCGGGGCCGCCCTCTTGGGCCGCGGCGGGCGGTGGGGGGGGGTCTCCTCGGCCAAGGGCGGGGCGGGGCTGAGGTGAGCTGCTCCCGGCCCGGCGGGGGAGGGGGGGGCGGCGGTGGCGGCGGGTGGGGCCAGGCCCCGGGGTTGGGGTCGGGGGGGCCGGGGGCGGCGGGGCCGGGCCGCTGGGAGGGGGTTCCCCGGGGTGGGGGCGGAGGGGAGCGGGGGGCGGCCGTGACTTTCCTTCCCGTGTCGCCACGCCCAGGCCCGGCCTCTCCGCACCATGCTGGGTTCCGGGTTCAAGGCGGAGCGCCTGCGGGTCAACCTCCGCCTTGTCATCAACCGCCTGAAGCTCCTGGAGAAGAAGAAAAGTGAGTCGGCCTCCTCCGGGACCTCCCTTCGGGAAGCTGCCCAGGTCGGAGGGAGGGAAGCCTGGGCCACTGCTGGTCATTCCAGGATGGGCTGGTGGCCCCCCACCCGTTGTTCCCGGCTCCCTGCCTCTACTAGAAGTCCCTGGGAGGCTGGTTTGGGCTGTGCTCCACTGGTAGAGATCAGGAGGGTAATGAAGCACTTTCGGGTTCTCTCCTTGGGACCACTTCCTTGGGGCCGAGTGGGCAGGTGGAGTGCCTCTAGCTGTCTCTTTGCCTTGCAGCTGAGCTGGCCCAGAAGGCAAGGAAGGAGATTGCAGATTACCTGGCTGCTGGCAAGGACGAGCGGGCTCGCATCCGTGTGGAGCACATCATCCGGGAGGACTACCTGGTGGAGGCAATGGAGATCCTGGAGCTGTACTGTGACCTGCTTCTGGCCCGCTTTGGTCTCATCCAGTCAATGAAGTGAGGAGTGGGATGGGATGCTGGGTGCTCCAGTTGGGGGGCCCACTCTTTGCCAGAGTGAGGTTCTGTCCGGCGAAAGGGCAGCGCTCTCCCTGGGAGTTAAGCCTTGTGTGCTTCCTGCAGGGAGCTGGACTCAGGACTGGCAGAGGCTGTTTCCACCCTCATTTGGGCTGCCCCCCGCCTGCAGTCGGAGGTCGCTGAGCTGAAAATTGTGAGTGATGCCCGCAAGGGACTCCCTGTTCCTGCACTTGCCACATGTGGCACTCCCAGCGGCACACCACCTTTCTCGGGCTTGGCACAGCTTGCAGGGCTGTGCTTTTCAGGAGGTGGGGAGGACAAGATTGGCCTCGAGGCTGCCTGGGAGTTGAACTTAGTCCATCTCTGTCCCAGTTTAACTTTTCCATGTCTGTTGCTTTGCCACTTCTGCTGTGCTAGCGTGTCCCTTCTCCATCAGGTCGCTGACCAATTGTGTGCCAAGTACAGTAAGGAATATGGCAAGTTGTGCCGGAGTAACCAGATTGGCACTGTCAATGATCGGGTGAGTCTGCCGGGGAGGCCTGCCTTTGTGGGCTGTTGTCCAAGGGAGGGGGCCAGGGCCCTTCCGGAGGAACTTGTGTTTCCTTGCTTGGGAGGCGGTCCTAACCTGCCTGAGCCTAAAAGCGATTCCTAGTGTTTTCTGCCTCCTAGTTGATGCACAAGCTCAGTGTAGAAGCACCTCCCAAAATCCTGGTGGAGAGGTACCTCATTGAGATCGCCAAGAACTACAATGTGCCCTACGAGCCCGATTCCGTCGTCATGGTGAGTCGGGTGGGGGAGGGGTCCCCGTGGAGGTGGGAGGTGATTCTGCCCCTTGCGTCCCTGGCAGGTGCCAGTTATTTCTCTAGCTTGTTTAATTAAGCCTGCTTTCATCTCTTCTTCTCCCCTCCCCTTCCCTCTCCTCTCCCCAGGCTGAGGCTCCTGCTGGTGTGGAAGCAGATCTGATTGATGTGGGATTTGTGGATGACATGAAGAAAGGCGGGCGGGGAGGAGGTGGCGGTGGCTTCATAGCCCCCTTGACTGGCCCTGATGGGGTTGTCCCGATGCCTATGCCATGTCCTGCTCCCCCTTTCTCTTACCCACCTCCCAAAGGGCCAGTAAGTCTTTGCCACTCTACAGGGAAGAATGACTGAATCGGTAGAGATGGAAGAGGACCCCTGGGGTTGTCTAGTCCCACCCTGTGTGCAGCGTGGGAAATTCACAGCTACCTCCTCGCCCACACCCCCAGTGACCCCCTGCTCCATACCCAGAAGATGACCAGAAAAAAAACCCCAGACCCTCCAGGATTTCTGGCTACACCGGCCTGGAGAAAAATTGCTTCCTAACCTCAAAGTGGTGGTCGGTGTTTCCCTGGGCATGTAAGAAAGGGCCATGAGAACTGAGCACTGAGGCAACCCTTCCTGCCTTTTCTCTCATGATCTGCCTCAGTTCACAGAATCCTCGTTGCTGTCAGGTGGGGCCACCGAGCCTCTGCTTAAAAACCTCTAAAGAAGGAGAGTCCACTCCCCACTCGAGGAACTATTCTGTTAGGGAGTTCTTCTTAATGATTAGCCAAAAACTGTTTTCATTTACTTTCAACCTGTTTCTTCTGGCCCAAGAAGGGAGCTCAGTGGAGTTGGACCTGCGGGGAGGGGAGGGGGCGGCCTACAGAAAAAGGGCAACGGATTCTTCACTGTGGATGTGGGGCTGCCTGCCTGAGGCACCTTCTTTTCCTTTCTGACCTACAGGAGGACTTCAACGGCCTGCCCGTGGGGACCTACCAGCCTTTTCCCAGCCTTCACCCTCCTCAGATCCCAGCTACTCCTCCAACCTACGAGTCGGTAAGTGCCAGAGCGGTTACTGGAGTTTGCAGGAAGAATGGCGGTTGAGCAGCCCCCAGTGAGACTTCTCAGGCCAGCTGCTACCCTTACGGCAGAGGCCAGCCGGGAAAAGAAGGCTCTTCCCCACTATGGGCGTGGAAGCTGTTTTTGCATGTGCTCTGTTCGGCTTTGGGTGATGAGTTGAAGGGAAGGCAGGCTGTGTCTGGTCTCCGTAGCACAGGCCTCCTCCCCCTCCCCGTGACTCTGCACCAAATTCTGGAGGGTAGGTTGTGTGCCCCTTGGCTGTCTGGTGGCTCATTCCCCCTGCTGCCACCTCAAAGAGCCACTCTCCCCGGCCCCTCCCCAAACAGGCCCAAGTGAGGGTATTAAGGGTAAAACGAGCACATTCCTCCCTTTGAGTCCTGTGATTGAATATAGGGAAGGACCCCATCCCCATCCCCGTGGGTGCGAGGGGCGCAGTGACTGGGCATACTTGCACTGCTGTGCAACTCTCCTGGGGAGTTTCCTCTTGGGGAGAAGGGAAGCTCCTGTGCCAACCCAGCTCTTGCCTCTTTCAGATCGATGACGTTGGTCCTCACAAGGATGTGTCCTCCTCCTCCTCCCCCCGTGCGTCTGGTGAGTCTTCTGGGATGAGCTGGAGAGGAGGTGCCGTGAGCCTGTGTCAGCTTCTGACTGCTGGGGTGGTCCTGAGAACGGGGGGCGAAGGGAGTTCTGCAGGGCAGCAGAGGTGCTCTTCTGAGTGCCCCAGGCTCCGTGGGCCCTGGGCTGCTGAGTTGGGCACAGTGGTTCAACCCAAAGGGTTGTGCAATTCCTTGTTGGACATCTAGTTTGAGTCCTGGCTTCGTGGAGGGGATCACCGGTATAGTATAGGGCTGGCTTCTGGGAAGGGAAAGCGTGAGTCACTCCTTTCCTATGCAAGAGGGATCATGCCAGGGCGGGCTGGTTTCTCTGCCCTGGTTGGCCGTCTCTTGCTGTGGCTGCTGCCCCTCCTGCTGGCCCCCTGGTGCCATGGGGGTGGGCTGTGCTGGACTGCTCCTGTTGCTCCCCTGTCTTAGAAGCCGCAGCAACTGTTTCTGTCTTGGGTGGCCTCCTGCTCCTGCCAAGGAAGCCGTGGCAACGGTGTGCACTTTGTCCCTTGCAGGCCCTGGACTGAAGCCAGACGCAGTGGCAAAGCCGCCCAGCTTGCAAGATAACTTTGTGCTGCCAGAGTTGCCCTCTGTCCCAGACACGCTGCCTGCTGCCTCTGCTGGCGCCAGCACCTCGGCCTCGGAAGACATTGACTTTGATGATCTCTCGCGAAGGTTTGAGGAGCTGAAGAAGAAGACCTAAGAGAGGGGAGCCAGGAAGGGGACCGGCCGGCTTGCTGTGGCCACGCGCACACTCTCCTCTTCTCTCTTCTTCTGGCCTTTCTTCCTGCTGTACTTACACCAAATGCCGCTGCTTTTCTGATGCCTGCTGCTCCGGGAGGGAGACCGGAGCGTCTGGGACAGTCGGACAGAGGCTGTGCTTCCTGAGCAGAGTATGGGGGGGGGAGATGTGCAAGGGCGCCCCCCACCCCCGGTTCTGGTGGGGCACCAGCCTCAAAGGTTGTGGAACAAAAAGCCGGCTCCTACCAGGGGCTCGTGTTGGTCCTAGGTGGCTTTGTTTGGCCTGCTGCGTTCTCAGGGAGCCCTCTGGGGCCTTTATTCCTTTTCTCTTTGGGGAAGGCGGCGCCACGTGTCTGACTGACACAGGAGGCAAGGCTCTTGTGGGCTCTGGGGCCTCTTCCCCCCCCCCCCAGAAGGGGCCCCCGGCTCTGTTCTCACGCAGACCTGGACTCTGCCCTGGGCTTGGGGCCGGCACTTGCCTTGTGCCTGCCTCCCAGTTCTTCTCTCACTCACCCGCCTTACTGGCCAAGCGGCCGCCTCCCCTTCTGTCCTGGACCAGCCCTGGTGGTGGGAGGCAGCCTCTGCCCCTCCCGTCCGTCTGTCATACTTTTTCCGCAGCTTTTCTTAGAACGGTGTGGTGGGTTTGTACCTTCTCTGTTGACTCAATAAACTTGAGGAGCCCTCCTCTCTGGATTGGGGCAGGAGCTGCACACCCCACCCTGGTTTATTTCGGGAGCGGGAGGGAGCCGTCACAGAGACACTGGATCCCAAGCAGCCTCTGTCCTGGGCTCTGTGCCTCTCAGGATACCTCAACCTGGTTGCAGGGCCCCCGAGTTAAGGGGGAGAAGGTCCCCCCCCAGCTCGCTTCACCTCTGCATCTCTCGAGCGCTACTCGCCATGGAGGTAAAGCCCATAAACAAAGAAAACACTCAGAGGTTAGCTTTTTATTTTGGATTCCAGGTGATGTTTTGGCAAGGTCGGGAACAATGTGGTTTCCTTTCTGCAGAAACTGAATGTATGAGACACCTTGGTCAGCTGAAACGTCTCTGAGAGAGCACCCACCCCACCCACCCCCGCCTTCTCCTGGCCCCTGAAAGGTTTGTTTTCCTCAGCAAGGAGAGGTGTGCCCCTCCCCTGGAGACCTGTTCAGGGCCTGGCCAGTCTCGGGGGGGGGGGCCTGCTTCTGAACCACCATGGGGATATGAAATCCTGCACTTGGCGAACTCCTAGAGGGAAGGAAGCAGTTCAGTCCCCCCTCCCCACTGGTGGGGGGGCCCTGGGCTTAGGCACCTCCCTTCAGGAGGGAAAGGCTGGGAGCAGCTGGTGACTTTGGCTGTTCTTTGGGGCAGAGCAGGGAAGGGGCCGTGGTTTCTGCACGGGGGAGTTTTGGGACAAGGGAAGAAGTAACACATTGCAAAGAGGTATCTTGGCTGGAAAGTGTGACCGGGCCCGACCCCACCCCACCCCACCCCAAGATGCCTGGAGAGGGGGAGGAAGAGACACTACTCTCCAGTCCAGCAGAGTGTTGGTTTTTTTTAATGAAGTTAGAAACTCCAGCCCACCCTGTGTGGTGTCTGTGCTGATGGCCAGGGGGTGGGGGTGGGGTTCAGTCCTCTGCAGCTCCACCACAGGCAGGAAGTGGCCCCCCTTCTTGATTCCCAGCAAGCTGGAGATCTTCAGCTGCACCAGCTGCCCCACGGACTCCTCTTTGGAGGCCTGCAAGAAGGCGAGGAGTGCTGTGGTGAGCCTGGCTCCCTCGAGCAGGTGGGGAGGAGCTGGTTGGGGCCCCGCGTACCTTCAGGGCCTTCATCTCCCTGCTGAAGACGGTCAGGAGGGCAGAGACAAGCAGGTTGAGGACCACAAACACCATGGAGAGGATGCTGCTGACCAGCAGGAGGGAGCCCAGCACGGGGTCCAAGGCAAGGACCTAGGCCAGACACAGAGCACAGCATAGACATCTGTGGTGGTGGTGGTGCTGCTGCTGCTGCCGCCACCCCCTGAGCCTTCCTGCCTGGGCTCTCCCACCCAGCCCATGACGTGCCAGGGTAGAGCAGTGCCGTTGAACTCATTTGGTGGGAGGGCTGGGTTTGACATAAATTGGGCTTTGTTGGGCCAGGGCATGTCTGTCATAAAATGCAATCTGCTGTAGTGGTTAAGTGTGTGGACTCTAATCTGGGTTTGGTAACCCACTCCTCTACTTGCATCTTTTGGATGATCTTAGGCAAGCCATAGTTCTGTCAGAGCTTTCCTTGAAAGATCAGTTGTTGAAAGAGCTCTCAGCCCCATTTACCTCACAGGGTGTCTGTTGTGGGGAGGGGAAGGGAAGGGAGCCACTCTGAGTGAAGGGCGGGGTATAAATCCAGTCTGGCTGGTCTCAACCCCCCCCCCCAAAAAAACATGCTTGCCTAAACAGGTGGGATAATAGTGAGATTTTGCAAAGCAATTTTTAAAATAAAGAAGCACAAGGATCACAGCAGAAGGAACACCCCCCCCCCCCCGCAGCTCCTACCTGTGAGGAGGACTATGGAGGCCCCACCCTCTGCTCTTCATACTCCCCAGGCAACTCAAGTTCAGAGCAGCGAGAGTGGGGAGGGGGGAGAGGAGAGAGCCTCATTCCCAGCCCATGGGCCGTCGGTTTGACACCCCTGCTCTAGAGAGCATCCGCCAAGCACTCACCGCTTTGTAATTGAATATCCCAGCCAGCAGCCCCACAATGGTCACCACAGAGTCAGAGAAGCTCTTGAAGCTGACGATGCTCCATCCAAACAGGAGGTTACTCTGTATGGTGCCAGGAGAACGGGGGGGGGAGAGGAAGAGGACCAGGTGTGTGTGGGGGGAGAGGGGGCGGGGAGTCCCAAGTTTCTCATCCTGTTTCCAGCCCTGGCCTTACGGGCCTCCTCCATCTAGTCAGTTGCGGTAGAAGGCTGTGTTTCCTCTCAGCTTGAGTTAATGTGAGCTGGCTTACAGTCTTTTAGCCTCTGGCTCACACGTTTTTCTTAGCTCAGGAAGGAGGGCTCCAGAGCAAACTAATTCATGCGGTAGCCAAATTGCTGGCTCACGACTTTAACGCCAGGAGCTCACTAAGTAGAATTTTTGCTCTTGGGACTCCACGGCTTAGAGGGAGCGCTGGCCGAAGGCCCCCAAGGGAGGTGGGGGTGCCTTCCCCGAGGCCCTCCTCGGCTGTCGCCTGGCCGCCCTCGCACCGCCGGCTCCCCTCCCCCCTCCCCCCGATGGGCTTTGTTGGGACAAGGCAAGAAAAGAAGGGGCTGGGGAGGAAGAGTGGCTCCCCCACCCCACCCCACCCGGCCTGATGGGCAGGCAACAGTGGCCACCTCCAGGTCTCGCCCGCTCTGCTGCTCAGGCTGCTTGTGCGCTAGAGTCCCGTCCCCCGTCCCCCCCGGGTGGTGACACCTAACAGCCCGTGGCCCAAAAGACGCATCTGGATGATCTGCTATGGCCCTGCTGGGGTATTGCCCCCGCAGGTCGGCCCGGCAGCCGCTTGCACCCTTCTTACGGCAAAGGCGTAGGCAGTCAGGAGCACCAGAAGGGTGAGCAGGAACCCTGGGATCTCGTCCCAGGCCTTCTGCAGCGTCCGGGTGATGAGGTGCATCCGGGGATTCAGGCGAAGCAGATTCCACAGCTTGACGGTCGCCAAGGCCACCAGGAAGGCGATCAGGTAGGTGAGCGCCGCATCTGTGTTTGCCACCGCCGAGACCCGGACAAACCTGCAAGGAAGCCACGGGGGCTGTGCTGTCCCTCTGAAGGCCAGCAGGGGTGGAGTGGTGTGTGCCCCAGAGCCAGGGGGCCACACCTCACCCGTCTCCTGGCATGTGCCACCAGGTACTGACCTGCTGCGGTCTTGGCGATGCTCCCTCAGGACGCTGGCTGCCAGGAGCCCCCTCCTCACATACAGACCCACCACGGTCACGCTGATGAGGACACGGGAGGCATCCAGCAGGTTCCTCTTGGCGCGGAAGTGCCTCCATTTCTGCCGCTTCAGGCCCCGGCCCTGCATTTCACCGGGGGGGGAGAGGAGGGAGGGTGTGTGTGAAAAGGCAGCTTCTGCCCAGACAGGTGTTGTGGGTGGCAGTGTGGACTCTGGGCCCGCCTCCGTGGAGGTGCCACAGGTACTGCCCCTTGGAAACCCAACAGGCCTGGCTGGAACTCCCTGTAGAGCCCACTGCTCACCTGCGCCACAATGTCGTACAGGAGCAGCAAGAGGAAAGCGAGGTGGGCACAGGCCAGCGGAACAAGCATTTGGCTGCTGGGGTAGAGCCGCAGGATCTGCAGGGCGGTAGAGCTGGCGACAGCTCCTGCTGGGGGGAGGGGGGGCATAGTCGGGCTGGGGCGTGATGGGGCTGGGGGGCCGGCCAAGGCCCCCCCCCACGCAGCCCGGGACCAGGCCTCAGCAGCTCTCTTCTTTGGAAAGAGCACGGCCCGCCCCCCCGCTTGCCTATCCCGTTGCTTTCCAGCATCACCGTGACGGCGCAGAAGAGGTTGACGTTGGCATTGTAGACAGTGAATTCCACCAAGACAGCTCTCGTGCACCTGTCCAGCCACTTATCCTGAGCCAGAGCGTGGAGGACTCTAGAGGAGACATGGATGCGAGGAGACAGGAAAGAGCTGGCCACCTCATTACAGGGTGGGAAAGGAAAGGAGGGGGTGGTTGCTGAACAGGCTTGATTACTGTGACTCGCTTTATGCAGGCTTGCCCTTGAGGTTGATCCAGAAACTCCAGCTAGTGCATGATGCAGTGGCACACCTGTTGGCTGCCTCGCCCGTGCTACACCAATTGCACTCGCTACTGACTGAGTACCGGATCTGCTTCAAGGTGCTGGTATTGACCTTGAAAGCCCAGTGGGGCCAGGGACTGGCACATCTGAGGGACCACCTTTCCCCATATGTGCCCCAGAGAGTGTTTCACTGGGCAGACCAGCATTTGCTTGTTGTCCCCGGCCCAAAGGACATCCGTTCGGCCTCAGCCAGGGCCTTGGCTGCCCTGGCCCCAACCTGGCGGGACAGGCTCCCACCTGAAATCAGGGCCCTGTGGGACCTATTACACTTCCGCAGGGCCTGTCAAATGTACTCCGCCTCCCTTGCTGAAGCTCTCCACCTGGCACGGCCCACCTGAGAAGATCTTATAGGCTGGTTTATGGCCTGGCTGCTCCAGTTTTTTGAGAACACCGTATTTCTACCTTACAGTGCCATCTGCTCTCAACAACTTTCTTGCTTTTAACTATTTTAACTACTTATTTCTTATATCTGTTTTAATTGTTATTGTGGACTTGCTGCTGCAACCTGCCCTGAGCCCACTTGCGGGGGGGGCGGACGAGAAGCCGAGGAAATAAATACGTATAAATTGAGCACGGCAGTCTCAGCTGTCTCGTAACGGGCTAATGTGGGGCACCACTCTCTGCTGTTGGCGAGTTCTAGACAAAGAGGAGACTAACAGGCAAAGTCCAGACTGAGTCCTAAAGGACTCGCTTTGTGGAGCCCTGGCTAGAAGCCTTCATTAGGGAGAGACAGAGCTATCGTCCAGATCACCCAAGTGGAGTTCATATCCAGGATTAGGGAACCTCTAGACACCAGGCCGCCAAACGACAGCAAGGCCTTTGTGTTCTGCCCAGAGCACCTGATTTGCAAAGAGTGTGCTGTGCATGCACCAGTTCTGCAAGAAGTCCTTAACTTATCCTGGCAATTGCACACCCCTATGTCTCTCCTGAATTCTGTGCAAGCTGGAAATCAGAGTTGGGAAGAGCTTCCTACTTCTCAGGGTGCAGATGAGGTGACCAGTGAATGGAGAGCTTCCTGGAAATGCCAGCTAAAATGACAGTGCCACAAGACGGGAGTGTAGGGCAGAGGGGACACTGGCCAGTCTATCCAAACAGACGGGAGAGCCTCCCCGCTCCCTCCCCCACGGTCACCAGCCATACCACTTTGGTCCTGCAGGCGAGACAACGCAGAGGACTGGGGGGAGCAGAGTCCCACTGGGTGGCTCAACACCGCACCCCACCAGACCCAAGCAGCTTGCTCTGTTGTCTCTCTCCCGGTCCCCCTACCTGTTGGCATGGCTTCCATTTCTGCCAAGATCTGCCAGGTAGCCCCCTCCTGGATAGACAGCAAACGTCCCCCTGGTAGGGTACTCTGCAAGGGTGGTCTCGCTCTGGTAGACCCAGGCATTCTCCTGCGCTCTGTCATGAGGCTCCCAGTGGGAATGGGGGCACCCTCCGTCGTCCTGACTGGCAGCACAGAGCTCGTGCCAGGGCTGGAAGAACGCTGGCCCTCGCTTCTCTGGGTCCCCCTCAGCCCGGATCTGCCGGAGTCGCACACTGCCCACCAGGAAAGCGTTGGCATCCCTGGCCAAACCTGGAAGAGAGGGCAGAGCAGCAGTGGTTTGGATGGCGCCCATGAGCCCAGAGAAACAGCCATCCACCCCCCCCTCCCCGCATGTGAAGTGGGAAGCAAGATGGGCCGTCTAGCAGGCTGCCAGAGCTCCATGCGGGCAGGCCTCTCTTTGTGCCCCCCTACTCCCCCCCCCGCTGGATCCCGGTGCCACCCTCCTCTCACCTTCCGAGCCACGATAGATGCTGGGCAGCAGGGTGTGCCTAGCCCAACCATACACCTGCTCGAGATTCTGAATGCTGCCCACGTGGCGCATGAAGCTTCTTTGAAGAGCGTCGTTCAGGTAGAACTCACTGGGGGTCCTCTCAGCATAGCAAAGGACCATCAGCACAGCCAGGAACATGAGCTGCACTGGGGGAAACCGAAAGGGAGGGGCTGGGGGACTCCATCCGAGACCATCCGCCTTGTGCTGAGGGCTGCAGGAGGAGCCGTCTCAAAGCAGCTAGTTCCAGCAGAACAATCAACTGGTCCCCCCTCCCCCCCACTGATGCTGAGCCTGCCAGGGGTGCAGGAAGAGACGCACGGGTTCGGCTGGTGAAAAGCGGAGGATGAATGAAGTAAATAAACGAGTCAATCTTTTCAGCAAGCTGCCCATTATGACTCCAGGATCTCACTTCCAGTCAGTCGCTGTCAGTTCAGATGGTTTTGAGCCCAAATGTGTGTCGCTTTACACGGACTCGGACCTTCGCCTGCTGTGTTGCAGGAGAGATCCTTTGACGGCTCTTCCCATCCAACCAGCTGTGATCCTCAGCATTCTGGATCATATCACCTCACCTGCAAACCTGGCAGGGACGGGCTTAACTTTCCTGGGGGCCCAGAATCACGCCCAACCCCACCCCACCCCCAGGGCAACCCTGGTCCCAAGCAAGGTGCAGCCTGAGCCCCCAGAGTGGGGGGGACGACACAGAAGCCGGAGTGGAGACTCCTCCACTGCCACGGCAATGAAATTGGGGCACGGGTGCCAGCAGGTCCACACCTGCCCGCTTCCTCCCCGCGCACCCCTCCGGCCCACCTGGGGAGAGGATGCCAGCTTGAGGCACCAGCCCGCACCCCTTGCAGGACAGCCCAGCAGGGGGGTGGCGTGTCTCACTTCTTAAGCAACTGGCCGGCTGCTGACCTGAAGCCACTGCTGACGGCCACGACTCCAGAGAGGACGTCAGCGGAGGCATCACAGCAGCCGACTGGCCAGGGTCCCTCTCCCTCTGCTGGGCCCGGGGCAGTTGGGCGAGGTCACCCCTGGGGCCCTGGCCACTTTGCTGCTCTCTCCGGATCATTTATGAGCAGATCAAAGGCCCCCAGTCCCAATACTGATCCCCGGGGACAAGCCCCCTCCCTGTCCATTTGCCCCTTCCCCCTGCCCCTTCACCACGAACCCACAAGAGTATGCGTCCTCTTGTCCCATGTGAGCTTTGGGAGATTTTGGTGAGGGGCCTTCTCAGACAGTCTTGGGGGAAGCCCACGTCTGACATGTCTCCTGAACCATCCTTGCCCACGCGCTTGTTGAAGCCCACGTGGTTATGCAGAGGCGGAGCCATTCCGCAGCTGAGTTCCTCGGGTGCCGGCCGTCTGGACCTGGCGCTGACTTTGCCGCCTGCATTGGATCCAGTTCTTCCGACAGCCTTCCCGGAAGCCGCAGCTCCGCCACAAACTGCCCCATGTCGAGGGAGTGATTTGATGCAGCGGGCCCGCCCTGGCCTCAAGGACCCGGCTCTGTTCCTCGGGCCCCCCCCCGCTGCCATCCCTCGGCAGCCCTCCCTCCCTCCCTCCCTCCCTCCCTCGGGCTACCCAGTGGTCCCACGACCACCCTGGCCAGCTGCTTCTTCTGGGGGAACCTGCCGGGACAGAGTCCCAGGACCTCTTTGACAAAATTCCTTTAAAAAATGTCTAAAGGTTCATGGGTTGGCAGTACACAGACTGCGAACTTCATTTCCCTCCGGAGAGAACTTCTGCCACCTCTTCCTTTAAGTGCCTGGCGGGCACCTCCACAGGCAGAGAGTCCCCCCTGGCTTGTCGGGGGGGGGGGGCCAACAGGCCGCTCCGCGCCCACGCTCCCCGCTCCCCCCTCCGGGGGTGGGTGTGTAGGTGTGTGTGTGTGTGTGTGTCTCGCCCCCTCCCCCCCCCTCGCCCGAGCGCCGCCCCCCACCCCCCACCCCCGCGCGGAGAGCCCCCGGGCCGGGCGGCCGCCTTCTCCTTACCGGCGATGTCCCGGAGGCAGGCGTACAGCTTCGTCTCCCGCGCGGCGCGCTCCTGGGGCCGGGCGGCGGGCTGCAGGGGGGCGGGCGGCAGGCGGCGGCGGGGGGCGGCGGCAGGGGGCGCCCTTCTGCAGGAGGAGGAGGAGGAGGGCTGGGCTGGGCTGGGGCGGGGCGCCGCTCTCCCTCCCGCCCTCCCTCCCTGGGGGCTGGACTTACGGGCGAGGAGCAGCGCCCGCCGCAGCTCCCGCTCCTGGCCCCGGTCCCGCCACAGCTCGCTCCGCCGCATCAGCGAGAAGATCCCGGTCAGGGCCAGCACCTGCGGGCGGGAGGGCGGGCGGGAGGTGAGCGGGGGCGGGCGGGCGGGCGGGCAGCCCCCAGGGCGCCTCCCCCGCCCGGCCCGGCCCGGCGGCGGCTCACCTTGAGGGGCTGCACGAGGAGGAGGCCCTGCAGCTGGGCGAGGGCCATGCTGGCGAGCCAGTGGGCGGCCTGGGCCCGGCTCAGCCGCAGGCTGTACAGCACCGTGAAGAAGCCCGACGCCAGGCCCGCCCCGCCCGCCACCAGCCAGCACGCCGCCCGCAGGCGCCCCGCCGACAGCAGCAGCGGCAACAGCCGGACGCCGCCGCCGCCGCCCCCCACCCCCGAGCACCGCGCCCCGCCGCCCCCGCCCGCCGCCGCCGCCTCCTCCTCCTCTTCCTCCATCGGGATGCTGCTGCTGTCGCTGCGCGGGCGAGAGAGAGGGAGGGGGGGCAGGCCCCCATTCAGAAGAAGAGACGAGGGGGTTGGAACCCCCCCGCCCCCCGGAGGCGCCCCCCCTGCCCCTGCAAGGCGGGCGGGGCCGAGAGCGCCCTGGCGGCTGGAAGGGAGGAAGGGCTCTTTCCCAGGGACAGCTCTTGCCAGAACTCACGACTGACCCAAAGGCACCCCGGCACGGGGAAGCACACCCGGCGCTCCCGGGGGGGGGGGGGGAGAGTCGGCGCACTCCGCCACCACCCGGCCACAAACTGGCATCCGCCGCCCCCCCCGCCGCCTCCTCCTCCGGGGGCCCTTCCGCTCCCACGGGCGCCTGGGCAGAGGGGAGCAGAGTCCCGGGGGGGGGAGGGGGCCCCAGAGCCGGAGGCCTCCCCCGCGTCTCGGCCTCAGACCCCGAAGGGTGGCGCGGGCCGGAGCCGGCCGCAGCAGGGGGAGAGAGAAGGGGGGTTTGGGGGGGGGAGCGGCTCACGGGGGAGGGTGGCCGCCAGGAGGGCCGCCCAGGGCACCCGGAGGGGCCTCTGGCTCCCCGCGAGTGAGCGCCAGGAGTTGTGCCCCGTCGGGTTGCCAGCTTCCCCGGGGGAGGCGGCTGGAGGTCTTCTTCTGCTGCTAACCCCTGATCTCCCTGCTACGGAGAGCGGTTCACCGGGAGGAAACGGCTGCTTCGGGGGTGGGGGGGGGTGAGGGTGTAGGTGCCTGTGGCCTCCACGGCCTTATACCCCACTGAAGCGCCTCCCCCAAACCCCGCCTCCCTCAGCCCCCACCCACAAAATCTCCAGGAATTTCCCAACCCGGAGCTGGCAGCCCTAATTGGATGGGATGGAACTGCCAGTCTCACCCGATGGGTTACTCCACCTTGGGCAGCGACACCAGTGGTCACAGGCAGGGCTTTTGTGTTGCTTTTGAAAAAGAGGTGCGGGAACTCCCCGGAGGGATAGGAAGTTTCCAATCCCTCTTCTGAAAACTCATGAACTTTTAAACATTTCAAAAAGAATTTTGTCAAAGAGGCTCCGGGACTCCAGTTCAGCACAAAGCTCATCCTCGGGCCTCCTTTTGACTGGCCAGCCTGAACTGGGCCGGAGCTGGCCGCCAGGCACAACAGGAGAGGGTTGGTTCCAGTTCTGCCTGCTTAGCCAATGTGGTGCTCTTGCAAAAAGTCACGGGGGGGGGGCTGGGCCTGGCTGGACTCTGCCTTTGCCGGGGTGGTTCAGGGCGGCCAGAGACCCCCTTCCCGTTTGGGGGCTGTGGCCCTTTGGATTAAGGGGGCATCCTGTTGTGAGAATCTAGGAGGAGTTACTTCACCCTTTGTTATTCAATTCTCGCCGCTCTTTGCTCTTGTTTATATATTCCTGCACATTGTTTTAATAAAGCACATTAATCATATTTCGCTGTGTTTCTGCATTCGGGGGGCTTCGATCTGAATCTAGTTACCTTGGCCCGGCCAGCTAAAGCTATGGTTGCTGCTGCTGCTACCAGAGTAATTTTGTTTTAAAGACTCACCTTGTGGGTGGTCTACCTTGCAGAGTGGGTTGAGTTTTAGGGAACTAATGTCTCCTTGACACGTTGTGACAGCCTTCAGGGATATGAATTGACTCTCTTGACACCAAGTACCTGGGCTGCTTCAGGCCATGCTGGGGGTTCCACCGCTGCAGCTGCTGCTGGAGTCGGTGCAGCTGGTCCAGGGCATGCAGGTGGTCATAAGGGTTCTGAAGGCTGCGCCCATCCAGGCTGCGCAGCTGAGCCTCCAGGTTACGCACTACGTGGCACAAGTAGCTGTGGAGAGTGCCGGATCGCTCTGCAAAGCGGGGGGGTCAAAGGGGGGTCAGGCCCTCGGCAACTGCCGCCAAGCCTGGGCAGGTTCTTTACACTCCTAACACAGATGACATGTCTGTCTCGGTGCACGGCCATTTCCCATCTGCTCTCTGTCTCAGCGGGACCCATGTCTGCGTGTGTTCCCTCCACCAGCTCTCTGTACCTTGCGCGAGTCTTTCGGGGTCCTCCTCCAGCTGCCGGAGAGAGGAGCGGACGAGAGCGCACAGGCCAGCCACCAGCTCCGGCATTTGCTTCCAAGCCCCAGGGAACTCGGCCAAGTCTTGGCCTCGGCACAGCGGATTCTTGTACAAGAAGCCCACGGTCTCCGTCAGCTCCTGAGGAAGGAGTCAGCAGGATGGCCCTGGTGGAACGGCTCCCGGAGGGGGGGTGCACAAGGTCTGGTGTCCCCCCCGTTTGGACTGTGCCCCTCGGCTGTGTCACTCCCAGGGGTCTTCCTCCGCGAAGCCCAGCTCTGCAAACGAGGCACTGAGTCTTCTTCGCACAAGAGCTAACGGATGCAGCTGAAGTGGCGTTACCTGCGATTCCACAACATGCAACATACTCTGCCGGGGGGGGGGGTACTGCAAGGTGAGTGCAGACAGCCACAGCCGGGGACTTGCTCAGCCACCGGCGGGGGATGGGGGATGCGGTGGCCAGATCCAGGTGGGGGAACTCCTGGAGATCTGGGGACGGCGCCTGGGGAGGAGGGGGACCCCCTCAGTGCTGGGGGACTCCATGCCACGTGATCTCCATTGTCTGGAGATGAGCTGTAATTCTAGGGGATCTCCAGGACCCACCTGGAGGATGGCATCCCTAGGGCCCCACTGGGAGCCTGTGGGAGGGAGGCGGCCTGCCCCCCACTGGCAAGGCACTCGGCACCAGGGTGTCCTTACCTGCTGAATGGGTGTGATTGTGGGCAACGGCTTTGAGGGCGCCGCCACCGGCTGCGGGAGCTGGGGGTCCACGGCAGGGGGAGGGGAGGCTCCGGGGCAGGTGGCTGGGCCCACCGGAAGATGTTCACGATCAGCAGGTGAAGCGGCAGCAGGAGGACGGTTGCCTCCAGGCTGACCACTACCTCCTGCCAAGTGACCACTGCAAAGGGCCCTGCAAGAAGGTGAGACAGATGCCCCTGGGCACAGCTCCTCCTTGCCTGCCTGTCCCGTCTGCCCTGGCTCCCCAGCAGAGACTGCCATTCTGGCAATGGGGGGGGGGCAGGGGCAGAGGAAAGGCTGCGCCGTGTCCCCCCCCCGCTCTGCTTGGGAAGGCCACCTCTGCCGCGGTGGGGAGCCCTGGCCTCCTCCAGCACCCCTCTCTGTGGGAGGAGCTTGGCAGCACTGGCTCCTCCTCCTCCTCCTCCTCCTCACCTGGCTGGTGCTCTTCCTCCTCGTCCTCCGCCCCCCGCCAGAACATGATGTTGACGAGCATGGCGCACAGCAGGAGGGCGAGGCAGCAGGAGAGCCGCTGCACCCGGGTGAAGGGGCTCCACGCCGAACACGTCACCACCGACAGCCACAGGTGCTCCTGCGTCAGCTTCTCCACCAGCCCCGTCCAGAAGAGGTGCCTGCGGGGTGGGGGGTGGGAGGAGTGGGGGGTGCTGTGGATGAGCCGGGGCCAGGAGGGCGTGGCGGGGAGGGCCCCTGGCAGCCCCACTCCCTTCTTTGGGGCCCTTTCCCCCGGACGCCATCCTACTGTCCACAGAGAGAAAGATTCTCTGCGCACACTCAGAGGACATTCCAGATGTTCCATGGCTGAACTGGCCCTTCCAAGTAGGCTCTGGGGCTCAGTCCAGCTGCTCTTTGGTTCCCGGTGGCCCCGGGTCACATGGCAGGCACCGGCTGGGGGGCGGGGAGGGGTTCAGGAGGTACCCAAAGGACCGGAGCTCCTTGTCGGAGGCAGCGACGAAGACCTTGTCCACTTGGCCATCTTCCATGTCCGCCGCCAGCCAGCAGGCACATGGGAAATGCCACCTCTTCCTGGCAGCCAGGTCACTGACAACCAGCCGGCGCACAAACCTGGGGACAGCTCCTGTCAGATGTGGGCACTGCCACACGGCAGCAGGACATGGCAGCAGAGGGATCTGCCCCCCTCACCCGGGGGGAGAGGGGTTTGCCCCAGGGCTCACTGGCTGGAGGCCCGGGCAAGACCCTCCGCTCCCCACACCGACCTCAGGAGCTGCCAGGGCGACTTCCCCGTGGCTTGCTTGGTTGGCCTCTGGCGCAGTGGCACCCCTGTGCTAGCCCAACGGAGGCAACCACCACACCTCGAGAACCGGAGCACCTGACGGCTGCCCTTCACGGCTCTCTCTCTCTCTCTCTCTCTCTCTCTCTCTCTCTCTCTCTCTCTCTCTCTCTCTCTCTCTCTCTCTCTCTCTCTCGGCAAGCAGCAGCCGCTCCTCCCTGCCGGCCCCTCCCCTCCACCGTCCTGGGATGAAACCGGCCATCAGTCCAGGAGGCGGCCCATGGGGGGGGGGGGCAGGTGCTGTACCTCTCCTTGAAAGCAGGTACAAACCTTTGTCGATGGGCTCGTGTCTGCCCGGGGCAGGGGGGGGGCTAGGGGAGCTGACAACGCCCAGCACCTGCTAAGCTCAGACTCAGGTCCATCAGTCTCTGACTCCCACCCCCCCACCCCCAAACCTGGGCCCGAGATTTACCAGCTGGGGCTGGCCCCGGAGTTGTCGTGCCAGAGGCGGATGGCGTGCAGGGTGCCCAGCGGCTGCCAGGTGGTGAGGAGGAAGGCGTCCATGCTGCCCGTCTCAAAGCTCGGGGCTTGCGGGTGCTGCAATGGGTATGGCTCACTTCGCCCCTCCTCCCCATACAGGGTTAGGACCACCTGGGGCCCAGAAGAGGAGGAGGAGGAGGAGGAGGAGGAGGAGGAGGAGGAGGAGGAGGAGGAGAAGAAGAAGAAGAAGAAGAAGAAGAAGAAGAAGAAGAAGAAGAAGAGGAGGAGGAGGAGGAGGAGGAGGAGGAGGAGGAGGAGGAGGAGGAGGAGGAGGAGGAGGAGGAGATTGGAGTTATACCCCTTTGCCCTTCACTTGGGAGTCTCAGAGCGGCTTACAAACTCCTCTCCCTTCCCCTTCCCACAACGGACACCCTGTGCGGTAGGCGGGGCTGAGAGAGCTCTTGACAGAAAGTGCCCTTTTTCAAGGACAGCTCTTGTCAGAACTGTGGCTTGCCCAAGGTCATCCAGCCAGGTGCAAGTGGAGGAGTGGGGGATCAGACCCGGTTCTCCCAGATGAGAGTCCGCGCACACACTTGACCACGACACTGCAAACTGACGCTAAAACCGGAGGTTCACTGGGAGTCCCGCTGGGTCCAAGAAGAGCGAGCCAGAGGAGGACCTTCCTCAGCCCCTCGCCTCAGCAGGCCTGCCTCCCTCCCCCAGAGGGCTTCCGGGCTAGCTGGACTCGCTCAGGGCGGGGGTGGGGGTGGGGGTTTGAGTCCCGTGGCTGTCGAGCCTCTCCTCACCTTGGCCGAAGTGCCTGCCCCTCGACGGTAGCCTGTGAAGACCTGGACCAAGTAGCAGCGGCAGGAGGCGGTGGTGGCATGACCCGCCAAGGCTGTGACTGTCACCTGGGGCAGAGGGGCACACCGCAGAGTCAAGCCCTGGGCGGGCAGCCAAGCCGGGGGGCCTCCGAGTCAGCGCCCGCCTCCTACCCTGCACGACACCCCTCCTCCCGCCTCACCTTCCTGCTGTCTGCCTTCTGCCTCCGGTGGGCCCAAAGCAGGAGGGTTCCATAGGCCAGCAGGAGGCTGCAGAGCAAGGCCAGGCCGACGGGGTTCTGGCCCACCTGGCTCAGCAGCTGGCCCACGCGCCGGAGGTCGATCACGTGGGGCACGACCACAAGGAAGCGGCCAAAGAAGGTGAGGTGGCTGCACAGGCACTGGGTCAGGCGGAGCGTGCTCCGGGGCCCCACCTGGGGAGGAGGGAAGAGGCCTGAGGAAGAGCCCACGGAGGACCCCCTCCCCAGGCCCAGCGGGGCCTCCTTAGGCCCTTGCCCCCCCCTCCACGGGGCTGGCGGGCGGGTAGGCGGGCAAGGGCTCCCTGGCACATCTGGGCGGCTAGGGTGGCCCGCCTCCAGGTGGGGCCTGGGAGCCTCCCAGAATTGCAACTGGGCTCTGGAGAAGAGCGACCCGTTCCCCCGGAGGAAGTGGAAGGTGGGCTCCCAGGCAGCACGCTCCCCCCCCCGGCCCTCCCTCCTTGGGCTGCGCTCCCAGGCCTCCCCCAGCCCGGGATTGGAACCTGGGGCCCTGCCCTCGTCCTTGTGCACTGCGCCCACGACCGCCAGGGTGCCAAGCTTGCGGTGCCCCCTCCCCCGCAGAGGGCCCTCTCGTCTTGGCCCTCCCAGCCCCGCCGCTGGCCCCTCGCCCTACCCGGCATCCGTGGCTTCTCCAGGCCTGCTCTTGGCTGGCCCAGTGGTAGCAGCCCGTGCTGGCGATGGTGACGGAGAGGTTGCCGGGGCCCTGGGGCTGCGAAGCCACCGCTGCAGAGAGGGAGTAGGTGCCCGGGCCGGGCAGCTGCCGCTGCAGCTCCTCTGGGGGAACCACCCACACGTAGGCACCCTCTGCAGGAACAGCAGGCGGCCAGGTCGGTGGGCGGCTGGCCGAGCGGGGGCACGGGGGGGGGCCTCCCCGCGAGGGCCCACCCTCGCACACACTCTGCCGTGGAGAATCCGTGACCTGCCCTTGCCCCTGACGTTGCTCCCACCCATCCATTGACTCCTCACAACGGCTGCTTTCCCCGCAAAGGCCTCCGCCCCCCCCCCCGCCACCTTACCCTCTCGCCAGCTGCCCTTGGGCAGCGTGGTGTTGAGGAGGCAGCCGCTGCCATGGACTCGTGGCAGGGACGCCAAGCACAGGGTGATCTGGAGCGGGGCGGCAGGTCTCACGCTGACCAGCAGGGCATCCTCCAGGGATGTGACGTTCACCTCCGTGCTGAACTGCCCGCTGCTGCTGCTGCTGCCATTCAGCTGGGTGGCAGAACCCTCCACGTCCTCTCCTCCCCCGAGAACAATCTGGAAGCAGACGTGGGTCACACACACACACACCCCTCCCGGCCTCAGCAGCCCCTCCACACACCTGGCCGCAGAGCCCCAACCGGCTGGCTGGCGACTCTGTCCAGAAGGAGAACCCCTGAGGGGTGTCCCAGGGGGCAGGGCCCCCTTCTGTGGGTGCTGTCGCCCGGTGTAGGTGGAGGAGGAGGCAGGGAGGGAGGAGGACGAACAGGGTGTGGCTGTGGCGGCGTCCGTGGGTGGGTGGGGAAGGAGAGTGAAGGTGACCCCACCCCACTCCCCGATTTCATTTGTTTCCTTGTCTGCCCCATTTCTCCGCAAAGGAGGCTCGCGTCCAGATTCTGCCAACTGGAGCTGGGCGCGTGGGAGCGGCCACGGGTGAGGTTTGGCCAGGCCAGGCCAGGCCAGGCCAGGAGGAGAGTTGGACGGAGCAGCCCCACTGCAGGGCGGTCCCTCCAGCCCCCCTCGGGGGTATTTTTGGGGGAGGCTGCTGGGAGCTCTGAGAGAAGCTGCCATGTGACTGGGAGGACACCCCCTAGGAGGTCAGTGGGTGGGATTCGGTGGGTGGTCGGGTCACCGAGATTGGGACACGCCAACGAACCTCTTTGTGGCTGCAGAAACGGCCAGCTCTTTCCTGTATGGGGGGGAGCACTCCCCTCCCCCTCCCCTCCCCCAAGGCCAGCCCTGGGCCAGGCCAGGCCAGTGATCCGCCGGCGCCCGCCACGCTTCCCCTTGACCCCAGGAGGTCTAGTCTCCATGCCCGAGAGGAAAGAGGCCTCCAGCGGGCAGCCCCCCCACCTTCTACCTCCATCTCCTCCAGGAGGCCGTGGATGCCGACGGGCCCCCCTTGCTGCTGTGGACCGCGACGCTGGCCACACTAGCCATGGCCTTCCCACCGAGGGGCCTGAAAGGGTCGAGTGCAAAGGAGGCCACCTACGAGGAACGGGGCGGAAGGGGAGCCAGCTTGAGCAGCTGGGACCCCCCTATAGCCCCCTATCCGGAGGACGGAGGGCCCCCCAGCAAGGGCAAGGCCCCCCAGCCCCCCCCCCCCGCTGAGCATGGGAGCTCTCGGCCTCGACCCAGAGGCCCCCCCCGTGCCACACTGACCTGGACCTGGAGCGGGGCCTGGCCGTGCTGGCTGAGGAGTGGGGCCAGAGCGGAGGCGGAGGGGAAGGTGACGGTCAGGGGCTTGGGCCGAGGCAAGTGGAAGGAACTGTGGGGCAGGGAGGAGGCGCTGCAGCTGCCAGCGGGTGGGGGTGAGAGAGAGAGACAGAGAGAGAGAGAGAGAGAGAGAGAGGAGAAGGAGAGGCGTCCATCCTCTGTCCGTGCGGGCCCCACTGCCCTTCTCGGTGCGGGGGGGGGAGGGGGGGAGGGCTACCTGCGGAGGGTGGTGGCGAGGGCCGGAGAGTCCGCAGTCACAGAGGCCTCCGCGGAAGAGGGGGCGGCGCCCAGGAGGAGGCCGGCCTGGATCCGGGGCAGGGCTGCCAGCATCTCAGCCAGAGCTGCCCTCCGCTGCAAGAGGGGTGGGGGGCAGGCACAGAGTCAGCCGCAGCCCTGCCTCTGGAGGCGCTGCCAGCCAGCACTGGGCGGGGCGTGGGGGCCTCCCGCCCAGGGGCGCATTAAGGCTCACTGGCGGTGCCCTCAGCACTGACCCGTCTTGGTGCTCCCCCCTTGGTGCCCCTCAGCACTGACCCGTCTTGGTGCTCCCCCCCCTTGGTGCCCCTCAGCACTGACCCGTCTTGGTGCCCCCCTCATGGGTATGACTGTCATGACAAGTGAATTTGGCTCCGTCAGTTTACTTTTAAACACAGCCCACAACACTGCACCTCGCCAACAAAACATAGCAGATAAGCCCTAGGGTGGGCACCATGATCCATTTGCACTCGTTTTATCAATTTTTTATTTGTTTTTTACAAATCTTCATTTGTTTTTTTCCCCCTTTTCATCCTTTCCCCAACTTTGTGGTGCCTCCTTGGGCCCTGGTGCCCGAAGGCACGTGCCCCGCCTGCTTGACAGGGCTGATCTGCTCCTGCTCCTGCTCCATCCCCAGAGCCCTGTGGTGGGGCGGGGGATCCCCGGCCAGCCGTGGAGGGAGACTCTGCACCCACCCACAGGAGGTCCAGGAGGGGGGAGGCAGGAGCCCTCCCGGGCAGGCTGACAGGGACGGCACGGCCCCTGCCCCTTCCCACCTGCTGCTGGCTCCCACCGGAGCGGGAGGCGTTGGTGCCCACGGCCACGAGGAGGTTGCTGAGGGACTGGAAGAGAGACGCGGCTGCAGCGGCCGAGCCCGGGGAGGAGCTCTCGCCTGCCGGGGCCGCCTCCGTGGGCAACTGAGAGCTCAGGAACTGGAGGGCGTGGCTGGCCTGGGCCTGCAGAGAGAGAGAGGGAGGGAGAGAGGAGGGGGCTCTGCGGGGGCTCAGGGGCCAAGACAGGCCCGGGACCAGTCAGGCCCAGCCAGGAGTTTGGGGATTTCCTGGCCCACCTGCTGGCAGCGGGTCCTTCCCTACCTGGTCCTCCTCGGAGAGCAAGGCAGGGGAGCTGGTCAAATCCTGCAGGGCCCGGCTCGCCCTCTCCACCGCCAGTGGGTGGCCCAGGGTTGGCACCGTCTGGTTGAACTGGTACAGCAGCTGCTCCAGGGCCTGCCAGAGCAGAGTCAGGGGCTGGGGAAGGAGGCCTGGCCACAGGGAAGCCGTGTTGGATCGGGCCAGTGGCCCAGCCCGACCGGCAGTCTTCTGTGTCTCACAGGGGCCCAAACCCAGGGGCCGTCGGGGGGCCCACCAGCAGCAGGGCCAGAACTGCACCAGCGCGTCTCTGCCTTGGACCGTGCGGCTCAGACCCACTCAGGGGCCTCTGCTCCTCTGCGCTCCTCCCAAGGCAGCTCTTCCCCGGCCCGGGCTGGGTGAGGCCTGGTGCTGAGAAGGCAGCCAGGGCCCCCTCCTTCCGCCTTCCGCCTGCTCGGGCAAGGGGCTGCTGGAAGCTCTCCTCCTCCGAGCGAGCTGCACTTCCTCCCCAACAGGCCTGCCAATACCTACTTGCGGGGCGACCTGCTGCACCCACACCCTGCAGGCACTGCCAGGGACAGGGAGCAGAGCGGGCAGGGGGCAGATCCCAGGGGAGGCAAACTGGTGCCTGCCGGCACGGACGCTGCCCTACCTGTCCCTTGTCCTCCGGCGGGACGTCCCAGGGGCGGAGCGTGACGGGCCCCACAGTCGAGTCTGGTGGGGGCTTCCTGGCCCCTGGCCCGTGGTCCTGCTGGTGGGCTGTGGCCGGGGGCCAGGGCGAGCGGCGGTCTCTGGAGGGGAGGGCCCCTCGTCGGGGGTGGGCAGGGGCTGGGGGCTGCCCTGGGACCGAGTGCTGGGCCGGAGGGGCGCTCTGGGCTCTGCCGGGGTGCTGGACCGATGCTGCTCAAGGCTTCCCTGGGGGTGGCCGGGCTGCGTCCGGGGACTGGAGGTGTGCTGCGTGCCAGTGGTTGGCTGGGCAGTGCGGCTGGCATCAGTTGGGCTGGCAGCTTGCCGGTGGGTGGGGGCTCCTGCTCGGGAGCTCAGGGAGGCAGGCACAGGCTCTGTGGCGAGCGCCGGGGTTGTGGTGGCCCTCGACCTGGGGCTGCACCTGACCGTGCAGGGATGGCGTCGCTAGGAGGCAGGCAGAGCGTGAGAGCAGCCCCTCCCCCCTCCCTCCCCCCCACCAGTGCCCCCCGGGGATCCGGCATCAGCAGGGCCGCCGGGAGTGCCAGCACACATACCTGCTGGGTGCCACAGAGGACGGGCAGCGAGCGCTTGGCCCGAAACTTACCTGCCGGGGGCTGGGAGGCGCCCTGCGCAGCCTCCGGGGGCCTGAGGGAGGGAGGGAGAGACAGGGAGACAGGGAGTGCGTGCGCGGAGTGGGGGGCTGAGCTCAGGAGGGGTCTTGCCATGCCCCAGCTGGCCGGGCAGGAGAGCAGCTCTCCCAATGCACAGGACAGGAGCCCGCCCCCCGCCCCCCAGACCAACCTCGTGCCACCTGCAGCCGCCCCCGCCCCCAGCACCGCCACGGGACGCTTCCTCACCCGACTGGCAGACGAAGGGGAGCTTCTTGGAGCACGCCTCCTTCCTGGCCCAGAACTGGCCCCCAATCCGGGTGATGCTCGGGCACCCAGGCGACTGCCCTGTTGTAAGGAGGCCTTGCTGGGCACTCGGGGAGCAGAATCTGCTCCCACCCACCCAGTCCCTGTTCTGCCCACCCCACGGTCCCGGAGCAATTGCAGCAGCCGCCCCACGGAGAGCGACGGGTCCTCCTCAGCCCCAGTGGGGACCAAGCACCCTTCTGCCGAAGGCTGCAGAGGAGGGCGAGGCAGGGGTGCCCGGAGCAGGGAGGCAGGAGAGGACTGGGAACGGCCCCCCTCCCCAGCACCCCTCACCCTCTTGTGCCTGAGGCCCTTCTGCATTGGGAGCAATCCAGCTCTTGCTCCCACTGTTCAGGTTGCGCAGCAGGAAAGCTTTGATGTGGCGGTCCCAAGAATGGAGGAGGGACGCTCCACGGAACCAGCACCAGGCCTGCGCTGCTGGGAAGCTCTGGGGCTTCCGGACAAGCCGGTAGCCGGCCTCTCCCGCTAGGAGCTGGTGCGGCAGGCCGGCTGCGTGGACCCCGAGCCAGAGCCAGAGCCCCAGGCGGAGCTCCATGTTCCCTGCTCTTCTGCACGGGAGGGCCCCGAGCCACCCACTCATATTCCCTCCTCCTCCAGGCCCCTCCACCGAGGAACAAGGAGGCGGAACGAAATCCCGGACAAAAGGGCCCTGGCCAGACAGAGGCAGCTGCAGCGCCAGCTCGGGAGGGGCCCTGTTTGCACAGCTGGCAGGCCATTGTCAGGGCTCTGCTTGACAAACAGCCACCCTGCTGGCAGGCACCCTGGGCGGCAGGCGCTTCCGCCGTGCCCTGGTCGGGGTGGGCTGCCTCAGAGACTGGCAATGGGACTCCTGGCGGAGGGTGGCGGCAGAAAGCCCTTTGAAGAAAGGGGACGAGAGGTGGAGCTGCAGAGGGAGGGGGAGGGGGGCGCAGGGTTGAGCGGAGCACCGTCTCCGACGCTTTGGGGAGCCCTCCGTGCCTGCTCCTGCCGGAAGGAGACCGCTGTGAAAGCTCCAGGATCAGCACCGTCTCACACGCTCCGGCAAGGCCTCCCTGTTCCTCCACTGTAGCATTTTATTTAGTAAAGGTAAAGGTAGTTTCCCTTGCTCAAAAGCCCGTCGAATCCAACTCTAGGGTGCGGTGCTCATTTCCGTTTCCAAGCCAAAGAGCCAGCGCTGTCTAAAGACGTTTTCCGTAGTCATGTGGCCGGCATGACTACATGCCGAGGCACACAGAACACTGTTACCTTCCCACCAAAGCGGTACCTATTTATCTATTTGCAGTTTCTTGCTTTTGAGAACTGCTAGGTTGGCAGGAGCTGGGACCAGAGACGGGCGCTCACTCGTCATGTGGCACTCGGGTCTCGAACTGCTGAACTACTGACCTTCTGGTCTGCATTTCAGCGTCTTAACCACATGGCTTTGAAATATCTGTACTCCACGCCCATCCATTTCTGATTCCCAAAACAGACCTAGGAGTAGAGAAAGCAGGCGCTCTCAGGAAAGGGACTTGGAACAGAAGAGGGGTGGCGATGGTTCCCGTTCCCGGGGTGCCTGGAGTAGCTGCGGCACAATCTGGCCTGTGGCTCTGATCAGCCCTTCTCACACGAGGCCACACAGACCTCGGGAAAAGGCTGCTCAAACGACCCAGGGGCTGGCCTTCTTTACGGAGAAAAGCACAAGGAAAAATTAAGTAGAAGCATCACAATGGAGTCAGAAATATTTTTAAGAATATTTATTTTAAAAAGTAAAAAAATATATATTCAGAAATCATTAATGGTACGAGGAGACAGCAACTATGTTGTGCCTTAAATGAAACTTTGGAGTTCTTGTGGTGTTTGCGCACCCCACGGCTGCCACATGCCACAGGGAGAAAGCATGGCCGATGTAGCCTCTGCCTGGACAACAGCAAAAGTAAAGCAAAAGGAGGAGGGGAACCGGCGTACTTGAAATGGTGCAAGGCACAAAAACCTGTTGTTTTGTAATTCCATGGTCCAACTTAACATACATTCATCATAGACTGGAGAGTGCCATAGAGATGCGTATATAAGCCATAGAGACGTGTAGTCCGGATGCCAGCTGCCGCGTTTCTGTATGTGCTGCTAGCTGAGATTGGGTCCCACTGTAGCCTATTGGTTTTGAAAAAGAAGTATTTGAAATGTGGCCGCTTGCATCCGGACTACGCGTCTCTATGGCTTATGGATTTCAAGACTGTATGGATTCTCCAGGAACTATATGCATCCATCCTATGATGAATGTATGTTAAGTTGGACTATGGAGTTACATTACAACAGGAGTGAGACACACTGGAATTTTTGGGACTTTATATTTCTACACTACTGTTGTTTCTTGTAAGAACACCTTGTCTTTATCTTGTTATTGTACTCGGTATTAAAATATTATTTTTACATGTTTTCTTGTTTACCTTTAGTGATTTCAGCCAGCCGTTTTTTGTGCCTTGGACACAAAGCAAGCCAGGAGTGGTGCCATCCCTGTCCCCTCTTGAGTGACACTCCATCCCATAATATCCACTGCATCGTTCTGCCGCCCTCCCTACACCATGGCAAGACTGCCAAAGGCAGGGAGAGAGGGGGGAGCGTCCGTGGGGGGGCTTTCAGTGCCACAGATCGTGGGCCCCCCTTCCGGCTGGGAGGGGTCTCGAGAGGACCGTGCCAGCCTGCCCAGCCACTGCTCACTCCCCCCCCCCGCGCTCTGGGGCCCTGCAGGCTTCCGTCTTGTGTGTGCCCCAGGATTTCAACATGCACATGGGACTACTGAGCAGGGCCGTCTGCAAATGTGGAGACGCTCCGTCGGCGCAGTTGCATTTCTTGCTTCTGCTCAGGGTTGCCGAGTTGAATTGGTCCCTCCAGGTGCCGCTTTCCTATCTGTTTGATCTGCAGCAATGGATCTGGAGAGGCTCTTTAGCTCCATGGCAGGAAAAGTTTCCACGGCCCACTCCCATATGTTAAGCCTCTGCTGAAGGGACAGGCCCTTCCTCTCCCACCCAAGTGGCCACCCTGTTTCTGTCCAGGCAAGGCAGGTGATGTTCTCAACGGGAACTGGGCTGGACGGCGGCCAACCAACGGCAGCTCAGTTGAGACAAGACTGAGGCATGGCCTGTCACGAGGTGAGTGAATCAGGAGAGCTGCACATTCCTGGGAAGAACCAGCCTTGATGCCTGGAGGATGATTAGATCCACTCTGTGGATGATGCCTTTAAGCCGCTTCAGTGGGTTCACCGGCAGCCGCACCCCCTTCTGGAAGAAATGAGAGAGTGGGGGCCACACCGTGAAGCCGTTCCCAGGGCTGCCTTCCAAGAGTGTGCAGAACCTCCCATCTGTGTGGCTTAAGACTGCGAGGAAGTTGTTGCCTGCTGTCTCCACAGGAGGATGGATCCCTCCCCTGGAAGAACTGCCCTGGCTGCTGGGCCGGGGGGTGGGGGGACCAGAGCCCCTGCGCTCCACCACTGCCTCTGTACCACCACCACCACCGCCACCTCCTCCTCCAGAAGGCTGGCGGAGGACACACGCACCCTGCCTGGAAGGATGCCAGGAGGGCACGTGGAGGGCAGGGCATGGTACAAAGCAACCGGGGGGGGGCACGGAGTGGAATCCAGTGGCTGCCAATGGAAGCCCTGACTGGCTGGACTGAGGAGGCCTCTTGATGCCCGCCCTCTGGCCCAGGGATTCCTGGCCCCACCCAGCCAAAATGACTGTGGGCTTCCCTTGGGTCCTCATGCCAGGTGGATTCTGGGGCGCTGCAGCAGGCGGAGTCAGCACGGGGGGAGGGGGCTGAGTCCCCAGCCGGCCCTCTCTTATGCTCCCTCAGAAGCTTTGCCCCCTCCTGTGGGCGGCTGCAGGGGAGGGGAGGTGGGGACCGGTGCCCTGGCCGTGGCCCCCTGCCCTTCTGACAGAGACAAACCCCAGGCGAATGAGTGGCCCCCTGGGGCTCAGGATCCAGCAGGAGTCCCTGCAAATGGGCCAGGGCTCTCCTCCCCCCCCCGAACCCTGCTATGCCCTCCACCGGCACAGAGCAGCAGTCTGTGCAGGCCCCAACCCAGCACAACAGCGCTCCTGTGGAAAGCACTTCCTTCTCTCTGTTTTGCAGGGGTGAGGAGAATCGCTCCCAGCTTCTCTTTTGTGCCCAGGTGGGGTCCAGGGAAAGTCCCCTCGACCGCCCCCTAACCCCTGGCGGCGTCAGCAGCAGCAGCTCCTCACCCCTCAGCCGGGAGCCCTGAGAGCCCCACTCCCAGCCCGACCTGCTGACCACCACTCGCCCACACCTACTCCCCTGCCTGCCGCCAGGGGCCTCCCTCTGACCTCTCCACGGCTCCCCAACATCCCCTTGTCTCCTTCGGGATCTGAGCCAAGCACCGGGCCTGCTGAGTAGAGGCCGCCCGGGCTTCCCCGGAAGCCAGCCTCTCTCGCCCACGACCCAGAGGCAGGCATCCTCATGCCCCACTCCAGGGCCCAGCCTGGCCAAGGCCGCACTCCGCCCAAGGGCACACAGCAGCAGAGCCCAGCAAGCCGCTGGCCCCGGTCCCAGAGTCAGCTTCCGCCCGGGCTCCGTCCTGCCCGCTCGTGGGAGGATACATCAAAGAATTGCTACCAAAATGGCCACACCTGTGCAAAAGTGTTTATAAGAATAATACATCAAATCATTGTTGCATATAATCCACGAGATCACAATAAGAAGCACATACACCCGCTGTTAACCAAGCAAAAGATAACACAGTCTCTAATTGTTGATAACACTAATAAAGACCCCCAGGGTTATATCCATCGAGACGTCTTCCAAGCCTGTTCTCTGCACACAGGTGTATGTCGGCTGGGAACAACTCTATTTAAACTTGTCGCTCTGTGATGGGATTTTTTAATCTGCTGAAACAGTCCTCTTTATCAGCTGAGACAGTTCCTTAGGGGTTCCCGGTAACCTTTAAACCCTGTTTCTGAGTTCCTGTAGTCAGAAGAATTGTCTCCTAAACATGTCAGAAGAACTACAGTGCTCTACAATGTGCCTGTAAACCCAATCACCCATAAATCATACAGGCATAGATACAATACACTTACCAGTCGGGAGATTTAGGCACCAAAACATAGCACGGAGTTCTCACTTCCAAAAGTCAAACTGGCCACCTTCTCATTTACATTTTCCATTCTGTAGTATTTTACACAACCAACCTCTCTTGCTTTCAGCTGCCGTTTCCTAGTATAATTTTCTGAAGGTGGTATAACCTTTTTCTATGGTTGTTCATAAGAAACACGAATAATCCTAGTATTTAATTCACTAGGAAGCAGAGTTTCAAATCAGCAGCCACTCTGTGGCCATTCCCCAGTGTGCCCATGAACGGGGCTCCTAACGGTGTGAGTCTTCTCCAGAAAGGGGTTCCTCCAGCACCCGGGGGAGGGCAGGCGTGGCGCTCTGTCATGGGGGGTCCCTGAGTCAGTGGTTGAGGAAGCCCCTGCAGTGGGCGGACTTGGAAGTATTCATGGGGGGGGCTTGCCCATGGAACATGCTGGCATGCAGGGCAGATGAATGAGGGTGATGACACGCCCTTCATTGGCGTGGGTCTCTGTCAGGGGCCGGGGGGGGGAGAAAACGGAGCTGCCTTTCCCCGCCCCCAACCGTCACGTGCAAGGGCATCTGCCCCAGGACTGGCCACGCCCACTGACCCAAGGGGGGCCCCCCCACGCGGCAGCAGACTCTCCAGGGGCAGGGCCTTGCAAGCAGGCAGCCACAATCCGCCCCCCCCGCTGTGGAGTCACCGGGCCCTTTGGTAGCCAGCTAGTGGCACCAAGGCTGCAGGGTGGCCGGCCGCTGCAATGCAGGCGCAGTTCAGGATCGCTCTGCCCATCTCTCAGTCAAAGGTCATTGTAAAGATTTAATCATTGACATTTAATAATGAGACTCGCCCACAGGATTGTGGGGTCTCATTTCCCTCTTTGTGCATTAAAGTCATGCTTCCTTCTGGCCAAGCGAGTGGTGTATGCATCCTCTCTTGTCCTTCATTCTGTGCTCTCGCAAAGTGGCTGGATGAGAACTCTGCTGCCAACTTACCTCTGGGGGTGCCAGCTGGGAGTCCCATCTCCTCCGCCACCAGGAAGATGGGCAGGCGGCAGCGAGAGGACTGGGACTCTTCTGAGCCCTTCTCCTTCTGCCCCTGCCCCCCCCCACACACACTCAGGTGCCAATGGCACCTTGTTTCTCATGCTGGGCGCCAGAGACAGACTCCATGTCCTGCTGGCTCACCAGCCACCTACCTTGTCAGCTGAAGCCCTGGCCAGGCCCACAGATAGCCACAGCAGGGCACCTCGGGGCCATGCCCCACCAGACCTGCTCTCCAAAATCAGAATACCTTTTTAAAAAAATCTAAATGTAGCTGTATGGTGACCACGTCCTTCTCTCTCTCTCTGGCAAGCCCCGGGCTCCGGCCAGACCCCCCCCCCCGCCCGGCGGCCCTGGCCCTTCCTGGGCACCGCTGGAGGCGCTGGCCACTGCCACCGAAGAGCCCCCCCACCCCCACCCCCACCCCCGCACTGGGGCGGCCCCTCCGCTCCCACCCCGCGCGCCCCTCTCGGCTGCTCAGCGCCCGGGCGGCCTTCCAGGCGGGGGAGGGCGGGAGACGCGCCTGCCTCCCGGGAGAGGGGCCGGGGCGGGGCGGGCCGGGGGCGCTGCTGCCAACGAAATGACATCGAGCCGGGCTTGACTTGCGCACGGTCGCCACGCGGGAGGCCACGCAGCCCGGAGACGAATCAGGCGCCGCCCCCCGCCGGCAGAGCCCGGCCCGGCCCGGCCCAGCGCGCGCGAGCGGGGGGGGGGGAGCGGCTTCCGCGGGAGGAGGGGGAGGCGGGCCAAGCGGAAGCGGAAGGGGAGGGGTGCCCCCTCCTCTCCCCTCCCTTCTCCGGGCAGCCACGTGCGGCGTCCTCCTGCCGGGCCATGAGCGCCGGGGCCTCCCCGCTGCTGCGGGTAAGGCGGGGGCCGGGCGGGGGCCGGGCGGGGGCCGGGCGGGGGCCGGGCGGGGGCCGGGCGGGGAGTCACGGCGGCGCCCTCCTCCTCCACCTCCTCCTTCTCTCCCTCCGGCAGCGGCTGCGGGAGGCGGCGGCGGTGCTGGGCGGCGGCGGGCTGCTGCTGGCCTCGTACCTGGCGGCGGCGGGAGACGAGTCCTTCTACGCGGGGCTGCTGATGCCGGCGCTCCAGAGGCTGGCCGGGCCCGAGGCGGCGCACCGGATGGCCGTGCGCCTGGCGGCCCTGGGGCTGGTGCCGCGCGCCGCCGGCCCGGAGGAGGACCCGCCGCGCTTGGTGAGTGGGGGGGGGCCCGAGTGGGTGGGGGGCGGGCGGGCGGGCGGGGCCCCCCTCCCCCTCCCCTCCCCCTCCCCCTCCCCCTCGGCCCTCTCGCTCGCTCTGCCCCCTCTCTCTCTCCCCCTCCCTCTGTCTCCCCGGGGCGGCGCAGGCGGTGGAGGTCTTCGGGCGGCGCTTCGGCAACCCGCTGGGGCTGGCGGCGGGCTTCGACAAGCACGGCGAGGCGGTGGACGGCCTCTTCCGGCTGGGCTTCGGCTTCGTGGAGGTGGGCAGCGTCACCCCGCGGCCCCAGGACGGCAACCCCCGGCCCCGCGTCTTCCGCCTGCCCGAGGACCAGGCCGTCATCAACAGGTGCGCGCCGGGGCGGGGGGGGCGGGCGGGCGGGCGCCGCGTGCGGGGGGTTGGGTGTGACCGGCGCCGCCCTCCCCCCCCCGCAGGTACGGCTTCAACAGCCAGGGGCACGCGGCCGTGCGGGAGAGGCTCTGGGCCCGGCGGGAGACGCAGCGGCGGCTCAGCCAAGGTGAGGGGGCCGAGCGGGGAGGGGGCCGGGAGGGAGGGGGCCGGGCCGGGCGCCCCGGGACTCGCACGCCCCGGCCGGCGGTGCGGTGCGGTGGGGTGGGGTGGGGTGGGGAGGGAAGCCGCCCCGCCGGAGGCCTCTGCCTGCCTCTTCCTTCCTTCCTTCCTTCTTTCCTAGCCGGGCGGCCGCTGGGGATCAACCTGGGGAAGAACAAGGGCTCCGCGGACGCCGCCGCTGACTACGTGGCCGGAGTGCGCGCCCTGGGCCCGCTGGCCGACTACCTGGTGGTGAACGTCTCCAGCCCCAACACCCCGGGCCTGCGGCAGCTGCAGGGCAAGGGCCACCTGCGCTGCCTCCTTGCCAAGGTGAGGGCCCTAACCCGCCCACCCCCCTCGCTGCTGCTGCTGCTGCCACCGCACATTTTCTTCTCCTTGGCCCGGGGCCTGGCGCTCTATGCCTTGGTCAAGCCTTCACCTGGAGGGGGGGGGCCACGGTGCCGAGCAGAGAGACTTCCCTGAGGCCTTTTTTTGTTTTGGGATTAGCAGAATACTTAGCAAGAGGTGGCTGAATTACTTGAAGTGTGCAACACACACACAGACACCCCTATACATTGGCGTGGATAGTGCAGGATCTTACCACACATTTTCAAGCATTTATTTGTTAAAATGTGGTTAATTTGGTCCACGATACAGAGCAACATAGACATGCTATAAAAAGGGCACACTGTTGGCTTGATATCCAAGTAAGTTTAGGCTTGATAAAGAAGTGGCTCCCTGTGCATGTTCTAATGTACCCCCCTTTTTCCTGGGAAGGGAAAGCCCAGTTTCCCCGTGGCTTCACACGCTCTGGTAGTGCTAGGTCTCTCCCCCCTGGTTCTGTGCTGCCACCTGTGGGTGTCGGGAGCGGTGCTTCAGAAGGGGCAGGGGAAGCCATGTCTTCCAGTGTTGCTCAGCTGTGCCCAGGGTCTTATCCAGCCGTATGTCTTTCCTGGCAGGTGTTGGCAGAGAGAGACGCACTGACGTGTGAACGGAAGCCAGCCGTACTGGTGAAGATTGCGCCAGACCTGACCGCTCAAGACAAGGAGGACATTGCCAGCGTTGTGTGTGAGGTATGGCAAGGAGGAAGGCGGGGGGTGGGGGTGGCGGCAGTCAGTGGCCCCTGCCAACAGCTCAGCTCCCAGGCATAATCTGCGTTCCTCCAGAGCAGTGTGCTTCACGCATAAGAGATGAAGTGGCCACGGGCTTTCCCCCCCAGGTAGGCGTTGACGGGCTTGTGGTCACAAACACCACCGTGAGCCGCCCTGCTACTCTCCGTGGGGCTCTCCGTGACGAAGAGGGAGGCTTGAGTGGGGCGCCCCTGCGCCAGCTCTCCACCCAGACAGTCAGCGACATGTACGCGCTCACGCAAGGTAAAGGGGGAAGAGTGCTTGTGGGGAAGCCACCAGCCACACTGGGGCAGGAACCCCTCCTCAAGGAATCTCGCTCTGCCCCCAGGCCGGGTTCCTATCATTGGTGTGGGCGGGGTTTGCAGCGGCCGAGACGCCCTGGAGAAGATCCGTGCGGGGGCCTCCTTGGTGCAGATGTACACTGCCCTGACCTACCGGGGGCCGCCTGTCGTGGGTGCGGTGAAGCGGGAGCTGGAGTCCTTGCTGAGGTGAGGGTGACGAGGCGGAGCGCTCTTGGGCGGGTGGGGGGGGGAAATCTATATATTGTTTCAGGTGTTGTTTTAATGGTTTTAATTCATTATTACTATTACTATTTTGTTGTAATGTCGGTGTAAATTGCGATCCGCCCTGAGCCCACTCACGGGGAGGGCAGAATATAAATGTGAAGAAATAAATACACAAACACACAAACAAACCGTTTCCTGCTCTGCTCTGCTCTGCTCCCCCCCGGGGCCAGCCGCTGGAGAGAGTGGGCCGGGCCAAAGACCTCATCCCAGATGTGCTTGGCTGCCGCTCTGATTCAGCCAGACGAGTGGTCCCGAGAAGTCAGTGCTGCTCCGACTCTCCGTAGGACGGCGCCTGTGCATCAGCATCCACCCCGCGGTTGCCCGCGCTGGAAGGGGAAGGGAGCAGAGCGCAAGGGTCCCTTCGGACAAAAAGACTGTCCACGTCGCCTCCCTCTCAGGCCTGAGCAGCCATCTCCTTGTTCTTCTCTTTCTTACAAACCATAACAGTCTCTCGCTGCTCTGTACATAACAGGGGCGCCTTTTTGCATCTGAGGCTGTTGGCTTTTGTGGGCCTACTTCTCCCCCCCCCCGGTCCCCCAGAACAGTTACAAGAACCCAAGAAGAGCCCTGCTGGATCAGACCAATGAGGGTCCCGCTTGTCCAGCATCCTGGTTCACACACGGTGCCACGCACTGGCTGCCCTGGAGTGCCAGCGGGCAGGGCATAGAGACCAAGGCCCTTCTCAGTGCTGCCTCTTCTGTGCCCTGGCACTCAGAGGTTCCCTTTACTCTCCATGGCTGGTTGCCACTTACGGATCTCTCCATGGATCTGTCTTAATCCCCTTTCAAAGTCATCTGTGCTCATGGCCCTCACGAGATCCTTCCTGTCTCTGCTTGGGCTTCCCAAAACCGACTTTGGGCGCCCTGTGCTGGACAAACCAGGCGAGCCCGATCTCGTCAGATCTCGTAAGCAAAACAGGGCTGACTCTGGCAAGTCCTTGGATGGGAGACCTCCAAGGAAGACCAGCAGTTGGGAGGCAGGGGCAGGCTTTATTCAGCCCCCTCTTTGAATATCCCCCAGGCCCCCAGTAGGGGTCAGTCACCAGGGGTCACCATGACTTCCGGGTGTGCACACACTCAAGCACACACATATATGAAAAATACAAAAAAAGAGAGACTGATTTCTGGCTTTGCCATCGAGCATTTCACCAACCTGCAGCACCCTTCAATCCGTTTCTAATAATTTGCCCACCCCCATGGCCTTCTCTCGGCTGCTTCTCTGTGTCACTAGAGTGCTGCGCACCCCTGTCCTCTGTGCGCTGTGGGCAGCCTCTGCCTTGAGCCCAGCACCAAAACCCAGTCCCACTTCTGTTGTCTGTGGCAGTCTTGGTTTTTCTCAGGCTGTCTCCCCACCACAGTATGGGGCCTGCATGTTTTTTTAATGGGTTTCTGTTTCTGTCCCATCTGGAAAAAGCACGTGGCGCATGGAGGCCCCACTGGTGCAGCCCATCTGGGGCCTCTAGGGCATGATCCTGTTATGGATCATCTGACCAGTGGAAAGGCCATGGTTTGCCTCAGAGTAGCATCTCCTGGGGTTATTTCCAGGCACTGAACTACAAACTACAATGAAAAAGGGGGAAGGGAAACAACTACATCTATGGACAAAGAAAAGATAACCACAACTAACTAAAACCCCAAGAGTTGGAGATCATCGGTATAGCTTATATACATGTTAGTCAAAAAATGCTTGGAAACATTGAGCATGATCAAATATTTTTGATTATACATCTTATTAGCCACTTTCCCTGTTCAACAGCCCTCCACAGATTATCTTGAAATCAAATGCTTTACGCAAGCTTTCAGAGTCTCAGTCTTCATTTGGCTTTATCTTTACGATCTCTCAGTTGATAGCCTTGTTTGGGTGCAGCTGCCCCCTTTTTAGCATCAGAGTCTTCGTCGGAAGATACAGAGTCCAGTTCACCAGTGGATTTGCTATCCTCTTCTTCTTTCGCATCCTCTTCGGGTCCCAGCTGCAGCCTCAGAAACTCACGTGCTTTAAAAACAGTCAATTTTTTCCTTTTTATCCCTGATTTTGAAGGTGACACCTTCGGGAATCAACCACCTGTATGCAATGCTGTTTGTTTGTAAAAAAAGAATCAAGTCCTTCTTCCTCTTCTTCCTTATTTCAAATGGGAATGTCTTTTAAGATTCTGATATTATTACCCCCGATTTTCAAGGGTGTACTTGCAGTCACTTTTAGGATTAGATCCCTTATATGCCTCTTTAAGAATCTCACCACGATCTCCCCAGGCAGATTATTCTTCTTAATGTATGTAGAGTAGGCTCTATAGATCACATCCGTTTCGCTCATTGCTCAGTAGTTGCTTTAGATTCTCATTTTTGGCTTCAGTAATCCCTTGAAGCACCAAGTTTGCTCTCTCCATTTGTAGCTGTAACAGTTGAAATTCTTCCAAAGCTTGCTTCTTTTCCAGCATTTGCATCTTTTTCTCTGCTTTTTTCGAATTGGCGTTCAATTCCAAAACTTTCTCAGCCAACCTGCTCTGTTTTTTTGTAGTTTCCGCAAGTTGGAGTTGCTGTGCTGCAAAATTCTGGTTTAAGGTTGTTAATTGCTGGTTAATGTTAGTCATCTGGTCCAGTAGAGGGCATAAAGAATCTGCTAAGAGCTTAAGGAACTCTATGGTCTCTTCCGCCCTTGGACTCATGGCGCCTGCTGGTTTCGGTTTCAGTCCTTTCTCAGGCTTTCTCCCTGAATTGTTTACTTTTACTGAAAGTTGTTAAAGTCTCTGAAAGTCCCCAAAATGCTTGGACGTACACTGGTAAGGTTCTTAAAACAGGATTCTTAGCTTTTCTCTCCGCTCCCCCCTTGCTGTATTGCTTTTAGATCTCTGTATCTGGGAGGAGCCCCTCCCCCGCATGCTTCCCATGCCAGTCCCAAGGGGGGGGCTTTCTTTTCAGTATGCCGTTTTCTCGTCTTTACTCAACTCACTGCTCATTGCTGGTGTTGCAACCTTGCTTCAATTCAGTTTCTCGCTCGATATCCATCGCTTGTCCCGGTCAGCAGCTTTAGATCCATACAGACGAATAGTGGCCAGACGGGGCGGAGGAGCGCCTCGATTCCCCAGCGTTGGCGAAAAGGCGACTCTTCAAAAGCCCCATGGCTAGGAACCTTTACACCAAGGCTCCCAGGGGGTAGTGGACAATCGCCCCCCTCCAAACCGCTTGTGTGCAGATCGGGCCCCCGGATCAACCAGGAGGCATGTCTGCTAACGAGTGGCCATAAACCGAAGTCGGGAGTCTCCACTCTTCAGCGCTTTCTAGACCTTCCTGAGAATGGGACTTCTTCACCTCCAGAGGGGGGCGGAGATGGGGACGTGCCCGACTGCCACCTCACGTGAATGTTTTTCCCTTTGCTCAGGGAACAAGGATTTCAAAGCATCAAGGATGCCGTGGGAGCTGATCACCGCCTCTGAGGAATCGTTGCGGAGAGCTCATCCGGCTGCAGTGCCTCTTCGGGAAGGGGGGGTGATGTCTTCCTCCGGGGTGTGTCTCTTCCAGTCCCACTGAGTATTGTCACTCCCTTAGAAAGGAGGCGGGGTCCGTTTTCCAAGCAAGCGAAGTACTAGCTGTCCATTCTGGTGGCCTGGAAGCGTGCCCTTTGACCTTGGCACTGAAGGAGCAAACATGGACACAAAGCACAACCCAGCCTGCGTTCAGCTTCTTTAACCAGAAAGGACAGTGATGGGGAGTTGATGCTGACGACAGGAGGGAAGCCAGAGCTTCCCCCCCCCCGGTGAGCTGTCAGGCCTTGTTGTGAAATGTCCGGGCAAGGAAAGAGATGGGGAGTTCCCACCCAAGGCTCTTTCATGCAAGGCCTGGTGGGTGGCCTAGGAGAGAAGCTCAGCACATTCATCCCCCTCTGTGGGCTGTGGAGGCTTGTGCTGAGGGGGGCAGGGTTGGGGCACAGTTGGGGGGAGGCCTGAGCTGGCAGGACATTTGGTCTTTTCTCCAGCAGCAGCTTCTGCCTCTTCCACGCACAAAGTTCTTCTTGGCTCAATTTCTGCAATAAAACTTAGTCTCGTTCGTACCATCCACAGGAGCATCATTGTAGCACGGTTGATTTTACACTGTGGAATGCTGGGCTCTTGGGATCTTATCAGATGGACCCTTTGGATTCTGCTGAAATCTGCATGCAAAACCTTGCTTGCCCTTGAGAGCTGCTTTGCTTCTGAACTGTGGAGGCAGAGGGGAGAAACTGTAATCATATAGAATTATTAGGCACATAGAGGGACAAAGCTTGCTGAGGGAAAATCAGCATGACTTCCGCAAAGCAAAGTCCTGCCTCGCTCGCCAGCCTTTTGCAGTTCTTTGAGAAAATGAACCAAGTATAAGCATGTAGACAACAGTGACCCAGTAGATATTTTAGACCTGGACTTTCAAAAGGCTTTTGACAAAGGTACCTCACCAAAGACTTAGCAGCCATGCATAAGAGGGCAGATTCTCTTGATTGGTTGCATGAAAAGAAGCAAAGAGTAGGAATCAATGGGACAGTTCTCACAACGGACAGAAGGCAGCGGTGGGGTCCCGCAAGGATCGGTTTTGGGGCCAGTGCTATTTAAGATATTCATCAGTGTTCTAGAACTAAGGGTGTGTACTGTAGTGGCTGAGTTTGCAGATGACACAAAATTATTAAAAGTGGTTGTGTCAATCTTTTTGGGCAACTCCCTATTTGTAGAAATATTGAACAACATTATGGTCTCTGTTCCCAAGTGGTGTAATCACTTCGACATCTCTCGCCAGGTCTTGGGCATCGCCTCTCCCCTGGTAGGTTCTGTGACCATCTGCTCCACAGTCACCCTCCCAGTGGCCAGGCCTGATCTACTTCCCTCTAGAATGATGACAGCCACCCCTTCACCTCTTAGAGCGGAGTCATTCCAAACCAGACACATTTCACCTTGGTTCCCCATCCCTGAGTCTTTGCCCAAAGACTGTGTACGTACCTGGGGGTGGGGAGCCTGCAGTTTTGCAGAGTGCTCCTGGTACCCACAGGATGAGGTAAAGCCCTCCATGAATGGGTGGGAGGCTCCCCCCCCCGCCTGCCCTTTCCCTCTGGTGCAGCCGCTGGCACTGACGTTGCTCCGTAGCGTTGCCGAGCGGGTGCCTGGCTGTTGCTGGCACATCTAGGAGGAACAGCCCTGTGGTGCCTCCCTGTGCACTCCACTCCCCCCCGTTATGCCGCCAGTCCTTCAGGTGTGGCAGCACCAATCTCAGGTGGCAAAACCTTTTGCCCTGCCTGGGCCAGAGCCATTTGCCTCTGCGAACACTGCAGCGTCTGGTGCCTGGGGCTTGATGAGTCACTGCCCTGACCCCGTTCCTCTTTGCCAGCCATGAAGCTGCAGCCAGGTTCCATCTCGCAGACACTCAGGTGGCCATAGAGCAGGAGGGGCCGCCGCCCTGTTAGTCTGTAGGAGGGGAGCAGAGCAGCGCCAGCGTCCGGCAGCTCCTCAAGGACTGAACGGAACACGTGGCGGGGGAGCAGCTGTTGTGAGCCGGGGCGCTCAGGTACGCGAGGCTTCAGAGGCTCAGGAAAGCTCACGCCCCGCCACGCATTTCCTTCAGTGCGAGGTGCTACCGGGCCCCGGCGGCGGCGGCGGCCACAAGGGCCGAGTGACTGGGCTGATGGCGGGGGCGGGGTGCCCGGAGGCGGCCTCCTCAGCTCTGCCGGCCCCGGGGGGGGGGTTCGGGCATGCTTCGTGCCGGCCCAGGTCCACCTCAGCGGGCCGGGGGGCTCAGGAAACCGACTCCTGCCCGCGCCGCCCCCAGCCCCAACACGCTGGAGCCTCTCCGGCCCGGGGGTGGGGGGGGGGGCCGCGAGGTCGGCGCTGCGACGTGCCCGGGGAGGGAAGGGAAGGGAAGGGCAGCCCCGCCCCCGCCCCCGCCCGGCCGCTAAGAAAACGGGGAGCGAAACCGTCCTCCGGAAGTCCCGCCCCCAGGCCCCGGAATTGGGGGGCTTAGAAAGAACCACCCTCGCCGGAAGGGGCCTGTTGCCATAGCGACCAGAGACCGGGGGGAAACGCCCCCGTCGGCGGGGAGAGGGGGGGCCCTGCCGGCCGGCCGTGCGCCCCCCCCGCCCCTCCCCGTCTGCGCTTGCGGGCGTCGAATGACCGTTGCTGTCCGCGGGGGGGGAGGCGCCCGGCTGTCGGCCCGGCCCCCGGCCCCCCGCTCCTGATCCCGACGCGCAGGCGCGCCGGGGCGGCCTCGGACGAGGGCCAGAGCGGCTCAGGTCTCCCCGCGCACGCGCAGGACGAGGGTGGGCGGCGCGCGTCGCTGCGTGACGGGGCGCCTCTATGGCGCCGCGCGGGGCCAGAGCGGGCGGGCGTGGGGGGCCGGCGGTGCATTGTGGGGCGGGGAATGGCGGCGCCCGGCCAGGCGGCGCCCGGGGTCTGAAGCGACAGGCCGCCTCGCCTCATCTCGCCTCGCCGCCGCCGCGCCCTCCTCCTCCTCCTCCTCCTCCTCCTCCTCCTCCTCCGGGTCGGGAGACACTCCGGCCGCCGCCGGCTCCTGGGGGCCGGGCCGGGCGGCCGGCGGGCGATGGGCGAGGAGGAGGCGGCGGCCGAGGAGGCCTCGCTGCACCGACTGGCCGGGCTGGAGCCCGAGGCGCAGGAGGGCGGCCTGGTGCTGAAGAAGCGGAGCCCCGCGGCGGCCGAGCAGCACGTCTTCAAGCGCCCCGCGCCGCGCGCCTCCCTCCTGGGCCTCGACCTCCTGGCCGCCCAGAAGCGCCGCGAGAAGGAGCGCCAGGCCGGCGGCGGCGGCGGGAAGCGCTACAAGGACGCGGCCGACGGCAAGGACGGGCCCCCCACCGCCGCCCAGGAGCAGCCGCCCCCGCCGCCGGACGGGGGCGAGGGCGAGGGCGAGGGGGACGGCCAGGCCGCCTCCGGGCGCAACAGCAGCCGCAAGGACAGGTGCTCAGGACCGCCCCGGGGTGGGTGGGGGGTGGGAGAAGAGGCGCGCCCGGCGCCGGAAGGCCCCGTTTGGGGGGGAGGCCTCCAGGCGGCATAGATCGGTTTTCGTAGAGAAAGTGGCTGCCTTTGGAGGTGGCTTCCACCACTGGCCTTACACCACACTGCGGCCCTGCTTCTTGTGCAGACTCCTCGCTTGCTGGGCACTGCGCCCAGGTGTTTCCCAGTCCAGAGCTGGCACCCCTCAGCCTGGCAGCCTCTCCGCTGTTGTCTGCTGCATCCTGTGCCTTCCACTCAGAGCCCCTTGCTCAGTGGCCTTTTCTCGGAGGAAAGAATGGATCTCTAAGCCCCTGCCTCTTTTTGGCCTGGAGGGACCTTGGGAGGGGGTGGTTTTAGGCCCCACAGAGCTTCAAGTCGAAAGTTTCTGCAGTGTGTGTGTATGTTGGGGGGTTGCGACTTCCAGTACTTGAGCTGATCTTCGTTTTTTCCTTGTGATCTCCTTTCTAGGCACTACCGCTCAGCCCGGGTGGAGACTCCTTCCCACACAGGGGGTGTCAGCGAGGAGTTCTGGGAGCGCAGCAGACAGCGGGAACGGGAACGTCGTGAGCAAGGCGTCTATGCCTCTTCCAAGGAGGAGAAAGAGCGCAGAAGGGATCACGGCCGAGAGCGGGACTATGACCGCAAGCGAGACAGAGGTAATCTCTTTTCCCGAACAGCCCCCACCCAGTCCTCTCTGAGGACGGGGGTGACTGATCGCAGGCTGTCTCCACAGAAGAGCGGGACAGAAGCCGGCGGAGGAGCACCAGCGGCCGATCTGAGAGGGATGGCTCCTCGGAGTGGAGCAGCTCTCGGAAAAATGAACCAGAGAGCCCTCGGCACCGACCCAAAGGTACTTTCTTCTCCCTTGCTTTTTAACCACCTGTGGGTGGAGATCCTCCCCTCCAAAGTGGAGCTCGACCAGAGCTGTTAGTGGGCTCTGTGAGGTGATGAGGCACCTGTGCCTGGATGCAGGGAGCCCCGGGGACTGGTGTGGCAGAAGAGCCTCAGACAGCTTGTCTTCCTCTACATCCAGATGCAGCTACGCCTTCCCGCTCCAGTTGGGAAGAGGAGGATAGTGGCTACAGTGGTTCTCAACGCTCCCATTGGGAGTCTCCCTCCCCCACGCCCTCCAGTCGGGATTCTGAGCGAAGTCACCGGGCATCAGCCATCCGTGACAGCGACAGGCGTGACCGGTAGGGAGTTTTGGGGGGCAGGGGAGTCTGCTTGGGAGGGGTGTGTGGGACTGTTCCTGGGAAGGACCAAAGTGGGCCACTGCAGAAGAGAGTGGGGCTGGAGATGGGGAAAGAGAAAGCTTCAGTAGTTGTCGCTGGTCATGCCTCTTGAAGGTGATCTTTCTTGTTGTCTGACTCTGGCAGGTCTGTTAGAAGTAAGTACCCAGAGGAAACCCCGTTGCCAACTCCGTCCTACAAATACAACGACTGGGCTGACAATCAACGTTCTTTGGGTGCACCACCCTGGCTCTCCAGGGGCAGAGGTGAGAGCCAGCTGGGAAAGGCGGTGTGTGTGTGTCTGTTCTGTGTGGACTGGAGTCAGAGTAGGCCTTTGCCAACGTTGTCTTTTCCCAGGGAGGCGTGAAGAGGGGGACGACAGCATTGCCTTTGAAACGGAAGAGGAGCGGCAGCAGTGGGAAGATGACCAGCGGGTGCGTGTGTAGCTGAGTGCCTCCAAGAGGCCGTGCTGGGCATCTGGGTCTCCCCCCCTTTCCCTTGGCTCTTTGAAGCTTGACTCTGAAGAGAACTTGTGTTTTATTTGCAACCGAGGCAGCATGCAGCCGAAATAAGAGAAGAGCACAATTGTCATATCTAAAAAGTGGGAAAAGTGCAGAAGAGGGCAGTCCAAAATACACAAAGGGGTTGGAGTGTCTTTTGTAAGAAGCTATGGCTATTGGAAACTTTTCAGTTTGGAAAAGGGGTGATGGGGGAACATGAGAGCGGCTTATCAAATACCTACATAGGGTGGAGAGTATAGACGGAATTTCCCCCCCCGTATTTTCTAAAATATTCAGGAACCCTGAAAGAAAGTTGATGAGCAATAGGTTCAGGTGGATAGCCACGTTGGGCACAGGCAACAGAACAAAGTTTGAGTCCAGTCAGGCACCTTTGAGACCAACAAAGTGTAATTTCGGGTATGAGAATTTAGTGTACCCAGAATTAAACTTTTGGTCTTAAAGGTGCGACTGGACCCAGGCTTTGTTCTAATGAGCAATAGGTTCAGGACAGAGACGCTACTGTTGTATTCAATAAGTAATTACACTATGGTATTGTTTGCCAGTAGATGTAGTGGTGGGGCATGTCCAGCACCTGGCCCAGACGTCGGCCCTCCGCCCTGGCTCTCGCTCCCAAGGGGATGCTTCCCAGGCCTCAGAATGGGTGCCAGAGCCCAAACGGCTCCTTTCCCCATACGCACAAACCTAGCAGCCCATTTTCTCCTTGGCCTTTCAGTGGCATCTGTCTCTTATAGGATGGTTCCCCTCCCTCCTTTACTTGCCCAACGAGACCCGTACTGCTCTACTCGCTGTGCTGTCCAGCCCCGCCTGCCTCAGTGCTTCCCCCCACACACACCGTGTTCACACCAGTGCCCTCTTGCCTGCCCAGAGACCAACGCACCTGGCTGCACTCCTGCCTCCCCAGCATTCAGGGTCATTCTCTGTGCTGCCTTGCCATCTTTGGAGGCCCTGCACTCCCACAGAGGGGCTGTCCCTCTTCCAGGCTACCAGCGCCGAGGCTTGAGCTGGGTTTGCCAGTGTTCTGCTGGGCTGGGGGGGGGGTGTGCCCCATCTCCAACTGGCCCCAGTGATGACTTATTTGGGGTGGCCAGGTAAGGGGACTGCTGCTGCTGGGAAGTCCAGGACGCCATGTGCTCCTTGGCAGTAGTGATAACTGGGAACACAGAGATGGCTTTTAGGTGGGATAGGCAGACTCATGAGAGAGAGACACATTTGTGAAAGAGACCCATCAATGGTCACTCGTCATGGTGAGTGAAGGGAACCCCGGCATCCGAAGGCAATCGGTGTCTTAACAGCCAGCGTCAGGAGGCAATGTCAGGAGCAGACCTTGCTCTCGGTGCCCTAGTGGTACTGTGCTCCAGAACTGCTTGTTGGCCGCTGCGTGAAACAGGATACTGTAGCAGGTGAACTTCCGTTGGTTTGCTCCAGGAGAACTCTGCTGCTGTCCTTAAAAGGGAAAGCTGTATGTGAAACGTTAGCCAACAGAAGCCCAGGTTAGTGTCTGTGCACGGATGGCAGATGTACTTTGGACACTGGTGTCTGGCTGGGCCACACCTGCCATTGTGTCTGAACAAGGCAATTTAAATCCAGCTGTGTGATGAAAGCAAACGGGCAAGGTATTCTGCCTCTGGGCACAGCCATCCGCTGGGACTGCTCTGTGGGAGTGTTGGGTATTTGTCTTGGGCAGAGGGTCGGTGGTGTGGCTGTCAGCTGCTATTTTGCCGGGATTTGGAGAAGCGAGGTGGTGCCGTGGTTACTGTGCCAGTCTAGGAGTTGTGAGAGCCGGGCCTCTGGGCCCACTGGCCAGCCCTCCACCTCATGGGGGTTTCCAAGGTGAAGTGGGTGGGAGAGAGCCAGAAGCGTTGCCCTCAGGTCACCGGAGGGAGGGCTGGATCAAAGCGTCCCCCCGCCGGACAAGCAGGCCTCGTGTCCTTTGGGAGGGGGTGGGTGGGTCTCCCTCCTGTTCCCAGTGGAGAGCAGGAGGGTGTTCGTGCTGGCAGGCAGGACGGCGGGCTTGGTGTGTCTGGTTCACTTCTCCCTCTGTGCAGCAAGCGGATCGGGACTGGTACATGATGGATGAGGGCTACGATGAGTTCCATAACCCTCTGGCCTCCTCGTCGGAAGAATACGTCAGGAAGCGGGAGCAGCACCTGCAGAAGCAGAAGCAGAAGCGCATCTCTGCTCAGCGCAGGCAGATTAATGAGGTGTGTGGAGGGGGCACGTGCTGCTCGTAGGCTTGCTGGGGAAGCGGCAGCAGCAGCAGCAGCAGTTCTGGGGGTGGGGCTTGTGGCTGCTGTGTCTGCCACACCCGTTGCCTCGGGGAGGGGGAGATTGTGTGACCTCGCGTGGCCTTCTGCTTTTCAGGACAATGAGCGCTGGGAGACGAATCGCATGCTGACCAGTGGTGTGGTGCACCGCCTGGAGGTGGACGAGGACTTTGAGGAAGACAGTGCTGCCAAGGTTCATCTCCTGGTCCACAACCTGGTGCCTCCGTTCTTGGATGGGCGCATCGTTTTCACCAAACAGGTGTGGGGGAGACAGTAGGGCTGAGGCTGGGCTGGGGTTGAACCGGTGTGGGGACGGAGAGGCGCCGGTGAGTGTTGCTGTCTGTTCTCCAGTGGCTCACGCTTGCTCACGCGTTCGTTCTAGCCGGAGCCGGTCATTCCTGTCAAGGACGCCACTTCAGACCTGGCACTCCTGGCCCGCAAGGGCAGCCAGCTCGTGCGCAAGCATCGGGAGCAGAAGGAGCGCAGGAAGGTGCGTGGGTTTCTCCTCCCGTGGGCGTGACGGTTTGGCTGAGGAGCCTCAGATCAGGTAGCAGGGAGAATCGTTTTGTCCCGCTGAGCCTGCGTAGGTAGCGGAAACACGGATGCGTGCACGGAGTCTTGCAGCATCTTAGCGCCAGTTGCACAAGTAGAGAATTGGGTCCGTGGGGGTGGGGGGACGGCAGTGCTGGCTGGTAGGGCTGCAAGCTCTTGAGCCGTATCCCCTTGAGGCCCTGTTTGCCTCATGTCTTCAGTGCAGAGAAGGCGGGGGCTGTTTTGCATTGGCCCCTTCAAATCAGAGGAGGAAGTGGCGAACTGTTGTCTCGGCAAAGGCTGAGCTGCTGCCGCTGCTTGCTGGTGGAGGTACAGTAAGGGTGTGAATTGCGGTCCTTGGCTTGCACAACAGGCTCAGCACAAGCACTGGGAACTGGCTGGCACCAAGCTGGGGAACATCATGGGCATCAAGAAGGAGGAAGAGGAGGAGGAGGGGGCAAGCCAGATCATGGCGGAGGACGGCACGGTGGATTACAGGTAGAGGGGAGGCGAGGCGAGAGGGCGGTGGGCCAGTGGTGTCCCTGAGGGACTGCTGACTCTGGAAGTCTTCCCTTAGGACAGAGCAGAAGTTTGCTGATCATATGAAAGAGAAGAGTGAAGCCAGCAGTGAGTTTGCCAAGAAGAAGTCAATTGCAGAGCAGAGGCAGTATCTGCCCATCTTCGCGGTGCAGCAGGAGCTCTTGACAGTCATCCGGTAACTCTGCTCCTGCCAAACTTCCTTCTCTTCACTTGCCCGGTGGTGGTGGTGGTGGTGGTGGGGGGCCCGGGAGAGCAGAGGAGGCGACCATTCCTCCCTCCCTCTCCTTCTCACAGGGACAACAGCATTGTGATTGTGGTGGGAGAGACAGGCAGCGGGAAGACCACGCAGCTGACTCAGTACCTGCACAAAGATGGCTATACCGACTACGGTATGATCGGCTGCACTCAGCCCCGCCGGGTGGCTGCCATGTCTGTGGCCAAGCGTGTCAGCGAGGAGATGAGCGTGAGCCTGGGCGAGGAGGTGAGCTCATGGCGTGTGGTGGGCGGGGCTGGGGGAGGGGGTAGCGGACCAGGGAAGGCGGGGAGGGAGGTCCGTGGGCGGCGGCTACTCTTCCTGTGCCGACTGGGACGTGGTGTGTTTGCGGCTGCATCCCCCAGGTGGGCTACGCCATCCGCTTTGAGGACTGCACTTCAGAGAACACCGTGATCAAGTACATGACTGACGGGATCCTGCTGCGCGAGTCCTTGCGAGAAGCGGATCTCGACCACTATAGCGCCATCATCATGGACGAGGCCCACGAGCGCTCCCTCAACACGGACGTGCTTTTTGGCCTCCTGCGTGAGGTCAGTGCTTGGCCGGGCTCTCTTGGGCATCAGATGTGCTTCTGTGGCCGGGATGCCATTTCTGCCGGGGCGGAAGGGAAGGACGGTGAGCCGTTGCCCGCTCACGCGCCAGTGTTCGGGTTCCTTGGCACCGCGCATGCTGGCAGGGCATGGTGTGAGGGTGGAGGTGGGGCTTGGAACAGCCCTTCCTCTCCTTCACCACAAAGGCAGAGGGCATTCTGGGAAGAGCACTATTCCAGGCAATCGCTTCTTGATGGAACTGCAGGCTGTTTGCCATCTGGGAACTAAAACAGGACAGCTCTAGATTCCAGAGACTGGGCCAGCCTTCAGGTACCCACCCACCCACCCACCCACCCCTTACATGTGCACTGCAGCTGCTAGCCACCCTGGAAGGCTTAAGCAGCCTGTGGGACTCAGCCTAAAACACTGGACGTTGTAAACCGAGCTGTTCATCGGTTCTGTCCAGTGTCAAAGGCTGCAGCTGCAGTGGGGTCTCCGAAGGAAGCAGCAGCCAGTGTACTGGGGGTGGTACCTCAGAGCATGCTGCAGGTGAGAGAACTAGTTATTGTATGCAGACTCCTCAGTGTTGGCATCATGCCCACCCCCATGCCACTCACGTCCATAATGTCAGCAGAGGGCTGGTGGACATGCAACACGTGCCTGGCCTTGCCTGTGGAAATCATAGGCTCGGAACCACCCCCCACCCCTGGTTATTCTCTTGCGGTGGTGGAGAAGAGAGAGAAAGAGAGCGGCCGTCATCTGCTAGGTTTGCGGGTGGGGGGGCAAAGGAGGTGGGTCCTGCTGCCCCAGAGAGGGCCTCGTTTGTTGTCTTCTTCGGGGGATCTGGGCGTGAGCAGAGCCTGTCCCCTGCCGGCTGCCAGCCCTTATGCCTGGTGGTGCTGGGCAGCCAGGGTGACGAGCTCCTTTCCTCTCCAGTGGTGCCTTTGGGGTTTCCTTGAGAGGGGGGCTTGTGCCTGCGAGCGGAGGGCTGCCTTTCACGAGGGCGGCCTGGTGACCCTCTCCGTGTGGCTTCCTCCCTCCAGGTGGTGGCCCGGCGCTCGGACCTCAAGCTGATTGTCACCTCCGCCACTATGGATGCAGACAAATTTGCCGCTTTCTTTGGCAACGTCCCCATTTTCCACATCCCTGGCCGCACTTTTCCTGTAGACATCCTCTTCAGCAAGGTGCGTGTGGAAGCTGGAGCGTGGCTGGTTTCTGAGCATCCGGGCCTGTCTGGGGTGGGGGTGATGGGTGACCGGAAGGGTCCTCGGCTGTCACGGCCTTTCTCCCTCCCAGACCCCGCAAGAGGACTACGTGGAGGCGGCTGTGAAGCAGGCCTTGCAGGTGCACCTCTCCAGCGCCCCAGGAGACATCCTGGTTTTCATGCCTGGCCAGGAGGATATCGAGGTGAGCCTCCTGGGGACCCCCCAGACTCCCCCCCCCCCGGGGCCTCCCCCCTTCTGCCGCCTCCTCCCCTTCATGACTATGACCCTCCTCCCTCCCCCACTCGTTGAAGGTCACCTCGGAGCAGATAGTGGAACACCTGGAGGAGCTGGAGAACGCCCCTGCTCTGGCAGTGCTGCCCATCTACTCTCAGCTGCCCTCGGATCTGCAGGCCAAGATTTTCCAGAAGGCAGGCAAATTGCGTGCGCGCATGTGTGTGTGTGTGTTTGTGTGTGTGTGCGTGCACACGGGCTGCAGAGGAGGAGAGGGGCCCGCCCCTTCCTTCAGCTGCCGCGTGAGCAGAAGGCGCGCACGGGCCGCCAGGATCTCTCGGGAGCGGGCCCCTTGGCACCCAGCTGCTCGACCCGGGCTCAGGATCAAGCCCTGGAAGTCCGGACTGGAGAGGCTAGAGGAGGGGAGGCGGTGCAGGGGCGGCAGCGCAGGCTCATTCCAGGAAGACCGCCCGGGGGAAGGGATGGCAGCCGAGGCCAGACCGAGTCGGGGCTGGGACCCAGGCACAGGAGGAGGAGGAGGAGGAGGAGCCGCCGCCCGGGGAGGTGGCCTGGTTGCCAGGCATGAACCCGGGGGTGGTCTGTAGAGTCCCAAGGGGCATGTTGCTGCGGGGGGCGGGGGCCACGCCCTCAGCTGGTGTTGTCTAAGACCAGGGAGTAGCTTCTTTGCAAAGCTGCCCCCCCCCCAGTCTGAAGAGATGGGTGGAGAGGCCTCAGCTGGAGTGCTCTGGAGGCCCGTCGGTGGTTTGGGTTGGGCATGGATGTGTTTGTGTGTTGGGGGGGTACGGAGTATAAGTGGGCAGCACTGCTTTGAAGTGTCCCTTCCTGGCAGGCGCCAGACGGCGTCCGGAAGTGCATCGTGGCCACCAACATTGCAGAGACTTCCCTGACGGTTGATGGGATCATGTTTGTGATCGACTCTGGTTACTGCAAGCTGAAGGTGAGGGGCAGCGTGGGGGTTTGCGGGGTGGGGTGGGTGGGCTCGTTGCTTGGGAGTCCGGCTGAGTCCCTGGCTTCTCCTGTCCCTTCTGGCCCCCCCAGGTCTTTAACCCGCGGATTGGTATGGATGCCCTCCAGATCTACCCCATCAGCCAGGCCAATGCCAACCAGCGCTCGGGCAGAGCGGGCAGGACAGGCCCCGGGCAGTGCTTCAGGTGGGAAGTGTTCTTGAGGCCTTCCTTGTTTGCTCTGGTTTTTTTTGCAAGTCAGTTCCAGTCTCCCTCTTTTTGCTGAGACTCTGGGCAGGTTGTTAAAATTGGTTTGCAAAGTCCAAGAGACATTGAAGGGTGGAAGCCGCAGGGGTGTCCGTGAGGGGTTGTCCCTCCCCCCCGCCCCCCCATGCTTCTCGGCCACAGTTAGCGGTGCCTCTTCCTCTCGGCCAGGCTGTACACTCAGAGCGCGTACAAGAACGAGCTGCTGACCACCACCGTCCCCGAGATCCAGCGCACCAACCTGGCCAACGTAGTGCTGTTGCTGAAGTCCCTGGGGGTGCAGGACCTCCTGCAGTTCCACTTCATGGATCCCCCTCCGGAGGACAACATGCTGAACTCCATGTACCAGCTGTGGATCCTCGGGGCGCTGGACAACACAGGTGAGGGGCGGGGGGAGCTGCTGATTTGGGCACGCGGGGGGGCTGTGGGCTGCGGGCGGCTTGTCTGGTCTCGCCTCCCTGATGTTGTGCTTTTGTCTGCAGGAGGGCTGACGTCAACGGGCCGCTTGATGGTGGAGTTTCCCCTGGATCCCGCCCTCTCCAAGATGCTGATTGTCTCCTGCGACATGGGGTGCAGCTCAGAGATCCTCCTGATTGTCTCCATGCTCTCTGTCCCAGCCATCTTCTACCGGCCCAAGGTGCGCCAGCCCTCCCTGGGACCTTTGAACCTGCTGTGGCCCCAGCATCTTTGCTAAACCTTGCTTCGACTCTACAGGGCAGGGAGGAAGAGAGCGACCAGGTCCGGGAGAAGTTTGCCGTTCCCGAGAGCGATCACCTGACTTACCTGAACGTCTACCTGCAGTGGAAGAACAACGGCTACTCCACCCTCTGGTGCAATGAGCACTTCATCCACGCCAAGGCCATGCGCAAGGTGCCTGCCGGGGCGGGGAGGAAGGGGCTGGAGCCAGTCTGCTCGGCCTGCTGCGGGCCCCAGAACCTAACTGCTGCTGCTGGGCTTCCAGGTGCGAGAGGTGCGGGCGCAGCTGAAGGACATCATGGTGCAGCAGCGCATGAGCCTGGCTTCCTGCGGCACGGACTGGGACATTGTCCGCAAGTGCATCTGTGCGGCCTACTTCCACCAGGCTGCCAAACTGAAGGTGAGGGGTGTTGGCGAGGCTGGGGTGGGGTGAGCCCGGTTCATTCCGAGTACCATTCTGGTTTTGCTGTACCTTCTTTTGCCCCTCGATTCTGTTGGAGGAGAGGCCGGGCCCAGGGAGGCCAGCAGTCCTCTCTCCTCCGCTGATCTAACCCCCAGCCTCTGTTAAGGGCCCCATGCATTCCCTGGGGACTGGTCTGGACATCGCAGGGCCTCTTGGCTGGCACAGTGGCCACCCTGGTTCTTCCTCACTCTTGGCTTGACTGAGGCCACATCTAGGGGAAGCAGAGGGGGCAGAGGCGGCTTCCGGTGACTGGATTTGGCCACTCAGCTACTCAGAATGATGTTTTGCTAGAGGGGATCACTTTCCATTCCTGGTGCTTGAAAGGATTGTCTCACCCCTTGCTGTGGCTCTCCTGCTGCCGGTCTGTGCCACCTCGCCTCCTGTTTGTCTCACTAAGGCCACAAGCACTGTTTGTGCACGCCGAAGGTGGAAGAGGCAGGCAGGTGATGCTGTAACCACGTTCTCTGCCACAGGGCATCGGGGAGTACGTCAACATCCGCACAGGGATGCCCTGCCATTTGCACCCGACCAGCTCGCTGTTTGGTATGGGCTACACCCCAGACTACATTGTCTACCATGAGCTCGTTATGACCACCAAGGTGAGTGGGGCACCGGGAGCAGCGGTCCTTTGCAGGATGGAGGCCTCCTCCTCCTCCTGGTGGGCGGCTAGTGGCTGGAAGCACCAAGGCCCCACCCTGTCTCTTCCCCCTTGGCTTCCAGGAGTACATGCAGTGCGTCACAGCCGTGGATGGTGAGTGGCTGGCGGAGCTGGGCCCCATGTTCTACAGCATCAAGCATGCCGGCAAGTCACGGCAGGTAAGGAGAGGAGCGTCAGGGGGGCAGGTTGTGGCCAGGTGGGCACTCTCTGTGGTGCCCTTCTGAAGACGGTCTGGAAACTCCAGCAAGTGCAAAGTGCCCGCTCGTTGCCCGGGTCTGGGAGTGCCCCCACCGCCACGCTGTGCCCTGCAGGCTTTTGTGTCTTGATGGCTGCCCCATATTTGTGGAGCAGCCCCCTCCAGAAGAGGCTGTAGGCTTGTACTTCCCTGCAAGCAGTCTGTCCCAGAAAGGCTTTGGGGACAGCCAGGGCAAAGAAGAAGAGTTTGGATTTATACCCCGCCCTTCACTGCCCAGAGGCGTCTCAGAGTGGCTTACAAACTCCTTTCCCTTCCCCTCCCCACCACAGACACCCTGTGAGGGAGGTGGGGCTGAGAGAACTCTAACACGAACTGTCCTTGAGAACTGACTGCAGCCGGACATGGGCCTTGAAGTGGGGGGTGGCCCTGGCTGTATGTTCAGGTGGGCGTTTTGATGTATATCTCACTGTTTCTGCAGAGCTGCCTCAGGCCCTGAGTTGCTTTGGAGGTGGGCATCAAAAGTAACTAGTGGGCTGAGGGGATGAGGACTGTGCCTGCCCTGCCCCACTGTTGTGCCCCCAGTCCTTCTGGAAATCTGGTGGTGGAGCCCCCCAGGGCCAGAGGGAGGAGTCAGGTGCCAGGCACGCTTGGTGGGTCAGCAGGCTGGCAATGCCTTCTATGCCTCAAGCCAGGACTGGCTGCTAGCCCTGTTCATCAGGGTGCAGGTCCAGTGAGGAGCCTCCAGATGCACCGTCTGAGACCTGCCTTCAGAAGGTGGCTGGAGTCAGTCAAAGCACCCTTAGGCACAAATATGGAGACCTGAGTCTTTTAATAGAATCATAGGGACCTCCAGGGTCATCTAGTCCTACCCCCTGCACATTGTAGGAAATTCACAACTACTTCCCCCTCCACACCCGCAGTGACCACTGTTCCACGCCCAGAAGATGACAAAAAACCTCTAGGATCCCTAGTCAAACTGGCCTGGAGAAAAATTGCTTCCTGACCCCAAAGTGGCCATCAGCATTTCCCTGGGCACCTAAGAAAGAGTCACAAGAACTAAGGCCTGAGGCATCCCTTCCTGCCCTCCCTCTCGTGATCTGCCCAAGTTCACAGAATCAGCATTGCTGTCAGATGGGGCCATCGAGCCTCTGCTTGAAAACCTCCAGAGAAGGAGCGTCCACCACCTCCTCCCGAGGAAGCCTGTTCCACTGAGGAATGGCTCTGTCAGAAAGTCTTCTGAGTTAATGTCAGCCCGCTGGTTCTGGTCTGACCTTCTGGGGCAACCGAAAACAACTCCGCACCATCCTCTAGATGAGACAGCCCTGCAAGGACTTGAAGATGGTGATCCTGTCCCCTCCCAGTCATCCCCTCTCCAGGCTCAACACGCCCAGCTCCTTCAGCCTTTCCTCATAGGACTTGGTCTCCAGACCCCTCGCCATCTTCGTTGCCCTCCTCTGGACACGTTCCAGCTTGTCCATAGCCTTCTTAAATTGTGCCCCAAAATTAACACAATTCTCTAGGTGAGGTCTAATCAGAGCAGAGTAAGGTGATATCACTTTGCAAGATCTGGACACTATACTTCTGTTGATACAGCCCAAAATTGCATTTGCCTTTTTAGCTGTCAGATTACACTGCTGACTCATGTTCAGTGTATGGTCTACTAAGACTCCTAGATCCTTTCTGCCAAGATAAGTCTCCCCCAACCTATAATTATACATTGGATTTCTCCTACTTAAATGGAGAACTTTACATTTATACCCATTGAAATTCATTTTATTTGCTTTAGCCCAGTTTTCCAGCCTGTCAGGATCATCCTGTATCCTGCCTCCGTCTTCTACCGTATTTGCCACCCCTCCCAATTTAGTATCACCTGCAAATTTAATAAGCATTCCCTCTGTCCCTTCATCCAAATCGTTGATAAAGATGTTGAACAAAACAGGTCCCAGGACAGGTCCTTGAGGCACTCCACTTGTCACTCCTCTCCAAGAAGATGAGGAACCATTATTCACGAGCACTCTTGGGGTGCGATCTGTCAACCAATTACAGATCCACCTAACAGTCAGAGGATCCAAACTACATTTTACCAATTTGCCAACAAGAATATTATGTGGAACCTTATCAAAAACCGTACTGAAATCAAGATAAACGACATTCCCTCGATCCGGCAAGGTGTAGGAACTTTCTCAAAAACAAAACCAGATAAGCTTAGTGTGACGTGACTTGTTCTTGAGAAACCCATGCTGGTTCTTAGTAATCACAGCCGTCCTTTCTAAATGCTCAGAAGGTGAGAGGTGTGTTGTGCAGAATGTTTGTGAAGCGCTTAGACACGTGGGAATATTCAGGGACAACACAGACTAAGCCGAAGGATCTGAGTGTGCCCCTGAACCATGTTGGTGAACAGTGGGCATCCTACTTAACAATGAAGCGGCCCCCGCTCTGAAACCTGCTTTTCGGCTGCTCCTCTCTTCCACAGGAGAGCCGTCGGCGGGCCAAGGAGGAGGCGTCTGCCATGGAAGAGGAGATGGCGCTGGCAGAAGAGCAGCTGCGTGCCCGCCGGGAGGAGCGAGAGCGCCGCAACCCCATGGGCGGCAGCATCAGGTGGGTACCCTGAAGGGGTGGGGGGGGCTGGGGGGGCCACCTTGCAGCCTGCCTGGCTTTGCTTGGGCGGCTCGGGCTCACTCTTCTCCCTGGTCTCTCCACAGGTCCACCAGGATCTACACCCCGGGGCGCAAGGAGCAGGGCCAGCCTGGGACTCCTCGGCACACCCCTGCCCGCTTTGGCCTGTAGTCTGTGCAGAAGTCCCTGCTGTGCTCCGTTGGGCAGGGCCCATCTTGGGGGGGGGGGGGAAGGAGGGAGAAACACTGAGAAATAATAATTTTATTGTTTATATAAACATTGCTGCTTCTTGAGCTGACCTGGTTTGCTGCTGCTTCTTGAGCTGTCAGGGCCGACTGGGGAGGCGCAGAGGATTTCGTGGGCGCTTGCCAGGGGTCTCACCCGCTGCTGCTGCTGCTGCTGCTGCTGCACCAGTGTGCAGGACTGCTACTGGGCACCACCCCCACCCTGCATCCCCGGCCAGCCGTGCCGTTCGGTGTTTGGGGGAAAGCAGCTCGGCACCTTTCCCCGCTCACTGGCTGTGCGTTTTGTGCAAGTCCATCCCTTCCTCACACCACGCGACTGCAGCCGACGGAGCGGTCTGTGCCCCAGCTGCATCGGGCCCTCGGCGGCTGCCAGTCTGTCCTCTCTCCAGCGGTGGCTGGCAGCGGGCAGGAGCCTAGGGTCGATCCCACTTGGCGGGGAGGGCTTTGCTTGGGCTCTGGCACGGGCACGGAGGAGGACTGCAGAGAGAAACGTGGGGGGAGGAGGAGGAGGAGCCGGCTGAGACCCATCGGGAGGAGCGAGGGGGCGGGTCGTTCTTTACCTCCCACCCTTCCGCCCACTGGAAGCACCAAGTGAGTGCGTTGTGAGAGGAGGAGAACTCGGGAAGAGCAAGGGGGGGAAAGAAGGGTCTCCTCCCCAGAGTTGTGACCCCTGTGTTGGGTGCGTGATAGAGAGCCGACTGGTTCCCTCAGGAGTCCTTCGCCCCAGAGAGGAGAGAAGAAGACCAGCCCCCCACCCCCAGGAATCGCGTCCCTGCCACTCTGTGGCTCCCGGGCGCCCCAGCAGCTTTGAGTGGCAGCAGGCCCTGAGCAAGCGCCCCCACCCCCGTGAGCGGGGCTCCCGCCCTGCTTGCCACTGGAAGTGGGGGGGGGGAGGTGTTCCTGTGGCCACCTGCTGAAGGTGGCGGTGGTGGCGGCAGGGGAAGCTTCCCACCGGCATTCTCCACGCCCTTTAGGCCGGCCTCTGCCTGGATGAAGGGATGGGGTAGAGGAACACTTACTTCTTCCCAGGCCAGGGCAGCCTCTGCCCTGCACGGGGGTCCCAGGCCTTGCTGTGGAGAGCCTGCAGCACACAGGGGAAGACGGTGGGTGGGTTTCCGGAGCCAGCCTCCAGGCAGCTAGCCACCGTGGTTGCCTCTCCCCTTCTCTGTGGCCGCAGGGTAACAGGCGGGGCCTCCTAGAGGCACAGGCTGCCTTGTTGGTGGGCAGCTTCCCCCCAGGGGGGCAGTTTCCAGTTGCCCCCTGGCCTCCTCCGCTTCTTCTGGCACCCACCCTCCAGGAGCACAGAGGAACGGAGGTGTGCCGCGTGTGTGTGGCCTGCCTTTCCTGTCTGGCGGCGGCCACGCTCCGTTTGCAGCTGGCCACGGGCAGGGCTGTGTGCCACTGAGCTCTGTGGGGCTCTTACCTTGAAGCGTTCCTGCTCCATGCGCAGCTCATCCACTTCGTTTTTCAGCCACTTAGTCTCCTGCTGGAGTCTTTCTGTCAGTCCCTGGAGGTGGCTGTGGGGGGAGCTTCCTTCAGAAAGGGGGCACAGCCTTGCCAAGCCCCCCCCCCGGCAGCCAGGAGAAGGGCCTTCATGCAGGGGGCTCCTCCTGGCCGCAGCCGGACATGGGCCTCGGATCAGCGGCCGCAGCCTCTGTGGAGGGGAGGGCGGCCTCCGAGGGCTCCCAGAGGGGGCAAGGGCTCGCCTCTCCTGCCCTGGGCCCTTGGCACTGGCCCAGGTCTGCAGCCTCTCAGCCGTAGAGTGGCCACACTGAGGCCTTGCTTTGCCTACCTGCAGCTGGGAAACTCCTCCTCCTCCTCCCCCCTGCCCATGAGGAAAGTGCAGGCCCAGCCTGAGTTGCTCTCCTCCTCGCCCCTCCAGGATTAAGGGTAGGAGAAAACTGGGGGGGGGGGGGGCTCTTCCAAAGCCAGGGTCCTCTGCCCGGATTGTGCGGCCACACAGCTGCAGGGGGCTGAACAGGGAGGGGCTCTGTGTATGTGAGTGTGCCGTGGGAGCTGTGGGCTGGCCTCGGCGTTAAGGAGGCGGCTGGATATATTCCAGCCTGTCCGCTGTAGGGAAACTGGCCTGGCCTTCTGTAGGTAATCTTCTAGCTGTCCTTTGGAGGCCAGAAGGCACAGCCTGCATGTTTGGAACCAAAGACTACTTCGCTGCGGAATTCCAGTCCACTCCAACCACTCCAAAGTGTGGGATGGAGAAGGGAAAAGCTGCCCCAGTTGGTGACCCCCATGCCCCAAAGAGCGGGGCCAGAGGCGTGTGTGAGGCCGCCTTCTCCTACCACAGAGGGGGAAGCGCCTTTGTCTGGGCCACTGATGGTGGCCGGGCGGATCCCAGGGCTGGGAACCTCTCCACTTGCTCCCCTGGGTTGGCGTTGGCTCCCCCTGAGAGGACAGAGGTAGCCTGGGCACCTCGACCTCCCAAAGGGAAACGCTCTGCTGTAGCTGAGAGAGCGGGGGGCATAACCGCAGCGCCAGCCACAAAGCTCCTCGCCCATCTCAGGCCTGAGACCAGCCAGCGAGGGATGCCACCGTGGTGCGACAGATGGCCATTCGGAAACTAAGCAGGGGGAAAAGCACGTCCGGGACCCTGCGTGACACCTCGCCGGCACTGGCGGTGTCCCGGTGGGCCCGGGTGCTCTGATGCTCGCTTTCAAGGTTCCCTCCGGCAGTGGCCAGAGGGGGAGTCCGGAAACTCGGCCCGGTGCCTGCCGAGACCGCAGGGCCCCCACTTACTCTCTCTCGCCCGTCAGCCAAGCAATCTGCTTGATCTGGTCCCGGATCTTCTGGCCCAGCTTCTCGTTCACTTGCCTGCCAAGGAAGAAAGGCCGGGGCTGGGAGGGAGCCCTTCCTTGGGAGAGCCCTCCGGCACCCACGCCCACGCGCCGGGGGAGCTGCCGAGGGAGAGCCCACTCTGCCGCCCGGGGTGGGTCTCTGGCAGAGAACGGCCTTCCCCCCTTCGGGTCCTTCCGGCGGTGCCACGCCCAGCAGCAGCAGCAGCAGCCGCCGGCCCGCGGGGGCTCCCACTCACTTCTGCTCCCGGACCCACTGGCTGACGTTGGCCTCCATCAGCTCACTCTCCAGGAGGAGGCGCTGCGCGACAGCCCGCTCTCCCTCCAGGGTCTTCACCTGGCACAGAGGAGGAGGAGGAGGAGTCATTCTGCCAGCCAGGGCAGAGTCCTGGAGGGGTCCCAGAGTTCCACCCCGGAGGGGACGGGGGCTCATCCACCGGGGGCCTCTGCAGGCACTCCAGGAGGAGGCCCCCCCCCCAAGTGCCTTCCACCTGCCCCGTGAGAATGGGGCAGGCCTGGGTTGGGAAGACGCGGAAGAATTTGGCGGGTGGGAAAAAGCTGATGCTGGAAGAAGCCACTTCAGGCAGGCAGGTGGACCCTCCCTCCTCCCTCTCGCAGGAGCTACTGGCAGCACTCACAGGTGGGAGGCTGCCCCCCCCCCGTGCTGGAGACAACCAGTTGCTGCTGTGAGAGGCGGGCTTCATACTGCTGCGGCTCTTCTCCCTGCCAAGGAAGCTGAGGGGGGACGGGAGAGCGGCGCCTGTGCCACAGTCCAGGGGGCTCCTCCCGGCTGGCTGGCCCGGTCCACCCGCCACCGCCGTACCTCCTCTGCCGCAGTCTGCCATTTCTCCTCCAGCGCGACCAGCTCCACCTTGAGCACCACCAGCTCCTCATCTCTGTCGGCCAGGGCCTGCTCAGCCACGCGGTGCTCGTCCTGCCAGTGCTGCACTTCTCCTTCCAGCCGCCCCAGCCTCTCCCCTGAGCTGCAGGCCTGTGGTGGTAAGAGGAGCCAGGTGAACCCACGCGCAGCTCCACCCAGCGGGGGGGGGGGGGGGGGGCGGGCACCCTGTGCAAGGCCACTCACCTCCTCCTCCCGCAGCCTCTGCAGGGCTTGGAACTGACTCCTCAGCTGCTGGATCTGCTCCCGGTAGGCGGCAAGCTCTTCTTCCAGGTGGGCCTCCTTGTGCTGGCTGAGCTGGAGGTCTGTGTGGAGGCGGAACACCTCCCGGCCCCTCTCCTCTAGCTGCAGGGGAGGCCAGCGGAGGGGAGCATTGGGGTGGGAAAGCCCGGTTGGCCCTCTGAGCTGCCCCACCCCGCTGAAGACGGCCAGCACTGGTCCGGTGCTGGACTGTGTCCTACCTGCTCCATCGCTTCTCTCTGGCTGGCCTGGCAGGAGGCCACCTGCCGCTGGAGTTCCTGGGCCAGGCCCTCAGCTGCAGCCAGGGTCTTGCTGCTCTGCCGCTCCCTCTCCTGCGTGGCATGCAGCTTGGTGTGCAGCTGGGACAGAGCTGCCTCCTGCTGTAGCCGCTGAGAGAGAGAGCACATGCACGCCGTCAGTCTGCTGTGCACCCGCCTGGGAAGGAGACTGGCCCCGCGGGGCAGGAATGACCCACCTCAGCCGTCTCCTGTTGCAGCTTGACCTGCAGGTGCTTGAGGTTCCCACGGGCTGCTTCCAGTTGAGTTGTGTGGTGCTTCTGCTGCTCTCGCAGGACCCGGTTCTCTGCCTCCCACTCCTCTCGCTCCTCCTGCAACTGCAAATCCCTGTGGCCGGTCAGGCTCACGGGAACTCGGGGCTCCTGCCCCCCCGTCCTGTGGCAGACCCCCCCCCCGTGCGCCAGGGCTCTGGAGTGGTGGCAGCTGCTGTAGGGCCTTGTGCCCCTGGCCTGGAGCAGCTGCTCCCGCCAACCCTTCTCCTTGTGCTTCTGCCAGCTCACCTCCACCCACGGCATTGCCCTGGGGAGTGGGCAGCGCTTTCTCACCTGCCCCTACAGGTCTCCCCCCACCCCACCCCGCCGCTGGCCAACTGGGCCCACCTGCCTAAGGGCCTTTGAGTTGACCGCGGAGCAGGCATGAGCCGACTTGTAGGCCGCAAATTCCCTGCGCAAGGCTACCAGGGCCGCCCCTTGATCTAGGAACTGAGGGCGCATGTCTGTCAGTCCACTCCTCCTCCTCCTCCTCCCCCCAGAGAGCCCAAGCTGGGCACGCGCCCTTCCCAGCCCTCCCTGGCGCCCCCTCCGCAAGGACCTTGGCCTGGCTGGCTGCCAGCTGCTCCTGCAGGTCCCGGGTGGCCTCCTTGTGCTGCTGCTGCTGTCCCTGGGCCAGCTCTTCCTGGGCCCCGCGCAGCTCCTGGACCAGCCGGGCGACCGTGTCCTCTGCTCGGGCCAACTGGCGACATTTGCTCTCCAGCTCCTCCCGCAGGCTCCGCCGCTGTTCCCTCGCCTGGGCCTGGGGCGAGGCAGGGGGCTGCTCAGAGCTGAGCCAGGCCAGCCAGCAGGGCCCTGCGCCCGCCGCCCCCTCCCTCTCACCTCCCAAGGCCACACCTGGCTGGCCAGCTCCCCTGCCAGCAGGCACTCCAGCTCCCCGGCTCTGCGCAGCGAGGCCTGGTATTTCTTCTTGTAGACGCCCAGCATGCTCTGCAGAAGGCTCACACTGCCTTTCGCCTGGGCGAGCTGCTCCTGCCTGTGCCGCGCCCGCTCCTGCTGCTGAGAGAGCTCCAGCCCCTGGGTCTCTTCCTCGTAGCAGAAGAGCTGCAGAGGCAGAGGGAGAGGAGGACTCAAAGGCGGGCCTGCTCTGCAGAGGAGGCGGGCAGGGCCCTCCCCCTGCAGCCTCTAGCCACTGCCCTGCGGGCTCACCTGGTCGTTGAGAACATGGCAACGGTGCTGCAGAAGGTCCTCCACGGGGCACTCATGGCCCTGCAGCCGGCGGAACTCGCCCTGGCCGGCATCCTGGCAGTTGCCTCCGGGCTGCTCCGTGGCAGCCTGGTGGGCCTGTTGGCTGGAGCACCACTCCCCTCGGGGCTGCTCCCAGAGGGCAGCCTCGGCCCAGCTCTGCAAGCGGGACAGCGGAGGGAGTCAGCCGGGAAGGCGGCGCCCCCACCCCACCCCCTGGCTCCCGCCAGCCGCACAGTGGGCCACTCCTCCTGCCATGGCGCTGCCTTGGGGCAGCCAGCGCAGGCCAGAATGGGGCGCGCTTGCTGAGGGGCCCACTCCCCCACCCCGCCGCTGCCACAGGAACAGGGAGGCGTCAGAGAGCCCGTCCCCCCTCTGAGGGGTGCGCTAACCTGGCGGAGGGAGGCCTCCTCCTCCTCCTCCCGCTGGAGAGGATGGGTGACCCCCGTCTGCTCCCCCATCCTCCTCTCCCGCAGGCTCCTCCGCAGTGTGCCCTGCAGGGGGTGGTGCTCCCCCCAGCCTCCTCCTGGGTAAGCTGCAGGCACCAGAGAGAGGGAGGGGAAGGCGGGGGCCCCACAAGCCGCCTTCGACGGGCTCCAGTCCCTGCCGGGCAGCACAACTGGCGGCCCAGCTGCCCGCAAAGGGTGTCCCTCCCTGGCATTCTTCCCCTGTAGCCCTCTTGGGCTGAGCCCTGTGGGTGCCGGTTCGCTGCCCATGGGGATCTTGAGCTGCAGACTCCACTCAGAAACACCCTGGCTCCCCGATGTCATCGTGCCGAGAGCCCAGGGGCTTTGTCCAGCTCCCTCAGTGTGCTCCGCCCCCCCCTCCTCCAGCTTACTGGGAGAAGAAAGGAGAGAGCCCCCACGGTCAACCTGTGTGGTGACCAAGCACGGTGACGGGCCGTGTCCAGAAGGGGAACAGTCCAGCAGCTGTGTGCCCCCCAGGCCTTCCATCAGGGTTCTCCCCCCGCCCCCCACTCTCCAGAAGCCTCCCCCTGTCCTGGGGCCCGGGGAGAAGAGGGCCGGCCACAGGAGCTCCAGCGCTCCCCCACAGCACCCCCTCTTCCACTGGCACCCACCTTCCTCCATAGCCTTCAGCCCAGAGTGTCACTGTGACCGGATGGTCACAAAGGGCCCTGGCTGAGGAGCCGTCTGTGGGCCACGCCTAGAACTTGGAATTCTCTTGGCGGTAATGCCTGGAACTCGGAACCTTCTTGCTCCCCCACCCCAGGCAGTCACAGCAGCGAAAGCAGCCCTGGAGGCCCCCAGTCCGGAGGGGGTGCCGCCTCTTCCCACCGTCTTCCCCAGAGAACGGACTTTGTTCCAGCGTGCCAGGCTGGGTCCAGCCTCTGCTCTGCTGCAGCCAAAGCAGCCCCACAGATTCAAGGGGAAGGAGGCCATGGCCCCAGAGTCTCACTCACTTCTGTCTGCTCGTGCTCAGTGGGTTGTAGGGGAAGGGGTCCCTCGGCACCGCCACAGCCACACCTGGCAGGTGGGAGGCCAGCAGTCCCCCTGCCCTAAGATCTCGGCCTTCAGTAGCCGCCTCCTCCTCCTCCTCTCAGGGGCTGGCAGGGGTTAGAAATCTACCTGCATCAGCTGTGGTGCTCTCGGCCTCTGTGGCTCCGCCCCAGAACAGCCCACCACCTGGAAACATCATGTGAACACCATGTCTGAAGAGCCAGCACGCTCCCCCCCCGGGTGCACAGGACCCTTCTGTCTGAGTTCACTCATGCCCAAGGGATGGGTGGATGGGTGGGGTGTTGCTTAAAACAACCCCCCCCCCCAAGTTAGCTCTGGAATCCCATTCTTAAGAGGGTGTGTGGGGGGGGAGACTTCGGTGAAATGGTTCCTTCTGCTGTGCCCCTTCTTGGTAGACCACGCCCTCCCCCTCCCCCGGCCAGTCCCATGGGAAGGTTTCCTTTGGGATTGACGGACTCTCTGTCTGGAGGTGCCTGCAGGCCAGAGTTCTCTTCCCCATGCTCTCAGGGTGACAAGAAAGAAACCCACACTGTGTATTCCCACGCAAAATTAAATGTGACAATCTGAACGGGATTTGCCTTAAGAAAAAAATAAAAGAACACCTACCTGACCACTCTTCCCCCCACCCCCCGGAAGACCCACCGTCCCCTGACAGGAGCATTAACTTCAAGAGGAAGCAGAGGGGGCCCCTTCCCCTTCCCTGCGTGCTGCTCAAATGGAGAGAGCTCCAAGGGAGACCCAGAAGGAGGCTGGGCAGTGCCAAGAGAGTCTGCTGGGAAGAGGCAGCGGCCTGTTTTCCTTTGGTGCCCAGTTGATCCAGCAGACCTGGGGCTGGATGGAGGTGGCAAAAACGGCAGAGTGCTCCCAAGTCCCAAGAACAGACGAGTCCTTTAACAGATGCCAACCGGTTCAGGCTGATCCCTTGACCAGCGGTGGGGTGTATGTGTCAGACACTATGGGAGGAAGTTGACTGACCCAGCTGAGCTCTGAGAAGCAGCAGGAGACAGAGCTGCTAGAGGGGTGAGCGTTTTTTATTTGCTTTCAGATGAGGTGATTTAGCTGAGGGTACAGTGTGGGAGGATAGTGTTTGGGAGTGTGTGGGTGAGTTGTAAGTTGTTGGAGAGTCCTGGCTGCTTGAGAAAGGGTGAGAAAGGGTTATTTTTTGCCTGTAATTGGATTGCCTGGGTGTGATTTGAATAGCTGCTTCTATTTAAGGCTGCACCTCGCCAGAGGTATGAGCCGAAGGGCTCTTAGCCTGTGGGCTCCACAGAAGGCTGACTACATCTTACATTCTATATTTGTTAAGTTAGTTTTTGCTTCTGCAAACATTTCACAAGTAGTCTTGAGAAGCAGCTTGGCAGGGAAGTTATCAAAGAAGTGTCAATTAAACTGAACTAATTTTGAAATGCAACAACATCATTGGTGAGGGAGCTGAGGCAGTGACGTGCAAAGTCTGTGGCATGTTCATATTCTTACCCGAGGGTAACAGCAATTACACTTGCAGCAAGTGTAAGTTGGTAGCCATACTGGAGGAGAAGATACAGAGACTTGAGCCATGCTTGTCCACATTCATAAGAACATAAGAGAAGCCAATGTTGGATCAGGCCAACGGCTCAACCAGTCCAACACTCTGTGTCACACAGTGGCCAAAAATACCAGGTGCCATCAGGAGGTCCATCAGTGGGGCCAGGACACTAGAAGCCCTCCCACGACACCCCCCCCAAGAATACGGAGCATCACTTGCCCCAGAGTCCCTATCTATACCTTGTGGCTAATAGCCACCGATGGACCTCTGCTCCATATGCTTATCTAATTCCCTCTTGAATCCGTCCATGCTTGTAAACTTCAGTTTATAAGGGAAGGTGAAGAGTTCATGGACAGAACGCATGAAGGGCAACAGGAGGAGGGCAACAGGAGGAGGAGGAGGAGGGAAAGGTATTCCAGCAACTGGAGAAGCACCCAACACAAGAGGAAGGCACATGGAAGAATATAACCCACAGGAGCAGGAAGATCAAGGGACATTCTGAGCCTCTGTTACTGAGTAATCAGTGCCTGGATCTCCCCATGGATATTGATTCTGAACCACTGGAACAAGGGCTCCTCCCCCAGCCTCCACAAAGCTTGAAGGAAATTTCTCAGACCCCTGTGGATGGGAGGACTCATGTCTCTGCTCCCCAATGCAGGAGAAGGCATGTGTTGGTAATTGGGGATTCCCTACTGACAGGAATAGAAGCTAAGGTGTGCCGACCGGACTTGTCGTCTCGAGAGGTATGTTGTCTATCGGGTGCACACATCCAGGATGTGACGGAAAGGCTAGGAAGACTCATCAAGCCCACAGATTATTATCCCTTCTTACTTATCCGTGTTGGAACAAATGATACTGCCCGGCACAGCCGTGAACGTATTAAAAGAGACTATATGGCTCTGGGTAAAAAGGCGAAGGAATTGGGAGGGCAGGTTGTATTCTAGATCAGTTCTTCCTGTCGATGGTGTCATCAGGAAAGGTCTGGATTTTTGGATCATGGTTTATGCTTTCAAGATGAAGCTCTTCTATCGGGAGATGGTTTGCACCTCGTGAGGACAGGAAAAAATGTGTTTGGAAACAGCCTTGCAAATCTAATAAGGAGAGCTTTAAACTAAATCCTGTGGGGGAGTGAGATAAAAATGAAAAGCCAATAACTGGAAATAAAAACTCTAAAGTTTTGTGGGGAGTGGCACATATGCTAGATAACATTAACTCACATGTAAGTACAGAAACAAAAACCTCAGGATGCGTGAAACATGGATTTTGATGTCTTTACACTAATGCACAGAGTATGGGAAACAAGCAGGAGGAACTTGAAGTCCTAATACAGGAAGGGGGCTATGACCTAACAGGCATTACTGAAACTTGGTGGGATGACACTCACAATTGGAATATTAGGACTGAGGGGTATAACTTACTTAAAAGGGACAGAAAAATAAGGAAGGGTTGCATTATATATAAAGGAGGTATATACTTGTGAGGAAATATGTCAATTTGAGCATGAAAGTCCGGTCTCTGGGTAAAAATAAAAGGAGTATGAAATAATATTGACATCATGCTGGAGGTCTGCTATAGACCACCAAACCAGGCAGAGGATTTTGTTGCGACACTCCTACAACAGATTACAAAGTTCTCAAAGAGACAGGACATGGTGGTCATGGGAGATTTCAATTACCCAGATATGTATTGGAAGTCTAACTCTGCTAAGAATGAAAGGTCCAATGAATTCCTGACTGGTCTTGCTGACAACTTCATTTTCCAGAAAGTGGAGAGGGAAAAAAGGGGATCTGCTATCTTGGACTTGATACTTACCAACAGGGAAGAACTGGTTGACAAGGTGAAAGTAGTGGGCACCCTGGGTAGTAGTGACCATGTAATTTTGGAATTTACAGTCTTGGGGAAGGTAAAAGCTGTACATAGACATAAAGGCTGAACTTCAGGAAAGCAAATTTTGATAAAGGGAGCTCAAGAGGGATGGGAGTTCCTTAAAAATTAAACACTTGAAGACACCATCACAAACGATTCCTATGAGAAGGGAAAATGGGAGGAGCCTAAAGAAGCCAAGGTGGCTCCATAAACAGCTTTCTAAGGACTTGAAAAATGAAAAAGACTCATTCAGAAAGTGGAAGGAGGACCTTATAACCAAGGATGGATACAAACAAATAACCAGTGCTTGGAGAGAGAGAATTAGGAAAGCTAAGAACAACAAAAAAGGGCTCTTTTCTTATGCTCAAAGTAAGAAAAAGAGCAAGGACACGGTGGGCCCACTGCGGGGCCAGGAAAGTGGAATGGTAACAGGGGACGAAGAGAGGGTGGAACTGCCCAGTCCCTACTTTTCCTCCATCTTCTCTTGCGAGGGAAATGGTGCTCAATATGGCAAATACAGAACACATGATGAGGAAAGGGAGTGGCACCTTAGGATTGGCAAAGGTAGTACCAGGGCTATTTTTGGGCAGGAATGCACAGGAACGGAGTTCCGGCTGGCTTCAGAGTTGGCCACGCCCGCTACAGCCAAAACTTCTGCATGCCTGGCTACAGAGGGAAGGCCTGAAGAGCCACACCCCCCCGGTGACTCTGAGGCAGGCAGGCCAGGGGGGCCTGGAACCAGCCCATGCCTTTCCCAGCCTGTCCAAGGGCTGGTCCGCCGGGGCTCCCCGCAGCCACAGGGCTCCCGGGCAAGCCATGGGTGTGTGGCCTAATATGCTAATGAGCTGTACTGTCAGGGGTGTGGCCTAATATGCTAATGAGTTTCTGCTGTTGGTGTGGCCTATTATGCTAATGAGTTCCTGCTGGGCTTTTTCTCAAAAAAAAAAAAAAGCAAGCCCTGGGTAGTACATAAACACCTAGTTTCTTCAAATGAAACAAAGTCTTTGGGGACAGATGAGTTGCATCCAAGGGTACTAAAAGAACTCGTGTATGTAATTTCTGAGCCTCTGTCCATTATTTTTGAGAATTCTTGGAGAACAGGTGAGATCCCAGAAGATTGGAGGCAGGCAAATGTCCCCATCTTCAAGAAGGGGAAAAAGGAGGATCTGGGTAACTACCAACCCATCAACTTGATGTCTATTCCTGGGAAAGTTTTAGAACAAATAACCAGACAGTCCTTGAGCATTTAGAAAGGACGGCTGTGATTACTAAGAGCCAGCATGGGTTTCTCAAGAACAAGTCGCGTCAGACTTATCTTATCTTTTTATTTTTTGAGAAAGTTCCTACCTTGCTGGATCAGGGGAATGCTATTTTATCTTGATTTCAGTACGGTTTTTGATAAGGTTCCACATAATATTTTTGTTGACAAGTTGGTAAAATGTGGTTTGGACCCTATGACTGTTAGGTGGATCTGTAACTGGTTGACAGATTGCACCCAAAGAGTGCTCGTGAATAATGGTTCCTTGTCCTCTTGGAAAGGAGTGACAAGTGGAGTGCCTCAAGGATCTGTCCTGGGACCTGTTTTGTTCAACATCTTCATCAGTGATTTGGATGAAGGGATAGAGAGAATGCTTATTAAATTTGCAGATGATACTAAATTGGGAGGGGTAGCAAATATAGTAGAAGATGGAGTCAGGATACAGGATGATCTTGACAGGCTGGAAAACTGGGCTAAAAGAAATTTAATGAATTTCAATGGGGATAAATGTAAAGTTCTGCATTTAGGTAGGAAAAATCAAATGCATAATTATCGGTTGGGGGAGACTTGTCTTGGCAATAGTATATGTGAAAAGGATCTAGGGGTCTTAGTAGACCATATCCTGAACATGAGCCAGCAGTGTGATGTGGTAGCTAAAAAGGCAAATGCGATTTTGGGCTGTATCAACAGAAGTATAGTGTCCAGATCATGCGAAGTGATGGTACCGCTTTACTCTGCTCTAGTGAGACCTCACCCAGAGTATTTATTTATTGTACTTTTAGATATAATCTTGCAATCCCAACTCAGCGGGATATTGGTCTCCCATGACACTGTGGCTCAACTGCAGTTCAGGGCCATCCCACTACCGCAGATGTTAATGATGGTAATAGTTGGTGGTAGTGGTGGGCGGTTCCTAGTTGAAAGCCTGGTGGAAGAGCTCCGTCTTGCAGGTATTGTGTTCAGTTTTGGGCACCACCGTTTAAGAGGGATCTAGACAAGCTGGAACGTGTCCAGAGGAGAGCAATGAAGATGGCGAGGGGGGTCTGGAGACCAAGTCCTATGAGCAAAGGCTGAAGGAGCCCCTGGGTATGTTTAACCTGGAGAGGAGATGACTGGGAGGGGACAGGATAACCATCTTCAAGTCCTTGAAGGGCTGTCATATAGAGGATGGTGCAGAGTTGTTTTCTGTTGCCCCAGAAAGTTGGACCAGAACCAACGGGTTGCAATAAAATCAGAAGAGTTTTCAGCTAAATATTAGGAAGAACTTCCTGACAGAACGGTTCCTCAGTGGAACAGGCTTCCTTGGGACGTGGTGGGCTCTCCTTCTTGGGAGGTTTTCAAACAGAAGCTGGATGGCCATCTGACACCAATGCAGATTCTGTGAACTCAGGCAGATCATGAGAGGGAGGGCAGGAAGGGCTGCCTCAGTGCTTAGTCACTGTGGCCCTTTTTTACATGCCCAGGGAAGTGCGGATTGCCACTTTGGGGCCAGGAAGCAATCCCGGAGGTCTTTTTGCCATCTTCTGGGCGTGGAGCAGGGGGGTCACTGTGGGTGTGGAGGGGGAGGGGTTCGTGACTCTCCTGCCTTGTGCAGGGGGTGGGACTAGATGACCCTGGAGGTCCCTTCCAACTCTAGGATTCTAAGTTGGGGGAAATGATGTGTCGCTGCTGCTGCTGCCTGCTCTGATGTGGAGGCCTGAGTCTCCATTGGCTGCTTTGGAACTTGGGCTCTCGTTTGCTGGCCTCCCAAGAACAAGTTGTCGGCAACGAGGTTTTAATCCTGTCCTCCTGGCCAGCGGCAGACCCAGCGGAGGATCAATAGTGTTTAGACAGCCCAGGCAAGCCCTTTTCCTTCTAAAGCTCCTGATCGATAGCATCTTCCTCTCTCCCCCTCCCTCTCCCCTTTCCTCTCAGCGCAAGAGGCTGGAGAGCCAGAGATCTTGGCCTGATCAGGAGGCTGAAAGCCGGAGGGGGCGGTCTGCTGCCCACACTGGCAGAGCCAGACGGGCCCATTTCATGTCCAGCTTTCAGACCCAACTTGCCAAACATGGCTTCTCTATGGGCCACAGAGTTCCAGTGCATAATGTGTAAGTCAGATCAGACTTAAGAATATAAGAGAAGCCAATGGCTCCTCCAGTCCAACACTCTGTTGTCACAGAGTGGACATAATTACCAGGTGCCATCAGGAGGTCCACCAGTGGGGCCAGGACACTAGAAGCCCCCCCCCATATACCCCCCAAGCACCAAGAATACAGAGCATCACTTGCCCCAGACCGAGAGTTCCTATCTATACCTTGTGGCTCATAGCCACTGATGGACCTCTGCTCCATATGCTTATCCAATTTCCTCTTGAAGCTGTCCATGCTTGTAGCCGCCACCACCTCCTGTGGCAGTGAATTCCATGTGTTAACCACTCTTTAGAACAGATAAAAGGAAGTCCTTCACCCAGAGAATGATGGAACATATGGAATTCACTGCCACAGGAGGTGGTGGCAGCTACAAGCATGGACAGTTTCAAGAGGGAATTAGATAAACATATGGAGCAGAAGTCCATCAGTGGCTCTTAGCCACAGGGTATAGATGGGAATTCTCAGTCTGGGGCAGGTGATGCACTCTATTCTTGGTGCTGGGGAGGGGGCAGCAGTGGGAGGGCTTCTAGTGCCCTGGCCCCACTGCTGGACCTCCTGATGGCACCTGGTATATTTTGGCCACTGTGTGACAGAGTGTTGGACTAGATGGGCCATTGGCCTGATTCAACATTGGCTTCTCTTATGTTCTTATGTTCTTTGGGTGAAGAAGGATTTCCTTTTATCCGTTCTAACCCAACTGCTCAGCAACTTCATGGAGTGTCCACGAGTTCTTGTATTGTGAGAAAGGGAGAAAAGTATTTCTTTCTCGACCTGCTCTATCCCATGCAGAGTCTTGTAAACCTCGATCATGTCACCCCTCAGCCGTCGTCTCTCCAGGCTAAAGAGCCCCAAGCGCTTTAACCTTTCTTCATAGGGAAAGTATTCCAGCCATTTTATCATCCTAGTTGCCCTTTTCTGCACTTTTTCCAAAGCTATAATATCCTTTTGAGGAACACAGTACTCCAAATGAGGTTGCACCATTTATTTATACAGGGGCATGATGATGGTGGCTGAATTCATGTGGGGAGGGCCCTGTTCCATCTCTGTTCTGGGCTATATGGGAGCAGATCTGGAGCCCCGCCCTGGAGCCAGCAGAGTGGGCAAAGCGTGTGAAGACGTGAAGTCGCCTCCTGCTGAATCAGGCCACTGGTTGCTCAGGGCCCGTATTGCCTGTGCCGGCAGGCAGGGGCTCTCCGAGGTCCCAGGCAAATGTTGCCCACGGTCAGATCCTTTCCTCTGGAGATGTTAAGGGGCATGGGGCCTTCTGCATGCCGAAGAGAAGCTCTGCCAAGGAGCCCCGGCCCTTTCCCTATGCACCAGCCTCTCCACAGAGGGGAGGCTTTCTGAAGCCGTGCATCCCCAAGGCAGGTGGCCGCCGGCCAGAGAGAGACGCTGCTCCGTCATGGCTGGACGAACAGCCAGGGGGCCCGGCGACATGTCTCCTGAAACCGGCCCATCTCCTCTGCAGTCCCACGAGGCCGTCAGTCAGTTCTGGGCAAAAGGCTGCCCACTTGCCACTGGAACCAGAAGCCAGAGGCGACTTGGACGCGGCTCCAGTTACAGCAGTCCCACCTAGAACAGCTGGCCCGTAGTCTGGGCTTCAGAAGCCCCCTTCGCAACACAAGAGGAGACCCAGCCCTGGAGAGTGCCCCCTCCCTGCAGACTAAGCAGCTCAGCCCTTCTCCCCCAGCAAAGGCAAGAGAAGCCCTCCCCCACCTCCCATTAATGACTTCTTTCCCAAGGCTCAGCCACGGCCACATTCTGGGTTCCCCTCTAGTTTAACAAAGACTGAAAGGTAGTGAGAAAGTGGGGCTTTCAGCTGCCGCCTTCCCCAAGACATGAGATACGCGAAGCGCCGATGGTGATGGAGCCAGGAGGGCTTCTCTGGGGCAGTGACACTCACTTGTGAAGCGCCTGTGTCCATCGGGAGCCACCAGCCCTCTGGGGCAGAGACTATGTTACACGGGAGTTTTGTGCGGCTCCTAGCAGGTGGAAAACTGCACAGACCGGTGCCCCAGCCCACCGTGCCAAGGACAGCCCATCTCTTGGCCTATGAAGCCATCCCTCCCTGCCTGTGGTGCTGCGCTGGTGTGTTGTTGGCATCCTCTCTGCAGTTCTCCTTGCGCAATGTGACTGCGAGCGTGCCAGGAGACAGCAGGGTCTCGACGGCCTTCTTCGTACTCTGTGGAGCTCGAGGTGGACTTTGACCACCCCTGATCCCAAAAGGGGGGGGGGCTCTTGCTGGTGAGACAGAGCACAGGCTCATCCCGGCTGGGGGACTGGCACGCCTGCGTGTGGACCGGCTTCTGGGACTCCAGAGGTCAAGGAGGGATGGCTCTGGGCTCGAAGCCGGGTCCTCCACGACTCTGCTCTCCCCAGCAGCCTGGAGTTCGGGACCCAAGAGACAGGAGGAGTCTCCAACGGGGCCACGTCACCAAGCAGAGGCACCCCGCAGAAGGCTCTTCAGCACTGGCAAATATGCAAAATGAAGCAAGAGTGCAGACCTCATTAACATCCGCCTCCAACATCATTAAGATGTTTCCAAGAAAATTAATTGAGAGACTCATTAAAAATAAATTAAGAAAAATGTGTTGCAGAGTGCTTGCTCAGGCCTCGTAAATCACCGCTCAAAGCTCCGGGCCGCTGCACAGACAATTAACGCCGGCCAATTTGTTTTATCCTGACTGAGAAAATTAGAAAGCAGACGTGGAGATTAGATTAGGGGCGTCTGTCGAGCAGAACTCGGAGTGCATATTTTAGGATACAAAATGGAAATGAGGAAGCCACACAGGCCTGGGAGGCGTCAGTCAGTCAGTCAGTCAGAGATGGGTGCCGAGGGCCACAAGCTGCGGGTCCCGCTGGAGAAGCCCTGCGGCCCCCTCCCCCTCTGCTGCAGTCAGGTGCTTTGCACCCAGAGGCTGTGTAGGGAGACAGCAGTGGGGGGAGATCAGAGGGCCAAGCCAGGCATAAGGACAGAAGAGAAGCCAAGGCTGGATCAGGCCAGTGGCCCATCTAGGGGGCCAGGATCAGTGGGCGGCCTTCCAAACATGCCTGTCCACAATGCAAGCCAAGCTTGCTCGGCTGCAATAGCTGCAGGGAGCAGGCGCAGAGATCGCTTTTCTTGCTGCACCGCATCACCTCCTCCTTCCCCAAGCACTTATGCATCACCAGGATGCAGGTCTGGGAGACGGGTCTTGGCGCTGGCCCCTTGGATATGCCTAGACTGCCCTTGGCCCCAAACCAAAGGAAGGAAGCGGCCCGGGGAGAGAGAGAGAGAGAGAACAGCCCTGGCTGTCAGCCAAGTCATACGCTGGCACCAGGCAAGCTGCTGCCTGCGGACAGAAACCTCCCCTTGGCCCGAGGGCACACCAACGGGTCTGAGGCAGCCCCTCCCCCAGTCACACCCCCGGCTTAGTCATCCTGTGCTCGTTTGAATCCCAGGAGGGCCGGCTCCTGCCCAGTGAAACCGGGGCGGGGGGCGGGCGGGGAGAGTCCTTCCAGAGGAAAACGAAGCCGCTTCTGCTGACCCATTTTCCTACCTGCCGCTTCCAAAGACGAGAGTCCCTCCCTCAAAACATGACTCAGGTGGCCTTGCATGGAACAGCTAGCATCGGCACGGCTATCGGCCAAGGTTGTGTGGGTGGGTGGGTGGGTGCAAATTCAGGGCGCAGCAGTGTTGTGCGGGGACTCCCAGCCTGCTGCATGGAAATGTCTGATCTAGGCTGAAGGAAGCTGTCCAGGAGGACCAGACACAGGCCCCTCTAAGAATCTGAGGAGTGAGCCGCTGGAGATACACAAACCAACAGCAGCAGCGGGAAACAGAGGAAGGTGGGGAAATCACAGAGAACCCAGAGGAGAGGCTGGGAAGGAACGCAGGCCGAGGGCCGTGGGGACTGGGAGGCATCCAAGGAACGAGAGGTAAGGAAGGAAGATGAAACAAAACTAATTGACTAATTAAGAACAAAACAAAAAACCTCACAGATCACCAGGGCCAAATGGCACACACCCAAGAACACGACAGAAGTGTGAAGCCTGGAGGGGAGTCAAACATTACACCAAAGAAGAAAAGACAACTGCGGAATTCTGGAAGATAATGCCCCCCACCCCCACCCCTTCTGTCCCAGGTAAACTGGCAGGAGGCAGAGAGGCCCTTTGAGTCTCTCTGACTGAGAAAAGGCCGGCCTGTTTTCTGCATAGCCTCACCTTTGAGAGGAGTGGGCAGCAAGCAGATGTCAGAGCCCAACCCCAGTGCCCCCCCCGACCACCTGCTGAGACGGAGGACTTTTGGCTTCACAAACACTCTGCAGCTTCTTCTGTGGCAACAAGCTGGTAGGGGAGGCCTTGTCCACGCCAGGATGCCAAGCTAGAAGCCAGGGTTTAGCACCATGTTTTGGAGGAAGGAAACAAACTGCAGTTTGCTAAAGTGCCTGACTTGGACACCACGATAAACTGCACTTTGCTGAGATCAAAGACTTCTTGAAGTCAGAAGTCCTTAATGTCAACAGAGCAGAAGGAGATGGGGAAGCACGACAATTCCTAACTTGTTCTCAACATGAACTGTTTTTTAACTTGTGCACGGCAGGCAGGCAGCTCTGCTCCTGCACCGAAGGTCCTCTGAGGGCGATGCTACCGACTGGGGCCTGCAGAAACACCTGCCCCAAAGGCCCCTGGAAAGCTGCCCCGTGGTAGGCACAAGGATCCTCTTCTGGCCAGAGGAAACTGGCTACGAAAATAAGCAGTGTGGGGAGGAAGCAGGACCCCCGCCCCCGAGGCAGCACCCCCCAGTCTCTAAAGCTCAGTCCTGAAAATCCAAGGGCCTTGGTGCATCACAGCCGGTCTCACGGCCACACAGACTCAGTAGCCGCTGATCGTGTGAATGCTTAGAAATACCCTTAGAAAACTAGCAGGATGAAGAGCATGTGTGTGTGGAAGTCGTAACAGTACATGAAGAGCCCTGCTGGGTCAGACCAGGGAGGGTCCCTCCAGCCCAGCCTCCCGTCTCTCTCACACGGGGGCCAGCCAGTTCCCCTGTAGGGCCAGCAACAGGGCAGGGAGGCCGAGGCCTTCCCCCGATGTTGCCTCCTGGCTCCGGGATCCAATCCTCTCTCTCCCTCCCTCCCTCCCTCTCTCACAGAGGTATTGCCCCTGGCATCCTTTGCTCACTTCTGGCTTGGGTGGTGGCTTTACAGCTTCAAAGCAATGCCCCAGTCATTACGGTCAGACCTTCTTCAAAGGTGATGGGCTGAACATCTCTCTCTCGCTACAAATTTCCAGTGTGGTGATTTCGATGTGTGCCTCCCGCCCTGAATGCAAGAAGCCAGGGAAGAAAGAGAAGCTTCCTCCCTTGCCAGCCATCTTTGCAGGATTAGTCCTTCAGGCCAGCCTTCTGCTTCCCTTCCCAGGCAGCAACAGCACCATGAGAGCACACAAGTCCCAGCTGTGACTGGGTCAGGCTCGCAGCTCCAGAAATGGACAGCAGGGGGCTCCCTCAGCCTTTGCATGGTGCAACTGCACTCCCCCCCCCCAAACGACAGCATAATTCCAAAATGGTTGCTTTTTGAAAATTCACCTTGATTATCAGACATTAAAAGTGACTCATCCCGCAGTGACTGTCTGGCAGAGGGACAGGATCAGACAGCAGACAATGAGGGACAGGATGCGTTAACCGTTTCTATTACAGAGCCCTCAAAAATGCCTTTGTTCTGTCAAAGACCCCATCTTGGGGCACTGGTGCTCCCTGGAAGAGAGGGAATTAAAACACACTGATTCTGACACCGTTGTCTTCCAGTGCTACCGCGGGGAGACCAGCAAACAGGTAATGCTACCCCACACATTTGGGGGTTCTCTCAAGCTGTATGATTGCTGGGATCTGCCCACTCGGAAGTCACTAGCTGCCCATCGACAGCTGCTCTGGCACTGCCAGGGCGAGCTCTGCAGCAGACAACACAAAACGGGGGCCCCTCGCAGACACCACAGGAAGGTCTGGTGTTTGGTTCGCAAGACTCAATTGGGCATCCCTGAAGAAGGCAGACAGAATCCTCCTCACTTGCAGTCCCTCTTTTCTCCTTAGGGCAGGAAGGATTCAGACACTCCCTTTCTCCCCCAGGGACACTTAGAACATCAGAAGAGCCCTGCCGGATCAGACTAGGGGTGTGCATTTGGTATTTACCAAGCCAAATAAATACCCGAATAATGCCTTTTCAGCATTATTTATGTATTTATTAAGCCAAATAACAAATCAGAGCATCTATTAGGTAGCTGAACAGAGATTTCCCGAATACTAATCGGCTTTATTCAGCTATTATATGACTCCATTATACCCTATGGGGTCGTTATAGTCAATGGCAAACCTCTTAGGGTGTATTCAGTGGTCTGAGGGGAAGGGGGTTTGGAGTAGAGGCACCAAATTTGCACCGTAGCTGCTGGAGCCTGTCCCCAAAAGGACCCCCAAGTTTCAAAAAGTTTGGACTAGAGGGTTCAATTCTACAGGCACCCAAAGATTGTGACCCCATCCTCCATTGTTTCCAATGTCCCTCTCCCCCACAGTCATAACATGGCAATACAAGCACAGCGGAAAGCCCCAGAGAAGCTATGCAACTGAAAGGGAAATGTGTGCAAGGCCAGCAGCAGAACCACTGCCACTATCGCAGTGCCAAAACCAAAAAGGACTAAGGTCAGATCTGAGAATCCCTGAATTACGGGGTGGGGGGTGGGGGGTGTATTTCTGCAAGGACAGCAGAACCAGTGCAATGTGCTAGTGCCCAGCAGCAAAACCCACCTACTAGTGCCCAGCAGCAGAACCCAGTGCCAATGTGGCAGCAACTGAACTAACCAATGTCACACCAGAGAATCCCAGCAGGGTTCTGGGGTGTGTTTTTTTTTGGCAGTAGAAGCCCAGCAGAACACGCAAAAGTGCAGGGTGGGCAGGCACTTTTGCTAGCTCACCTGAACTAAGGCAAGCCCAATACACAAAAGCTCAGCTTCCCACAATAGCACTGGGTTCTGCTGCTGGGCATTAGTAACTTGGCACTGGGTTCTGCTGCTGCTGGGTGGCCACTTCTGCACTGGTTCTGTTGTCCTCCAACCCCCCTCCCCATTGCTTGGATTCTGTGCTTGCAATCAGTCCTGTTGAGCTGGCCTGGCATCTGGCACAAGAGCACTGGGTTCTGCTGCTGCTGCTGGGCGCCAGTAGGTTGGCACACTGGGTTCTGCTGCTGGCCACTAGTACAGTGCACTGGTTCTGATGTCCTTGCAGAAATGCCTCCTCCTTATTTCAGAGGTTCAGATTCTCATATCGGACCCTAGTCCTATTGCATTTTGGCACTAGCACAGTGGCACTGGTTCTGCTGGGAACATTGCACTGGCTCTGCTGCTGGCCTTGCAAACATGCCCCCCTCACTTCACTTTCAATTGCAGAGATTCTCTGGGGCATTCTGCTCTGCTTGTATTGCCTTGCTATTTCCCCCTCCCCTTGGAAATGATGGAGGACGGGGGCACCCTTTTTAGGTGCCCATAGAATTGGACTCCCTGGTCCTATCTTTTTGAAACTTGGAGGTTCTTCTGGGGAGAGGCTCCAACAACTATGTTGCAAATTTGGTGCCTCTACACTGAACCCCTCCACCCAGGCCACTGAATATACCCCAGGAATATATTATACTTCTGTACCCGAATAAAAAAAAATAATTATTTTTTCTTGCACACCCCTATATCAGACCTGTGAGGGTCCATCCAGTCCAGCCTCCTGTCTCACACAGTGGCTAACCAACCTCTCCTGCATCACACTTGCTGTACATTTGCTCATTTGGGCAACAAAACCACCACCCTGCCAGGAACAGCTACACAGAAATGGAAAGTGGACAACAGTGCGCTCAGCACCAGTCATGCGTCAGACCCTCTGCATGGCTCACAAACCTGGCCTGATGTTTTGGTACTGTTGCCAGAGCCATGAGGCCCGTGGAAGAGGGACTGCTTTGCCAGCCAAGAACCACAGAAAACCAGAAGCCCATACACTGAAGTCCACAGAAAAGCTTGTGGTAACACTGGAGGAAACATGGAAATGGGCAATTGTCATAATGATGGGGAGTAAGCAGAGAGAGCCAGCACATAATCATAATTGGCCTGGAACTGGGGGAGCAGTGAAGTTGCCAAGTTGGCAGGAGGCACTGAAGGCTCCAGCATAGGCTGTGCATCACAAAACACATGAGCCAAAGATGCACATGAAAATCACTGTTCGAGGTCGTTGCCATGATTTTCTTTGAGAAACGAAACCATCCTCCTCAAATAAATCTGCATTGTTTTGGTGTTGGATGCTGATAGCTGGATACAGCACATGCTTGTGTTCTTCCTTGATTCTACTGATATCTGGAGCAATGACATTTCTCTTTCCAATCAGAGCCTTGCACGCGATGGACTTCGCCTGTCAATGTCAGGGAAGAATGTGTTTGGCAGAAACCTGGGGAGATTCATCAAGAGGACTTTAAACTGATACCACAAGGGGGAGACGACCAACATAGGGATTTAAATGAAGGGGAGCAAACAACAGAGGCCCACCTGGGAGGGCCGGGTCTAACGGAGCCAAAGGTGCGGGGTTCAGCTGTCTATGTACCAGTGCCCAAAGCTTGGCCCATAAGAAGGAAGAGCTTGAGCTTCTAATGCAGACTGAGGGATATAATTTAGTAGAAATTACAGAGACTTGGTGGGATGATTCCCAGGACTGGAATGTAGCCGTGGATGGATATGAGTTCTTCAAGAAAAACTGAAAGGGTCGAGTAGGAGGCGGAGTGGTGCTGTATGTGAAGAGCGGGTTTGTTTGCCAGGCAGTACTGGAGGAGGAGGGCAACAGCCCAGTGGAAGGTATCTGGGTGAGGACCAGGGAAGGAAGGGCAAACGGTATTGTGGCTGGAGTCTGCTACAGACCTCCTGACCAGAATGAGGAGGTGGATGCTGCCCTCCTTGAACAGCTTGACAGGGTAGCCAAACAACATGCAGTTATGGGTGACTTCAACTTCCTTGATGCCTGCTGGGAGACAAACTCTGCAAAGCGTCCACGGTCACACAACTTCTTGACCTGTCTGGATGACAATTTCCTTCATTAAATGGTGGTGGACGCTTCGAGAGGCTCAGCCGTACTTGGCTTAATATTGACCAACAGGCAAGAGATGGCAGATGGGGTGAAGGTGGTGGGGACCTCAGGGGGAAGCGACCATGTCCGGCTAGAATTCCTTTTGCTGTGGGGGACCAAGGAAGTTCATAGCCACACATGTGTGTTAGATTTCAGCAGGGCAGACTTTAATAAACTCAGGGGCATGATGAGAATCATTCCATGGGCAAGACTGCTGGAAGGGAAAGGAGCCAGTGAAGGGTGGGGGCGCCCCTAAAACGAGAGCTCTTCTTGCAAGCTCAAGGCCATCGCTATTCCAACAAGAAGGAGGAAACATGGGAGGGGATCCAAGAAGCCAGTCTGGATGGACAGAGAGGAACTGCGTGAGGTGCTAAGGGAGAAACAGGAACTGTTCACGAAAGGGAGGCAAGGACGTGCCTCTGAAGAAGAGTGACTGGGGGTTGCCGGGCACTGCCGGCCAGCCGTCAGGGAGGCCAAAGCTCACAGGGAGCTGAAGCTGGCCAGGGAGGCTCGCGACAACAGGAAACTCTTTCTTCAGATGTGTGAGGAGCAAAGGCAAGATCAAAGAGGCGATGGGCCCACTGTTGGGTGAAAATGGGAGAAACTCTGACAGAGGACAGGGAGAAAACAGAAAGGCTTAATATGTCTATTTTGCACTGTTTTTTCCCCCTGAAGAAGAGAACAGGCTCATCGAGAGATTATAGTAGGCAAGGCATGGTGTCTGGGCAGCTGGTTGGCATGGACAGAGAGGTAACTGAGAAGCACCTGGCTGCATTGAATGAGTACAGATCCCCCGGGCCAGATGGTATGCACCCAAGAGGGCTCAAAGAACTTTCCAGAGAGCTTGCAGAGCCTTTGTCCATCATCTTCCAGACCTCCTGGAGGGCAGGAGATGTGCCACAAGACTGGAGGAGGGCAGATGACATCTCAATTTTCAAAAAGGGAGGAGGGATGGCCCAGGAAACTACAGGCCAGTCCGTCTCACCTCTGTCCCAGGGAAGATACAGGAGTAGATTTTGAAGGGATTGATCTGTAAGCATCTAAAGGACAACTTGGTGATCCGGGGAAGTCAGCACGGATCTTTCCCCAACAGGTCCTGCCAGGCCAACCTCCTTTCCTTCTTTGATCGAGTGAGGAGCTTCCTGGATCGAGGGAACGCTGTGGATGTTGTTTACCTGGATTTCAGTCAAGCTTCTGACAGGGTTCCCCAAGATGTTCTGACGGGTCAACTAGAGGACCGTGGACTGGACTCGAGGATAGCTAGGTGGGTGGGGGAGTGGCTGGAGAGCCGCACTCAGAGAGCAGCTGTCGGTGGCATCTCATCTGAAGGGAGGGAGGGAGGGGGCCAGTGGGGCGCCACCGGGCTCAGTTCTGGGCCCGGTACTTTTCAGTATTTTTTATCAATGATCTGGATGATGAGGATGTGGAGGGGCTGCTCATTAAATCTGCAGATGACACCAAATTGGGAGGGGCAGCGAACACACCAGAAGACAGAGAGAGAATCCAGTGAGATCTGAACACGCTGGAAAAGTGGGTGGATGTGAACAAGATGCAATTTAACAAGGAAAAGTGCCGAGTTCTGCATGGGGGTAACAAGAATGAGGAAGACCCCTTACTGGGTGGGGGATACACTTCTGGGTAGCAGTGTGTGTGTGAACGAGACCTTGGGGTATGGGTGGACGGAAAGTTAAATATGAGCAGCCAGTGTGATGCGGTGACCAAAAAGGCTAATGTGACCTTGGGGTGTATCAGCAGAGGCATCTCATCCTAATCGCAAGAAGCCACAGTCCCCCCTGTACACGGCATTGGTCAGGCCGCACCTGGAGTCCCGGGGGCAGTTCTGGAGGCCTCCCTTCCAAAAGGACGTGGCCAGAATGGAGCCGGTGCAGAGAGGAGAGCGACGGGGATGACCAAGGGGGCCTGGAGACCAGGGAGCCCTGCGAGGAAAGACCCTGAGGGACTCCTTGGGAGAGTTCCGTCTGGAGAAGAGGGGGCTGAGTGGGGGGGGGGACACACAGGATTTCCCTCCTGAAGCCTCTGGAGAAGGGCTGTGCCACTGAAGAGGAGGGGGAGGAGCTGTTCCTGCCGGCAGCAGAGGAGAGGACTCGCAAGAATGGGCTTAAACGAAGGGCAGGAAGGTACCGGCTGGATATTGGGAGAAACTGTTTTAAAGTCAAGAGTTGTGCAACGGTGGAACCAGCTGCCTCGGGAGGTGGTGCTCTGTCCAGACTGATCCTGCATCAAGCAAGGGGTTGGACTAGATGGCCTGCCTGGGCCCTTCCAACTCTCTGTGATTCTGTGAGTCTAACCAAAATGCCACCAGACGGAAGGTGCAACCCCACCAAAGGCCCTTCGTTCCCAGTTTGGCCTCTGCCTTCCCAGGACCCCTTCTCCAGCCTTCATCTCGTTGGAGGTCCTGGACTGAGAGGAGGCGGGCGGGCGGGCGGGGGGGAGAGGGGGAGCTCTGCTTGGGCACCAGAGACTAAGAACTGCAGGAAGACCTGACAGGCGCAAGACCAGCTTGGGTCACAGTGGCAGGCCCAGGCGGCGGCACAACTCCCAAGCTGGGGGGCACTGAACCCCACCCTGGAGGGCTCCGCCTTCTTGGCCGCAGCCACGGCTGGCGCTGCTGAGGCTGCCGTTTGAAGCCCGACTCTGGCCTGGGCAAAGGCCATGGGGAGTCGGCTGGAGGGCACTCACAGCAGGCAGGAGCCTCCTCGGCCTGAGGGGAAAGGGCACGGGATCACGTGGTTCGCCGGAAATGTGCTCACGTGACCCTGGGCAGCAAGTAAGGCCTGAGGCCGGGCAGGTCCAAGGAGCCACGCCTGCCTCCCCCCCCCGGGACGCTGGGTGGGCACCTCCAAACACGAGAGAGAGCCCCGAGGAGGAGAACCCCAGCCTGGGGCCCAGCTTGGGAGGCTTCCTTGCTTTGGCTGACGCTGCGGACTGCCGGTCCTTGGGGAGCAACCAGGTCAGTCCAGCAACCGGCCCCAGACAGGCTCCCAGCGTGGGTCTGGCCCCTGCTCCTCTCTGGGGGGGGGGAAGCTGTGCACGCACCAGGAGGGAGAAGGAGCTTCAGGGGCTGCTCCTCCCCAGGAGACACAGCAAGGCACCGGGGACAGGTGCTCTGAACCTCCCAACTGCCCCCCGCCCCCCGCAGCGGAAGGTGCTGCCGCAGCAGCCGCTACCACAGGGAGCAGAGCTGACCCCGCCGGGCGGCTGCTCCCCTGCTGCTGGACCGCATCCCCCCCGCCCCCGCGCAATACCTGCTCAAGGGATGCCTCCTGCAAGGGGCTGCTGGACCCCGGGCTTCTCTCCCGCTGTGGGGCTTGGCTGGACCCCTGCACCTCTTCCACCGGCATCTCTCTGGGTGTGGTCAGCAGCTGGGGTGTCCGGCTATTGACCTGCCTGTGGGAAGGAGGAGAAAAATGGCAGGAATAAAAAAAATTGTGTGTGTGTGGGGGGGATCAGTTAATACTACTCAGGCCCTTCACGGCCCTCCCCAACAGCAGCACAGGCCCGGAGCAGCAAGGAAGGGGCGAGGGAGGGGGAGCCAGACACCCCCAGGCCAGGGGGATCCCCCCCACACACACACGGGCCAACCTGTGCTCTCTGGGGGGGAGGGGAGGCCCCCCAGCAGAGGCCAGTGGTGCAGCCCTGCCCCCTCTGCCTCTGCTGACCACGCGGGGAGGGGAGGGGAAGGGAAGGGAGGGGCCAGCTCTCCCCTCATGGTGGGGGGAGGGTGGGCGTTGGGGGAATGTGGGCCAATAAGAGGTGCAGCAGCCGCGGCGGCGGGGTGTGGCAGGGAGGCGTGCCATGTGATGACTGGCCGTGGCTATGCCCAAGGAGGAGCATGGCTTCCTGACTTTGCCAGCGGGAGGCAGGTGAGGACACCAGCTGCCATGGCGACAGTAGCCCTGTGCGTGCACGCTCGCACTCAAGGGAGGGCCCCGAAGCCCCCCTGCATGGAGAGGCGGCCCTTCCCAGGCACACGTCTCTTGGGGAAAGGGCACAGGGAGAGTTGCCGGGGTGGCCCAAGGAAGGCTCCCGCCAGCCCCATCCAGGCCCCTCTCCCCCCCTTCCTGAAGAGATGTGCTCCCTGTCATTCCGGGAGATATCTGTGGGGTGAAGGAGAGGGTGGGGTTAACGCTCCTCCCCCCACCCCCCGCTTCTGCAGCTCAGCCTGCGAATGCCCACGGGCCACGTGGCTGCCTGGCATACCACGATCCAAGCGGATTCAGCAAGGGCCACAGCCGGCTGCCACGTACCCTCGGGCAGGCCAGGGCTGCTCCGGGCCGTGTCCGCCAGACAAGGGCCTGCCGGGTCGGACGACGGGCAAGCTCAGCCACTTGGCCACTGGCCCCAGGAGGGAAGGAGCTGGGCCCGCAGCGGGGGAGAGCGGCAAGCCCCTTGGGGACTCTGTCCTGGCTCCGGGGGGCCCTCCGCAGGCCAGGCCCGGGAGACCTGCAGCCCCCTCCCCTCCAACACTCGCGGCATCCAAGAAGAGCCTGGCCGCCCCGTCCCCCCCCCGCCCCCGGCACTCACTTCTCTCCCACCGGAGAGAGGCCGCAAGGGGTAGGCAGGGACTCTCGGTCTGGGGGCCAGGGAGGCTCTCTGCCTTCTTGGTGCTGGGGGGTGGGGGCAGCCGTGGGAGGGGGCTTCTGGTGTCCTGGCCCCACTGGGGGACCTCCCGGGGGCCCCTGGTGTTTTTGGCCACTCTGTGACACAGATGAGTGTTGGACTGGAGGGGCCACTGGCCTGATGATCCAACACGGGCTTCTCTTGTGTTCTTATGAGTTCTTTTCCTTGGGGCTACTGGATGGGGCCTTTGGATGCTCAGCTACTAACCCTGCCCCCCACCCCCAACTGACTCAGTGGCTGGCAGCAGATTGCCCCCAGCTCACCCGGTAGCTGAGAGCGGGCATAGGCCCTCAATAGGAAGACACAACTGACCAGGGTCTCCCGCCAAGTCCAAAGAATCGGGCCCTGCCATGCAGCCCCCCCCGCCACTTAGAGGCCGGTCGAGGGGCCCAAGGGAGACACCACCGGCCCTCCCAGGAGGGAAAGAGGGTGGGGAAAGGCCCAGCGGCCGCAAGCCTCCCTGCCCACCCCCACAGATACCCGGAGCAGGGCGACAGGGCCTGGATCCACAGGGCCCCCCACATGCCGGAGCCTGAATTCGCACTCAGCTTTGCAGACCAGCAGTCAGTGCGGCAGGGCAGGGCGGGGCAGGGCAGGGCAGGGCGGTGGCTGCCGATCTGTTTGCCATTGTGGCGGGACTGCCCTTCACACCGGCCTCCAAAGCACCGGGAGGAGACATGGAGAGCGCTGAGTGACAGCCCACTCCGAGCCCTCTGGTTGGCCAGCACCCGCTAAGGGCAGGCATTTCTATTGGCTGGGTGCGGCTGAGGGGGGAGGGGCTATATTCTGCCAGATTCCTGATTGGAGGGAAGGGAGGCGGTCCTGGGCCTTGGCGGCTGGAAATCCGCTCTGAGGGAGGATTCAGTGGAAGGACCGGAAAAAGAGGCCCTCTCAGCCTGCGCTGGAGGCCTCTTCCCACGCAGGGTTGGGGCCGGGGCCAGACTTTTGGAGGGGGAATCGGCCTCCGAGGGAGGGGAGTGTGCGGGGCTGCCCCCCCCCCAGTCCGAGCAGGGCCAGCCCTCGACTTGGGGCGGAGAAGAGTGTCAGGAAGGCGGAGGGAAGGAGCCCGGGCAGCCAGCCGCAGAGGCGGAGGCACGGACCCTCTCGAGACGCCCGCCGCCACCACCAGACTGCCGGTCAGCCACCAGGGCCCCTTCCACGTGGCCTGGGCACCGATGGCCGAGAGCACACGCCCAGTTCTTGCGGTTCCCCCCGCTTGCCCGGCGTGCGGAGAGTCACAGGAGGGGATTCTGCCCGCTGAGGGCGGAGAGGGCATTCCTTGGCCAGGGGCGCCGCCTGCCGGGCCAAAGACAGCAACGAGGAAGTGGCGGAGGTGGGGAGGCCTAGGACTGCCCCAAGGCCCCAGCACCACGCGGCCTTTCCCAACCTTGCCTCCTTGGGGGTGGGGTGGGGAGGGACCACGTTGCCCCCCGTTTTCCGCCTCCAGCCGGCATCCTTCCTGGCTGAGCCGGGGCAGCCTCTTCGTGAAAAAGGCTCCCGGCCAGCACTCTTGCCCGAGGGGTGCAACTCCCCCACAAAGAGACTGCAAAAGCGTTCCCACCGCTTCGGCCAAAGGGCAGGGGCCGAGGACCGGGAGGGGGCTTCTGGGAAGTCAGACCCACTGACACCAGCAGGGAGCACTTCCGAGGCCAGTGGGCCCAGGGCTGCCGAGCGCCCAACAGAGCAGGTCTCCGGCACAGCAGAAAGGGCCACCCACGGGAAGGTGGCCGCTCTAAGCGAATCCATACTAAGAGCCAGGGCACTGAGCTGCCCGGGGCTGGGATTGGGGCCACGATTTATTAACGATTTGGAATTGGGAGTAAGCAGTGAAGTGGCTAAATTTGCAGATGACACGAAGTTGTTCCGGGTGGTGAAAACCAGGGAGGAGTGTGAGGCACTCCAAAGGGATCTGTCAAGGATGGGCGAGTGGGCGTCGATGTGGCAAATGGGGTTCAATGTGGCCAAGTGCAAAGTGATGCAAACTGGAGCCAAAAATCCCAAATATAAATACACGTTGATGGGGTCTGAACTGGCAGAGACGGGCCCAGAGAAAGATCTTGGAGTTGTAGTGGATAACTCAATGAAAATGACTAGACAGTGTGTAGGTGCTTGTGGTGGGGGGGGTCAGCAGTGGGAGAGGGGCTTCTAGTGACCTGGCCCTACTGATGGACCTCCTGATGGCACGTGGTATATTTTGGCCACTGTGTGACACAGAATGTTGGACTGGAGGGGCCATTGGCCTGATCCAATGTTGGCTTCTCTTAGGTTCTTATGCTCAGCCAGTGCCTGACACAGTCCCCCGCTTGTTAGGGCCACCCCGGGACTCACCCCCAGCAGTAGGAGCCCTCCTCTCGGGACTTCAGCGGAACGGGATGTTCGGTTCAGCCTCATGTCCCAGCAATGCCCCTTCTGTCAGCACGGAGGGTTCCTCCTGTGTGGCGTGGTGGTGGTGAGGAGTGGCAGACTCAGAGCGGGAGAGCTGGCGGGGGGGGCGGGGCTTGGCTCCCCACTCCTCCCCCCCATGAAGCCTGCTGGGTGACCTTGGGCCAGTCACGGTTCTCCCTCTGGACTCTCTCAGCCCCACCTGCCTCACAAGCAATATTTCCCTCTAAGCTGAGTTCACGTGAGCTTGCTCACAGTTTTTTAGCCTCAAGTTCACACACGGTTGTCTTCGCTCAGGAAGGGATGTGGCTCCAGAGCAAACTGATTCATGCAGCAGCCGAATGGCTCGCTCACCGCTTTCATGCCCCAGGAGCTCACAAAGTAGGATTTTTGCTCACAAGACTCCACATATTAGAGGGAGCCTTGCTCACAAGGTGCCTGTGGCGGGAAGCGGAAGGGAGGGTGATTGCAAGCCACTCTGAGACTCCTCGGGGTAGAGAAAAGCGAGGGATAAAAACCTCCTCCTGCTCCTCCTCCTCTTCTTCTTCAGCACAGGCAACCCCCGGAGTTTTGCTCAGGACCACTGAGGCTGGGCACTGCACCCCTCGCTGCCTGCTGGGGGGCGTGCCCGCCGGGCTCCAAGAGGCGCTTCGCCTGGGGCAAGTGGGCTGGGTCCAGCTCTTCCAGGGGCAGATCTGGGTGTGTGTGTGTGTGTGGGGGGACACACGACTCTTGCAGCGCCTGCATTTTCCTTTCCTTCTCCAGAAGTGGTGGAGCAGGAAATTGGACTCGGGTCCCAGCGGGCCAAGTCTGTCTCCTTCACTCTCAAGGCTTCACAAGGAAAGCAAAGCTTCAAAATCAGAACATCCACCCAAATGAGATAAAAGTTTGCCTCCAACCGCCAGCAAAACACATTTTAAAAGTTCTGTACTAAATCGCTCACGATAAAAGGCCAAAGGCTGAGCTAAAATAAATGAAAAGACTGAGCGCTCCGAGTGAGCCCCCCACAGGCGGCTGCCCGCTTCCCCCGCCCCTTCGCGCGTGGGTGTCTTTGGAGGGGTCGTACCCCAGTGCGGGGGGGGGAGGAGGAGGAGGCCAAAGAAGGGAGAAGCCAACCAGGGCCCCGCCGCTGTCCAGGGCCAGCCTTCTGGGGTGGGCCGCTGGTCCGGGGGCAGAGGCACAAATTGTGCTCTCCGCCCACGCCCCTTCCTCAAAATCAAAATGCTGCCCCCGTCCACCCCCAGACTCCGCTGCTTCCATTTCCACAGACGGGTTCATCCTCCGCCTGGTAGAGGCCGGGAAAGAGGAGGGCTTCTGCAGAGCTCTGAGGTTCTGGCCTGACTTCTCAGAGCCCACCTCAACGGCCCCTTCCGTTCACCCAGAATGGGGAGGCAGCTGCCCCCTCCCTCCCTCCCTCCCTCCCACCGTAGCGTGGTCCTGCCTGGCAGTGATTGACACGTGTGAGGAAAACGTCCGTGGCAGCCAGAAACCACAGACGTGGCCACAGAAGCAGGGCTGAGGTGTCTCAAGACGGCAGTTCCTAGCGGGTGTGCTGGTGGAACTGTGGGCCACAGGGCACCATGATCTACACTGCCCACAGCCGGGGGTGGGGGGGGGGGATTTGTTCTGCTGCTCCAGGTTTCAAGCTGCTAGACATCAACGAGGAGTTCAGCTTTTCGGCTTCGGCCCACCTTCACCCTCCCAGCAAAAATAGAATCCATTCGGGTTGCCACCACCGAGGCTCCAAGTCAGAGGGCGTCTGCCAGGCAAGATGGACGCCAGGCCCGCCTGTCTCTTCAGGGACGCCTCTTCAAATTAAGAATATTTCTTTCCTACTCCACACCAGCATGAGAGCATGAGAGCAAGGAAAGCCTCGGGGCTGAGAGCCAGCTTGATGCTGTGGCTAAGAGTGGCGGATTCTAATCTGGAGAGCCGGCCTTGATTCCCCACTCCACCTCCTCATGAAGCCAGCTGGGTGACCTTGGGCCAGTCACTGCTCTCTCAGAACTCCCTCAGCCCCACCTGCCTCACAGGGTGTCTGCTGTAGGGTGAGGAAGGGTGACTGTAAGCCGCTCTGAGACTTAGGATGCAATCTTAGGCTGCATTAACCGAAGCTTTGTGTCCAGATCACGGGAGGTGGTAGTTCCAGTCTGTTCTGCTATGGTCAGGCCTCACCTGGAGTCCTTTGTCCAGTTTGGGGCACCACATTTTAGGAAGGATGTTGACAAGCTCGAGCATGTCCAGAAGAGGGCAACCAGGATGGTGGGAGGGTTTGAATCCAGGTCTTATGAGGAAAGGCTGAAAGAGTTGGGTATGTTTAGCCTGGGGAAGAGGCGGCTTAGAGGGGACATGATGGCAGTCTTCCAATATGTAAAGGGCTGTCATGTAAAGACGGAGCAGATCTATTCTCTCTTGCTCCAGACTGCAAGACTAATGGGTGGAAATTACAAGGGAGTCGTTGCCAGCTAGATAGCAGGAGAAACTTCCTAACTGTCAGAGTGGTTGAGCGGTGGAATAGTCTGCCTCGGGAGGTGCTGGATGCTCCTTCCCTGGACGTTTTCAAGGGGAGGCTGGACGACCATCTTTTGGGTATGTTGTAGGGCTATCTTTTGGCTACACTCCTGCAGAGTGCAGAGGGTTGGACTAGATGACCTGCAAGGTCCCTTCCAACTCTCACACCCTGTGATTCTGTGACTCCTTCGGGTAGAGAAGGGCGGGGTATAAATCCAGTCTCCTCTTCTTCTTCCTCCTTCCCACTGCCTAAGCGTATCCTTGTGATGCCAAAGAGGCCAGGTGAGTGCACTCACACTTTCTAGCTTCTGTGTTTAGGTTCTGTGCATCTCCGTCTCCCACGGTTGTGCCCAAAAGGACAGCGGTTCTCTAGCAAGACTGGAAGACCGCTCCCCTGCTCCCTGGCAGAACATTTCCAGCAAAAACAAAACCCTGCAAGTCTTCTGGCAGCCACCAGTTAAACCAGAACAGTCCTGTAGCCTCCCTAGGCACGGAATGGCCATTGCTTCGGGACTCCCTGCTCACACACAAATTGCTTTCCTGCCAACTTGGAAGAGTGGAACTTGGAAGGAAATCAGGATTGGTCTTCTGCCTTTTGCTGTCAGGAAGGGCCAGATTTAGCCCTACCCCTGAAAATTCAGCATTCACTTTGCGGAGTTATCAACTTGCGCACAAATGTGGTGTAAAAATTCAGGTGGGTAGCCATATTAGTCTGAAGCCCCTTTAAGGCCAACACAGTTTTATTCAAAGTGTGTATGCTTTGTGCATGTGTGTGAAGTGTCATTTCTCCAGTCCTGCTGTCCAGAGCCGCTCGTCTGGTACAAGTGCCCGGCTGCCTTTCCACACACACACCCCACCCACCAGCTCTCTGCCTGGGCACTCACGAGCAGCAAGCAGGCAGGATTCAATCAAGCATTTGTGGAACCCCCCCCCACCCGCACCTGCTGATGGGCCAGAAAGGTCTGGTAAGGAGGGCAAGGCTGAAATGTACAATCTGATCCCCCCAGGACAATCTCAGCACTGCCCGTCCCAGGGAAAAGGTGACAGCAAGAGGGCGTGTCGGGATGAGGAGACAAGCGCTCCCGGAACCCCTCTCCTGGTCAAGAGCAGAGAAAGGACAGAGACGCTCTTTCAGTTGGGAGGGAGGGGATGAGAGAAAGATGACGGCACAAGGAATTTAGTTCTTGGAAGGGGTGGATGTTGTTTAGCTAGACTTCCAGAAAACTTTGATAACATTCCTCATCAAAGCCTCCTAAGTAAACTCAGCAATCATGGGATAAGAAGACAAGTCCTTCTCTGGATAAAAAAACCTGATCAATTAAGAAACAAAGAGTGAGTATAAATGAGCAGTTTTCACAATGGCAGGTAGTAAGCAGTTGGGTACTGCAGGGTTCGGTACTGGGTCCGGTGCTTTTTCACGTGTTCATTAATGATTTGGAGTTGGGAGTAAGCAGTGAAGTGTCTAAGTCTGCAGACGATACTAAGAAGTTCATGGTGGTGAGAACCAGGGAGGACTGTGGGGCAATCCAGAGGGATCTGTCAAGGCTGGGCGAGTGGGTGTTCAACACAGGCAAGTGCAAACTAATACACAGAGGATTCAAAAATCCTAACAATGAATATACATTGATGGGGTCTAAACTGGTGCTGACCAGGACAGAGATCTTGGAGTCATGGTAGATAACTCACTGAAGATGTTGACTCAGATGTCAATAAAAAATTCAAATGCTATGCTGGGGATTATTAGGAAAAGAACTGAAAACAAATCAGCCAGAATCGATGGTGTGCCTTTGTTTGGAATATTGTATAGAGTTCCCTCCCAACAAAAGTCCGTATGGTCAAAGCAATGGTATTCCCAGTAGTACTGTATGGCTGCGAGAGTTGGACTATAAGGAAGGCTGAGCACCAAAGAATAGTTTCTTTTGAACTATGGTGCTGGAGAAGACTCTTGAGAGTCCCTTGGACTGCAAGGAGGTCAAATCAGTCAATCCTAAAGGAAATCAACCCTGACTGTTCCCTGGAAGGCCAGATACTGAAGCTGAAGTTCAAATACTTTGGTCACCAAATGAGAAGGGAGCATTCACTGGAGAAGACCCTGATGCTGGGAAAGATTGAAGGTCAAAGAAGAAGGGGACAGCAAAGGATGAGATGGTTACACAGTGTCATCGATGCAACAGACATGAAATTGAGCAAACGGGCCTGGCGTGATGTGGTCCATGGGGTTGCAAAGAGTCGGAGTAGACTCTGTGACTGAACAACAACAAAATACATTTCTGGTCACCGCACCTCAAAAAAAGATATAGAGTTGGAAAAAGTGCAGAAAAGGGCAATGAAAATGATTAAGGGGGGTGGAACACCATCCTTATAAAGAAAGCGTAAGGAGGTTAGGGCTCTTGAGCTTGGAGAAATGACGATTGAGGGGTGACATGATAAGAGGTTTACAAAATTAAGACGGTAGAGAAAGTACTTTTCTCCCTTTGTCACAATACAAGAATTCATGGGCACTCAATGAAATTAATGAACAGTAGGTTTAGAACAGACTGAAGGAAACACTTCTTCACCCAAAGAGTGAATGTGGGATTCACTGCTGCAGGAAGTGATGGTGGCTACAAGCACAGACAGCTTCAAGAGGGGATTGGATAAATATATGGAGCAGATGTCTATCTGTGGCTACTAGCCAAGAAGTGTAGCTGGAACACTCTGTCTGGGGCAATGATGCTCGGTGTTCTTGGTGCTTGGGGGGCACACAACGGGAGGGCTTCTGGAGTTCTGGCCCCACTGATGGATCTCCTGATGGCCCCTGAGTTTGGGCCACTGTGTGACGCAGAGTGTCGGACTGGATGAGGCAATGGCTCAGTCCAACACGGCTTCTCCTATGTTCTTATGACCCCACCTCTCCGGCCCCCTCCCAGTAATGGGAAATGGTATGGCTGTGCAGTGTGTCCAGGCGGCCCCAAAATGGATGCTGAGGTGAACTCCACATCAGTGTTCCCAGGGCAGAGGCTGTGCTGGACAGCTGCTCTGAAGTATAAGCTAGGCTTCGGTTCCATTTTGCAGGCAGCTGAGCTTTGCTGGGCCTGTGTTCCTAGAATGCCCCCGCCTGCTGGTCAAGCCTTATCAGTAGTGCAGCCCGGGCCAACCTCCACAGCCCTGCACCCACGCAGAAGAGCATGCAGCCCCCCATGAGGCTCCACCTCTGTTTCCCCCGGCCTCCGCTTGGCTCTTTCAAAGCCAGGCCAGCTCCTCACTCCCCTTTCCCCGCTGCCCGCGACTAATGAGTTGGAAAGCGGTCGTCATTCGGTTTGGGAGACTCTTCCCTTGCCTCCCTCCCTCCGGCTCCCCAGAGCCAGGCTGACGTCCTCCGCTAGCATCAGCTCTTCTGCAGCCTCTGCCACACAGACTGCACAGCTCGGCACTTTCGGGCACTTGACCCTTCCAGGGATGGGATTAATTCCCTCTCTGAAGCTCCAGCCGCATGCCATTGTGCTGATTAGGGCCACGAAGGCAGCAGTGAAGGGAGCAAGGCGGGCGGGAGAGAAGTCCTTTGCGACTCCGCTCCCCTCAAGGCAAGGGGCTGGTGAGATCCATTGGACGTGGCTTCCTGGAAAACCCTCCACAGAGACCACAAGGTCTCTCAAGGTGAAATTCTCAGAAAAGCCCTTGAACTGGAGGATCCTCTCTCTTTCCAAGCAGAGGGGTCTTCCACGTTCTCTGAAATAGGCTTCGGCTAGAGCTCTGGCCAGTTGTCATGTGAACAAAGTTTGAAAAACATCTCCATGTTATGGTGGCGTTCTCTCCAAGTGGCCCGAGTGGCACTGAAGATGACCACTACTGCTTGGCTTGGCAGTCTGGATCAGCCGTGGGTTTCTCTCACGTCTCCCTTGCTCAGCGGCTCCGTTACAGGACTCTTTCAAATTGTCTCCAAGCAGAATTCCCGGGATCACCAGCAGGCACTCTCTGCAGTCCTGAGTCCTCACCAGGGCGACTGAAGGCTGAGGCAGCGAATGTGTTCCTTCCTCTCCCAGGAATGAGATCTGGCTTAACACCCAAACACGAGCACCCTCCTTACATCAACTGGCTCAGAAAGGAGAAAATTCCACAGCCATGGCTGCAACTCTCTCCTTTTTAATGGTGGAGCCATTGCAGATCTCGGCCTTGAGCCTTGGCTGCAAAAACCCAGCACTTGCAGCATGATCCATACGCTCCTGCGCATAAGAGAAGCCACGTTGAGTCAGGCCAATGGCTGACCGCCGGAGAGGGCGGAGCGCCGTGCTTCGCTCATCCCCTTTGCTAGAGTATCTCTTTTGAGGGGCGGTGACCAGAACTGTACATAGTATTCCAAATGAGGCTGCACCATTGATTTATATAGGGGCATTATGCTACTGGCTGATTTGTTTTCAGTTTCTTTCCTAATAATCCCTAGCGTAGCATTTGCCTTTTTTTATTTGCACACTGAGTCAACATTTTCAATGAGTTATCTACCATGACTCCAAGATCTCGCTCCAGGTCAGTCTCTGCCTGTTCGGACCCCATCAACATGTATCTATAGTTGGGATTTTTTGCTCCAATGTGCATCACTTTGCACTTGGCCACGCTGAACTTCATCTGCTATGTTGGTGACCACTCGCCCAGCCTTGAGAGACCCCTCTGGAGCACCTCACGATACTCCCTGATTCCCCCCGTCCTGGCTGTGGGGATAGGACGGAGATCAGGAGAACCACGCCTCCCATCCCGAGGCCGGCAGATGCCCGATACTGCGGCAAGACCAGCCTCCCTCGGAGGCTCCCTGGGAGGCCAGGCCCAGCACTGCCAGCCAGGCCACCGGCCTAGACCTGGAGGAGGAGGAGGAGCGTGAACCAGCCGCAGAGTGGGTCCCGGCCTACCTCTCTGGTCCACTCGGCCCCCGCAAGGACACACTGCGGCTGCCTCGTCTAGGTATCACGTTGCCACCAACCACCCCTTCTCCAGCCCACCCCAGCCCCAGGCAGCCCTCCGGAGCCACCCCAGGACTGGGTGGAGAGAGGCCCTCATCACACACGCAGACACCCGCTGATGGCCACCGGGGCGGGGAGCCCCAGGCCACTGCGCTAGGGGGCAAGAGGCGACTGGTTGGGGTCCCCTGTGGAGCTTCCCTGGGCTGACCCCTGGGACTGGACCCATCGTGCAGAAATGGGGGTTAATTGCCCTGGATGGCCTAACCCCTAACCCCCTGGGGGCTGAAAATGCCTTGTGACATTCTCCCCAACCCCCAATTTTATCTTCACAACAACCCTGTGAGGAAGGTTGGGCCTGCCTGGTCCAGAAACGGCGACTCTGACGGACAGAAGGGCTCCGCAGGGGTGCACCGGCCGGGCTGACCAAAGTGCCACTTGGGAGCACACCCCCCCCCCCAGCCGAGCCGAGCCTGCAGTCGCCCGTCACGGGAAAGAAGAGGACAGGGTGACAAGCAGGGGCCCCCTGGGAGCTCTGGAAGGGGAGAAACGGTCTGTCCACCGAGCAGCTTGTCCTGAAGATGCGAGGAGGAGGAGGAGGAGGAGGAGGAGGAGGAGGGCCCCCCCCCCGAGCACCACCGGAAGGGGAGAGCTGCCCTGGAAGGCCTCTGAGCTGGCCATCCGGCTGGCGGCCTCTCTCCCTCCCCTCCCCTCACCTCCACAGCGTGCGCGCACACATGCTCCTGGCAGAACTCTGCCCACCGGGAGCGCGAACCCTCAGGCTAACCCTAAAGCAAGTATTAACCTACTTACTGCACCCCTAGGCAACATGCCGGGCCAGGAAGCGCTGCTTTTAGGGAAGGGGATGAGCGAAGCACGGCGCTCCGCCCTCTCCGGCAGTCAGGCAAGCCAGGGGGCCCAGCAGATCCGGGGGGGGGGCACCTGCAGCTGGCTCTCTGCCGGGCAAGGGCCGAGGGAAAGCAGGAGGGTCCCCCGTGAGCAGGATCCCTTCCCCAAGGAGCAGTCCTGCCTGTGTGCCCGAATGCTGCCGCCGCCACCGCCACCACCCCCGCCCCCTCAATGCCCAAAGAACGTCAGCTCCAGAAAATGAACAAACCACGTCGGCAGCCTCACGACAAGAGCCTCCCCCCCCTGCTGCACTGCTCTGATGGTGACTTTGGGTGCCGGGCGCCTCTCAGCTGTACTGCCTGGACCGGCGATGCGGGGGCCAAGGTCCCCATTTCCTCTCTCCCTCACTTGTGCTGTGCCATGATGCCACACCAGTGCGGAAGACAGCTGTACCCCTGCTGAGGTGGCTGGAGGACGGGAAGATTGGTCTGGCCGGTGCGACTGAGACCCGGCCGGGAGGAAAGGAGGAGGCCCCCCCTCCCTCCCCTCCGCTTGGCTCATCCAGCCTGAACCAGAGGCGGGGTAGGGGTGGGGGGCGAGGCAGATATATCATTCCCAGGGCCCCCTCCTTTCAGAGACTCCTGGTGCCAACCATTCCCGGCCTCAGCGGTGCATTCTTTGTGTTGTTCCAGAGATGGCACTGGCTCTGCCCAGGGCTGGACCGAGAGGAGGCAGGACCAAACGGTCCTGTCCCATGGGAAAGGGGCAAGGCCTCTCACCGGCACTCTGAGATCCCGAGCGAGGAGCCCCGGAGGGCAGGCAGCGTTGGCACCACACCCTCCTCCCCCTGGCTCCAGGGCCCTGCCCACGGACACCGGGCGTGGGAGTCAGCCGGCTGGAGAGTCCTGCCTAGGGACACACGCTGGGGGGGAGCCAGAAGAGGGGGGCGACTCACAAGTGGGTGGTGGGCAAGGGGAGGTCATGGATTCCCTGACCACAAGGAAGAAGGAATTAGTCCTTCATAGCTTGAGGCAAAAGGGCTGGCAGCTTCTAAGAGACCTCATCTTTGCCGCATGTCAAGGGGAAATGGGAGAAGTCCAGCTCTTGAAAACTGAGGCAATGGAACTTTTCTGAGGTCTTCTATTTCCAAGGAGAAAGTGCCTGATTGTATTTTAACATCTGTTAAGATCTCGGGAGCCACATGTGGCTCTTTGGCATGCCAGTTGTGGCTCTTCTGGGCACTCTTCCCCAGATGTTCCAGTAAAGTGGGCAAGGCCAAAGCTTTGCAGGGCTCGTGCTTGGCATGTGGCTCCCACAGGCTGGGACTAGAGAACAGAAGGTAAGCTGCAAGCCTCTCTGAGCCACGGCCCTTGTGTCGGGGATGAAATTAGGGGCTCTCTCCAGCAATGCCCCCCCCCTCCTCAGCAGCCTCTGCACTCTCGCGTCAGCCCCCGGGCAGCAGCCAGCAGAAGAGCAAGCTGGCATGGTGGCAGCTGCCCTGGAAAAGAGCAGGCTGCCCACACATGGCGGGGCTGGTGGTGGGGCTCTTACTCCCGTCCTGTGTCTCTGTGACCAGCCCGGTCTCCTGCGGGCACCTCGGCAAACTTCCCCACTGCCCTCCAGGGTGCGGAGAACGCCAGAGGGCAGAGGGGGGAGCCTTTCCTTTCCCGCCACTGCAGGCACCCGAGGGCCAGCGAAGGCTCGGCAGGGGTCGGGAGAGACAGCCCTAGCCCTGCGTGCTCAGAAATGCTCCGGCAATGCCAGAGGGGCGCGTTCCACGTTCAGCGTTCATAGGCATGTCTTGTGTGTGTTTGCTGGAGTCGCACGCACAGCCCGGAGGAGTCACGTGGCTCCTTTGGTTGAGGCTGAAGGTGAATGTGGCTTTCCACAAAATGTGGGGCGAGGAGGGCCACTCTGTTAGGGACAGCTTTAGAACAGGTTAGAGGGGAGGCACTTACTCATTTTCTTTTATGCTTTGCTCAGCTCTGCTGCACACAGGAATTCTCTGTGGGGTTAATTTTTTTATTTGCATTTTTATAGTTTGAACGAAGTCTGATTTTCCCTACCCCTACCCTTCATGTTTACTGAAGGACAAGTATGAGGCGGGGATGCCTGCCAACCTTACCCCCCCCAGGTGTGTGTGTGAGAGAGAGAGGCGTGGTGGGAGCCCCAGTCCCCCCGTGACAGAGAGGGGCTCTTGCAGCTGGGTGGTGGAACCAAAAGTCCCAAGCAAGGAGGGGCCTTGGGAAGACCGGCCTGCTGCAGCACCGCTCAGCAATACCTAAAGGGCTTTCTGCAAACTGGGGAGAGGTCTCATGAGGCCAGAGCCCAGGTCTCTCCCACACAGCATTTGGGGGGAAAGTATCCCTTCAGAGGACACCGATGAAATTTCAAAGTGGAGCATTACGGATTAAAAACAGAGTGATCGAGGGGAATGATGGGAAATCAGGCAGAAGAGGATTATGGGCTGGGGGCAATGGTCCCTCTACGCCCTGGCGAGTCTTTGTGAGCCAGAATCCTGCTTTGTGAGCTCCTGGCATTAAAGTTGCGAGCGAGCCATTTGGCCGCTGCATGAATTAGTTGGCTCTGGAGAAGCCCTCCTTCCTGAGCTGAGACGAAAATGTGTGAGCCAGAGGCTAAAAAACCCTGTGAGGTAGCTCACACTCACTCATCTTAGAGGGAACACTGGCCAGGTAGCCCAGCGCACAGACTCCCGTGGTGATTGCTGCCTCTGTTGCCACGTAAAAGGAAAAGCTCTGCCAGGTTTCCCGTTTGCAGAAAAACAGGAGGCTGGGGGCGGGCAAGAGACGACTGTATGCCCAGCTTGACTTCCTGGCCCAGACGGCCCAGGCTCCACCTGCTCTCTTCACTGGACTTCCCCATTTCTCCAGCCGCCACATCACTCGTGGACAATGATTATAACTGAAAACACACAAACCTTTCAAATGCACAATAAATCTAATATTCAGTTTGGAATCAAGCATGAAAATGAACATTTATGCAAAATAAGTCAGTTTGTGCGTATTATGCATAAATTGTGCGTAATTTATTCTCAATAATTTTCCAATTTGTGGGGTTTGTATCCCAGCCATCAGCAAAAGCAAAAACTCCATTAAAGAGTTAACTTGCAGTAATGAAACCGACCATATTCATAACAACTAACCAACGGAAAAGCAACAACCAAGACTAAAACCCCACCAGAAACTCAACAAAGCATCTGAAGCCCGGCCCTCCCGAGCGCGGGGAGGAATGAAGAGCTTCCCAACAGGCATTTCTGCACGGAGGAGACCCAAGGCGGCTTCCGTTCTCCTCCTCTCCTCCATCTTATACTTGATTGCCATCTTGACTGGTTTCCATCTCTTTATTTTTAGAAATCTTAACTATATATTAATTGTATTTAAATAAATCAATGGTGCAACCTCATTTGGAGTACTGTGTACAGTTCTGGTCACCACACCTCAAAAAGGATATTGTAGCATTGGAAAAAGTGCAGAAAAGGGCAACTAGAATGATAAAAGGGTAGGAACAGTTTCTCTATGAAGAAAGGTTAAAGCGCTTGGGGCTCTTTAGCTTGGAGAAATGACGGCTGAGGGGGTGACATGATTGAGGTTTATAAGATATTGCATGGGACAGAGCAGGTATGAAAGAAATACCCTTCTCCCTTTCTCACAATACAAGAACTCGTGGGCACTCCATGACATTGCTAAGCGGTTGGGTTAGAACGGATGAAAGGAAGTCCTTCTTCACCCAAAGAGTGATTAACACATGGAATTCACTGCCACAAGAGGTGATGGCGGCTACAAGCATGGACGGCTTCAAGAGGGAATTGGACAAACATATGGAGCAGAGGTCCATCAGCCACAAGGTATAGATAGGAACTCTCAGTCTGGGGCAAGTGAGGCTCTGTATTCTTGGTGCTTGGGGGGGGGGTCAACAATGGGAGGGCTTCTGGTGCCCTGGCCCCACTGCCGGACCTCCTGAGGGCACCTGGTATTTTTGGCCACTGTGTGACACAGAGTGTTGAACTGGAGGGGCCACTGGCCTGATCCAACATTTGACTTCTCTTATGTTCTTATAGGAACTCTCAGTCTGGAGCAAGTGATGCTGTGTGTCCTTGGTACTGGGGGGGGGCAACAGTGTGGGGGGGCTTCTAGTGTCCTGGCCCCACTGGTGGATCTCCTGATGGCCCCTGGTATTCTTGGCGGCTGTGTGACACAGAGTGCTAGACTGGATGAGCCATTGGCCTGATCCAGCATTGGCTTCTCTTATGTTCTTAAGTGTCTACACTGCTGTAAATCGCCCATAGCCTGCTTGCAGGGCGGCTGATTCATAAGTTTAATAAAGAACAACAACTGCTGCTGCTGCCCTGTGAGGCAGGTCAGGCTGAGGGTGTGTGACTCGCCCAGGGTCATCCCGTGAGCTTTCACAGCGCAGCGGGGATCTGGGCCTGGGTCTCCCACAAGCACGCGAAGCTCCCCTGGAAAGGGATGTCAAGTCAGACTTTGGCTGAGGGTGGCAACAACTTTGCTGCTGCGCCATGCCATGCACCAAGGGCACCCAACCTATGCCCAGCAGGGCAGGCTGAATCCCGAGAGCCACACCACGGAAATACTGCTAGTTACTGGAGAGGCTGTTGGCTGCAACGGCAGCCCCCCAGCAAGGGCCGGAAAGCAGCCAGAAAAAAATCCCTGTGATGCTGGAAACAGCCGGCAACCTCAAGCCGCTGGGCTGCAAACTCGAAAACTCAGGCTGCCTCCTACTCCACCTGGCCAGAGGCCACGAGGACACCCCGGGGAAGCTTTGGCCAGCCCCCGAGAGGCACAGGGCTGCCAGTCAGATGCCGGAAGGCGAGCCGTTGCTGCAGGCACCTCTGCTGCGAAGTCTTCCGGTCCCCGCCGGGCCTGCAGGCCAGAGCTCAGGATGCTTGAGAAGGAGTGAGGGAAGCCGGCCGGAGAAGCCCTCCCTGGGGCCAAACTCTTCCGGGGAGCTGCCCCGCGCCCACCGGGGCCCACTCCCTCTCACCCCCAGGAGGTGCAGGGCTGCCTGGAGGGATGTCCCGGGCTTCTCACGCCCACCAGGGCTCCCCGGCCAGCGGGGCTCTGAGCAACGCAGGGGCTTTGGGGGCTGGGAGGGCTGCCCAAGTCTTCCTGCTGTTTGCTGAGTGAACCTTTATGGAGGACAAGTTTGCAGGCAGACACTGGACGAATAAATTATACTGCTCGTTTGCATATCCCAGTCATGAGACATTATGCAAATGCCACCTAATTTGCATAATGGATTCCACTCCTCGCTTCAGTTGCTTTGTGGGGTTTTTTTTAAATGAAATAAAATAAAAGCACAAGAAGGTGGAGGCAGCGTCTAGCCAGCCACTCCCCCCCCCCCAAACGCCACCCTGGTATATTCTGCTGCTAATTGCAAGGATCCAACTTGGATTGACTTGAGATTCTTCATCCTCAGCAATGCCTCTGAGCCAATTAGGGAGCCAGAAAGAGGGAGGCAGACTCCCCTGCCCCCCCCCTCCCCGGTTCTCTCCAGCAGGGCTCCGGGTGGGGCACCCTCCTCTTCGCGACTGCAGCAAGGACAAGCCATTCTATTTTTATTTTTTGTTATAAGACTCCAGGATGGAAAGGGAAACACACCCTTCTTTCCTTCCTCCTCCATCCTGAAAAAAGCTCTCCTTTTCAGTGGCTGTGTGGGGGGGGGCCCCCTGAAGGAAGGGCACAATTCATTATTTATAACCAAGCAGAGTGGCAGCGCCTTGGCAAGGAAGAGCTGGGCGGGCGGGCGGGCGGGCGGGTGGGGGCGGGTTGTTCTCTCTCGCCTGCTTTTGCCATCCGCAGCAAAGGCGCTTGTCCTGCCGGGGCTGTCTGGGCTTTGCTGAGCCCCGGTGGGCGCCTCCCAGCTCCCTGGTGAAAGGCAGAATTGTGCCAGGCGTCTGGCGCCTGTACCCTGTGGGAAAAGTTGGCTGTAATTCTTCAGCTTTTAAAATCAATTAATCCGTGTGTTAATTAACGTCAAGTCGATGGGAGGAAGAGGAGGGGGAGGGGGAGGGGGAGGGGAGAGCAAGCGAGAGGGTGGGGGAGAGGGAGGGGAGAAAGGGGAAAAGCTGCAAGGGCGGATGGCAGACTAGTTGGCACCCTGCCATCCATTCAGTGGCAACGCCACAATTTCGTGTGATAACAGCAGCAGCGGGTATATGTTCCGGGGGCCCTGTGCGTGGGCCAGACAGTGCGGAGGAGCGAAAGGAGATTAGCCAGACTGCAGGAGCAGACGGCACGCGGCAGCCAGGGGCACGGGTGCCAGGAAGGCGGGCTAGCCTTCCTCCCTCAGCCCCCCAGCGATCCCGGGGCTCCCCACGGGCCAGGCGCCAACCGGACTTCCAGCACTGGTCTGCTGCAGCCGAGCCACCGCAAGAGAAGACAAAGGCCGCCGCCACCTGCCCCATGCTGCTGCTCCCAAGCCCAGCCTGGCATCAAAGCAAGGAAGGGAGAAGGAGGTGGCAACAACGGGCCGTGAATCCTCCTGCTGCTCTGGGAGAAGGGGGGCATCTGTCGCCGTGGGAGAGACGTGGACGGGCTGTGCCCCGGAAGGCGTTGGCTTCTCTGCCATTTGGATTCACTTCGGACTGGCGGCGAAAAGAGGGGGGAAAGACAAAAACAGAACCCCAACCCCGTCGGCAGCCAAGGTCGGGAGGAAAATGCCGCAGGAAGCTTCCAGAAGACGGGAGGCAGCCCGGGGCAGGGGAAGGCACTGCGACGCCGAAGGCAGACAAAGGAGCGGCCGTGCGGGTCCCAGGCGGGAGACGACATTTCGGGGGGCTTCTCTATGGAGTCGCGCCAGGACGGCCGTGTGGCAAGGGGCACGGGGCTTCAGATGCTGGCACACATGGACATAGGTACGTACGAGACAAGGCAGGCGTGCCTGCGTGCTCAATCGGGTGTGCCACGCGCTCAGGCTTCACCACCTGCATGTGCATGCTTGCACACGGAGCCATGTATGTGCGCGCATGTGACGGAAAGAGAGAGGAAGGAAAATGCCTGTGGATATTCTTGCCACTTTAGACCCAGATAGCCACAGGAGGTAGAAATCAAAAATTCACCTCTGGCAGCAGGAGCGGATTTCTTTCCGTGTGCTGAGTTCACCGGGGAGATGAATGGGGCCACTGGAAAGCATTCTGGAAGATCCACTGTGGAGTGAAGTGTCTGTGTGTGTGTGTGTTGGCGGTGGGGGGAGCAATGCCACGCCACACACACACACACGGAAAGGCACAGCAAAGTCGGAAGAAGCTCCTTGTGACCCCCGGTGGCATGCCAGAGGGGCAGCTCCAGGGCCCCAGCGGGTGCTGCCGGAGGCTCCTCCGTGGACAAGGGACGCAGCTGCTCACTCGCTTGCGGGCTTTACTCACAGTGGCCGTGCTGCTGCCGCCGCTACAGTTCCTGGGGGTCGTCCGGCTGGCATCGGGTGCTGAGCCAGGGATGGGCTCTGGAGACAAAAGGAAGGCACAGAAATAAAGTCATGCCCACACGGCTCCTCACTTGCCGGGAATTTACAAAACGTGCATTCCGGGGGGGGTTGCTTGCCCTGTTCTTCCTGAAACCCCCACAGAAGGTAAAATGTGGATTGGTGCACTCCCCCCCCACCACGTGGAAACTACTGGCATGGGATTTACTGCCAAGCAGCAGAGCCCGGGATTAACAGCGCTGGCATCTTTGGGGCACGTTTTTTTCCTAATAAATCAGTTTTTAATAGTTAATGAGGAATAATCATTTAGCTAATGAGCTCTGAAGCATTAAGAGAAAAGAGGGTTGTTGTTGTTGTTTTTTGTTAATCACCCGGGCGCCATGGAGTAGATGGATTACAAAAGACAGCCGGACAAAGGAGAGAAACAGCCACCAGGATGGGTGCTGCACCCCCTGCTCCAGCCTCTGCCTTCCCTGCCCGCTGCCCGGGGGGGGCTTCCCTCACTCTCCAGACAAAGTGGATGTACAGGAAAGATGGCCACCATCAAACAGTGAGGCGCGGCTGTTAAATGTCTCCGGTGTTTAATCATCATGCAGTAGAATGGTTTTATGCACGGTTTATCTGCATATTATTAAAGCACGCTATGGCGAGATGGAACATGGGGGGAGGGTTGGGAGGTGATCTGCCTATCTGAGCCGCAGGATCCACGAGTCGGACTCGCCCCCTCCCCACGCGCCTTCTGCTGGTGAATCAGCCATGGAGACCTGGAAAGCTCTATGGCGGGATATAACCTTGGATCCCCCTGAATCCAAAAAGAGAGCATGACGAGGAAGGGGGGGGGGGGGAGGCTGGGGCCAAACCAGAGGTGACGAGGAATATCAGCTCCAGCGGCATGGAAAGAGCAGTTCCGGGGTGTGTGTGTGTGTGTTTGCGGTGGCAGAGCAGTCTTGGTCTTCCCAGATACCGCCCTTGGTGGTTCACGTTAATCATGGCGCTTGTACGAAGGCAAAACAAAAGAAGATGGTGGGGGAAATCCATGCAGGCATTAAAGGCCACCCCCTGAACCTCCTTGCCCTCATTAGCAAACCACTCTCTTTGCTTGCTTGCTTGCTTGTCTTCTGGGGTCCTGTCTCTCCAGGGATGCCGCCAGCAACCGGCCAGGAGAAGAAGGGGGCAGCGGCAGGGCGTGCTGAGCACAGAGGGCTCTTTGTGGCTCTCCGGCATGCCCAGAATCCTCACTGGGGCTTCTCCACACTCCCTCCAGAGACTTCCCCCAGCCTGGCTGAAACAGTGGCTAACTTCTCTGCGCTCCCTTCGGGGGCTGGGCTTCCCCATGGAAGCAGGGTGGTGAGCGCTGAAGCAGCCGGACAAAACGGGTAGGCTCGCCATCCCATGCCATCCCAACTCAAAGCACATCTTCGGGGCGGGGGGGGGGGAGATTTTGCACAGCAGGGGGCCTCCTTTCCCCTCCCTTGCTTTCAGCTGTCAATCTAGGGAGACAATGAATATTCAGATGAGCATGAAAGTGATTACAGCATGCACAGACTCGCATGGTGGCAGCGGCGCTACTGGGAGCTGAGGACAGCCGGAACCAGTGAGCCGCCCACCCTGCTTCTCCAGGATTATTGGTGGCTGTATTTTTCTCCGTGTCCATAGCACTGCGGTACATGCAGATGTCGCTGTTGTTCTTCCAGAAATACTAATGATATGCAAAGGCATAATGACCCCATTGGGGTGCAAAGCATCAAGGAAGGAATAGTCTTGGGGCGGAGGGGCGGGTAGGAATGGTGACAGGCATCCTGATGGAAGAAGGGTATGCCCTCAGAAATTATTTTCATTCGGAGGAGACAGAATGGGGGGGGGGGAGTCAGAAGGTACACTGCACGCGGGCCACACATCCCCACACAGAAAGGTTCTCACCGAGTCAGTGCCACAGGCAAAGGAAGGAACCTTAAGAGCAGGTGGGCCTTGGGGGAGTGCAGGGCCAGGACAGCGCAGCTCCCGTCCCGTGGATGCAGCTGTTTAGCATCCACCCGGAGAGCAGCAGCCTCAGGGCCGGCCAGAGCAGAAGCAGAAGCAGCCAATCACAGGCAGCATCTGAGGGCGGCAGAGAGGCAGAGGCGGGTAAAGCCACAAAGGCCAAGCGCCAGCAGCCTTGAGTGGAGAGGCAAGACAGATGGGTTGCTTCCGTGGCAGTTGGGGACCTCAGCCCAACTAGGCGATTCTCCGGGTGGGCCAGGAGAAGGTGACCGGGCCACAGCCCTGAGCCGGGCCTATGCCCCTGCTGTCCAGGGGGGGCCCAGCAGCTTCCAAGACAGGGCCCCCCTGCAGCGCAACCTCTTTGGGCTGAGCCACCCACATCCTGTTCACTCTGTGTGTGTGTGCGTGTGTGTGTGTGTGTGTGTGTGAAGTGTGGCCTCAAGTTGCTTCCTACTTATGGCAAACCTCTGAATTCAGGCCCTCCAAAGCATCCCGTTGTTAACAGCCTTGATCAGGTTTTAAAAACAGCCTTGATTGAGTCAAGCCCGTCTCTTTTCCTGCTGCCCTCAACTGTTCCTGGCATGATTGCCTTTTCCAGTGACCTATGTCTTCTCCTCATAATGTGCCCAAAGTACAAGAGCCTCCGGTGAGTCATTTTAGTTTTTAGGGAAGCTCAGGCTTGATTTGATCGAGACCCCACTTGTTTGCCTTTTTGGTGGCTCACAAAACTCTCCTCCAATGCACCATTTCAAAGGAATCAACTTTCTTCCTGTCACCTTCCTTCATTGTCCAACTTTCACACCAACACATATCAAGGGGGAACACTGTGGCGTGAGTTCACTTGATCTTGGTCGCCACCAACGACACGTCCTTCCCACTGAAGCTCCTTCCTGGCTGCCCTTCCCAGTCTCAGCCTCCTCCTGACTTCTTGGTTGCCGCCTTCCCTTTTGGTTGATGGGGGAGCCCAGGAATAGGAAATCTCAAACAATTTCAGTTTCTTTATTGTCAAGCGTAAAGTTGTGTGATTCCTCCGTAGCCATAGCTTTTGTCTTCTTGATATTCGACTGGAACCCTGCTCTGGCACTTTCTGCTTTCAGCTTCAGCAGGAGTTGTCTCAAGTCTTCACTAGTTTCTCCCAGTCATGTCATGTCCTCTGCATATCTCAAATTGTGAATGTTCCTTTCACCAATTTTCCCTCCATCTTCATCTAAATTCAGCTTTCCTTTTTTTTAATTAGCAATTTTATTCAAATACATAATGAACAAAGATAAATTATACAGAATAACATTTTCCCCCATTTTTTTCTATTTCAAAATATATAAAAGCAACTATGAATTGAATTAAATTTATTTATAAAATAAAAAAATAATTAAATATCTAAAGTCTTCTTCATATATTAACAAACCTCAACAACTTTTTAAAATAAATCTTTTTTATACTGTGGATTATCTGGGATAATTCCTTTTTCCAACATATAACTAATCATGGGATACCAAACTTTTGTCATAGTACTTATCTGGCGAAACATTGGATAGTGTAAATGAGACCTTAAAAAAAAATAAACTGTTCCCGTATTCTACTGTACCACTGTGTCAATGAAGGTGGTTTCTTATCTCTCCATCTAGAAGCGATTAAGATACGTGCCATTGCTAACAAATTAGCAATTAATTGCTGCTTTTTTATATCTAGTTTAGATTTTGGCCATTTTTCCAGTAACATAATTTCTGGAGAGAAATGTAGGTCTATATCAGTCATTTCCTTAATTTTGAATTCAGCTTTCTTGATGATATCTTCTGCATACGGACTGAAGAGACAGGGACATAAAATACATTCTTATCTGACACCTTTAACAGATGGAAACCACCGTTTCTCCATATTCTGTCCTAATAGTAGCCTCTTGTCCAGAACACAGGTTGCCCGTCAAACCAATCAGATGCTGTGGCACACCCATTTCATTTAAAACCACCCGTAGTTTTTCATGATCCACATAGTCAAGAACTTTGCTGTAATCTATGAAACACAAGCTGTTTGTCTTCTGAAATTCTCTCGTATGCTCCAGTAATCAACATAAATTTGCAATATGATCTCTAGTGCCTCTTCCTTTTTTGAATCCAACTTAAACATCCAGCATTTCTTGTTCAATATATGGTAACAGTTTTTGTTGTAAGATTTTGGGCATCACTTTACTTGTGGGAGAAATTAATGCAATGGTCCAATAGTTGCTTCAGTCTTTGACATCTCCTTTTTCAGAATTGGAATGTAAATCAAGCATTTCCAGTTTATGGGCCATTTTTCATATTTGCTGGCACAATTTTCTTAAGATTTTGATGGACTTAATTTCTGCAGCTTGGGAAAGCTCTATTGATATCCCATCTATTCTGGTGGTTTGTTTCTCTGAATTGTTCTTAGTACAGCTTTCACTTTACTTTCCAAAACTGTAGGTTCTTTCATAAAAGATTCTTCTTGGAAGGAATCTGTCATCCATTAATCTCTTTTTTTTACAGTTCTTCAGTGTATTGTTCCCATCTTTTCTTTATTTTGTCCTGTTCAGTTAGTGTATTTTGTTGGGGAATTTGGCCTCCTGGTACAGACTGGGGGCCGACAAAAATTTGACATAGAAGCAGGTTTGTAAAATGCCTTCCTTTCAATTTCCATGTTGTTCTTTCAGCATGCCTAACTGTGCTTTAAATTTCCCTGTGATCTCTTGGATCTCGTTAAACAGATCTCTTGTTCTTTTTTTGTTGTTCTCTTCTATTTCTTTACACTGGTTATTATAATAGTTCTCTTTGTCTCCACGTGTGGGTCGCTGGAACATTGTGTTTAGCTTTTGATTCTGTTTCTCTCACCTTTTACTTTTGCTTCTCATCTAGCTTTAGCAGGCATCCATCAATGACAGCAGTCAACCATTGATGCTTTCCATTTCTTTTGGCTACAGGAATAGTCTTTGCACATATTTCTTTGATAAGTAGTTCTTCTGATTCATGTTCACTTGAACTTAGTACTGCAAATCTGTTCTTTACATGGTCTTTAACCTCTTCAGGAATGTTGCTTGGATTGTATTTTAGTACTATGAATATTTTAGTGTTTTTCTTCCTGTTCACTACCCAACCAATATTCTAACATTGATCTTGAACTGCAAAATAAAACCGAGGAGGCAGACATAGAGGGAGCACGAGGAAGAGACAAGAAGTAATTGTACTTTGAAGCAATTGATTATTGTTGGATTCTTACCACCTTTCACTGTGAAAACTGATCATTGAGACTCACTCTCTGTTTCCAGTTAATTAACCAGTTTTTAATCCACAAGAGGACTTGTGGATTATCCTGGGTCATCCTTGTCCAAATGTTTGTTCTCCTCTGAAGAACTCTGAAAGGTCTAGTGAGACAAAAATTTTCCCTTACAGGATCCAGGCTGAGGCTTCCTCAGTAGCTTTTGTTCATCAATGTATATATGGATTCTATCTTTAATAATGGATTCCACCAATTTACCTGTTATCAACATTAGATTGACCAGCCTGTAACCTCCTCTGGAACCTTTTTTAAAGATGGGGGTTACATTTGCTACCCTCCTGTCCTCAGGAGTGGGGGTAGATTTTAGTGATGGCATATTTTTGTCAGGATATCCACAAGTTCACATTTGAGTTCTTTCAGAACTCTTGGATGTGTGCCATCTGACTCTCGGGAACATAACCCCCTCTCCCACAAGCAGACTTCTTGGGTTCAACAAAAAAAACAAAGGATGGTCAGCTTAGCTAGCATTAATATGGATCTCAGGTGAGGAATGGAGCTCCAGAAATCCCTGTGAATCAGTCACAAGGAGGTAGGAGTCCAGGCCTACTGTGGCACTTTGCAAGGGATTCAGGCCTTTGGAAAAAATCACTTGGATAGGGTGGGAAACAGTGAGCACACACGTTGGAGAGAGAGGAATAGATGACTGTGTGCACAGAGCAGCTCCTGAGAACCAAGGAGATCCACAGTGGAGAAGACCAACGAGGGCCCACCTAGTCCAGCATCCTGTTTCACACAACGGGCAACCAGCTGCCCTGGAGGGCTGGCAGGCAGGGCACAGAAGCCCAAAGCCATTCGCCTTATGCTACATCCTAACTGTAATTCGGAAGCTTATTGCCCGTGGATGCAGAGGTTCCCTTTATACATCTTGGCTGGTAGCCACTGAAGAACTCTCTCCTCCATTAATCTGTGGAATCCTCTTGTAAAGCCATCTGTGCCTGCGGCCTTCATTGTCCACTGGCAGTGAATTCCACAATCTGATTCCTCGTTGAGTAAGGACAGAGTTCCTTTTCCCCTCCTGAATGTATACCCCATCAACTTCATCGAGTACCCCTGAGTCCCAGTATTTTGGGAGACAGAGAGAAACATTATCCGTCTGCTTCCTCCACTCCATGATTAATTTTAGAAGCCTCTATCATGTCTCCCCCTTAGCCTTTTTCCCCACAGACTCTTGAACTTTTCTACATCTAGAAACGCTAGATCAGAGACCAGTCATGCCCCAGTGACCAATAAGATTTTGGAGGTCTAAGTTCCAAGAATTAAAGCTCCCTTGGTCAGAAACGAGTTGGGATGGAGACCTCCGAGTCCCTGCCTGCCTGTCAGAAGCTGGGGTGGGGGGGAGGTGCATGGCAGAGAAGGGGCTCCGGACGCAGAGGTCCCTCCAGGCATCTTGGAGTCACAGCTTGACTAGCGCAGAGGGGAAATGCTTGGGGGCTGAAACGGAGGCGCAAAGGTGGGAAGGCCCACCTGCGCCACCCCGAACTCCACGCAGAAAGTATGAGATGATAAACCACGTCATGGTAACTCACCAACTGGGACCCTCCCCCTAAGGGTGAGCCCAGCTGCGCTACCGGGAGTCCAACCCTCCCCTTCGGGAGGGAGGGTCCCTGCCTCGACAGTTTCCTCTTCCCTTCTCTTTGGGCCCCTCCGTGCCCCAAAGGAGCAGCTGCTTCGAGGAAGCTCCCAGCAGTTATGAAAGAGCACTGCCCTGCCAAAACGGAGCGAGAATTGTTTTGCCAACAGATGCACTCTGGAAAAGAGGGAAGAAGTGCATCTGTCATTTGGTATTACACATAAGCAGTTTATTAAAGAATTAAATATTTATAGCCCATAAAGCAAGCAGGGCAATGGGCTGCAAACCGCACGCTGAGAGGGGCATTATAAAGCCATGAATCTGGCAGTGATGGATCAAGTAGGGAGGATCCGGGTGCTGCCTAACCGGCCACCTGAACTCTCTCAACTGCAGCCAAGGAATAAGAACTGGAGAAGACACTGTGCAGCCTTCTTGAAAACCCTGCAGAAGAGCTTTACCAAGCAGGCGTTCAAGCGTCAGGGGCATCTTCTGCTGGCATGGATGCAGCAGGCACGGGCAACTATGTGCTATCAAGACAGACAGCGTTACTTGTTTAGAAAATTCAAACAGTAAAACAATACAACAAAACTAATAGTGTAAAACTGAGCCACGGGCATCAAAACAGCATAAACCGAACACGGAGCAATTTAAACGGTACTCACGATGCAGTTCCCAGGCTAGAAGGAGACAGAAGAAACAGCTTTAAAAGGCGGAACCCCCTGCATTAAAAAGCCTGGGTGAAAAGAACTATTTTGACCTGGCACCTCAAGGGGAGGGTGAGCTGCCACCACTGCAAAGGCCTTGCCTCTGGCCACGGCTCCCCTCCCCTCTGCCAGCAGGGACACAGAGAGCAGGGCTCTCCACTGGCAGGCTGGGCAGAGGCAGGCCTTCCCCTGGACTCTCCTTCCCGAGCCCTGCTCGGCGCACACATTGGGTGCCTCCAAAAACCTCCGGCACAGAGAAGTGAGGCAGCACCGGCCCCCACTTCCTTTCCCCAAATCCCTTCCTTCCTAACTTGCCACGGTCACAGCTGTGGCACTCGGGGCCACCTTTCAGTCCAGCCCCCTGGCCACAACTGCTGAAGGGCCAGCCTCCTGCAAACGCTCGGAGACCGGGGGGAGGGGGCAGCCTCAGGAGCCCCGTGCCTCGCAGTCCAAGTGTTGTCTTGTAAAAGCAGCGTGTGCTAGATTTAGAAAGCAGTTGGTGGGATTAAAAAGTAGCCCACCTGACCATCCCACCATTCTCTTTATGAAGGATCTCAAAACTCCCGGCCGTCCTCTTGTTTTTCCCCAAGGCACCACCCTTCCCTGCCTCTCCCCGTTTTCACAGCCCCTCTTGGCTGGCTCAGCCCATGCCAGGCCTGCAGTGAGCGTCCTCTGGGGCAGGGCCTCCTCATCCCTGCAGCCGCGCCGGGGACTGGCCTTCCCACTGGAGGCTTCCAGCAGCACTGGCCCGGGGAGCCGTCCCTTCACCCTTGCCCTGGAGCTTCTGGATGCCGTTGGCATTCAAGCCTTGCCTGCCTGCCACCACTTGGGGTGTTTTAATTTAAAAGGGTTTGTAAAGGATTTGGTTTTAACGAGCGCTCGGCCAGGAACAGAGACGCTGTATTTCCCGCCCTTGAGTGATAAAGAAGACATCTGGACTCCAGTATTGATTTCTCATCTGCCATTCCTTTCCCTGGGAGGGTGTCCCTGCCGGCCGGGCTCCTTTACGACTGGCAGCACAAATGAAGGTAGCTGAATGGAACAAGCAGCAGCACCAGCCAGGAGGGCACCGGTGGAGGGGCACCCTCTGTCCTCGGAGGATCCCGAAGCCCACACGACTCACACTCTGTTTGCTTGTCCTGATCAGGGAGCTCATTTTTTGTTGCTGTTCATCAGTTTGGTTGTTTGTCAGCAGTTCAAGCCTATTCATCAGTTTCCTGTTCAAGTACTCAAATGGAGCAGTGCAATCAGCCGTGATTCGAGCACACGCATTGTCCACTCGCTGCCACCACAGACCTGCTGTCACTGCACACCCCATGCAGCAGCCAATCATATGAACAAAGCCGGGCAGCCACAGAGAACACGGTGTGTTTGTTTGGTTTTTTAAAGTCTTAATGGGTTTTTAAATCCATGCAGTTATGGCTGCACACGTGCATTTCCACACCCACGACCCCGGGAAGAATCACCTCGCTGACTGTGTAGATGCAAAAGCCCCCCAAGCAAAGAAGTGAAATGCCACCACCAGAGCGTCTGTGCAGCGTCCAAGCTCGAGGCAGGGAGGTCAGAATTTCGGCTCAAGGTGATTGCAGCTTTCAAACACTGTACGTTAGCTGCAAGGTTTGCAGCTTTCCTAGTTACCAGAGCTGCAAAGCTCTGGGTTGGGGGAGGCATTCCTCTTCCTATTGCTTCATCTACTGGGGTGACATCAAGGCAGTCCTGTAAATAGCAACCGGCCAGGGCACCAGTGATGAGAGTCACCTTCAGATGATTAGGCCATAAGGTTTCACAAAACTGGAAATGAAGAGTGGATTCCCAAGAGAATTCAGGCCATTCACGTACATGCGTGTGCATGCACACACAGGCCAAGTGTTTCCAGGGCTGGCCAATGAGCACGTAGGGAAGTGTCGGTCTCTTTTTTATGCTGTGCAAAAGCATCAACAATGGGAAGCCGTGTACCCAGAACACAAGCGCAGAAAAGGGTTAGGGTAGCTGCCCCATGCAAACGGCCAGTGTCGCCCACCATCTTTGCTGAAGGTTCTTAGAGAGGCTCCTGTGGAACCCGGCAGCACCCCTCGGCTCCTGCAGCGCCCAAGCAGACTCGTGGCCTTACGGTCCTTCTGTTTTCCCCCCTCTGTGTGTGGTGGCAGTGGAGGGGGGGGGTATTCTGCACAACGCCCGGGTGGGGGAATATTCCCAATTATTGCTGCAGCGCCTCTTGCATCTGATCCGGGTTCGTCTCGCATGGCCCTTCCCTTGGAAGGAAAGGCCTCTCCGCAGTCATGCCGCCCTGTTCCTCCTCCTCCTCCTCCTGCACACCCCGGTGCCAAGCAACTCCCCCTGAGCCACGTTTACGAGCGCCAGCGACCAGCTCTCGGGAAAGACGCCTTCGCCAGATTCAAACGCGGTTCGGTCGGCAGAGCTGTTGAGTCGCCGCTCCCCCCACCCTTTAAAAGCAATGAGCTATTTACTCCCTAACAATTCTGCTTCTGAGCTGGTTTAGCATTTTTATTGGAATGTGAAAGCTCTTAAAAGAAGGGGGGGAAATCTAATCAGGCAGCAGAGATAGAAAACTTGCTGAATTTTTGCTCCCCATCGCGCCCCCTCCTCATCCTATCAAAAGCACATCTCCCATTCATGGCTTCCCGATGTCATTATGACAAGCGGCTACAAATCAATAGCCGAAGGAGCGGCAGGCCCAGCCCGCCTCAGCCGGTGATAAAGAGTCCCTCTCAGCCCCGCTCTGCTAATGGCACATAATAGCAGCCACTGGTGCCCCGCATTAAATCATACATTTCACTCGGCATTTATTATGGGATTTTTAAAACTCCTCACCAAATTGGATTTTCTTGATAGTCTCTAATTTCCACATTTATCATTTAAAATTAAACTCCTCTATGGGGACAGAAAATGAAAAGGGGGAAGGGAAAAAAGGGAGGGAGAGAGAGGGTGGGATTAGTTTTGTATTTTTCGTCTTTCTTAAATGAAAACCCATAAATAATAACCAAGTATAGCCCTTGCAAGCAGTAAAAATTTTAGCGCTCTAAAATGTTAGAAGTTGGACTAGACTACCTTTGAAGGATTTGCCAGGAAACCGTTACAAGGAACAGAACAGCTTTCTTCCTGCAGGTCTTTTGACTGTGTCCCACTGGCGACTCGCCCTCTCCCTCCCCGAGGGCAGCTTCCTATGGATGCAGCGGGCACAGAAGGCACAGTGGCGGAGGGCGGGCGGGGGTCCCCGTTGTGTGCCAGCCCCCCCGGCCCCGGCTGCAGGAGGGGAGAGGGGGAGAGAGTCCCCATCCTGCCCCAAAGGCTCCTTGCCAAGGGCAGGGGGCGGAAGGATCGGACAGCCCTTGGAGGGCCACCCTCAGAGCGGAGAGCTGCTGCCTGCCTGGGTGGACAATCGTGACCTGGAGGGTCTGGTGCAGCAGGAGCCAGCCTCACGTGTTCACAGGGCGTTTCCTGACTCCTCACCCCACTGCTCTCCACCCAATGCCACACCTTCGCAATGGGCAGGGGACCCTCAGCAAGGACATGAGGAGGGTCTGCAGCAAGAATGGGGGGAGGGGGGAGATGGGAGGGAATTGCCCCTTCCCCGTCCAGATCCAACCCAAGACGCTGGAGTCTCTGGCTGATGCCTCTGGGGTGAGAAGGCCCCCTCTGGTGGGATCGGCCACCGGCAGCCTGCTGGAGAGAGGGCAGAGGGGAGCTTCCTTTCAGCAGCCCAGCTAGAGACGGGTGGCCTCCGGCCCATCTTTGCCAAGCCCCCGCAGGCCAGGGGTCGTGCGCGAACAAGTACAGCAGTTCTTCTGCACAAGCCAGGGCTCCCTTCACCAGGGCTGGAATGAAAAGGGGGCTACAGCAGCGTGAGAATGCACAGGTGGTTTTGCACGTGCCGTTCTCAGTGGGCTCCCTCACACTGCCTCCCTGTTTCCCACAGGTTCAGAATCTGAAACATCCTGTGGTTTATTGATCCTGGTAATCACACACAGCTTCTGATGAGAATCACTCAATCCTTCCCGACTGGAAGTAGGTGTCAGACACCATGGGCTGCAATTAGCTAGCTGGGATTAAACACCGCCCAGGGAGGAAGAGGACCCCCTTGCACGCAGCCTCCCCGGCTCACGGAAGTTGCTTCGTCTGATCCTACAGCTCGGACTGTCCAGAGAATCTCATCCATAAAGCATGAATTAGGTGGGCAGGCATTCCCTCTCTCAAGGAGGCCTGTTCCAGAGGCTGCCCCTTCTCGAAGCAGCCAGAAGAAATCGCCTTGGCCAGCTCAGTCACTCATAAACTTAATTCCACACCCCATTCGCCAGAGGAAGTGGGAGCCGCACTCTCACGGGAACAGGCCCTGAAGGACCGCTTTGCCCACCGCAGAGGCTCTGGGCGGGGGTGATGAATAAACCCTCTCTGTGCCAGAAGGGGGCCATGAAACCGACCACGGTGTTGTCCGGCAGCATCATGCTCAGCTGGAGGAAGCACCGCCAAGGAGCCTGGGAGGCGTCCCCCACAGAAGATTGGTCTCTCCGTGTTGAGATCAGAACTTTGTGCATATGGAGTTGAGGAAAGTGGTGAAAAGGTCCACAGAAGACTTCCCCATTTGGGAAAAAAGGAGAGTTAGGTGGCTGCTGGTTACAGACTATTCATGGCTCCCACGAGGCCCTTTTACCATCTTCGACTGGTCAGGCAGTTGGTTCCCTATCTCCCCTCCCGTGACTTGGCAACGGTGATCCATGCAGTGGTCCCCTCCAGATTGGATGGCTGCAATTCACTCTGCGCAGGGCTGCCCTTGAACTTGACCCAGAAGCTTCAGTTGGCAGAAAATGCAGCACCATGTCTCCCGTCTGGGAGGTCTCTGCAGGAGCCCATACAGCCAGTGCCTTGGCAGCTGCATTGGTTGCCAGTTGAGTATCGGATTAGGTTCAAGGTTATGGTTTTAACCTTCAAGGCCCTATGTGGTCGGGGACCAACATATCTGCAGGAGCGTCTCTCCCAATATGTTCCCCGAAGAGCTTTATGCTTGTCAGAACAACATCTCCTGGTAATTCCCAGCCCAAAAGACCTCCGCTTAGCCTTGGCCAGGCCCAGAGCTTCTTCCGCTCTGGCCCCAGCCTGGTGCAACGCACTCCCAAGTGAGATCAGGGCCCTGTGGGACTTATTACAGTTTCGCAGGCCCTGTAAAAGGGAGCTCTTCTGCCAGGCCTTTGGCGGAGACGGCAGAGGCCTCATTATATCTGGCCTCCCCTGCTCCAGCCAGCCCTCCTGTCAACCAGCCCAGGCTGTTAGTTATATCAATGTGTATCCGAGGCTGAGGGCGGAGCCCAGCTAGTACCCGATGGGCCGGCCCTTCCCTGAGTCATATGCAGGTATGTCCCTGGGGTTTGTGCATTCCCATCTCGCCCTTAGACAGTCAGTTGGGTTTTTGGTTTTAACTGGAATTTATATGGAGCTGCTTTACATGTTTTACTGGTGTTCTGTAACCCACCCCGAGCCCACTTTTTGGGGAAGGCAGGATAGAAATCCCATGAACACACACACACAGACACCCCCCCCCCCGTATACACGCATACTACTTCAGGCATCGGAAAGCCCGTTTGTTCCCCCTGCCGGCTTTGGGAGTGGCATGTAAGCCAACCTTGCAACGCACCGACCATTCCCAGAAGGGAGAGACTCCCTGGCACAGTGCTAGGGAAACTGCTGAGGTCAGGCATGGCTCTGGATGCTTTGTCCGCGGATCAGAGAGCAGTCTCCCATCCCGCGGGAGCCGACTCTACGGCCCTGAGCCTGAGGATCCTGGGGGGCAGAGAGTTCTGTGGGGGCCCCGCCCCGCTCAGCTGAGTCCCCACGCAACGACCTTGGGCCCCTCTGGTAGGAAGAATCGCATTTTGAAAAACCCTTTGCAGTTTCAGTTCAGAGGAGTGACACCCAAGGACGAGGCTGCGTGTGGATTCTTCCCCCTTCTCTCTGAGGCTTCACCAGACCAGCTGGCTCGCTTCTTCCGGAGGGCAGATCTTCCGCCCTGCCACTAGACCCGAGAGGTGAAGCGGCCAGTTTTAACCACAAGGATCTTCTTTAGATCTTCTTCTTTAGAGCACTGTAGCTGGACGGTGCTGACGGGCTGTCTGGACGGCTTGAATGCTTCTGCTTCCCATGCTTTAGCCAGACTCTTCTTATCATTGGGGATAAGAACACAGAATGGGGAAATCTTCTCCCAGAGAAACAACTGGCACCTTCCCATTATTGCTTTGTAACCAGCCACTCTAAAACAGGGCAGAGGAGGGGGGGGAACTTGCAGCCAAGTATGTCAAGGTTTCTAAGCTCCCTGTCCACCAAAGCAGAGCGGCAGGAACACCTACGGTAGGGCTCTCCAAAATGGCGCCCCCTGGTATGTCCCTTGGGACCTGCCAAGCTTTCAGGAAGTGGGAGAGGCCATTGTAAGGCGGGGCTTGTTACAGAAGGCCCTCATTCAAATGAAAGATTCCCCACTGGAGGATCAGGAAGGCTGATGAGCGCCTTTGCTTCCCTTCGTCACTGAGCGGTTCCATTCCCCTTCCAGGTGCTCCTCCTTCCCAGGAGGTGTCAGGAGAGAGGTATTTGGTTGAGCTCTGCCACCTGTGACAGCCATTTTGAGGCGGTGCCCACCACCCCCTCTCAAGATTCCAGAGGTGCTTCGAGGCCGCAAAAGGCTGGGGACTCCTGCCCCACGGGAATGTCCTCCCTGCAACACCTCTGCCACGCCAGAGCGTTTCAGCAGGTGGGTAAAAAGAAAGGCTGAACCCTCCTGTATTGTAGTATACATATTTTCCATTTCCTTAGAGGTAGCTAAGACTGGTGAGTGGTGCCTAGCTCTGCCCACGTCTCCTTGGTAACATTAAAGGAACTCTGCATGTCTGGAAAGGCAGTGGGACCGACGGATCCCAAATGCAGTGCCCTGAACACAGCCGGAGGTGGGGGCAGCTGACTTCCAGGACGAAGGACTAGGCCAAGCAACGCAGTGGGGCCTCATGAATGAGGGTCCTCGGTGGGGGACACGGCACTGACATCAGCCCCCAGCTGAAATGGTGTTCAGGTGGTATTCCCCGCTCAGGGTTGGGGCCACAGAGGCTCTTGCGGTCCATTCCAAAACAGCTTCCCGGCCCCTCACAGATGAGTTGAGCTTCTCCTGCATGCAGGAGGGGGGCTGCTGATGGTGCAGCCATAACTCCACAGGGGGACAGCAGTGAAAGTCGTAGACGTCCGGCAATCCCGGAAGTGGGGAGGAGAATCCTCGTAACCAGTGAGTGATGTGAGGAACTGTAAGGGGAGTACTGGGACCAGGGACGCAGACGTCATAAGATGCACAATGGCCTGGGGAGATGATTCCAGGGGACGCAGATGGAGCCAACACACAGCTTGGCCCGATGGTCTTCAGAACGGAGGAGGCCTGTGCAGTCCCATCAGAGCTCATCTCCTGTTCCTGCTCGAGTCAGTCCAGCTCCTTTTAGAGCACATTCCCATGCAGCAGCTTCCAGATGAGGCACTCTTTCCTTGATCGCCTTTGGGGTGAAGTGGTTGCACAAGCAGAAAAGGCACAAATTATGGCCACTGGACCGCGCTATCTCAGTTCCACACTGGGAGTACTTTTAAACAGAGCTTTAAGAGCTACCACGCCAGGTTGAGAAGACAAAATTGCTGCCTGAAAGAGAATGCCCACAAAGACATTCCTTTTCCTTTTGCAGGAGAGATGATTCCCTCCTCCAGCAGCGGAGAAAGAAGGACTGGGGGTGGGTGGGTGGGTGCTTCTCCTTTCTGGATGGGCACTACTGTCGGGAAATGAGCACTGAAGGGGGGGGGGGGAGTGTGTTGCTCCGTCAGGAGCTTTGGAACTTTCGACAAGGCCCTTCAACAAAGATTCTTAAACTTGATAGTCGTCAGATAAGAGGACCGGTCCCCTTGGAGAGCAGTGCAGTGACCAAGTTTGCAGATGATACCAAATTACTTAGCACTGTGAAGACTAAGAGGAGTGGTGAGGATGCCCAGGAGATCTCTCTAATCTGGATGAGAGGGCAACAACGTGGCAAACGATGGGGTCTGAAATGGCTGAGACTGAGAGGAAGCAGAGATCTTGGGGCTGTAGTCTGCGTTCCCTCTAAGCCGTGGAATCTAGTGAGCAAAAATTCTATTTTCTGAGCTACTGGCATTAAAGTTGTGAGCAAGCAAATTGGCGACTGCATAAATTAGTTTGCTCTGAAGCCACCCCTTCCTGAGCTAAGACAAAAATGTGTGAGCCAAAGGTTAAAAAACTGTGAGCCAGCTAGCTCCATGAAAATGTTGACGCCGTGTGCCCCAGCACTGGAAAAGGTGTAAAAGCGCCATGTTATGTTGGGAATTATTAGGAAAGGAACAGAAAACAGAACAGCCAATACTGTAACGCCTCTTTACAGGCCAGTGCTGAGGTCTCATCTGGGAGTTCTGTGCACACTTCTGGTCACCTAGTCTCTGAACAGACTTTGCACAGCTGGGGAAAGTCCAGAAGAGGACAACCTAGATGATTAAGAGCACCATTCCTACAAGGAAAGGCTAACTGTTTAGAAATACTCAGTCATTAACCACATTACTGCAAGGCAAGCAAAATGGTAGGGAATTGGCTATCAGCTGCAAGGCATTTGCAAGCTCTTCTGCAGATAATGTTGTGTCGCTCCGCCAGGACCTCCCAACCACAATTGATACAGTAAAGGAAGAGGAAACCCCTTGCCTGTCTTCAGCTCCATTTCTGGACCCCTTCAGCAGACTCTCCTGGGAGGATGCGGGCAAGATCTGGCCGCCGTGAGGCCTCCTGTTTGCCTCCTCCACCCGTGCCCATCCTGGCTAGTTCAGGCCTGCGTGGGATGGTGCGCGGCCCCAGTGGAAGAGATTATCAACCTGTCCCTTCCCAGCAGGACTGAGGGAGGCTGTGGTACGTCTGCTCTTGAAGAAACCGCAGTTGGACCCCACGGTACTAGCCAGCTATCGCCCCAGAGTTTGCAGAAAAATCTAAAAGACAACACCCCTACCCACCACTGGTGTGTGTGTGTGTGTGTTAAAAACACCCAGACAGAAGCGGTGCCTGTAGCTTTAACAAACGCCCTCACTGGCTGTCGCAGGGCAGCCACAAGAGAACTGCCAGGCAGGGCCTTTTCAGGGGCCCAGGACTCCCTGCAGTTCAACGGGGCAAGTGCCCTAACAAAAGCCAGCGTGCCACAGCAGGTAGAGTTTCAGACTGGGATCTAGGAGAGACCCAGGTTCAAATCCCTGCTCTGCCGCGGGAGCTCACAGGGCGGCCTTCCTTGCTTCACAGGGTGGCTGTGGAGAGAAAATGGAGGAGAACAGCGCCAGCTGTTGTGGAGAAAGGCGGGGCATTAATGAAGTAAATAAACAGAGAAAATAGCTGAAGACGGGGGGCGGATAAAGGCAGGGCTGCCTGGCGGGGTGGGGGGGGAGGAGAAAGAAGCAGGAAAAGAAGGAGAAGTTACGGGGACTTTCATGGGAGAGAAGCAGTGGAGGAGGGGAAATGAGATGCCCCCTGCAAGTTCTCGTGGGTCCCCTGGGTAAGCGAGCATACTCTGGCAACAAGCGCCTCCTCATAGTGGAAGGAAGGAAATCCGGCCCCCACCATTCCCACACTGACGGCTGCACCTGGCTGCCTCGGCAGAAAATGGGGGCAGCGGCCACTCCCTTCGCTTTGCTGGCCAGTCCTTAGGCTCCGGCTTTTGTGGCCTCCGACTCTTTCAGTGAGGTCCTGTTCAGGGGCTCTCCTTTCCAGACAGGCAGTGAACGGTCCTGCCGCAGTAGCAGGGCACCAGTTTTGCATGGGGAAGGTTCCATACTCGGTCTCCAGCACTGTCAGTTAAAGAAGCTCAGATAACAGGTGATGGGAAAGACCCTTCCCTGCCTGGGAGACGTGCTGCCAGTCTGAGCAGACAACGTGAGTGATCTGACAGGCAGCTTCATACCCATCACACTCTGACAGCTCCAAACGACCAAGTTCTCTCCAATAATCCCCCCTTAAAACTCTAAGACTGGGGAAGGAGGCAGGGAATAGGCACCCCGATCTAGAAAGGAGACAGCGACAGTTTTACCACAACTGCCTCACTCTCTTCTGCCCATCCCAGCCAAGCCACCGGCAGACCGGAACAGAGGCTGCCCGAGGGGCCGTAATTCTACCCCACGACACCAGGAGAGCCCTGCCGGAACAGGCCAGGGAGGGTCCATCTAGTCCGGCATCCTGTCTCAGGCAGGGGCCACCCGGTTGGCCCAGCAGGCTCTGAGGCCAAGGCGTCCAGCACTGGGGACCAGAGGTTTGCTGCCACTTAATATGGAGGTTCCCGTGAGTCAGCATGGCTGGTCACCAGGGATGGGCCTCTCCTCCGTGAAGTGAGCCTGCCAAACGGAGCACGATGGCACCGCCCGGGAGTCAGTCGCCCGCTCCGTGACCTGACAGCTGCTTGGCCGCTGCTCCCCCCGCAGCTGGGTCTACCTCTCAGCCCTCCCAAAACATTTCTACGCAATCCGGAGACCGCAGCTGAAGAAGAGCCGCAATGCAGCATCTGCTGCCTGGGGGTCGGGCCGTGCATCTGAACCCCACCATTAAGCATGGGCGTGGGGAGGGGGGAGGATTTCACACAAAACCTTACGACAAAACCAAACCTCCCTTCACAGCCCCAGTGCCAAGCTGACTCCAGCCGGACACCTCTTCCATCCATTGGACGGGAATCCCAAAGAGCATTCAGCCGTCTCCCCCCGCTGGCCTCAGCTTTCCGTTTGGCAGCCTCCGTGGCCGGAAGGGAATCCTCGCCCACAGCCACGCCCTACAAGCCCTGCAATCAGACTCTGGCCCTTGACCCCTGGGAGGGCCAGGCCAAAGGCCCCCCACACACACCCCACTGTCAGCTTCAGAGATGGATGGCGGTTTCTGCAGCTCCAGGAATCCATATTTTTAATGCTTTCAGACCCGCCAGTTTCCCAGATCAGCTAATCGAGTCCAAGGGGTGTCCGTAAGGGCAAACGTCACCTTTCCAGCAAGAGAGCAGAATCCATTATAAGAAATGCTATTGAAGGAGATGGTTCTCTCACAGCTCATGGCCTGGGGGCCTCATTATTCTCCTGAGGGGAATTCAATTTGCCCTGCTTTAAAAATTCTAACCCCCCCCCAGCACACCAAATATGCACCTTGCCAATACTTTCCAATTAACGCAACCAGATCCTGACTTCTCCCTGACCCCAAGAGCTGCCATGTTGGGCGCGGGGGGGCAGACATGGTGCCAGCAAGCGGCCAGGAGAAGGCCCAGAGAACCACCAGAGGACAGAGACTGCTGGAGGACCCCCCCCTTCCACAGCCCCACCGCTCACTCGAGCCACTCGGAGGGGCAGCTCTGTCAGCACCCGCCAGGCCCCCCCACCCCCCACCTCAAGGCCGTGGGGAAAAGACCCTTTGAAGCAATTATGAAGTCGGAGCATGAAAAATAAGAACCATCATTACCCTGCCAGGGAGTGAAAGGCAGGCAGAGGATTTCTCTCTGCAGATTTGCCTTTGAGATCGGCAAGGTGCCGTTCGGCTGCTTACATCCGGTTACCCTGGCAACGCGTGCCTGTAAAATAAAGATTATTAAAGCGCATATGATTATTTGGGGGCGGCTTCTGCGCTCATCGGAGGAACCCGGTCTTAGGCCCAGCTGTGTTCTGCCGCCTCCCCCCCACACTCCAAGCCGAGGCCCCCCCCCTTCCGTGCCTTCCGCAGAAGTGCCCATGCAGAAGTGCAGTCACTGGGGAGGGCCCGGCACTCCACCCCCCACCCCCCGGGGACTAGCTGCTCCCCAGGGGCCATCGCTGGCTGGCTGGCTGGCTGAAGGGGCTGGGAACCCCGGGCACCAAAGCTCCACCGCACCCCTGCCTCTTCCCAGAGGGGGCGGGACTCCAAGCGCAAGACCCCCAGCTTTCTCAGGCCAAAGGAGTTGCATTCCTGGATTGGCGGAGCACTCGGCTGCTGGTAATGGCCAGAGAAGACAGGCCCCAGATGCTAACGGGCGAGCCAGCCATTCCCTGTCATTGGGACTCCACATCTGGCAGTCAGAGGGACACACCGCCCCAGAGCGTGGAGGTTCTGGTCTCCGCAGCCGCCCATCCCCTTTTGCACAGTGCCTTTGGCCCAGCGTCAACAGGACTCCACCCACAGTGTAGCGATGGAGTGCTGGCTCACGGACAGGGCCCTGGCCAAGTTCAGCACCGTTCCCATGAGTAAGCCTTGCCGTGGTGGTACGGAGGGAGCTCTGTGGGCTGCGAGCCTGCCGCCACTCTGGGTGCCCCCTCCGCCTGGTTGCAGGCAGCGTTGGGCCCCTACTCACTCCCAGCACTGCCCAGCAGAGGTCTCCACAGCCCCACCAGCTTTGGCAACCCAAAACAAAAGAGCAGGCAGCCTCTGGCAGTTGCCCACGACAATCCATGGCCGGCCAGGAAAATGGGGCCAGGACGGATCCTAGATGCACCAGCACAGGAACATGCCAATGAATTTCAATAGAGATAAGTGCAAAGTCCTACACTTAGGTACAAAAAATCAAAGGCACAGATATGGAATGGGAGGGACTTGGCTTGACAGCAGCACATGTGAAAGGGATCTAGGTGTTCTGGTCGATCACAAGCTAAACATGAGCCTGCAGTGCGATGTGGCTGTGGAGAAAGCTAATGCAATCTTTGGATGCATTAACAGAAGCATTGTGTTCAGATCACGGGAGGTGGTAGTTCCGCCCTATTCTGCTATGGTCAGGCCTCACCTGGAGTCCTGTGTCCAGTTTTGGGCACCACATTTTAGGAAGGATGTTGACAAGCTTGAGCGTGTCCAGAAGAGGGCAACCAGGGTGGTGAGAGGGTTGGAATCCAAGTCTTATGAGGAAAGGCTGAAAGAGTTGGGTATGTTTAGCCTGGGGACATGATTGCAGTCTTCAAATATCTGAAGCTGGAGCAGATCTCTTCTCTCTTGCTCCGGATTGCAAGACTAGATCTAATGGGTGGAAATTACGAGGGAGTCATTACCAGCTAAATATCAGGAGAAACTTCCTAACTGTAAACGTGGTTGAGCAGTGGAGCAGCCTGCCTCGGGAGGTGGTGGATGCTCCTTCGCTGGACGTTTTGAAGCGGCGGCTGGACGGCCATCTTCCGGGTGTGTTGTAGGGCTGTCTTTCGGCTGTGCTCCCGCAGAGTGTAGGGGGTTGAACTAGATGACCTGCAATGTCTCTTCCAACTCTTAACGTTCTATGATTCTATGATGCCGGGGTGGGCCAGTGAGGCACGTCTCATGGCCCCTTTGATGGAGGAGGAAGACGACCAAAGGAGACAAGGCTAGAGAATGCAGCCGTTTATTTGAGAAGGTGGTTCTGCTTTGCTCGATCATGGTGCATTTGTTCACAGACCAGCAGCTAAAACCTGTCTGTCCCCTTCTGTCCGGTAGCCCTGTCAAGTGTATGGTACGCGGGAGGAGTACTCTGTCTGAACTTTCCCTCACTGTTACTGTCTCTTATCAGGTCTCTGACCTTCACTCTCCAGCTGCTGGAGTTTCGGCTGGGAACCATAACGGTTTCTAGGATTGTTTTGCTTGGTAGCCCGCTGCTTCTGCCCGTGCGCGCGACTTGTATTGATTGGCTTCTGCTATGGGGGGGGGGGATGCTTGAATGTGGTACATCATAGCAGGTCCTGCTGTATTGTAGCCATTACAGACACAAGCTGTACACGCGTCTTTAGTTCTGCTTCAACAGTAAACGTTGTCTTCTGAAGAGGCCCCGTGTTGCCTGAGCTGACTGGGGAACCTGACGCCTTCCCAGGGCTACTACTGCTAATTGGCCCTCTAATAACACAATTGCTGTTGTTAATTAGGCAACAAGGAACCGTTTAAAGCACTTCGGTCGAAAATATAAAATTGCTCTTGTCTATCAGAGCCCAAGACTGTCCCGTTCTCCTGAGAACAGGAAGGAAGCGGAGGCTCTTAGGAGAAAATTCATTAAAGCCGGGGGGGGGGCGGCCTTACTTCTTTACGATTCACCAAGCAGCGGGAATTCCTCTGCTTCAGGCCAAATCAGAAACTGCCCTGACTTCAAGGAAACAAGGAATTAAGTGGCAGCATCACACAACACCAGTCTGTTGCTCCTCACCATTCTACCGAAGGCCTCAGCAGCACATGGGCACCATCCCTGAAGCGGCTCCTTTCTGGAGGATGCCAAGATCTGCCAAGCAACTGCTGCGAAAGAAGGCCACCTGTCCGGGGACGGAGACAAACTAACACAGAGGGTGTGAGGAGAGAAGAGGGGGGCTCTGCCCAGCCACTACAAGAGCCCCCTCAGTCCAGCATCCCACCTCCAACAAGGACAAGGCAGGCAGGCAGGCAGGCAGGCGCCTCTGGGAACCCCCAAGCCAACTTACTGCTGCCCCCCACCCTTGGGAGACCCCCACTTAAACATCACAGCTAGCAGCAGTGGATAGATTTTGATCCTACAAACGTTTTGGTTTCATGCCCTCTGCAAGCCATGGGCTAGCGCAGCTGGTTCTGCAACGGAGCAGTGTGTGAAAACGCCTCCTTCTTCCAGCCCTGAACCGACCCGCTTCACGGGTAGTCCCTGATCTGGTGCTATGGGAAGGGGAGAGGGAGCTCTTTCCGGGACCACGTGCCCAGGACACCCGCTTCCTCTACACCGAGAAGCTTTTCCTTGTAGCCCTGGACAGTTCTGGTCACTCTTCTGAGCCTCTTTCCCAGCTCTCCAATGTCCTCTTTGAGACAGAAGCAGCCCAAACGGTGCACCCGACTTCAAATGCAGCCACACCACAGAGCGATCCATTCAATTTTCAATCCCTCCCCCGGTAATCCCTCGCACGGAACCTGCCTTTTTCCACTGCTTTCCTGTCATCCACAATGACCCCCTCAGTTTTCCAGAGCCAGTCCAAATCCTATCAGAATAGGTACAGTTCAGATTTCTGCCCCAACACAAATCTCTTTGAATTTACTTCATCGGAACCTCATCTGCCACTTACCCATCCTCTTTTTGGAACTCTTCTCTTGGTTTTCCCTAATAATTTTGGACGACTGCTAAGTGTTCCGTGCAGGGCGGCCTTTGAAGATGGCTTGGACGCCTCAGTTAATGCCCAATGCTGGGGCCAGGCCACTGGGGGCTGGGCACAGAGACCCCTCCACCCTCCATACAGAAAATGCCTGTGCAAGCTACTGAATGACTTCTGGGAACAACTCAAAACCTTGGCTATTACGTTTTAAACTTCTGAACAGCTTAGGGACAGAGTACTCCCCCCCCGGGTGCCATCCTGCCCAGCAGCTCAGATCCTGAGGCCCCACCCGCACAGGAACGAGGCCAATGACGGACAGAGCTTTCTCAGTGGTGGTGGTGCCCTTTCTGTAGCATGCGTCTCCCCCTCTTTGAATATGGCTTGGCGCTTGGTCCACTACCCCCTAGATGCCAGGACTTTATTCTAACTTTAGTTTGGTAGTAGCTGCTCAATACAAGAACTTGTGGGCACACAATGAAATTGCTGAGCAGTCGGGTTAGAATGGATAAAAGAAAGTGCTTCTTCACCCAAAGAGGGATTAACATGTGGAATTCACTGCCACAGGAGGTGGTGGCGGCTACAAGCATGGGCAGCTTCAAGAGGGGATTGGGGAAACATATGGAGCAGAGGTCCATCAGTGGCTATTAGCCACAAGGTATAGACAGGAACTCTCAGTCTGGGGCAGGTGATGCTCTGTATTCTTGGTGCTGGCAGGGGGGCAAGAGCGAGAGGGCTTCTAGTGTCCTGGCCCCACTGCTGGACCTCCGGATGGCACCTGGTATTTTTGGCCACTGTGTGACCCAGAGTGTTGAACTGGATGGGCCACTGGCCTGATCCAACACTGGCTTCTCTCATGTTCTTATGTACTCAGGTGCAGCGAATTCTAGTTCTAAATGGGCTCAGAGGATCTTGGGTAGTTTTACTGCAGTACCGGAAGGGTTAAACAGAGGGTCAAACAAAGGACAAGGATTAAATCTGAGGGCACAGGGCCAGTTTAAACTCCAATATCCCTTTGAAACTTCTTACACCTGTAGATTTAAGTAATAATACCAGAGACTAGGGATAGTGAGTTCACAGATAAAAAAAAAAACCTCCCTAAGTTTTAGTCTTAACAGAAAAAGGAATACAAATAACTAACCAAACTGCAGACAGAGTTTAAATACAGCTAGAGTTTTAAAAGAAACAAACAGGGGGTCCAATTTTAATCTAAATCTAAATTTTTAAGGTAATTGTCACATTCTTTATAGAAGGGGACTTTTCCTGCAAGAAAACAAGCAGTTGCGCTCCTCCTGCTGAGGCTATTCAGCCGGAGTCCCCTTTAATCCAAACCTAGAAGGGCAAAATTTACATTTGAAATTGACATTTGGAGTAAAAGGCCGCCAGAGAAGGAGAGGAGGTCTGAGCATCTCCCTTCCAGCACCACCTGATGGTAATCAACCAGAGGCTGACACACTCATCCACGCAGTGTTTGGGGCTGACACAGAGAGCCCTCCATCTTTCCGCGGGATACCTCTGAGGATGCCAGACACAGCTGCTGGCGAAAGGTCAGGTCCTACAATGCCAAGGCCACGGCCAGACAGCCCAGAAAACCTACAACCATTAATGAACTCTGGCTGTGGAAGCCTTCGACAACATAATGGAGGGAAGGCTTTCTTTCTCTCCTCTTGAAGCAGGAAACAGGAGAGACGGAAGGGAAAGGAGCTGCAACTTTACGAACAGGAACCAGGAAGCAGCACAGAATCAGCTGCTCTCGGGCTGGATTGCAGCCCTGTGTGAGCTGGATGTGGCCAGCAGGCCCGTGTGTCTTTCACACAACCCTGTGCTAACCCACAGGCATCTCACCCACAGGGCACCGTTAGAAGCCTTAAGCTAGTTATTTACAGAGAAAAGAAGGCTGAATTTAGTTTCAGTAACTGGAAGAAGGCCCTCCCTATTCTTTAATTCTGCAAACTACGTAAAACCAATGCTTGGGAGGACATTTTTATAAAGCTCACACAGAACAGGGCTGTAGTCTATGACATGGTGTATGCTGCACTTTATTGATCTGTGTATGTCCTATGGTGCTCTTACAGCACGGTTTTCATTTTTTGTGATTCCACTTCCTGCACTGCTTGACATGGCATGTTTGATACCTTTTTTGTAATTTTTGTAACTTTTGTAGGCCTGGTCCTCTTGCATTGTTCATTAGCTTTCCCAGGCTGTTTGATTACAATGTTCTATACTATGTAACCCACCTTGAGTCTCAAGTAGAAAATTGGTAAATAACTAATAAAGTGTAAATAACTAATAAAGTGAATAAATAATGACGGGCCAACTGCCACTGTACTCATTTGCAAACCCCCCCCCCCAATAAAAATTTTCTGACTAGGGGCCTGCCCAGGGCCCTTGTTTCAGTATGGGTGATTTCACGTGCTCCTGCCTGCTGCTAAGGGGACCGGAGCTCTTCAAGGGCAGTTCCCCCCGCCCCCGCCTGCCCGCCCCGTAACCCCTGAGTCACTGACTCATGTTCAGCCACGGCAAGGCCTCCGTTTCCAAGTAGAACAGCTGGGAAACATCCTGCTGCATTTCCATCAACACCTGGGAACCCAGAAGCAAGAGACAGGTGTGGGGGTCTGCTGCTCCCCTCTAGCCAGTCCTCCGTCTCCGAGCAGCTAGCTTCTTATGGCAAGAAGTCACCCAGGGAGGCAGCCATCGCACCCGGTCTGGGCGACGGAGGACCCCCTCAGACTCGTCTGAGCCAGTGTGATGGCGGCACTCCCAGCTGCCTCAGGGACGGGGTCATCAGCGCGCTGTCCACGCGTGACAAGATGCAGGGGTCTGGAGCCAGCTGAATTCCTAACTGTCCAAAAAAAGGTCCACTGGATGACTGCTGGCAGATGCACCACAGGCAGAAGGTTCAGACCTCTTGGCTGTCACGACAAGAGGTGGCACCTGGTATATTTTGGCCGCTGTGTGACAGAGTGTTGGACTAGATGGGCCATTGGCCTGATTCAACATTGGCTTCTCTTATGTTCTTATGACCACTGCCACCTCCCCCTCCCAATGGGCTCCATGCTGCGCGGGACCCCATTTTGCTTAAGGCTTTCACCACCACCATTTCATTTCCGGCAGCTGCCCGGGAAACTGAGGAGCCCCTTTGGACCACCTCAGTCAGCTCAGCCGAGACCAGGGTTAGGGCTAGGGCCATCTCCCTAAAGCACCAGGAGGCCCCACCCACACTTCAGGCGAGGGCCTGGGTGAACTGCAGGGGGTAGGGAGCCCTTTCGCCCAAGGTCAGGTTTGACTGGAAAGGCCACTTTCAAAAAATGCCCCCCCGCCCCCCATCAGAAATTCCATTTTCCTTGGCGTCAAAGTTTCCAGAAATTTTACGTCTATGATGCTGCTGCTGCTGCTGCTATCCTGCTGCGGAGTTCAACGTTCTGGATGTTTAACTCAGCACCCCGGAGCCCTGCAGCTGCACCCACTGTGACTGGGCAAACACACTTCCTGCCTATTACAAAAGGGGCTCCATTCCTTGCTTGTATTTTTTACCTTCCAGACAGCAAAGAATAAGGTACGTGAGGTAAGGCGGCACAAGCGGCAGCCATTTGCTGCTCCTTTTCTCTCTCCCAGAAACGGCGCACACGCTCAGTCTTAAGAACATAAGAGAAGCCAGTGTTGAATCAGGCCAATGGCCCACCCAGTCCAACACTCTGTCACACAGCGGCCAAAATATACCAGGTGCCATCAGGAGGTCCAGCAGTGGGGCCAGGACACCAGAAGCCCTCCCACTGCTGCCCCCCAGCACCAAGGATAGAGTGCATCACCTGCCCCAGACTCAGAGTTCCCATCTATACCCTGTGTCTAATAGCCACTGATGGACTTCTGCTCCATATGTTTATCTAATTCCCTCTTGAAACTGCCCATGCTTGTAGCTGCCACCACCTCCTGTGGCAGTGAATTCCATATGTTAATCACTCTTTGGGTGAAGAAGGACTTCCTTTCACCTGTTCTAACCCAACTGCTCACCAATTTCATGGAGTGCCCACAGGGAGTTCTTGTATTGTGAGAAAGGACTTCTTTCTCAACCTGCTCCATCCCATGCATAATCTTATAAACCTCGATCATGTCACCCCTCAGCCGTCGTTTCTCCAAGCTAAAGAGCCCCAAGCGTTTTAACCTTTCTTCATAGGGAAGGTGTTCCAACCCTTTTATCATTCTAGTTGCCCTTCTCTGCACCTTTTCCAATGCTATAATATCCTTTTTGGGGATGTGGCGACCAGAACTGTACACAGTATTCCAAATGAGGTTGCACCAATTATTTATACAGGGGCATGATGATACTGGCTGATTTGTTTTCAGTTCCCTTCCTAATAATCCCCAGCATAGCGTTGGCCTTCTTTATTGCAGCTACACACTGTCTAGACATTTTCATTGAGTTATCCACTATGACTCCAAGATCTCTCTCTTGGTCCGTCTCTGCCAGTTCAGACCCCATCAACGTGTATTTATAGTTAGGATTTTTGGCTCCAATGTGCATCACTTTGCACTTGGCCACATTGAACCCCATTTGCCACGTTGACGCCCACTCGCCCATCCTCGACAGAACCCTTTGGAGTGCCTCACAATCCTCCCTGGTTTTCACCACCCTGAACAACTTTGTGTCATCTGCAAATTTAGCCACTTCACTGCTTACTCCCAATTCCAAATCATTAATAAACAAGTTAAAAAGCATCGGACTGAGTACTGAACCTTGTGGTACCCCACTGCTTACCACCCTCCACTGAGAAAGTTTCCCATTTATACTCACTCTCTGTTTCCTATGTATAAGCCAGTTTGTGATCCACAAGAGGACTTGTCCTTTTATCCCATGACTATTGAGCTTACTTAGGAGCCTTTGCTTATGGGAAACTGTGTCCCCCCCCAAGCAGAACTCCGTCCACTGCAGCCAAGGGGCTTGGGCAAGTACGGCTCTTCTCAGGACTACCCAGCAAGGCGTTTATACCCTGCTTCCCCCCTGCATCTGGGAACTCAGAGCAAGTGATGAAATATACCACAAAGTACAATTCTAAATAAACAAACAAACAAAAAACACACCATGTGATGTTCCCCCACCGTGGGCTGCTGCCGATGTCACTAATTTTGCTCACTCATGAGCACACCCAGTCCCAAGAGCTGCTACAGAGGAATGAGAGGAATATTCAGCTGCCACAGAAGTGCGCCCAGCCTGCCTCCCCTGCCAAAGGGTACTATTCTGTATGCAAAGTTAAAATTATGCACGGTGGCATCCTTGCTTATTGGGGAGACTGTTCCTCCTTTAAAACCTGTGTACCTAAACTTGGTAGATTTCTGCTTCCACCAGGAATTAAAAATTCCAAATCTCTCTCTTTTCATAGAATGACCTAGGGTATGGGCACTTCAGAGGACTACATGGCCCTGAGAAAGGACTGTTTTGATTTCTGGGATAAATTTAAACAAAAAACAATTTATTTAATAAAGAATAAAACAGGTTTCTGGCTATTTTGAACTGTTGCTGATTAAAGGAACTTGGAAATATAACTGGCAGAGCTTGGTGTCACAAACAAGTCCCTCAGACTCCCAAAACTCCACTCTGACAGGCGTAGACACTCAGTCTAATCTCTCACTCTCTCATCTATATAGCCACACAGGCTGAACTCTTTGTCTTATTCACACAGACTATGCTGTCTTGTCAAACTTCACACACAGAATCCTCTCATAGACACACCTCCTCCCACACTCAGTCATCCGCCAATCACATCACACTTGTCTTCCCCTATCACTCTCCTTACATTACTGCAGTCCAGGGTGGGGGAGAGACAGCAAAAGGCACTGCAACTATGGCTCCTCTCCAGTACTGGATATGGTTGCAGTTTTGTTTGCAGAAAACCGAAGTACTTTTCAATTCCATAAATATGCCAAATACTACAATTTTATTTTCTAACTAAGTTATAAATCATGACATTTAAGTTTAGGTTTTATAAGAAAGAACTTACTGTAGATATTTCAGCCCCCCTCCCCCCATCTCTGTTTTTTCCTGAGTGGCCGTCGGGCCCCGCCCCCCACGATGGGAGTTTTACTTCACTACCGATAACCAGAAAATATGGTCATTAAAATACAATTGCCTGAAGGCAGAAAAACAAGTCTGACTCCTGCTGTCAAAGAAAATTAACATACACAAAAAGTGTTCTATCAGGGCACGCACTTATAATTTGCAAGTGTGTATCAGGCAACGTGGGCCCCCCCACCATCTTTTTCTTGACAGCCTACCTGGGGGAAAAAAACCTACTTTTCTTTGGGGGTAAATATAGTATGTTGCACCTACTACGTTTTTCCCAAGTCCACGAGGGGACCTCCATTTGTGAAGAAGAGAACACAGGGATGCCTGCTGGGGCAGGGTGGTGCTTCAGAAGGACAACCCCCTCCCCCCAGAAAAGGAGAGTTCCCACCTCCAGATGGCTGCACGGAGGGCGGGGGCACAGAAGCCTCTTCACCATCAGTAGAGCTACCACGGTGGTGGGGGGGGTTCAAACAAGACGGCTGGCCTACTAAGTGGCAAAGCTTGGCCTTTAACACACACAAAAAAGAAGGAAGTTTCTCTTTGGATGCTGATAACTTTAGCATTTCTCATTCATTACAGCCTAGACTCATTAACAATTCAGTTCGTAGATACTAACACTTAAGATGCACATTTCACCTGCCAGAACTTGAAGAAAAATGGTTTCAATTAGTCTTCATGGATCATGAATCCTACCAGCTGGGTATTTTTAGATGGAAGATACAAAAATATTCCTAAGCAAGGCTAATGCACAGCTCAGGTTTGTCTAGAAGGTCATCTGAGTCAAGCCGTCAAGGAGGCCCTGACCAGGGAGGAACGGAAGGCCTGCAGGCTCCCTGTGCCCTCTTGCACCGAGTGCTGATGCAAACAAGGCGGAACAAACAGCCTCTCTGGGATCGGGCACCACCGGGCTGCATTCCCTCCCCCCCCAGGGGCCGCCCTCATGCCCACCAACCGGCTCTCTCTCTCTCTGCTCGTGCAGGGGAGGGGGGGCTCCCACATGACGCTCCAGTTCTGCACAGGGGCAAATTTTTTGAGTGCAACAGTAGAGATGTGGATGCTGGGGGGAGGGGGGGGAGGAACTGTGCTTTTCCCCCCACTCACCCCTGAGGATTCCTCCCTGCCCCCATTTTTCCAAAGGAGAAATTGAGGAAGCACTGAAAAAAGCTGGCTACAAAATATTTTCTCTTATGGAATTAAACTTCTAACAGAAAGGTTTGACTATGAAAACATAGACAAAATGTACAGCATGAAAAAAGTGTGAGGACTATTCCATTTTTTCCAGTGGAGTAACTGGGAAATGTGAGGAGCACTGAAAAAACCCTTCTTTTATTGTAGACACATACAAGATTTTCAAGAATATTTTTGTAGAAATGTAAATAATTTGGGGAACAAATATTCTGTAATGTATTAAACATTATTAAACAATTCAGAGTTTCTACTGTTATAAGATTTTACTCATGAAATAGAATCTGAAGAAGTGTACTTGCACCTGGAAGCTTGTATCTTGAGTAAAACTTTGTTGGTCTCAAAGGTGCCTCACGGGACTCAAACAACCTACCAACAGTGTTCAGACCCACATCAGATGCTACGGTCAACAAAAGACAGAAGAGACCTCCTCACTTCTGCAGGAGTATACTGCATACCCTGCAGTTGTGGACAGGTTTACATCGGGACCAGTGCTCCCTCTAAGCTGAGTTAGCGTGAGCTAGCTCACAGTTTTTATCCTCCGGCTCACACATTTTTGTCTTCACTCAGGAAGGATGGCTCCAGAGCAAACTAATTCATGCAGTGGCCAAATTGTTTGCTCACAACTTTAATGCCAGTAGCTCACAAAATAGAATTTTTGCTCACAAGACTCCACAGGTTAGAGGGAACATTGATTGGGACCACACAACGTAGCATCCAGACAAGTATAAAAGAACATGAAAGACACTGCAGACTGGGCCAACCTTTAAAATCAGCAGTGGCTGAACATAGCCTAACTCAAATAGGACACAGTATCTTATTCCAAGACACTGAAAGGCTGGACAACACATCCAATTACCATGTCAGATTACACAGGGAAGCCATTGAAATTCATAAACATAAACACTATTTCAACAGGAAAGAAAAGAGTTTAAAAATAAATAGGGCATGGTTTCCTGTCCTGAAAAACACAAAATGCTCTACATCTTACAATAGCTCTACAGATAAGATTAGAATTTCAATAGCCAATCCATATACAGAAGAATCTCCTCAGGAAAGCTCCTCCGTTAGCATGTCACAGCCTGGGGAACTCCTACAAGATAATGACTCAGCCCTACCCCACCTTCCAGGGTAGATAGAAATTACCTGGCTACCATTTTCCTGCTCACCTTGGCACAGAGAGTACTCTACCTTTCTGTGTTATACCTCTGAGGATGCCAGTCACAGCTGCTGGCAAAACATCAGGTCCTACAATGCGAAGACCACGGCAGTACTGAGCCCGGAAAATCTACAACAACTAATGAACTCCAGCTGTGAAAGCCTTCAACAATGTACTTGGGAATGTTCAGTCTGGAGAAGAGGAGGTTGAGGGTGAACGTGACTGCTCTCTTTAGGTAGCTGAAAGGCTGAGAGGAGGGCAGGGAGCTATTCCCTTTGGCAGCAGAGGAAAGGACTCACAGTAAGGGGTTTAAATTACAGGCTGAAAGAGATTGGCTGGGGGGAGGGGAATTACAGTAAGAGTGGTTCAGCAGTGGAATCGGCTGCCTTGGGTGGTGGAGTGTTCCCCGCTCACCGGCGGTCTTCAAGCAGCAGCTGGATGAATACTTGTCAAGCCAATCCTGCACTGAGCAGGGGATTGGACTAGATGCCTGTATGGCCCCTTCCAACTCTACGATTCTAAATTCAAGGGCCTCCCCAGCTCTACCAGCCTGAGCTTTCGCCAGCCCAAGCGGATCCTGCCTCTCTGCACACAAATGCTGCCTGCCATCTCAGCAGCTGCGAGCACCAGCTTGCCTGCCCTGCCCACCTCCACCGGCAGGAAGAGACTCTGGGACAAAGGCCAGGCCAGCCTCAGCCCTGGGTAAAGAAGTCTGGCAGAACACTCTCCTCCCTCACACACTCACAAGGAAGCCACTCGGTTGCTGAGGATGTTTCTGCTGAGGGCCTTCTCCACTTTAGAGCTCTGGGTTCAGCCCTCCTTCATCTTATCCTCAGAGCTGCCCTGCAAGGGAGCCATTCCAGAGCAGCCGCCAAGTTTGTCAGAGGCAGCAAAACCAAAGAGGAGTCTTGGGGCACCCGGATGACTAACAAGCTTTTATTCCAGGCGTCCACTTTGTCGGGGTGGTGCTGTGGGTCCTTGCCAGGCAAGTACAGACAGACCAGATATATGGAGCTATGGGGGGGGGGGACGGGGACAGGACAGACCCCCTCCCAGCAGGCACGCCAGGCTGCTCGGCTTGCAAGGCAATTGAGGAGTGCCTTGGAGGCATGGGTGACGCCACGGGGGCCAGCCGGGTGGGACAGGGACAGCCCCCAGGAAAGGGGCTGCTGAGGCCTGACTGGCCCCCTCCGTGTGTCTGGCCAAGGACAAGCCCCTCACTTCCCTCAGCACAGCCAATATGGGCCAAAAACTGCAACTGGAGTCAAAGGGTCTCAAAAGACGGGGGGAGATGGAAGTCCGTACAATCTGAATGAAATCTAGAAAGGGGTGGAGACCCTTACAAATAAAAGTAGCTTGGCCTGAGAGACAGAGACCCCGGCCCACTGGCCATGTGTCATGGAAGCGAGGGCGTCTTCTCCCAAAGAACAGTGTCTGTTTCAGAAAGTGCACTTCATAAAACTACTGAGGGAATCAGTGGATACAACAGCAAGAAGCATGCTTAACCAAATTTCTCCCTGTATCAAATACTGCGGTTCAACTGCTTTGGGCTACTGGAAAACCAAGGAACCTCCAGCTCTTGCTTGCTGACTCTGATCCAGCCATTACAGTTCCCATAGAGAGATTTCTCCTGGGTTTGTTTGGATATAAGAGAGATGGGTAGAACTTAAAAGAAGCTGTGTATCACTAAATAAGCAAAGTATAGTCAATAAAATAAGTAAAAGGGCAAATAAGGACTAAGAATTGTAAATCTGGAAAATCAGGCATTATTTGGCATGTTTAATTGACTGAAGTAAACGTAGCATTGCCTGAGATAAATGGAGTATAATTCACAGTCATATTTAAAAATGGACTTGCTCGCTGCCAAGTTGCTAGCTGACCTCAGCCTTGTGACCTTTCCTGTGGTTAATTTTTGTTCATGATATTTGGTAATACCCTATAATGTAAATATTGTATTTGTGGTCCTTTTCATTTGCTCATGACTACTACTTAGCCTGTGAACATTAATCCATGAAATTGGGGGGAAACACTTGAGATCTTGGTTCAGCACGTAAAAGCAGAAGGGCATACCTTTCTCATATTTCCCGCAGGATCCTAGCTACTTCCGAACACAGGAAAAGGCCCCCGGTCCCAGACATTTGGGGAAGCGGCAGCAGGGCCTCCTCAGCCGGCGAGGGGGGCTGCCGGGCACCCAAGCGCCGGGGGGGGCGGGACGGGGGCGGGGCGGGGGCCTCCGCTCGCAAGGCGAACCCGCCCCCGGGTCAGGGGGAGGGGAGGGGAGAGGAGAGGGAGCGCGGGGGGCGGGGGGCGGGGGGCGGGTCCGGAGCAGCAACGGGGCCCCTCCTCCTCCTCCCCACGACAACTGCCCAGGAGCCGCGCTGCACCAGGGCCCCGCGAGGGAGCGAGGGAGGGGGGCCCGTCAGGCCCACTGGCACGCGGCGCCCCCGCCCCGCCTTCCACGAACCCCGCCCGGGGACGCGCTCCCGGAGGAGGAGGAAGAGGGGGGGGTCCTTTCCCAACTCGCGGGGCCAGAGGGGCGGGGGAGCCGGGCCGCGCGGAGCCCCCTTCCCCCGTGGGTGGGCGTGGCTACCTGCCGGGTCCGCGGAGAGCCCCTCGTGGCCGGGGGGGGGGTGCGGCGGCGGCGGCGGCGCCTCCTTCCTTCCTTCCTCCCTCCCTCCCCTCTTCCGGCCATTCAAACGAGGCCGCCGCCGCCGACCGGGCCCCGCCCCCACGCGTCCGCCAGCCAACCCCCCGGCGCCGCCCGCCCCGCGCCCCGCCCCCTCTCGGCGCCGCATGCGCCCTCCGCCCCTCCCCACGCGGTCTCGGGCGGGCGGCGGCGCGGCCTCTCGTCGCCATGGCGACACCCCCCTCCCCCGCGGCCGGCCCTCTCCCAGGCCTCAGCCCCCCCCACCCCCGCTGGACTCCCCCGCTGGACCAGCGACCCGAACCCCAATTCGAGACGGGGGCGTGACGACAACACCCCCCCACACACACACGCGCGCGCGTGGCGGGCGGGGCGGGAGGGGGGAGGCGTGGCGGGGGAGCCCTGACCCAGGTGGCCCCGCCCCGCCCCGGCCCCCCCGCCTCCCAGGGGCCCGGGCTCCGTCCTCCGGACTTGCCTCACACGGAGGCGCTTTCCCCTGAGGAGGCGGCTCCACCCGCGGCGCGCTCCCCAGCTGGGCGGGGGCGGCGGGGGGGGCAGAAGGGCGAGGCGCGCCCCCCCCAAGGAAGCCCAGCCGGGCGGCCGCCCCAGAGAGCCCCCGCCCCGCGCCCCCCCCCCCCGCCGCCGCCCGGGAAGGGAGGAGGCCGCGCGCCCCGCTCAGCCCGCAGCCAGCCCGTGACCCGCAGGCCAGGGCGGGGAGGACGCGGAGGAGGCGCAGGCGGGATTCCGGGCGCGGGCTTTGCCCCGGGGAGCCCTGAGCAACCCCGCCGGGCCCCGCCCGGGCGGGCGAGCAGGGGAAGCCGCCCCAGGCCGGGGGGGGAGGCCCCGTGGATCGCCCTGCCTAGCGGGGCCTTCTCTCGCCCCCCTCGCCTTCTCCTTCCTCTCCGGGTGAGTAGTGTGTGCGTGTGCCTGTGTCTGCGCCATGGCTGACCTCCGACGACCCCTGCTGGGGCTGGGACATGCCCGAGAGGAGACTGGATTCTGCCTGCCTCCGCACCCCGGCCCTGCTACGCCTTGGAGGGCTCCCTTCCCAGCACTCGCCTCGGCGACCCCGGCCAGGGCACAGCAGGGCCTTTTCCACGCTGGCCCCAGAGCTCTGAAATGGCCCGCGAAATCCCCCCTGCTCTATCTTCACAGGCCTTCTTGGTTCAGGAGAGCCTCTTCAGCCAGTCTTTCCTGACGCCAGCCGGTTCATTGTTGCTACCCTGTGTGTTATTCTATAATTACATAATGTTTTCTAGCGCTTGCTGTTTTCACACACTTGAAAAGCACCCTTTTTAATATATAAATATGAATGAGAACCCAGCCTCTGCGGGCAGCATTTTACATTTCATTGCTCAGCATGCAGCCGTTGGGGGGGAGGGGGGGCAATCCTTTTGAGAATCCATTTCTGGTGGTGTTTGTTTGGCACCAGGATTTATTTGTATGCAGGCTGCCTCCCCAGCCCTGCCAAAGGGGCCCCAAAAGATGGCAAGGAAGAAGAACAGCTCCCATCTCTGTGGCAGTGCCAGTCCTGGCAGGGGCATGGTTGGGAGGACAGTGTGGGCAGAGCACCGCAAGAGACCCGCAAACAAGAGGCACAACGGGGAGCTAGAGAGTCTGTCGCCCCCGCCCCGCCCTCCTCTCTTTCCTGTGAGCGGGCCCACGGCCTCCTACGCCCACTGCTGTGCAGTACAGTCGCCGGGGAGCCAAGCAAGTGTGATCTGCCCCTCCGCTGTCCCTGGGTGCCCACGCACAGACAGAGGCACACAGGCTCCAAAAGAGGCGGCTGCGGCTGCTGCTGCTGCTGCTGCACAGAAACAGATCCTGCAAGATTAAGACAAATTCAGACTCCAACCCTCAGCGTTGCTGGTGAGTCTTGGAGGTCAAGGGTCGATACAGCAGATTGCAAAGGAGGGTCGAGGTGAGCCAGGGCCCAGCGTTTTATCATAATCAGCCAGATGTGGATGAAACATCAAGTTGTCGCCCATAAATCTATCCCCGTGAACTGTCAATGTCCCCTTCAGCAGAGCAATTTGTTAATTCAGAGCCGGGTCTCTCTTTCTGGTGAACCCTTTTCTGAAACGTCAATAAACCATCTGCTTTGACTAGTTAATCAAACGACTTTATTCAGTCCAAAGCCATTTTTTCCTAATAAAAACAGAGTATTTATCTCCGTGGCTATAAAAGAGGATTGTTTTCAACTGTTCACTTATAGTTAAGAAGCACATTTAGTTTGGATTGATTTCCAATGGCTTGGCCATATCCTGTCACTTTCCATTTCTTACGCCCAGCATCTCAGTTAGCTACTTAGCAGGGGAAGGAAAACAAGCCAGCTTGGGGCTGGGGACCCACGTGGGGTCGGGGGGGACGGGACACGGAGCAATTTTGAAAGCGTCACTGGGGCCCTGCCTTAGAATGCCCTGCGGGGGGGGGGGATCTCCCCACAGGGAGGGGGCGCCTTCCTTCCCGGAGCAGCTTTCTGAGGAAGGGGTTGTGCCCAAGGCTCCCTCTAAGCTAGATAAACATCTGGAGCAGAGGTCCATCAGGGGCTCTTAGCCACTATAGGGTATAGATGGGAACTCTCAGTCTGGGGCAGGTGACGCACTCTACTCTTGGTGCTGGAGGGGGCAGCAGTGGGAGAGGGGCTTCTGGTGTCCTGGCCCACTGCTGGACCTCCTGATGCCACCTCGTGTATTTTGGCTGCTGTGTGACCCAGAGTGTTGGACTAGATGGGCCGTTGGCCTGATTCAACATTGGCTTCTCTTATGTTCTTATGTTCGTAAGCTGTGGAGTCCTCTGAGCAAAAATTCTACTTTCTGAGCTGCTGGCATGGAAGTTGTGAGCGAGTGATTTGGCCCTCCTTCCTGAACCAAGACAAAAACGTACGAGCTGGAGGCTAAAAAACTGTGAGCTAGCTCACACTGGCTCAGCTTAGAGGGAACACTGGAACTCTGCTGGAAACAACCTGACTGCTCCTCCCTGCAGAGAAGCTGCCCTTCCTTCCTCCCCTTTCCCGAGGGGGTGGGGTGGGGTGGGGAACGGAATGGAATGCAAAGGGCTGGGGCAACCCGGCTCCCCGGGACCCCGCCTGCCTGCCTGCCTGCCTCCTTCACCAGCTCCTCCTCAGGACGAGGCAGGCCTCGGGCCAGGCAGAGAGGCAAGGCCTGGGAGCCACTGGAAAGAGCCCGTCACCGGGGGGTGGGGGGGAGTCCCTGGCCTTGGCAAGTCTCACCTGCGAGGCCCACGACCCCCCCCCGCCCTCTCCTCTGGGCCCCCGGGAGAAAGGGGCAGAGGCACCAAGGGGAAGCACACCCAGCTCACAAGAGGCTGCTCAGGCTGCCCCCGGGGCCTAGTTGGAGGAGGAGGAGGAGGAGGCACTCCCACCCGGGAGAGAGCCAGGAGGGATGGCCAAGCCTAGTGGCTGCCTCAGAGGGCCTCACCCCCCCCGGAAGCCTCGCAGTGGACTGCCCCCCTGTGCCTTGGGGGAGGGGGAGCACTCGGGAGTCGGCCAGCCAGCCCCCTCCTTCAGGGCCCCCCCCCACTTCCTGGGCAGCAAACAGTCTGCCAGGCCTCCTCAGACATCTCACGGAGGCGGCTGCAAAGGTGCTGCTGCACCTGGCAGGGCCCCTGGGAACCACCTCAGGTAGAGATCCCTTCGGGACCTCCCTCACACCACATCCCCCCCCCACACACCCCGACCTCCGTAATGACACACGCGCACGCCCCTTCTTCTCCCTGGCCGACAGGGGCCCCGGCCTGGCTGCACAGCCCCTGGGCCACCCGAGCCCCCGGAACGCAGCCTCTCTAACCCAGGCCCACCGCCCCCCTGCCCCTGCCGCTCTCTCCACCGGCTCCTCCTCGAGAGCCAGGCCTGTCCGGCGTGGGCGAGCGGCAGCGAAGAGCAGGACTGGGCTGCCCCGCAGAGCCCCTTGGGCCTGGCCGGCCCTTTCGCGGGGGAGAGCCCCAGCCTCCCTCCACGCCGCAGCCTCATCGGGAGCAGAGAGGCCCCTTGCCATCACCCCACGGCCGGCAGCTCCCACTTTGGCCTTGCTCACGAGGAGGAGGAGGTCTATGGAGGGCAAGGCAGGCGGCAGGGACCGGGGCTGGGGGGCAAACCGCATGCTGTGAGCTCCCCTTCGGAGGGCCATCAACATCGGGAGCCGCGTTGGGGGAGGACTCCACAGGGATGGGGGTGGCCTCTACGGGGTGGCCGGGGGGCCATTCCTCGGAAGTGTGTGCTTTCACCGGGGGGGGGGCACAGAGTGGGGAGAGCAGGGCTGGAATCTTCTGAAGGAAACGGCCCCTGAGCCTCCGGGTCTCCCCGTGCTGGCCTAGGAGAGGCAGGACCTTTGCCTCACTGAAGCAGCTGAAAGGCTGCGACTAGGGCAGGAAGGAGGAAAGCCCGGCACAAGGGCGAGGCAGTGCCCCTCCTCTCCCAGGCACCCCGGCAGTCGGGTCTCAGCCATGGCCGCTGATTTCATGCCTGCAAGGAGGGGCAGGCGGCTACTGAAGACGCGTGGCTGGTCATCTGCCCTCTGCCGCCGAAAGGCCCCAGGAGGGTAGCAGAGGGCGCCCACATAGCCTAAATTTCTTCACAGCACAGCCATTTGCACCTCAGCTTGCTTCTAAGGCCATTTAGATTCTCATGGGACTCAGCAGGTACTTCAGGTGAAGTCGATCCACACAGAATGGCTGAGTCCAGACCTGGAAGCCAAAGAGGTCCAGGGCAGAAGTGTCCCTCCTCTCTCTCACATGGCCACAAAAACACCTCCAATGCTAAGCAGGGGCCCAGTGCCGGGAACGGCCAAAGAGCTATGCCTTTATCATCCCTGCCCCACTGACAACAACGCTTCCCAGAGGGGCCTCATTGTGGTGGCTTGGGTGCCCTTCCTTATTGGATTATTCCAGACCTTTCTCACAGCTTCCTTTGGGATCTGTTGCTGCCCCTGTTTCCCCCCTGCGGTCCCACCATTATTTCCCAATCCACCTTTGCTTCAGTGTTTCCCACGATTATGCATTCGGAGCGTGCTTTCCCCTTCAGGGAAGCGTGGTCTGCTTCAAAAGCCACTTCCAACCTCAGTAGCAGTTTGTGCGGCACAAAGACCTGCTCTGGAAAAAAGAGCCGAATAATAGCCACAGATTGCCACAACATCACAATGCGCAGGAAACTTAGAGTGGTTACCTGAAGCATATATTTGGTTTTTTAAAAAAAATGCTTTAGTGATACATGTCTATGAGACACATGCACAAAGACATTTTTAGAAAGAAAGACTAGAGTTGACATGGCACTGCGTGAAAGGGATGGTTGGCTACCGAAATGGACGGAAAGTGGAGGAAATCTGTGTGGAAGCTCCCGTGCCAACACGCTTCTTCTGGAGCTGGAATGAGGAAACCACAGGTTAGCACTGCCAGTTTCACTGTGATAAGAAATGAAGGGCCTAGGTCTCTATAGCAACAGAAAAAACTAGCACATTGCAAATGAGAAGAACAGGGTTGCTTACCTGTAATTTCTGTGCAGGCACACATGGGGACCGTGCATGCGCAGGCCTGCCAATCAGTAGGTCTACAGCTCCGAGCCTTCAAAGTGTGCTGTGTGCAGGAGCTGAAAGCTTGACTGTGCCGCCAGCCACATGCTCCCGAGCACCCATGCCACTCACCCTCAGTTCCTCCATGCCACCAAGAGCATGTTGTGGGGCAGGAGGGTGGGTATGTGTGCCTGCACAGAAGATACTCAGTGAACAACAGTTACAGGTAAGCAACCCTGTTTTCATCACTGATCTTCTGTGCAGTCCCACATGGGGAATCTGACAATCATTACAAGGAGGTGGGAACATGCTCACCTTATTTAAACAGAGAATGTTTAAACTCTGCTTCCCTTCCGCTTGCAACTTCCAGAGCACAAAGGTATGAGAAGTCCATTTGGCATCTCTGCAGATCTCTTCCAGGGGGACAGCACCCCAAAATGCCATTGAGGGAGGACGCCACCACACTATTGGAGTGAGCCTGCACCTCCGAAGGGGAAGGAGAATCAGTCAAGTCATAGCAATACTCGATAGCCTTTGCCCACCATTGGGAAAGAGTCTGTGGGGGGTAGCACATTTCTCTACCTCAGACCCGCAAAACATATAGACAGGGAACCCTCCCGACAGTACTTGGTCATTCGCTTCAGATGAAAAAGGAAGACCCTTCTAACGTCCAACGAATGGAGCTCTTGCTCAGCTTCAGAAGTGGGATTTGGGAAGGAAAAACGGCGACACAAGGCCCCGGGACAAATGAAATTCAGATACAACCTTAGGACAAAAGCCCAGGCTAGACCAAAGGACTACCCATCCCGGGAAAAACTCCAATAAGGGTTGTTTTGCTCAAAGGGCGACCAGCTCACCAACTCGTCTAGCCAATAAGATGGCCACTAAAAAGCAAACCTTCATAGATAAAAGGATTTGGGGACATGTGGTGAGAGGCTCAAAGGGCTTCCACATCAAACGAGTCAGAACTCAGGAGAGAGCACATCCGTCTGGTGGAGTTCAAGACAGCTTTGATGAACTGCACTTTCTGGGAGGGCTCTAACTTGAATTTTCCCCAGTTTATTATGAGGACAAGGGACTGACATGTCTCCATGACCAAGTCCCTTTGGCAGATAGTGTCCTCTCTAGAGTCAGCTACCAGGAGCCAGGCCTCCACAAAGGGAGCCAATCTATCACCAAAGGTGGCCATACACCAGGAGTGGCCAGACTGTGGCTCAGCTCTTTCACACCTATCGTGTGTTTCCTGGCAGGATGGCTGGGGAAGCGAAGGGGAGGCATGCCTCCCCTCTCCGATCGGTCTTTCCTTCCCCAGCCAGCATTCCCCTCCCTGGGTAGGCTTGAGGTGTGTGGGGGGGGAGCAGGGAAAGAAAGCAACTTTGACTTTAAATGTGCTCTCAAAGCCCCCCTTTCCTCAGCCAGCCGGCTTGGAGGAGGCATTTGTCTCTTTAAATCCCTCCTCCAAGCCAGCCTGCGGACATTAAAATTACTTTCTATCTCCCCCTCACCCCATCTATTTGCTTTTTTCCCACCTCTCTCTCTCTCTCTCTCTCTCCTTTCCTTCCCCATCTAAAGTTAAATGTGTTCTCCAAGCCCTGCCCCACTGCCATGCCGGCCACCTGGCTTGGCTCAGAGAAGGCATTTGTCTCTTTAAATCCCTTCGCCAAACTGATGCAGCAGCAGGGGCAAGGGGCTTAGAGAACACATTTAAAGTTAGAGGTGTTCTCCAAGACCCTGCTCAACAGTTTGGAGAAGGCATTTGTCTCTTTAAATCCCTTCTCCAAGCCAAGCTGGCTGGCATGGGTGGGGTGTTGGAGAACACATTTAAAGTTAAAGTTGCTTTCTTTCCACCTCCCCCTTTCTCCCTCCCCCATCTATTTGCTTTCTTTCCACCTCTCTCATTCTCCTTTTCTTCCTTCATTTCTCTCTCTTCCTTCCTCCCCCTCATCTATTGGCTTTCTTTGTTTCTGTTTCACTCTTTCTCTCTCCTTCTTTCCACCTTTCTCCTTCTCTCTCCCTCCCCATCTATTTGCTTTCTTTCCATCTTCCTTTGTTTTTCTCTTTCTCCCTTCCTCTCTCTCTTCCTTCCCCCTCCCTCCCCCATCTATTTGTTTTCTTTGTTTCTCTCTCTCTCTCTTAGACAAATAAATATCATTAGCAAACAAGTATCATTGGACAAATAAATATCTGCTTTTACCCCCTTTTGTTTTTATTTTTGGCAGTCTCATTTAATGCTAATTTAAAATTTTGCATATTTTCCAATAAGAATGTATGTGTGATATTTGTTCATGCCTTGCAGCTCTCAAACATCTGATGTTTATTCTATGTGGCTCTTACATTGAGCAAGTTCGGCCACCCCTGCCCTACACAGTCATTGCACCTTGTGCATTTGGGTAGGATCCCCTGTAAGCCCTAGCTGCACCAGAGGCCTGGGCTGGGTTGACCCTTTACACTTGTGATACCCCTGTTGAGATTTTTGGGACTTGCAGAGAGGATACTGGGGTCCCGAGGAAGGAGCACACCTGTAGTCCCTCTGACAAGGATGCCAGTAATGTCTGCCACAACAGAGCTGTTAGTAGGAGGGTTAGGGTTCTGTCAAGCCCCCCCCACCCCCAGTGACCTGGAGGTCTGTTTGTTCTTTTTTATAGTGGTCAATGTCTCATCAGTCCTGGCTGAGAACAGCATGGCTCCATCAAAAGGCAAGTCCTCTATCTTTTTTTTAATGTGCATGTGTGTGCATAGACCTGGAAGTCATGGTGACCTGTGGTGACTGACCCCTACTAGGAGCCTGGAGGATATTCAGAGAGGTGGCTGGACAAAGCCTGCCCCCACCTCCCACCTCTGGTATTTCAAGGAGGTCTTCCACCATCCAAGTAGTTGCCAGAGTTGACCCTGCTTAGCTTCTGAGATCTGATGAGATCACGCCTGCCTCTATCTTAAGCCTTGTATCTTTGGGAAGAGTTGTAGAACGCAGCCAGGTGTGGGCAATGGATGCCATTGCACCTACAATGTGCCTACCGGCATTGATCTGCTGTTTCAAGAGACACACAGCCTCCGTCTGCAGGACGTTGGGTAGGAGTTCAATAAAAGGTAACATACACTGGTACTCAGGAATGATGACCCAGTAGTTGGCCACCTTAAAGCCCAATGAAGCAGAAGCATAGAACTTTCGGCCCATGGCATCCAACTTACAGCCCTCCTTATCCATAGGGCAGCGTGGAATAATTGCCTGCCTTTGGGCTGCGTCGCCCTGATGACTAGTGAGGATGGTGGAGGATGCATGGAAAAGTAATTGAAGGGCTCTTATTTGACCCGATGAAGTTGCTCCACCCATTTGGCACTGGGCTGAATAGAGGCTGGACACTGCCAACCTTGTTGGGCGATATCATCTAAGCCCTCTAATGCAGGGAAGACAATGGCCACGGGTGAGTCAGAATACAGTTTGCTCTGGATCATGTCTCCCGGTTTGTGTCCAGTGGCTGAGATTTCTATTTCAAGGGATTGCGCCATTTGAGACATTTGTTCCCTGTACATCTTGAAGTCCTCACTTGGAGACTGCATAGAAGATCAATGATGATGCCAAGATAGATGACCCTGAACACAGGCAAGCAGTTCTTCTGACTGTTATGTGGGGTTCAGACGTTTGCCAAATCAAGATCACTTAATCTGCTTCTCCCAGGACTAAGTCATTTAATGGACTTGTGATGTTACTGAAAGCCCATTTCTCACCAAACGAGTGTAATTGTGCAGAGATTTAAATTTCACAAAAAGAGACTCAACAATTGGCTGAGGGCACTGAGACTTAAATTGACGAGCTGTGCCATATTTCCCTGCCCTACAACTTAGGGGATCTCTTTGATGACATGTTAAGGGATAACCTGATGCATGGGGTTTATGATGAAGCTCTCCAACAAAGCCTCCTGTCTGAGCCAAAATGGACTTTTCCAATGGCTCAAGACAGGGCCACTGGCTGGCTACTGAGACGGCTTCATTTCATTAAAAGGGGAGTCTCTACTGTGAGTGCTCTCTGTATTCTTGGCAGGGAACCTCAGAAGAGCCTGGCAGTGATGGCCTATCAAGTCCAGCATCCTGCCTCACGCAATGGCCAGCCAGTTCCTCTGGACAGCCAACAACAGGGCACAGAGGCCAAGGCCTTCCCCTGAGAAGAACCTCAGAAGAGCCCTGCTGGATCAGACCACAGAGGTTCCATTTGGTCCAGCCTCCCATCTCACACAGGGGCCATCCAGTTCCTCTGGAGGGCCAGTAACAGGGCAGGGAGGCTGAGGCCTTCCCCAGATGTTGCCTCCTGTCAGAGGGTGCCTCATGGCAGATGCAGCAAAGTGCTAATTTTGCAAGAAGGGCCGCTGTGAGCAAGTATGTTGGTCAAAATATGTCTGTTGAGTCAAGCAGCCATAACAATCAATCACATCCACATTATCATATTCCACGTTATCACAGGATCGCTGCTCTGTGTGTTTACAACAGCACTAAACAATGGTCATGAAGGAAGGTGGAGACTGACGCTGGCTCAGAGGTGTCCACAGACATACATTTCGCCATTGCTTCGAGTCCATCGTGCATCCTCCGCCATTACCATGAGCAGACCGTAGGCTGACTGGGGAGCCAGGAGGCAGGTGTGCAGCATGGCTCACTTGTTACTGCCAGCAAGCAGTGGCAAGGCCTTCTGGGAATAATAAATTATTATAATTCTTCTTCTTCTTCTTCTTGGAAGGAATTGGTTCCCACCTCTGGGAATCAGTATCCAAGGAATCCGCATTGTCAGCACAGGCCAACTTCAGATTGTCTGTAAATTCCACAAGGTGGTGGGATTCAGTCTGCAGAGATCACAAGTGTGCTGTCAAGGCCAGCAGGAAATCAACTGTTGCTGGTCTCTCTGGAGGAAAAGTCTTTGCCAGGTTGGCTCTTACCCGTGCATATTAGCAGCTGATCGTTGATGCTATAGCAGACGTCCAAACAGCCATCAAACACCGAGGAGCATTCCAGGCAAAGTGTCTCCAACTTGGCCTTTCCATTGCTCCTGGAATTTTCCAATAATTCATAGAGACCCTACTGTCTGGAACTCCAGGAGTTTCCCCATACTTTGATGATGTCCTGATTATGGACACAACAGAGAGTGAACTTGCATGAAACCCTACTTTGTTTTGACAAATCAAGTCTGCATATTAAAAAAGAAAAACATGAAATTGGAGCTTCTCGTTGATGCTTCTGGTACCCACCTCACCAAAGAGGAGAGACATACGATCCAGGATGTGCCAACTCCAAAAACAAAAGAGGAGCCTCAGTCCTTCTGGGGTTACTCTTGCCATACCTTCCTTCCATGAGCCACTGCATCCCCTTTGGAACTGGACTGGCCAGCAGGAAAATTCACTCCAGAACATTGAGAAGATCCTAGCTTCTGTTGCGGTGCTAATGCATTATGAAGACATCACTAATCTTTACCACTGATGCTTCACCTTATGGGGTCGTCAGATGGCACAGTGCAACTGACTGCTTACTAGAACTGTTTCATCCAGTGAAAAATTATGCATAAATTGACTGAGAAGCCCTTGCTGTTACCACACGGTCGAGAAATTCCACAACCACCTCTATGGCCTGTCCCTGAAATTCAAACAGATCACAAACCTCTGTTAGAAATGTTTTCTGCCGGTAAGGCTACACCCTTAATACTCTCACCAAGAAGAGAAAAAAGAGAGATTGGATTCATGCCCCGTCCTTCACTACCCAAAGGAGTCTCAGAGCAGTTCATGATCTCCTTTCCCTCCTCCTCCCCACAACAGACACCCTGTGAGGGCTCTTTCAAGAACTGCTCTGGAGGGAACAGCTCTGAAATAACTTGTGACTGACCCAAGATCACACCAGCAGCTGCCTATGGAGGCGTGGGGAATCAAACCCAGCTCTCCCAGATTAGAGTCCATGCTCTTAACCACTACACCAAACCACAGATGCGGTGCTGGCATATTTTGCTTTGCACTTATGATTACAGTTTGGTATAGTGGCTAAGAGTGCTGGACTCTAATCTGGAGAACTGGGTTTGGTTCCCCCTTCCTCCTCCACTTGCAGCCAGCTGGTGTGACCTGGTGAGAACAGTCCTCAAAAGAGCTCTCTCAGCCCCACCTACCTCACAGTCACAGGGTGTCTGTTGTGGGAAGAGGAAGGAGATTGTAAGCCACTCTGAGATCCCAACTGAAGGGCAGGGTATAAATCCAACTCTTCTTCTTCTTCTTATGCCCTGGCCTACAAACCTGGAAGAACAATTGCTGATGCTGACGCTCTGTGTTGGTTATCAGTGCATATCCATGATTTGGAGGTGCCTCCTCCATTGGAAGTCTCGATACAGAAAAACCTCTCAGGGCACCTCTTCAAGCTACAGGATCCTACCATGTCCCATCTGGAGGGTATTACCAGCTGAGAAATCAGTGACAAATTCAAGCCATTCACAAGCCAACGGCATGAATTGGCTGCCCATAAGTGAACCATTTTGTCCACACTCCATGCTGCACACCCAGGAATTGGTGTTAGCTGTATTGTGAAATAATAAAGGGAGCAACGTTTAAGGCCTGTTGAACCTCAGTTCTTTCCTCCGCCCGACCTAGCAGGAGGGCCCCTGGGTATGGGCAGTTTTCAAATACTTTCAGGAAGCCTCTGCAGAAAGGCACAATCGATGGCTCTCCACTGAAGGTGCAGACGTATTCCGCTTTCCAAAGGAGACCAAATAAGAGTGTGGGATTCAGCCAGGAGAGACGCGGGCTCAAAACCCCGCCTACCTGCGACACACACCTTGGGCCATTCACCCTCCCTCGCCTTCATGCACCCGACAGGCCTGCTGTGTGGGCAAAACAGAGGACGACGGAGTTCCTTGGAGGAAAACTCCAGGAGAGCACCACCACAACTCTCAAACCATCCACCAGAGCCAAACCACAGGCCGGCTGAGGACAGGGAAGCTGTGGCCACTAGATGAACCGAATGCACCCCCGAAAATGGCTCATTCGGGCCCCCTTCGGGCTGCTATGGGCCGATTCAGATTCTCTGATCTGAATTGGCTTGCCGGCCCCAGTATATCCTATGGGCCATTGAAGTCAATGGCAAAAACATAGGGTATATTCTGGGGGCTGGAGGGGAGGGGTTTGAGGGAGAGGCTCCAAACTCGCACAGTAGCTGCTGGAGCCTCTCCTCAAGATACCCACCAGGTTTCAAGAACATTGGACCAGGGGGGTCCAATTCTACAGGCTCCCAAACAGGTTGCCACCTTCCCCTCCATTGTTCTCTATGGTGGGAACAAAAGTTACTTTTCCCCGACAGTGCTGTCAGTGGCTCTGGAGGGGAGGGGGTTTGAGGGAGAGGCTCCAAATTTTCAGGGTAGCTTCAGGAGCCTCTCCCCACATAAACCCTCATATCCCAAAGCAATTGGACCAGTGGGTCCAATTCTATGGGCACCCAAACAGGTTACCTCCATTGTTTCCAATGGGGAAACCCAGCCAGCAGCACTTAAGGCAGGCAAGCAGACAGCACCCAGCAGTCAGGCTCTCCCAGAGAATCTCATAGTCTATAAATATTCTTTTCTAGGTGTGTGTGGTGTGTGTGGTCCAGTAGCACTGGAAAAAATGTAGAAAAGGGAAACTACAATGATAAGAGGTGGACATTTTCCCTATGAAGAAAAGTTAAGGTGCTTGGGGATCTTGGCTTTGAGAAACAATGATTGAGGGGTGACATGATAAGAGGTTTACAAGGCTATGCATGGGATAGAGCAGGTAGAGAAAGGAGTACTTTTCTCCCTTTCTCACAATACAAGAACTCGTGGGCACTCCATGAAATTGCTGAGCAGTCAGGTTAGAACAGATGAAAGGAAGTCCTTCTTCACCCAAACAGTGATTAACACATGGAATTCACTGCCACAGGAGGCTGGAGCAGAGCAGTGGTCCATCAGTGGCTGGTGTTCAGGAGTTGTTTTTTTAAAAAAGCTATAAGTAATCCAGTACTATTAAAAGAGGTGAGGAGGTTGCCCCCCCCAGCACCAGAGCATCACTTGCCCCAGAGACCAAGAGTTCCTTCTTATCTATAGCCACTAGCCGCCAGTGTTAATAAGGAAAGTGTCATCCTCTTATCATTGTAGGTGCCCTTTTCTGCATTTTATCCAGTGCTATAAATATTCTAGGTTTGTGTGGTGTGAGTGGTCCAATGTGGTTGCACCATCAATTTATATAGGGCAGGGCCTGTATAAATGTTGTTCCTGTTGGTCTTTTGAGGTTTCTGTGTGGCACTGTGGCATGCTTGCACTGCCACAGTGCCACTTGTTCTGGAGTGTGCCACTTGTTCTCATGGCAAACAAGCACCGCCCAAGACAGTTCATTTTCCCTGAGATTCTCTGGGAGAGTCTGACTGCTGAGCCTGGGAGTGTCTGATGCTCCCCCCCCACCCCCGGCCATTCTAGCAGCTGCAATAGAGGAAGAGGAAAGACCAAGTCCAGGAATAGCAAGACCACCACCCACTATGCAGGCACAGGAGAAAGAAGAGGCTTAGAGAGACCCCGGGGCTCCGAGTTCCTGTCTTGGCACTCTGGGGCCCTTTTGACTAGTGCCAACGCAGCCATCACGGGGGACCTTTCCCCTCCCGGCACCAGCCCCAAGAAGAGGATGCAGTCAGATGGACAACGGTTGCCTTTCTTCTGCTGCTGCCTAAACATGCGCACATGCTGGCAGCAGACTCAGAATGACACATGGAAACCACTGACAGCCCACGGGGGGAGGGGGGGACCCGCTGGAAGAGGCACCCGCTGGAAGAGGCAGACTGTCATGCAGTGATGAGCCTCACTGGTCAAAAGTTTTCGTTCCCGTGGGGCTTTGGACAGTGACTCTTTCAAGAAGCTTCTCATGAGGAAGCTGTGACTTGCCTGCAGTTGGCTCGGCTTTTGCCGGCAGTTTTAATTCTGCTTCTGCATCCCTCCTTGGAAGCAAAACATTGTTTGGGCAGAAGACGCGGGAGCCAACCAGAGGGGTCGGGACCTTGGACTTGCTTCTGTCTGGATCTCAAGACCTGTCGACAGAGGCAGAGGTTGTAGCACCAGCTGGGAACAGTGACCACAATGTCACCGAGTCCAGCATTCAGGTCACTGAGCCAACTAGAGGTGACCAGAGACAAAGTTCTAGACCTATCAGGGAAATTAAGAATGGATCAGTCTCCCAGTCCTGATGGCATACACCTGAGAGTTCTTGGGGAACTCAAACAGAAAACTGTTGATCTACTACTGTGTATATGTAACCTATCACTAAATGAGAGTAGCAAATGTTACACCAATTTTTAAAAAGGGATCCAGAGGGGAACCAGGAAATTACAGGCCAGGTAGCCTAACATTTATCACAGGCAAATTAGTAGAAACTATATTCAAAGAGGGAAGTATTAGGCACATAGAGGAACAAAGCCTGCTGAGGGGATACCAGTGTGACTTCTGCAAAGGGAAGTCCTGTCTGGGAGTTCTTTGGGAAAGTGGAAATGCATGTAGAGACAACGCTGACCCGGTAGACGTTATATGCTCGGACTTTTAAAAGGCTTTGGAGAAGGTACCTCACCTCACCCAAGACTCCGGAGTAAGCGGAGCAGTCATCAGATAACAGAACAAAAATGGGTTAAATGACGGGAAGCCAAGAGGGGGAATCCACGGAGCGTTCTCACCATGGAAGGAAGTCAGCAGTGGGGCCCCACAAGGACCAGTTTTGGGGCCAGCGCTACTTTACTCATCAGTGATCTGGAACCGGGGGGTGAACAGTGCAGTGGCCAACTTTGCAGACGGCACCCAATTAGCCAGGATGGTGAAAACCCAGGCTGACTGTGAAGGGCTCCAAGAGGACCTCCCCCCGGGTGGGGGGGTGACAATGGGGCAAATGGAGTCCAGTGCTGGTTAAGTGTAAAGTGATCCACACTGGGACAAAAAATAAATAAATCCCAAGTCTAGGCTGATGGGGCCTGAACTTGCTGAGACTGAGAGGGGAAAAGACCAGTGGAAGTGTCCACCCTCCCAGTGTGCTGCAGGAGTGAAAACAGCAAACTCCACGTTAGGGATTATTAGGAAAAGGATTGAGAATAAAACAGCTGGGATTATAACGCCACTGTATGGGTCTACGGTGCGGCCTCCTTTGGAACCGTGTGTCCAGTTCTGGTCCCCGTATGCCAAAAAGGAGACAGAAGAGCTGGGGAAAGTACAGAGGGGGTTGGAGCACCCTCCGTGAGAAGAATTTGGGGCTTTTCAGTTTAGAAAAGAGACAACGAAGGGAGGGACATGAGAGAGGTTTATAAAATGATGAACAGGATGGAGAGAATTGACAAGGAGAAATTTCTCTCTCTCCCCCCAAATCCTAGAACTCCAGGGCACCCAGGGAAGCTCATGGGCAGTAGGTTCAGGATGGACAAGAGGAAATACTTCTTTACACAGAGAGGGATTAAAATGTGGAATTCACTGCCAGAGGATGTAGTGAGGGCCACTGGACTAAACGGCTTTAAAAGGGGATTAAACAGATTCATGGAGGAGACAGAGGTCCATCAGTGGCTACGGGCCATGGTGGCTGTGGGAACCTCCACATTCAGAGGCAGTTAACCTCTGAATCCCAGAGGCCCAGGAGGCAACATCAGGGGAAGGTCTTGGCCTCTCTGCCCTATTGCTGGCCCTCCAGAGGAACTGGCTGGCCACTGTGTGAGGCAGGATGCTGGACTAGATGGACCCTCCCTGGTCTGACCCAGCAGGGCTCTTCTTTTGTTCTTATAATCTGAGAAAACTATGCGGTCTAAAAGCGTCTTCCCTTGTCCATTTTACTTTCACAACAACCCTGTAAGATTAGGCTGAAACTGCCTGGCCCAAGATCACCTGGATCCTAACCCATCACTAGAACCACTGTCCCAAGTGGACTACAACACAAAGGGAGGAGGAGTCACACTTGGAAAATAAAAGGTCCCTCAAAGCTGCTGCAGCCACACCAGTGATGATGGAACCATCAAAAGGGCAAGGGGGCAGTTACTGGAGCATCCAGCTCAGCCCCTTGGAGCTTTGTTTCTTTTCATGTATTAAAATAATCACACCCTGCCTTTCCTCTTGGTTTAGCAACCTCATTGAACCACGGAATGCTGGAGACTGTGCTACGCCACTCCAAATAGCATCCTCAAGAGCAGGGAAGCAAGTCTGGAAGCCTCACAGCTGAGCGCAGTCACTGAAACAGAGCCTTGCAAACAATCGAAATGAAGAGAGCAACCAGGACGGTGAGAGGGTTGGAATCCAAGTCTTATGAGGAAAGGCTGAAAGAGTTGGGTCTGTTTAGCCTGGGAAAGAGGAGGCTCAGAGGGGACATGATGGCAGTCTTCAAATATCTGAAGGGCTTTCATGTAGAAGATGGAGCAGATCTATTCTCTCTTGCTCCAGATTGCAAGACTAAATCTAATGGGTGGAAATTACAAGGGAGTCGATACCAGCTAAATATCAGGAGAAACTTCCTAACTGTAAGAGTGGCTGAGCAGTGGAACGGGCTGCCTCGGGAGGTAGTGGATGCTCCTTCACTGGACGTTTTCAAGCGGAGGCTGGACGACCATCTTTCGGGTATGTTCTAGGGCTATCTTTCGGCTTCGTTCCTGCAGAGTGCAGGGGGTTGGACTAGATGTCCTCCAATGTCCCTTCCAACTCTAACATTCTATGATTCTATGGCCTGCACTTTCCCACATGCTCTAACCCCAGAGGTAAACCCGAGGGTTTAGGCTACAAGACTTGCGGAGCTGCAGTCTGGTCCAGGTTGAGGAGACATCTCCACTCTAAACACCACTCTGGAACTAGAGACATGCCATCCTGGTGGAAATGCAGGTACGGGGGTCACCTTGGAGTGCCATAAGTTCCCCCACCTGCCGAGAGGCAGTGATGACCGTGAGAAAGGCTGTCTTCCAAGGCAGGTGTTGTAAGGCAAACATGGCCAAGGGTTCAGATGGATACCCTGTCTGTTTGTGCAGAACCGGAGACAGATCCCATGCTGGTGTAGGCTGTTTAACTGGTGGGTGCAAGCGAAGGAGCCCTTTCAGAAAATGTTTAGTGTCTGGATGAGCAAATACAGAACAACATTCTACAGGTTGGTGATGAGCCAAGATGGCGGCCAAACAGACATGGAGCAAAGAATGGCTTAGGCCAGAATCCAACAAAGAAAGCAGAAAATTGAAAATAACCAACAGTTATGGAGGTAGCATATTTCATTAACTTGTTCCACTTATGGGCATAAGATCTACATACGGATAATTTCCCGCTGTTCAGCATAACTTGTTTCACCCGGTCTGAGAAACAGATAAGTCTATTTTCCACGCTGTGAGTTTCGGGTGAGGAACATCATGGTGTAGGACTTGTGCCCCATGGGTGAGAAGTTCTGCAACTGGGGGAAGTGATGGAAGGTTCCTTAGGAAAGGTGGGGTACCACTGGAAACCAGTGTTGATGCGGCCAAGAAGTTGTGATTAGAAAGCGATTCGTTTGTTCCCGTATGATTTTGTTCACCACTCTGGTTACCAAGGGAAGAGGGGGGAAGAAGTAAAGGTGTTGGTGTACCCACGGGTACAGGAAGCCATCCCCTAGAGACGGGGGATCTGAGCCCCCTCTGCAGCAGAAGGCACAGCACTTCCTGTTGAATCTGGTGAGGAATACACCCACTCATGGGTGGCCCCAAGAGCAGAAGACCAGTTGGAGATAGGTCCAATTAAGCTTCCATTCATGGAGGTATACCCCCTTCCCTGTCTGCCTGCACATTCTGAATCCCAGGCAGGTGAGTGGCTACAAGAAAAGTGTTGTGGACTATGCACTCTGCCCATGTCTCCATGGTGAGGCTGCAAAGTCTCCTGGAAACTGTTCCCCCTTGCTGATGGATGTAACTGAGAGCTGTAGTGTTGCCTGTGAGGATGGAGACCACTGTCACCAAGACAAATGGATGGAAAGATTGGAGAGTGTGCCTCACTTCCAGAAGTTCCAAGAAATGTATGTGATAACGGCTGTGGTGAGCCAGCCATGGAGCTCCTACGCAGAGGCCTCTCATGTGAGCTCCCCAACCCCACTGTAAGGCATCTGTTGTTATCGTCATGGATGGGGCTGCTGAATGGAAGGCCCCCCCGCCCCCCCCCCGACAGAAGACTGTGTTCTTGTTGCCACCAGTCTAGAGACGCCAAGACATGGGCTGGCAGGTGCATGCAAGGTGACTGAGAGTGCATAAAGGGTCTGAATTTCCTGAGGACCCACATTTGTAAAGTTCACATGTGGAGTTTGGGGAAGACTAGAACATAGGTTTCTGCTGCCATTAGACCCAGGAGTTGGTGGATTGGTAACACAGATGTGTGGTTGTGATTTGAGTCGGTGGATCAGTGTCAATATTCTGTGTGCTCGTTGAGGAGGGAGGAAAGCTCTGCAAATCTGAGGATCGATCAGCGCTCTCATGAACTGAATTTGAGTGGCTGGAACTACACAGAAGCCCAATTCCCAGAGGAGAGTCAGTGTGGTCTCTCTGTCGTGGAGGAGGTGTCCTCTGGACCCTGCCACAAACAACAAATTGTTTGTGTAGGGCAACAAGGTTATTCCCTGTAGGCAGAGATGGGCCACAGTGACCACCATGGTCTTGGCGAATACACGAGGAGCTGTTGAGAACCCAAAGGGAAGAACCTTGTCTTGATAGTGGTCAGACCTGATGGCAAAGCGAAGGTATTTCCTGTGGCATGGATGGATATTGATATGGAAATACAGGACATGGATTGGCCACCCAATCCCCCTTCCTGAGGAGTGGGAGAATGTCTTGCAGAGGGGTCAGGCGGAACTTCTTGTATGCGATGAATTCTTTCAGAGCTTGAAGGTCCATGACGGGACATAGGTCTCCAAACTTCTTCAGGACTGTGAAGTAACAGGATAAAACCCATGACCTCTGTGGGCAGGGAGCACAGGTTATTTGGCCTGTTTGCTGAGTACGGTCTGTGCTGCTTCTAGCAGAACGTCCAATGGTGGAGTGGTGACAAAAACCAGAGTGGACGGTGTCTGAATGAATTCTATCGCGTAGCCCTCCGAGACGATTGAAAGGACCCACCTGCCCAATGTGATCTGCCTCCCGACTGGTGAGAGAAGGTGTATGCAGGGGGGTGAGGAGGGTGATGGTGGGGGGCAGATTGAGGTTGAGATTATAGAGCCAAAGGCGCTCTTTGAGTGTCCTAGAATCAAGTACCCAAAAGGTAAGTTAGCAAGCAAAAGCAGGGCCAGAATCTAAAATGAAATATGAACTAGTTGTACATAAAAATACATTATCTACTACAAAGACATTTAAAAGCATATCAGGGCCCAATATGAGCCACAAAATATAGTTGAAAGTAACATGTGTCCAAGAGAAAAAAATAGTGACCAAACACGTTCTGACCCAATTGGGCCTTCCTCAGAGGTCAAACAATAGAAGGCACAAAAAGGTTCTCATAACAATCAAAAGACAATACACAAGTCAATCTGTTGTCTTTTGAATTGCCATAAGACCCTGTTTGTACCATTAGGTCTCTGTTGTTTTCTCTTGGACACACGTTACTTTTTACCATATTTTGAGGCTTGTGTTGGGCCCTGATAGGCTTCTAAATGTCTTTGCAACAAATATGTGTATTTTTATGTACAACTAGTTCATATTTCATTTTAGTTTTGGCCCTGTTTTTGCTTTCTAACTTACCTTTCAGGTACCTGATTCAATTTTGTTGGGTTAAGTCCCCCCCCCTCCCCTTTCTCTGCTTGGGTGTCCTAGAGCGCTTGGATCTAGTAGGTTGTAAGGGGGAGGGGGAGAACTTGGATTTCATGCTGTAAGATGGTCTAGACAAAGTCTGGCTTGATCTGGGACACCGGGGTTATCAAATGATTGTCTGTTGAATGGACGTTTGGACCAAGACTTGGTCTAGGACTTGTTTTGGAACAGTGAGATAATGATGACACTCCTAAGTTATGAGAAGTTTTGATGCTCTTGTCCATCTCTTCTTGCAGGACTGTGTCAGTAATTGAGCTGAAGAGACCGTCACCATAAAAAGGTAAGTCTTCCACGCAGGATCTCATGTCCGGCTGTAGGAATGTAGAGTGGAGCCACATGTGACAGGAGCACTCCCTCTTTTTGTATACCTCTGGCGGCTGAATGTTTGTCCTCGAGAGGGGCAATAGCATCAGAAAATTGTTCCCACAGGGCATATTGGTATCTGCCTGTGCAGGCAGCATAGTTGGTGACCTTAATACCTGAGGTCCCCACAGAATAAAACTTCCAATCAAGGGCATCCAGCTTCTTCCTTTCCTTGTCTGTTGGTGTCAAGTGAGTCTGATGGGCTTTGGATGAGGAGGAGGCAACAATGAAGTTCAGTTTCAGGTGAGAAAATAGAAACTTGGCACCAGACTCCTGAACCCGATACATATCATAGAATCATAGAATGTTAGAGTTGGAAGGGACCTTGCAGGTCATCTAGTCCGACCCCCTGCACTCTGCAGGAGCAAAGCCAAAAGATAGCCCTAAAACATACCCGAAAGATGGTCGTCCAGCCTCCGCTTGAAAACGTCCAAAAAAGGAGCATCCACCACCTCCCAAGGCAGTCTGTTCCACTGTTCAGCCACTCTTACAGTTAGGAAGTTTCTCCTGATATTTAGCTGGTATAGACTCCCTTGCAATTTCTACCCATTAGATCTAGTCTTGCAATCCAGAGCAAGAGAGAATAGATCTGCTCCATCTTCTACATGACAGCCCTTCAAATACTTGAAGACTGCCATCATGTCCCCTCTAAGCCTTCTCTTTCCCAGGCTCAACATACTCAACTCTTTCAGCCTTTCCTCGTAAGACTTGGATTCCAACCCTCTCACCATCCTGGTTGCCCTCTTCTGGACACGCTCGAGCTTGTCAACATCCTTCCTAAAATGTTCGAGTTGTCAAGATGGAACAGGTGTGGAGGTCGGCTTCGTCCAGGAGGCTTTCACTGTCTGCAGCATGGCCATCATTATTGGCAGTGCAATGGTGGTAGAGGTGTCCAATTGGATAATATCGAACACAGTGTCAGTGAAAGTTGGTTGAGGCTGAACGGTGGATAATGCCAAGGTATGGGCCATGCGTTTAATCAATTTTCCATATGACTTGAGATCTTGAGAGGGTGAGATTAGGAAGTCATCTGTCACTTGCGGTGCAGGAGACAGATCAGTGTTTGATGTTTGTTGGCCCAAATCTTCCCAATCAGATTCGCCCTCAGAGGCGGTAACAGAATCTTCGATGTCCAAAAGTTCCAACAGATGGGGGGTTGGTAGACCTTCCAGAGCAAGTGTCAGACGTGAGACCCAAGATGTGGTTGGGGCAGATGGTCCAATGTGCTTGGTCAAGCAGCTGGAATGGGCCCTCAAGGCTGGTCAGTCAAAGCTGGTGGTTTAGAAATGGTCACTGAAGCTGAATGGTGGGTGGGTTGGTGAGAGGCTCGAGATCAGTGGGAGACCCTGGAGCACTGGTCCTATTCCTGCAGTGCCTGAGGTGGGTGCTAAGAGAAGGCAGACCGTAAAGGGTATGCTCTGTAGAGCTATTGCCATCGATGCTGGTCCCAGGCAATGGGGTGTGTGTGTGTGTGCTGGCGGTTGGAAGGGTGGAGATTGGTCACGATGGCAGTCAGGGGCAGCTTGATGCCGAGGCGAACAATCCCATCCTTCAGAGGTCTGGCAATGCCCATCTTCCGTGCGGTGACATTGAGATGTAGGTACAGAAGCATGGTCTGAAGGAGGGCTGTCCCTGCTTCAGGACCAAGAGTGAGAGGACCATTGACTGAGGTCACTCTCCTCTTGCTCTAATTCAAAGAATTGAATGAGTTGTGTTGGGGGCAATGCCAAAGAGCTCAACCAATGAACTGGGGATAACAGTAGTTTGAGAGGCAGTACCGTTGAGGGATGCATTGGTTCCAGCGGGAGAGAGGAAGATCTCTGGTAGGAAGGAGTCATGAATCCTTCTTGCGTTTCTTACTTTTGTCCACCTTCGGACCCTCCCTGTGTTTCTTGGCAGGAGTGGAGGACTCCGACTTGGAAGCCTAAGCCCTTTGCCGGGCGGTCAGTGTTGGAATGCGTCTGGCTGTGAGAGCGCAGTTCTCCCAATGTCGATTGGCCAATCAATGTTGACAGTTGGCTCAAAGTATCAACCTGAAACAACACAGTTGAAGCCACTGGGATGGGAGAAAGTGCTGATGCAAGTAGTGCTATCTGAAGACATGCTGCTCGATTCTTTCTCATTTGTCTTGAGAACTTTGCACAATAGGGGCACGACTCGGTTCGATGAGTTTCACCGAGGCACAGCAAACAGAGGGAGTGGCCAACAGACAGTGGAATTTTACGCCCAGCATTTGTGCAGAGCATGAAAAAGCCCCAACGTTTCCCCATAAGCGAGGGGGTATGGGGGGGAGCTGGGGGGAAGGGGTGCCCCGGGTGGGGCAAAGTCCCAGAGGGGTTTACTCACTCTCACTCCCCTTTCTGTCCTTTTTTTGGTTTTTTGAAACAAAATAGGGATGAAAGAAATCGAAAAGTTGATGAAAAGATTGAAGAGAAGTCAGAAAAAGGAAAAGGGTAAGTTCACTGACTCTGGCACTTGAGACCAACCAATCAGCAGGTTGGTCAGAAGAGAACTGGCAGGATGTCTGTGCCCATCCCAGTGAGCATGTGTGGTAGAGCTCCTGTGCATACTGGGGAAAAGGCATGGAAATCCCTTCCAGCTTGGTAGGTTTCCACTCGCAACCCGCGCAGGCATCCTGATCCCATGGGTGTGATGCACAGAGACCACGACAAAGATCTTCCAGCTCTCCTGGTCAGCAAGCCAAGTAAGCACGTCAAGCAACAAAGCAAGATGAGAAAGTCGTGCATCCTGCATCTGGGGTCTCCTTAACCGTCTGATAACCAACGGAAAATCCTTCACAGGGAAAGAGGACAAAGCCGCGAGAACAAAGCACAGTGAAGGGCTGGAATCAGAACGGCAATGAAGCAACTGCAATTTGTGTAGCATATTAAAAGCAATGAGGCAAAAGGGTCTCTCGGTGCCTGACTCAGCCAGAGGAGACGTCCACATTCCCAAGACTTCTCCAGGTTTGGAGATCTTCCAGTTGTGTCTCGACACTGATGGAGAAATGGAACAAAGTTTGACACCAGTCGGGCACCTTTAAGACCAACAAAGTTTCATTCGAGGTATAAGCTTTTGTGTGCAAGGACACTTCTTCAGGTACAATGAAATGGAAGTCACCCCTCCATATGGACTCTGTTCTGCTGCTTCAGACCAACCCGGCTCCCCCACCTGATTCTGCCGATGAAAAAAGTAAGTGACGAGGAGAAGCCTTCCAAGACAGAGAGCAGGGACCACCAGGGCAGGGCAGGGCAGGGCAGGGCAGGGCAGGGCAGGGCAGGGCAGGGGGAAGGCCTCCCACCCCTGACTTTTCTCCATGCCCACTGGGCTGAGAGCACACCGTCCAGGGGAGAAGCTGTCTGGTGGAGCTTGTGTTTTTCATCCCTGTGTCCAGAAAGGCTGATGGGGAAGCTCTGGGCAGTGGTCTTTGACGGGGGAAGCATCTTGCTCTAGATCAGCTGCAAGCATCTGACTATTCACACACGCCTGTCCTGAAGCAGGCTGTGGGGAGAGAAACAGTTACTACATTGGTTGTCCCTGCCTCCCAGGACCTCAGGATGAAGGGCACGATTCTCTGTCCTCCTCCACTTTATCCTCACAACGACCCTGAGGGGTAGGCGAGGCCGAGAGTCAAGGACTGGCCCAAGGTCACCCACGGCGTTTCACGGCCAAAGGGGAAATTCAATTTGGGTCTCCTGGGTCCAACACTAAGCCAAATAAATAAATAAACAAATAAATAAATAAATAACCACGATGCCAAACTGTCTAGCACTTACCTCGTCTTTGGAATGCATGCCACTGCTGCTTCTGGAGGCAGCGGGGTGTTGAGGGGGAAATGACTGTTTTCTCCAGGGACTCTCTGAACTAAAATGGCCCTTTAGCAGGCAACCCGGGAACTGGACGGCCAGAAGACCTGTCTCCCAGCCACACAGTTCTGTGGCCTGATTTCACACCCCGCGTCTTTCATGGCTGCAATGTTTCTACCCTCCCTCTCCTCCGAGATGCTCCAGGTGGCATTCATGGCTCTCCCCTCTTCTATGTGGCCCTCACAGAAGCCCCTTGAGACTGGGCAGGCTGGGCTGGGAGAGCCCAAGGCCCCCTGGAGACCTCGGTGGCACCACACCTCCACCAAGATCGCTCCAGGCCCGGCCCAATGGCCTCACCGCGGCACTCCTCCCTTCCTCGACCAGGAAGGCAACTCTCTGGCCTTCTGCAAGATGCCTCCCCCCTTCGTCGGGATGCCGGCGCCGAGGAGGCAGGGGAGGCACCTTGCCAGAAGCAGTCAGCCTTCCACGCAGATCAGCAGCAGCAGCACCTGCTGGGCAGCATTCGGGCCCTTCAGCATCATCCACAAAGAGTCTGCACTTTCCCCAAAGGAGCAAACCATTCACCACAGAAGCAGACATGGAGAAACAGCTTCTCTGAGCAGCCACAGAAACCCGGCCCGGGAAGCAGCAACGAAGCCATCGCTATGGCCCAAGCTCCCCTCTGCCCCCCCCCGCCTCCTCCCTCCCCCCGGCTCGGCATCCACACAGGGCCCGGCCAACTGCAGCCCAGACGAGAGACCCCCTTCTCTGTGGAAGGACAGAGGCAGGGTCCCCCCTCCCCCCCGGGCAGCTGCTTGGCGCAGCAAAGCGGGAGCCTCCGGCAGGCGGGAGGGCTTGCCCCCTTCTGGATAGACACCAATTTCAAAAAACCTCTCTCTCTAGTTAATGTATCCAGAGCCCGATCCAACAGGGAGGACCTCCTTCATACTGGTAAACATCAGGGCGTCCTTTGTCCCCCCTCCACCCCTCCTGGATTCGACAACTGGCTTTCCTGCCCTCTTACCTGCCTGGCTTTAAGACCGTGGACACAAATGAGAATCCTCGAAGACTGTGCCCGACAGCAGGGAGACAATTCCAGGGTGTGTGCGTGTGCGTGGGGGGGAGAACTCCCAGGACACGCCCCACCCTAAGAGAGACACATGGAAGTCCCACCAGCAGCCACTCCGCCCAGCTCTCCAGCCTTCCACATCCAGTCGGCGGGCCTCACTCCCAGACCCAGGGCAGCCCAAACACCTACCTCTCTGCTGGTCGCTTCAGAAAGGAAAAGACACACTCTCACACGCGCTTCAAGGAAAAGGAACACACAGACACCCTTCAATCCCTCATGTCCAAAAGAGTGCTTGGTGAAACTGGAGGCCTCCTCCTTGTGCGGATGCTTGGCAGGGTCCCACCTGCAAGCCACACAAGCCGAGCTCAAGTCCCCTCACTGATGAAACAGGCGCCTGAGAATGTGCCCCCCTCCCACCCCTCCCCAGAAGGATGCCGTCCAGCACAAGCATGCAAGGGGTCAGGCTGCACATGCACCCACACGCGGGACTGCCCTTCCCCGGCAACCCATGGCCGCCCCCTCCCCCCGGCAGCAGGCGCCCCCCTGCGTCCCGGGCTCTGCCGTTCGCCCCTGGGTAGAGCAGAGACGAGAGCTTGTGCTCATGTTTTTAATGTATCACAATGAGCAGGAAACATACTTGAGGAATACTTTCAAAGGAGTATATTCAATTACCATCTACAATCAACTTAACTATGACAACAAAGTGTTTGGCGACAAATCTGGTTTCTTTAAAGTCCCACGTGGTTTCTCTTTGCCAGTCCCCAAACGTGATGGTGACACAGCTCCAGATCAGATCAGATGTTACAGTAACAAAAAAGCTAACAAGACAATGTCATAGAAAAACACCAAGAACATCATTTTTGGTTTTACTCGCGCCCTGTCCTGTCCATTGCAAAGGCTGCTCTCCGGTGCCTCTTCACCTCATGGATGCCTCCTGTCCTGCCCAGACGCGTCCCGCCCACACACACACCCCCACACACACCCCTGCATCAAGACACACACAGAGAACCAGGGATTTGTGCCTCACAGTGGGCAGGAGTCTCTCAGCGCCTGGCGGCAGATCAACTGACCCCCCCCCTTTCACGTTTGGCTTCTCCTGAAGTGGGCACCAGACTAGGGTTGCAGGGGCGGGGGGGTGGTATGGTGCCCTGTGCACGTGCGTGTGTATGTGTGTGTGGGGGGGTGTCTGTTGTGCTGCGCCTGAAGGGCCCCCCCCGCCTGCTCAAGGGGTGCTGCGCTCACTCCTGCCACTGAAACCTCTGCCGGCCTCACGCTTGGCCTCCCGCATCACAGGAGAACTCTGAGCAAACGCCCTCCTGCCTCCCGCAAGGGCCCAGCCTCAGGCAGAATGCCAGGAAGGCTCTGAAGCGCAGGAGCACCCAGGCGTGATTCGGCCCCGCCCCACGCCCATCTTCTGAGCCGGGAGACCCAGGAGAGCCCCCGGGATGGAGCCCTGCTTGCAAGCCCTGCTGGGCCAAGGGAGCCAATTCTCACAGGCTGAGAAATGAGTGGGAGAGGACCAGGCGGGCCAGAGGGCAGAGGCCTGGCCCTTCCAAAAGGGGAGGCACGTTTCGGAGGGCTGCACTGAAATGTTACTGGCTGGGAGGTACCTGAGACAGGGAGGAGGAGGAGGAGGAGACGCCCGGACCTGCCCCTGGGACCACACAGTATGTGAAGGGAGAGGGGGGCAGGAACAGGAGGGGTCCAAAGCCGATGACGGGGCAGGAAACCACAATGAACCACAAACAAAGCAACCCCCCCAGACGATACAAAGTAACACACAGCTGCTACATGGCATATACGTACGTACATATATACACGGACGTATGTATGTATACGTATGTCTATGTGTGCATGTATATGGAACGGATAAGTTAGTGGGGGGGAACACAAAACTGTACAACTTTAAAATGCAAAAAACCCTGCTCCTCTCAAGCAGAGAGCGGGATGGGAGAGGGGGTCTGCGTTCAAGGGAGGCAGCGATGCTTGGCCAGCCTGTTTTTTGGGGGGCTCATCTGCACCTGGGCAGGAATATTCAGTCAGGCTTTTTTCCTAGTACTGACCACTTTAAAAATGGGGGGGAGGGCGTTTGCATTGTGCCTCCGTCTCATTAACAATTTGCACACCGGTTCAAGGTGGGCTCTTCCGTTACACTGAAGACCAAAAGGTGCACAAAGAAAAGCTTGATCCTTCTGTATGTGTGTGTGGGGGCGGGGGGGGGCGGGGTAGTTCAGCCATTCATCTTTGCTCTTCCTCCCTTAGACTCCACCTTCTGCATTGGGGGGGGGCGCACACACACACACACACAAGGCCAGAGCAGTCCTGCCTCCACTCACCATCTTCCTTCCCTCTGGCCGTTCACATGGGGGTGGGGCAGGGCAATTGTTAGCACTCGGCCAGGACACGGTTCAGCGGCCCCTGCTTGTCTCCAGACTCTACACTTTAGCAGCAGGAAGTTTTCCTTTCAATGTCCAGACCAGTGAGGAGACCACAAAGCAGAGAGACTCACACAACACCTTGGGCAGCTGCTGCAGCCGGGGGTGGGGGGTGGGTGGGAAGGGAGACCGGGGAGGACCAGCCACTCACACCGCCTGGCCCGGGGAGGGAGGACGCCTTGCCTGGTCTCCAGGGACCCGCTCGCCCCTCTGCGGCCAGCTGCAGCAGCAGCACACAGCACAACCCACAGGCCGGTTCTTTTTGGAGTTTCTTTATTTAAACTGAGTGTTGTGGCTGAAATCAGAAACAAATCCTCCAGTCAAAAGAAGCCTTTTGCTCATTCTGCACCGTGGTGAAAAGGGTTTGTCTTTGGATTTTATTTAAAGCATGAATTTCTTTTTGAGGAAAACAAAAAACAAAAACAGAAAATCAAAACCAAAAATCACACACACATACAAAAAGCAAAAGTCATTGGAAAAGGAACACGTGCCCCCCCGCCCCCCCGGCCCCCCAAGAGAAGCAAAGGCCGACACCGCTCCAAACAGAGCCTTCGACACACTCACAAAATGTGGAAAGGAAGAAGTCAAAGGAAGAAAAAGAAGACAGAGTTAAGTGCACAAGGGTAACAGACATGTATACACCTTAAAAAGTTTCGAACCCCCAACAAAAATATTCTGCAAGGGATCCTACTGACCCCCAAACCCTTTGAATTTTTCCCTTAGTTTTTATAAAATAATTATGCAACCACCCTCTTAAGAAATGAAGGCAGTGACCGCAAGTGGAAGATTACAAGATGGAGAAGGGAGTCGAGGTACAAAGGGGGGGAAGCTTCGGCAAGTCGATGGTGGATCTCTATCTGGCTAGGAATGAACAAGACGACATCGAATGAGAAGCTGCCGGCTGGACCGTACAAAAGCTAAATGTACACCAAAAGGGTTCTCCTGTTAAATCTACCGCACTGCTTCAGTTCATTTCCAATGCAACAATCTACTCAACACCAAAAATGGTCATATCTATCATAAATACAGAAAGTCAGTTGTTTCAAAACTTATTTTTAAGCTCCAAGTCCTTAACACTCTTTCGCGTGTTGTTGCGTTTCTTTTTTTTCTGAAAAGTGGGAGTGCTGAACTTTCCCCCTTGACATTGGCTTCAGCAGAAAAGCTACCATCAAAATCCCCAGAAAGCTAACTCAGTTCACATTGTTTGTCTCTTGAATACTTTCTGCCCATTTTTAAATTAACAAAAGAGGGGGAAAAAAACTTTTCTTGGAAAAAAAAAACTAAAACCAAAAGAAGAAATTATATATATATTCATATAAAACAATGATTCTGAAAACTGAACAAAGTGTGAGCGATTGACCTGAGAATCAAAAGACGTTACATTTCTCTCTTTTTCTTTTAGCAAGCCATTGGTATCGGAACGCTACGATAGCGAGACATTTAAAACTGAAACCAGGTGGTCTGCTTTCCCATACAGGTATGCCGGCCTCAGTTGGGCTCTCCTGGAAGGGGGGCCGGAGGGCCACAGGCAGTGACTGGGGGGGGGGCACATGCCTGCCTGCCTGCCTTCCTCTCTCACTCTCTCTCTCTCTCTCTCTCTCTCAATCTCGTGCCTTCGAGACCAACAAAGTGGAGCCAAAAGACAATGGGCTTCATTCAAAAGAAAGCAATGGGAAACCTGCCGGCATCTTTATATGGGAAAACACCCCACACTTTTCATTTCTTTTTTTTTTCTTTTTTGGTTAGAAGCTTTGGAATTGCAGTTAGTCTTTTTTTTGAAATTGGTTTGTTAATTTTTTAAATTCATTTTTTAAATTGTTCATCTTCAAAGCTTACAATCGAAAAGTGTCCATTTCTAGGCTAGCGAGAGCGCGGTCCTTGGGGCAACTCGGCTCTCCGGGCCCCTCCGCCAGGCTGGCCGGTCCGTCGGATTTTTGGCTAAGATCCGAGTCAGACTCCTCCAAATAGTCATCTGTTGGCATCGAGGGCTGAACCCCTGAGGTGCTGCATGAACTTGAGGTAACCGTTGAAGATGAGGAGAGAGGAGGAGGCGGCGGCGGCTTCCGCGGGGGAGGCCGGCTGACCCCTTGAGGCCAAGACTTTCTGGAGGCGTGGGGGGAGGGGGAGGAGGAGGAGGAAGCGGGGGGCGGGGGGAGGGGCTGTCCTTTGAGTGAGCGGCAGACTGCGAGGTAGATGCGGTGCTGGGATCGGGGAGGCAGGCGGAGTGAGGTAATAGACTGGGGTGCTCTTTGGCGTTTCTTGCTGCTCTTGGGATTGTTCGATGTTTGTGCGGGGCAGACTCGAGATGCTGTCGGAGGGCTTCGTCCCCGCACACCGTGCTCTCGCACGCCACGCACTGGTACGAGCCGCTGCCCTTGCCGCTGCCGCCAGCAGGCACGTGAAGCACCATCTCTTGCAGGTTCACCACGGACGGGCCGAAGCAGCGGAGGGACTTCAGGTGGTCGCTGGCGGCCTCCTGGGTGCTGAAGCCCGCCTGGCACTTGCGGCAGACCAGCTTGTACTGGACCTTGGGGACGATGAAGGGGTCCCACAGGGCGGGCACCGTGCCATGGCCGCCTGCTTCGGGCTCTTCTTGGGGTGTGGGCAGGTGGGGGGACACCTCACGGGGGGCGTTCTTCTGCTCTTCTTGCTGGGGGGATTCTTTGGCAGGGTCTTTGTCTGGAGTCGCCGTCCCCGAGGGGACTGGGGTTTGGCTTCCTTTGGGGGGCGGCGGCGGCTGCTGCGGCACTTGCCTCTGCCGCTGCTGCACCTGAACGGCTTCCTGCACACTCTGTTGGTATTGCTGGTAATGCTGCAGCAGAGAGCCCGAGGACAAGCCCAGCAAGGCCTGGGACAGCGCCGGGCTGTAGGGGAACAGCCCTTCCATGCCATACAGGGGCTGCAGGTAGCCACTCTGCAAGGCTCCGGGGATCTGTGGGGTGTAATAGGGAGAAAACCCAGGGACAAAGTAGGGGAGGAATTGGCTCGTTAGCAAAGCTGTGGGGTCGGAACTCAGAGCTGCCTGCAGGGCCTGGAGCTGGGCGGGCTCCACAGAGTACTCCAGGGCAGGCGGCGCGGCGGAAAGGGCCGGGGCGGGCGCCTCTGCTCTGTCCTTCTTGGGGGTCAGTGAAGAATCCCCCTTCCCCTGGGAGGCCTTCTTCTCCTTCACCTTCTCGCTCTCCTTGTCCTTCCGAGGCGTGGGCTGGCTCGGCTGCTGCGGGACTGATGCTGTAGTTGCTTGTGCTGGCGTGGGGGAGCTCAGGGAGGCAGAGGGCAGCTTATTTGGTAATCCAGAGGTGGGGAGGCCGGGTGAAGGGACGCTTGTGCTGGGCAGGCCCATCAGGCTGGGCTTGGGAGACGTTAAAGCTGGAAAGCAAAAGGAAGAAGGAGTCATACGCTGGGGAGTCTCCCAAGGGGGCTGTTCCCACTGGCCGGCCGCCCCTTGGCTGTCTGGTGCGGAGGAGGAGGCCGTGCCCCCTCTCCTCCCCTCCCCTTGGGGAGCTGATGGCCTCTCATGGAAGCTGCCGGGGGTGGGGAGGGTGGCCACACGCAACCATCTCCTCTGGGCAAGCCGGGAGGCAGGAGGGAGATCAGCTACAGGCCTTAACAGAACCTGCAGCAGAAATCTCTGGCCTGCCTCCCCCCTCCATGAGAGCCCATTGTTCGGACGACCCCACCCCCCAAGTTCCTCCGAAGGCACCTGGCAGCCGGCTAATTTGACCTCACTGTGCCAGGTAGCTTCAGAGCAGCATTAGCAGCCACTCTCCTTAAACGGGATGGCTGCACCCCTGCCGCCTCCGGGGTGGCACAGTGCTCTACTAGATGTGGAATCCGCTGTGGCCTGGCAGTAGGAGCACAGGAAGTTCCGAGGCTCCAGGCCCTCGCCAGGGGCCCCCTGCGGACAAGGAGCACTGGTCCCATGGGCACAGTCCTGCTTGGGAGTCTCAGAAGCAGCCAGCTGGCTTACTGAAGCTCAGTGTGCAAATGCAGCGCCTGCCACCAGCAGCCCTGGTGGGACAGGGGGAGACGAGCTGGCAGAGCGCTTTGCAGTGAGGAGCCTGTGCCTCATCAGCGTGCTTAGCGTGCCCCTAGGGATGTGCAACTCGGGTATACTGACCCGAAACCCCCCCCTCCAAAAAAAAAACCTTTTGGGTTTTTCCAGGTTTTTGGGATTCCGAAACAGCCTCCCAGAGCTGTTTCGGAAAGCCGAACCCCTCCCTGAAAAAATTCAGTTTCCCCCGGCTTTTTCGGGATTCCTGAAAAATGGCTGTCTTTTTTTTTAAACTTTAAGGGGTGCCAGAAACCCTTGCTTTCCCGCCATTTCCTCCTCTTTCCCACCTCTTGTTCCTGTTTCCAGGAGGGAGGGAGGGAGGGAGGGGGAAAGAGGGACCTTGCAGACAGCCAATCATCATTGCAATGCATTTCAAAATGCATTGCAGCTTGCAACTTTTTGCAAGGCTGCTGTTACTGCTGGCTTCAGTTCTCGAAGCCCAGCTACTAGCTTTGCTCCTTTCCCAGGGAGCACTGGCCAATAGGATTTTGGCATCTGCTTTCTGGCTAATCACAGAAGCTTGTTCCTTTTTGAAATCCTTCTGTGTATGCCCAGAGAACATAAAAGCAGACTCTCTGGCTGGCTGGCTGACTCCATCCTGTTCCTGGTTCCTGCTGGTGGTGGTGAGAGAGATCCTGGTTTGGAGATTGTGTGTGGCTGGCTGGCTTCTGCTAGAATCAGCCCCTGCTCCTTGAGCCTGCTTTCCTCTCTGCTCCTGCCTGCCTTGTGGGACTAGGTTGGATCAAGACTGAAGACATCATAGTGGTTTGAACTATATTAGGGCACTTCAAAAAAATTCTTGTGGGTTGGAGGGTTGGGGTGGTGGTGGTGGGTAGGCCTGTAGGGCCTCTCAGGCCTCTTCATGGTTTGTGGTTTGTTTTTTTTTTTTTTTTGGGGGGGGGTTCTTCTAGTTTTTGCCAGCCTGTTGTTTGTTTTTGCAGTTTAATATTTTCCCCCTGTGCTTCATTTTTATTTATTGGCTTGGGGCTTTTTTCGGGAGGAAGGGGGTTTGACTAGGCCTTCTTCCTGGGGCCTAGGCTCTCTGTTTTTGGTTCTTGTGTTTTATGGTTCTTTCTGTTGCTTGCCTTTTTGCAGTTTAAGTTTTTTTAAGTTCTTGCATTGTATTTTCTGGGCTTGTTGAGGGTTTTTTTTTTGGGGGGGGTGTTACTGACTAGGCCTTCTGCCAGGGCCTAGGTTCTCTGGTCTGCTTTTGGTTCTTGTTTGTTCTGTTATTTTTGCAGTTTCAATTTTTTAAGTTCTTTGTATTGTGTGTTTGCTGGGCTTGTTGGGGTTTTTTTTGGGGGGAGGGTTACTAGGCCTTCTGCTTGGGGCCTAGGTAGACTCTGTCTGTTCTCTTTTTGTTCTGTGCCTTTTAGCAGGTTTTGTTTTGGCTTTCTTAGGCATGGGGGTCACTGCTCTGTGTGTGCTTCTGGTTTAGCTGCTGCACCACTGTTTAATAGGTTTTTAATAAAGGTTTCAGGTTTATTTTTAACTAATATTTTAAAATAAATCTCAGTATAGGGCTTTAGTTGTTCTACCTTTAACTAGGCCAGTGCTAGGAGAACAAAAAGAGGCCAGGTTTGTCTTCACATAAAAGAGTGGTTTAAGTAGTGTATAACTTTTTAAAAAGTAGTGTGCTGTGTTGTTTGTGCTCTGACTGAGCTTTGGTGAAGCCAGGCACCCCCCCCCCCGCCTTAGCTTGTGTGTTTCAATTAGGGAGCTCCTCCTGCATTCCTCTACAGGGAATCAGGCTGGTTCCAGTAGAATCTAGATAGGAGTAGTTTAAAGTCCTAAACTTTTAAAAAGGTTTCCAAGCCACATCTCAAGGACGGTCTTTAAACCATAGTCAGGGTCAGTGTAGGAATTCACTAGTTCTAAAAAAACACCAAGAAAAAAAGAGAAAACTCAAACTGAAGCAAGGCTAGGTTAGGCTCTACTGAAAGAAACAAAAACCTAGTTTTTGGGAGGGAAGGTTTATAAAAAGGTGTGAGGCTGTTTTAGGGTCAGGTGATAGTGCAGGTAAGTTAGGTGCCTAATACCCTCCCCACAAGTTGGGCCAAGTTTGGACTTCTGGTTTTGGCGGCTGCAATGGCGAAAGCGGTCTCCCGAGTCTGCGGCTGGGAGGGGGTGCGATCGTCTGCACCACCCCTGGAACCCTAGGGTAGGGCTCCTCGCCATGGGATGCTAGGAGAGCTCTTCCTCCGGCAACTGGCCAGCGAAGGGGGGTTCCCCCATGCCCTAAAAGTCCCACCGCAGAGCGTCCAAGAATGGAATGAAGCACGCACATCGGAATAAGTGTTTGGTGGCCAAGCGTGTGAGCTTTTAAAGTGAATGAAGTGAAGACAATATTGAACTGTGAGTCAGAGTTTAAGCGAGAAACACCGAAGATAGTAGAAGCTCCCCCTCAAAAGGTGAGTGGGGGGAGGGAACTCTCCCCCATTAAGAGGAAAACAATAAAATTATTCACTATTAACCCGAAGGGGGGGCGAGCGATAAAGGCATGATAGACTAAAATAAGGAACGAGCAAGAACTTACCAGGCTTTTAAAAGAGTACTGGAGATTGTAACAACTTTCTCCAGAAAGTAAACAATTTCTCAACATGGAGCCTCCATGAAAAGACAAGAAAGAGAAAACGAAACCTAAGCCTCTTACTGGAAATGCCTAAAGCCCAGTGAGTCCTGCCCCTAGACAGGACACAACAGTAGAGCTGCAAAGGATGCTGACGGAAGCCTTGTGACCCCTGCTGGAACAAGTTACCACATTACACCAGAAGCTTGATGCACAGCAGGCTCAGCTGAGCGATGCAGCAAAAAAAGTGGAGAAAGCGGAACAGGAACTTAAAGTGGTCGATGCCAACGCTAAAAAACTTCAAAATCAACTACACACGATGGAGAAAAAGAGACAAATCAGCGAATCCCATTTGTTACGGCTGGAAATGGAGAGGGCAAGCTAAGTCTTAAGGTTCCAGGGAATCTCGGAAGCAAAGGGAGAGAATCTGAAACTGATTTATGTGTGAGGCATTGGCCCCCTTGGCAGATCTAAAAACAGACACAATACAAAGCGAAATTGACATGGTCTTCAGATCATATTCAGAATTTATAAGAAAAAATAATCTGCCCGGGAAAGTGATTGTGAGATTCTCTAGAAGACAAATGAGAGACCAAATAATCAAAGCGACAAGTGGGGCATCCCTGAAGATCAAAGACAAAGAAATAAAAGTCTTTCAGGACATTCCGTTCGAAATAAGAAGGAAAAGAAGGAAATATAGGGATTTGGTTTTATTCTTACAGGAAAATGTCATTTACAGATGGATCATACCCGAAGGTTTAATCTTTCAATTTATGGAGAAAAAAGAAAAAGTTGACTCTGTCGAAAAGGCACAGGAGTTTTTGCATCTACACAGCCATCCAGCAAAAGGAGAAGAAGAGGCAGAAGACAACAGCACCAAAGAAAGTGATGAAGAGGGTACAGTGGCATCTTCTGACAAGAACTCAGACTCTGAATTGGGGGCGGCAGCCCCAAAAACAAGCTATTGATTGAGAAAGAAAAAGGACAAATGAGCAAATGATTAGTTGTTATGCTCTGAATCTCTTGAACTTTTCATAATTTCTTTTTCTTGCTTAGCTCTTTATTAAGGTCAAAGTGGGGAGGTTTCAATTTTGGTTTTTAAACAGACTACTAGATGACCACATTCAACGTTTTATGTGTGTAATTTGTAACTAAGAAGCAAAGTCTTTTTTTTGGATAAGCAGTACGTATGACCATCATCTCTTGGGTTTTTAGAGGGTTTTTCTTTACTTTTACCTATAGTATGTAGTAACCCTTCCCACTTTTTCATTTGTAGTTTATAGAAAATGCAATAAAAAATCCCCTACGGGGGGCCAAAAAACCCACAACAGTTGGGCTGAGTTTGACCAGGGGCAATATGAGCGACAGGAAGGGAAGGCAGAGGGGCCCTGGGGGCAAGGCTAAGCAAAAGACTTGGAGGGGGGGAGAGGAGGGGGGAGCCACCGTTCCCCCCACCTCAGTGCTGGATCACAACAGGGCATCCTGGCACCACTCTGATCTCTAGCCAGAGTGGTGCTGTGAAGAGGCCACGCCTGGCTCTCTTCCCGGTTGAGAAGGATGCTCCTGGGGTGGCCACAGCAGAGGTGCCTGCTGGCGCTGCTGGCACTGGGCAGGAGTCTGCTGCTCAGGAAGTCCCTTCTCAAGCCCTTGCTGCGGAGGCTCAGCGGCAGTAGGAGGGGCAGCCAGAGCTGTCTCTGGGGCTGAGTTCTGGGGACACTGTTTTCAGGGCTCACTCCAAGGACTAAGAGGGCCAGCCCACTCCTCCAGTTTCTCTAGGCTCCAGCAGGCCTCCTGAGGGACAGGAGGAGAGGCTAGGAGAGGAGGAAGAGGAAGAGATGGAGGTGCTGCGTCCCAAGCACCGGCCATCTCAATCCCTTCCCCCTGCTGAGCCATCTCTTCCTGCTCCCCAAAGACATGTTGCACCTGGCCTGAGCTCCTCACAGGAGGCAGCTCCGGGGATGCCCATGGCTGCTGATCATCGTGGGTGCCCCTTCACCTCTGAAGTCTGGATCAATGTTCCCTCTAAACTGTGGAGTCTTGTGAGCAAAATTTCTACTTTGGGAGCCACTGGCACTAAAGTTGTGAATGGGCGATTTGGCTACTGCATAGATTAGTTTGCCCTGGAGCCATCCTTCCTGAGCTAAGACAAAAATGTGTGAGCTGGAGGCTACAAAACTGTGAGCTAGCTCACACTCACTCAGCTTAGAGGGAACACTGGTCTGGATCCACTTCTGGGTGACAGAGGATCCCTGCATTGCACAGCGCCAGCTGTGTAGGGTCCAGGTTCAATTGAGGGGAGGACATTGCCCATCCCTCGACCTCCAGGCTGCGGAACCTTCTGAAGAAGCACCCCCAGGAGGTGCTTCTTCAGGGGGAGAGACAGGCTGCTTCTGGGGGGCCCAAGCGGCCACCACCAGCCAGCCAGGTGGTGAGTCATCCTGCAACCACCTCCAGTGCTCTCTCTGCACGTTCCACGGTAGGGATGGGGCAGGGACGCCAAGCATCTCCGTCAGAGTGCCTAAGGCGGTGGGGGGGGGAGCAGCAGGCCAGCAAGAGGGCCACTCGCCTCATTGTTGAGGTTCTTGCTGTAGGCAGGCACCCCTCCTCCACAGCTGAAGACATCAGTTTCCACAGGCTGCTCCAGGATGCCCATCCCTGGTACATGCCCCCTGCTTGCACCATGCTCAGCGGGACCATGATGCCCTCACTGTACAGGGATGCCAGGGAGCACGTGAAGGCATACTTGTCCCACGCTCGTGGGAGATATGTGCACTTCACGTCCGACATCTGGACCTTCTGTCAGTCGCATGATTCGTACCTTTTGTTGACTGCGAACTGGTGGCAACCAGGTGACGTTTTGGGTGGCGAAGGGGAAACTAGTGTCAGCCAGAGTCAGGGCCGCCGGGCCGGCTACTGCCAGGCTCTGCTCCATGTCAAGAAACTTGATGGGCCACACATGGTGGACATCATCAAGGCCACCATTGAGAGACAGCGCAGTGGGCAGGCAGGGAGGTCACCAGAGACTTCATGGTGACCTATGGTGGCTCGAACATTAGGGCAGCAGCAGGGTGACTGGGCCTGACGCACGTTTACTGTGTGCTCCCCACCCCCACCCCCGTCCACCTCGTGGTGAAGGATAATCTTGGGGTGGAGAATCCCAATCTGGATGCTGAGACTCATGATTTCTGGCATCTCCTCCAGAAATGCCGGCACATGGTGAGTCGCTTCCCTCACACTACGAAGGACATCTATCTGCTGCGCGAGAAGCAGGTGCTGACTGGTGTGCCGGAGCACTACCTGTTTGGCGATGTCCCCACTCGCTGGAACTCCACCTGTGTCACGCTTGAACGCTCGGTGGAGCAGGAGAGCGCCCTAACTGCCCTGATCTCTGAGAGCGGGGTCATTTGGGAAGAGAGCTGGCTCAACCGGGAGGACTGGTTGACCATCTGTCAGGCTGTGGACGTTCTTAGGCCCTTTAGGAGCTACACAGAGATGCTCTCATCTGACACGGCAAGTCTTGCTCTGATCATCCCCATGGTCCACACGGCCCGTGAGGACTTGGCCTCGTTTCTGGAGCCAGACATGCTTCCAGGGGTGCGCGCGCACTGGAGAGAAGGCTGCAAAGCAGACTCGAGAGGCGCTTTGGGTCTATCCTCCGGCAAAAGGTCTACATGATGGTGACCACGTTTGACCCGCGCATCAAGGGCAGGATTGCCAAGCGGGCCAACGAGTTCACTCAATGGCAAGACAAGCTCTCCCAGCGAAGTGAGCGGATGTGGGCCAAGAGGGCCAGGTTGCCACGAGTTGAGGGAGAAGGGGGCGCCAGCAGCTCCACGGCTGTTCATCCCCCACCTCCCCTGCTAGGCAGCGTCCCCCCCCCCCCGTGGCTCCTGCCATGATGAGTAGGGAGGTGGCACTCATCGGGTGCATCTTTGGCTCCTCTCCTGGGAGCAGCAGGTGCACGAGAGAGGACACAGCGGCTGCGATGGTGAGGGAGTACCTTGCGGAGCCCTATAAGTCTCAGGCAACCTGTCCACTGAGCTACTGGGCCGTGAAGGAGGCGGACTGGCCGGGCCTCTCTGCTGTGGCCCAGAAGCGCCTCTCACGCCCTCCGACGAGCATGTAGAGTGAGTGCGTTTTTTTCTATACAGGCTTGCATCGCTCACGCCTGCTGCCCTGGACAGTTGAGCAGTTGGTCTTCCTGAAGGTCCACTTGCCACTGTTCGGTTTCCCAACCCTAGACTTTGAGGGGGATTGAAATGAGCATTCATACTTGTGCCTGCAATTCCCTCTCGGTCTGTGCTGGGAAGTTGGGTTACACAGCGCTCTTCCCGTGATTAAAACTAGAGAGGCTAGGGAGAAGTAGCAGCCAGAGCCATGACCATTTCGACTGGCACAGAAATGCCCACCAATCTCCCCACTTCCATCCATCCCACCTGCAGCAGAAATACCTCCACAGAACCCTGGCAGCCGTGCAGTGCAGGGTGATGCTGAGGGTGGTGCGTGTAGGCACCTGAGTTACACTGCCAGCCAGCCCAAAACAAAATTGCATGCCGAAATTAAAACAGCATCACAAAAATTGTGCTCCTTTTGAACAAGGTAGAGTAGGGGAGATGCCAAGCAGCCAGAAACTAGCAGAACCCACAGGAGCACCATAAATAATGAATAGAAATGAATGTTTTATTGAAAAATAATTTTCTTTTGCAGGGGTGGGTGGGAAAGGGAGAGCCTGTGATGAAGGGCAGCTGCCGCACCGAGGCCAAGCCTCCTCCACTGAGGCGGGCAGTGATGGCTGGTGTTGGTGGGCTGCTACTACCCCTCCCTCTCACTTTCTGAGGCATTAGCAGGCAGGGCTTCTGGTGGTGGGGGGGGGGGGTTACTGAGTTGCACTGGTTCTTCTGCCCCCTCAGGTTCTGCTGCTGCAGAGGTCCTCTGATTTGAGTCTGAGTTCTGTTGGGTTTGGGCACTGAGTGACTGGCCCAGTGGCACAGGTTCTTCTGGGGGCCACATTGCACAGGTTCTGCTGCTGCAGGCTTGGCTGGCAAACACGTTCCCTCAGGTTATGCTGCTGCAGAGTCTGAGTTCTGTTGGGTTTGGGGCACTGACTGGCACAGTGGCACTAGTTCTGGGTGGCACACTACACAAGTTCTGCTGCTGCCCTGGCAAACATGCCCCCTCACACCACCACCACCACCACACCTCACTTAGTTTCTTACAGAAGAGATTCTGCCTGCCTTTTTACCATCGCCATAGGAAACAATGGAGAATTAGGGGCACCCTCTTTGGATGTCCCTGGAATTGGACCCCCTGGTCCAATCTTTTCAAAACTTTGGGGATCTTTTGGAGAGAGGCTCCAGCAGCTACAGTCCAAATTTGGTGCCTCTACCTCAACCTGCCCCCCAGCCCCCTGAAAACATGTTACAAGATTTTTGCCATTGACTACAATGGCCCCATAGGATATAATGGACTCAAATTTTTCAGGAATCCCGAAAATTTTCGGATATGTATACTATACTGGCATTCAGGGGTTTTCAGGTTTCCTGAAAAAATTTGGGTTCAATATATCAGAATCTGAAAAAATACTTATTCCACCCCCCACATCAATGTTCCCTCTAAGCTGAGTTAGTGTGAGCTAGCTCGCAGTTTTTTAGCCTCTGGCTCACACATTTTTGTCTTAGCTCAGGAAGGACGGCTCCAGAGCAAACTAATTTATACAGCAGACAGATCGCTCACTCACAACTTTAATGCCAGTAGCTCACAAAGTAGAATTTTTGCTCACAAGACTCCACAGCTTACAGGGAGCATTGCTGCACACCTCTACGTGCCCCTGGCACTGCAGGGAGACCCACTAGTGAGCCAGCACCCTTTCCCAAGCCCTCTGCTGAGTCCACTGGAGATCTGCAGGCTGCTTCCCCCCCACAGCCACCTCCTCCAGGCCACTGGCCTCTGATCCAAGAGGCAGGTGGCGGCTGCACTCTCCCTCTACGTGCCACCACCAGACCCCCTCCTGACAGCCAGCTCTGCCCCCTCCCGGCAGATGAAGACACCGGATGACACCAGTCCTTCTGGTTTCCTGCCTCCAACCCTGGGGCAGGCGTTGTGAGCAGGCGTTCCTCCTCCTGCCCCTCAAGCTGTTACCCTCCTCCCCTGGTGTCCACCATGCAGCTCACCTGTGTTAGAGGGAGTGAAGCCAGGCAGGGAGGGGCTGTTGAGGCCCGGTAACAGAACCGGAGGGATGCCCTGGAGGGCAGGGTAGGCAGCAGGAAGGTTGAGTGCCTGCAGAGGGGGGCTGTCAAAGATGCCTTGCTGCTGCACCGCCAGGCCGAGAACCTCGTTGGCCTTCTTGATCCGGTCCAGCTCCTGCTGAGCCATCAGCTGGCGGACAGTTGCCGGGTCAAAGTACTCTTTCTCTTTGTCCAGCTGGCTTCCGATGGTGTCCTTCACTTTGGAGATGTGCTGCTGAGAGAAGATATGGTCACGTACAGATAGGCGAGCACTGTACTTGATGCCACACAAAGTGCACTCCGTTTTGGGTCCCTCGTAGCTGGTCTGGTTGATGCCAAAGTGCTTGGCCATGCTGAGCTTGGACTTCTTCTCCTTGGCTCGGGCGTTCTGGAACCAGACCTGGACCACCCTCTTTGGCAGCCCAATATCGTTGCCCAGAACCTCACACTCCAGCATGGTGGGTGTCCTGTAGTCATTGAAGCAGGATTTTAGGACCTTCAGCTGGAGGTTCGTCATCTGAGTGCGAAAGCGCTTCTGGCCCGGCCGATCCCCGTCTGCAGACTTGCCTGCAGAGCCACTGGTGCCGGGGCTGGGAGAGCACGGGTCAGCCAGGCTGGAGGTCTCACTGTAGTCCACGGTGCCCTCGTTGTCGTAGTCCTTGCTGTAGAAGCTGGGAGCTGGGCTGACCAGGCCGGAAGACAGCCGGTCTTCGTACTCAGACATGGCCATCATGGCAGCCTTGGTCAGACCCTCGCTGGGCCCCGGCAAGCATTTGGCTTCAGTGGCGAGCCCAGCGGCACCCTCGTTGTCTGCGGTGCCCTCATCGCCGGTTGTGGTGTCTGTGATGGCTGTGTTAACAGAGGAGCAGTCGTCGTTGTCTAGCTTTGCTTGGTCAAAGCTGAGGTTGACAGATGACAGGGATGGGCTCTCAAAGTCCTCCATCCCTTCTACTTTGATGGACGATGGACTCAGTAGAGTGTGAGGCGAGAGCTCCAGAGACTTGCTCACGGGCGAGAGGGCCTGGCTGTCACTGGTGATGGGGGCCAGGTGGGAAAAGCCTGTTCCCTCAAAGATGTCGGCCTTCATTTGGAGCCCTCCATCGCAGTCCAAAAGCATCGCCGACAAGGTCAGGTTGTAGCCTGCCCGCTTTGCTTCGTGCCAGTGACGGGATCGGATGTGTGCCTCAAGGGCAGTTTTCGCCTTGAAGAGTGCCCGGCAGAAGGGGCACCGCCGGTGGGCTTGGGCAGGCCCCACAGCCCTGAACTGCCCCTTCCGCTCCCGTGCTCGTGTGTTCTGGAACCAGACCTGCACGACGCGTTTCTTCAAGCCCACCTCATGGGCAATGTGGTCCAGCATCTTGCGGGTGGGGTTTGAGTCCAGCAGGTACTTCTGGTACAGGACCTCCAGCTGTTCCGGCGTGATGGTGGTACGAAGGCGCTTGTCCCGCTGCGGCTCTTCCCCACCCGTGCTGCTGTCGTTCTCCCCAGGGCTTGCGCCGGCCTTCTCCTCCAGCTTCCTCTTCAGGGTGCTCATGGTGGGCGTCGGGGTGGAGGGCGAAGTGGCGGAGCTCATGGGCAGCTGGGGGAGTGCCCCAGACAGGAGCTGGCTGGCCAGCAGGGGGTTGCTGGGGTCAAAGAGCATGAAAGGCATGTCGAGGGTCCTGTCCAGGAACTGCGGGTGGATGAACTGGGTCTGGGCACTCAGGAAGTGCAGCTGCTGATGCTCTTGCCAGTGTTCGAAGGAGGGAAAGGCCAGCTTGCACTGATCACACTGGTAGGGGATTAGCTGAGGAGGCAAGTTTGCGAGCTGCTGGGGAGTGGACGTGTGGAGGGGCTTGAGGGGCGGTAGGTGAGAGAGCTGGGAGGGGCTCGGACTCGACTGTGAGAGGAGACAGGGGGAAGGCTGGGCTGGCTGCTGCAGGACCGGAGGGGAGGGCTTGGGGTGGTGGGCGGAGCCAGCCTGCTGCTCGCCGTGGTCGTCTTGCTGCGGCAGCTGAGGCACCTCCTGCTTTGGTTGCACTTGCTTCTCGGGGGTTTGGTTTTGCTGCGTACTTGGAGGTTCAGGTTGCTTTGGTTTCTCATCTGTAGCTTCTGCTTTAGAAGTGTAGGCAGAGGAAGAGTCATCTGCCTCAGGGGCCATCAGTGGCAGGAAAGCCGAGGAGGAAGAGGCGGCATTTGCGGAAGAGGTGGGGGTGCTGTACACCTGCGAAGGCATTGGGGTGCTGCAGGAGGAACTGGTTGGGGTCAGGAGCTCCGCTGCGTCCATGGAGTCCTCGTTCTGGCTGTCGTCCTGCCCCTCTTCATCCTCATCCTTGTAGCACAGCTTCTTCTGATGCTTGATGAGGTCAAAGATGCGCTGAAAGACGAGGCTGCACTTCTTGCACTGGTAGCTGAGGCTGCTGGTCCGAATGTACCGGTCGTTGGTGAGCTCCCGTCTCTCCCCATCTTTGCCTTCTCCTTGGTTCTCATAGTTCTTCCGGGCCTTCTGGCGGGCATTCTGGAACCACACCACGATCACGCGGGTCGGGAGGTTCAGCAGATTGGAGAGCTGTTCAAACTCATCGTCCTTGGGGTAGGCGTTGGCATCGAAGAAGTCCTGCAGGACCCGGAGCTGGTAGTCCGTGAAGCGAGTCCTGGAGGACCGCTTGCTCCCCCAGTACTCGTGCTTCTGGGGCTCCGGTGAGGGCGGCCGGGAGTCCACCTTCAGGTCCTCCAGGCTGGTGATGGGAGGGTTGCTGAAGTTGTAGGGAGAGTCCTTGTTGCGCTGGCGCTCCTTGAACAGCGTGTTCCTGAACCAGTGCTTGATCACCTTCTGGGGCAGGCCCGACTTGTCCGCCATCTCCTTGATCTGCTCCTCGCTGGGGGAATTGTTGATGTCAAAGTACTGCCGCAGGACACGCAGCTGGTCGTCAGTGATGCGCGTGCGCGGCCTCTTGCTCTGCTGCTGCTGCTGCAGGAGGCCAGGGTTCAGCTGGTGCTGGTAGAGCTGGGCCAGGTCCGCGGGCAGGGGGTCGACGGGCCCCAGCTGGGGAGGCAGCTGGGCGGGCAGGGTCTGCAGGGGCATGGTCTGCATCATGAGGGGGGAGAAGAGGGGCAGCTCCATCGGCACGGACAGCTGCGTGAGGGGCAGGGACGGCTGGGCCGGGGCCAGGGTAGGAGAGGAGATGGGCGGGGCGGGGGCGGAGGTGGGGATGGGCGGGGCGGGAGCCTGCTGTGGGGGGGCGGGGGGTGGGGGAGGTGGGGGCGGAGGGGGCGGGGGCGGCTCCGGGGTCTGCGGCCGCAGCGGGTACAGCTTGTCGTAGTGCTCGCGGTACTGCTTGGCAAACTTCTCCAGCTGCTTGAAGGGGAAGTAATGCTGATGGACGTGCTCCTGGTGGCTCTTCAGGATGAGGACGTTGGAGAAGAGCTTGCTGCAGGAGGAGCACTCCAGCTTCTCCACACCGTCCCCTTGCTCCGGCTTCCCCGCCTTCTTCTGCACCTTCTGCTTGTTCTCGTTGTACTGGATGACCAGCTCAAAGCCAAAGTTCTCCAGCAAGGCTTTTGTGGCGTTCCCTCGCGCGTCGGACGCAATGCGGGGCGGGGGCAGCAACGGTTCCGCCGGGCCCCCTGCTCCCGGGTCGGGCTTGTCCTTGGGCTTGGGGGGTTGGGCGGGGGGAGGTCCTGGGAGGGAGGGCCGCCGTCCCCCTTCTCGGAGCTCTCCTGCTCCCCCCTCTGGCCGTCCTTCTCCTTGTCCTTGACCGCAGACTTGGCTTTCTTGTCTGGCAGCTGGCTGTGCTGCACGAGGAGACAGTGGGGGGTGGGCAGCTGCCCCGGGGGGTGGCTGGGCTGGGGGAGCTGCAACTTCAAGTCGTCCAAGAGGCCGGGCCCCGTCCCCGTCAGCGTCAGGGTGCCGCTGGTCATGGGCAAGCTCACCTCCGGGTTCAGCTGGAACTCCGCGCTGGGAATGTAGAAGGGGAAGAGGAGGTGCTGCTGCTGCTGGAGCTGCAGGAGGGTCTCTGTGGTCATGGGGAAGTGCGGCAGGAGGGCCGGGCTGAAGAGCTGGGACTGCAGGAGGGCAGCCTGCTGCTGCAGCTCTTGCTGGAACTGGGCCTGCGCCTGCGCCTGGGCCTGCGCCAAGTTGTGTGCTTGCTGCTGCTGCTGCTGCTGCTGCTGCTGGCGGGAGGCAATCATGTCAGCGAGTTTCTTGCGGTGGACCTCTTTGGGCTCAGAAGGGCTCGAAGCAGCTGCCGGGGCGCTACTGGTGCTGCTGAGGGGCGTGTGCAGGGGCGGGATCCCCGCGTTCTCACAGGAGGCCTGGCCGAGGAGGCTGGAGGCGGGAGCTGTGCCGGCGGCGTGGGCGCTGGCCACGGTGACAGCGGTGGGCGCACTGCTTGTGCTGAGAGGGCTGGGCGTGGAGGGGCCCAAGGAGGGGACACCGCTGCCCCCGCCCCTCCACCGCTGCCACCCCCCCACCGGCCGCTTCCAGCTTGGCCGCGCGCGCCTTGGTCTGGTGCAAGACGGACCTCATGTGGATCTCCAGGGTGGAGCTCTGGCTGTACGCCACGCCGCAGGTGTTGCACTTGAAGGGCTTGCTGTCCGGGCTGCTGGTGGGCTCCTGCTGGCCGGTGGGGGACTCCTGGAGGGCACGCTTCAGCTTGTGCAGGTGGGACACCGAATTGTAATGGACCAAAAGGATGTTCTTCTGGGTGAAGGACTCTTTGCAAACGGTGCACTTGTAGGGACGGGACGGGTCCAGGAACTTCTCCATCGTGAAGTTTGGGCCTTTCCGGAATGGGAGAGCCCGCTTCGGTTCAGACCCAAAGTCCTCCTGCACAGACCCAGAGTCGCTCCCCGTGGGGCTCTGCTTGTCTTCCAAGTCGCTCTCCTCCTCTTTGTCTTCCTCCCCCAGGAGGGTGTGGTCTTCTGCCAGGGAGGGGTCACCCATGGCAAGAAGGTCTCCGTTGACGAGGAGCCCACTGTACAGCTGCTGGATGTCGGCCTCGCTCAGGTCCAGGTGGCTCGTCTCCAGGTGCTTCTTGAGGGCCTGGAAAGTGCGGAAGCTGCGCTGGCAAAGGCAGCACATGGTGGCCGCACGGATCACGTGGTACTGGGAGTGCAGCTGCAGCTTCTCGACCGTCTTGAAGGCCAGACTGCACTGATTGCAGCGGTACTTGTACACGTGCCGGTCCGAGACGGGCAGCTGCGGCCGCTTGGTGTGGGCCTCACTGAAGTGTGCCTGGAGAGCAGCGGAGGTCTTGAACCCTTGGCTGCAGCCCTTCTTCCAGCAGAAAAGCCCAGCGTCCTCTCTGGCAGCAGCCGGGCCGGTCAGGACAGGCTTCGGCTCTCCCCTGGACTCCATGTGCTCTGTGGGCAGCGGGCCTTTCCCAGGGTCCTCGGGGGCTCTGTGGAGGTGGAAAGAGAGGGGAGACAAGGAGGCCACCGAGCGTTCAGCCTCGCTTTCGCTCAGACAACTTGAGGTTCCCCACTGCAGTCCTCCCGCCCCCCGCCCCCGGTTATTCTCCAACACATCCAGAAGCCAACTCCCTGTCCCGTGACAGACACTTCCTTCCGGCTTCCATCTCCCCCTCCCCTGCCCTCCCCTGACTTTCAGCCCCCCCACCCCCCGGCCGCGCTGGGACAGTTCCTCGTCACCTCCTTTCATTCTTCCCAGGCTGCCCATGGGCTTTGCAGCAGGTGTGAACAAGATGCAATTTAACGTGCTGAGTTCAACATCAGGGTAACAAGAATGAGGAACACCCCTTACTGGGTGGGGGATACACTTCTGGGTAGCAGTGTGTGTGTGTGAACAAGACCTTGGGGTATGGGTGGACGGAAAGTTAAATATGAGCAGCCAGTGTGATGCGGTGACCAAAAAGGCTAATGTGACCTTGGGGTGTATCAGCAGAGGCATCACATCCTAATCGCAAGAAGCCACAGTCCCCCCTGTACACGGCATTGGTCAGGCCGCACCTGGAGTCCCGGGAGCAGTTCTGGAGGCCTCCCTTCCAAAAGGACGTGGCCAGAATGGAGCCGGTGCAGAGAGGAGAGCGACGGGGATGACCGAGGGGGCCTGGAGACCAGGGAGCCCTGGGAGGAAAGACCCTGAGGGACTCCCTGGGAGAGTTCCATCTGGAGAAGAGGGGGCTGAGTGGGGGGGGGACACACACACACAGGATTGCCCTCCTGAAGCCTCTGGAGAAGGGCTGTGCCACTTAAGAGGAGGGGGAGGAGCTGTTCCTGCCGGCAGCAGAGGAGAGGACTCGCAAGAATGGGCTTAAACGAAGGGCAGGAAGGAAAACCATTTTGACAGTGAGAATCAGCTGCCTGGGGAGGTGGTGAGCTCCCCCTCCCTGGCCGTCTCTAAGCAGCGGCTGGACAAACGCTGGCCAGGGGCGCTCACTCCAGGCTGGTCCTGCACTGGGCAGGGGGCCGGACTAGGTGGCCTGCGTGGCCCCCCCCTTCCAAGGCCGTGGTGCTGTCATTCTCCTCTGCTTGTCACCTGCACCCCAGGAAGGAGGGACTCCGTAGTAGCCCAGAGCACACAGAGTCCTGCAACACATCAGCCGTGCTGCCATTCAGGTTACATCACTGGGGTGGGTGGGTGGGCGGGGGGAGCCCCCGAAGCCCCCGAAGCCCCCAGCAGCCTTGAATCGGACCCTCAGGGGACTGACCGGGCAGCCTGGCCACTTCCTCCACGCTGGCATTCCCGTCTCTGTCTGGGGGAGCAGCTGGGAGGAACATGCTGCTGGGCATCATCACCTCCGGCGTGGTCACCTGCGGGTGTCGAGGAGAGAAGAAGGGACACACGGAAACAGCTCAGTTTAGCAGCAGCAGCAGAACGCTCAGGCATCCCCCTTCCGCCCTCTCTGCAGATCAGCCTTTAGTAGACACAACTCAAATCAGCAAGGAATGTTTTAGACACGAGCAGCAGCCGACTCTTAAATAATTATATTGGGAGTACTTTTTCTTCACGCTCAGTTCAGGTGCTGATCACTGATCATGTTTTGGCCTGAGGTTCTTATGCAGCCAATTAGGCAGGAGAGCTGAAAGCCACAGAGAGTGGCCCTTCACTAAACCCTCTCCAGGAAACCACGTGGGCTGCCTTTCTCCACACTTCCCCCAGTTCTGTAATATTCTTTTTGAGATAGGGTGACCAAAACGGCACACATTTCTCCAAATCAGGCCTCACCACAGCTTTATACAAGGGCATAACTATATTGGTCATTTTAGTTTCAATTCCTTTCCTAACAACTCAGCATGGAGTTTGCCTTTTCACCACTGCCATACACAGGGGGTTAACATTTTTATCAAGCTTTCCATTAGAACCCCAAGATCTGTTTTCCTCCTGGTCTCAACCAGTTCAGAATCCATCAGCGTATATTTAAAATTAGGATCTTCTTGTTCCATCAGAACATGAGAGAAGCCACTGTTGGCTCAGGCCAATGGCCCATCCAGTCCAACACTCGGCCACACAGTGGCCAAAAATACCAGGTGCCCTCAGGAGGTCCAGCAGCGGGGCCAGGAGGACACGAGAAGCCCCCCCCATTGTTGCCCCCCCAAGCACCAAGGATACAGAGCATCCCTTGCCCCAGACCGAGAGTCCCTATCTGTACCTTGTGGCTAAGAGCCACTGATGGACCTCTGCATCACTTTACTCTTATGAACACTGGACATTTTGTACATTGTTATCCACTTACCCAATTTAGCTAGATTCTCCTGCAGCTCTTTGCAATCTACTCTGGTTTCCACCATTTGGAATATTTTGACATCCTCTGCAAACTTGGCCACTACGCAGCTCAGCTCCAACTCCAGATCATTGATGAGAAAAACAAATAGCACCGGTCCCACTATCAATCCCTGTGGTGCCCCATGGCTCGTTCCTCTCCACTGTGGGAACCGTCCATATGTTCTTGCTATTGCCTGTCACTTAATCCATAAGATGACCTGTCCTCTTATCCCATGATAGCTAAGCTTCCTCAGGAGTTTTTGGTACCCTGTTTAAACCCTTTTACAAATGTAAGGCTATACTGCTGATTGGATTACCATTCTCTACATGGGTTATCAACCTGCTCAAAGAACTTCAAGAAGTTAGTGAGGCAGGACTTCCCCTTGCAAAAGCCATGCTGATTTGCCCTCAGCAGGCTTTGTCCCTCAATATACTTTATAATTCTCTCTTTAATAACAGTTTATATTAATTTATCTGGACCAGACATTAGGCTACCTGGTCTGTAATTCCCTTGATCCTTTCTGGACCCCTTTTTAAAAACCATGGTGATATTTGCTACTTTTAAGTCATCGGGCACAGAGGCAAGTTTCAGCTATGAGTTATATGCTTGTTAGTAGATCAACAATTTTACACCTGAGTTCTTTAAGAACCCTCAGGTGTATGCCATCTGGACCTGCAGACGTATTCATCTTCAGTTTGCTAGTAGTCCTAGAACTTTATCTCTTTACCTCAACTTGACCCAATTCTTCAGACACCCTTCCCCCCAAAACAGAAGCTCCAAAGTGGGTATGTGCCCCACAGTGAGAATGAATGCAAAGAAGCCATCCTGTTTCCCTCCCTGCCATTTCCCCGCCTCCCTTAAGCAATTCTTTCATTCCTCGGTTATCCAGCAGACCAACTGTCCTCTAGCTGGTTTCCTGTTCCTGATACAGTTGAAGAAATGCTAATTGTCTGCTTTAATGTTTTGAGCAAGCTGCTTGCAAAATCCTCTTTTATCTCTCCAGACTGTCAGTTTACAATTGTTTTGCAAGAATCTGTGCTCCTTTCAGAAAACCCTTCCACTGTTTAAAAGAAGCTCTCTCTTTTCTTTTCTTTTTTGCCTTCTATGGCTTCCTTGATTTAAGCCGTTAACCCCACAGGCATCCCTTTAGACTTTGTGTTATCTTTTCTGTTTTGAGGTATGCATTCTATCTGGGCCTCAAGCAGTGCAGTTTAAATAGTTTCCACACCTCCTGGAGGGATTTGACTCTCTTGAGTTTCACTGTCAGCTCTGACATCTGGTCCTCTCTCTGACCGGGTGCTCCAATGCACAGAAGTTTATGACCCCTCAAAACCTAGTTTCTACAACATGACTTGAGCACACATTGGCCCAGGAAAGCATCTGGACATCCAACACACATTTTTCAGAGGCCTGCCAACATTGCCAGAGGATGGCTGGAGCCAGGAACCAAGCCGAGAGCGAGAGGGGGTGGGGGATGTGCAGAGGAGGCACCGTGTGTCCGAGTGGGAGGAGGAGGACCTGGGAGACCCCACCCTGCCACTAGAAATAGTTCACTCGCTCACTGACCCAACTGCCAGGGTCACTGTGAGGATGAAATGAGGAAGAGAGCGCCACAAACGCCACCTTAAGCTCCTGGACGGGCAGGCAGCTTATGGGCACACTCAGTCCCGCGGGTGCCAGGAGAAATGGGAGCAGGACGGGTGCCGGGGTGTGTCCGTGTGTGTCCACACACGCCACGCAGGCAGCCTCGCTCGTTCACGGAGCCAGCTGAACTGAGGGGGTGCGCGTGGGGTGAAGGAACCAGGCAGACAAAAGCAAGCAGCCATTTCGCTGCAAGTGGAAACCTCACTGACGGCCCAGGATGCCACCGCAGCAGAGGAAGCAAGTTTGCAGAGGATGTCAAAATATTCCAAATGGTAGAAACCAGAGTAGATTGCAAAGAGCTGCAGGAGAATCTAGCTAAATTGGGTAAGTGGATAAAAATGTACAAAATGTCCAGTGTTCATAAGAGTAAAGTGATGCAGCCTGTCGTCGTGCCCTTCTACACAATGAGCACAACCCAAAAAAGGGGAGGAAAACACAACCTGGCACGGGAAAGGTAACCAAAAAGGCTGGAACAAAGAAAGTAAAAAATAACGATGCACGTAGTGCAAATGTACAAGTTATGGTATATAATTTAACAACACACATTCAGAAGTGCTAAAATATCATTTAAAAGCAACAGTCCTCTGGTTCAGCTTATGAACACCTAATCCCAATATAAAGACAAATGTCCATTCATATAAATACAGGTTTAAAAGTACACATTGTCTCCATATACAAGAACCAATACCAAATCTGTTTCAGCATCAGGGTTTCCTCAGTGGTGTAAATCAAAGACATGCGTAAAACCAATCATGTGCAGAATATGGACTCACTCCCACTGCGCCGTTCACCTGTGGAGTAAGTGGTGTCAAATGTTCTCGTGATCCAACATGAGCATTAGTTGCTGTAGATTTCCCGGGTTGTGCTGTCGTGGTCTTGGAACACAAGCAACTCATCAAGTTGTAAAATATTGCCTTTGCCCACGGAGCTTTCTTATTTACTTATTTGTTAAATTTATATACTGCCCTCCCCCCCCCCCCCCGATTGGGGCTCAGAGCAGTTAACAACAAGTTATAAACACAATCACAAACATATCACAATTTAAAAACAGCAATAACAACAACAGTAATCAAACTAGACAGATGGCGGCCTGCCAGGCTGATGGGAAACCATCGCGGCCCTCAGCCACGGGTCTGGCGGGACATCTCTCTCTAACAGGCCCTGCAGGGCGGCATGAGGCCCCCCGGGGCCTGGGCGTCATTCGGCAGAGAGTCCCACCAGGCTCTGGTTGAGGGCGGCCGGACATCCTCTGGGCCAGGGATCACCAGGAGGGTCTTCTCATCTCCAGAGTGTCATGCCCTTCTAGGGGTATATAAGGAGAGGCAGTCCGCTGGTCTCAGACCATTCAGGTCTTTGGAAGTCAGTACCAAAACCTCGGGCCTGATCCAGTACTCACCTTGGAGCCAGTGCAGCGGACAAAGCACTGGCTGGATACGTGCTGTTGATGGGGCCCTGGAAAGGACCCACGCCGCTGCTTTCTGGACAAGCTGTAATTTCTGGGTCAGTCTCAAGAGCAGCCCTACATAGAGTGTACTGCAGTAGTCTAGCCTGGAGGAGACCGTTGCATGGATTATTGTGGGCAAGTCGGGGGGGGGGGTAGGAAGGGCTCCAGTAGTTGCCTGATTTGGTGCAACTGGAGAAACGCCAGCCTGGCAACATTTGTGACCTGGGCCTCCATAGAGCTTTTGGCAGTTGGCACCATGGTTAGAGGTACACCGTCAAGAGTCGGGAGTTGGCACCCCAATCCCACACCCCCTCCACCCGGCCAAAGAACCTCCATCTTTGAAGGATTCCATTTCAGCCAGCTCTGCTTCAACCAGCCAGCTATGGCCTCTAGGCCTTTGGCCAAAATAGATGGGGCGGTATCCAGTCAGCCATCCATCAGCAGATACGGCTGGGTGACATCAGCGTATTGGTGACAATCCAGCCCCAAACCCTGTGCCAGCTGGGCAAGGAGGCACATATAGATATTAAATACCACCGGAGAGAGGATTGCCCCTTGAGGGACCCCACATACCAGGGAGTGTTGGGGCAAAACCTTCCCTCAGTCTGGGGCAAGTGACGCTTTGTATTCTTGGTGCTTGGGGGGGGGTTTCAACAGTGGGAGGGCTTCTAGTGTCCTGGCCCCCCTGCTGGACCTCCTGATGGCCCCTGGTGCTTTTGGCCACTGTGTGACACAGAGTGTTGGGCTGGATGGGCCATTGGCCTGATCCAGCATTGGCTTCTCTTATGTTCTTATGTTCACCCTCTGTCCCTGACTGTGGAGGAATGAGGTAAGCCGTTTCAAGGCTACACCATGAATTCCTACGTTGGCGAGGTGGTGGGTCAACAGATGACAGTCGACTGTGCCTAACGCCGCTGTCACATCTAATAATGGCAGCAGCGCTGACCTGCCCCAATCCAGCTGCCTGCGAAGATCGTCCAATCTGAAATGCTCAAAGCTTCAATGGAGTGCTCAGGTACAACCACATACCTGCCCCACAGGCGAGTATCTTGAGGTAAATGTAGTGGACAGTTGTCTTTATACTGGGATTAGGTACTTATAGGCTGATCCATAGGACTGCTTTTTTAAAAGGATATTTTAGCACTTCTGGATGTATTATTACATTCTGTACAATATTTTGTACACTTGCATGACATGCAAAGTTATTTTTTTACTTTCTTTTTCTTTGTTCCAACCTTTTTGTTCACCATTCCACAAAATGCCACAAAAGAGAGGCCACGCTTGGAGTCCCCGCCTGGTTCTTGCTGCCTCTTCACCAGAAGGAGCCCTCGCGAAGGAGGGAAAGGCCCAGGAAAGGGCCTGCCGAGGGCTCTGTCGGGTTCGGGCAAAGCGGCAGCCAAGAGGGACTTGTGGCACAAAGCCTGGCGCCCGGCGCGGAGAGAGAACACCGCCTCTCGCGGAATGCGGCGACTGATGGCCACAGGCTCAGCACTGGCAGAGGAGAGGGTTCCTTCACACGGCAGTGCACACGGAGCATGAATTCAATGCCACACAACATGCTGGTGGCTGCTACCAGAGATGGCCTTTCTGAAGCCCAGGATGGCAGCTCAGAAAGACAGTCAGCCAAACGAAGCGAACCAGAGGTAGTCGGGCTCTCTGAGCACCAGCGGCGGCTGGACGCTGAAGGGCCCCCCCCACCTCCACATGCTGCCTGGGAGCTCCCCGCAAGCACCTCGTCTGCTGCTGCTGCTCAAAACCAGACCCCGGGCGGAAAGGGCCCCCACTCTGACCCTCAGGAGCCCGGGCAAAGCAAGAAGCTCACCAAGTGCCAACCGGGCCTCCGGCTGCCATGGAGTGGAGGGGGGAGGGCCCTCTGGGATGTTAGGTTTCTTTTCTCGGTGTCTTTAGTGTTTCTTTACCTCTGTGACAAGAGCGTCTGGGCCTTGGTGTCTAGCACCAGCTTTCTCTTGGGAAAATGGACCTGTTCACCCGGCGGGCTTTTACCTATTCTTTGATTGGCTCCTGGCCATCGGGGGACCCCCGTGAGTTGTGCATATCTGCTTGCTTCGCGCGCTTATTGCCAGTTCTAACACGGGAACTGTAAAGATAACCTGCATACTTCAATGTCTCGATAAACTTCACTTCTTTGCAAGGAAGTTGCTGGGAACTGATTGCTGCAGGAGTCCGACAGCCAGGGCCCCGGAGAAGGCAAGAGGAACCGGACCCCAGGGATGCTTCCAGGGGAATTCCCACACAGAAGGCTCCCTTCAAGGGAGGCCTCCCATACAGAGAAGGCAGCCCCCTCCTCTTGGGGCGGGACGGGACGGGACCCGGAAGCCTCCCCCCCATCTCCTTTCCTTCACTGTCCCCTCAGGCAGAGGGCTGGAGAGGTGAATGCACTGGGAGGCCGTAGCGGGGAAACTGGGACAAGCAAGCACCCCTCCCTGTACCGCTCTGGAGGGCAAGGGCTTCCTTTGCCTCTGCAGAAAGGAGAAACATAAACCACAAGAAAGATGTTCCTGACAAGGAGACAAGAGCGTAGAAAAAGAGCAAGATCGCCTAACCCCCGAGCAGCACCGTCTGGCAAAGGACGAGTGGCCTTTTCCCAGAAATCCGAGGCGACAGCCATCCCCACATAGACCCACGGCAATGGCTGCTCAGTAATTGTTTTTCATACACTTTAATTAGAAAAACTCAGATGGCTACCAATAATAATGGAAAGAGAGGCTTTTGCACTTGAAAGGTTGAAGTCAATCAAGTGTGAATGACGGCAAAAGCAAGAGAGAGAGAGAGAGAGAGAGAGAGAGAGAGCGCCATTCATCAGGCGTCTGTTGTCTTGCTGCGTCTTTAATCATAATTCCTGATTGGGATTCAAGAAGGCAGAAAGCAGCCCGTCTTTGTCTTCCTTCACCTCCCGTCAATTAACTCTCCCTGAAATATAATCATCAGCCTCACGTGCTTCTCTGCATCTCAATCTGCAGCGCCAAAGCAACAGGTCCACCCGCCCGCCCCCGCCCCCTCTCCTGCCTGCCTGCCGGACGTGGCCCAAGCTCAGCCGTTGGCTCAAGCCTCGGACGTGGGGACGGGTAGCTGGTGGGGAGCCCAGGGAACTAGAGACCAATGATTCCCTCCCCCAATGGGCAGCACGCCCAGCTGGGGCCCAGGTCAGCTCCCTCAAGGACAGCAGCTGCAAGTCAGATGGCGGGGCGTCCCGCTGCACCGGAAAGGCGTCTCCAGAGCAAGCCAGGGGCCCAAAGATCAAGTGTCCCACTTAAAGGACCAGGCCTGGGGGTCAAGGAATTGAGCCGGCCCTGACTGAGGCCAGCCTGCATCTCTTCCTTTTGCTGCCCCCCCCCGGCCACCCCAGGGCTCCAAACCACCCCCTGCACTGGGGAGCAGCCCCTGGCCCAAAGCCCGCCCCCCCCCCAGCCAGCCGCTTCCGTTTCCTGCCTCCACGAGACCCCTCCGCTGGCCCGGCCTCCCGCGCCACCCCCACCCCCCTCCCCAGATCGCTGAAATCTAATTGGCCCAAAATGAAATCTTCAGTGCGAGAGAGAGGGAGAGAGAGAGAGAGAGAGTCTGAGGAGGCGCATTAACATCTCCCCTGTCCCTGCAAGGGGGAGGGGACGGTTCCAGAGCCAGACAAAAGAGGCCATTTCCATTACAAAGGCAGGGGAGAGAAGAGAGGGGGAGAGGGGGAGAGGGAGACAGCGCGGGCGGGCGGGCGGGCAGGCGGGCGCACCGTGTGCCGGAGAGAAAAGCTTCATTAGGCCCAGAGAGGCAGAGCGATGGCACCGTACCAAGGTCACTCCTAATTTAGACCGTCTAATTGGCAAACATGGCTCCAAAGGGCTATCATCTCACAGGGCTCAGAATTAATGAAGGCCGATGATTTTCATTACCTTCATCCGAGATGGGGAATGAGAGGGGCTGGGGGGCCGGGGGGAGCGGAGCGGAGCAGAGCAGAGCAGAGCGACGGCAGGAGGGAGACGGAGGGTGGGCCACGGGGTGTCCTGCCAGCAGGGGAGACGGGCAGGGAGGCAGAGCACCGTCCTTGCCAGGGCACCCAAAGGCCTGGAGCCGCTCCTGCCAACGGGCCTCCCAACACAGGGCCGCCCAAGGGGGAGGGAGCAGCCTTTGGGGGCCCGAGTGAAGCATCCCTCTCCGCCCCCCCCAGCCCGGGGACCCCGACACCCACAGCAGACCGGGACTTGGGCTGGCAGGAGCCAGCTCTGGCCCACGGGGCCGTGGCGTACACCAGCAAAGAGCTGTTCCCATGGCGACAAGCAGATTCAACCGGGCAGGTTTCCGCAAGGCACCGGAAAAGGTGGTGTGACGATCAGACGCCTTCCCCAGAGCCAGCATGGCCCGGCCCTGGCCCTGGCCCGCCCGCGGCCCTCAGAAGGGTTCCGCCCCCAGGGCTCTGTTTCCCGGGCCACGGCCTGTGGACTGGGCCACGCTCCCACGGCAGGGGCGCCCCCGCCCTCCCGCCCTCCCGGCTGGTACAGTCACCTCCCTCTCAAGGAGGCCTCAGCAGCCCCCTCCTGCTCGGCGAAAGCGGGACACAGAGAAGGAAAGTCAGCCGCCGCCCAGGGACTCACCGTCAAGATGAGCTTCTCGACACAGTCGGGGGAGACGCTGTGCAGGTGGGTGAGGTGCAGCTGCAGGTGGATCTTGTTGCTGAGCATGTCCTGGCAGAGAGGGCACCGGAGCATGGGCTGGACGGAGTGCTGCGTCATGGCATGGACCCGCAGCCGGTTCACGTCGGGGTTGCTGTATTTGCAGTAGGGGCACTGATACGTCTGGGGAGGGAAAGGGAGAACCACACTCTGAGGGGCGACGGAGAGCCTCCCGGAACCCTTCTCATCCGTCCGGACTCCGGAGAAGAGGCACTTTCTCCCCCCCACTCTGAGCCCTCTGGAAGGGGGGTGGGGGGAGTGGGGCATGACTGGATCGAGGGAATAAAAGAAACGTCAGCCCAGGCAAGGCCGAGTCAGCAAGGCCGGTGGGCTGGGTGGCGGGCTGGAGAAGTGCCCGTCTCTGCATGGGTCCTGCTTCACAGGTAGGGGGGCCCCGGGTTCTTAGGGGGCAGCTGCCGTGGCTCCCTGGACAGGGCCCCCGCGGGGAGATCTTGCCACTGTCATTCCTGCCCCGGTGTCCCCTAAACTAGACTACTGCGATGCACTCGCTGTGCCGCCATCCTTGAAGATAGTTCAGACGCTGCGGGCAGGAGGGGCTCCCAGGGCTGGCACGCTGACGGGGACGGGCTGGTGGTGAGAGAGCCGGGCACGCCTCCCGGGGGCCTCCGCCTGCATTCCAGTTTGGCTTCCATGCGCTGCTTCGGGCACCACCCGAGACTGGAGCACCTGCCTGATGCCGCAGCCCCTCCCCTTCGGGGCTCAAGCCCCCCGTGAGGCACCTCCCCCCCACCCCCGGGAGGCCAGGCGGTCAGCCAGCAGGGCTGGGGCCTTCTTCCTGGTGGTCCCAGAGTGACAAGACACGGCAGCGGAGGAATCCGCCCTGGTCCCTTTCCAGACACACGTGGACACCTTTTCTGCCATCAGACACCTGGAACTTACTTGGGAGTTTCCAGCCATTCCTGTTTGTTTGTCTGCTTGTCTGTTTCCAGGGCTGCGTAAACTGCCTTGCCAAGGTGTTTGCTGAAGGGCCCCCTGGAGCCAGGGTCCCTCCAGGCCTCCCGGCAGCTGGGCGCCTCCCCTCCCTGAGACAGCAAGACTCAAGCTGCCCAGGACTCTCTGACCTTCCTGAGGCCCTGCCGCCCTTTCCACGCTTCTCCAGCACAGCCAGCTGCACCAGGCGCTGCCCTGGAGAGAACGGGTGGGCCGGGAGCCTGGGGGAGCACAGCCACCCTCACGCCTGACCTGCTCTGGCTTGCTCTCCTCTGACGCCTGCAGCCATTTGGCGCCGCCGCCGCTGGGTGATTCCGACCCCCTGGGACACGAAAGGCTGCGGGACGGTGCCGGGGCCTCCGCCAGCTCCTTCTCCGCCTGGGCCGCTGGTGCTGCAGAAGGGAGGGGGGAAAGAAGCAGTCAGTGCCCTGCCCTGCCCCGGGACAGTCTGGGCGGCAGCAACCAGGCCCTCCACTCCACAATGATGCACCACGGAATCCTGCCCAGAGCGGGGTGCCCAGAGCGCATCACGCGGAGAAGAGGCGTGGGGAAACGCCCCCCCCATTCCACGGGCCAAGGGGGGGCGGAGAATTCCTCACCCCAAGCAAGCCAACCAACCCAGAGGGCAAGAGGGTCTCTCTCAGGGCAAGCCCAAATGTCCCCCGGCAAACATCTGAAGCACAAACAAGAGGCTGGGGAGGAGGAGACGGGTGCTTGCACCAGTGCGCACACAGTCCCATGAAAGATCCTCAAAAGCACACTTTTCAGCAGCTGCAACCGGCACCTTCTTTGGTGCATAACACACACACACACACACCCTGTGCTTCTAACTGAGTATCGGGAACATCACATGAGCTAACCCTGGTACTCCCCCCTCCCTCAGTTGAACCAGGGACTGTCTTTAGGCCAATCACACCCTCTCCGTCCCGCCTACCCTGCGGGGCTGCTGCAAAGACATTGGTGCCAGTGCCGGAGGGGCGTGCGGCAAGCAGGCCGGATCCCTCTGCCGTGCCCACCCCTGCAAAAAAAAAACCCCCCTTCACCGCAGGGTGGGCATCCGGTGGACGATCCCGCTCCGCAATACGCACACAGCCACCTTCGGCAAGGGTGAGCACGCTGCGCAGGACCTCACCTCCCGGCGGCCATGCCCCTGGATCTGCCTGGAGTAAGTCCTCAAAGGTCCCCCCGGAGATGGCCCCAGCCCAGCCGAGCTCTGGGCGCTCTTGGAACCCGTGAGCCAAGCCCTCCTCCTCCACAGCCTCAGACTTCGAAGGGCTGGTTTCTCCAGGAGCAGAGGACCGGAAGGGCGGCCATATCAACCTGTCAAGTCCGCAGTGAGTGGAGGCAGCGCCTTTTCAGTGCTGGCTCCACAGAGGGCTGTGCGGCTTCGGGTGACATTCTTAAAATCTACCTGGGCCTTTTGTTAGGGGGGTCTTTGCACGACCTGCTTTACCTGCTGTTCGATTTATCCCCTTTATGTTTTATGTCCTTTTTGCCTGCTCTTGCTCGCAAGTTTTGCTTTAAATTGATCTTCTTCTTTTACTGATTTATACTGCAAGGTGCTTCCAGCAGAGTGCACAGAGAAGCTGCTGACACATTTCCAAAATAAATCAGTCCGTGGAATCGCTACTTTGTGGGGAGTCTGTCCCCATCTCAAGAGCCCAGGCGGCAGGAGCACAGACCTCTCCCTGTGCTGGTCTGGGCCAGTCGACCCACTTCCTAGCGCCCGGGAGCTGTATGAATGTTTTCCACCCAGAAGCAGATGGGACATTTTCCATGTGGCTGGGGTGGGGTGGGGTGGGGGTGGCAGCTGAGTGCCTTTCACTGCCCCTGCTCCTACCAACCAAGACCCACTGGCTCCCCTCCCATGGTCCCGACACAGCCAGCCTCAGCCCGCACCGCCCCCCCCTCGAGCCAGCTCCCGTCACACACGGCGCCACCCAAGGCCGTGAAGGTGACGAGGTGGGCAGAAGCAGCCAGGGAGAGAGTTCCAGGAAGTCGGTGCTCTTCCCAGAATGCCCACCTCGTGACCTTTGAACCCCGTGCCCTGGAGCACATAAATCTGCAGGGCATCTATTATTCAAAAGCTACAAGGACAAGGATCTCATGTGCGTGCGCGCACACAGAGCCCCCCCCCCCACAACACACACATTCATAACAGTCCTTTAATCTGTCTCGAATCGACTTCAAACCCATTCCACCCTTAATGGGAGTTATTCATTTTCACTTGAAAGGTAATAGATGACAGGTAGATATTTAAGATGATGGACCGGCTGCCGATTAACTAGGCGGTTTAACGCTCCGCGCTAGCCATGCCTCCCCCCGAAGCCCCGCCCCCCTCTGCAAATGCACAGGGCGGACATTGGGCGGCCGGCCCACGGCTAGTCACTGGGCCAGCTCAGGAGCTCCGGAGGAGGAGCCGGCAAAAGAGGCCACGGTGGCCCGGCACCTGAACAAATAAAGCTTGCACAGAAATCAAACAGCTCCAGCCCTGAAGGTGCCGCGAGACTCCTGCCGTAAGCAGACCCCCCCACAGGGCAGCACGCCCACCTCCGATGACGTTTTACGCCTCTTCCCCCAGCCAACTAACAAACCGGCAAGCAACAGGAAGAGAGCAGCCACAGCTGGGCAGGGCAGGAACAAGCAGATGGACCGGCCCTTGATCACGCCATTCCCCAGGCCGGGGCTTCCTGCTGGGAGGGAGGGAGGGAGGGAGTGTCCTGGGAGACCCTTCCGGGCACCGGGGAGAGGAGCGACCCGGGGGAAAGCCCTTCTCCTGAGCCCCAGGAAGCAGGCCTCCCGTGCGCCTCCCGCGCAACGCATGACACCCAGGCTCACGTTCTCCAAGGCTCAGGCGCTGTGGCTGGTTTCCTGCCCCTGGAACACAGCCTCGGCCTAGCGGTGCTGGTGACTTTCAGAAATATGGGGAATTGGTAATGGCATTTTAATTGTTTCTAACTGTCCGTATATTGTCTGTGATGGAACCTGCCCTGAGCCCTCTATGCAAAGAGGGCAAGATACAAATCTAATAAAATAAAAATAAATACAATGAAGGGGACTAGCCCCTTAGAAGCGTGCGGCCCTGCCCTGCCTTGGCTGACTGGCTGATTCCAAGTGGTGGAGGTGCTGGTGGGTGGGTGACGGCGACAGCTGTTTGGCTACCTGCTGGCCCCACTGCTGCAGGGTTCTGCAGGGATCCCCCTTGTCTTCTGTGCTGTTTAGCATCTACATGGAATCGTTGGCAGAGATCACCGTGGGGGGTTTGGAGTGAGGCGCCACCAATATGTCGATGACACTCAGCTCTGTTTCACCTGAAGAGCTGACCCAGCTGGGTCTGTGGAAGTCTTGAACCGGAGCCTGGAACAGGCCGTGGGATGGAGGAGGGCCAACAGGCTGAAACGCAGCCCAGATGAGACTGAGGGGCTGGTCAACAACGCAGGGCTGCACTCCCCCTGAAGGAGCTGGGCTCAGCTAGAGGCTCCAGTCTCCTCCTCCGTGGCATGCGACACCTCCCATCAGCTTCAGCTGACACGCCAGCCACATGATTTAGCATGGTCTGATCTCACCCTAGCTAGAACATAAGAACATAAGAACATAAGAGAAGCCAGTGTTGAATCAGGCCAATGGCCCATCTAGTCCAACACTCTGTCACACAGCGGCCAAAATATACCAGGTGCCATCAGGAAGTCCAGCAGTGGGGCCAGGACACTAGAAGCCCTCCCACTGCCAGCTCACTGTCCTACGCACAAGTTGTTCCTGCATGGCAGCATGTCCCATGGCCACGCAGTACCAGAAAAACATCTACTTCTGTGTCACTGACTACACTAAAGCCTTTGATTGCGTAGATCACAACAAACTGTGGCAGGTCCTTAAAGAGATGGGAGAACCTGTATAAGGGTCAAAAAGTGCCAGTTAGAACCGGATATGGAACAACTGATTGGGTTAGCACAGAAAAAGGAGTATGACAAGGATGTATATTGTCACCCTGCTTATTTAATTTATATGCAGAGTACATCATGCAAAATGTTGGCCTGGATGAATCACAAACTGGAATTAAGATTGCCAGGAAAAACATCAACAACCTCAGATATGCAGATGATACCACTCTAATGGCAGAAAGTGAAGAGGATCTCAAGAGCCTCTTACAGAAAGTGAAAAAGGAGAGCACAAAAGTTGGCTTGAAACTCAACACCAAAAAACTAAGATCCTGGCATCCAGCCCCATCACTCCTTGGCAAACAGAAGGCTAAGTCATGGAAGCAGTGATAGAATTCACATTCCTGGGATCTAAGACTGCAGCCATGAAATTAAAAGATACCTGCTCCTTGAGAGGAAAGTGATGGCAAACCTAGACAGCATAATAAAAGGTAGAGACATCACCCTGCCAACAAAAGTCCGTATGGTCAAAGCAATGGTATTTCCAGTAGTAATGAATGGCTGTGAGAACTGGACCATAAGGGAGGCCGAGTGTCAAAGAATAGATCCTTTCGAATTATGGTGCTGGAGAAGACTCTTGAGAGTCCCTTGGACTGCAAGGAGATCAAATCAGTCAATCCTAAATGAAATCAAACCTGACTGTTCCCTGGAAGGCCAGAGACTGAAGCTGAAACGCAAATACTTTGGCCACTCAATGAGAAGGGAGCACATCAGGGAGAAGACCCTGATGCTGGGAAAGACTGAAGATAAAAGAAGAAGGGGACAGCAAAGGATGAGATGGTCAGACAGTGTTATTGATGCAACGAACATGGTATTAAGCAAACTCCGGAGGATGGTGAAAGACAGGAGGGCCTGGCATGATGTGTGGTCCGTGGGGTTGCGAAGAGTCAGACTCAACTGTGCGACTGAACAACAACAAAAGTTTTTAAAAGCAAATTAGTTTTTAGTTGTTTGTTTTACTGCTTTTAGTGATAATTAAATAGCCTAAGTCACCGACTAGGTAACTTCGCCGATTTATTTTTTTTAGACTTCCATTTAAAGAAATTTGATTTTCTTGTTACAGGAGTACATATTTATCGACAAATATTGGTTTTATTTTTAAACTGTGTTTATTATAATTGTGAAATATTATTTAAAGAAGTGATTGGTTCATAACCAATAAGAAATAAGTAATATGAGTGCTGATTAGCTAGTGCAGTCATATGATATTTAGATAACATATGAGCTAATTTGCAGGCGCACATGAAAAACATTTGGTAAAGCAAGATAAGAAGGCCAATTTTAACGTTTAGTTTAATTTTTTGTAACTAGTTTAACTAACTGTTTAAAATGAAAATATCTGAAGCAAGCAAAACGTATGGGCAGTTAAAAGTGCTTGAGCTCTTGACTAATCTGGGAACTTGGCAAGAAACCCTTAGTGATGTCACAGCTACCACTGCCGCCCCACCGACTGAGCCCCTCTACCCAGGCCGGTTCCCTCTGTGCCCCGGGGTGAGGCTGGTGGGGGTGAGAGCCCAAGGCCTTCCCGGTTGCTGGACCTCGCCTTGGGAAAACGCTGCCTGCCTCTCAACCCGCTTGCCTGGCGCCGGGCCACAGGATGCCTTGGTGACGTCTGCTTTTAACTGGCAGGTTCCACCCTCCTGGGCTGCTTTATGGTCTGCTTCTGGCTCGAGGGCCATTTTATGGAAACCATTTGAGGCTGCTTGCTGTTCATTTTGTGCCATTTTCAGATTCCTTACTTGTTTTTAATTGTTCCCTTTTATGCCATCAATTTTTGTGGTATTGTTTTATTTTGTGAGCCACCTCAAGCCGGTCTCCAGCAAATAAACTGTCCAAACAAATTTTAAAAATAAAGGCCGGTACAGGAAATAGTTTAAAATTGGCAAATCAGCACTTCTTTTTTTAAAAAGCAGCATAAAACTCTCAGTGATGACATCATCAAAAATGTAGAACCAGGCAGGGGCAGCCCACGTTGGTCTGAAGCATCAGAACCGAGTCTGAGTCCGGGGGTGGGGGGTGGGCGGGCACCCTCTGAGAGCAACCAAGTTCCATTCTGGGTAGGGGCTTTCGGGCGCCCTGGAAGAAGTGCGCACGCACACGACAGCTTACACCTTGAATAAAACTTCAAGTGCACACGAAAACTTCCATCTTGAATAAAACTTGGTTGGTTTTAAAGGTGCCACTAGACTCGATCATCAAAAATGGTTATAAGGAGGGTACAAAAATGATGGTCGCATTAAATCAGTGGAGACAACACAAGAAGAAGATCACCTACAGGATTGATTACCGACGGACAAGACACTGGACAAAAGGTGACATTCTAACCTGGCACCAGGGGCAAGGGCATTCCACACTGCAAGGCCGGAAAGTGAAGCACTTCCCAGACAGTGGGAGTAGATGGAGCAGAGACCCAGCTCATGCGAGGGTTTGTCTGGGAGCAGGTGACCCTTCAAAGACTTTGGTCCTTGGAGCTTTCAAGGTGTCGACCAGCTGTCTGAATTTGGCCTGGAAATGAACTGACAGCCAGGGCAGTTCTCCCATAGCAGGCAAGGCACGTTCCCTGCAGTTAACGCCGGTTAAGAATCTGGCTGCCGTGCTGTGTAGTAGGCTCCCTGGGCGTCATCGGAGCTCCGAGAGCCACAGTCAGGCCCTGAAGACTAACAGCGCAAAAGACACCTGAAAACACAGACCTAAGAACATTCCCAAACCGTGAACCTGCTCCTGGATAATGGTGGGCCAGCAGCAAGCAGCCAGACAAGCGGGGTGGGTGGGGGGGGAGCATCAAAGAGGTCTGAGAGGGGCTGACTGGGGTCCAAAGCACAGTCAATGCGAGACCGAAAGAGGCAGCACAACTACCGGAAGGAGGCTTAAATGTAAATATATTTGGCAACAATCAATCTGCTGTAATGTGTTTACGGATCGGCACAGTACTAAATATTGTCCACGGTTATTGTTATGAAGTTTAAACTTAATATTCAGTTATGCAGGCAGCTTTTACCTGTTGTGGCTGTATGAGCATGTTTTGTCCAAATAATACACTGTTTCTTGTTGACTACACACGTGTATGCACGCACGCACCCACACACAAATTCTACCCTCAACTTTTATTTGTTCTGCCTCTCAAATGCCAAAAAGGAAAATTAAGTACAGAGGTGCTATGGTAGCGCAGGGCCAGCACTCTGCAACTCCTTCTCAAATTGGGAATACTTACCCTACAGAACACACAGACACAAGTATCTGTATAGTTCTCAACATGATTCCATCTGTAGATACTTAAATCTGGAGACTGCAGCTATAAAGAGACAAGACAGATCTTTCTATAAAGCTAAGAAAAGTCCCAGGTTTGCAGAAATAGCTAAACGGCCCCATCCAAAATACAACAAGCAGTTAAAAATGGCCAGAATAAGAGAAGCAGACCTCTACTTTTAAGGGACAAAGGCCCTCTGTAGTGGCCATTATAGGGGCTGCTAGGCAGCCACAACAATCCTGCCTGCTACAAGCCTCGGTTTCTGCCAATAAAAGGCAAGGTGAATAAATAACAGATCTAGCTGCGGGGCGGTTGGATGGTGGACGGGAAGGAGAGAAAGAAGCCGGGCACAGTGAGGATATGGGACCTTCCAGGAGACGGGAAAGAGGAAAGTTTGCAGGGAGGGTGGATAGAAGAGAAAACGAGAGGCCCACTGCAAATCCTTGAGTCACCCATTTGTACTTTTAAATTCCACAAATATGCCAAACAGTACAGTTTTGTATGCGTAGTTACAAATTATGTATTTTACGTTGTTAAAACAGTAAAATATGTTTGTATTTTATAGGAAGATAAGCACTGCAAGTTTTAGAAAATTTCCCTCCCCCCCACCTGAAAAACAGGCGGTAGGGCTCATTTTTTCCCTGTGGCTTCAAAATCTCTGGTAATCTGATATCTCTGTGTGTCAGAATTTGAACTGGCATCTCCTTGGGTTTAGGCTGACACTCTAAATTGCTACCTTGCATGGGGTAAACAACAGCACAGTGACACGGAAATGGGAATTACTTGCCTTCATTTATTCATTTATTTATTTATTAGACGTCTGCCCCGCCCTCCCCGCATAGCAGGCGACTACTGAAAGCTCTGATGTTGCAAGAGAACAGCAAAGCACCACAGGCGAGCCAAGGACCTGCTGCCCAGTTTCTCTGGGGGGACCTACAAACAAGCCAGGGCTGAGCACGGGACTACAAGCGGCTGGGATCTGAGTTCAAGTCCCCACTCTGCCTCAGAAGCTCGCTCACTGCTTGGCTCACTCTCGCAGCTTAACCCACTTCACAGGGTTGTTGTGAAGATGAAATTGGGGAGGGGTGGGTGGGAAGGTCCATGCGTGCCACCCGGGCCCTTGCGGAGGGGGCAGGATAAAAGATCTGGCCAATGAGGACACCGTGCCTTCCGGACTCTCCCCCTCCCCGCACGGAGCGGACAGTGGTGCGCGGGACCAGCTGAGAGGAGGAGGAGGAGGGCTGCCCTTTCCCTAACTGCTAGCGGAAGGAGCCGAGGCGCGGAGGCCAAGTCCCGGTCCGACTCCAGCACGGGAGGGCGAGAGCGGACTCCCCCGGACCCACACCCTCTCCTCCCCCCCCGCCTGCCTCTCTCCATTGAAACCTCACAGGCGGCCCCTTCGTCCAAACTTCCATCTACTAACCCAGCAGCATAATGGAGGAGCCAATTAAATTATTATTAATTCATGCGGCTTTCCGTAAGCCGGGGTTCTCAGCTCTCCGCATTCCGTAAAGCAGCTCACCGCCGGCCCTGTAAATTTACAACAGGACGCCCAGGAGTTTGCTGTCTTCATTGATCATCCCGCCTCAGCAGCTGACCAGGAGGCCGGCTGCTCTGCGAGTACCGCCCCCCCCCCCGACTGAAGAGTGGAGCAGGGGTCCCCGGGGAGAAGCCCCAACTGGGAGGGTTGGGCGGTGGGAGAAAGGCGAGGAGAAAGAAAGCATCCTCCCATGCACTTCCTGGGGCCTCTTCTTCAGAAGACGCTCTTGCAAGGGAAGCCAAAGCCAGGAAGCGGCACTTAGTCAGCCTCTCTGAGCCGAAGCTCCAGGGACCAGGGTCAAGTCTCAGGGAGCCTCCGAGCAGCAGGGCCCGCCACGGCAGGGGACCTCGGGAGTCGCTTGCACGGGGACCCCCAAGGCCACGCTGCGCCACCTCAGTAAGGGCCGTCTGCAATTGCAACAAGCGTGGAGGAAACGGCAGCAGGTGGACCTCAAAGGAGGAGGAGAAGGGGGGACAGGCGCAACAGGCCAGGCCAGCGCACAGAGGCTGGGGGGGAGAGCAGACCCAACCGCCCCAGAGCGAGCTTTGGACCAAGAGCCAGTGGGCAGAAGGAAATGAGGCCGGGCCCACCTGCATGACGGAACGAGGTAGACAGCCATCCTCGGACAGCGGCCCCACCAGGGGGAGGAGAGGGCCAGGCTCCCCTCGGGCTGCACAGACCAGGGGCAGGGCAGCCTCGGCTTCAGCAAAAAGGAAACACCCCCTCCTTTAAGAGGAGGCCTCCCTCCACACCTGTCGACTGACCACATTTTTGCCAGAAGCAACAAGAGAGCCCCAGCCTGGAAAGCAGCACCCCGTGGAGGGTTGTGGGGAGCTCGTGCCGAATCCCAGTGGCCTGGAGGAGAGGCGGCGCTGGCAGGACACGCCAGGGAAAGGCACAGAAGTCAGCACCCCTTGGCACACAGAAGGTCCCTGCCTTGATCCTGGGCGGCACCTCCAGTGAAAGGGTCAAGCCAGAGGCGATCCGGAAGACCCCTCCCTGCCCCGCCCGAGACCCTGGAGAGGAGAAGGGATGGGCCTTGAGAACTTGGGAGGTTTGACTCCACTCGAGAGGTTCAGGTCAGACCAGCGCAGGGCAGCGATTCCTGTGCAGGAGAGACCTGCCCGAGCACGCCTCACTCAGCCACAGGCATTCACGGAAGGCATCGGAAAGGAAGGAAATGAGGCAAGAGCCCCACTAGATCCAATTCAGCCAGATGCGAGTCCAGGTGCACCTTCAGAACCAACAAGATTTCGGAGGATGAGCTTCTGGGAGTCAGTGCCCCCTCCATCAGATCCCAGTTATTGACTCTTGAAAGCACCCCCCCCCCGAAAATCTTGCTGGTCTTGAAGAAGGTGCGCCTGGACTGGAATCCGGGTCTCCTGCTGCAGACCAGCAGAAGTCAGATCCAATTACATGGGGAAAGGGGGGCGGGGGAGTGGCAGTGGGCATAGCCATGCCACTTCCCCAGCATGCGGGCGATGAAGAGGTGAGCCAGAAGCACCAGGCACTGACGGCCAGCCTCTCCTGCTCGCGCCAAAAGCCTCCCAGGCACCAGAAGCTCAGCTGCGGAGGGCCCGGGCGGGGCGGGGTGGGGTGGGGCACGGCAGGCCGCTCTGGGCTCCTCTTCCCATCCAGCAGGCTGTGGGGGCCTGGAGGCCGGAGCCATGCAGGAGCCCTTCGTGTTCCACAGGCCAAGCCCAGCGGCACGCCTGCACTCCACACAGACACACCTCCCTGCCCTTGGCGGTCCACTCACAGCCCTCCCGCTCTGGGTGCGAGTCACAGGCCAGCTGCAGCTCTGGGGGCTCTTTCAAGGGGGGGAAGCCCTGCTTTGTTTGCTTACTTTGGCAGGTGTTATCCTCCCTCCCCCCCCGCAAGCAGGCTCAGGGTGGGCCACAAGACAACGGCAAGGCACACAGAAACAGGTCCACAGAACTTCAGTGAAAAACTAAAACCCCACTTAAACAACACGACAGCAAGGTGGCGAGACTCACCGACCATATATAGCCGTGCGTAACTCCGGAGTGGGCCATCGAGAGAATTGGTTGTGAATTGATTGAGAACAGACACAGGCTTCCGGGTCAGGTTCAAGGGCGGCCCTGCGTAGAGGGAACTGCAGCAATCCCGTCCAGAGGCGACCACTGCATGGCTCACCACAGCCAAGTTGTGTGTGTGTGGGGGTGGGGTGGGGGGGACGACACAAGGAGCCAACCGCCCGGCCAACGGAGGGCAGCTAAAGGCTGACTGGGCCGGATCTGTCATCTGGGCCTCCGTTGAAAGTCAGGCATCCAGAGTCACCCCTACACGCCTCACCGCTGGGGCTGGCACCAAAGCCGCCTCACCAAAGGTGGGGGGGGAGTTGGGTTCCTGAAACACCCCCCCACCCACGACTTAGACACGGCACCTGCGTCTTCAACGGATTTAGTTTCAGCTGACTCTGCTGTGACCAACCGGCCACAGCCTCCAAAGCCTCAGCCAAAATATCCGGGGCAGCGTCCTGCTGACCGTCCACCCACAGATGCAGCTGGGTGTCCTCAGCGTACTGCTGACAACCCAGCCCAATCCCACCCCCCATTAACCGGGCAAGAGGGCGCATCTAGATGCTAAGAGACATCAGGGAGAGGATCCTCCCCACCCCCCACCCCCCGGGGGACGCCAAGACACCCTTCTCCCCAAGCACCACTCTCTGTCCCTGACCCTGGAAAAAGGAGACCAGCCGCTGCAAGGCTGTCCCCCTAATCCCCCCCCCCCGTGGTGGGCCATCAGGCTGGCATCAGCCGCGTCAAACGCGGCTGTCAGGTCAAGCAGCAGCAGCAGCGCTGACCCACCTCGATTCAGGTGTCTCCGGAGGGTATCCGTGAGGGCAACCAGTGCCGTCTCTGTCCCATAGCCAGGGTGGAAACCAGACTGGAATGGGTCCAGGATAGAGGTGTCTTCCAGAAAAACCGGGAGCTGTTCCCCCACCGCTCGCTCAACTGCCTCACCCAGGGACAGCACGCTTGACCCTGGGTGGAAGTTGGCTAGGACCTACGGGCCACCACTTTAGCCTCCTTTAGAAGCCCAGGGAAGGTCCCTGAAGACAGAGGCAGGTTGACAACCCCTCCCAGGGGAGCCCGGACTCGATCACCGCTGGCCTTAACCAGCCAGGAGGGGCGGGGGGGGGGCTTCACAGCTGCCAGGATTCCGTCGACGACCTCCTCCTCCTCCTCCTCCTCCTCCTCCTCCTCCAAGAGTCGGCTGAACTGGTTGAAGATCAGACCAGAAGACGGCCAAGGGGCCTCCAGCTCACTTACTGTCTCACCCACGGCCAGCAGATCCTGGCGGAGCGACATGCCCTTGTCCACAAAATAGCTCAAAAAGGCCTCACCGCTAATAGCCCATTCCCCGTTCTGTCGGTTTCCCTGTGGTAGGGAAGTGAACAGTCCGATGATACTAAGTAATAACTGAGCTGGGCGAGAGCTTGCGGAAGCGACAGAAGATGCCCAGAATTCCTTCTCAGTGGCTTTCACTGCCATCTCACATAGGATGCCCTTGCAGCTTCATCACGATTTTGTCGCCACTTTCGTTCTAACCATCTTTGCTCCCGTTTCATCCTCCGCAGCTCCAAGGTATGCCATGGGGCTGTTTTGGCACAGGGGCAAAAAGGACGTCAGGAGGCGATTTCGTTGATGGCTTCTGACAGTTGGCTATGCCAATCCTCCACCAGTGCATCCCATGTGCCCCCAGGGGGCATTGGATCCCGCAGAGCATTCTGGAAACCAATTAGATCCATTAGCCTCCATGGGAGAGCATAAATCTACTCGCCACCTAAACAAGGCGGGGTGGGGAGGCTCAAAGAAGCCTTCAGGGCACAGTTGTCCGACCCCAGGGCACCAGCACGTCAACAGCTTCCAGATCCACATTGATCCCCCCCATCCCCAGAGCCAAGCCCAGCGTGTGACCTACTTGGAGCGTGGGTGCTGAAACAGACTGGGAGCAGAGTCCGAGTGCTGCCACGGACGACGCCAGGGGTCCATCGCCTGTGAGGAGGAGGCCGCAGCAGCAGCAGCAGCAGCAGCAGCAGGAGGGACACACTGCAACCCATTCAGCCCTCTGGCAAAAGGGCTGAGAGCCGCTCAGGTGCCCCCCGCCCTCCACCAGTGCAGCTGGCTTCTCGGTGCCGGTCCCACGCAGAGCGACTCAGACGGGCCGGCTGGGCTCTGCCTTCAGAGAGGTGGCAGCATACACCAGCCAACGGGCACCTCCCTCACCGATTCCCACCCCAAGCAGGGCGATCCGGAGGCTTCCCTCCTGCCCTCCCTCCCCCCTGCCTCCCTCCCTCCCTCTGAAGGAGCTCTCGGCCGCTCGCCCTCTTCCCCTTCACAGGCTTCACGGGGACACCCAAACGTGCCAAACCCTTGCAGAGCCTCCTTCGGCCTGGCTCTGTTTCCAGGGATCTCTGCAGCTACCCAGTCCGCCACGGTTTCCTCAGAGCGGGAGTTCACTTTATGTACCCACCGCTTCCTTACGGAAAGGTGCACGGCCAGGCTCCAAAACTGGCCCAAGTGAGCAGAATGACGGGCATGAGAAAAACAAAGATGGGGAGAACGCCAGAGAGCAGTTTTCACGGAGCCGCTGGCTGGGAGATGGGGGAGGCGGGGGAGACCCACCCACCTGTCCACTGGCTCTGGTCCTTGTCGGCCGGGCTCTCGGACTCCTGCACCAGCTCTTCCGGGTCAGCAGCCATCTCGCTGGGCCCTTCCGTGTCTTCGGCTGGCTCCTCTGAAAGGCAAGGGAGACAGAGGTCGGCAAGGGAAGCAGGCCCACAACACAGCTGGCCTGAGGCCCCAGGGGCTCTGCCGAGCTGCTCTGGCCTGGGTGCCTCGTGTGGCCAAGGCCGCCCCCCCACCCGGGAAAAGGCCCCTCACTCCTCCGACTCCCAGCACCGGGCAGCCTGCCGGGACGCTCACTCGAGGAAGCCCTCCCGGTGCCTGCAGCAGCTGCACGGCAGGGGGACGCCACTAGCAGGGGTTGCCTCGGCAGGAGAGGGTGGAAGCTGGCTCACTGCACGGGCCATTCGCATGGGACACTGTAGACCGACCCCACAGGCCAGCCCCTGCGTGGAGCCCTGCGCCCCTTCCAGGTTAGGAGCCCTTCTTAAAGGAAGTGCATGGAATCTTTCAAGCAGGGGCCGAGGGGGAGGAGGAGGAGGAGGAGGACTGGGGTTTGGAGGCAGCAGGAACCGGGTCTGTTCAGCCTGGCAGAGGAGAGGCAGGACTGGAGGGCTCCTCTGGGGCGCGTGAAGGGCTGTCGCTGAGGCTTACAGGTGCGGGCCGGGGATGGGCAGAAATGAGCCCTCTGCACTGGCCAGTGGGGAGCAGACCCCCATCCGGAGCCCGCCCCAGCCCCTGGCTGCCTCAGAGACCCAGGGGTCTCACAACTCGGGGTGCAGCTGCTGGCGGAGAGGGGTCAGGAGACAGAGCCCTGAGTCACGTGGCAGCAGACGTCGGAAATATCCCCGGGAAGGTCCTGCCAACAAGCCAGCCTCGGGGCGGGGGCCTTCGGAAAGGCAGAGAGGGAAGCCGTCAAGCTCCCCGTCCCGCCTGGGAAGCACTGCGAGCAAAGCACAAACTGCTCCGTCCTCCAGCCCTCCGGAGCACAGGGGGCCCCTTCCTCAGGGCCAGGCCCTGTTCAGCCAGATCCACGGGACACCTGCCAGGGAGGGAGGGAGGGAGGTCCTGCCTCCCTCCCCCCAGGATTCAAGGCAGCCAATCAGCCCCCCCCCCCCCGATCGCCTGGTTGAGGAGATGGGGTAGCCAGGGAAAGCCCCTCCCAGGAAAGCGAGGCCACCGCCCTGCGTGCCTCAGGGGGAGGGAGCCGGTCAAAGGAGAGCTGTCCTCATCCCCCCCCACACACAACAGCATTGCTAGTCAAGGGCCAAGCTGCTTGGGGGGGCGGGGTGGGGGGCGCAGAAGACCCCGGGGGAATGCACACAAGCACCACTCGGCTCTGGCCTCCCCGCCGATGGCCAGTCCCCCCGTGCCGCACAAGCCAGAGCCAGGCCAGACAGGCAGCCCCCTCCCTCCCCCCCCCCAGAGGCACTCCCGTCCCCAGCAGCATCGGTGGAGGTCTCCAACGGCTCCCCCTGCAGAGGAGGGCCCTGACCCCTTGGGCCCGCTGACCTGCAGGAAGGACCGCCCCTCTGCTCCAGGGCCCACCTCCGCCGCCGCTTCTGCCCCAGGAGAGGCCCGCCTGTCCCCCCAGCAGAGTCTTCCTCCTCCCTGTCCCGCTCTGCGCCCCACCCTCCACCCTCCCGCTGGAAATGGGGATCGCATACGGCGGGGGGGCAGTGGGTTTTTTTTCTTGCTGCTGAGAAAACAAGCAAGGCAGCGGAGGGGCTCCCAACAGTGACGGTTCTGCTCGTGCAGCCTTGCAAATGTGCTGCCTCAAACTGGGGAGGGGGAGTTTGAAGGGGAGGGGGCCCAGAGGGGGCGGGGGCCCTTGGGGCCGAAAGGACTCCCGAGCTCGCTGCACCCCCCGCCCCCCCCCCACTCCCGGGGCCGTCTCCCTGCAGTCCCAGCAGCCACCTAGAGGGGTCACCCTCCGCCCGGCCAGAGAGGAGCTGCCGGCTGCCGCCACCGCCGCTGGGAGCCTCTGGCCTCTCCGGGCTCCTCTCCGGAGCATGTGGAAATAACAGGCCTTTTCCAGCAGCCCGTCTGGTTCAGAGGAAATAAAATGGGACATTCATAAGCACTTACACCATCTGTCTTTATACCATCATCATCAACAGGGGGAAAATAGCTCTTTAAAATGGATGAAAGCCCAGGCTGACAGTCACCAGGAAAATGGGAGCTCTATGAATACCAATGCAGGTAGAAAAATGGGGGGAAACAAGGATACACGTCGCTCCTTCCTGGCCTCGGCTCAGCCGCCGGGCCCCAGCCAGCAGAGGGGGCAGGCTGCTCCCCGGGAAGCGCGGGGGGACAGGGGGGGAGAAGGACGTGCCCCTCTGCGGGCCCAGGAAGCCCCTCGACATCCAGGCAGGCAGCCGGTCCCTCCCATCAAGCGAGGCCTGCTGCGGGGAGCAGAGGGGGCCGGGAGGGAGCCCGCTCCTTCTCCTGAGGTCCCCTGAGAGAGCAGCCCCCCCCCCCAAGCTCCGCAGCCCAGCCCCAGCTTGCCACCTCCGGCACTCACCCAACGCCTGGCCTGGCCTGGCCTGACACAGCCACCGCCGAGAACGTGCCCTGGGCCTCCCACCCCCCATCCTGCCAAGCCATGCACAACGGACCCCCCCCACCCCCCGCCGCATTCCCAGAACAAAATGACAGCCCTCTTCCAAAGACGTGGAAGCTTTATTGGAAGCAGAGATGGGAAAGGGGAAACGGCCAGCAGGGAAACAGAGCATCTCTCCCCCCCCGCCCCCCCCACGCGAGCGCTCAGGAGCCGAGAAACATTAGCTGTCATGAACCACAATCAAATCGGGTTTGAAATATTTAGCAGTGGCTTGGAAAATGCGATGGTCCAGCTCTGACAGGCGAGATGGGCACAGACACCCATTTTCCATTATAATGGAAATATCCCGCCTGTTCTGAATATGTATAACCCAGAAAAATATATTGATTTTTCATTCGGCTTTAAAAAAAATTGAAATACCCTGCAGCTGTCAAAAGCCTTTTGTTAAAAGCTCATCTTCCTGGAATGAGGTTTACCAGAAACAAGTTTTAATTGTACACAGAGCAGCTTCTTTGAAACACGAAAGGGTGCCCCCCCCACCTAGCCATAAAGGCCCCCTCCCCCCCCACATGACCAGGAAGCCGCTCTGGCTGGCTGGCAGGCAGGCAGGCCCCCACCCCAGAAAAAAGGGCAGACCGTGGCCCAGGGAGGCTCAGCCGGGCCCGCCTCCAGCCACACGGCTCCTGAGGTGACCCGGGGCCAGTCACACATTTCTTTCCCCAGCCTCACCCACCTCACAGGGCTGTTGTGAGGACAGGAGGGGGACAGGGGGATGCCCACGACACCAGCCGGAGCTCCTGGAAGGCAGGCGGGCTGAAGGAGGGCCACACTGACTCCCCGGTAGCGATGCCACTGCCGAGAGGCCCTTTGCCGCCAGGCCTTGGGAAGCGCTGCCAGGGGAGCCCCAGCCCTCCCTCCCTGCCGGGGGCCGTTTCGCAGGCCTGGGAGACCCCACTGGAAGGCCAAAAGGCGGCGGGGAAGAGGCCCTCTAAGGCGGGGGGTGGGGTGGGGGCTCCTTGAGCACAGCTCCCTTCTGTCGAGCACACCCTGGAAGCGGGCGAGGGCGCGCAGGCGGCAGCAGGCCCCCTCCCTCCCCGGTTACCTGAGCCAATGCAGCACTCCACGCCTGTCTGGAGAGCCCCGGTTTGGAAGCCGGTTGGCACATCACTGATCCACTAGAGGAGAAATGTTCTGTTTGTCCAGGAAAGTTTGCTGGGAAATGGTCTGTCCCTAGACTGGCCCGGAATGACAGGGATGGGTTTAAGCCCTACACGTTCCTCAGTGCAGGGTCCTGCCGGGTTTTATTTATGTGTTTCCCTATTTACACCCCACTTTCCTCCCCTGGGGGGGACCCAGAGCGACATAGGACACTGTCCTCCCCGCCTCCACTCTATTTTCCTAACAACCCCCCCTGTGAGGTAGGCCAGGCTGAGAGAGGGAGAGAGTGTGACTGGCCCAGGGTCACCCACCCAGTCTCCATGGCACCCTGGGGATTTGAACCTGAGTCTCCCCAGTCCTCTTCCACCAGGCTCACCCCACTAGGCCACACTTCCCCCTCCCCTGCTCTCTCTCTCTCATTTTAGAGAATGGCACTGCCTCATGTACTGTCCACCTTTCTTGCTGACACTCCGGGATGATTACAAGACAGGAAACCTTGCCATCCGACAGGGCATTTAAAGGGCTGTGTTTCTCAAGACGCCCTCAAAAGGGGCAGAAGGACAGACAAGAAAGGGGGAAGGGGGTGCACTGATTAAGGGGAGAAAACCAAGACTGAAGGCAGGCAGGCAGGGAACCCAGTTTGGTGTCGTGGTTAAGTTCTCTAATCTAGGAGAAGCAGGTTTGATTCCCCACTCCTCCTCCACTTGCACCTGGCTGGATGACCTTGGCAAGCCCTCGTTCTTGAAAAAAGAGCCGTTCCTGTCAAGAGCTCTCTCAGCCCCACCTGCCTCGCAGGGTGTCTGTCTGTTGTGGGGAGGGGAGGGGAAGGGAAGGAGTTTGTCAGCCGCTCTGAGACTCCTTCAGGTAGTGAAGGGCCAGGGGGTATAAACCCAGTCTCTTCTTCCTCCTCCCCGGCTCCGGACAAATGCAGAGCCCCAGCCGACCAGTACCCACACCCCTCGACCTGCTCCTGCAGCTACTCGGCACGCGCCCCAGAAAGAGGCTCTGCTTGGTCAGTTAGAACGGGGGAGGGGGGCAGCGCTTGTGAGTCCAGTCCGTCACCTTCATGAATGTGTTCGTCTCAAGTCTTCTGTAATCTGATGGGCAGTGCATCTCCCTCCGAGGATGGTCTCCTCTGAGGTCGGCTACTGGAGACGGTGGCTGGACTTCTCCATGTGCGCAGCAGCCAGGTGCTCTACTGAGCCCGCCACCCCTCCCGGGCACGACGCCATGTAGGAGGAGCCTGTGTCAGACACGCAACTTCCTGCCACAAGCAGCCATGGCAAACGGTGCATGGCAATGAGGAGCAGACTTTCTCCGGGGGCCCAGCGGAGACCAGCAAGCCAGGCCCTGCCCCAGTGCCTACCATCTTACTTCATTGGGCAAACACGGTGGAATGTGCCCTTTTCCCGACTCCTCCTAAGCAGTATTCACCTGTTAATTAAAATACTTACGCCCTGCCTTCTCCCTCAGCCCCTGGCAGCGTACAGCTTAAAACGATTAAAACTAAAATCAAATGACAACCCTCCCCCAAACGCCTCCCATCTCCCAGCCCATCAAACAAGCAAGGCTTGCCGTGCCGGTATGGGGCCCCCCTCACCTCTTCAGGGCGCCCTGATGGAAAAGGCCCAAGCTCGGCCACCCTGGAAGGTGACAGCCAGCAGGTGGTGCATGGGGACAAATGGGAGGAGACGGTCCTTCAGGTACGTACCTCCCAGGCCATGAAGAGCTCTAAAGGCCCCAACCAGCACACCTTGCATTGAATTCAGGAACCAACCAGCAACTGAGGCAGCTGCTTCAAAATGGGCAGGACATGCTCCCCCTGGCTCGCCCCTGACAACGAACAGGCAGCTGCCTTCTGGACCTGCGGCAGTTTCCAGGTCGTCTTCAAGGGCACCCCAGCACATAGTGCCGGGCAGCAATCCATTTGTGAGGTGATGGAGCCACGGATCAGAGTGGCCGGCCAGTTAGCTGGCCAACCAGCTGCAGCCTGACACAAGGTGTTCCTGGCCACTGTGCCGACCTGCTTCTCAAACAGCCAGGCAGGGGCCACGGGCACCCCAAGCTCTTGGCCTGCTCAGAAAAAGCCAACCCCACCCCATCCCGTCTAAGACACGTGGGTCCAGTCCCTCCACAGCAGCAGCCTTCCAAACCAGTCACACCTCAGCCTTTGGCGTGCTTCCGTTTTGATTCTTTAGCCCGGAATCAGCTGGAATTCACACTGTGCCCAGAAAATGAGGCAAAACAAGGCTCACGGCTGTGGAGACGAAACCCAGAAGGGCACCGCATGGATGGAGGGGGTGACAGGTGGAAAAGGCCCCCCCCCCTCTGCCAGGGGATGGATTCAGAGGACCAGGAGATCTCCAGCATGCCGGGGAGGGGTCAAGGAGTCGCCCCTCCCAGTTCCTCGTGCCCACTGGGAAGACGATGGGCCGCGCAGGAAGCGCCAAGCTCTGGAAGAGCGGGTCTCTGAGGGCGAAGGCCCCGCCCGGCTCCAAGGGGACTCTCGCAGGCTCTTACCCCACCAGAGGCCTGTGGCGGAGGCAGGCAGGCAGGCAGGCGGGGGTGCCTACCAGATTCCTTTGTGGCTGAACAAAATTCGAGTCCAGTAGCACCTTAAAAGACCCTTTCCAAGGCCCAGGCATCCATTCGTGGGTCAAAGCTCACTTTGTCAGGTGCAACCACCTTCCCCTCACGCCGGCTGAGAAATGCCACCGGTCTCCAGGGTTCTCCTGGACTCGGAATTGTGTTCTGATGCCACAGACCGGCGTGTATAGAGGCCGAGGCCCTGAGTTCTCCCCCAGCCCTGGCCTTTGGCAGGAATGATCGACGGGGCCTCCTCCTCCTCCTCACTGCTGTAGATGCCAGTCAACAGGCTCGGGCTCTGCCCAAGGGGCGAGGTGCCACTAATAATCTCCTCCACAGCCCCCTTTGGACAACCAACTCACGGTGCCACCCGCAGCTGCTCAGGTACCCCAGCCTGCGACTCCAACCGTTTCTCCTCCACGGCGGCTCACTCAGAGGCGGCTCCAAGTTGGGCAAGTTGAGCCGCTCTGCTGGGCCCAGCCTTCCCTCCCCTTTGCACGGAAGGAGCTGCTGTCCCTTTGCTCATACGCCGGATCAACCAGTGAGGGAAGACAAAGCCCTTGCTTGCCTGTGGAGAGGGAGCCCTCCCTCGCATTCCCTCCAAGACAGAGACGGGGGACGACAACCAGCCCAGCCGCTGGCCCTCAGGACAAGGTGCTGGAGTCCCTGTCTTGGTCACTGTGCCTCGAACTTCTGGCCCTTCTCCACCCTTGGCAGCCTCTGAGGAGTGGGGTCAGGGGAGTGATGCCGCTTCCAGCCCAGCTCCAGCCGCACAGCCACAGCCAGGAGCGGGCTCCAGAAGGACCTCTGCGAAGAGCACTGCTCTCACCGTTAGCTGCCCCGGCAGCTGTTCCTCAACAGAATGAAAGGACCTCTTGCGACCCAGAAAAGGGGGCCAGGAGGGTGTCCAAAAGGCCCTCCAACAGGGCTTGAGTTGCTCCCATATCATGCCCCCCCAGCAAAAGAAGGCCACGTGTGTGTTCCCCTCTCCAGCTTACAGAACGTCTCCAATCATTGACGGTGAGTTGAGCACAGACGAAGGGAGGCACTTCCGCCATAGCCTGCCGAGAGCCCTATTGATCCGAGACACACTTGGTGCCTTCAAAGTTGTTTATGATCAATATGCAAATGGCTCATGGCATTGATCTGGTATTAATTTCCAATTAGGGAATCCACAGGGGGTCCTCCCAGGGTCAATACCTAACAATGCAAAGGAAATGCCACAAGGAAGTCTCATGCTTGGCGCTGGGAGGCACCACAGCAGCATTTCAGGCACCATCCATCCATGGCATTCTCAGTCCCACCGGCCCTGTCCTCCCACGCCAGCCACACCACCTTCCCTCAGGCCAGAAGACTCTTTCTTTGCCACCCCACTCTTCTCGATGCAACACGCCACAATCCTTACCATCCTACCTCACCCTTACTCTGAGGAACTCAAGGCAGATGGAGTGATTCCTGGATATAAATTATATCAGAAAGATAGGAAGGGAAAGGTTGGAGGCGGAGTGGCTCTGTATGTCAGAGAGGGTATACAGGTCAGTAGGACAGAGAATCCAAGAGAAACAGATTCGCTTACAGAAACGCCATGGATGGAAAGAGAGGGCCCAAAAGGAAGTTTGTTACTGCCCACCAGATCAAAGGCTAGAGGATGATTTAAAAACAGCAAAAGAATTAAGGAAATCAGCTAGACAAAATATGTGTGTCATAATAGGTGATCTTAACGACCCACACATTGATTGGGTCAATATGTATTCAAGTCAGGAGAAAGAGACTGGGTTTCTAGATACCCTCAACGGCTGTGCCATGGAGCAGATGGTCACAGAAACTACCAGGGCAGAGGCGATCCTCAAATTGGTCCTAAGTAAGATGTAAACCTGATAGCACCAGTTGGGAACAGTGACCGCAATGCTATTAAGTTTAGCAGTTATGTAAATAGGGAGTTGCCCAAAAAGATCAACACAACCCCATTTAACTTTAGAAAGGGTAACTTCTCTCAAATGAGAGGGAATTGTGAAGAAGAAATTGAAAGGAAAGGTAAGGAAGGTCAAATCCCTTTGGGAAGCTCTGAGACTATTTAAAACTACAATACTGGAAGCTCAGATAAAACACATACTGCGGGTTAGAAAAGGTACGAAGATGTATAAAAAAAAGGCCTCCATGGTTAACGAACAAAGTAATGGAAGCAGGAAAAAGTAAGAAGGATTCCTTTAAGCGGCAGAAGGCTAGTCCGAGTGAGGTAAATAAAAGGGAGCACAGGCTGTGGCAAATGACATGCAAGTCGGTGATCGGACTATGAGGCAAAAAGGGACTATGAGGGATATATTGCAAACAACATAAAGACCGACAATAAAAATCTCTTCAATTACATTAGAAGCAGAAGACCAGCCAGGGAGGCAGTGGGGCCCTTAGATGACCAAGGAGTAAAAGGATTACTAAAAGATGATCAGGAAATGGCAGAGAAGCTGAATGTATTTTTTACCCCTGTCATCACTGTGGAAGATGGGAAGTGCTTGCCCAGTCCAGAACCCCCCATTTTGGGAGGAGTGTTGAAAGACCTGAGTCGGACTGAGGTGACGAGAGAGGCGGTCCTACAACTGATGGACAAATTAAAAACTGACAGCTCACCAGGCCCAGATGGCCCATCCAAGAGATCTGAAAGGACTCAAAGATGAACTTGTGGATCTCCCAACAAAAATATGCAACCTATCACTAAAATCTGCACAAATTCCTGAGGACTGGAAGGTAGCTAACATTATGCCCATCTTTTTTAAAAGGTCCCAGAGGAGTTCCGGAAAATTACAGGCCAGTCAGTCTAGCGCTGATACTAGGTAAGTTGGTGGAATCTGTTATTAAAGACAGAATTAGTAGGCACATTGATGAACAAAAGCTACTGAGGAAGAACCAGCATGGGTTCTGTAAGGGAAGACCTTATCTCGCTAACCCTTTAGAGTTCTTTGGGGGAGAACAAACATGTGGACAAGGGTGTTCCCATAGATATTGTTTAGCTAGGCTTCCAGAAAGCTTTTGATAGAGTTCTTCATCAAAATCTCCTAAGTAAACTCAGCTGTCCTCTCTTGGATTAAAAACTAATCAATTAACAGGAAACAGAGAGTCAGTATAAATGGGCAGTTTTCACAGTGGAAGGTGGTAAGCAGTGGGGTACCGCAGGGCTTAGTACTAGGTCCGGTGCTTTTTCACTAGTTCACTAACAATTTGAAGTTGGGAGTAAGCAATGAAGTGGCTAAATTAGTGGACAACACTAAGCTGTTCAGGGCAGTGAGAACCAGGGAGGAGTGTGAGGCACTCCAAAGGGCTCTGTTGAGGCTGGGCGAGTGGGTGTCAGCGTGGCAAATGAGGTTCGATGTGGGCAAGTGCAAAGTAATGCACATCGGAGCCAAAAATCCTAACTATAGATATATGTTGCTGGGATCTGAACTGGTGCTAACTGACCAAGAGAGAGAGCTTGGGGTCATGGTAGAGAACTCACTGAAGATGTCGACTCAGTGTGCAACTGCAATAAAAAGGGCAAATGTTACACAGGGAATTATTACGAAGGGGATTAAAAACAAAATGAACCAGTATCATAATGCCCCTGTATAAATCGATGGTACAGCCTCATTTGGAATACTGCGTACAGTTCTGGTCACCACATCTCAAAAAAGATACTCTAGCATTGGAAAAGGTGCAAAAGAGGGCAACTAAAATGATTAAGTTGACGGAACACCTTCCCTATGAAGGAAGGTTAAAGAGGTTAGGGCGCTTTAGCCTGGAGAAACAACAACTGAGGGGTGACATGATACAGGTTTACAAGATTATGCATGGGATAGAGCAGGGAGAGAAACAAGTACTTTTCTCCCTTTCTCACTATACAAGACCTCATGGGCACTCAATGAAATTAATGATCAACAGGCTTAGAACAGATCAAAGGAAGTACTTCTTCACCTAAAGAGTGAATAACACATGGAATTCACTGCTGCAGGAAGGGGCGGTGGCTACAAGCATATACAACTTCAAGAGGGGACTGGAGAAACATCTGGAGCAGAGGTCCATCAGTGGCTATGAGCCACAGTGGGAGGGCTTCTGGAATTCTGGCCCCACTGCTGGACTTCCTGATGGCACCTGGGTTTTGGCCACTGTGTGACACAGAGAGTCTTGGACTGGATGGGCCACGGGCATGAGATCCAGCATTTGGCTTCTCTCTTATGTTCTTATGAAGGAAAGACCCTGTGGCAGATCAGGTCCACTTCTGGTCTGCAGACCCTGTTCCGCCCTGCCCTCCAAGGTTTTCTCAACACCTGGAAAGGCTTTTCTCTCTCTTTCAGGTAACCTCTGCCATCACCTGACCTTTGTACGGAATTGCCCACGGAGAGGGTCAGGACCCCCAGCTTCCCTTCCAAGATCTGAGGCCTTGCCACCGTGTCTCCTGCTGCCCAGCGCCTGGTCACCACAGGTCTATTTTCTGCCTTGGGCGCCCCTGGAGGAATCGCTGCTTGCCAACTGCCTGCCTTCCCCCTCGTGCTCCTTTTAAAATAGCATGTCCAAAAGTGGGGAGGTCTATGTCGTACAGAGAACCACTACCAGCATTCAAAGTTATAAAGGATTTATTAAAGAGAAAACGTTCACAAGCATACTTTTAGCACAGCACCAGATTGAGCAAGGGATTTAAAATAAATGGGTAAGAGGCGATTTCTCTGTCCCTCTCTGTATACATGTCTTTTCCTCAAGTCTCTACAAATTTATTCCTGATGTCTTTCTAGTTTTAATTCCTCCAAAACTCTGTCCCCTGCTGAGGTAAGCCTGAAAAGCAATTGAATTGATCCCCTCCCCTTCCTGCCTGTCCTCTGCCGGGGGGGGGGGGGCTTTTAAAACTCAGAGTGAAAGTTTTGCTCATATCAACCATCCAAAGAAAAAAATGCATTTCTTCACACACCCTAATGGACCAACGCTACAGCCCACCTCGTTTGGCACCCTGCTTCACACAAGAGCAGACCAGGTGCCCACAGGAGGCCCCCAAGCAGAGCACAGAGGCCAACACCTCCGTTCATTTCCATCCCCATTTGAAACCAAGGAGAGTGGTCGCGGTCACCTTTTCATAAGTCATGTGCCAGTTTGGGGCAGCAGTCAGAGTGTCGGACGAGGATCTGCGAGGCCCAGACCAGAAGGAGACCCAGTCTCCACTCGGGAGGAAGGAAGTCAATTATGCATCTGTTTTGTCTTGTCCTGAACTCCCTGCCTGTCAAACCGAAGACCGAGAGGAAGGGAGACCAGCGCTCCCTGTCCCTTTCCTCCACCTGGCACATCATTTTAGAGGTCTCTGGCATGTCCCTCTTTAGACAGGCTATTGTCAAGTGCTTGGGGGGGGGAGGGGAGGGGAGTATCTTTAAGAGTTGTGCAGAAGGTTCAATGGAGAAATGTGCTCATGTCTTCCAGAGACTCCCCGTACTTTCTGGGCCTGTGCCGGGCTTGGTTTGGGTGCCAAGCCTCCCGAACTTGGCCTCTGCTGTTGTGTTTGAGCGGCGCGGCCACACGGAGGCGGCCTCCAACATGGCAACACAGCCCTGGAACGTCCTTCCACCGGATGTTTACCTGATGCCTTTTGTGGAAAAGAGGAAGCAAAACGATATGATGCCATTTTACATCACTTCAATGTATGGAGAGCAGACATCTTTTTTTGGGGGGGGGGGTTATTTTATTTGGTCTTAATCAGTAATGCTTTAATTATTACTTGTAAGCCATCTTGAGCCAAGAGGAAAGTCAGGGTACAGATATCTGAATTAATTAAAGAAACAACACGCCCCGTGTGGTTCTTGGGCCACGGTTTTGAACAACCCTGTTCCTTCCTGGGCAGCCATGGCACCCAAGGGGCTGGAATTCTTCCGGCCCCCGCTGCGGCAGGAAAGGACGCAAGCGGGGGCCCCTCGCGCCTTCTCCTCCGGAGCCAAGCAGCCACCCCTCCCAGCCACCAGCCTCGCTGACACCCCCCCACACACACACACACGGACTGACCACAGCCTGCTATTCAGTGCACTAACCAGCACATTAGCTACTCGGGCTAATTCATTTATGGGTAACATTAATTACCATGTTGCTCATTAATGGATGAAATCTTTATTGGTTTCATTGATCAGCAGGACTTGTTAGCTGGCCTAACCAATGGCAGAGGTAACGAGCTCTCTTATTGGCATATCAATTAATGCAATCAATTTCTGGCCAGCGGCTGCTACTCGCTTCAGCGCATGTTAGAAGGTCGGCATCCGAGCAAAGCTGCCTGAGTTCCTATGCCAGGGGCTTCTCCTAGCTCCCCCCAGCACATGTTTCCGCAGCCCCCCCTTCTGCTACAGATGAGTCTGCTGTCAAAAACCCCTCCTGTACAAGACGCAGCAAGGAAGGCGTCCACACAGTGATGCCAGGCATGCTCTCCCGCAAGAGGAAGACACTAGCGGGGTCTACACCCATCCGGTCACCCACCCTCTCTAGCTTCTTCCTGGTCCTTCTGCCTACTTGGGGCTGCCTAAACCCCCAATCTGCGGAAATGCCTCACCCCTCCAAGATCACTCAGAGTGACTAACAACCAAGAGTGTGTTAAAATTGCAATCGCACCCCAAGAAATATGCACAGACCAAAACCCATCTCTCGCCCAGCCTGCCCACAGGACTCGCATGCAAGGGGGCTCTTCCGAAGAGACCGACCTCACATCCACTCCCGGAAACGAGGGAAGCCAGACTGTGACCGGCAAGCCACGCCACAGGGCGAGGGCCATCTCCAGAGAGGACCAAGCCCCTTCTGCACCCTCATCTCCCCACCCAGCCACTGGGAGGGGGAGAGGAGCTCCCTCAAGGATGCAGGCCCCAGGCCCTCCCTGGTCCGGGACCCAGGGATCTTCGGGACTGCCTTTCCCGGGATACCCCCAAGGAGAGCACTTCTGCTGGTGATCCCTGGCCCGAGAGAGACCCAGCTGTCCTCAGCCAGAGCCAGGGCGGTTTCCCTGGTGGAAACTCCCTGCCGAGTAACACCCGTGCCCTACAGGGCCTGACAGGCAGAGATGCTCCGCCCGGCGTTTGGTTGAGGGCAGGGATGGCTCCCTCTGGTCTGGCACTCCCGCCTCCTTGCAAGGCCAGTGGCACCACTGGGAAATTTTAACGCCATCTTTTAGTACTGCTATGTTTTATTAGTTTTACTCTGCTTTTAACAATGTTTGTATGATATTGGGGTGCACACCGCCCTGAGCCCAGTTCCTCCAAGGGAGGGTGTCCTAAAATCAAATCTAATAAACAATAAATTCAATGATGAGCTGCCGGGGGCTTTGAGGGGAAGGTGCCGTGGAACACGCTGGGGCCGGCCCAGCAACACCTGCCTCTCTCTCCCCCCACAGCTCCGGAGGGCAGAAGACGGAGAGCGTTCCTCAGCGAGGGTGGGGAGAGGGCCAGCAGCCATGGCCAGAGCGTCCAGACCGAGGCCCCTCCCTCGCCTCAGGCTCTGCCCTCACCTGCCCTGCCCGGCCTGCCTCGTTAGCGGACGGCAGATTCTCTGCCCCCCTGTCCAGAGAAGAGGGGGAAGGGCGGCGGGGGAGCAGGGCGGTCCTGGCCTCCAGGAACAGCAGCCGGCTCTGATTCACGGAGACCAGCTGATGAGGTCCCGCACCCAAGACCGCCAGCCAAGCCTGTGCCTTCCATGTCCCGTGGTGGCCTCCTGCACTACCCCACGAGAGGGAGTGGGGCCTGGCAAACTGAATGGGCAACTGAAGCCCCTCAGAAATGGGGGCTCGTGTCCATCTGCCCGGGCATCCTCTATCCAAAGCCCCAAATGACCCTCTTCAGCCCCCCAGATGGACGCAAAGGCCCTGAGGAGGCCAGGACGCCAGCGCCAGGTTCACAAGACTGGCTTCGGGGGCTCAACTGAATTATGACCGGGGCCCTGACCGGGATAGCCCACGCTCGCCCGATCTTGTCCAGTCTCGGAAGCTAAGCAGGGCCCACCCTTGCTCGTGTTCGGATGGGAGACCTCCGGGGAAGAGACCAGGCTTGTAACTTGGAGGCAGGCCATGGCCAGCCACCTCCAAACGTCTCTTGCCTTGGAAACCCCACCCGGGGTCGCCAGAAGTCAGCCGTGACTTGACAGCAAGAAAACCACCACAAGAAACGTCTTGTTGCCCAGGGAGCCCAGGAGCTGCTCACGCTGGCAAGCCGTTCCTTGCGTCAGGAAGAGAGAGAGAAAGAGAGGGAGGATCCCAGCAGTGACCCACAGAAGTCAAGGTGCCTGTGGTGCATGCGCCCACCTTTGGGGACCAGGGGATCGAGGGCCTGCTTTGTCTGCAGGAGGTCACTAGCTCAGCCTCCAGTTCAAGGCCCGCAGGCCCCAAGCCTCTAGAAAGACCTTCAGGACACACGGCCCTGGTTTAGGCGGGGTGGTGACCGCCCTCTTTCGGGGCCTTAGCATGGAGACCGAGGGCAGGACCAGCCTGCGCAGAAGGCCCACTGGCCACTTTCCAGTGGCCCCAGGAAGGGGGTTCTCCCGCTTCCCAGGGAATGGGCAAACCATCCTGCGATAAGAAGCCTTCCGCCCCACCAGCCCCACAGACACAGCGGGCAGACACCAGCACGCCCACCCTCTGCTTCAGGCAGAGTGGCACTGGAAGGACACCACGCATCAGCCAACCTCCAACCCAACAAAGGAAGCACATCTTGTCAAGGCTAAACTAGAAGTCCAGGAAGACTCCAATCATTTCTAGCCCAGGGAATAGTATCACAAAAGTACTTTTTAAACTAATTACCCACATTCCAAATTGCTGCCCTTAATGAGTCTTTCTGCCCAGAACTTAGGAGAGAAAAAGCTACCTTTGGAGCACAGTAATTACCGCTTTCCCTTTCAAACTTCTAACTGGAGATCAATGCTGCATTTTAAGACTCATTGATTTACAATTAGCCTGGCTTCCCTGCTAAAGTGTTTTCAAGCAGAGTTTACTTTTATTTTACCCTGAAATCTCAGAGATCTGGTTCTTGGATCCCACGTCCTCATGAGACACACGCTGGAAAACCGAAGAGGAAGAGGCATGCCCAATGGGAGGGAACGAGGGCCACGGGGAGAAGGACGAAGAAGGAAAATGAAGGAGCAAGCCAGGAGGCAGAGGGGGAGGCGGTCGAGCTGCAGGCTCCTGGAGAAAAGAAGCTGGAGCTGCTGCCTCATCAGCTCCAGCAGCACCCCATCGGCTCTCGGGAGCGTGCGGGAAAGAAACACACCTTTGTGCACCTTTGCAAAAGAAAAAGCAGAGAAGCCCAGCTGGATCACGCCAGCCGCCTCTCTAGTCCAGCATCCCGTTTCACGCAGCAACCAGCCAGCCGGCTGCCCTTGTGGGGGCCAGCAAAGAAGGTTCCCGCAGGATAGGAAGGTTCCCTTTACTCCCCCCACAGGGAGCAGCTCCTGATGGAGCTCTCCTCCTGGAGCCTACCTGCCTTCCCAGGGCAGGGGGGTCCCCAGCCATTTGGAGCCCAAGGGCACCTCTGGAATTCTGACACGGGGTGGGGGCCGCAAGAAGACACCCCAAGGAGGCCCAAGGGCCGGGGAGAAGAGTGGTAATTAAAAAATACACTGGGACAGAGAATAAAACAAGCACCGTAGAAGCAACAGAGATGCAAAGGCCCAGGGAAAAAACTGGGACATTCCGGGGGGGGGATGGGGGCGTGTTCTGCTTTTTCCTCCAAGGCCTTTAAAAAAAAAAAGTTTTTCCAATGGAAAAATTGGAAGTTTTGGAGAGTACAGAAAAAAACACCCTCCCATGAAATATTTTCTCTTTTAGAATGAGTGAAATGCTTTTAAAGACAAGATGGGCATGCTGTGGACATGTACGGCTCTTAAATGCAACATGCACTTCTGCACCTAGGAGGATACCTAATCCTCATGGGGGGAGCCTGCAGGGCTTCCACGGCCCCTCGACTGTTCCACGCCTGTGGTTGGCCTCTAGAGCTGCCACGGCTGGCCTTGTCGCCTCTCCCTCAACCCCCACAGTGACGGGTTCCCCCCCACAGGCTGGGTCCCCAGGGCCTCCGTGCCCTACCTTGCAGGGAGGAGAAAAAAGATCAGAAGGAAGTGGGGCAGAAACTGCACCAATGCCGCTGAGGAAAACTGAAAAGTGTCTCTGAGAAGTTAGCTCTCTCTCTGGCCAAACAGCCAAAATCAAAGCCCCCCCGCAAAAAGGCTGGCCGCTTTCTCTCAAGCACTGGGCCGGCCACGTTTGCCAGTCTGCTTGCACAAAAACAAGGCATCGATCACTTTTGCATTCCATAAATAGGTTAAATGTTATATGATCATATATGACAATTTCAATAAGAAATAGCAAGGATATTATCCTCATGTGATGTTTATTATAACATATTGCTGTGTGAAAAATGTATAAAAATTCTACAAGCTTATTCATGTTACTTCATATAATAGATAAGAAAGATAAGATAAAATATAAAAGATAATATGATAAGAGAAAAAGGAAGAAGATTTTGAGTAGGTTGTTTAAGCTATTGTGTCATATATATCTTTAAATTATGATGCCATATAAAATTATGTTGTTGTAAGTTATAGATACATTATTATATATTTTAAGCAATGTCTCACGCGTACACACACACCCCTTGACTAAGGAATGTCCTTAACATTTGTAAAATTGCCCTTCTTATTGTGTCTTTAGTAATGGCGTCTCCCTTACATGTTTTTCCCCTTACCTCTTTTTTTCATTCTGTATCCCTTTAAAAATATAAGATATATTGTTAAAAAAAATATGTTAAATGTTACAATTTTGTACGCTAAGTAAATTATAATGATGCATTTTATGTTGTTAAAACAATAAAACTCATTTTGGTTTGCTAGAACAGGAAGTATCACATATAATTCAATTTTCCCCCAAATGTCTTCTTTTTCCTGGGGGAGGGAAGGGGGGAAGGTTTTTTCTGTGGCTTCCACATTGCTAGAAATTTCCCATCTCTAGGCGGCAGCTGCCACCGAAACAATGTTAGTTTAATCTGCATGGACGATTAACTCTTCAGTGGCCAATCAGAAACCCCAGGTAGTCAACAGCCCCCCTCGCCCCCCTTTCTACCTGGCAGGTGCCCACATGCATGAGGCTGGCGGGGACCCTCTGCCCTGGTGGCCCTCAATGCCTCCTCCGGCAGAGAATCCCACAGTTCAATCCTTTGTCAAGTAAAGAAGCATTTCTTCTGGTCTGCCCTGAACTCTATTTTACTTTGTGCCCCTGAGATGGTGAGGGGGGTCTGGAGACCAAGTCCCGTGAGGAAAGGCTGAAGGAGCTGGGCATGTTTCGCTGGGAGAGGAGGCGGCTGAGAGGTGATATAGTAACCGTCTTCAAGTACTTGGAGGGCTGCCATAGAGAGGATGGTACGAAGCTGCGTTCTGTTGCCTCAGAAGGTCTGACCCGAACCCACGGGTTGGAATTAAATCAGAAGACTTTTCAGCTAAATATTAGGAAGAACTCCCTAACGGTTAGAGCAGTTCCTCAGTGGAACAGGCTTCCTCGGGAGGTGGAGGGCTCTCTTTCCCTGGAGGTTTTCAAACAGAGGCTGGATGGCCCATCTGACAGCAGGGCTGATTCTCTGAACTTAGGCAGATCATGAGAGGGAGGCTGCAGGGAGGGCTGCCTCAATGCTTAGTCCTCGTGGCCCAGGGAAATGCCAATTGCTACTGTGTGGTCAGGAAACAATTTTTCTCCAGGCCAGTTTGGCCAAAGATCCTGGAGGTTTTATGCCCTTTTCTGGGCATGGGGTCACTGGGGGCATGGCGGGAAGGTATCTGTGAATTTCCTGCCTTGTGCAGGGGGTTGGACTAGATGACCCCAGAGGTCCCCTCCAGCTCTACGATTCGGTGAGTCTACACGTGCCTGTGTCACTTGTTCCTGCTCTGCGACTCTACTCCATCTGATAACCTTCATCTCTTAGTGCCATGTTTACTACCAAGAGCCCATAAATTATATATCCTCCACAGCATTCAATATACACAAAATAATTGTGTAGAAATTGCACAGGCCCTCTTAATTTCCCACTCAGAATACCCGACGCACAGAACGACACAAGTCCGTCCAAATACTGCCAAGGCCCCCGAACAAGGGTCACATCAGCCGCTGCTCTGGTGATCTAGTTGCTGGAGGGGGCCGGACCCCTAGACTCAGCCCAGAGCAGCTCTGGTCCAGTTTGAAGACCACAATGAAGAAGGCCATTAAACCCTCAGAAGGTCACATCCCCGCAAGAGGGATCCACCTGGAGCACGAAGGGTCACGACTGCAGAGCTGGGTCTGTTTCCAAAACTGCTCTCAGCCTGGGGAGGGGGAGGGGGCTCCCAACTTGCATGGCGCCATCAGCACCTGCACAGGAAAGGGGGGGAGAGGTTCCGGGGACAGCAGAACCTGCAGCCGGGGGACCTCCTCCTCCAGCTTTCACCCACCCAGCAGATCAGCCCCCTGGCAGAATGACCAACTGACCCTACCTGGCCGATGCCGACCACCTCCGCCTTTCCATGTGGTGTTGGGCAGGGAGGGGAATAGGGAGCCCTTCAGAAGGGAAAGGAAGGGAGCCATTTTATTGTATCCAACATACTAATGGGTGGAAATGACAAGGGAGTCGTTACCGGCTAGATATCAGGAGAAACTTCCTAACTGTCAGAGTGGTTGAGCAGTGGAATGGGCTGCCTCTGGAGGTGGTGGATGCTCCTTCGCTGGGCGTTTTCAAGCGGAGGCTGGACGACCATCTTTCGGGTCTGTTGTAGGGCTCTCTTTCGGCTCCGCTCCTGCAGAGTGCAGGGGGCTGGACTAGAGGACCCGCAAGGCCCCTTCCAACTCCGACATTCTATGATATTCTAATCCCTTCCGCAGCAGAGGGGGCAGCTGGCGCAGGGAAGGCCGAGGCCACCCCCAGCCACAGAGGCCTCGGGCTCCGAGAGCAAAGGGCGCCTCCCCAGAACACTGGAAGTGGCAGCAACAAGGGCTCGGCTCGGCTCAGCACTGCGCCCTAGACTGCCATCGCCCCCCCCCAAAGTGCCCAGCCGCGCCCTCTGCCCCAGACGGACTCCCTGCACTCAAAGGGGAAGTTGCTCTTGTGGCACATCCAGGGTACGGGAGGAGACTTCCTGGCCAATGTGGCCGAGAGGCAGGCAGGGCTGAGAGTTGCAAAGCCAAGCGGAAAGGCAACTTCTGACCAGACTCTTTGAGCTGCAAGGGGATGAACTGTTTGTCCGAGCGAACCAGGAACAATGTGGCGGGGGGGGGCAGGCCTTATTCTGCTGCAAGATCAGCCCGAAGCCTCTGAGGGAGCCCTCTGCGCTGGCTGGGGCAGGCATTCCCCCATTTCCAGCAGCAGGCCTCACAGCCAGACCTGGGACCCGGGCCTCTGGCAAAACCCCTGGACGCTCTGCCTGCCGCCCCCCTCCCACACCACAGAGGCAGAAAGCAGCTCTGCCCAGTGAGAGGCCCCCAGCCCCTCAGGACAGGGAGCCCCCCCCCTCACAAGCCCCCGGCAAGCAGCCCTGGGAGGAGACCCGTCCCCCTCCCCCACAGGGGGCTCTGGCCAGGGGGCTCCGCAGTGGGGCAGGGAGGGGGGCCACCTCTTTGGGGAGGCAGAGCCAACGGCCCGCCAGCGTTCCTCCCGGACGCCGAGAAGGGTTAATGCGAGAGCCCCTCCTTAGCAGGGGTCACTCAAGCGACACTGATGCGAACCAATGTTCCTTTTGTGGACGCATCACTTGGCAGAAACTGGCTTTTTGTAGCCCCCTTAAATGAAGCCCGCAAAACAAAGGGAGGGGGGGATGTCCTTCAAACAAAAGGATGAGGTGAAAATAAAGAGAGACTCGCCGGCACTTTATTCTCTTTCATAGAAGCAAATGCATTTGGTGCTTTTTATACATTAATCAATCAATAGCACCAACTGTACATCAGCAGCGCAGCCAAGTTATGAACGACCTTGCTGGCAAAGAGGACACTTCTGACGCTCGCAAGACGGCTCTGACTCTTGCCCCGTCCCCCATTCCTGCCCAGGAGGCCGGCCCCCGCCCTCCACGGCACCCCTGGCTGCCACCCCCCCCCAGGACAGGCGACGTGGCCCCTTCCTGCTGGCTCATACCGAGGCGACGGAAGGGGCAAGGCAACCAGCCCCTCCTTCCCAGCTTGGGCCAGGGGAGGATACCCATTCTGTGGTGAGTGCCAGCCACAGCCTCCCTCTCCATCCGTCCGTCCGTCCGTCCGTCCCCCCGCTGTGCCCAGTATGGGGAACCAAGCCAAACTGCCGCTTGCTGCTCACCCCCCCCCCCGGCCTTGTCTACACGGCAGCTGATCCCAGCACGAGCGGACAGCCTACGCTCAAACCTGCCACTGAAGACTCTACAAGAAGAAGAAGAAGAGAGAGAGCTGGCTTCTATGCCCCGTTTTTTCCCTACCCGAAGGAGTCTCAGAGCGGCTTGCCACCTCCTCCCCTTCCTCTCCCCACAACAGACACCCTGCGAGGGAGGTGGGGCTGAGGGAGCTCCGAGAGAACTGGGATGGGCCCAAGGGCACCCCGCAGGCTCCGTGTGGAGGAGGAGGAGGAGGAGGGGAATCCAGCCTGGCCCTCCAGCTTAGAGTCGGCCGCTCTTCAACAACCCCCTCCCCCCCCCCGCCGCCCACTGGCTTTTTATTTGGAAGTGGGACCTGCTTTTCAACATGCCGCCACCGACCGGACCTGCTTGCAAAACAAAGGCAAGACTCTCCGTTTTGTGGGCCGTGGACAAGCGTGTCTCAGATTAATGCTCGTTAACAGGCGGCATTCCTGAGCCCAGAGCCTGCCTTTCCAGGCCTTTTCGCCTCTGAGCTCCCAGAGACTCACCCCTGGGCCCGGGGACTGACGACCTGTGGGAGGGGGTAGGCTGCTTCTGGAGAACTGGCGCTCGGCCCAGGCAGCATCGGGGCAGGCCGGAGCCACCCCCAAAGGCCCCCGTCAAGGGCAGCCGGCCTCCGACTAGCCCAAAGAGGGACACGAGGGGGGGGGACTGGGGGACACCCAAAACGGAACCCAGAATGATTAAGCTGGCCGCAGGATCGGGACGGAGGGACAGCTCCCCTTGGCAAAAGCAAGCACCCCCTGCCCATCTCCCCCCCCAGTTACTTTGAGGAAATGAGTCTCGAGGGGCTTCACCGGTCCCACATGTTTTTATGAGCCTGCTCGGCACACGGCATGTTTTGGGGGTTTTTACATTCAAAAACAGTACTCTGGAAAGATGTTCTCTGGCTGTCGTCGCCTGAGGGGTCCCACAGAGCCTGGAGAATGCAGGCGAGGCTCCCCCTTCCCCCTGCCGCTTGGGCGGGCAGGTTCCCCTCTCCAGCCTGCACACAAGAGCAGCTGCCAGCAGCACCCCAGGCCTTTGCCCTCCGCGACTGGCAGAACCCTCTTCTGGGAACGGCAAAGAAGCCCCTGAAAGACAAGCCGCTCCCGCCCAGTCCGCTTCCCCGATCCCCTCCGCTGGCGCCCTTGACTGTGCTGGCCCTTGCACACCGGGACACACCAGAGGGTTTCCCCCTGGCTGGTGGCACGATGCACCCCAAACCCACCATGGGACCACCTCCATCCATCACTGGGAAGAACAAGGCCTTCTTGGCTTGCTGGATCTGAACACAGACCTTCCCCTTCCTCAGAATCCCAGCCTCAGGTGGCAAAAGGAGGAAGGCACTCCAAAGAAGCAGGAGTGGCTGACGGCACCACCACCGGCAGAGTGGAACCGACAGGCTCCACCTGCTCACGAAGTTCAGACCACAGAGGCGGCGGCAGCAATGCAAACAGCAGAGGGCAGAGGACCAGCCCAGCGGCCATCCCAAGAGACATCCAGCCCAGCACGGTTTGCACGCATTCCTTCGGGCCCTTGAAGGCAAAATCTGTTTCCTGGGCCCAGCAAGGAGGGCAGCGCAGCTGCGGCTGCCCAGGAACCTCCAGACAAACACGGAGCTCCTCCTCCTCCTCCTCCCCTCCCCCCCCACACACTGCACGGAGGCCATGCAGGAAGCCGGGGAGCCTTAACGCCGTGCGTGCGTGCGGGAGACAAACAGGAGAGCCTCACCCTGGCTTGCGAGTGAGCGGCAAGAGAGACAGCACAGCAAGAGCCTCTTCCCAGGCTGCCCAGGAGTGAGGGGTGCGCCTACCACGGGGAGCAGCCGCTGGGCTGAGTGGCGGAGCAGGAAGGCAGCGCCAGGCTGCTGCTGGCACGCCAAGGGCAAGTTGGCCGTCCCCAGGGAGAGGGGGGCACCAGGAAGTCAGCCAGAGCCACCGGGGTGTGGGGGGGCTGCAAAGGACTGTCTCCAGGCGGGACCCCCCCTCCCTCCCCCCAGCTGCAATGTTAGGGAAAGGTTCCCCGCAGAGGAGCCGCCAGCAGAAGGGCCCCCCCCCCAGAGCACCGCCAGGCTTCCCAGCTCAGCAGTCGGGCTGGCCGCCGGCCGGGCTGCTCCGTGTGGCTCTCCGATGCAGCCGAACAAGGAAAACCTTCTGGAACGAGTCAGTCGCTGGAGCTTCCTCTCTTGCTGCTTAATGAAAGCCAGGAGCGGCCGATGACAAGTGTCTGGCGGGGCGGGCCGGCGGCGGCTTCAGGAGATCCCTGCCACGTTTCAGAGCCGCCGTCGGCTGCAGCGGCAGCAGGAGGCCTCTGCGCCACTTGCCACCCTCCTGCTCACTGCACCCCCCCCGTCGCCAGGCACTCCGGTCAGAGACCGATGCCCCAGCAGTGCTGGAGGGTTGAGGGGTGTCTGCCCTACGTCCCCCAGGACCCTCTTGCAATGAACTTCCATGGACGGGAAAGGAAAAGGGCCCACCCCAGAGAGCCAGGATGGGGCTGCCACGCCCCCCCCCGGCCCTCTGGTGGAGCCCTGGCCAGCCTCCCGACCCAAAGGGGAGAAGGCACCAGGCCGGCAAGGGGGCACGGGATGCAGTGGTCCTCTCAGCCAGGCTGAGCCCCCTGGCAGCCACTGGGCACAGAACGCCACGGCCCGCCCTCCGGAAGACTCCCCTCCCCTCCCTCTGACTCCGTGGCGTCCCCGGGCACCACCCCAGCCCCACTCTCGCCCCCTGCTGGCACCCAGGACAACTCCCTCGGCGGAGGAAGAAGGGGCCAGATCCACCGGACGGACAGGCACCATTTGGATTTCAGAATCTGTCCTGCTACCATCCCTGGCAACAAACCCTTGGCCAGACTACCAGCCACTGCCGGCAGCAGGCGGAGGCCCCAGTCAAGGGACGAGATGCCACTGGCCACAGGCCAGCCAGGCCATCCCAGCAGGTGTCGACGCCTCCTTCCGGGGCATCAGCTGGACAAAGGCGCTGATGGCACTCAGGCAAGTCCTGAAAGGGCGCTCTGACCCGAGCGACCGACGGCTACACCTCACGAGGGCAGGCTGCTATGAGCGCACTCAGCTTGGCGTGGGACCCAGGACTCACCGGTCTCCACCAGGGCCTGGTGACAGGGCTGGGCAGGATCAGGGACCAATGCCTCCAAAGAAGGGGGCTGGGAGTTGCCGGGGCCCGGAAAGAGAGGCTGGGTCACTGGGGCAGAACCCCGGGCAGAGGCTGCTCCCAGCCACTTGGGAGATGTGGACCGCCTCCGCCAAGTCTGGCAGCACCCAGGTCACACCCAGGGGAAAGGGCTCTGCCCTCCGGCGGCTGCTGAGATCTACAAGCCCCCCCCCCCCCCCATCCCGGGCTGACCAAAGCGGCTTCCTGCCCAGCCCCCCGGGTGCTCTCTCCGGCCTTCCATCCCCCGTCGTCCACATCCCAGTTGGCAGCTCCGGCTCACCCAGCTGTCTCCTGAGCAACTCTTCCCCTTCCCTCCAGTCGCTGAATTCGGCCAAGACAGGGCAGAAGGGCACCCAAGGAAACGCCTCACAAGGAGGGCTCGCTCTTCCCTCCAGCCCACTGGGTGCCTTGGAGGCAGGCATTCAGGGAGGGAGCACACGCCTGCCCAGCGCTGGCCCCTGGCCCATGCACACCAGAGCCAGCCTTGAACACTGCACGCTTGTATGCTGGCCGGCCGGCTGGGAGGGGGCCAGCGCAGTCACATGCTGGGGCAGCACACTGCAAGTCCTCTGGCAACTCTGGCGCCGCAAGCGAGGGCCGCCACCCCTGAAGAGCAGGCAAGGCAGCCAGCACCCCCGCAGGGCAAGGGCAAGGGCCGGGTCACTCACCCCCTTCGGGCGCAGGGCACTTCCGGATGGTGAAGATCCGAGCCAGGTCCTCCTCCTCCTCCTCCTCCTCCTCGTCTCCCGGGAGGCCCTTCTGCAGGCGCTGCAGCTTCCGCAGGCTCTCGCTCCGCTGGTGCTTCATGGAGCGCACGTGCTGGAGGAGGTTCAGCTTGGCCTTGGTCGAGTAGTTGCAGAGGACGCAGTGGTAGTAGCAGCTCTCCCCCTCCACGCCACTCTCGTGATGCTGAAGGTGCTGCAGGGGGCAAGGGGGGGGCATCAGGTGAGCAACGGAGGCACGCGGTCAGTTCCCCCGCAGGCGCCCCAGGGCCCCCCAGGCCAACGGCAACCCAGGGCGGCAAGGGGCAGTCTCTTGACCAGCCCCGGACTTTCTGAGCTAGGAAGCATCCCCGTTTCAAACCAAAGACTCACAGGTTGCACCTGGAAGACAAAGGACCCGTACTGCCCCGGTTAACCCTCCCGAACGCCCCCTGCGACAAAGAGTCCCCTTTAAAAGGCAGCCTGACCAGCAGGCAGTCCTGGGCAAGCAAGCCCTGTTCCTCTCCTCCTGCCGGGGACTCCAAGGAAGCCACAAGCAAGTGAAGCGGTTCATCAGCATGCCCCGCAGAAACCTGTGGGCAGACACCTGCGGGCAGGCCCCTGACCACACACGCCCCACATCACAAATGCCAGAGGAACACCCTTGGCCGGCTTCTGTGGCCCCTTCGCGCCACACGGGTTCTCGGGCCAGCAGCAGGTGAGGAAGGGCATGCTCACAAGGAAAGCCCCAGCAAGAAACCGGACTGGACTCCGCCCGGCCTGCCACGCTTGGGAGCAAGAACGGCCACCGAGCAGCACTGGTGGGCCCTTGCTGCAGCGGGGGCGAGGGGGAGCCGCGCGCAAGCAGGCCCCGCCTCACAGAAAACACCAAGCCGCCTTGGGCAGGAAGGGAAGGAAGCCCCAGACACGAGTGCGGAAGCCAGTCACCACATGAACCAGAGGAAACCCCTTTCCAGGGCACCCCGACCGCGGGCACCTCAAGGGCAGCACTGCCTGCTTCGACCGGCGGTGGCCGGCCCTCCAGCGTCTCCAAGCAGAGAGCCACACATCACCAGCGACTGAACTTGGGACCTTCCGCACGCAAAATTCTATTTGTTTCTATTTTATTTGTTTAATTTGTTCCCCGCCCTCCCCGCGAGGAGGTTCAGGGTGGCTTACATTGGTTGGTACATAGAAACCATTAAAAGCCACATAAAATCATTTAAACAATTCAATTACAAGTAAGATCATAAAATCATAAAGTGCTGGCAATATTTCATTAGTTACTTAAGATGGCGTACTGGAGAGTACGCACAGACAGACAGTTTTTCAGCTCAGTGATTTTCCTAAGTCACACGGCGGCACTGGCCCGATGTCAAAATTAAGGCCAGGATCTGTAGCCACGCTTGTTGGTGGTAGTCGTGCAAGTTGAAAGCCTGGTGGAAGGTTAGGTTGCAGGCCCTGCGGAACTGTAAAAGACCTCGCAGGGCCCTGATCTCTTCCGGGAGCTCGTTCCACCAGTATGGAGCCACCACTGAGAAGGCCCCGGCCCTGGTGGCAGCAAGCCTGGCATCCTTGGGGCCGGGGGGGGGTGTCAGTCGATTTTGAGACCCCAACCATAGTGCTCTCTGGGGTATATATGGGGAAAGGCGGTCCCCTCAGGTATGTTGGACCCTGGCCATATAGGGCATATAGGTAAGTACCAGCACCTTGAAACAAATTCAGTATGCTAGTGGCAGCCAGTGTCATGTCCTCAGCAGCGGCCGGGTGTGCTCCCATCTGGAAAGGCCCATCGGGAGTCTGGCCACGGCATTCGCACTACCTGCAGCTTCCGGATTTGCAACAAGGGCAGCCCCCTGGTCGCTTGGTGTACATTTCTCTCTTAAGTGTTGTCTGCCACCCCCGCCCCGCACACACGAAGGACCAGAGAGCAGACGGGACCTCCCTGTCCCGTTTAGAGCCAGGACGGTGAGTCAAGGCGGGGGCCAGGAGAGAGGGCCCCCTGCAAAGAACAGCCGGGGGAAAGACAGGTGAGATGGTCAGCTGAGGCCCGGGAAGCCCCGCCTTCAAGTCTCGGCCCCCTGCGAATCAGGGTGGGTGGGTGATGCGCTTGGACCATTCACCCTCTCTCAGCTTCGCCTCCCTCGCGGGGCAGCTGTGAGGGCAAAACAGAGGAAGGCTGCCCTTAGCTCCCGAAAGGACACAAGGGACCACAACTCCTCATTGGCTAAACTATATTTCTGTGACTGGCTCTTTAAAAAAGATAGTCCATAAATCTGGAGGAGAATAGTCCCCCCTCCCAATAATAGGAAGCTTCTAACAGATGGAACTCCTTTGGTCAGGGAATGTAAAGTATTGCTCACAGTGAGTCCAAGTTTCCCTTTCCAAGCAGAGGCACACATTCTAACAGCAACCCCCCCACCCCCACCCCCGTGAAGCATCCTGGGGGGCTCTGGCTTCCCTCCTGTGGGCAAACAGCACCCGTCACTCCCTGTGGGCATCCCCCCCCCCATGGGACAGATCAATCGCGCAAGAACAATGCTGGATCAGACCAGTGGCCCATCCAGTCCAACACTCTGTTGTCACAGAGTGGCCAAAAATACCAGGTGCCCTCAGGAGGACCAGCAGTGGGGCCAGGAGGACAGCAGAAGCCCTCCCACTGTTGCTCCCCTGCCCAAGCACCAAGAATACAGAGCATCCCTTGCCCCAGACTGAGAGTCCCTACCTATACCTTCTGGCTAATGGCCACTGGTGGACCTCTACTCCATATGCTTATCTCATTCCCTCTCGAAGCCGTCCATACTTGTAGCTGCCACCACCTCTTGTGGCAGTGAATTCCACGTGTTCATCACTCTTTGGGTGAAGAAGTGCTTCCTTTTATCCATTCTAACCCGGCCGCTCAGCAATTCCATGGAGTGCCCACTTGAGTTCTTGTATTCAAGGACTCCCCAAAGGGGCGTGAAGGGAGCTGGCAGCATCAGTCTGGAGACACCGAGTCACAGGTGGGACAGAAGAACTCCTCCGAGAAGGGCCTGGCTGGAGACCAAACAGGGACCAACCGTTGGGTGAGAGACCCCCCGAGGAGGAGGAGGAGGAGGCCAAAGGAAAGATGCACCTGGGTAGGTAGAGGACCAGAGGGCTGTCGCTGAGAGGAGGGCAGGGAGCACTTCCTGCGGGCAGCAGAGGACGGGACTCACAATGGTGTGCTGAAAGGAAGGGCGGGGAAGGGACTGGCTGGATTGTGGGGCGGGGGGGGGGAATTTCAGAGGAAGAGTAGTTGAGCAGTGGAATGGGCTGCCTCGGGGGGGGGGGGAAGGGAAGTTAGAGGGAGCCCTGAGGGAGAGGGCCAAGAAGAGGAGAACTGAGCCAAGAAGGAGTGAATCGGACAAGGGCCCCAGAAAAGACCACAAATCCATTTAGCATTAGGAGGGGCCTCTATGCTGGGGGTGGGATGATTAAGAACTGTGCCCCCCGCCCCACCCGAAGCAGGACCCCGAGGGAACGACCAGTGTCGGAGGCCTGGAGATGCGGGAGGGGCTTCCCGGGGGAGGGGCTGGGGGCTCCCGCCCACTCCTCTTCTCACCAGAGCATTTGGACCAGGCAACACGGAGGCAGTCTCATCGGGCACGGGGCCCCCCGCGGTGCTATTGGAGCCTGCCGGGTGCTGCCCGTGAAGCCACGGGGTGGCCAAAGCGCCGCTCAGAAGGCAAAGCCGGAGGGAAGCGCCACTCCAGACAGACAGGGCTCCAGGGTGGTCCAGCGGTGGCAGTGAGGGCCTCGGTGTGGGGAGACCTGCCACCGCATCCCCACTTGGCTCAGCCTTGGGGCCTGTGGGGCTGCACTGCCAGGACCCAATCCCCCCCCCACAAGCCTACCTCACAAGGTGGCTGTGAGGACTGAATGGAGAAGCAGACCCGGAGACTACCCGGAGTTCCTTGGAAGGACGGGACAGAACGGGGGCCCAGAGGCACTCCAGAGGTGAGAAATCCTGGGCCACTATCTGGGTTTCAGCTGGCGTGGAGCCTCGGCTGCTCACTCGCCCGGGGAACGGAACCCTGAAAGGAGGCTTTGGAATGTTCCCCTTGGCCGGCAGGCAGGCGAGCGGGCAAGCCCGGCTTCAGGTCCTGAGCAGCACGCCTTCCAGACAGGGTCTCCACGCCCTGGCCTCGCTTGACAGGGAGGGGGGCACCGGGCAGCAGCCACCAGGACAATGTGGCTGGCCTCGGGTCCCTGGACAACCTGGAGGGGCTTATACACAGTCCTGAATTCCCCCAGTCTTTGGTCCCGTCCTAGACGACCCCCTCCTTGTGCTCTGCTCCCACGGCACCCACACTGACCCCCCCCCGGGGCCTCATTCATTCTGGGCGAGGCACCCAAAAGCCCAGCACCTGGCCTGGGCAGACACCAGTCCTGCTAGGAGTGGGCTCAAGGCCTGGCCTCACGGAGCACCTTCCGCTGCGGATCCCCGCAGGTCTTCCGGCCCAGGATCCTCCTCCTCCTCCTCCTCCTCCTCCTCCTCCTCCTCCTCCTCCTCCTCCTCCTCCTCCTCTGGTGCTGATGCCAGGACGGCTGTGGAGCAGGCAGCAGGGGCCCACACGACCTGCCTCCAACCAGCCTGAGGCTCTGCCCTTTTCTCTGGGGAGTTCCTGGGGATGCAGCCACGCGTTCCCTTGCCCTGCCTTGCCTTCCCCGCTCAGATCCTTCCCTGGGGATGGCCGTGGGCTCCTCTTCTGGCGCGCCCCTTCCCAAGCGAGCTGGGGGGGCACGGGGGGGCTGGGTGAGGAAAGCCTGTCCTTCGTCCCCTGTTGCTGGCTGAGAGAGAGCTGCCCGCCTGGGCGCAAGGCAATCTGAGCCCTGTTGGTAAGGGTCCCTTTGGACGTGGCTGATACCCACCACGCCCTGGCAGTTCCCTGCGTCCCACCTGCCGCGTCGCCTTTGTGCCTGCTGGGATCCATTCTGCGTGGGGAAGGGCCCGAAGACCTCCCTGGGCCGTGGCTGCATCGCAGCAGGGGACTGGCTCCTAGCAGACAGCAGGCCCCTAGCCAGGGTTCTGTGGCTTGCGGGGCAAAACTTTTTTCTGGTGGGGCTGCCATTATCTGCCATAATGTCCCCTCTCCCTCCCTTCCTGCAAGATGTAACGGGGAGCACAGGGTGGCCCGCCAATCAGCCAGAGGGCCCTTTAAATCTTGCAGGAGGGGAGGGGAGGGGAGGGAGAGGGGGGCGCACCCCTCCTCACCTCCTCTCAAAAGCATCCCTTTAAATGCTCTTGGGAAGAAACAGGGGGGAGGGGGCCTTTAAGGAAAAGGGCTGGCCCTTTAAGGAAGGGGGCGGATCCCCCAGTAGCCACCCTGTAGCTATGGGCCAGCCAGACGGGGCGACGGCACACCACCACAGGACTGGGAGGCGTCAGCCACGTGACCACAGGCTCTGGAGGGGTGTGTGTGCTGGGCTCTCTGCTCAACGGAAGGCCCGGTTCCCCTCCAGCTGCCCTGCCGGGAGCGTGCTGGAGATCAGCGGAGCGCAGCCATGCCTGCATCAGGCCCCTGGTGCAGCGGCAGAAGAGGACCCGTGGCCAGACTCCTCCCGCAGCCCACGCAGGCTGCCTCCGCTGCCGGGAGCCACTCTTCCCCTCTCCTCTCTGGGTGCCAAGGGGCAGGTGTCCTCCTGATGCCCGCTGCGGTCAGGAGCGTGGCATCACTTTGGCCTTCGCTGACCGCCACCCCTCCCTCCCACCTCCTGCAGTGGGAAGAAGAGGGCACCTTGAGGGGCACAGGGACACCGTGCTGCACACAGTCCTCCTGCTGCTGAATCTGAATCTGTTTAAGGCCCCCCCCCCCGGCACCCCCAATGAGTAAAGCAAACACCCGGCAGGTGGGCTTGTGCCCCACCCCCCAAGCCTCATTAAAACCCAATCTGGCTCAGCCTAAAGACAGAGAGCTCAGCATAGATTTTACTGAACGCTAAATCAACCAGCAAGCACAGCCAGCAAACTCTGTGGCACTTTAACTTTAAATAATGCAATAATTATTGAATTTCCTTTTTATAACTGAAGTGCTGGAATGTAAACAATGGGGCTGTAATTGCAGGAAGGGGGGATCAATAGAGGCAATCGTTTTCAGCCATGTTAATTGTAAATACAATTGTTCCAAGATGTCAGCCTTGTTCCTCTCGCTCCCAGAATCACCCTAACGGATGACAGAGTCCAACTTTCCCATTACAGCTGTTCGTTCCTTTAAGAGGTTCTCAATCAGGTCTGATCAATCTGTCAAGATAATGCATGGAGTAAGTAAGACTCTTCCAAACACAAACGCCCAATCAATAGCCCCAACCAGCTTAATGAGGAGGGGCCAAAGCCCAGAGGGAGGCCAAAGCCCGACTTCAGCAGGCCAGCTTAACGAGGCGGCTCCGCGGGCCCGTTTCCGAGAGCGGCCCAGCCCCCCCAGCCCCCCCCCGGGAGCACTGGACACGCAGCCGGGCCAGGGCCGGACCAGACTCCCCCCCCGCCCCATTCCAGGCACGCTAATTAATCATTCATTACGGCCATTCCTAGAGGAAGGACGCCCCAACCTTACGCGGGCGGGGGTCACCCAAGGCCCCCGCCCAAGCACACAGCCTTCTGACCGCCAAGGGAGCCGGAAAGGGCTGCGCTCCTCCCCCTCCCGAGCAGGAAGGGCTGGACCCACCTGGGTGACCCCAGCCTTCAGCCCCCCCGACGCTGGCCATTTCTAGCCGGCCCCCTGGGCATGGGCCTGGCCGACACCTGCTGACCGTTTACACATCAGCCTTGGGCCCAGACGCCCAGCCGGGCTCACAAAAAACAAAGTGCAAACACCACCAGAGGCACGAAGAGCAACCTAAAACTATGAAACCTGAGCCCCATCAAACACCCACAAACGTGGCAGATAAAAAAATAGCAGTTCAGCCACGAAGACCTTCAACTGAAGTGAGTCCAGACGGGGGAGACCACAGGCCCACGAGCCTGGCGCTGGACTTTGTGCAACCCCCCCCCCCCGCCAATCTTCTGAAAGTCCAACAACAAGGTGGCTGGGACACCGGGAAGCAGAGGGTCGGAATAAACGGACAGGCCTCTTGCCAAATGCTTAGTGCTCGTGGCCCTTTCTGACACGCCCAGCCAGGGAATCGCCACTTTGGGGGGTCAGGAAGCCATTTCCTCCAGGCCAATTTGGCCAGGGATTCTGGAGGCCCCCCCCCCTCTTCTGGGCACAGAGCAGGGGTCGCTGGGTGGTGGTGGGGGAGGTGTTTGTGAATTTCTTGCATTGTGCTGGGGGTTGGGCTGGATGACCCTGGAGGTCCCTTCCATTCCAACTCTACGATGCTACGATTGTATGAAGAGCTCTAAGAGACCCTCCCTGAATCAAGAGAGTGGGCAACAACATGGCAGATGCTCAGCTTAGGCAGGTGGCAGGTGAGGCACACCGGAGCAAAATATCCTCGTTTTAAGCACACGCTCACGTGGCCTCAACCGGCTGAGACTGAGAGGAAAAGGGATTTGGGGGTGGCGGCAGCTGGGGGTGGCGGAGAGGGCGGTCGAGTTCCAGCCCACTTACGGCGACACCCCCCCACCCCCCCGTGGAGTCCTCAAGGCCGGAGAGGAACAGAGGCGGCTGGCCATTGCCCGCCTCTGCCACGGTGGGAAAAGGCAAACTCCATGCTGGGCTATCAGGAAATGCGTTTGAAAATAAAATGGCGAATATTGTAATGCCCTTGTGGTGTAGAGCTGTGGCGAGGCCTGGCTCGGGGGCCTCAAAAAGAATAAAGCAGAGCTGGGAGGAGTACAGGAGAAGGCGGCAACCAAGAGGCACGGGGGGTTAGAGAACCCTTCCTATGAATGAAAGCCAAAGAGTCTGGGACTTTTAGTTTGGGGGGGGGGGAGAGACAGCAGGGGGTAGGACGGAAGTTGACCCGGTCATGCACAGGGCAGAGACCCGTCGGCTAGAGAGCGCTTCTCCTCCTTCTCCTCCTTCTCCCGCACTACGCAGATTCGGGGGCACCCAGCGAAGTAGACGGGCAACGGACTCCGGACAGACCAAGAGGAAACACCTTGTGAGACTGTGGCATGTGCTTGTGGTGGCCAAGGGGTTTTCTAAAGGGGGTGAGACATGCTCATCACGGGGGTGGCCCCTCAGCGGCCACCAGCCATGGGGATGAACAGGAACCTCCAGAAACAGAGCCACGCTGCTCAGAGGCGGCAGCCTCAGGCGAAGGCCTGGGTGTCCCCCTCCGGCTTCCTCAGCCCAGCCAGGGCAATCAGCCGGCCATGGCGTGGAACAGGATGCCGACCAGGGAGGCCGTCTGATCCAGCAGGGCCCTCCCACCGCATGCCCAGCCTGCGCCCAGAGCCGACGCCCAGCCACAAGGCCCCAGCCCCTCCCCACAGGCAGGCTTGTCGCTTTCCCCATTCAGCCCTAAAACCACCCAATTTGCACACCACCCTTATTACGATTGGGCTTTAGGATGTCACGTAGCCGGAGCTGACAATAGATCACGCGGCCCTCGTGAGCCCTCACGGGCTGTGGCTGCATCTCAAAAAGCAGATCGTCAAACAAATGGCGGCAGGCAGGGCAGAGGCAGGAAAGCAGCGGCTGCAGAACGGCAGCATCAGCCAAAGGATGTGTGTCTGTGCGGGCGGGCGTCCGTGCGAACATGTGGGGAGAGCAACCCCTGGAAGTCCCTCCCCTCCACCTAGCAGCCCCACCCACCCACCCCCACACCTCGGAACATTCGGAGGAGGTGGCCGTCCTCGTCTCCACATCTCCCCTCTCCCCCTCACAGCTCAGTCACAGACTGTGGGTTTTCCAGACAGACATCTCTGGCTTTGAGGACCCTCGGTGCGGCGCGAGGCGTTGGAGAGCCACAAACTCCAGCTAGAGGGACAGACAGTCTTGCCTCATGCCTTCCAGAGACAGAAGGGCAGGCGGGCTGCTGCTCTGGGCAACCCACAGACTTTCTCTGGCTGCCCACGGCTACTTCTCCCCACTCCGCCTTGCCTTCCGCTTGCCAGGCGCTGGGTCTGAGGCCGGCAGCAGGATGGTGCGCCACTTCACAAGCAAGCAAACCGGGATGACTTCTGCGCACTCCTCCTCTGAAGGGGCTCGGCAATTTTGCCACCGCGCCCAGACCACAAATGCCAGTTGGGGGTGAGGGGAGAACCAACCACAGCTTGCAGCTGAAATGTAATGAGCAACTGTGGGCGGAGGCCAAAGGAAAGGAAGATGAGCACGCGCAAGGCCGAGCATTCTCCTAGACTCGTTCGTGTGACCGATAGATGAGGGGTCCCATCTGAATCCTCATTTGCCCCACGAATGAGTCTGGGGGCCATCCTTCGCTACCCACGGGCTCTGCAGCGCTTCCCCCCTCTGACCCAGGCGGGACCAGCACTTGGAACCTTTTAAACGGCTGGGGAAACGAGGCTCCCCTTGGCAGAGCAAAAGGCTCGCTCTGCTGCGTTCGGCTCTTCTGGACTGAATGGTTTTCCCACGACTGGAACTGGATCGCGTCCGCAGTCACTTGTGCAGACCCTCCTTGCACTGTTGCGACACAGGTGACCTCCCGGCTCTCTGGAAGGAAGCTGCGTTTGGAGACACTGACCCCTCCTGCTTAAGAGGTTCATTCCGTGTCGGTAGTTATAAAGTGATGCAGGCTGCAAGAAACAATCCTGATTGTGAACACCTGCTGACGGGGCCTGAACTGAACGAGACTGAGATGGAAAGATCTCGGGGTTGTGGCATAAAGCTGGGCACAAAAGTCGACCCAGTGTGCTGTGGCGAGGAAAAAGGCAAACACCATGCTAGCAATGATGAGAAAAGGGATGGAGAATTAAAAAAAAAAATTAGGGAGCCTATGCTGTAGTGCCCCCTAAATACGGCTACGGTGCAGCCTCACTGGGGACACTGCGTGCTGCCCTAACCACCAGCAGCAGCAGCAGCAGCAGCAGCAGCAGCAGCAGCAGCAGGATATCTCAAGGAAGAAAGCAGCCCTTTAGGTATAGAATCACAGAATCACGGAGTTGGAAGGGGCCCTACAGACCATCCAGTCCAACCCCCTGCCCAATGCAGGACCAGCCTCGAGCATCTCTGACAAATATCCGTCCAGCCTCTTCTTGAAAGCTGTCAGTGAAGGGGAGCCAACCACCTCCCTGGGCAGCTGATTCCACCTTTGAACCACTCTGACCGTGATTTTTCCTAATATCCAGCCGATACCTTTCTGCGTGTAATTTACACCCATTGCTTCGAGTCCTACCCTCTGCTGCCAACTGGAGCAGCTCCTTGCCCTCCTCCAAATGGCAGCCTTTCAAATGTCCAGAGAGAGCCATCATGTCCCCCCTCCTCTTCTCCAAACTGAACATTCCCAGGGCCCTTAGCCTTTCCTCATAGGGCTCAGTCTCCAGGCCCCCGATCATCCTCGTCGCTCTCTTCTGCACCCTCTCAATTTTGCCCACGTCCTTTTTGAAGTGAGGCCTCCAGAACTGCACACAGGACTCCAGATGCGGCCTGACCAAGGCAGTATACAGAAGGGCTGTGATGACCTCCTGCGATGTTGATGCTATGGTCTTTTGAATACAACTCAAGACTGAATTTGCCTTTTTTGCCACCGCATCACACTTGACTGCTCATATTCAGTTTATAGTCCACTCTTACCCCAAGATCTCTTTCGCATGCACTACTCCCCAGAAAGGTAACCCCCATCCAGTATTTGTGCTTGACATTTTTGTGGCCCAGATGTAACACTGGGCATTTATCTTTGTTGAACTGCATCCTGTTTGCAATTGCCCACTTCTACAGAGTATTCAGGCCTGTTGAATTTTAACTCTGTCTTCTTGGGTGTTTGCTACTCCTCCCAATTCAGCTGTGGGCATCCAGCTGTGGGCATCAGCACCCCACCCCTCCTCCCTGGCTGGCCAGCTCAGGGCAAATGCATTCATTTCTTAGATTTTTTTAGGCACCAGTCACCCAAAGGGTCTTGCAGTGTCTTACAACATTAACACCATACAAATAAGGCAAGGGAGTAGCTTTGACTCTGGGGACACACCGTCTTCTTTACCTCCCCCTTCCCCAAACACCTCCCCGCCCTGCAAAATTTTTCACACAGAGATGCCAAAATGTCACTAGCAAAATTCTCCCATTCAGCTCAGCATGAGTCAGAACTCGGTCTGACTAAATATTAATCAATTGTTTCCACCTCTGTTTGGTTTTTCAGCGTGCGCTCCAAAAGCAGCAGCCCAGCCTCTATCACTTTGCCAGGAGGAAAAGATTCCATTTTGTTTCTGAGGCTTTTCCCAAAGTGTTGTCATCTAAAGTGCTTTCTCCAGCTGATCTCCAGAGACATTCCAAGACTGCTCCTCCAGTGTTCTCTTTGCTTATCTGAGGGACGATGCACAGTCATGCTTCCGGGTTAGTGCTGGCCGGGCTTCATCTCTTTGTGCATCAATTGGACGGGCAGCTCCAAAACCAGGCAAATGAAGTCCCACGTGAGTGAGGCCATTTTGGCCCCTCTTCCTCGCCGCACTGTGTTCCTGCAGCGCTTTAAAAGTTAACTTTTCCACAGCTGCCAGCTGCCTGTGGGAACAGCAAGTCGGAGCAGGGCCCTGAGTGGCTGGCCAAGAAAGACACGGTCAGCTGACTGACCCCAAAAAAGCTGGAAATGGATCCCAACAAGCCAGAAGCGATGCCGGCTGGGATGGCAGAGAGTCTCATCGGAAGCTGCCGGCTTTAGATGGGGTTAGATTACCCCTAGCAGATCCCTTAAAGAGATCAGAGACACTCTCGCACTGCGCCTTACTGAGGGGAAAATAGGCAGGTGTGGTTTCTCAGAACATAAGAGAAGCCAATGTTGGATCAAGCCAATGGCCCATCCAGTCCAACACTCTGTCACAGAGTGGCCAAAAATACCAGGTGCCATCAGGAAGTTCAGCAGTGGGGCCAGGACACTAGAAGCCCCGTCCCACTGTAACCCCCCCCCCAAGCACCAAGAATACAGAGCATCCCTTGCCCCAGAACTGAGAGTCCCTATCTATACCTTGTGGCTAATAGCCCCTGATGGACCTCTGCTCCAGATGTTTATCCAATTCCCTCTTGAAGCCATCCATGCTTGTAGCCGCCATCACCTCTTGTGGCAGTGAATTCCATGTGTTAATCACTCTTTGGGTGCAGAAGGACTTCCTTTTATCTGTTTTAATCCGACTGCTCAGCAATTTCATTGAGTGCCCAGGAGTTCTTGTACTGTGAGAAAGGGAGAAAAGTACTTCTTTCTCTACCTGCTTTCTGTTGGGTACAACTTATGAGCAAGTTATCTAGATTCTGCTCACAGAGCTGTGCTGATCCCTTCCAGTGGAACTCCCAGACTGGATTACTCTAACGTGCTTTCACTACTATGAAAGACAACCCAGAAGCAACTGGCACAAAACAGGGCAGCTGGGATGTGAGAAACCTGGCCCTCAACCTCTGGGCTGGTTGTGCCCGCCCAGTTCAAGGTACTGGTTCTTACACGGGAAACCCTCCGTGGTCCAAGATGCTTGTGCCTTGCGGGACCACTTCTCCCAATACCCTTCTGTGGACAACATCCGTCCCCTTTCGTGGACTGAACACAGGAAAAAAGCAAGCCACACCACTAATTAACTAAAATTGGGTTTTTTTAAAAAAAAAGTTTTTAAACTAAATGGTGTGAAGTTCTTCTAGTTTACGAGACGCCTGCGCTCCTAGTAAGTGGCCGGGGGGAGAAGCCTGCCCCTGCCACTCAGAGGCAAGTGGCGGCCACACCCGGGGGCACTTGGAAGAGGCCCGGCCACCTCCCCAGAGGCATCTGTGGCCGCAGCTCGAACAGTGCCAGAGAAGGGGGTGCACACACACACACAAAATATTTTTATGGTTCAGGTGTATTGAACCCGAAAATATTGGCAATTTCGTGATATTCCCGAATCCCAGTATCGGTATGATACTGGGATTCAGGAATTAATAGGGATTGCCGAGTTTTTCAGCATGGCATTTACAGGGACCATCCCTTTAAATGTTTTGCAAGCCGCAGCATGAGTGAACTCCGAAGGTTCGCTCAAAGTGGGGAATCAAACAAAAGGGGAGGTGGTGTGTGTCGAAAGGCCCCCCCAGAGGCTAGAGGCATCAGACTGGCAGCGGGCCTCCCCGGGGTGCTCCTCTACCTGCCCACGGGAGCCTCAGCCAGCAGGAAGGAGGAAGCTGTGAGCTCAACACCACGCCAGCTGATCCTCTCTTGCAGCTCGGTGGATCACCTGGGGTTCAGCTGAGGCTGGCTTGCCCAAATAAAGGCCAAAACAGTCAGCTTTTTCGGGCTGGGCCATGCTGGTAGCCGAATACAGATCTCTGCTCTGTATCTGGCTAATAAACACCCCAAAATACCAATCAGGTATTTATTTGATTCGGGTTATACCAAACGCACACCCCTACTGCCGGACTCCAAGGTGACAGGAGAGCAGCGGCATGTTGAAAACTGATCAGAGGTGTGCTCAGCGCCATTGTTTTAGGTGCGGCTCTTAAGTGTCCCGCGGCTTCAACCCCTTTGGTTTGCTCATGAACAACGTCAGTAAGGAAACTACAGGCTATATTGTCCGTGTTCTATTATTCCAATAAAAACAGTTTCTGTATAGAACTTGTTGGACATAACATTTGAACTGCACTTGATTAATTTTTTCCTAATCAGATGTTTCTGTCTGAATATTTATTACTCATGGGACACAAAAGTAACAATGGGGTACTTTTACAATTTGTTTACTAAACACAAGTCAAAATGAATATGCTAAATCAGAACACTCTCCATTTCTGATTTCTTCTTTCTGGAAAAAAACACCTCACTGGAACTGAGCAACTTGGTTTTCTCTGTCAATTGAAAACGAGCTTTTCACTCAGGCCAGGTCCCGACGGAAGCCTCGATCAGGAATCGATCCCAGACAGGGAGCCACAAAGAAAAGCCGGAGCCCCTTAAAGAGGGACAGAATTTATGTCAGCAGCAGAGGTGCCTACGAGATGGAGCTCTCTCCACCCGTGGCGTGTGGGAGAAGTGAGCCCTGGCTTCTGCTGGATCTTCAACATATTTCCCTGGGACCCACCAATCTGGCACGGAGACATCCCTCTTTCCTCCCATGGCAGTCAGTCCACACACAACAGTGGCTTCAGTCTGTCTGGGAACCTCCAGCTCTCGCTTCAGGAATGCCTGGGACTCACAGCTGCTTGTTCCGGGCTCCCAGAGTCACACGGGGAAGGGCTGAAGGCTGCAAAGGTGCCAGTTTGGACCAAAGGACTTCAGAAGAGCCCTGCTGGGTCGGACCAGGGAGGCCCATCTAGCCCAGCACCCTGCTTCACACACTGGTCAGCCAGTTCCCCCGCAGGGCCTAGCCAACAGAGCGCAGAGACCGAAATCCTCACCTGCCGCTGCCTCGGCAGGTAGATGCTCCCTTCCGTCACCGTGGCTGGCAGCCACGGAGGAACCTCTCCTCCGGGAATCTGCCTACGGCCCGTTGTGCTGGTGGCCCCTGCCCCCTCCAGCAGTTCCTGTGCTGATGAGGCCGGGCCAGAGCCAGACCAAGGGGAGAAGAGTCCTGCATTTTAAGGAAGGAGCAGGAACATGTCCTGGGAAGAAGGGAAGGCCACTTCATTGCGCTCACATGTTTGGCTTTAGCTGGGCACAAGATGGGCTCCATTTGAGTACATTTTAATGAAATGCCTTCTCTGAATGAAAAAGGAAAACACTGCCACATATTTAAAGTTCCTGACTGCCAGTTCGGGTCCTGCCCTTTCACCAGCAGCAGGGCGTCTTTAACTCCTTCCATGCTGCCGGAGAGCCCCGGGCCACTGAGCTCTCACATCAGGCTCCGTCGGCCGGTCACAAATATGCTAACTGTGAGCTGCGCAATGGAAAGGCAGGTTCTAGTGGCAAGAATGAGACATAACTGAAATGCTCATTAGAAGACAAAGACTTTGTGGATGAAGGTTTGGACGTGTCTGAACAGTACAGTTCAACTCATTAACAGATTCAAGTTCTTTCTAGACTCTTTCTATGCTTTCATTATGACAATTAAATTCCCAAGTGGTCTGTTACACTGCTCTTAAAAACATCTTCATTCATCCTTATTTATAGTTATTTTTTCTTTCTAAAACTACGCTTAGAATTGAGGAGGAAGAGGAGATTGGATTTATACCCCTTTGCCCTTCACTACCCAAAGGTCTCTCAGAGCGGCTTACAGACTCCCTTCCCTTCCCCTCCCCACAACAGACACCCTGTGAGGTAGGCGGGGCTGAGAGAGCTCTTGACAGAAACTGCTCTTTTTCAAGGACAGCTCTTATCAGAACTATGGCTTGCCCAAGGTCATCCAGCCAGGTGCAAGTGGAGGAGTGGGGAATCAAACCCAGTTCTCCCAGATTAGAGTCTGCGCACTTAACCACTACACCAAACTGGCTCAAAATGCTTCCATAAGACAATTCTGGGAAACTGTTAGCACATTCTTTCATGAGGAAGCCACCCTCCTCCCTCCCTTATAACATGAGCCCTTCATTTTAGAATGACACGGGCTCATCCCTGTCAAGCACTGGAGGGAAGCCGTGAGCCTGCTCCCTGCATACGCCAGCCTCTCTCGTCCGGTGCTTGTGGACTCAAGACTCAGGTGCTGGGTAGTTCAGTGGTGCTAATGCCAAGTAAATATGCACAAGAGTCCAGTTTGTCATTTGTGCTGCCTTGCCAAATTAAAACACACACACATGAAAAGACTCCACTACATAACAGCATGATCCCAGCTATGTGCAAGAATCTGTGATCGTCTGTCTATAAGTTGAGAGTTGTCCTTTGGAACTTCCAAGAATCAGTGCTTCAAATAGTGGATGATCAGCAGCAAGCACAAGATTTCTTGTCATTTATCCAGTGAAGTCGTCGTGGATGGGCTCAGTCCCTGGCCCTTCCAAGTCAAAGAGGAGCAGACCCAGTCGAACCCCCTGCCCGAGGCTCTGGAGAGCTCAGAGCTGACCGTCTGAGCCATATGGATCATCGGACGTACTTAGAAAAAGGCAAGCCCTTTTCCTGTCATGCCTTGTTCATACGTTGACTTTACACCATTCACTGACGCCAGACGAATTCATTTCTTAACCAGTTGGTTTCTAGACTGCCCCAATATTCAGTTAATCAGAGATTTTTAAAGCAGGAGTCAGGAGAAGTTAGGCTAGGGTTAGATCTTCCCTTTTTGTTGTGGTGGTGATAAACACAGTTACCCTGACATCATCAATACACCTAGCTCTCAAAATAATCCCATTTGTGGATACTTAAATCCAGAAACTGGCGCCATGGACAGCCAACACAGGTCTTCCTACAAACCTGAGAAAAGTCCTAGGTTGGCAGGAAAAAGAAAACCTGAAATCTAAGCGTACACGTGTGCACACACACACACACACTCTGGGGGACTGACACCCACAAAAACAGTACATAAGAACATAAGAACATAAGAGAAGCCAATGTTGGATCAGGCCAATGGCCCATCTAGTCCAACACTCTGGGTCACACAGTGGCCAAAATATACCAGGTGCCATCAGGAGATCCAGCAGTGGGGCCAGGACACTAGAAGCCCTCCCACTGCTGCCCCCACCCCAGCACCAAGAACAGAGTGCATCACCTGCCCCAGACTGAGAGTTCCCATCTATACCCTGTGGCTAATAGCCACTGATGGACTTCTGCTCCATATGTTTATCTAATTCCCTCTTGAAACTGCCCATGCTTGCAGCTGCCACCACCTCCTGTGGCAGTGAATTCCATATGTTAATCACTCTTTGGGTGAAGAAGGACTTCCTTTTATCTGTTCTAACCCGACTGCTCAGCAATTTCATGGAGTGCCCACAGGGAGTTCTTGTCTTGTGAGAAAGGGAGAAAAGTACTTCTTTCCCCACCTGCTCAATCCCATTCATAATCTTATAAACCTCGATCACGTCACCCCTCAGTAGAAGCAGTGCCTGTACCTTTCAGAAAGAGAACTGCAGTTGGCCACTGTGGTGGTTGCTAAGCAACCACAACAGTATTGTCAGCCTTCATACCTCAGTATCTGTCAGTAAAAGGCCAGGGGAAGGGCCCTTTCCAGGGATATCTTGGCCTCCCAGTCCTCCCCCGCCTCCTTACCTAACTGGGGCCATGCCCATCAGCAACCACAGGCCAATTTGCTACCAAGCAATTTGTGCAATGCACCAGGTGTGCTGGTGGCTCTCAGGTGACTATCACATAACTTGCTTGGGCCTGCTGACAGCCTCTGAACAAACTGGCCAGGCCTGGAAGCGGCCACCCCACAAGACTTTTGCAATTGGCCAAAATTTTCCTATGGAGACGCTGCCAGGGGGATGAAAGGAAGGAAATCTGAGGTCCATCACTATTAGCCACAAGGTCTGGATAGGGACTCCGGGGCAGGCGATGCTCTGTCTTCTTGGTTCTGGGGTGTGTGTGTGTGTCAACAGTGGGAGGGCTTCTAGTGTCCTGGCCCCACCGCTGGACCTCTTGATGGCACCTGGTGTTTCTGGCCCCTGTGTGACACAGAGTGTTGGACTGGAGGGGCTTTTGGCCTGATCCAACACTGGCTTCTCTTATGTTCTTATGTGTGCCAGTGTGCTGCAGTGGTTAGAGTGTTAGACAAAGATCTGGGAAGCCCAGGTTCAAATCCCCACTCTGCCATGGAAGCCTGTTGGGTGACCCTGGGTCAGTCACACTTGCTCAGCCTAATCTACTTCTCAGGGCCGTTGTAGGGATAAAACGGAGGAGGGGAGAGCAAGGCCATCTCTGCACGAGCGGGGAGGAGCAAAGCAGGCTGGCCTGGCAACCAGGCGACCCTCTGAAGGCCGGCGCAGGTGCGGAGTCTGAGACGTGCAACTCCACTTAGCAAGAACGACTCTCAGAGCTGCGAGCGGCCGTGATGGTTGCCCAGTTTGTTTCTTGTAACCCCGCAGAACAAAGGAAAAGGTCTCACCAAGCAGAGATCTGGGATGACTGTGGGGTCCTCCAGCCCGAGAGGACGGGGAAGGCTGGCAGGCTCATTCCTTCACCCCAGCCGCAGACTGGCCGTTGAAAGCCAGAGGTTTCCAAGGAGGCCACCATCCTTCGGGGGACTCCAAAGTGACAGTGTCACAACCCGTCTCTCCTTCCTGGCCCCCAAGAACCTTGCACTGGCTACGGAAGGAAGAGGGGTTTTTGTTCACCCTACATAACGGGAGAGGACAGCGTCACCCAAACCTCATGTCTTTTACTGCCTCTGAAAGTCGAGTAGGTGGCCTGGAGCCTGCAGCTCAGGGAGCAGTTAAAAAAATGGAACAACAAGCAGCCTCACGCTCGCCTCCGGGGCTCCAAGGGCCCTCTGCAGCCCGGACAACTCCCTGGAGCGCCCATGGTCCGAGCTGAACCTCTGACGGGGGCAACTGAGCAAAGGGCAGGCGAGCCTGGAGGGCCCCCGTCCAGCCCCAGGAGCGGCCGCCTCCCGTCCGGCACGCCAAGAGGTCTGTGGCACCGGAACTCTTCCCAGGCTGCCCTGGGTGGCTACGTGGCTGAGGCAGAGCCGTGACTACCCAGCTCACACGGCCGGACGGCTTCAGTGCATCACCATGAGCTCAGCCAGCGTGTGGGCCAGATCCCTTCCCTGTCGGGGACAGAGGTGCAGGCACATCTGGGCCCTTCTGCCACACGATTCAGCGATTCCATTGCACCTGACGGGCCAGTGGATGCAGACAACGACCTCTCTCTTGTATTCTAGGAGAGCCCCCGAAATCTAGCCCAGCGTCTTCTCTGACCAGCCACAGGGCTTGCCATCCTCAAGCTGTCCACAGCTATAGAGACGGACCCTGGGTCTCAAGGGTTAAACAAGGATGGGCTACGACAAGGCCATTCTGCCATGTCCCCTCCCCACCCAAACAAGTCCTGGTCACTGAATGCCTGGAGGAGAAAGTGCCCACCCGCCCAGCAGAAAGGGGCTTGCAGAGCCCACTTCTCAGGTGGGCTCCTGTGCCTGAGCCCAGTTACTCCGGGGGCACTGCAGAGGCCGATCCCTCTGGCAGGGTCATCCCATTCAGTGCCCCTCCATGCCCCTCAGCACACTGCTGTAGCCACTCACCAGCATTCCACGCCAGGAGAAGGCAAGGCCCCACCGAAGGCTCAGCCTCGAGCCCCTACCACCCCTTTCCCAGCGCTGCCACCACCCTGGAATGAAACACCTGCCTGGCTGGAAACCCTTGGGCCTGGCAGCCACAGCCTTCAGCACACCAAGCCTTCTGAGGACAACTCACCACCCAGCTGCCAAACCCTCGCCACCACCCTCTGCCAGCCAGGGAGCAGGTACGGGAAGGCCCCCAACCCTCCCACCTTTTGCTGCAGGCCGGGCAGCTTTCTGTGCCAGGTGCTCCCCGCCCACCCAGCCCCCAGAGGCCAAGCGCAAGCCTCGGAGAGGCCCATGCGTTGACACTCGGAGGCATGTCGAGATCAAAGGGGACACCACCTGACATCACTCACATGACAGGGGAGCAGGCTGGCAACTGGGAGAGTTGATCCACAGGAGGTGGGGGAAGCGCAGGCCGGGCAAGTGCTCCATGCCAAGGCCGGGCACCTGGCCAGCAGAGCTCACGGGGCAGGCGTCACTATATATAGGCTCTCTTCACAACAGAACATCACTGAGGGGGGGAGGGGGTGGCCACTCCCTCTGAGGACAGCCAGGCCGAGCCCGCCAGACCCACTCTCCACCCAAAGACCCGGCGTGGAACCGTCACATCCGCCCCCGACCAACGAACGAGTCTCTGGTCCCAGCCTGAAACGAGGCAGAGGCTGCTGCCCCCCCCCCCGGCTTTCTACTGCCCGCTGCCGTAGAGGCTCTCCCCACAGCGAGGCCTTGCTCCCGGCCCCTCAGCCCCACCCCTCCCACTTTTGTAACGCAGGAGAAACAGGCTCGGGGGACCCGCACGTGACGCTCTCTGGGCGCGAGCCAGGAGTGCAAAGGCCGCCGCTGGCATCTCGGCCGCAGGAGGAACTTCCTGGCAGGCTGGCTGCACCCCTGCCCCTGGCTGGCACAGGCAAGGATGAGGCTGCCGTGGGAGCAGGAAGGGAGCCCGGCTGCCGACCGAGAGGGCCAGCGTGGCGCAGCAGTCGGAGGAGCCGGCTCCAAGCCCCACTCCGCCATTGGGCCGGTCACAAACCCTTCAGCTCACCTGCTTCCAAGGGCATCGTCCTGAGGGTAAAATGGAGCCCAGAGGAAGGATGCAAGCCGCTCTGAGTCCCCACTGGGGAGGGCGGAGGGGTATCAGTGCAGAAACAAAACCGGAAATGAAAGTGGGGGACCCCAGGCCCCGGCCACAGGACTGGAGGCGTCCTCTGCTCCCTCCACCCCGTGGGCGGCACCCCCCCTCCCCCAGGCACCTACTAACGCTCTCCCCTTCCCTTTGAAGAAGGCTGCGGGGACCGTGGCCTACACCCCTCAAGCCAACCCAGCCCCAGATCCGGGCCACTGCCACGAGAATCCAAATGCCCCAGCAAAGAGAAGGAACGCAAAACAGCCGGCTGCGTGGTCGGAAGGGGGGAGAATCTGACCAGACGAGTGTCTGCCTGACAAGGAGGAAGCAGCAGCGAGCAGACAGACCTTGCCCGGGGAGAAGGGGCACGAGGAAGGAAGGCGGCGCTCTTCCCTGGAGGGCTGCCCGGCGGGATCCGTTGCTCCCTGCCGACCAGATGGGCCGGAAAGAAGGAGCCCAGGGACCGACAGGCAGGTAGAAAAAGCTTGCATCAGTGTTCCCCCTAAGCTGAGTGAGTGTGAGCCAGCCCACTGTTTTCTTAGCCTCCTGCTCACACATTTTTCTCTCAGCTCAGGAAGGACGGCTCCAGAGCAAACTAATTTATGCAGTCGCCAAATTGCCTGCTCACGACTTTAATGCCAGGAGCTCACAAGTGGAATTTCTGCTCACAAGAAGACTCCACAGCTTGCACCAGTATTCCTCCTAAGCTGAGTGAGTGTGAGCTAGCTCAAAGTTTTTTAGCCCCCAGCTCACCCATTTTTGTCTTAGCTCAGGAAGGAGGGCTCCAGGGCAAACTTAATTTACGCAGCAGCCAAATTGCTCACTTACAACTGTAATGCCAGGAGCTCACACACTGGAATTTTTGCTCACCAGAGGACTCCACAGCTGGCACCCAGGGGGACTGAAGCCCTCTAGAAGGAGGGGTGGGGGAGGGGGCGTCAGTGCGAGAGAGCTGGCTCCAACACCCCAAATGCCTGCCCGCGCAGGGTCCCCTTCTGGAATCTATGCAAAGGGAGCAAGCACCTGTCCAGGCCCAGATGAGCCCCATGTGGGGCGGGGGAGGGGGAGTCCACGGCTCCTCCTGTCCTCAACCAACTCTGAGGCAGCAACCTCTGAAGGGAGGGGAGGGGAGGGGAGGGGAGGGGAGGGCGCTGCGGGGCCTCCAAGGACGCCAAGGAGCCGCCTCTTGCCTGCGGCTGAATGGACAGAATCTGGACCCACAAAGAGAGATGCTGGTAGGATTCTCTAGCCTGCGCTCACCGGAGAGGATTCCCCGGCCACTTCCCAGCAAGGAGCTGCCCAGAGTCTCCCGGCCAGGCCCAGGACCTCTTCCAAGACCAGGCAGTGCACCAGGTAGGGAGACGTTTCAGTCCAGCCTCCGCAGGCCCACGAGCAGCAGGACAGGATGGGGCAGGCAGGCAGGCAGGAGGCAACAGCACCGGGCAAGGGACAGAAGGCAAGGCAAGCCGGGTCCCATCGAGGACCCGCCCAGCAGGTACCAGAGGAAAAAGCCACAAACAGGACGCAGCAGCACCCGGGGGACCGGCAGGCACACCAAGCAGCCAAGAGACACACGGCACAGGCAGGTCCAGAGAGCTCCAACGGACACGCTGTCTGGGTGCCCTCCTGGCATTTCGAGGGAGCAACAAGACTGCCACCCCTGGGCATCAGAAGAGCCCCTCCCCAGCTGCACTCCCAGGGCCTCAGTGTCTCTGGCCTCCTTCTGCATCCAAGCCCCAGCCTGGGGCAAGCTTTCTCCTGCAGGCCCAGGAGACCGGGAAGGAAGGAAGCCAAGAAGGCAGGCGCCTGGTCTGCCCGCCTTCCTGGTAGCTGCCACACTCTGATCCCAGAGACAGCCCCCTAGCCGGCCCCACCCGACTCCTTCCCAAGGCCAAACTGCCGTCTCAAGACGTTTGCCATTTTGGCTGGACACTGAGCTGCTCCGGCTAAGAGAGGAGCGCCTGCGTGGGGAAAGCGCGATGCCGTTTCTGCATGCAGCACCCCGGAAGGGGAGTGGCTAAACGGACAACACCCCAGAGGTTGGGCAAGGCGCTGCTGGCGCACGGCTGCAAGGGGGCGGGAGGGAGTGGGAAGAACCAGCAGCCACGGCCACTCCCGCAAGGAACAGCAGAGGCTGGGAAGGGGCTGGCCAGCTGCCGGGGCGGGAGCAAGGACCAGCCTCACCTGCCCGCCTCTCTGCCTCTCCTCTTCCTGGGGGGCCCCCCCCACACACATCCCCACCCCTGCTCCAGCTCCGAAGGGGAACACAGCCAACCCAAGCAATGCTCTCCCTCCAACAGACGGCACAACCGCTGAACCCCTGCCTGGCAGCATGAAGAATCTTCCCCTTGGCCGGTGCCACCAAATCCCGCCTCTGCCTGGGCCCACAACTGCACCGAGAGAATGTGAGTCCCACTCAGCTGTCTCCACGCCACCAGCACAAGGCAGAGGAAAGCAGACCCACAAGCAGAACAAGAGGCCAACCCCCCCCCCCATTTCAGACCAGGTGTCTCTTCCGTGGTACGTGAGCCTTCCACGTGACCCACACACAGCGCGCAAACTCCTGGCTAGCCAGTGTCTTGCTTGGCCACATGGAGCTGCCGGGCACCCAGTCAGGCCACGGGTCCACCCAGCTCCACACTGCCCACTGCCTGCCAGCCACCAGCCTCCGGAGGTGCCCTCTGGGACTTGGCCCCGTCTGCAGACCACAGGGCCCTCTCCCCTCGCAGACCCCCATCCGGCAGCCACCCAGGGGCAGTGCGCTCCTCCTTGCCCGCTCCCCCACCCTCGGACACCCAGGCTTCCCAGGGAGCAGGGGCCCCTGCTGCATCTCCACCCGGGCCCCATCAGAGACTGGCTTGGCTGCCGCTCCTGACCCGGGAGGGCCATCCCAGCAGCACAGCGCCACGCCCAGGAGGCAGACGGCCGGGCTCTCCGTGCTGGGTCTGCGACCCCTCGCCTGCCCCCTCCGGGCAGCGGGTGAGCAGCAACTGGGCAGGAAAGCAGCCAAAAGGCAGAGGAAGGAGGATTTCAGGCCCGCTAAGCCCTGAGCTCTCTCACCCAGGCAGCATCTGGGGAGGATTTTCTCCAGCAGAGAGGCAAGAACTCGATTACATCCAGTTAACTGCACTCTAAACTGATTATGCATGCGCCAGGCTAATGGATTACATTAGCAAGAGGAAAAATAACATCCCACCAGTCTCCATTTGCAACACGCCACACCAGGGACGCCAGACCTTGGACTCCTCCCACATTCACACTTCACCAGTCAAGACAGCAGCGCAAGGGAGGAGCCAGAACTCTGCGCCCCAAACAGACAAGTTCCTAGGCCCTCAGAGGTCACTCCCGGCCACTATGGGCCCATCTCAGTGACCAAGCCAAAGAGGCCGGACAAGACAGCTCTCTGACCTGTTCTCTCTCAGCCCCTTCAGCACTAGGAGAGGGGGGTTTGCCCTCCGACTCTCAGCCGTGCTTGCTGCACCTTAGTTGGAGCTTTAGACACACGGAGGCAGGATGGAGGGGGGGTAGACTTTTTAAAAAATTGATATTTAGATTTGCTTACAGATTTCAGCTGTAAGTCTGTCTCTTAAAAACAACCTGGCTGACAGTGAAATTGTAACTCAAACCAAATGTTCCATTTTCTTAAAGCTGGGCTTGTATCCTCCTTCGGACAGGCTGTTTTCCCCTGTCCTGGAAGAATTGCAGGGAAGCATCTTTGTGGCTCTGGGAAGAAATGCATTTCGTCCTGGGAGGTTTGAAGGGAGCTAAACCTCCACTTTGCATGTTAACAGTTTTTTCCCCTTCTGGGCAGAGACCAGGCAAGAGGGGGCAGGAAGTCAGTTCAATGGCCTCCCAGACATATCTTAGCCCACCTCCACACAAATGCTAATAGATCTAGCTGGGGACAATGGGTGGGTCAAGCTCTTCCCCTTCTCCAAGCAGGGAACAGAGATCAGAGGACTTTCGATTAGGGGCCGCCACTGATGGAAAAGGCACTGATGAAAGAGGCACTGAAAGCGGAACATCCTATGGACTTGGTTATGGCGTTGGATTTGCTGCCCGCCTGATTGGGAGTATGATATAGGAATCGCCTTTTGTTACACTAGCACCTTATGTAATCTTTGTTTAACAAATTTTATTGTATGGACTGTATTTCATTGTTGTATGACATTTTAACTATTGTATGCCGCCTTGAGCCGGTTCCTGGCTAGGCGGGATATAAATTGAAAGTAATAAATAAATAATAATAATAAACCTTAGGTATGAATGGATCCAAGAATACTCTCCAAGAAGAAGACCTAGGAAATGCCTCTTTGACCTGGCATGACCTGGTCAGTGGGTGGAGAAACAGATATGATAAAAACTCCTTGCAACAGGAAGGCAGTCTCTTGTCCTTGGGTGCAGAGGCCATGAGGAGGCAGGACTCCCAATTAAAGAGGCAGCCATTGACTGTGTGGTTGGCCTGGACAGCTGAGGGGAGCTTCAAGGTAAAGGCGACTCTGTAGAGATCTGTAACTTGTAAATTAAAGGGGCCTGTCCTCTATTTCAACAGCTGGATAGGGCACATATAGAGAGAGGGACAGAGGATTGTGTTTTACCTATTTCCTTTACTACCTTGCTGAATCAGGGAATGCTGTAGACATAGTTTATCTTTACTTCAGTAAGGCTTTTGATAAGGTTCCACATAATACTCTTGTTGACAAAATGGAAAAATGTGGTTTGGATCCTATGACTGTTAGGTGGATCTGTAACTGGTTGACAGATTGCACCCAAAGAGTGCTCGTGAATAATGGTTCCTCATCTTCTTGGACAAGTAGACAAGTGACAAGTAGAGTGCCTCAAGGATCTGTCCTGGGACCTGTTTTGTTCAACATTTTCATCAATGATTTGGATGAAGGAATAGAGGGAATGTTCATTAAATTTGCAGATTGGGAGGGGCAGCAAATATGGTAGAAGACAGAGTCAGGATACAGGATGATCTTGACCGGCTGGCAAACTGGGCTAAAACAAATACAATGAATTTCAATGGGGATAAATTAAGTTCTGCATTTATTTATGAATAATTCTGGCAACTATTAATATGCTATAATGTTTTGATAATAAATGGGGAACAGTGTTTTCAATGTTATAAAATCCAACTTGGTGTCAGCTGTGCCCTCCGGTGACTATTATGACAGTATTACTGTCCAAATACTACCCTTCTTTTTGTTTGCTGCAAAGTATGCTTCTTAATTTCAACTTTTATTTTCCCCCCTACCTCCCTGATGACAAAAATAAAGATACATGTGCTAAAGTAGCACAGGATGTGGCAACTGGCAAGTTTCTCTCAGGGACTGGGTATTTTTGCCATTTTGTATTTATACTTTTAAATTCCATAAATATGCCAAATAATATAATTTTATGTGCTAGGTTATACATTATGTATTTTATGTTGTTCAAGCAGTAGGATTTGATAGGAAAATACACACTGCATTATTTATTCCAAAAATTCCAATTCCCCTCCCTCCCCCCAAAAAACTGGAAGAAATGGGGTTTCTGTGGCGTGAACATTTCTGGAAATCTTATATCTCCGCTCCTCACTCACTGCCACCACCAGGGCTGGGCAGGACAGCGACAGGACCGAGGACAAGAGGGAGGCGGCGGCCATTAGGCGCCCCGGAAGGGAGAGGCACCTTCCAGCTCAGGGGGATTCCAACTAGTCCTCAGCCACAAAAGCCGCCGTGGCCCTCAGAGCTGCGCAGGGAAATCCAGCAGGCCAAGAAGCCACAGAGATTAGCACAGAGAAATACCAGGCCCGACACCTGAGAAACGGCCTCTGAAAACATCCTCAGTCCTTCACTTAGCAATCAATCTGTTTTGACAATTACTGCAACAAATTTCTGTTTAGGAAATATCTCAGCAATGCTCCAACCCCCCCCCTTTACTTGAGTCCAGAGGACTTGAAGGTGGCATCTGACGCAAGGGCAGCTGCTCCCTCCTGAATGCCCACCCTCCCCACGGGATCACGGGCACCGGGCTGCTGCCCCCCAAAAGGGGACGCCCAGGGAGGCTCTCTGGGGAGACTCTCCAATGCCTTCCGGGCAGCGTGGTCGGGCTCAGCATGTTCACTTGACTTACGTTTATTGAACAGAACCTAAAAAGTACCCCAGTAACTTTAGATCCCAGTAACAACAAACAAGTGAACTGCACTAAAACTGTGGTTTAAATGTTACAGTCAGCAAAGCCAACAGTTTATGTAAAAAAATGTAATTGAATAAAACATAAAAATTTAAAGACAATATAGCACATAATTATTTCCTTCTACTGCTTAAATTTAAGGGGGAAAGCCAAAGGCATTCCAAACGGTCAACAAACAAACGTTAGCACACCCAAAGAACTGTGGGTGAGAAGCAGATCTTTCAGCAGCACTCAGTGTTTCCCCAGAGGCCAGCGGGCCACCTCTGCTGGGCGGCCACTCTCCGCAGCACCTCCTGCGTTACGCGTTGGTCCCATATCCGACTGGTGACGAGGGGAGACATACAGGTAAGACGCTGAGCTTTGGTTGTAGCTTGAATTCATAACTTTGACTCTTTTTTTACTGATATTATTATACATGTTTGTGATTTCTGTCCCCTGCATATACACGTCCTCTCCCAGTTCCTAATGACTGAAAAAAATTAATTCATTTGGATCTGCCAAATTTGCCTAATATTCTACTGGCAATGGCATCCATTCATTGTTCTTAATTTTACGAGGCAAGAACTCTCTAGCAAAGAACTTTTTCTGCAAAACAATACACTGGAAAACCTTCTGCTCCATCTCCCTGCCTGTCTTCTAGTTTCCTGGAGCCTCCCTTTGCTTGAAGAAGGCCACCTGGGGCTCGCGGTTCACTTTGGGAACATAAGAACGTAAGAGAAGCCAATGCTGGATCAGGCCAATGGCCCATCCAGTCCAACACTCTGTGTCACACAGCGGCCAAAAATGCCATCAGGAGGTCCAGCAGTGGGGCCCTCCCACTAGAAGCCCTCCCACTGCTGCCCCCCTCCCCACGCACCAAGCATACAGAGCAGCCCTTGCCCCAGGCCGAGAGTCCCTGTCTATGGAGCCAAGATGTCCGGGGCACAAGGGTGCCGGGCGCCCTGCTCACACACGGGCACGGCAGAGGCTGGTGAACTGCTTCCAGCAGCCGCACCCTGCTGCTCATTCACATCCTTGCTTAGCCCAAAGTCACTAAGCTTCCGGCTGGGCTTCGTCTTCGGAACCCTGACCACTCCAGTCTTGTTTGCAACTATCCTGCCTTCCAAGTTGTTTCTGTACCCAATTCGCTTCACAGCGAATACTTTCTGGGTATTTTTTAATATATGCATGCGTGTGTGTGTGCATGCGTGCCTGGGGGTCATGGCGCCCTCTGGTGACTGCCCCCTCCTGGGGGCCTGGAAGATATCCAGAAGGGTGGCTGAACGGAGCCTTCCCCTGGCCCCCCTCCCCGAGGGCTGGTCTTCCGCGGGGGCCCTCCCGTCCAAGCCCATCCCAACGTCGACCCTGCCGGGCTCCCGAGCTCTGAGGCGGTCAGGCTTGCCGGGGCTCTGCTGGCCGGGGCTCCGCTGGACAGAGGGGTTGACCTTTAAAGCTGGGGACCAGCACACCTTCCGGACGACTGACTTCTGTGCTAACCTACCCAGCCACGCGGGTCGTCCTCCAAGGCCTTGCTTCTGGGGCCCCTGTCATCTGAGGCAAGACGTGGGTTTCTGTGGCTTTAACATGGTGGGCATTCTACCTCTCTACCCCTCGCGCACTGCTGCCGGCTGGGCAGGACAGCGGCGGATCAAAAGACCAGAGGGAGGCGGCTGCCTAGAAAGGACCTTCTTAGTTGCAGCACCAAAACTTTGAATCCTCCAGCCCCAGGAGATCCACCTGTCCTCTCTGTCGTTCTCTTTTGCCAGAGGGGGGGACGTCTTTTCTGTTTGGTTTGGTGTTCCTTTACTGACCCTACTTCCTGTTGATGTTTCGGTTGCCGTTTTATAGATACATGTTGTTTTTAAAGCTGACATACATTTAAAAAAACACAAAAAAGCTTTCCGCAGTGTTGAGGGCCCTAACCGGGTGGCAAGGCAGAATCAAAATGTTAAAGATCACATGTAAAGAACACAAACAGCAAGACAGAGCCTGGCTCCCTAACTGCAGGGAACTCCTGCTTAGCCAACAGCGTCCACTTTAAAGAGCCCCCCTGGCCCAACTGGGGAGGGACAGAGACTGGGCAACAGAGTTCTTGGGCCATCTTCTCACTTCCCTGGAACTTCTACAATTGCGCCATCTGGTCTCCACCATCAAGCAGAAGTGCCTGGAACCCATAGCAAGAGAGCAACTCCCAGTAGGAATCTAGGGAGAAAGAGAGGGAGAAGTGGAGGCAAAACCAGTGGAATCGAAAATGGAAGAAAATTGAAGGGGGGTCAGGAAAAGAGCCCGGGTAAATGAACAGAAGGCGCGCAAAGCGAGGCTGCTTAGATTTATGGCAATTTGTACCTGATTGTTCATACTAAAGCCATTACGGGATGATTAGAGAAAAAGGTGAAGCTTTAAGTCCAGTGAAAAAATCAATAGAACCGTCTGGAGCAATTCTGCTGCACAAGGAAAAGGGCTACTTACTGTACGCGGGGCTTCCCGAGTTCCAGCCTACGTGGGGGGGGGGAGGGCGGGGGGAGGGGGAGGGAGAGAAAAGCAGAAGTCAGGTGGAGGTGGGGAGGCTCGGATTTAGCTGCAGGAGCCAAACAGGAGGAGGCGTCCTTCCGAGAAGGGCTAGAGCGGCCAAGGGTGGGGAGATTCAAGCTCAAATCCACACTCGCCATAGGCCAGTCACTCTCTTTCAGCCTGACACAACTCACATGGACTCTGAGAGGACGGGGGGGCGGAGAGATGATATCCCCCCACCCCCGTTCCTTGGAAGATCTAATAACCATAATTAAAGCAGGTGCCAGACTTCTCTATCACCCTCCCCTGCCTGCTCCTCAAAAGCAGCAGCTTCAAACAAAAGCTGAGAGCGGCTCCAAACCTCCTGCAGCCACTCTCAGGCTCACCAGGACGCCAGCGGCACACCGGCCTTTCCGTGCCCATCACCAGAGTATCTGGACTCACCTCCTGCCTTCCCGTGTTCAAGTTCAATCCCTGACTTCCTGGTCTGCAGCAAGCCATACTTTGGGCTTACTTCCAAAGCAGGCAGAAACAGCTCACTTCCCTGACACTGCTGTTCCTCGACTGCTCACCTGTGCATTCACACGGGCGGACTTGGCGTCTGCACGGAGCAGGGACTCTGGGAACGCAGAGAGAGAGAGAGAGCGGCCCCGTTCCGGTGTGAAGGCCCTCCCCACTCCGGCAACATGCTGCTGATCCCACTACGCAGGCTCGAGGGGAGGAGCTGCACCTTCGCCATCCAGTTCCTTTCCCGCCACTGCACCAGTGACACGAGGGAGGCCTTTGAGGCTTTTAATGGCATTCCATTTTCCCTTGTATGTACATATGTATGTATGTATTTTTGTATTTATTTCCCACCCTCCCCGCGAACGGGCTCAGGGCGGCTTACGAGAGGGCAAAAAATATGCCCATACAGAAAACAGAACAAAAACAGTAAAACCCAACAAATATTACAAATAAAGTGCTCAAATTTACACACGATGGTCATTCATTTGAGGTAGCTGATTTTTCATGGAGGTAGGGTAGAGTCCAGTAGATGTTAAACTATCCAATCCAGTGGTACCCGCCCAGCACTGTACTGTTTCCTCTTCTTCCGAGCCGTACAGGAAGGGGTTTCCCCCCCTTTGTCTTCTACATGAACGCTGCCTACCCGGCGCCCTTTAGGTGCTCTGCATCTAATGCCTATAGCAAAGGCCGCCTCCTTCCCAAATTCTCACAAGTGTGGGAGAAACCTGCCGGTCACTGATAGCCATGCTGGCACGTAACACTGAAATCTGCAAACTGTTTAAAATCCACTCAACGAGAGCTTGTTCAGAGCCAAAGTCAAGCTACATTCAAGGCAGCAGATGTCACAGAGAACTATGACTTGCCATAAACCGCCAAATGAGGAAGGAGGAACCTGGAGAGCACACAGGCCTGAGGCACAATTACAGCCAGCCGACCACTGCGTGGCCGTTACGCTAACGATGCGCACGTGTCCCTCGGGAACTCCCGCAGAACCTCATGGAGCCCCACCACCAGGGAGGGTGCCTAAGGACCTACTCCGGACAGTCACGCGGGCTTCCTGTGCCCTCTGTGTAACTGCCAGGGGTCTCTTGGGAACCCAGAGGCATCTCTGTGCCTCCGACCATGCCTCTGTTCTCAGCGCCTCCACTTCTGTGCCACCCCAAGAGCTGGCTTCCCTCCTGCAGCCCAGACACAGGTCATCTAGAAGCACAAGAACTCAGGGGCGGCGTGCTGGATCCAACCAGGGGGCCACCCGGCTCGCCACCCCTCCTGCACACAAAAGCCGACCGGTCGCACCGCAGGGCCAGCAAACGCAGCTCAGAGGCCAAATTCTTTTCCTGCCATTGCCGACTCCCAGACTGGCTGCCTCCAGAGGGACCTCAGTTCCCTTCAGTCACCATGGCTGGTCGGCAATGCTGGGCCTCCCCGCCCGCCTCTTCACGCCACCCGTGCTCCACCATATCGACTGGCATTAAACTTCACCATTTCATTACTGCTGAATGGAGACTGTTTTATTTTGTCCGTCCTGTATCATTTGGAGTACTGTGTACAGTTCTGGTCGCCACACCTCAAAAAGGATATTGTAGCACTGGAAAAAGTACAGAGAAGGGCAAATAGAGTGATAAAAAGGGTTGGAACACCTTCCCTAGGAAGAAAGGTTAAAACGCTTTGGGGCTCTTCAGCTTGGAGAAACGACGGCTGAGGGGTGACATGATCGAGGTTTATAAGATTATGCATTGGATAGAGCCGGTTGAGAAAGAAGTACTTTTCTCCCTTTCTCACGATACAATAACTCATGGGCATTCCATGAAATTGCTGAGCAGTCAGGTTACAACAGATAAAAGGAAGTACTTCTTCATCCAAAGAGTGATTAACTTATGAAATTCACTGCCACAGGAGGTGGTGGCAGCTACAAGCATGGACAGTTTCAAGAGGGAATTAGATAAACATATGGAGCAGAAGTCCACCAGTGGCTATTAGCCACAGGGTATAGATGGGAACTCTCCGTCTGGGGCAGGTGATGCACTCTATTCTTGGTGCTGGAGGAGGCAGCAGTGGGAGGGCTTCTAGTGTCCTGGCCCCACTGCTGGACCTCCTGATGGCACCTGGTATTTTTGGCCGCTGTGTGACGGAGTGTTGGACTAGATGGGCCATTGGCCTGATTCAACGTTGGCTTCTCTTATGTTCTTATGTACTTATGCCCACAAGCCTTCACTGGATGTCCTTGAGTTCTGGTATTATGGGAGAGGAAGAAAATTTATTTATTTATTTATTTGATTTATACCCTGCCCTTCCACGTGGGCTCAGGGCAGCGAACAAGGGCATAATGCCAGACAGAATTAAAACACAGAGGCAACGCCAAGAACAAATACTAAAACCATAAATAAGCTAAAATAAACTAGAAATTTAAACAGTGGTCACATTCTGCTCTATCATTGTACCCATGATATCCTGTGGGACTGAAATCCTGTGCCGGGGCCAGTAAGCCTCAAGATGACAATGCCAAGAAGGTATGATGGCGATGGAGGTGGTAATGGGGGTGGTGGCGGCGGTGGTGGCCCCTACTCAAAAGCTTGGCGGAAGAGCTCCGTCTTGCAGGCCCTGCGGAACTGCATAAGGTCATGCAGGGCCTTGATCTCCTCTGGGAGCTCATTCCACCAGGTGGGGGCCGCCACCGAAAAGGCCCTGGCCCTAGTCGCCACATATTTGGCTGCCTTGGGGGCCGGGATGACCAATAAATGCTGCCCCCCTGACCGTAGTGCCCTGGGGGAACATATGGGGAAAGGCGGTCCCTCAGGTAAAATGTCCTCTCTAGCCACTTTCTCCACCCCATGCTTCATTTTGTAAACGTCTGTCGTCTTTTTCTTTCTAAACTGAAAAGTCCTCACCCTTCGGAAAGGTGCTGCAACCGTCCCATCATCTCAGTTGCCCTTTTCTGCACTTTCCCCTGGCCCTGCAGCGGCATTTCTTCTCCGCCTAAGGCAACCAGATGGCATTCCACGTGAGGCGACACCACAGACCAGGAGCCAATACTGGCAATTTTTCAGTCCCTTTCCTAATAACCCACAACTTGGAATTTGACTTTTTCAACACTACACATACCAAGTTCACACTTCCATCGAACAATCCACTACAGCCCCAAGATCTTTCCCTCCCACTCTCGGTCAATTCAGTCACCCTTAGCATTTATTGAAATGGAGGGTTTTTAGTTCCAACGCACACCACCTTGCGCATACCCATGCTGAATTTCATTTGCCACGCTGCTGCTCACTCACACAACTAAGAGAGACCTCCTCCTGGAGCCTGTCACCGCTCCCCATCCCCAATACTTTATCGCCCCTACACTTGGCCACGACACATGCCGCTCATCCCCAGTGCCAGATCATTTACGGACAAGTCAACAGTGCTGGTTTCAAAGTAGATCCCTTGTGGGTCCCGGCTGCCCCCTTCCCTCCATTGCAAGGACTGTCCACTAATCCCTCCCCTCTGCTCCCTGCGGCTTCATACACGGATGATCCATACAATGACGACCTGTTCTCTCATCTGGGGACTGCTAAACTTAGGAACCTTTGGTAAAGTACCTTGTCCAGCCCCGTAGCTAGCAACTTTTTGCTGGGGGGGGGCAATTTTTTGCTCAGGGGGCCAGCCATTATATGTCTGTATGGAGCTATGCGCATTCTTCCCTCCCTGCCCTGAACTGTGCTGGTTCAGATGGGGCTGACTGACTGACTGCCAACCAGCGTCCTTCAGAGCTGCAGAGTGTGCCTCATCCTGCACAAGGACTTCCCTGCGACCCCAGGCAGCTCCACTTTCACCGACAGGCACGTCGCTGGGGGAGGAGACGCCAAGGCTCAGTTTGGGGGCCCTGGAAGAAACATTAGGGGCCGGGCCCCACGTTAGCTACTGGCCTGACCTTGTCAGATGCTTCCCATCTGTTGTTGTGGTTATTATTATTATTATTATTATTATTATTATTATTATTATTATTATTATTATTATTATTTACTGTACTTATATTTTGCCCTTCGCAGTGAGACTCAAAGTAGATTACTGTCCACACAAAGAGACCTCTAATAAGCACAGTGTATGTCAATGCAATCAATACAAGGAGACGTCTAATGAGCAATGGGGCTAGGATTACACTGTCGACCAGACGACCCTCACCCACAAACTTGGTAACTCCCTCAAAGAACCCCAACAGTTTGCTGAGGCAGGACTTCCTTTTGCAGAAACCAGGATCAATTTCCCTCAACAGGCTTTGTTCCTCAACATGACTGATAATTACTTAACAATCAGTTTCTTCGAATTAATCTGGGACTATGTCAGCTGGCCTATTACCTCCTGCACCTCCACTGCACAGTTTTCAGCAATTAGTAATACATTGGTAATACATTCAAACTCCTTCCTGAAAACAGAGGTTCCTGTGTGGGTCCATGCCTTACATTTTCCCACAGTAAAACACACACACAAGGAAATCCATCACGTTTCTCTGCCAGCCCCCCCCCTTTCCCTAAGGAACCCCTTTTTCATTCTCTTTGTCATCCAGTGGCCCAAACAGTTCACTGGCCATATCTGAAGAGACATCGATTGTTTGGCTTCTTGCTCTTAGCAACCTGCTCCTCAGATTCCCTTTTCTGCTCACCTTGTGGCCAACTTACATTGGTTCTCTCACACCCCGTGCTACTTTTTCGCTAACTGTATTCCAGCAAGGCTTCTGTTTTTCTGAAGGGGGCCTACCTGCCTGGGGTTGTCAGCAACCACACCAGCATCCTGGAGGCCAGGTGGAACCACTCCCGACCTGAGGTATGCTGTCTACTGGGGCTTCACTCGATGTGGTTTTAAATAACTTCTAAGTATCCTGGGGGGATCTGGCTGTATTGATTGTTCTTTTCAGGTTCCTTCTGAATGGTTCCCTTGTTGGAAGCAGCTCTCCACTCACACGAATGCTGAGCTTAACAGCATTGTTTCCCCTGCCCCCAACTAGTGAGAGAACGCCTCCATCTCGTGCTCAGGCTGCACCCGGAACCAGGCCCGGGGTCACATCCCCGCCAGTTGTCTCCATGTTCAGCTCTTCCAATGCAGAGTCCATAGTATTCACAAACCTCATCTCTACAGCATGACTTGAGCACACATTTACCCTTGTCGCCTTCTCGATCTTTCCTCATAGTTTTGGTTTGGGGGGCGACAGTACGGCCCCAGGGGAGATCAGCCCCTTCCTCCTCCCCAGTGAACAGGCCTAAGTGCAGCCACCCTCTCTGGTCTCTCGGCCGGGGTGGGGGTGGGGTGGGGGGGCAGAGCCTGGGAAGGGAGTGGCAGGGGCCCAGGGTTGCATTTGTTGCTGACAGACTCACACGGACACCCGAAATAAATATGCCCAGGATCCCCCCAGAAAAGCAGCTCCTGGCAGAGTGGGCAATAAGAAGAAGTTAAATCAGTGTCCAGGTCAACCAGTTCTCCCCCCCCACCCGCCAGATTTCTGGGAAACGGGGCCTTACCTTGTAGAGTTTCAGGCTGGCCTCGTGCCTGGAGTTGACTGTGTGAAGACGCAGCTTCTCCAAGCTGTTGGTGTAATAATCACAAGCGTTGCACTTCAGGTGCACGGGGTTCCCGATGGCCACGCACTTGAGCCTCCACTCGTTGGCCTTGCCCCCCTCCTTGATGTGTGCCACCAGCTGGAACTTCTGCACGTGCTTGTCAGTCTTGCAGTGGAGCTGGAAATTGGCCTTGAGCTGCGTGTTGTAGCGGCACAGCTTGCACTGATACGAGTCCCCCATCACCGCCTTCCACGCCTCTTCAGGCAGGCTGCGCTCCAGGTTCATGTGGAGCCCCAGCAGGTCCAAAGTGTCAGTGCTGAACTTGTTGCACACAGCACACTGGAAAAGCTTCAGAGACGGGTCATTGGTTTGCGTGAAGGTCTCCCCCAGGTTCATGAGCTCCTCGGACACCAGCGGCCCACCCCCAAGCCGCATGTCCAGGGGGATGTCTCCACCCACTGCGCAGAGAAAGGAGAAAAGCAGTCAGAAAACAAAGGGAGGGCCGCCCCGCCCGCCCCAAAGACTCTCTCCTTCCTCTTCCACTCCGTGACCTGCAGGGCACCGGGAAGCTTCCCGCACCAAAGGACCTCCAGTCCCGAGGGGCCAGGAAACAAATGGGGGAGGCTTTTGGAAACAGGCCACTTCTCCCTCCCCCTCCCCCATTCTTACCCTGAGGCCCGAAGGGGACATTTGGGGGGAAGCCTCTGCTTTTCCGAAGGAAAGAAATGCTCTAATCAAGCACGCTGAGTGAGGCAGCCAGTTCACGCTGCTGCAAACCTCTTAGCCACAGATCGCAAGAGCGACGATCACTGCCAAATCTAAGCAGGCTCCTCAATGAGCAACACACTTCAGGCGTCTTGGGAGGATAGTTTCAAACGCTGCAGAATGCAAGACCACCTCAGCCTCTGTTCCCACCGGCCGGCTGGCTCCCGCAACACAGCCGCCACCCAGGCCCCCTGCATCACACCCGCCTCAGGTTTTACCACGGAGGGGAGCAAAGGAAAGAGTGCTTGGAAAGACCTTCCACTCGCACACCCCGCACATTTCCAGCACCAGAAGCTACGGCTCTTTCAGCCACCGAGTCTGCGTGACACCAGCGTCCACCAAGATCAATCCCCGCGTGCCGTCATGCAGACCAGCTGAGGGCCCGAATGCACGGCTACTCCCCGGTGACAGGAGTTCGCATTGCCCAGAGAGTTCTCTAAAGCATCACCCAGAAACAAGCGGCAGCTGCAACAGTGAAGTCAACAGGTAATAAAACCTTCCTTTCGTTTACTATAACAACGGTTTCTGTTTTCAACTTTTATTTTACACCTATGTTCTGTTACGGCAAAACTACAATGTGTTTAGAAAACTTAGGCACTGCGGCCTGCAGCTCGATAACACTGCATAATTTCAGCTTCTTGAAAACATCATCTGTTTATATCACAGAAAATGATACATAAGGCTGCACACTATCCAGAAATGTCACGTGCCAATATGGGATGAGCAGTAAAAGAGCTGGATGCTAAGCTGTTCTTCGGAGCGCCCTTTCACCCTCTCTTCTGAAGCTGGGTTTGTTACCGATGCAACACTCCGGACCCTTCCACTGCGCCCCATCGCTGAGGGCCAGGAGGGCTCAGGTTCCCCTTCTGCAGAGACACACGTCCTTGCAGCAGCCAGCAAAACAGCCCAACAAGTCCGTCTCCACACAAGCACCAAGGCAGCCTCACAAGACCACTCTTGGGTCTCTTACTACTCTACGGCCCTGCAGTCCCTCTCTGCAGCCCGTCCCCATAAGGGTGTTACTGGGTAGTCCTAGAATACATGCATTGGGTCAGCACGTAAAAACATTTATGGATTAGCCACAGCAAAATGTTGGCAATGTAATGTATTTCAACTATTTTTGAATTAAAGGCATGTATACTTTTACATGTCATATATTGATCAAATACTACAATTAAGAACAAACACAAGTAATAAAATTCCAGTTTGATAAGAGAATAAGCAGAGGACAGACACGGCAACGCCCCCCGCCCAAGTCTCCATCACCCCCACCAACAGCTGGGAGAGCACAGTCTTCCCCTGCGGCTTCCACATGTCCAGAAACGTCTCAGCTCTAAGCAAACTCTCCGCTTTGAGGACCCACCGGACCCACAAAAGCTGGGGAGAGATATCTGAACAAACAGGGACAAATGCAAAGAAGGAAGCACCTCTAATCCACGGCTTGCTGGTGGTGCTTCTGGAAGCTCAAACCACGGTTGGCACAAATGGAGCCACCACCGCCTCTCCTGGTTCAAAGAAGGGGGAAGTCCAGGGACGTGAGGCAGGCATGCCAGGCAACACGGGGCTGCACTCGGACACACCGGCCAGGCCAGGCCAGGCCAGGCCAGGCCACACAGAACTCGGGCCAGGAAGCAGAAGCAGCAATCCTGTTCCAAGCAGGGAGGAACACCATGGCCTGCCTACCGCTGGATTCAGACTTCTGTTTAGTCACGAGTAAGTCTCACCTCACTTCAGCCAGCCCTCACAGAGGGACTTTATAAGGACAAAAAACAAGAGAGCAAGAAACAAGAATGGGAACTCATGGAGCAAAAGGCCGCCAAGGAGCTCACATGGAAGGTTCTCTGTCCCACGACTCCTCCTCACAGACAAGGCATCACGCTAACATTGAGGCTGACTCAGCACGGGCTCTGCCAGGAAAGATCTTGCCTCACTAACCTTTTAGTGTTTTTTGAGGGAGTGAACAAACATGTGGACAAGGGGGACCCAATAGATCTTGTTTACACCTTGACTTCCAGAAGGCTTTCGATAAAGTTCCTCATCAAAGGCTCCTAAGCAAGCTCAAAAATCACGGGATAAAAGGACAAGTCCTCGTGTGGATCAAAAACTGGCTTATAAATAGGAAACAGAGAGTGAGTATAAATGGGAAACTTTCTCAGTGGAGGGTGGTAAGCAGTGGGGTACCGCAGGGATCAGTACTCGGTCCGATGCTTTTCAACTTGTTCATTAATGAGTTGGGAGTAAGCAGTGAAGTGGCTAAATTTGCAGATGACACGAAGTTGTTCAGGGTGGTGAGAACCAGGGAGGACTGTGAGGCCCTCCAAAGGGATCTGTCGAGGATGCATGAGTGGGCATCAACGTGGCAAATGGGGTTCAATGTGGCCCAAGTCCAAGGTGATGCACATTGGAGCCAAAAATCCTAACTATAAATACACGTTGATGGGGTCTGAACTGGCAGACACTGACCAAGAGAGAGATCTTGGAGTCGTAGTGGATAACTCACGGAAAATGTCTAGACAGTGTGCGACTGCAATAAAAAAGGCCAATGCTATGCTGTGGATTATTAGGAAGGGAACTGAAAACAGATCAGCCAGTATCATCATGCCCCTGTATAAATCAATGGTGCAACCTCACTTGGAGTACTGTGTACAGTTCTGCTTACCACGCCTTGAAAAGGATATTGTAGCTTTGGAAAAAGTGCAGAAAAGGGCAACTAGAATGATAAAAGGGTTGGGACACGTTCCCTATGAAGAAAGGTTAAGGTGCTTGGGACTCTTTAGCTTGGAGAAACGACGGCTGATGGGTGACATGATCAAGGTTTACAAGATTATGCATGGGATAGAGCAGGTCGAGAAAGAGGTCCTTTTCTCCCTTTCTCACAATACAAGAACTCGTGGGCACTCCATGAAATTGCTGAGCGGCCGGGTTAGAATGGATAAAAGGAAGTCCTTCTTCACCCAAAGAGTGATTAACACGTGGAACTCACTGCCACAGGGGGTGATGGCAGCTACAAGCATGGACGGCTTCAAGAGGGAATTAGATAAGCATCTGGAGCAGAGGTCCATCGGTGGCTATGAGCCACAAGATATAGATAGGAACTCTCAGGCTGGGCCAAGGGATGCTCTATGTTCTTGGTGCTTGGGGGGGGGCAACAATGGGAGGGGCTTCTAGTGTCCTGGCCCCACTGGTGGACCTCCTGACGGCACCTGATATTTTTGGCCACTCTGTGACAACAGAGTGTTGGACTGGATGGGCCGGTGGCCTGATCCTCATGTTCTTATGTACCGACCTCTCCATTATAAGCATATTATTTCGCATGAAGACACCCTCCTTCAGTGGATCCTGCACCAGGAAGAGCTCTTGGCCTGCTGGCCACAGACACTCTCCTGCACTCCGGGGGCCCCTTCAGCACCTTCCTCGGCCATCCCTGCCTTCGCCCAAGAAGGGACCGGCAAGGCCAGCCCTGCTGCTGGCACAGGGGCTGCCCTCTGAACTGCCTTCACAGGAACGAGAAGGCACCGCTGGGGTCACCACTGGCCCGACAAGCCTTGAGTGACCTGAGCAAGGTGGGCTCACGTGCTGCTGCAAGACACCCGGCAAAAGGGGCCATTTCTGGAGAACAGGTGGGACCGGGGACTCCGAACCGTAACTGCAGCTCTTGGGAAAGCTGCTTGGCTTTTCACACGGAAGGGCTCCCTCGGACATTCTAACCTCAAGACAGACAGGCAGAGCCTCCTGTCCCAGACTGAAGGTGGCCATGTTGGTCCGTGGAAAAAAGCCAGCCTCCTCCTCTGCAGTGAAAGCAGCTAGAGACTTTCTGTTGGCTGGAAACAACACATGAATGGCCGGATTTTAAAAATTCCAAAAAGGGGGGGGGGGCAAGCAGAGCCCCCTCTGCAGAGAGGCACCTTTGTGCTTCCCGGGACGCCCTCCGTGGTTCTCCTCCTGAGCCCCAAATAGCTGGGCGACTGGCAAGGAGATGTAAAAAACTCCCTCACACACCTCTGGGGCGGAATTTTTACAGCCAGCCTCGTGGAACACACTTCTTGAAGCCCAAACCAGAACGCCGGCTGCACCACTAATGCTACGCCTACTCGTGGGACTAGCGAGCACATCAACGACTAACTGCGTTTGTGGGCAGGGTTTCCCTGAGTTACTGCTCACCTCCTCAGGTACGAAAGGCATGAGGAGTGACTCACGGAAGCTCCTCCACGGCCCCAAATCGTGTTAGTCTTCACGGAGCTCCTGGGCGCCTGCCCTTCCCTGCCGCTACAGACCGGCTAACATGGCCACCAACTTGGTCTAGCTCGATGGAAATAAAATTAAGCCTTTCTAGAAGCCAGCTGGGCACTGAGAAGAAGAAGAAGAAGAAGAGGAGATTGGATTTACACCCCTTGCCCTTCCCTCGGAGTCTCAGAGCAGCTGACAAACTCCTTTCCCCTCCCCATAACGGACACCCTGTGAGGGAGGTGGGGCTGAGAGAGCTCTCTCGAAAACTACGCTTTCAGGAACAGCTCCGACAGAGCTTGTGACCGACCCAAGGTCACATCAGCAGCTGCAAGTGGAGGAGGAGGAGTGGGGGAATCAAACCCGGCTCTCCCAGATCAGAGTCCATGCACATAGCCACGACATCAAACTGGCACTGAGAAACTACCGCAGTCAACCTGGTCTGGCGGAAGAAAAGGCTGTACTAGAATAGGCAACTGACCATTGCTCACTTTTCTACCGGTTCCAAAATGGATACCAGATCCGCCAAAAGTCCTACTGCATGAAATCAAAGCACTGCCCTTCCTGTGTCCCAAGTCCCAACCTGCCTTGGCTGCACCCTTAAAAGACAGAGAGCCTGAGTTTGCACGGACTCTGCAGAGGCGGAAACAGGCAGGACTCAGTCATTCCTCTGCAACTCCTGCCGGCCTGCCACACAGCAAACACATGCGCCCCCCAGGGCCCCCCCCCCAGAAAAGCCACGCCTGTGCCGCCTCCTGGCCAGGCCCCACCAGACCACCTCCCTCCCCCAAACACGCCACCCCCTCACCTAGAGACGGCGGGGCCAGGGAGGCTCCCGGGTGGGGGGTCCAGCTGGAAGCCGCCCATCAGGAAGGGGGCCTCCGAAGCAGCACTGTCCATCTTCAGGGCGGGCAGGGTCATGTTCTGCGCCAAGTAGTACTGGTAGAGCTCAGCCTCGGCGGGCAGGCTGCCCAGGCCCAGGTGGCGGCTGTGCTGCATCTGGTTCATGTTCTGCTGCAGCAACATCATGTTGTGCATATGCTTCTCACTGGTCATGTGAATGCGAAGGTTCCTGGCAACGTTGGTCTCATAGTCACACACCTCACACCGCCAGGTAGGTTTGCTTTTTGGTTTGGTGGGGGAGGGGGCCCCGCAGCTGTTCCCCATGTTTGCTGCCGCGGCCGCAGCAGCCGCAGCCGCAGCAGCGGCCGCTGCAGCTGCCCCGGCAGAGTGGCTGAACACTTGCTCCCCACCCCCGTTCTGCAGGTTCTGCATGTTGTTGAGATGCTTGTCGGACTGCATATGGATGCTGAGGTTGCCTTTGGTCGTCGTGGAGTAGTTACAAACCTCGCAGCGGAAGGGCTTGTAGCCACACGTGTAGCTCTCTCCCCGGGCCAGCCGCGGGTGGGGCTGCCCGCTTTTGCAGTAGGCACAGGAGCCCCCCGGCTCCGGGTGCTTCTCCTTCATGTGAGCCTCAAGTGTCTGCTGGTACTTGTAGTGCCAATTACACTTGGGACACTTGAGCGTTTTGCAGGAGTTCCGCGAGTGCATCATGGTCATGTGACCACCAAGGGACCGGGAGGAGCCCAAGACGGTGTCGCACTTGGGGCACTCCACCCCGCTCCCCGAGGGGCACTCCCCCCCGCCCCCGAGCTCGCAGAGGGGCCCAGAATGCTGGTGATGGGAGACGTAGCTCCCGTCCTCACCCTCCACACTCTCATTTGGTTCCAGTAGGGGGGCACTGTCTCTATTGGCACTTTCGTCGCTGAAGTCCAGCCTCCTGCTGCCCTCACTGCCTTCACTGTTAAAGCTTAAACAATTCCTCCTGTTCCCACCGTCAAAGACAAAGGAAGAAGCAGAATTAGAACTAGAGGAAGCCGTGCCCCTGGACAGGCTCGGGAGCACGTTAGGCATTAAGGGAGAAATGCTTTGGTTTGAGAGAGCAAGGTCCTTTTTGCTGCCGCCGCTGCCACCGCCACTCGCCACAGCCCCAGGCTCCTGGGGAGGTCTTTCCTCCAGCTCGTCCTCCAGCTCACTTGGGAACAGCCCTTTGCACCCCTCATCGTCCTCTTCCTCTTCCTCCTCCTCCTCCTCTTCCTCCTCCTCTCCTCCTTCCTCCTCCTCTTCCACTCCCTCCTCCCCAGCCGGCTCTGCTTTCTCTAAGCAGCCATCCTGGTCCGCCAGGTCTTGCTTCTCACACGGGGCTGCTCCCCCGGCAGGGTCCTTTGCCTCAGAGGGTCGGGTGGGACTGGGAGCCGGAGGGCCCAGGGGGACTGAGGTAATTGGGGTCTTCAGAGCTGAGCTTGTCAGCCCTCCGAGGTTCAAGAGGGCCCCAGGGGCCAAGAGGCAGGACTGGGGCTGTTCGGCCCCACCGGCAGCACCCCCCTGGCCACCCTCCTCCCCTTCCATTCGAATCCCACTGAATTGGCCATAGAAACTATGTCCCGGGCCTATGAGGTTAGCTGTGGAGACTGAAGGGTGTGGAAAGTTTTTGGTTTTTGGTTCCAAAAAGCTGATGAGAGGTTCTTTGTCTTTGCCTATCCCTTGGATAAGAGCGGAGATGTTCTTATTGCTAAGAATCTTCCGCTCCTCCTCGCTCAGAGTCATCCGATGGTCATGCACGGCGTGGGCCACAAAGGACCGGACGTACCCAAAGGAGAGCTTGCACAAAAAACACATCAGGATGGGCTTCCGCTTCCCGTAGAGCACAAAGCCGTCAAATTTGGACAGATCCACGTTATTTGGAACATCTTTGGATACGCAGGAGCTTTTGGCAGAACCATCGCGATTCAGGTAATCCTTGTTGCTTTTGTGGCGCACGTCGAAAACGCGGAAGCTGTGCAGGACAGGGCTGACCCCTGCCAGGGCTGAGGTATGCGGGAAGGCCTGGTCCGAGCCCTCAAACCACTTCCCAAGGGATGAGGCTATGTGGAAAGTGTTGATGACCTGGGGGTAGACGGGCGCCGCGGAAGCGGGCTCGCCGGGTGGGCCCCCTCCACTGGGGAGAGAGTTGAGGAAGAGGGCGGGGAGAGCCCCACCGCTGCTGCTGCTGCTGCTGGTCCCGTTGCCAGCCCCACAGACCCCCCCGCAGCTCTGGACCAGCTGGCTGAGGCTTTCCACAATGTACGCTGAGCCGTCCGGCTGGTAGACAATCTCCCCCGCCAGGTTCTCCACGTCGCTCTCCTCCTCCTCCTCCTCCTCCTCCTCCCCCTCCTCCTCCCCCCCAGTGTCACTCGCGCTCTCCTCGGGCAGCAGCGGGAGAAGTGCCCGGGAGGTGCCTGGGCAGTGGTGCTCCATGTAGGTCTGCAAGGTGGCGAAGGAGGTGGCGCATTCGTTACAGTGGACCTCCTTGCTGGCGGGTGCCGCGCTGGGGCCGGAGGCGGCGGCGGCAGGGGCAGCCCTGTCTGTGGGGCCCTCGCCGAAAGGAGCCTGCTGGCTGCCTAGGGCTCCGCGGCTCTCCACCCCAGAGAGAGGCTCCATGGTCCCCGGCGGGCTGCTGAGTTCAGTCCAGGGCTGGTGTGGAGGGAGAGCACGCCCATGGTCCTTCCCCGAGACGACGGGCGAGTCACAGCCTTCCATGTCGCGGCCCGCATGGAGTGTTCATTGCACCCAGTGTGGCTCGGACCTGAAGGCAGACACAGAGGGGGGAGGGAGGGAGGGGGGAGGGAGAGAGAGAGAGAGAGAGGCAGATCAGTCAGGAGGAAGCACAGGCCGACTTCCCACACCGCTCCGGCCCACTGCCAAGCCTGCGAGGGACAGAGGGCAGAAGTGCAGAAGGACCCCAAGCAGGAGCAGCAGCAGCAGCAGCAGCAGCGCAGCAGGGCCCACTCCAAAGCACCCCAGCTGCCCACCGCCTCCTAGCTTGCTCCCGAGGCCTTGGCAACCATGGGGGCTGGGGCTTGTTCCCCCCAAGGCAGAACGGGCAGGAAGAGCAGGCCAGGAACTGATGGGGCCCACGAGGACGTTTATCCTCCCCTTCCTCCCGTGGCCTTGGAGTGGCTTACAGGTGGCTCCAGTGTTCCCTCTAAGCTGAGTTACTGTGAGCTAGCTCACAGTTTTGTAGCCTCCAACTCACACATTTTTGTCTTGGCTCAGGGAGGAGGGCTCCAGGGCAAACTACTGTATGCAGTAGCCAGATTGATTGCTCACACCTTTAATGGCAGCAGCTCCCAAAGGAGAGTTTTGGCTCACAAGACCCCACAGCTTGGAGGGAACAGTGCATGGCTCCCCCTTCCTCCTCTCGATGCGGAGCACCCTTCCTGTGAGGGAGGCTAGTCACAGCAAAGGCTCCCGGGCTGTAGGCTGTGCCGGTGACTTCCCAGCCCTGCAGGGCTTGGAACCAAGGCCCCCCTAGTGCCACGACTGGCCCCCTCAGTGATGGGACCGCAACCTGCCGATGGGGATGATGATGATGGGGAGAGGCAGACTGTCCTGCCCTTATGAAGGCTGCGCCCCAGCCCCCTTCCCACCCTCCACCCCACCCCCGGTGATGGCTGGAGCGGGCGGCAGGCGGCGGGGAAGGACAGGAAGGAAGACAATGCACAGAACTGCCCCCCAACTCCCCTCCTCCCCCCTCCTGCCCTTAAAAGGTACCAAAGACAAGATTGCCGGGAGCTGGAGGGACAAAATCCCGGGGCCTGGCGAGGTGGATCCCAACGAGCATCCTGGCCTGGCCGCCCTGGCCAAACACCTTTCCTTACTCTCCCCACCGAGAGGGCTGGGCTACAGGAGCCCTCGTGAGACTATAGCTTCCTATTCCCACCACAGCGGTGCGACCACACTGCCCAGCAAAGCACAGGTCACAAGTTGTACTGGGCAAAGAAAGAAAAAGTCCTTCTTCGCCCAAAGAGGGATTAACACATGGAATTCATGGCCACAGGAGGTGGGGGCGGCTACAAGCAGGGACGGCTTCAAGAGGGGATTGGGGAAACATCTGGAGCAGAGGTCCATCAGTGGCTATGAGCCACAAGGGATAGACAGGAACTCTCGGTCTGGGGCAAGGGATGCTCTGTCTTCTTGGTGCTTGGGAGGGGGCCCACAGTGGGAGGGCTTCCAGTGTCCCGGCCCCACTGCTGGACCTTCTGAGGGCACCTGGTACTGTGTGACAGAGTGTTGGACTAGATGGGCCATTGGCCTGATCCAACATTGGCTTCTCTTATGTTCTTATGTTCTTAACAAACAAAACTCACACAGAAAACAACTAAAGCTGCCTCAGGCGTGACAGGGCCACAAAGCACCAGCCAGAAGCACACCCAGAAAGACCTGGAGCAGCTTTTAGCTTCCGCTGGCTGGCGAAGGCTAGCAGGATGCCCTTGGAGGGTGCAACAGCTCAAGTACCCGGAAACCGACCTGTTCCCTCCACCTATAGCTGTTAGAGGGCAAGGACAAATCCACCACCATGCTGGGAAGGAGACACCAGCCCCAGGAAGGCCAAGGCCACCCATGTTGGCCGGCTCACCAGCCACCTCTCCTGCTTATGAGGGCCGCGAGAAGCTGAGGCCACAGTAGCAGACGGGGAAGCTCCGGTGAGCAAGCAGGTTGCTCCAGGCCAGGATGTCTCAGTCCCCAGAGTGCCCCCCCCCCGGTACTTCCATTCTTCTTGCTACTCTCTTTATGGTTCCCTTCCAGCAGGACGGGGGAGGAGGAGTGTCTTCGCTGCAGACTGGCTTCCCCCTTCCTGGTTCAGGCACCTTCAAAAGTCCAGGGGTGGCCAGGGGCACAAGCCAAGCCGCTAGAGGCAAAGGGCTCCCCACCCGGCCTGTGGCTTCCAGTCCGGGGCTCCCACCAAGCCCGCCGAGGCACCTGGGAGCAGCCTACGATGGACAGGCCTGTTCTTGTTTGCTTTCTGCTACAGGTTGGTCGGTTTGTGTGTTATTTCCCTGCAAGCTGCTTTGGGTCTGTTGTAGAGAAAAGCAGGATACAAACACTGAAATACGTCAACAGATCCAAAACCACAAAGTCCTCAGCTGGGGGGAGCCCACAAGGAGAGGCAAGGCCTCCTTCCAGCACCTGCTTCCAAGCCCTCCACGGAGCACGCGGCGGCTGTGGCTGGGCTCGGCACCCACGAGGAGGAGGAGGAGGAGGAGGAAGAGGAGGAGGCGGGCAGCAACTGCTCCGTGGCAGCCCATCAGCCGCCTCGGCTGGGAGGAGAAGCCTGGCTCCTCCTGTGCTGCTCTGTTTGCGGGCGACACCTTGACGATTCCTCCGTCCGCTCTCGGACACACGAGCGCCACTCCTGCAGAACTTCTGCAGCAAGGAAGAGACCGTCAAAAACGCCACTGGCCGCCTACAACCAAAAGCCAGGAAGACCGGCTGGCCTTCCCGGCAGAGCCACCGATTGGCTGCCTGGTGCCTGATTGACAGCTTGGGCCAGCAGGGTTGGCAGGGCGGATAGGGCGGGAGGGTTAACAGCCTGATTGTAAAATCAATGTCATAAATGCTTGGTAAGTTACAGGAACAAGCGGGAAGAGGAGGCCGCAATTGATAAAGGACTGCGGCTTTGATGCTGCACTGGGGACTTGTTTATTGACAGGAAAGGCAATCTCCTCTGCAGGCCAGGCCAGGCCAGGCCAGAGAAACCGGCAAAGGCTTCCCAATTAATTGGTGGGCTCTTTGGCCTCCCGGCTGCTCTGGCGGCCCTTCCCCCCACGCCACAAGTTCACCAGTGACGGCGCCACTCCCCTGGCCAGCCCGCTGGTGGCTGGCCAAAGACCCCCGGAGCAAGGCTGCCCCACTCAGCCCCCCTCCTCACACACCCCACCCTCCCTTTCCAAGAGCTGGGCCGGGCCGGCCAAGGCACCCTCCGGGGACCCTCCGGGCCTCCCCCGCCATTTCATTCAGAAGGTGCAGGCTGGCCACGGGCACAAACCCGTGGAACCAGCTCCGTCAGAGAGGTCTGTGCACTGCAACAGACGGTCTTGTCGCCTCAAAGATGCGCTCGAATGCTCTGTCCTGGTTCCTCCCTTGTTCCGCCATCCCAGCCCAACCGTACCCTTGCTCTTGCTTGGAATCCTGGCTGCTGGATTCAAATGCCAGCATCCCTTGCAACGTGCTTCCCTTACATAATCTGTTCTTAGCATACCTCTAATCCACCTTGGGTCCAGCGAGAAAAGCGGACCAACAACAGCAGCAACAGCAGCAGCAACTGCCACCACCACCACCGCCACCCCCCAGTCCCCAAGTCTCCATTCAGGGCCACCCATTTCTTTCCGAGGAGGCTGCACGGACTCCAGGCTCCTCTTCCCATGTATTCATCCAGCACAATCTCATCTTGAGCTCACCCAGTCATTAAGGGAGAAGGAGGCAGAAGTCAACTCGGCAGGTCGATCAGAGCACGGTCTGCAAATACGGCTTCCCGTAAAATCAATGCTCTTCAGCTAGAGAGAGCCGCAAGTCAGAACCCAGAGGGCCCCCCCACTCCTCCTCCAGCTCCTCCTGGGCACAGATCCCTTCCAGGCCAGCTCCCAGAGTTCCCTCCCCACCTTGCACTGCTTTGCATGCTGTCCTTCTGCACCCCCGCGCCCTCCCACAAGAGCTGCTGCTTGCAGAAGAAAGGAAAGGGCTCCTTGTCTCCGAGTGTTGGCCCTGGACGTCAGAAGAGCCCTGCTGGAGCATCAGACCAGCTGTCCATCACGCCCAGCACCCTGTCCTGCACAGCAGTGCCCAACCCGTTCCCCGGGAGAGCCAACGAGAAAGGTACAGGGGCCTCCAGCCCTGGGGCTCAGGGGCTCCCTTCGGTCAATACGGCTGGCAGCCACTGATGGGCCTAACACCACGAATCCCCTAAACTAGTCCTTGAGGGCCAGAGGGCAGAAACTCCAAGCAGCCCGGTGCAAGCCCCGGCACGCAAGCCCAGACCTACCCTTCCATTTCTCATTTCTCAGATGCGTGAGCCGTGCCTTCCGGACCCAGCAGCGGCGGTTGTGTGGAGGCCAGAGCACCCCGTAAGGCCCTTGCTTTGGCCCGCCTGAGGGAATCCTTCGCCACTGCCTTCCCTTCCTCTTCCAAGGCAACAGAGGGAGACACAGGAAGTTATCGGTGCTCAGTGGGCTTTGCAAACCCAATCTGGCATTTGGGCAGGAGTCCGGAATCCAGGCAACCCTGACTCCAGAAGAGCCATGCAAGACCAAACCCCCCCCCCCCGGGGGGCAACATGACAGCAGTGAGCTGCCCTTTCCCTTCCATGCCCAACAGCAAGAAGCCGCCGACAGCCCTGGCTTGGTGGGGAGGGGGGCTGCCGTGACACAGAGAGAAGGCAAAGCTCGCAGACGAGGGGCCAGCAAATCCAACCCTGACTGGCCAGCAGGGCCACACCCCCAGAGCCAGCATCTTCAGTCCTCCTCCAGAAGCCACGCAGCACGCGTTCCACGCTGGCCCTGAAAGCTGCCAACTCTGCCAGCTGAGCCGGAAGGCAAAGCAAGCCCATACTGCCATGAAGCACAAGCAGGGGCGGAGGAGCTCCAGGGTGACACGAGAAGCCCAGGAGAGACCCATGGGGATCACAGCAAATCCCCACCTGGCAAAATCTCCGGCAGAGAACTTGACTGGCTTGGCCAGCCAGAGGGGCCTCCTCCGCTCTCGCACAGGGTCAGGGTCAGGCCAAGGCTCCCTTCGCAGCTAAAGGGACAGGTGTCCCTTGCTCGAAAGCCAGTCGAGTCCAGCTCTAGGGGGCGGTGCTCATCTCCATCTCCAGCCTGAAGAACCAGCGCTGCCTGAAGATGTTTCCATGGTCATGCGGCCATCATGACTAAATGCCGAGGTGCAAGGAACGCTGTTGCCTTCCCACCGAAGTGGTACCTGTTTACCTACTTGCACTTTCTTCCTTCCGAACTGCTAGGTTGGCAGGAGCTGGGGCCCCAGAGATGGGGGCTCACTCCGTCACGCAGCACTAGAGGGTCTCAAACGGCCGAGCTAGCGACCTTCCGGTCTGCAGCTCAGCATCTTAACCTCTGAGCCATCATGGCCCCCATCAGCTACAGGCAGACAAACCTTCCGAAGGACCCTGACCTTGGCAGGAAGCTCCTCCAGCCTGGGGGGGGCTCCCCCCCCCACAAAGAGGGCTTGCCACCAGCAGCAGCCAGGACCAGCAAGCTGAGAAAGCACCGCGGCAGACTGGCCAAGGCACAGCGAGGCCCCACAGACCAGAGGGAGAAACGGCGGCCCCAGCCCCAGAGAGCACAGGCAACCTGCTCCCCTGCCCGTGAGGAGGAGGAGGAGGAGGAGGAGGAGGAGGAGGAGGAGAGAGCCTCGGGGCCAGGACACAGGGAGCGGCTGCCCAAGGGGGCTGGGGAGCGGCCAGGCCAGGCCACGCCTCCCCCCACCCCTCCTCAGGGGAGCTCTGACCGAAACGCGGCTCCCCCCACCCTTCCCGCATGGGGACCTCACAAGCACCCCGCAAAGCTGGTCAGCCTGCAAGGAGAGAACCTAACTAACCCCACAGACTTCTGGGGTGAATGGGCACTGGAGCCCAACCCGCTAACCCCTCTGCAGGCCTGACCCAGGTGTCAGAGGTCTCGCTCAGGAGAACCAGCGCTCTCTGCCCAGTGAGCGATTGCTGTGCTTTAACGACAGGAACGTCTCTTGGCACCTCTGCCAAGCAAAGGGTACCCGTGAACTTAAGGAGAGCAAACCTGCCTAACAGGGACTGCATGGAAAGCCACCTGGCCAGGGCTCAACCCATCTCAGGCCATTCTGGAGCCTAGGATTCCCAGCAACTGTACTCTCGCTTGGCAATTCTCAGAAGAAGCAAAAAGTCCATTTATCGTTTTGCTTTAAGAGTGCTCCGTTGTGGGACATAACAGTGAGCATGGAGCCCTTGTCTTGACCAGCCTCCTTTCCTTCTTTGATCGAGTGAGGAGCTTCCTGGATCGAGGGAACGCTGTGGATGTTGTTTACCTGGATTTCAGTCAAGCTTCTGACAGGGTTCCCCAAGATGTTCTGACGGGTCAACTAGAGGACCGTGGACTGGACTCGAGGATAGCCAGGTGGGTGGGGGAGTGGCTGGAGAGCCGCACTCAGAGAGCAGCTGTTGGTGGCATCTCATCTGAAGGGAGGGAGGGAGGGGGCCAGTGGGGCGCCACCGGGCTCGGTTCTGGGCCCGGTACTTTTCAGTATTTTTTATCAATGATCTGGATGATGAGGATGTGGAGGGGCTGCTCATTAAATCTGCAGATGACACCAAATTGGGAGGGGCAGCGAACACACCAGAAGACAGAGAGAGAATCCAGTGAGATCTGAACACGCTGGAAAAGTGGGTGGATGTGAACAAGATGCAATTTAACAAGGAAAAGTGCCGAGTTCTGCATGGGGGTAACAAGAATGAGGAAGACCCCTTACTGGGTGGGGGATACACTTCTGGGTAGCAGTGTGTGTGTGAACGAGACCTTGGGGTATGGGTGGACGGAAAGTTAAATATGAGCAGCCAGTGTGATGCGGTGACCAAAAAGGCTAATGTGACCTTGGGGTGTATCAGCAGAGGCATCTCATCCTAATCGCAAGAAGCCACAGTCCCCCCTGTACACGGCATTGGTCAGGCCGCACCTGGAGTCCCGGGGGCAGTTCTGGAGGCCTCCCTTCCAAAAGGACGTGGCCAGAATGGAGCGGTGCAGAGAGGAGAGCGACGGGGATGACCGAGGGGGCCTGGAGACCAGGGAGCCCTGCGAGGAAAGACCCTGAGGGACTCCTTGGGAGAGTTCCGTCTGGAGAAGAGGGGGCTGAGTGGGGGGGGGGACACACAGGATTTCCCTCCTGAAGCCTCTGGAGAAGGGCTGTGCCACTGAAGAGGAGGGGGAGGAGCTGTTCCTGCCGGCAGCAGAGGAGAGGACTCGCAAGAATGGGCTTAAACGAAGGGCAGGAAGGTACCGGCTGGATATTGGGAGAAACTCTTTTACAGTCAAGAGTTGTGCCACGGTGGAACCAGCTGCCTGGGGAGGGGGTGCGCTCCTACCCCCGGCCACCTTCAAGCAGCGGCTGGACAAACCCTTGTCAGGGATGCTCTCGGCTGATCCTGCACTGCGTGGGGGGTGGGACTGGAGGCCCCGCGTGGCCCCTTCCAAGGCTGTGGGGTTCTACGGATTCATCAAGAGCAGGCTGCCGCCCTCGCTCGAGTCCTCTCTCCGCCCTCGCTTCATCCGCTGGAGCTCCGGGGTGCACCACAGGGCTAGTTTGGTACAAGAACAGAGAGGGTGCCGGGGGCGATTCCATCGGTGGCCTCAGAAAGCCAGCTCTGCTGGTCCTCCACCACCTCATCTAACGATTTGCCGGGGGCACCGGACCCCACAGAGCGTTCTGGAACCCGATCGGGTCCAGCAGTCTTCGGGGGGGGGCAAGCATAAGCCCACTCGCTGCCTAGACAGGAAGGGTCGGGGATGCCCAGCTAGGCCTTCCGGGCGAAGTGGTCTGGCTGTGGGACCACCTCCGTGGCTACCAGGTCCACATCAATCATCAGGCCAAAAATAAGACCCAGCCCGCGGCCTGCTTGATGCGCAGGAGCCGATACAAACTGGGAGAAGCCCAGGGGCACCAGGGGCAACACCAGGTCTGTGGCCTGCAGGGAGGCAGCATGCATCGTGGGCCCAGACCCTGAAGTCCAGCGTGCTCCGAGGCCCAGCCCAATACAGCCTCTAACAAGCCCTGCAGAGTACCTGCTGGTGCATTAGGCAGTTGGTACACCGGCCAGATAGCCAAACTCTCCTCAGCTTCCCACACGAGGCCAACACACTCCATGCCAGTAAATCTGGGGGGGGGGGGAGCCTCCTGAAGGAGAAAGACTCTTCTGCTTGACACCTCCTGGCTCCTAAGGGCAGCTAACAAAAGTTTCCAGAAAATATTACCACACAATAACAAAAAACAGGTCAGCAGCACAGACAGTATCCCAAATGCCCACAATTTATTTTGCCCTTTCATTCTAAAAATATTCCGCTAACTTGCCTGATGCCAGCTTACTCTTTGCCCACCTTCTTCTACGAAAGGGTGCCACAGCTGTGCCACGGGGCAACATCCAGAAGGGAAGCAAGCAAGCAAGAACGCCCCAGAGAGTCTGGAGAAGGCGCCTCCCTTCCCTGGCCAGGAGGAGTCGCGGGGAGGGCGCCCCGTCCCCCAGGAAATACTCCGCACCCCTTCCTCGACTTCATACGTGGGCCGTGTGTGGCATGAAGCAGCACCTTCTCCCTCCATGCTCAGAAGTCAGGGAATGTTCCTCATAACCGCCAGCCTCCACGGCCTTCCCAGCTGGGGAGTCGCGCTTGTCTGCAGAAGCAAAACGAAACAGGAGCCAAGAGGCACCTTGAAGACGAACCAAATTAATTCCAGGACAAACTTCCAAGAGGACAGACCACACACTTCCTCAGGCGCATGAAGTGCACGTCCTCTGAGCAGCTACATCTCCACTGAATGCTGCAAACTACTTTGGCTTCCAAAAACCAGGGGTGCGCATCTGGACATCCTTGACCCCAAAATTCAACCCGCAAAATGCCTTTGGGGGGCAGTCCCACGGATTCCAGAAATGCACCTCACAAACTTCTGTGGTTATCTTCTGGTTCTGATTTGGGCCTTGCCCTGCCCACTTAAGCTGACTGCTCCTCCTCCAGCTCTGCCATCTTTCCTGTTCTGGCAGCGGGCAGGAGAAAACGCTGCACCGCGCACTGCAACTGGGAATCCTGGGAACTGGTGCCAGCTAGGCCACGGGCGGGAGCCCGAGGGGGACTGACCAGGCAGAGGGAAGGCACGGCACATGGCCACTGGACAGCTGATCACAGGGACATACTGGTTCCCCCGTCCCCCCCTCCAAAACAATCTAACAGTGCAAATAGGGGGAAGGTGTCTGCACTTCCTTGCCAAGTAAGAGACAAACCACACGTGAAACAGCAAGCTAAGTGGCCCCCCAGGGACCAGCAGCCAGACAGCAGCAGCCAGTCCTCTGTGGACACTCCCCTGGGAAATGGTGGTGGGCCCATCCTGCCGTGTCCCTGCGCTTTACCCCAGAGCTGAAATGGCCCGTGGGCAGGCGGGAATGCTCTCTCTCTCTCTCACACACACACCCACGGCCGCCCGGCCCGGCCAAGAACACCTCCCACCAGTGCCACTGGGGTGCCTGGCGAAGGTATGAGCCTGCTGCCTGGGCAGGCAAGAGTCCATCGCAGCTGCTCTCCCCCCCCCGCCTCCCCCCTCCCCGATCTGGTTGTCCGAACGGGGCCCGGTGGCTGGGCCTGGAGGCCAGGCGGGGCAGAGGTTTCCGATGGGCAGCCAAGCCCCCTCGTAGAGCCCCAGTGGTGCCCCACTCGCCCGCCCACTCCCCCCTTCCCAGGAGCCAGAGCAGGCTCTGCCACTCCGACGCCCACAGCGGGGATGCTAGCTGGGAGGGAGCCCTGCAACGAGGTCCTGGAGCTGCCAGGGGAGCTGAGGCCGGCCGGGTGAGCCCACCGCCGAGGGCCAGGTTCTTCCTTTCCTTGTCAACCAGCACAGGAAGCAGAAAGTGGAAACAAGGAAGGGGAGGAGGACCACCTCCTTCCGTGGTCTGCAAAACTGGATGACTTTCTCTAATCCCCTTCAAACTGGGTGTGTGTGTGTGTGTGTGTGTGTCTTCAAAGGGAGGACTGCCGCCCGGGCAAATTTGATGCCAGCTGCTGAAAGAACAACTGCCCCAGACTCCCAGACTGATCCCCCCCCCCGGAAATAATGGTCCTGGAATTTCTGGGATTACAAACAAAACAAAAACAGAACAGAATCTCAGAGTGGTAACAAGACAGAAACCCAGAGTGATAATGACAAAGACTGCCCCCCCCCGCCCCCATCCAGGGATCTGAAATTAAAACAAATTTTTCACGCGTGCATTCCCCGACTGAAAACTAATGTCAGATTTGTGTCCGTTTTCCTGCATCGGGCAGGGGGTTGGACTAGATGACCCTGGAGGTCCCTTCCAGCTCTGTGATTGTATGATTCATGTCCTCCCTAGCACAGGAGATGACCTGTTGACCCACAGAAAGCACGGAAGATCACTGGGGGCACACGGCCACATTTAGTACCCTGAAGGGCAAGCGGACGGACCCGTTTCACCGACATCACCTCGGGCTCATCCAGGGAGAACTCTAAAGGGGGGTGCCCCAGACATCGACCCAGTGGCCCCCTCCTTCCCGACACTCACACGCAGCGCTCCCGCCACCCTGGAAACGGAAGCTATCGCCATAGCATCTGGGGCAGGGGGGGGAATTTACCCACCACTCTTCCCTTTGAAAGGCTTCTGAGGCAGCTCAGAGGAGGAGGCTTGAGAGGGGACCCCAAGAAGCATCAAGAAAGCTGCCACTAAAAACCACTAAACAAAACAGCCACAAGAGAACCGGATAGTCAAGCAGCCACTTAGAAGCACCTAGCAGAAAAAACTCAAGCGATGATGCAACTATACCTGAAGGACGCCAACCAAGTCCATTTAAAGAACAGCTGGGGGTGGGGAGAGAGAGAGAGAGAGAGAGAGAGAGAGAGAGGTTTTCACCTGGAGTCGAAAATGGAACCGGCTGGGCACCAGGCAGACTTGGGTGGCAAGAACATCTCAGAGGCCCTGCCCGGCAGATGGCCAACTCACTCTGGAAAGACTGGGGGCACACAGGGAACAACCCTCTTGTGCTCAAGTGCGTGGGTTTGATTCCTTACTCCTCCACATACAGCTGCTGGTGTGACTTTGGGCAAGCCATAGCTCTCTCGGAGCTGATATTGGAAAAGGGCCGTTTCTGTCAGAACTCTCTCAGTCTGTTGTGGGGAGGGGAAGGGAAAGGAGCTTGTAAGCCGCTCTGAGACTCCGAGGGAAGGGTGGAGGGGGCTTCTCGTGTCCTGGCCCCACTGCTGGACCTCCTGATGGCACCTGGTATTTTTGGCCACTGTGTGACAGAGTGTTGGACTAGATGGGCCATTGGCCTGATCCAACATTGGCTTCTCTTATGTTCTTATGTTCTTATGGCACCAATTCAATCTCCCCCCTTTTCTTCTGAGGTCCACGGGAGCAGGCGATCTTGCATTGCTCCGGTCCCAGATGGTGTGACGCTTCCAAAGGCAGCAACAGTGCCTGGGGTTGTGGCCAGAAGGAGCCGGGGGAGCAACCAAGCTACTGAGACTGGCCACGTGAGCTTCCCACCACCAAGGGCAGCCGGCACACTCGGGGCCACGTTTTGCCCTGGCCAAAGCTCCCGATCGGTCCTCAGGCCCAACAGACAACGCGCTGCAGCAGTCCAATCCGGGCGTGATCAGAGCACGGATAACTGCAGGCCAACGTAGGTTTATCAAGGAAAGCGGGTAAAGTGGCCTGCCAGCCAGCGCTGGGTACAGACGCGCGCACACACACACCCTGTCCCGGAGGAGGCGGCAGCACCGCCCAGGCCGTGAGGCTCCTCCTCTACGCAAACACCGAGGCTCTCATGCAGCCCCTGCTGAAGAGGAGCCCCGTCTGGGCCGAGTCTCACTGTGTGTGCCCTGCGCAGCAGCCCACGAACCCCTCCGTGCGCTGGCTCCGGATGTCTCCTCCCCCTCTTACCGGGCATGTGGGGGGGGGGAGCAGACGGAGCCCTCTGGAAACAAGCCGCACAAGTGCCCGGGGGGTGGGCAGTCCTTCCCCCCAGTGCCCGCCTCCTGGTGCCAGTCGGGCACAGCAGAGCGGCTCTGATGACCCCACTTCAGCCAGTCAGCCTGAGCAGAGGTCGGGAGCAACGGGAGCCCCCCCCCTTACGGAGCGGGACGCAAGCGGGCAGGCCACCTCTTCCGCCTTTCCGAAACTCACCGTAAATACAACATACACCACAACGGGGGGGGGGGGGTTAACCTTAATACACTACGAGTGCAGTATATTCTAATCAAGCCTTGGGAATGTTCGGACAAAACGAAGGCAGCGTTCTTTTATGGTCTCTAAAGGTCTTCCTTGTGTTGGAACTCTTCAAGAGAACATCAGCAGTGGCCCCACCCCCCCAGAAAGGCATCCTCCAGGGCAACCAAAAGCCAGGCTGAAATGGGGGGGGGTGGGGGAGCAGGCCCACCCAAGGGTCCCTAAAGGGGAGCCAGCCGCCACCAGCCTGAGCCCTCCTGGCCCTTCCGGGGGGCAAACGTGGGCCGGCGGGCGCCTTCTCCAGCGGGGGCGTGTGCCTGTCCGGCCGCAGGGGGCTCTTCCGGAGGGAGCGGCCAGTCCAAAGCCCGGCCCTTCTGGACCCCGGCACTGAAAGGGTTAGCCCGCAGCTTGGCCTCCTGCTAATTGCAGAGTTTTATTTTTATTTCTTATTACTCTCTTGCACGCCTGAGGAGATTATATTACCGGAACTGACACAGCGGGAAGCAGCAGCAGCAGCCGCAGCCCTACGTGGAGCCCTCGGAGGAGGTGATGCAATTTCATTTTCATTGATCAGAAATCAGCCGCGCAGCAAATGATGGGAAGTTCCATTAAGAGAAGGATCGGGCCCCCGGGCCCCGCGCAGAAAGCCTTCCCTGAGGCGAGGCCAGAGGCCAGGCCCCAAAGAGGACGGGAGCGGCGCTTGGCCTCTGCTCGGAGCCCCGCTCACTGGAGGGGGCAGGAGCCGGCCAATCACACTGGCACAGAGGCCGACCCAAGCCCGCCTCGCAAGGCTGGTGTGTGCTTGAGCCACGCGTGATGCCTCCAGTCCCAGGGCGGGAGGGGAGGACAAAAGGCCAGGCGGCTGGGCCCCAAGCCAGGAGGGGGGAGCCCCAGGGCCGCCCCAGCCCAGCCCAAGTGCTCAGAGCAGCACTGCCTGGGTGCCAAGCGGGCCCCCCTCCTCTCGCAGGCAGGGCCCTGCAGCAGCCGCTGCCGCCGCCACCGCCCAGGGGTTAACTGAAGCTGACCGCTCTGGCCTGGCTGTTAAGGTAATCAATACTGCTGAGATACTAAAGGAGCAGAAGCCACCTTATTGATTGCCAAGCAGATGATAAAACTGTTTATTATGATAATTGCAGGGGCCCTGCAAGAGGACCGCGGGCAGCCTTCAGCGGCTTCCAAAAAGGCCCGGCCCCCCAAGCCCTCCTCCTCCTCGCCAAGGCTGTCCGAGGGGGGGGGGCGCAGGAGACCCTCAGAGGAAGAGGAGGGCTCAGGCCACCTTGGGGAGGAAGCAGCCAGGCCCTTGCCATCCCACCAAGCGGGGCCAAAGAGCAGGAGGCACTGGCAGCAGCGGGGGCGGGGGGGAGGGTGTTACAAGGAGGCCCCTGCAGCTCCATCACTGCACTGTGGGAAGTACACCCCGCCCCCCGGGCCCCAGCAAGAAGGAAACCCCTCCAGCCTCTCAGGCTTCCTGCGCCAGAGCCAAGAACCCCTGGAAACAATGAGATCCATGCCATGCCAGCTGAGCCACGTCGCCCCATTACGGGACTATGTTGCGTTGTATGGGAATGTTGTTATTTATTGCATTTTAGCCAGTTTGTTTTAAATGAGATGCATATGTTTTAATGCATATGGATATTATGATGCTGTAAGCCGCCCTGAGCCGCTTAGGCGGGAGGGCAGGATAGAAATGAAACAAACAAATAAATAAGGCGGCTTCCTCCCAACGGATGCCACGGACAGTCCACGCACTCTTTGGCCTAGTACTTCCCTTGCCTCACGTGGCTGCCTATTGTGCCCACCACCCAACAAAAGGCCCTCTGGAGGGAGGCGGGAAGGAGGCCAAGGAGCTGGCACCGAGGTGGGTGGGAGCGGCAAGAAGGCCTCCCCCTCCATGCAGTAGGCGCAGGGGCCTGAGATTGCGCCGAAACAGGTTTAGGAAAGAACACAGCAAGCCCGGGGGGGGGGGCCGACACCATCAGAAGCAGCACAAAGCAAGGGGCCAGGCCGTGTGGATGCTCCCCCCCCCCGGCAACGTGGCAGGAAGGCAGCCCAGGAGCAGCACAAGGGGGCTCCGCTGGCCTCTGGGGAACTGGGCGTCCTCCTCAGCCCCTTATCGGCCGGGCCTTCCTTTGCATTGGGCCTGAGGTGAGCCCGAAGAAGCTCCCCCTGGTTTGGGTCTGGTTGACTTTGCCGCCGCCGCTGCTGCTGCTTCCTCTGACAGCGGTCCACTTTGCCTCCAGAGAAGCAGCCCGGGAGCTCTGGGGAAGACTCTGCCACTAAGCCTGGGCAGGTGCTGGGCAGGCTTTTCCTGGTGCCGCTCCCACTGCGGCCATTTCCCGCACAGCAGCCATGTGGAAGGAAGCCCCACTGACGGTGCGCAGGCCTGGCGGCTGGAGCAGCAATGGGGAAGTGATGCAGGCATGCCCCTCCCTCCCTCCCTCCCTCCCTCGAGAAAGCAAGGAGAGCGGTCCCTAGAGAGCACCCAAGCCAGGGTCCCTTCCTCCGGCCGGCCAGCTGGCCCGGTAAAGCAAGCTAACATCAGGCCAGGCAATTAGTGCAGCAGCAGGAACTGCAGCTACTAACTAAACTGGACCACAACAGCAAAAAATCTCCAGGGGGCCAAACCGACATCCCCCCACCCTGGCCGGCATCTGCCTGTGTTCGGAAGGAGCGACTCAGCAGCGTTTCCACCAGGCACGGGCACTTCCCCAGGCGTTAACGAGAGAGAGGCGGTCACCGGGGAAGTGAACGGGCCAAGGAAAACACCGAAGGCGGCCTGGGCCGCCCACCCTGGGCAAAGAGGCGGCGCTCCCTGGGCTGCAAAGGCACCCCCAGGGGTGGGGGCAGCGCTGCAGGAGAAGCCTTCCCTGTCTGGGACGTCCCCCGCTCCCCCTTTCACCCTGGAGCAGCAGGCCGGACCCCTGGTGCTGCCTTGCCATGGCCTGCAAAGGCCGGCCCGGCAGCCTGCCGCCCCTCTCCACCCCTGGCCCAACCAAAAGCACGTGCCCAACAGTCTGCTGCCCACTCTGGCTTCCAGACCCCACCGACATGCACTGCGGCCAGGAGCACCTCCCCGTCCTGGCCACGCCCCCTGCCACCCCCCCCGCTCATCCTCGGCCGGCCGCAGGAGACTTCCAGCAGAGGCCTGAGCCTCCGGGCCACCCAGGGGCAAGGAAGGAAGCAGGGAGCCTCCAGCCTCTGAGGAAGCAGAGCGAGGCTGGAGTCTGCTGGCTCCACAAGTGGCGGGCAGCCATCTGGGGCAAGGAACAGAACACACACACCCCCGCCGCTGCCCGTGCGCTGCTGCCTCCCCTGCCCCCACCTCACGCGGAGTTCCAGCAACAGGCCGGCAGGACGGAGGGTGGTCGTGCCGGCAGAACAGCCCCCCGAGCGTCTGAACGAGAACAGTCTTTCCCGACGAAAAAGAAAGGGCAGGTTTTCAGGTCTGAAGCCTTGAAGCCGCAAAGTGGACTCCGGAGGCCACTAAAGCGGGCAAGCACGGCAGAGGAGTTAATGGCCAGCCAACAATCCCTTGGGCAGGTTCCCTATCAAGGGGGTACACATCCGTGTCCTAACAGCCCAGCGGGAGAAACTAGCAGCTCCCCCTACACTAGGCAGAGCAGAATCCGCACTGGCAACCTCCACTGCAGCCACAGGTTAAGCAAGACAGCCCCCCCACCCCCCCAGGCACAAAACACCAGGGGAGATCAGACCGCCTGGGCGACCCCGTTTGCCCGACCCGACGAGCTTCCCTCGCCTCACCCAGAGCCAGGCAAGCCCAGCGCCTGCCTCAGAACATCCTTCCGGGCTCGCTCCACAAGGCGGCTGCTTGGGCCAGGGGGCTCTCTCCCAGAAGGCCCCCGCTGCAGCCTGCCCGCCCCCCGAGCCGGGGCGGCTGCCAGAGAAGGACGCCAGCGTGGCCCCAAGAGCCGGGAACACACATGGGGAGCTGCCCAAAGGGCTCTCCAGGCACAGCCTCCGTCCTTCTTGCGGCTCCTGCTCAGGCTCCCCCCCCCCCACTCCTCTCCAGCACCTTGGGACCTTCGGCGAGCCCCCCCCGCGCAACAGCGGGAGCTCCCTGGGAACCGGCTGAGAGACGGGTGCCAAGGCCAAAACCAGCATGCGGGGGGGGGGCGCACAGGGGGTGGTGAGGCAGAGGCCATCCAGCCCCTCCAGCTACAGGGCTGCGGAACAGGAAAAGCTGCCTTGCCACACGCGGCCTGCCAAGCCCTGCGAGGTGGTGGCACCTTGCCCGCCCGCCCGCCCCAAGCTATCTGCTTTCTCCCAGTCTCTGCCGCACCACAAAGCGGGTAACCCAGGCAGCGGCTGCTGCTGGCTGGAGGCCTGTTCCGGTTCCTTAACGGTGCTGTGATCTCGGGTTTCCCAGGAAGGCCCTTCAGGCCTCCGCCACCACCCAGGGGAGACAAAGCCAGCGCTGGCTGCGTCTGTGAAGAGCTGCGGCAGCCGTCTTCAGCCTGGCCCTTCTTCACGGGGCTCCCGCGGTGTTAAGTGGAGACCAGGCTGGGAAGAAGAGCCCCGGGACTACCCCTCCGTGCCCAGACCCGCCTCCCAGGCCAGCGGGGGGGCGGGAAGGGCTTTGCTTTCCTTGCTGCCACCCCGGCAGAGGCTCCTGCGGCAGCCCAGAGGCCCTGCCCACAGGGGAGTAGAGGAGCCGCCCACTTTGGTGCTGCCGGGCAAGGGATGGCTTCTGCTTGGAGGGAAACAGATGAGCGAGAGGACCGGGGGGGGGGGGAGCTCCGACTCAGGAACACGGACGAGGCGGGGCTGGGATTGCGGGGCAGCTGCTGCTGAGACACAACGGCCCCCCACCGGGCACAGCTGTCCCTTCCGCCACCAGGACCGCTCTCCTGTGAGCCAACCCCTGATATTCCTAACCCCCCACGGCCACCCCTAGAGCCACATGACTGGCCTTGGGCGGCAGCCCCCACATCCCTCCTGACTTCTGCACGCTGCCAGCCATCCCAGGCGTCCAAGACAGCCAGAACTCCCTCTCTGAAGAAGATGCGGCAACCCTCGCAGAGGGGCACTCCGGGCCAGGCAGAAGGAGCCCCCACGTCGGGCCGGGCCGGGCTGGGCCGGGCCACCCTGCCTCCAACCCGGCTTGTTATTTCTACCTCTGCCACCGACCAGGCAGAGGCCTCCCCCAGCAGCTGCCAGGCCTCCCCCGGGGGGTCCTTTGCAATCCCAGCACAGGCGCACCAGAGCCACCAAAGCAGGCCCATTGCCAGGATTTTTCTGTCCAGGGGGCATTTAAGTTTTTAAGGGGGGAATTGCGTTAAAGTTAATTACATTAACCGGAATGCCTGTCTTCAAAGGGGGAAACTCCGAGCCTGTTTCTCGCTCTGCCTTCCGAGGGACAGGGCAGCGAGCGTCTCCGTTCCTAGGAAATAACAGCGCGGGGGGGGGGGGCGCATTTGATTGCCTTCAGAAGGCATTTGAACACCTTTTGAGTTCCTTTCCACAGGGCAAGAAAGCTCCGGAGGGCACGCAGGAGCGGCACCCTTCAGCGCTTCCCCACTGTTGCCCCCCTTCCCGCCAGCCCCGCCCCGCCCTGCCCTGCCGAGTCTTTCAGGAGCAGCCCCAGGAGCCCTTGGGAAAGAGGCCAGGGGAGAACTCGAAAAGCACTTCAGCGCCCTCTGAGCAGTCTTCTCCTAGGTCCCATCTCCCCCCCCCCAAAAAAAAAATTCCAGAGAGGGAGGGAGGGAGGGAGGGAGGGAGGGAGAGGGAAGCCCGAGGGCAGGGCGTGGTGCTCCCGCCCTGGCCGATCGATGCCTGCAGGAGGCAGCTGGCGGGTGGGGTGGGGTCTCTCCCGCAGTGGGGGTGGGCTCAGGCTGCTGAAGCCGCTCCACAGAGAAAGCAGCAGTGATGGCACAGCAGTAAACTTCTAAAAATAAGGTTCCTGGCAGGGCTACCGGCGGGGCGGGGCCCTGAAATGCCCCCCCATGGCGGGGGGAGGAACCCAGCTCCAGACCACCAGACCAGGCTCCCAGGCCCCTCTGCAAACAGGCTTTCAGCCTGCACAAAAAGGCCAGGGGGCACACGTGTCCCTGCCCCTGCCTGGGCAAATGCCGCCGTTCCACAAACACATTCGGCCCTCTCTTCAAAAGCAGGCCAGCTCCGCATCCCACCCAGCTGACCAGAAAGCAGCAGATCTAGACGAGCGGGAGGGGCCAGCACAGCTCCTGGGCGGTGACATAAATCATCCAAGTTGTGGAATTCGGCTTTTCTTGATGCACAGATTTGACTTTCCAGAAATTTCACATCGAGGAACAACGGGAGACGAGTCCCCACAACCTTTGAAAAGGTTTCCTTTCACTAACTTTGTGAAACTGCTAGAATTCTGACATTAATTCATGTAAATGAATCTTGACCAAACAGTTTTTAGTCGCATTACTTTCTTTCACTTCGTGTGCAAATGAGTGCTGGTTCTGTCTCAGAGTTTTCTGTTCCCAGCCCTGCTCAAACATCACCCTGACTCCAGAACGGCACACTCATTCTGCGCCAGCCGTGAGCACCACAGGTCGAAGCAGAGAGCACGGTCAACCCCCAGCCGAGCAGCCGGCAGAACTCAAGCCCCGGCCTGATGCATTCTCTGCCACCGTGCGGGTCACCTCTGGGGGACCGGCAAAGGTCAAGGTCAGACCAATGTTACAAATGCAGCCAGTGGGTGCTGAGAAGCCCCCCAACCAGGGAGCTGGAACAGCCCTCCCCCCCCACAGTTGCTCCAGCAACTGGTAACACCCAAGACGATGCCATTCCATTCTTGGAACTAGCAGGCACTGACCCCTTTGGGAAGTTAGGGAACCTTTCCACACCACGTGGCTGAGAATCCCAGAGGTTCCCCTTGTTCAGCTCGCCTACACGGAGCCCGCCGCCCCTGTTCCGAATGAGGGCAGCCCCCTGTTCACAGGCCTTCTCCGAAATGGCCCCCGCCTGAGGAGGGCAGGAGGGCCTCTGCACCCTCCCCTCATGCTATGGAATGTGCAAAGCCAAAGTGTTCGGGAGGGCATCCTCACGAAGGGTAGCATAACGGCACAACTGTGAGAAGAGGCGCTTCCGTCAGGGGACAGGGCTGCAGTCTGTTGCCGGGTCTACTGCAGGCACCACCTTGCTTTCCCTGCCTTTGTCCTCCACTTCCGGCACGAGGGCCCCGCCCTGCCCCGCCTGAGGCAGTCTTATTTGTTTCCTGTGGGAGTTTGGTTGGCTGCTGCTGTGCTTTGAATCCCACTGCATTGGCTACTGGAAGTCCTTGTAGTCAGATCAATTTGCTTTCTGGATTTTGTCACCTCCTTGAGGCTCAGTGAGAAAGGCAGGCTATGAATGAAGGAAATAGAATAAAAACATGCATTCGAATCATGGAATCATAGAGGTGGGAAGGGACCTCCAGGGTCATCTAGTCCTACCCCTACACAATGCAGGAAATTCACAAATACCTCCCCCCGACACCCCCAGTGACCCCCCTGCTCCACACCCAGAAGATGGCAAAAACAAACAAAACAACAACAACCCTCCAGGTTCCTTGGCCAAACTGACCAGGAGAAAAATTGCTTCCTGACCCCAAAATGGTGATCAGCATTTCCCTGGGCGTGTCAGAAAGGGCCACGAGAACTAAGCACTGAGGCAACCCTTCCTGCCCTCCCTCTCATGATCTGCCCAAGTTCACAGAATCCACATTGCTGTCAGGTGGCCATCCAGCCTCTGTGTGAAAACCTCCAAAGAAGGAGAGCCCACCACCTCCCGAGGAAGCCTATTCCACTGAGGAACCGCTCTCACTGTCAGGAAGTTCTTCCTAATGTTTCGCTGAAAACTCTTCTGATTTAATTTCAACCCACTGGTTCTGGTCTGACCTTCTCGGGCAACAGAAAACAACTCCATGTGACAACTCTATATGACAGCCCTTCAAGGACTTGAAGATGGGTATCCTATCACCTCTCAGCCGTCTCCCCTCCAGGCTAAACATACCCAGCTCCTTCAACCTTCCCTCGTAGGACTTGGTCTCCAGACCCCTCACCATCTTCGTTGCCCTCCTCGGAACACATTCCAGCTTGTCTATAACCTTCTTAAACGGTGGTGCTCTAAACTGAACACAGTCCTCTAGGTGAGGTCTAACCAGAGCAGAGTAAAGCAATATCATCACTTTGCATGATCTGGACACTATACTTCTGTTGATACAGCCCAAAATCACATTTGCCTTTTTAGCTACCGCATCACACTGCTGGTTCACGTTCAGAGTATGGTCTACTAAGACCCCTAGATCCTTTCTGCGCATACTACTGCCAAGACAAGTCTCCCCCATCCTATAATTATGCATTTGATTTTTCCTACCTAAATGCAGAACTTTACATTTATCCTGGTTGAAATTCATTTTACTTGTTATCGCCCAATTTTCCAGCCTGTCAAGATCATCCTATATCCTGACTCTGTCTTCTACCATATTTGCTACCCCTCCCAATTTAGTATCATCTGCAAATTTAATAAGCATTTCCTCTATTCCTTCATCCAATCATTGATAAAGATGTTGAACAAAACAGGTCCCAGGACAGGTCCCTCAGGCACTCCACTTGTCACTCCTTTCCAAGAGGACAAGGAACCATTAATAAGCACCCTCTGGGTGCAATCTGTCAACCAGTCACAGATCCACCTAACAGTAATAGGCTCCAAACCACATTTTACTAACTTGTCATCAAGAATATTATGCAGAACCTTATCAAAAGACTTACTGAAATCAAGATAAACCATGTTTACATAACTTCCCTGATCCAGGAAGGTGGTAACTTTCTCGAAAAAAAGAGATAAGGTTAGTCTGACACAACTTGTTCTTGAGAAACTTACGCTGGCTCCATTCTAGACAAAGTTGTGATTGTCCACATTTGTCTTAGTAATCACAGCCATCATTTCTAAACACTCAAGGACTGACTGACTTGAGGATTTGTTCTAAAACTTTGACAGGTATAGATGTCTAGCTGATGGGTCAGTAGTTAGCCGGGTCCCCCCCTTTTCCCTTCCTGAAGATGGGGACAACATTTGCCCACCCCCAGTCTTCTGACAACTCACCTATCCACCAAGAATTCTCAAAAATAATGGACAGAGGCTCAGAAATTACATCTGTGAGTTCTTTTAGTACCCTTGGATACAATTCATCTGGCCCTGAGAACTTAAGTTTTAATTTACTGTGTTTTAATTTTTAACTTTATTGTATTTGATATGTTGTTACCCGCCCTGAACCCACTTGCAAGGAGGGCAGGCTATAAATATGAAAAATAAATAAATAATTTCATTTACAGAAACTAGGTGTTTATGTACTACCCCTATTCCAATCCTAGGCTGCCACTCCCATCCCTCATCACATGTTCTGTTTTTGCCATGTTGAGCACCGTTTCCCTCGCAAGAGAAGACGGAGGAAAAGTAGGGACTGGGCAGTTCCGCCCTCTCTTCGTCCCCTGTTACCATTCCACTCTCCTGCCCCCACAGTGGGCCCACCATGTCCTTGCTCTTTTTCGTACTTTGAGCATAAGAAAAGAGCCCTTTTTTTGTTTTTAGCTTTCCTAATTCTCTCTCTCCAAGCACTGGTTATTTGTTTGTATCCATCCTTGGTTATAAGGTCCTCCTTCCACTTTCTGAATGAGTCTTTTTTCATTTTTCAAGTCCTTAGAAAGCTGTTTATGGAGCCACCTTGGCTTCTTTAGGCTCCTCCCATTTTTCCTTCCCATAGGAATCGTTTCTGATTCCTTCAACATTTGAAGAAGAAGAGGAGATTGGATTTATACCCAAAGGGTACCCTTCACTACCCAAAGGTGTCTCAGAGCGGCTTACAACTCCTTTTCCCTTCCCTTCCCCACAACAGACACCCTGTGAGGCAGGTGGGGCTGAGAGAGTTCTTGAAAGAAACGGCTCTTTTTCAAGGACAGCTCTTATCAGAACTATGGCTTGCCCAAGGTCATCCAGGCAGGTGCAAGTGGAAGAGTGGGGAATCAAACCCGGTTCTCCCAGATTAGAGTCCACGCACTTAATTACTACACCAAACTGGCTCTCTCTTTCAAGAACCTCCCACCCTTCTTGAACTCCCCTTCTCCTTAAGTATTTCTGACCATGGGATTCTACCCAGCATACCCATTATCAAAATTTTCTTTCCTGAAGTCCAACCCATACGTCTGACTACGTACAGCTTTTCCCTTCCCCAAGACTGTAAATTCCAAAATCGCACAGTCACTACTACCCAGGGTGTCCACTACTTTCACCTCATCAACCAGTTCTTCCCTCTTGGTAAGAATCAGATCCAACATAGAAGATCCCCTAGTCTCCCCCTCCACTTTCTGGAAAATGAAGTTGTCAGCAAGACAAGTTAAGAATTTATTTGACCTTTCATTTTTAGCAGAGTTGGACTTCCAACAGATATCCAGGTAACTGAAATCTCCCATGACCACTGTGTCCAGTCTCTTTGAGAACTTTGTAATCTGTTCTAGGAATGTCTCACAAGTCCTGGCTTGGTGGTCTACAGCAGGACTCCCCCCTCCCATAATATCACTATTATTTCTTACCTCTTTGGTTTGTACTCAGAAAATCTCAACTGAACTTCCATGCTCAGATTCATGTATTTCCTCCTTTACGTATAATGTTACTCTCTCCCCTTCCTTATCTATCCCTTTTAAACAAGTTGTACCCCTCAATCTTAATATTCCAATTGCAAGTGTCATCCCACTAAGTTTCTGTAGTGCCTATTAGGTCATAGTCCCCTTCCTGTTTAGGACTTCTGGTTCCTCCTGCTTGTTTCCCATGCTCTGTGCATTACTGCAGAGACATCGGAATCCATGGTTTATATGCCCTGCAGTTTTCGTTACTCTGCTTACCTGAGAGTTAATGTTTCCTAGCAAATGCGCCACTCCCCACAAATCTTTAGTGTTCTTATCACCAGTTATTGGCATCATAGCAGGCTTTGAGTTTTTGTCCCACTCCCCCCAAGCATTTAGTTTAAAGCCCTCCTTATCGGGTTTGCAAGGCTCTTACCAAACACATTTTTTCCTACCCTCATGAGGTGCAAGCCATCCCGATAGAAGAGCTTCATCTCGAAAGCATAAGCCATACCCCCCCCAAAATCAAACCTTTTCTGATGACACCACCTACGTAGCCAATCACTGATTTGCAGTATTATTCTTTCCCGTCCTGCGCCACAGCCCTCGACAGGAAGAACGGATGAAAACACAACCTGCGCTCCCAGGCCCTTCACCTTTTTATCCAAGAGCCACATAGTCTCTTTTAATGTGTTCTAGGCTGGGCCGGGGAGCATCATCTGTTCCCCCATGGATGAGCAAGAAAGGATAACAATCTGTGGGCTTGATGAGCCTTCCTACCCTTTCTGTCACATCCTGGGTGTGTGCACTTAGTAGACAGCATACCTCTCAAGACAACTGGCACACGTTTATCCTCACCTCTCTCAAGAGGGAATCCACAATTACCAGCACACGCCTTCTCTTACACTGGAGAGCAGAAGCTCAAGTCCTCTCACCCACAGGGGCCTGAGAAATTTCGTTCAAGCTTTGGGGAGGCTGAGGGAGTAGCCCTTCTTCCAGAATCAAGAAAAAAGGTGTTGTGACTAGAATGTGTTTAATTGGGTATCCCCCCCCCATCATGAAAAACGGAGGAAAGTTCTCCTTCTCTACACCACCCATGCGTCATCCCCTCCTCCCAGTACAAGTCATCATTTCCCTAAGCTAAGAAGCCCTCAGCACCTCAGCTTGTCATCAGAGGGAGGAGCTCCCAACCCTGTGGATGCTTTTTTCCTACACAGAATCCGAGAATCACAGAGAGTTGGAAGGGGCCATACAGGCCATCTAGTCCAACCCCCTGCTTAAGGCAGGAACAGCCGAGAGCACCCCTGACAAGTGAGGGGGAGCTCACCACCTCCTGAGGCAGCTGATCCCACTGCGGCACAACTCTTACCGTGAAAAAGTTTCTCCCAGTGTCCAGCCGGTACCTTCCCGGCCTTAATTTAAACTCATTATTGCGAGTCCTGTCCTCTGCCACCAACAGGAACAGCTCCCTGCCCTCCTCTAAGCAACAGCCCTTCAAATACTTCAAGAGAGCAATTATGTCCCCCCTCAACCTCCTCTTCTCCAGACTAAACATTCCCAAGTCCATGAGCCTTTCCTCGTAGGGCTTGGTCTCTTCCAACTCCACAATGTCTTTTTTAAAACGAACTGGATATAATTTATGAAATGCAGATACAGCACTGATTTGTACAAAGGTATTATTGCCACTGACCATTTATTTTTCACTATCTTTCCTAAAAAATCTCAGTATAGAATTTGCCTTTTCACCACTGCAGCACCCGGCAGAATTGACGTTTCCAGTAAACCATCCACTATGACCCAAGATCTTCTTCTCAGTTACTCACTACCAGTTAAAAGCCCATCAATACTTCTGTCAAGTCAGATTCCCTTTGCCCCTGTGAAGAAATGCATTTTTTTCCTGGAGGTGTACAAGCAGCGAAATCTCCATTTCCTGTTTTAGCAGGGTTTTTTCCCTCTCTGGGCCCAGACTAGGCTGGGAAGGTGGAAGTCAATCGCTGGTTTTCCAGGCTCACCTCAGCTACCTCTTAAGATCTGCTAATGGGTCTAGCTAAAGACAATGGGATAATCAAGTTCTTCCTCGTCTCCAAGCAGGGAACAGAGATTGGAGAACTTCAGGATAGAACAGATCCAGGAGTAATCTTCAGGAAAGAGCCCTAGGAAACACTTCTTTGACCTGGTGTGACCTGGTCAGTGGGTGGAAAAATAGATATAAAAAAACTCCTTGCAACAGGAAGGAGGTCTCTTTCCTTGGGTGTTCCATCAATGAGCACACACAGACCTCTCCACTACCAAAGCAGCCATTGACCATATGCTTGCCTCAAGAGTTGGAGCAAGCTTCAAGGTAATGGTACCTCTATAGGGTTCTGTAACATCCTAAGGAAAAGGGGCATTGAAGACAGAGGTCCTGTGGCTGAGCCAGGGTGATCCAGGTTGGGCTGCCAACTTCCAGCCATTGACAGTGAACTGCTAACACCAAGGCCACTAATGAACAACTCAGGAGTGAATCTGGATGCCTCCCTTTCAATGGAGGCTCAGAACACAAATGTTGCCAGACTGGCATTTTCCTACCTGCACAGGTTTGGCAACTGGTGCCCTCCCTGTCATGCCCTGACTTAGCCACAGTGATCCATGCAACGGTCACCTCTGGACTAGACTACTGTAACTCGCTCTACAGAGGCTACCCCCTTGAGACTGACCCAGAAACTTCAACTGGTCCAGAATGCAGAGGCGCATGTGCTCACAAGCACTCCATCTACAGCCCACATAAAACCGGTGCTCCACCAGCTGCACTGGCTCCAAGTTGAATACTGGATCAGATTCAAGGCTTTGGTTCTAACCTTCAAAGTCCTAAACAGGACCGTCTTTCCTGGTATGCCTCCCCCCCCTCCCCGAGAGCATTACACTCTGTGAACAACCACCTCCTGGCAATCCCCAGCCCCAAAAGTATTTATCTTGCCTCAACCTGGCCCAGAGCCTTCTCCGCTGTGGCCCCAGCTTGGAGGAACACTCTTCCAGATGAGATCCAGGCCCTGTGGAATCTGATTCAGTTCCGCAGTGCCTGTAAAACAGAAATGTTCCACCAGGAACATTTGAGGTTGAGGCAGGGAAGTTACCATCGAATCTGGCTTCCCCCAGCACCCCCTTTCCACCACTCATTACACGTACCAGCTTCACAAACACACAGGTGGCACAACCTCACTCAGATAAAAACTGCTTCAGTGCCTGAAGTTGCCATCCAGGGGGTTGGTGGGGTGGCCCTAACTGCTCCTGCGGCACGGGTGCCTGTGGAATGGAGAGGCCTGGTAGGCCTCAAGCAAATGGGGGTTAGGAAGACCCAGCCCGACCCCGTAACGATTGGCCGAGACCTCCTTGGCGGCCAGCACGTGGTGAACATGGCAACAGGCAGCTGGACCCCAGAAGGGAGGTGGGGGGAGTGAAGCCTCTCTGCGGAGACTAGCTCAGTCTCCACCAGTGGGGGGAGGAAGTGAAAAGGGGTGACCCAGGAGGGGGAGGGCCAGCCCATCTCAAACCCCAAGGGAGGGGACTCCCCAGAGAGGAAAGGGTGCAGTTCCACCACCCAGGTGCAGCAGGAGGCTGTGGGTCTTCCTGGGGAGGAAGAGGGTCTGTCTTGCCTCCATGAAGGGCACCTCCATACCCTGGTAGCAGGTCACACCCAAAAAGCACAGAGAGGGAAACTGCTAGAATGCAGCAATGCCGATGCGGAGAGCTGGACGTGTGACTCCCTTCAGCAGGAGATATCCAAAAAGCTGCTGTAGTTTCTCCTGGAACCTCTTGGAATGAGGATAATGGACCATGGTGCTGAGCAAAGACTTGGGACGGCTATGGGATTTTTCAACCTCTCAAGAACCAACCAGAGGAACAGGAGGCGCTTATAAACCCAGCTTGGTGTAGTGGTTAAGTGTGTGGATTCTCATCTGGGAGAACTGGGCTTGATTCCCTACTCCTCCACTTGCACCAGGCTGGATGACCTTGGGCAAGCCATAGTTCTGGCACAGCTGTTCTTGAAAGAGCTCTCTATCTGCCCCACCTACCTCACAGGGTGTCTGTTGTGGGGAGGGGAAGGGAAAGGAGTTTGTAAGCCACTCTCAGACTCCGAGTGAAGGGGGGTATAAATCCAAACTCTTCTTCTTCTTCCTTTGCAAGGGGAGGCAAAGCAGCTCACAAAAACACCAACTTAAGTCACCCAGCACACGACACCACATCCGTGTCTGGTCCTGGGTCTGCTGCACTGACTCATGCAAGGTCGCAGGCTGCGAGCCACAGGTTGGGGGGGGGCAAGTGCCCTTTGGCTCTTGCCCTTCAGCTCAGGTCAAAAGCTTGCCCCTCTGAGCAGGAAGGGAACAGAAGCACAGTCCACTGTCTTGAGTAGCTGGTGGACACACTCCCAAGAATCCCTCCTCTCTGCTCAAACAGCCTCTGCTTAGGCTGAGACGCAAACACCTGCTTTCCATTGATATATCTATACTGTGGTCATTTCCAATCATTTCTACATCTGGAACCAAATCTGGGCTACTACTTGGGAATATGTTCTCTCTGCTGGAAGGGGGGGCAAGAAGTGGACAATTTGGTACAGCTGGAACCACAAATGCAATGGGTTTTTCGGCTGGCAAAAGTCATTTTTGTGATTCCTGACTGATTTAGAAGCTTCCCAGGTTAGATTCTGACAAAGGGAGAAGACAGAGGAACAAAAGCTTTTCTTTATTTAAAAGCTCAGTTTTGTGTTAACAGTGAAAAATGAAACATTTACCAGCATATTAATTTGGAAAGAAATCAAATTCTTCCTCATGGCTCATGATCGCAAAAACCATGGGCCCGAATGATACGGTGGTCTTAGCCTGGGCCAAGTGGACTGACCTAGTAGCGGATAGTAGCCCGGGGTGCCTCCTTTACTTGTTGGGGTTTGCTCATATTTCATATTGTGTTTGTACATTTGTGTTTAAGGTACGTTATTGCAGAAGCTGTTTTGAGTTCCATCTGTTAGAAAAGTAGGATAAAAATGTACTGCATAACAAAATAACTTGGGATTTGTAACTTTTGTCTAGTTGGCTAGCCAGAGTTCATTACACAAACCACAGTCTAAACAGTCCTGCCAGAATGGAGCCTTTTCCTCCAAGGGCTTCACAACTGCATCTCCCGCAAGCTGCTGCTGCTGCCGCCAGAGTACACAGTGACGACGGCCGAGTCCTTCTGAGGGCCGGCACCTGCTTGGCAACCTGCCAGCACCTGCTTGGCTGGCGAAACTGCAGGACCTCGGCGGCTTGGCTTCCTTGGCTTGTGGCGGATTTGGTTGGAGCCATGACACTTGCTTGCATTTCAACAGTCCCACTTCACCCTAGCTCTTTGGTGTCCCTACCAAACTTTGGTGCAACACATCACCAAAACGTCCATGGCATATGAGGCATCACTATTCTTGGGAAACACTTTCCTCCAAAACAGGACCTCGCCCATCTCTGTGGACCAACATGCTCCTTGTCGGTGCTGTTCCACAGCCTGTTTCTCCCTCTCCATGTGCCCAAAATCTCCTCTCACCCCAAGAGGTGGAGGAAAGGGGACACCAGACTGCAAAGGTGTGTTGCTGCTGTGCCTGCTTCAAAACAGCAGAGAAAGCCCTCCCAAGAAGGGAGCAGGAAGGGGGGGCTGCCTTCGCCACTCTTTGCACTTTCCCCCAGCTCTCTTGACAGCCTCCCCGCCAAAGACAGGCCTCTCCTGTTAGCAGCACAGAACGGGACCCAAAAAAGAGCCTTGTTCGGCAAGACTGCAGGCACCCCACGCCCAGCACCCCACTGCAAGCCACAGACAAAGAAACACCGAGATTAGAAGACAAAATGGGTCACAAACAAAAGGAGGCGTATTATCTGGTCAATAGCAGCCTCCTGCAGCCACAACAGGTAGGACGCACCCACGGACTGGACAGTGACCACCACTAGTCAGCCAAGCACACTGCGGGAGGAGGACAAAGGGGTCCCCAAAGGGTGGCACTGAGAATGCCAAGCCGATGCACTTGCAGGCTGAGCCCATCTCCAGAAGCGACTGCGTACAGGAGAGCTCATCCACCAGCAACCTCCCCTATCCCACACTGATCTCTCGCTCTCTGACACCTCACATTTCATTCCATTGTGAAAGCAGAAGTGCTTCATAACTGGGATATGGTCCATGATGGCTACTCAGAGGCTTGATGTTCGTATGGTACCCTCATCCTCCTCCGGTCCTGGGAAACAGCCTGCCTAGCAAGCGTTGGGAGGAAAGCAGGACCTCACAGGTCAAGAGATGCCACGGGAGGTGACAGTCTACTCCTTTACCTTAACAGAATTTAACTCTCTCCCAGGGAAGCCAGTGGGGCACGGCCTCTCGGAGACGCCAAGGGAAAGTGCCCTCGGTCAGTGACTGATTGACTCAGACACCAAAGGATCAGGGGTGCGGTCCTTGCGCGACTCTGTGGACCAGGGTGGGCTACACCCAGCCGCCTCCGCGCAGCCCAGGATCCTGTCAATATCATGGTTTCCGGGTCAAAACGATCTCTACACAGACCAGGTGAGATATTAGAAATATCTTCTGGCTGACTAATGTTACAACCAGATCAGAGAGTGTTCACAATATTTTATCAGCAAAACTTTTCAGAAGTATCACAACTAATGGTTTTATCTCCTCTGTGTTTACAAATCATTAAAACATACATGTACGCACATGCAATGCCTAGGGATAATCACCAGGGGGTGGGGGAAATTAAACTGCTAAGCTTGCTTAATTTTATATTGCCAACGGCATCCAATTTATTGTTATTAAGTTTATGAAACAATGACTCTTTAGGGCTGGGGGTGGGGAGGAGGCTGGAAAAATAAAGCATGGCAACATCCTCCGCCCCACACCTCTGATGGCAGCCGGCAGAAACTTTCCGCTGTTTCAGGCCAAGGCCTTCTCCAGCTCTGCTACCTAGAGCCTGCTAGGAGTGAAGAGTCCAAGGAAGTACAGCATTGCACAACAAAGCCTGCGGGCAGCCATCAGCTCAGCAAGGAATCACCACTGCCTGCAACGGGCAGTCAACCAGCCCTCTCCCGTCCTTGTGGTGACTGATTTCCAAGTCCTTTGAGCTGAGCTGAAGTGCTTCCGGTTGGTTCCCAACCACATGGGCTATGAGGTCAACTATAGAGTCTCGTTTCCATACCAAGGACGACCTGCCTTGCAAAGCTGGTGATTCTACTTGACTTGCGATACATAATCTCTGCCTTGAGTCTCAGCAAGAGAGGTGAACTAAAAATAACCAAATAATAGTAACATCTGACCTCAACTGTGCAACTTCTGCTACCCTAGAAGAGGACAAGGACTGGGGGACTGAGCCCAGCTTTGATACCTTCCTTCTGACTTCCTGCAAGAGAAGCAAAGCGTTGGTCTCTGCTGAAATTTCTCACCTCTAGCTCTAGAGAGCCAAGTCTGGTGTAGTGGTTAAGTACACAGACTCTAATCTGGGAGAACTGAGTTTGGTTCCCCACTTCTCCACTTGCAGCTGCTAGATGACCTTGGGTAAGCCATAGTTCTGTTAGAGCTGCCCTCTCAGGAGCAGTTCTTGAAAGAGCTCTCTCAGCCCCACCTACCTCACAGGGTGTCTGTTGTGGGGAAGGGAGGGGAGGGGAAAGGAGTTTGTAAGCTGCTCTGAGACAACAAGTGAAGGGAGGGGTATAAATCCAGTCTCCTCTTCTTCTTCTTCTTCTTCTTCTTCTTCACTGGCCTGTTATATTCACTTCCACTGATACTGAATTAAGTCTTCCCATTAAGACCACCTTTCAGGCCTCAGTGAAGGGAGGAACCACTTGGTTCCATGTCTGTTTAGATGCTTACACCGCCCCCTCCCACTCGGGACTCGGGGCGTTCATCATTTCCCCCTCCTCCATTTTACCGTAACCACCACCCTGCAAAGCACGTGAAGCAGAATGCGTGGCTGGCCCCAAACCACTCTGCAGGTCTGCATGGCAGCGTGGGAATTGAGACCAGGGCCCCCCGTCGCTCCGTCCAGCCCTCTTCTTATTCAGGCAAGCAGGAAGACTTTGGAAGTGGCCAGCAGCAGAGCAGCTGGAGAACCCTAACAGGAATTCTGCTCACCCAGACTGGAACTTCTATTCTAGCCTTCTCAGGTCTCCACAGATCCACACAAGAAACACAACAAGGGCAAACCCCCTCCTGTGTTCCCTTGACTTGTGGCACGGGGTGCTGGCGGGCACTCATCTGGCTTGGCTGTTTACAGACTGGGCTGTGGAGAAAAGGACTCCCTCATTACACCACGCAAAGCCAAGGGCCTGATGTGGCACACAAAGAGCTCAAGAAGGCCGGGGAGGGGGGAGGCTCCCGGCGGAGAGAGGTCGCTGCTCTGCCACAGAGCCACGGACAACGTCAGAGCTTCATCTGCCTTTCTCTCGTGCATCAGGAGTTACAGGCAGAAGCAGAGGGGCGGCTGGTACGCAGAAAGGGCATGTTTCTCCCAGGAAGGGAGCCCGAGTCGATGCGCAGAAGCACCTGCATGGGGCGCCACTAGACATTTCGGTTCCCAGCTCCCAGAGGCATCCTGCAGTCGAGCAGGGGGCGCTTCCTGCGAGAGGCAACAGCGGTCGAGTAGGGGGCAGCGTGCCGGGTCGGCTGGGAGAGGCCGCAAGAGTGGCTTGGCGGGAGGGACCCCTCAGGGAATACACCTGATGTCAAGTGTCAGCCAGGAAATTGCTATTGGCTTCTCAATAAGCTGGAGCAGAGAGCTAAGTGTTTCCCGGCGCTGGGAAGGCTCACGGACTCCGCCTGGCAGTATTGACAGCACAATCACCCAGTAATCCGGGCCTCGCGCATGGCTCCGCACTTCCACACTGAAAATGCACTTTCCATTTGGACATCTGCCGGTTAGCCTGGCCAGCCATCACGGACACTATCCTGCAGCACCCTGGAGGGAGGGAGGGAGGGCCCAGCTGTTCCCCCCAACTGCTCCGTGGCTGAGCCACAGGCCTGCAGGTTAACCCCTCCCCTGCCACTTGCCAGACACCCACATTCCCACAGAGCCCGGCATTCTGAGCTGAAGGGGGGGAACCCCCAGGGCAGAGATGAGACCCCCCCCAAGAGCCACACTGAGAGGGAGGGGCCCTGCTTGGCCTGTAGCGTGAGTGCTCTCCTGCCCGGCCAGCCAAAGGAGCCTTCTCAGGCACGAGATGCCAATTGCTTTGTCCTGCAAGGAAGGACCCGGGTGGAAATCTCGACACCTTTGGAAACTTTTAGAAGAAGAAGAGGAGAAGGAGGAGGAGGAGATTGGGCTCATACCCCTTTGCCCTTCCCTCGGAGTGGCTTACATTCCTTTTCCCTTCCCCTCCCTGCAACAGACACCTTGTGAGGTTGGTGGGGCTGAGAGAGCTCTTTGAGAGAACAGCTCAGAAACACAGCTTGTATCTGACCCGAGTGACCCATGTGGGGGGGGAGGGAATCAAACTCGGTTCTCCCAGATTAGAGTCCACCACTCTCGACCCCCACAGCAAGCTGGCTCTAGTTCGCCCCAGCGGGCTCCTCGGGCTGACCAGAGAGATGGCAGGGAAGCAGACCTCTGGCTCCCCGGGCCCAGTGGCATGAAAAGCAGGCAGGGGAGGGGCCCACGAAGGCCAAGGAGGACTGCCGGAGCCCCGCACCACACCCGGTGCGTCCACTCGGGTAGCGAGCCGGTTCCAAGCTCCGAAAAGGTTAACTCTGTTCCAGGCTGCCATCTGATAAGCAGTTCTGTGGAAAGCAGGTTCCCTCGCTGGGAGATATGATGTCACTAACCTCTATTGATCCACCATCAGAGAACTTGCTTATCTCTCTCGTCTGACAGGCTGCCCTCCTGGACTCAGCGAGCGCTTAATACACTGCTGGGCACCCTGCACGCACGCACGCCCTCCCTCTCCCTCTCCCCCTCTCGTGCCCGCGCAAGGCATAAGCTCGAGGGGCAGGGCCTCCGGAGGCTGGTTGGGCAGGACCCGGCTGGCTCCCCCTTCCCCAGCAGTCAAGCAGCCATGGAGTCTGGCTCAGGGCACGGCGGCTCAGGGCAGGACGGGCCGGTCTCTCCGATGCTGCCTGCTTCACCTGCCATCCTGGCTCCTACTGCAGCATCCCCCCACCCCCACCCACCCCCGCCTCCCCAGCCACCGCCTCTGCAGCCTCCCCTCCTGGGAAAGGTGCGCCAACCTCTCCCCCCACCCCCCGCCCTGTACTGGCTCCAACTCTGCAATGTGAGACACGGGGACCGGACCCTCCACCAGCCCCGTGGAAATTCAGCAAGAACGTAACTCTTTCTTTTGTATATGTTAATTTTTTATTTCAGTTTTCAGACATAGAGATGTAAGCTATAAACCATATTCATTTCTATTTTAAAAAACACACCACTCTTTCAAGAGAGGCGAGAGGGCCGCGAAGCAAAGAGAGACACAGGCAGGGAAAGCTCTTGGCCTGCACGCCGCATCCACGGAGACTCACTGCTTCCCCTGGAGGAGATCCCGGATCCTATCCCAGGAGCCAGGAACCGGAGGAAGCCCAGAAATACCCGTCAGGCACTAGGTTCCGCTGGCTGGCGGTACACTGCAGACCGGGCACATTTCACAGCCGTTTACAGAACAGGTCAGGACAACGTTGACTACAACCCACAGAGTCACCAGCCTCTGTCCAAACACACCATTTCTTGCTTTAACAAAATGCCACATCCATTGGCAGATGACGGGGCAGCAGGTTCCACTGATCCCCAAGGGCCCCCCCGCCACACACACACTTTGCTCCTTCAGCTGTTTGCAAGGGAAGTCCCACTCCCACAAAGTCCATGCCCGGCTGGGCGCAGGCCACTGGGAACCGCCCCACCCAGCATGTCATTAAATTCATCTAATTCTCGTACCTGCTGCTAACAAATAGATTGTGCACTGTTCTGCCCACCAAGAGACCCCAAATCGGGCCCCGTGGGGCTTCTGCACCACAACTCCCAGAGGCAGGATGAGGCGGCAGCAGCGCTAGCACTTCAGGCACACGCGGGCTTCAAAGAGAGGCCTGCTCCTTTGAGGACAGCCCTTCCTCCAGCCAGGCCAGAGCAGCACCCATCAGTTGCACCGCCCCGAGGGAGCAAGAGGGAGCAAGCTCCAGCTCCCGCAGCTGCACCCACGTCCGGTTGGCACCCAAGAGCCATGGGCAGGACTCCAGCCAACAGTGAGGAGTCAGCCGGCTTTTGCACAGTGGCCTCACGCACTTCCCCCACAGGTCCGAACGGCCTTCTTACTTGGCCACTCCGCTACTCCTCTTGGAGCACACGGACGCCAGAGAAGGGTGCTCTTGATCGGCCCAGGGAATCCCACACAGGCAAATCCCAGCACTACAACGACACCTCAGGATTATTACTAGCATGGGCCACTGCAACTGACCCTGCAACCAAGCAGAGAAGCGAAGAACAGTTCTCGCAAGCACCATGCTTTTAAAAGGAACTCTGACAAGCAAACATTCCTCTCACTTCTGCAGCAACCTAGCACTTTCAAATTTAGGCCGCTACTAAAGGCTTGTTTAATTGACATGCAGAGTACATCATGCGAAATGCCAGCCTGGATGAATCACAAGCCAGAATTAAGATTGCTGGGGGAAAGATCAACAACCTCAGATACAAAGACGACACCACTCTGATGGCAGAAAGTGAAGAGGACCTCAAGAGCCTCTTGCTCACTATGAAAGAGGAGAGCGCAAAAGTTGACTTGAAACTCAACAACAAAAAAACCAAAGACCATGGCATCCGGCTCCATCACTCCTTGGCAAACAGAAGAAGAAGTCATGGAAGCAGTGACAGACTTAATGATCCTGGGATCCCAGATCACTGCAGATGGTGACTGCAGCCATGAAATTAAAAGATGCCTGCTCCTTGAGTGGAAAGTGATGGCAAACCTAAACAGCATGATAAAAAAGTAGAGACATCACCCTGCCAACAAAAGTCCGTATGGTCAAAGCGATGGTATTCCCAGGAGTACTGTATGGCTGCGAGAGTTTGGCCATAAGGAAGGCCAAGCACCGAAGAGTAGATGCTTTTGAATTATGGTGCTGGAGAAGACTCTTGAGAGTCCCTTGGACTGCCAGGATATCAGATCAGTCAGTCCTAAAGGAAATCAACCCTGACTGTTCCCTGGAAGGCCAGATACCAAAGCTGAAGTTCAAATGCTTTGGCCACCAAATGAGAAGGGAGCACTCACTGGAGAAGACCCTGATGCTGGGAAAGATTGAAGGTCAAAGAAGAAGGGGACGGCAAAGGATGACATGGTCAGTGTTATCGAGGCAACAAACATGAAATTAAGCAAACTCCAGAGGACAGCAGAAGACAGGAGGGCCTGGCGTGATGTGGTCCATGGGTTGCGAAGAGTCAGACTCAACTGTGCGACTGAACAACAACTAACTTAATATGAAACAGAATCCTGCCAGTCAGCTGGTCCAAGGAAAGCCCTTTATCCCGACCCCAGCAGGGCATGCCAGAGGCAGCGGAGAGCTATCTCACATCTCCTATTAGTCCATCCTAGGTCTGCTTCCAGCACGACACTCAGCGAAGAAGGCAGAGGGACCTCTGGGTGAGCCTGCCTCTCAGACAACCGAGATGACCCAGCTGGGTGGCCCTCAAGCCTCCGCCTCAGCCACGGAGCTCTGCGTCCTCCAGATTCAACAAGAAACCACGGCTGTGTGCAACACCACTTGTCTCTTTGCACAGGCCGGGCCAGGGACGGCAAGGGAGAGCCTGCCTTTTCCTCGCTCACATCCGTGGAGGTGCTGTGCGAGGTAACACACGGGGAAGTCTGTGTAGGACAAGGGAAGGCATTATCCCTCCCATTGATTTTTGCTCTGGGATATTAGAAAGAACGGAGCATTTATCTGGAGATTTCTTCCCAAAGCCGGCTGTGGACTTTAAAATGTAAGCGAGACTTAAAAGGAGCTTATCAGATGAGCAATCTGCTCCAGCCCTCCTCACTAAAAACAGGACCCCCAGCCGGGGGCGCTCTGATCCCGGGGGCGCTCTCTCTCCGGGGCCTCTGGAAGCAACACGGCTTCTCCTCCTCCAGCTTCAAACCAGCAGCCCAGAACCAGTGCTGGGGGGGGGGCCTGCAGGAAGGAGGCAGCCCCTCGCCTCCCAGCCCCACCCTAAGCGGAGGGGTCTCACTCCACAAGCCAGTCCCCAGCGAAGCCCGGCGTTTGGGGGCTAGAGGCGGGGCTCTCCCCCTCCCCTGCGGGCAAACTTGGGAAGGGGCACAGCTGCCAAGGGGCACCCCTCCCTACCCAGCAGCACCTCGGGCCCCCCTCAGGCCACAGACTCCTCCCCTCCCGTTCCTGCTAGCATTATAACGTTAGGACTTTTTAATGTTGGATTGTTTTATACAGTTTTAGGATCATTTAAATTGCCTATTTGTTGATTTTATTCCTTTGTAAGTCGCCCTGAGCCGGCTTCAGCTGGGAGAGCGGAGTATAAATCTCGTAATTAATAAACAAATAAATAATCCCCGTGTGATCCAGGCTGGAGCCGGGCGACACTTCCCAGGGGCAAAAGGGAACTCCCTTCCCCCTCCCCTCCCACTGCTGCCCACCCATCTCCGACGGGAAAGGGGAAGCGGTGGACGGATCTTAAGCCGGCCCTGTGAATCCTGCTGATGGGAATGACCAAGGACCTGCCCCCCACACTCGGCCCTCGAAGAGTGCCCCCCTCCACAAAAAAAAGACCATGCGTCTACAAGGCCTGTGCAACCTCACCCCTGGACCGTTGAGGCCACAGCAACAAAGTCTCTCTCCCCCCCCCCACTACAAGAGCCCAAGGAAGGCAGGGGGAGGGGGGGGAGAAAGGCCGGAAGGCGGCCAACCTTCCCAGCAGGGCAGAGAGCACCTTGCGCCTGCGCCGCTTGCCGGCAGCTTCCCACAGAGCACGGCCCCTCGCAGCTGGGCCTGCCCGCTCTGTCTTTCCCAGGTAGCTGGAAGGTTGTAATTGGCGAGGCAGGAGATTAGAAATATCGGCAGCCTCTAAGTAAGACTTTAATTTACTGGCAGATCAATAGCACTAGGGTTATATTGGCAAAGTGTCTACAACTCTATTGACTCCCGCAATTCCTCTTATCAATTTATCAGAAATCTGGAAGCCAGAAGATATTGTTTGAGGGGAAAAGCAGGCAGGAACCAACCAGCACCGTGCTTCGGCTGCCCAATCGGAAGCCCCGGACTGAGCCTGACACGGCAAGTCTTATCAGCGGCAAAGGCGACAGGCCGGGAGCGCCCTGCGGAAGAGCTCGCCGACGGCCACGCCTGCCCCCCTTCTGTGCGGGCAGGGCTCCTGGGGCCTCGATACCCAAGCCAGCTGCGGCTCCCTTCCTGACCCTCGGCATTCTGCCACAGCACGGCCTTCTACCCACCCTCCACATCCACCCCATTGTAAAGCTAATGGAAAGACAGGCAGGGTGAGGGGCAGGCCAACCCACGGCCTGAGAAGACACGGACCGGCCAAGACGGCACTCCCACGCAGGAGACCCGCCACGTGCCAAGCGGCATGCCGATCCCAGAGGTAGGATGTCTGTGTCCGCTCAAGAGGAGGGCCGTTTTTTGTCCTTCTGTCTATATTCCGTAGAGATACACAGCTCACAGTTTTTACATATTTCTTACACCTCTACACATGCTCAAACTAACAACAGCACTGCTAATCAAACTCTCCCGCACTCAAAGGACTGGCTGACTTCACAGTCAAAGGGAACAGACTACTAGCCCTGCTGCCCACGATACCCCCAAGCACTCTGGTGTTCCAGACGCTGGCACCACCCACCCTCCGGCTCCTGTTGCAGGAAAGGAGCTTCACAGGCTGCACAGATCAACTGCACCACTTACAAGAAAAGGATGCTGGGATACAGCTGATGGGAGGACTTCCAGTTTGGTATGGTGGTTAAGAGCAGCGGACTCTAATCTGGAGAACCAGGTTCGATTCCCCACTTCCTCAGTGGATGCTAGCTGGGAGACCTTAGGCAAGTCACAGTACTCTCAGCCTAAAAAAATAAGCGTGGCTCGCCACTAGGGGTGCCAAAAAAGAGCTACAGCTTCGGCAGCCGAACAATCCCCCTAAGGATCTCCTGGCTCTTCCACACCCAATGCCATACAATTATTTCCGTTTGGAGGACTTTCCACATGATTCCGGCCACCTCTTGCTACGGCCCCCCTGCCAGGGGCCCGAGAAGCCCCCTTCCCCCTCTCAGACACCCCAGTGAGAAGCCCCACAGGCATGCGCGTCCACATGCTCACACTATGCCCTGTGCCAAAGGAGCGTCAGTGTGAATGGCCTACACCAAACAGATGGGGCTGGGAGACTTCCACACAAGGAACAGTCCTCGGGGGCAAGTGGAAGCGCTACGATGACTCCGCATTGCCCGGGTGCACCAAGTGACCTGCATCACAACCATCTTTTCCCCGTGGGCAGGACACAGCACAAGGCACGCCTTCTGAGACCGTTTCAACATAAAATTAATCATACGAACCAACCATTGCTTCGTTTGCACTGCTATCTGTTGAAAAGCCGAACGAAACGCTTTGTGTTGCTGCAGCCGTTGCACGAGGGCTTGCGCAAGCATTGCTGCATGACGCACCGTTTCTCCTTCCTGCAAGCCCTTGTTCCTGCCCCTTCTCCCAAGAGCACAGAGTCCAAGCCCTTGCAGAGGTGACCAGGGCCCCGCTCGGCACCTCATCCAGCAGCTCAAGAAGAGGTCCCCTTGCCTGCAGGCTCTTCAGCACAAGAATGGGATCGCAGGCAGGAAGGCCCAACCGTGCCCCAGGAATGGCCAAGAGCAGCTGCGCATGCAGCCCAACAGGGCAAACTGCTCCTCAGTCCTCTCCAGTCAGGGGCCACGGGTGTGGGGGGGAATGGCCTCTGGAGCCAACCAGGCTGGAGACTGAGAGAGAGAGAGACACCCCTCTGCAAAGGACCCAGACACTCAAGTGTCCCACAGCGACGGAACCAGGAGCAAAGGCCAAAGCCACCCAGGGGAAGGGGCCGCCACTCCCCACCACAGAGGCTGCAAAAGCTGCAGGGCAGAGGGGAGGCACCTTCCCCCGCCCCTCCCAGAAGGAATGCAGAAGAGCTCCACATCTGCCCTGGAGAGTGGGAGGGCGGGCAGGCAGGCAGCCGGCAGCCATGGCGGCAGTGGAGGAGGAGGAGGAGCAGCAGCAGCAGCTCAGGGGTACGGTCCCGGGGCGGGCCTCCAGCCCAACGGCTCCGGGCTCCCACAGAGCCAGCAGCGCACTGCACAATGCAGAGGGGCCTAGGCAAGCGGGCCTCCCCCCACCCTCTCCCTCCTCTCCATGGAGACCAGAGTCCTGAACACATGAATTCCCCTCCAGCCACCCCCGCCAGCCAGAGGGAAAGGCTCTGATCTTGCACAGGGTTTCCATGGAGCTCCCAGACTGACGCTCCTTCATCAAGCTGGGGAAGCAAGGAGCGCGCTGGGCACTGCCTTACCGAGCAAGCTTGCCCACGTGGGAATCCTGGCAGTCAGCTGGGCACGACAGAAGCCCACCCGCTCCTTCCTGTGCCGGCCGCCCAGGGAGCCTGAAACTTCAGCCAAAGAGCCCCCTCCCCCCGGGGGGGAATTCCTTCCTTCAACCCAAGAACTTTTTCAACTTGACCCCCAGACGTCACCATCCTTAATGGCCTCCTGCCTTTTCAAAGCTGAGTTGAACTTTTCACCCAAGGTTGACAGCTGCAGCTCCCCTCACCCGGCAGGGGCCAGGCGCTGAGCCCCTCCCCTCTTCGGGCACCTTCCACCGGGGGCAGACAGATGGATGGCGGGGGGGCCAAGACCCAGCGCCCAGGAGGCATCGGGGAAGCCCAAAGGGTGCGGAAGCAGCACAGCAGCGACCCCGCCCCCTCTAACAATACAGCCAGGGATGAAGAGCCACCCACGCCCCGGGAGCCGCCAGCAGGAGCAACTGAGCCCCTTCACCATTTTGTGGGTACAAGACAGGGGGCAGAGTCTGAGTTAAGGCATGAGGGCTCACTGGCAAGGAAAGCAATGGCGGCTGCCACCAGGATGAAGCGAGATGTCTACAGACAGGGGCCAGGCTGGACAGCCATCGCGAGGGACACCAGAGAGACAGGAGACTGAGAAGCCGCCTGTCAGGGCTGACCCACAGCCCCAGAGGACTCCCGCGGCAGGAGCAGCATGCCTTCGCATTCCTCATCTGGGGGGAGAAGGAGATCCAGCCAGCTCACCTGAACCAGCGACAGAACCTCACAATCAAGGCCCCACCAGCAGAAAAGGGGACGCTCACGAAAGCACATCCCCTACCACCCGTCCTGTCAGTCTCTCGCTCTTCTAAAATGGTTGACTCTGGCAATGCCGTGGATGGAGTGTATCTAGATTTCAGTAAAGCATTTGACAAAGTTTCTCATGATATCCTTGAGGATAAGCTGGTTAAGTGTGGGCTGGATGGCGCAACCGTTGGGTGGATTCATGGTTGGTTGAAAAATCGTACCCAAGGAGTGCTCGTAAATGGCTCTGCGTCTACGTGGAGGGAAGTCTTGAGTGGAGTACCACAGGGCTCGGTCCTGGGCCCGGTGTTATTCAATGTTTTTATAAATGACCTGGATGAAGACATAGAGGGGATGCTTATCAAATTTGCAGATGACATGAAGCTGGGTGGGATTGCTAATTCTGAAAAAGACAGAGTTAGGATTCAGAAGGATCTTGATAGGCTGGAACAGTGGGCTGAGACAAATAAAATGAATTTCAATAGAGATAAGTGCAAAGTCCTTCACTTAGGTACAAAAAAAAAAGGCACAGATATAGAATGGGAGGGACTTGGCTTGACAGCAGCACATGTGAAAGGGATCTAGGTGTTCTGGTTGATCACAAGCTCAACATGAGCCTGCAGTGTGATGCGGCTGTGAAGAAAGCTAATGCAATCTTAGGATGCATTAGCAGAAGCCTTGTGTCCAGATCACGGGAGGTGGTCGTTCCGCTCTGTTCGGCTAGGGTCAGGCCCCACCTGGAGTCCTGTGTCCAGTTTTGGGCACCACATTTTCGGAAGGATGTTGACAAACTCGAGCGGGTCCAGAGGAGGGCGACCAGGATGGTGAGAGGGTTGGAGTCCAAGTCTTATGAGGAAAGGCTGAGGGAGTTGGGTCTGTTTAGCCTGGGAAAGAGGAGGCTCAGAGGGGACATGATTGCAGTCTTCAAGTATTTGAAGGGCTGTCATGTAGAAGATGGAGCAGATTTATTCTCTCTTGCTCCGGATTGCAAGACTAGATCTAATGGGTGGAAATTACAAGGGAGTCGTTACCGGCTAGATATCAGGAGAAACTTCCTGACTGTAAGAAGAGTGGTTGAGTAGTGGAATGGTCTGCCTCGGGAGGTGGTGGATGCTCCTTCGCTGGACGTTTTCAAGAGGAGACTGGACAACCATCTTTCGGGCGTGTTGTAGGTATGTAGGGGTTTCGGCTGTGCTCCTGCAGAGGGCAGGGGGGGTTGGACTGGATGGCCTGCAAGGTCCCTTCCCACTCTAGCATTCTAGGGTTCTATGATTCTTCTCCACTGCTATGACAAACGCAGCCGCCCGTTTTGCGCCAAAGGCCCCCCCCAACATACCCAGACCAGCAATCCTACAGCAAGACGGTCCGTTTGGCACTTCAGCAGCTAAGATCATCCCCACCACTGCAAGCCCCACTGCAAGCCCCTCCAGACGAGCACGAAGAAAAACCCTGCCCGAAATGAGCAATGCTCTACTGCACGGGGAATCGGAAGCACCTGCAATTCGGCAAACAAGGCAGAAAACAAAAAGATGGCACCGAAGACCGGCAGCCAAACAACCAGTAGTCTCATTTGCTTTGCAGAGAAATCAAGGCAGGTTTTAAAAAATTAAAACTCAACAACACAATAAAGTGCCCAAGCTTACCATAAAAACAACAACAAAAGTGGCAACGTGCCGTCCTGAAGAGTTTGGCTCGGCACGTTCTGTGGATCACTACAAGCACGGGAGCCTTCTTACCCGCCCACCTGAGGGGCTGTTCCCCCAGAGGCTGGGCCCAACCGAGAAGGCGCAGGGAGAGGCAGCGGCGGCTCTTGCCCGGCTGCAAGGGGCCTTGCTAGCCACCAGCAGAGCTCTCAGAAAGCATACTGGGAGAGGAGCGCCTGCAGGTCTGATGGGGCCCAGGTCACGAAGGACTAGCCACCACCTTGAACTGAACCCAGAAACTCACTGGCAGCATATGAGGCAACTGCAGAAGAGGTGCCATCCACACACTCCCACCCATCTCCGGAAGGTAACTGAGCCGCAGGGCTCTTTAGGGCAGTCCCACTAGCCTCCAGGTTACTGTGGGATGGAACTGCCCACTTGGCGGGTTTGGCTGGGCCAAGGGAGGGAGGGAGGGAGGGAGCCATCCCCCAGGGAGACAGAAGAACAGACTGGACCCCTACACTCGGAGGTTGCAAAGGCCTGGGAGAACTAGGAGAGAGAACAACAACAACTCACATGCACCCCTTTTCCCAGAAGGACTTTTTCCAATTTTTCAAACAGAAAAACTGGGCCCTGTTGTGGAGAATGAGGAGGGGAGGCCCCAAAAACATTTTCTCTTTCAGAGTGAATGAAGTGCTTCTTAGGGCAAAGTTTTCACATTCAATTTTTTCAGCATAAATGGGGGGAGGGGGAGTCAAATTTTTGGAAGCATTGAAAGAAAACTCCTCTCTTCCCCTTTTTGGAATGAGTGAGATAGAATACAAGGTTTCATTTATCTATTTGATTTATACCCCAGTCCCCCGACGCAGGCTCTGGGTGGCTTCAAGTGTGTGGCACGGCCACTTTTCTGTAAGGCCATCTGCAGCATTACAGAATGATCATTCTTATACTGGAAACATACAGTATTTTAAATTTCTTTTTATTTAAATGTAAATAATTTTTGCAACATTTCATACTGGGTCTTTATCCAAATACAATTCAAAGACTTCACACCACACCTTTGTGTATTACAGCAAGGACATGTGCAAGTGGAATGGGCCCCTTTACACCCTGGAGTCAGCCTGCACGGCCTTCCTGTCTGTCGGCACCCCCTTGCGTCATGGCCTCCTCATACCTTGTGCCTTCATCTTCTGCATGGTCGACAGCAGACCTTGCCCTAGGCAGTTTGCTGCTCACAGTGTTTTCTAATTCTATCCTTCTAGTCCTACTGGACTTACACACTTATACCACCTTCTACTGCCGGATCGCACAGTTTTGCACTTCTGCCTTGAGACTCAGCAAGAAAGACGGGCTATAAATAGGCCTCCCATTCACCCACCAGGGGCAGAGACATGAGAAGTGGGAGAGAAACATGGCCTCCTCATTGTGACGCTCTAAAAATGTCCCCCAGTCCCTGGGGTAACAACCGTAAGAGACTAGGTAGGGTCAGCAGTGACACCTTTTCATGCCCCAGTTCTGCCCTCACCCCCCCCCCGGCATTTGCAGAGGAAGTACTGGGAGTTCTGGGGTTGGCTTGCCATCAAAAGGAGTCGGGCCAAAGAGTAGTACCCACTAGTACCCACAACCCACACTGCTCCATCACGTCTCAAAATGCACAAAGGAATTTGCGGGGGGGGGACCACATGGGAGCCATGTGCATTCCTCCAGCACCAGAATCAGCCCAGGAATCCTCTTTGCCTCAAAAAGCAACAGCAGCGTGCATGTCAACCTTTGCAAAGAAACAAGGCAACCTTCGCTGCCAAGGTAGAAGAAGGGATGAGAAGCCAGCTCCTTCACTCGGGATGGGGGAGGAGCGCATCTTCCCTTGGCGCTTTGATCCCCCTTGTAAGGTAAACCGGCATCACCCCCCCCACCCTGAGCGAATCAAAGCCAAGCTGCTCAGGAATGCAGCAGGACAGGTCTGCTCTTCCAGGCCGCCTTTGTCTTGGGTGAGGGGAGATGGAAATAGAACCCCGGAGAAGAGGAGAAGAGAAGCGGCCATCTCTGGAGTCTGCCCCAAGCACGGGGGGGGGGGAGAGACAGCTGGACTCTGCAGAACTCAGAGATCCGGGGACTCCCTTCCAGCCCCCAAACAGAGGCACGAGCCACATCCTGGCTAGCTTTGCCCTCCATCAGGTACAAAATTTCCCCTGCAGCCCCTTGACCTGACACTCCAGGGCTGGGGCCAGTATGTCGGCAGGCAGGCACACAGCAGCAGTGGCCAAGCCGAGAGAGACATCCACCAGCCAAAGGCACCCAGCTATGTGCTAAGCAGCCATGTCCCTGCCCACAGCCCATGCCGACTACTCCCCACAGGCAGGCAGAGTGTGCTGTGCAGCTCACCCCTCTCCCACACAGGCACAGGGGTGGGGGCATGAGAGGGCAACCGGGGGCTGCAACCGGCTCCTCCTCCCTCCTCGTGGCATCTGGCCTGCTGCCTCCCAGCAGAACCCAGCCTCACTCCACAGAGTAAAAACACCGACTTTCAGAAAAGGCTCTCCTCCCGGACGCTGCGACAGATGTGAAGGTGGCTTTGCTGCAGAACCTCCAGGGAGGAGGGCAAAGCGGGAAGGTGCCACCAGCAGCAAGGCCATGGGCAGGCACCAGGCCAAGAGGCACCGGGACGGAGGGGGAGCCCCAAACACACCGCCTGGCCGCCTCCCAGGCCAAGCCCCCGGCTGGCCGGCATTAAGCAAGCCTCAACAGTGAACAGCCCCACAACTGGGAAGACAAACACCCTGAAAAGCCCTGAAGCGAAGCAGACAATGGGGTGGGGGCGGGGGTGGAGGAGAGACAGTGGCGGTCCAGCTGCTGCCCCTCCTGCCCCAAACCCCAGGGCTCTCTCCACTCTCCAGTCACTTCTTGGAGGCCACCCAGTCAAGCCCTGCACGGGCACCTTCTGCCCCCGGTCTGGCAGCCATGGGGGGGGCGTGCAGGCTCGCTGCATGATCCTGACTCCCCCCATCCCATCCGCTGCTTTTCCATACAGTCAGTTTAAGCAGCATTACCTTGGGGGGGGGGCTAAGGGGCCTCAGCTTCCACCGGGCCGGGCCATGTGCATCTGTAGTGAGCCGGAGGGGCCCGGAACAGAGCACACCCACCCTCTCCCAAAGTGGCTGGAAGTAAAGCACTAATTAACTCAGCAGCAAGTTGTTTGCATTTGCATATAAATGCAGTCACAAATCACCACAAACAAGCTAGGACAAGTCAAGGCTATTAGCATATACAAATCCACCCCAGATAGCCACCCGCTGGAGGAGAGAGAGGCTGAAGAATCCAAGACCAAGCAGTGGTGGCCTGTCTGAAGCACCAAGAGGAGGAAGAGGAGGGAGAACAGAGGGCTGGGAAGACTAAGGCTATGACATCATGCGGGGGGGGGAGGAGAGGAGGGAAGGGCAGAAGAGGGCAACCTGAAGGATCAAAGGGTTGGAACACTTGCCCTGCAAAGAAAGGTTAAAGCGCTTGGGACTCTTTAGCTTGGAGGAACGATGGCTGAGAGGTGACATGATCGAGGTTTACAAGACTATGCATGGGATACAGCAGGTTGAGAAAGAAATACCTTTCTCCCTTTCTCACAATACAAGAACTCGTGGGCACTCCATGAAGTTGCTGAGTAGTTGGGTTAGAATGGATAAAAGGAAGTCCTTCTTCACCCAAAGAGTGATGAACACATGGAATTCACTGCCACAGGTGGTGTGATGGCGGCTACAAGCATGGACGGCTTCAAGAGGGAACTGGATAAACATCTGGAGCAGAGGTCCATCAGTGGCTATTAGCCACAAGGTATAGATAGGGACTCTCAGGCTGGGGCAAGGGATGCTCTGTCTTCTTGGTGCTTGGGGGTGGGGGCAACAGTGGGAGGGCCCCACTGCTGGACCTCCTGATGGCCCCTGGTATTTTTGGCTACCATGTGACAGAATGTTGGACTGGAGTGGCCACTGGCCTGATACAACATTGGCTTCTCTTATGTTCTTATGCTGTACCCTTTATGGATGGAGCAGATGCCCCATCACCATCACACGCACCATGAGAAACCAGCAGACCCCTCTGCAAAATGCAAAAATCGAAGGAGCTTGCATAGACGCAAGTCTCGGCAAAGAGTCAATGTGGAAGTTTCCCAAGAAATACAATCAGAAGAAGAAAGGGTGGCCAAGTGAGAAGGCGGCACAGTGAGGAGGAGACACGCACACGGCCAAGTCCACAAGTGCTTCTGCTGGAATAAAAACTTAGCAGTCTTCTGGATCCCACAGGACTCTGGCTACTTGTAGCTAAAAGGAGAGTGAGGAAAGCCACTGCAGGCCTTGCTGGTGTCACTCCAAACAGCCAGAACATGTTACCAGGTTTTTCTTACAGAAGAGAGATTTTTATAGTCATCACTGTTGCTGATTTTCACCCACTCACACTTCTTTTTAAGAGGTATGTTCTGATCCCTTAAAACTGTCACTGAAATAGGATGGTTTGGTCCTAAAGCCAGTCTGCATCAGACTCTGCAGGGCTTCTACTAGGGCCAAACACATTTCAAACACCCTAACTGTCGCCACCAGAAAATTCTGCATTCTGCAAGTGTCGGCATTCTCCCAGGTTAGTTATTAGGAAACTTGACAATTAACACATTCAGTGCCTTTCCTCCTTTTCTCCTCTCAGCTACCATGTGAGGGAATGGCAGAGCCAAGGTCACACTGCGAGTTTCATGGCAAACAGGGACTTGAACCCAAAGCTCACTGGCCATAGAGACCAGCACTCTCACCACTGCCCCAGATGTCATTCTATTTCCATCGCTGAGGATGACTCGGCCTGCCCCTCATCCCAGACTAGATCCCAACTTCAACCTGCAGAATTCAAGGAAAGTCTGGCCACAGATGCTGGCATGCAGGGAAGGGGAAGGCCACAGGGCCCCCACACCACTTGACAGCAGACTCCTGAATGTGGAGCAGCTCTGGGTGCACATCGTCATCGTGCGGGGTTTCTTCCCCTACAATGCTTATTTGTTTATTTCTTTGCATTTCTTATAGTCTGCCTTTCTCACAGGGATGGACTCAAGGTGGGTGAGTCAGGACAGTCAACCAACTGGGACATTCAATAACCAAGGCATTATTAGGGTTTTAGAAGTCTGGAACCAACCAGAAACAATTGAAGAGTAGCATAGTATTAACATGACACCAAGCACAGATGTCTCTCTCTCTCTCTCTCTCTCTCTCTCTCTCTCTCTCTCTCTCTCTCTCTCTCTCTCTGTGTGTGTGTGTGTGTGTGTGTGTGTGTGTGTGTGTGTGTGTGTCCCGGAATCTCTGGCCTTCCAGGTACTGTCACATCTCCTGTAGATACTCTTGCCCCAAGGAGAGCTCCTGACATAGGCGGCGCCTTCGGAGGGGGCTCTGAACTCAGGCACTGAGCCGGCCCAAGAGAAGCCCACCCTCTCCCGTGGACGCAGCCTTCCAGAGCTGGTTTCTCCTGGCTCTCAGGTGGCAAAAATTAAGATTCATGTGCTAAAGTAGCACGAAGTGCAGCAGTCTTCAGCTCTCTCAAATAGTGTGCCCATTCGCAGCTTTACCTGCATAAAATTAAGGCATTCACACTTTACAATTTCACAAGGATGCCAAGCAGCACTGTCTTATACGCCACGTCACACAGGATGCTGTTTGCATGGCTAAAGCAGTATAGTAAGCAGTGGGTGGCTTTGCAATCCTTCCCAAACTCACTGGGGGATTTTTCCAGAAAAGGGGGAGAAAATGAATTTCCTTTACGGCTTCAAATTCTCCAGAAATACATACAAGGCATTTCAGTAGGCCCACCTGAAAACAAAGCAGCTGGCAACATCGAGTCATGTTCCAAAGGGGCCCAACAGTAATGGTGACAACAGAGGGACGTGGATTTGGTGGGCCCTGCTTCAGTCGGGGACCCAGTGAAGAAGAGCAAGACGCTGCCTCCCCCTCGCCCTGCCCCATAAATCACCAAGGCAGCAGGGCACAGACTCCGGGGCCTTCCAGCAAGGCTACCCGGGGGGGCAACGGAAAACTAGCAATGGGGCCCCTCCCTCCCTCTTCTTGCCGAGACCACCGGTTGGGTAGGAGAAGAAGCCGCAGCGCTAGGGAGGTGGGTTTTGCTTCGTGTCTCTAGTCTGTTACACGCATGTTATCTATTTAGTCTGTTTTTTAAATCCCATCTTTGCTCCCAGGAGCTCCAGGCAGCCCAAATCATTCTCCCTCCTCCTTTGCTAACCTCCCAACAACCTTGTGAGGGAGGCCAGGTGGAGGAAGGGGGCCTGGCCCCGCGAAGCTTCATGGCCCACTCCTAGACCAGCCGCAGAGAGCCACTGCTGAGTTTTGCCCAAAATACCAGAGCGTCACCACGAGGCACCCCCAGTGGGATGACATCACTTCCACGAGACACCCGCCTGCCGGGGGCGTCCTGCCCGGCTGCAGCTGTTGGGGGCGGAGCTTCCCCTGGCGGCCGGCTGGAGCCCATGAAATCGGGGGGAGGGGGATCCCTGCTCCCACCTGGGGGCCGGCAACCCGAGGCGAGACCGAAGGGTCCTCTCCTCCTCCCCCAGCCGTGCACGCAGGGCACCCCCCCCAATGCTCCCTCTCGGCTGCGGAGTCTCGTGAGCAGCAATCCGACTTTGTGAGCGGCCGGCATTAAAGCCGTGAGCAAGCATTTTGGCTGCTGCATCAGTTAGTCTGCTCTGGAGCCCTCCTTCCCGAGGCGAGACAAAAACGTGTGAACCAGAGGCTAAAAGACTGTGATCCAGCTCACACCAACTCAGCTTAGAGGGATCACTGGGCCCCACCCTGCCAGGGCACTGCCTTCTCGCCCCTCCTGCCACAAACGGAGGGGTGAGCCAGGCCTCTTCTGCCTACCTCTGCCAGACCGGGGGGGGGGCCCTACGGAACTGGCCCCTCATCACAGGCTGCCTCTCCTGGGGCCCTGGGCCTCCCCCCGCCAGGCACAGAGGCTGCTCTGTGGGATGCCCACCTCCTTGTCGCCATCCGTGTCCGTCCGCCCCCGTGAAACCCTGTCAGGGGGCAGGCCGGAGGCCATGACGGAGGGAGTGAAGGGGGCTGTGGCAATCACCACTTTTAACCACGGGCAGAGAAGGCACCAGGAAAGGAAAGGAGCTGGGCGGAGGGAGGCACAGTAAGCGGCTCTGCGGCACTACCCCAGCCGGGCAGGGCTCTGCTGTCCTCCTGACAGGATTCACTTCCTCCGCAGGTCTCCTCCGCCCCCTCAAGGGGCCCTGGATGCGCTGGGGCAAAGGCTCTTGGCGGGCATGGCCACCGACGGGTGGGCAGGGCTCCAAGGGGCAAAGGCCTGGACGCCTCCTCCCTGGCCAGCAGCACAAGGCCTGCCTTCGCAAGGCCTGCCTGCCGTCAGGGCAGCTGAAGGAGGCGCCCAGAGCCAGAACCAGGCTTGCCCAGCCGCCTTCTACCGTCCGTTGGGAACCTCCTCTCTCCGCCCCCCCCCCCCAACAGCCTTTCCTGCCGCTGCTCAGCTGGGATAAAAATGGAAAGGGCGACTGGCAGCACCTTGCGTGATCGTCCCATTCCTGGCGTGGCCGGGAGTGATGTCACCACGGCGCAGGCAGCAGCCCAGTATCGGTCAGAACACCACGCTGGAGCCGCAGAGGCCTGGCCAAACACTCAAGGGTCCCTGGTGACGTGGCGGTGTCGCTCCAGATCACTCTCAAAGGGGTGCCATCAAGCCCCTCTCCCCCCGCTAGTCTCCTCCTGGCAACCCTCTGGCAGAAAGTGGTCTTGCCTAGGCCCAAACAGCCTCCCCCCGAACAGCTTTTCCTCACCTGCGCCAGGCTCTCAGTTTGCAGGCAGGCAACAGGACGGGTGGGGGGGTGGGGGGGAATCCCATTAGATATCAACAAAGCAGACAGGGAAGGCGAAGGTCCCAGGAGCACCACTGCTCTCCTCCTTCCTTCCTTCCTTCCTTCCTTCCTGTGCAAAGCCTGACATCTACCGTTCTGTCTGGCACCACCACACACTCCGGCACCCGGCCGGTGGGCACATCGCAGCAGCCACCGAACTGCCTCACCTGCTTCTGGGGTGAGCCTGCCACCATCTGACAGTCGCCCAGCTTGTTCTCGGGGGGCGGGGGGGAGGACAGCTCCTCAGAAGAAAGTCTGTCCCCCCACGGGCTCTTGCGTGTCCACCACTCCAAGCCTAGAGACCTCCCAGGGACACCCACACGGTCATTTCCCTCCCCTCGTGCCCGTCGCTCGCTGCCACTTCTGCCACCCAGCCTCTCGATGCCTCTTCCCAACGGATCTTCTTTCCCGCAACGCAGGGTGCCGGCCAGCAGCGCTACCCAGCTCGACTCCCACCTTTCACTCCACTCCAACAACGAGATGCCACCTCCATTAAGGAAGGAGATGGAGCTCCTGACACCCTGCCTGGACTGGCTCAAGGGCCAAATGTCAACTGTAACACTCCAGTTACAAGACTCCCGGGGGGAGGGGGAGGGTGCTGCTGCTGCAGGGAGCTCCCTTCTTCCACCACCCATATGAGGCCGAGGCAGCAGGAGAAAAGCAAAACGGAGGGGGACCGGGGTGTGTGTGTTTGTGTGCGCACACCCTACCAGCCCTCTTCAGCATGGCCTGCGAAGAAAACACAGGGCAAAGACACGGCAGGCCACGAGGAGGAACGTGCGGCCAAAAGAAACAGACCTGCCAAGGACCATCAAGCAAGCGCTCTCTGACAGAGCAATTTCTGGACGCTACCCGGAAATGCACGAAGCAGCCAAGCCCTCACTGGCCCAAGCACAAACACATTCGAAGCAAAAAGGGTCAGCGACCAACATCTTCCAGCCAAAAGGGGCAATGAAAGGCAACATAAAATTTAACTCTCCCCCTCCCCTCATTTAGAAATACAGCACTTCTCATGGTTGACACCGCCACAGATGCAGCCAAGCAAGAGTCCACAAAGCCAGACCCGGGAGCCAACAGCCAACGTTTCCCAGCCCAAGAGCACAACGCAGCAGCCACAGGCCGGCCCTCGTTTCTTCACCCCGGCCAGGAAAGAGCCACCAGGACCCCGGCAGGCATCCAGGCCACTGCCTCCACCCAGCAAGCTGCTGTCACGAGCAAGCCGGTACCCTGACGACCCTTTTGCCCCCGAAAGCAGATCTCCTCAGCAGGAGAAGTTGGCCGGTGGGGGTGGGGTGGGGGACGAGGAGATCTTGAAAGGAGCCCTATCACTAGCTGCACATTACGAGCATTCCCTGAAAACATACATGGCATTTCCCAAGCGTGGCGTGTATCACCATTGTTCTTTAAATTGTGGTTGCTGTGGAGATGGCCACTTCAACGACACTTGCCCTGGGGGAACTCACAAGAAAAATGTGCCCGTGCCTGAGGCCTCTATCCGCTTCAATGGCAGAGCTCTAAGAGAAACACAACAGAACAAACAAACAAAAAAGAAAGAAAGAAAACACAAGAAAAAAAAATCATTTGCACTGGAGCACCCGCCAGATCAGTATAACCCTTCTCTGCCCTCACTGGGGGACACCTTCAAGAGGGGAGGGCGGGCGGGAGGGCAGACGGGCACAGCATTCCATCTCCAGCGGTGCCGGCTGGGCGCTCTCTCGCTCTCTCTCCACACTCACTCACACACACACACCACACACACGGGAGTGCGTATTCCCTCACGAGTAGGAACAGACACGGCCCCTCGGCTTTGTAACAATGACCGCTGCGCCCACTGAATTCTTTATTTCAATAGAAAACAATAGCTCTGTTTTTTCTTAGCATAACTTGGCCAACAGCTATTTATCCTGACCGCTCCTTCCATTTTAATAAGTGTTTTTAAAGTTACGTTTTAAAAACGGTGTGCTTCTCCACACAGCCCAGCAAGGCGCGTTGCTCAGCTTCTCACCCTCCTCCTAATCTCATCCCCGTGTGCCCCGGCAGTTCGGTACATTTCGGTATCCCTCCTGTACCACCCTTCTTCTCCAGACACAGGGATTTTCCAGACAACAGACCACAACAGCTTCATCAAAACCATCAGAGTGTGCTACAAAGCGGTAGACACACAGATGTTTCAGTTCCCATTCCTCCATCCTGCTATGACAGCCCAACAGCTCTATTGTGGCTAATGTCGTGCAAGAGATTTACAGTCTCAGGAAAAATTCTACACACAAATAAGGGTTGTTGTTTTTTTTTTGGGGGGGGGCAGATGGTGGTGCAAAGAACCTTTCATTCGGCTTCCCTCCAGAATGCAAAGGCAGAGGATGAACACAGGATGCGAAGAACTGTAACATCGGGGAGAAAAGAGAGAAGTTCAGAAAACACAAGGACAAATAGGAGCCCATTAAAAAAATTATCTCCAAAGGTTGGGATTTGCCTTATTAACTAGCAAACCCATCTGGTTTAGAATTCATCTAACGCCAACGGCCTTGCCCCTACAGGTCCCATGAACCCATTCCATTCACTCCAGGAAGATTCTAAGCAAGCGAGGCCAGGTTCCAAGAGCACCCCCACACACGCGCACCCATCGCGGCAGGATCAGGGTGGCTGGGAGGAAGAGAGAGCCCAGGGTCTTCCTTTGTTCACCAGCCAGCCCACAAGAGTTACGGCGCTAACCATTTTCTTAAAGTATAATCAATAAAAGATTGGAGTCCCCCTCCCAAAAAACGCAGCAATTTGTATTCATCAACACGGAGCTACCACAATACAAAGCCTACTCAAAGAATAAAAAGATCGCCAATATGGTTTCTAGCGTTCATCTCAAGCTGAAGGAGCCAGCAAATATACACACAGAGAGAGGATTAGAGGGCAGAAATGCCGTCTGGCATTTCTGAATTGGGTTAAAAGACAGCCCCTTTTTAACACAATTTGGGGGAGGGGGACAAAAGCAGGATACGGGGACACCCACACACACACAACAGGCCCACACTTGTTTCGTAGACAGCAGTCAGTTGCACGAGAGTGCTAAATAACAGGCCAGTGCCAAGCCCTGGCAAGATCGGGAAGGCCAGCCTGACGCCGGTGCACCAGGAGCCAAGGGGCAGCGTCACAGACCTTGCAGACCCACGCCAGTTTTCCCCTCACTCAGGCATGGGACAGCAGACCAAACTCCCTACAACCAATTCTTGCTGAGTCCTGAACAGATCTCGAATTTTTTAAAAAATTAAAATAAAGTCCTCCACCACCGCCAGGCTGCCGGCACACAGGCCCGCACTAGAGCGGTGGAGACGCTTTCCTCTGCCGGCATTCCTTTTGTTGCCGAGGGAGCGGAGCTCGCTTCCCAGCCGAGAAGGGGCTGGACGTCAGAGCTGGCTTTGCTTTCCAAAGAAAGTCAACTGACCAAAAGGAAGAGAGAGAAAACACACTCTTAAGTTCAACTGGAGACAAGGAACAGAAACCGGGGGGGGGGGGAGGGTGAAAAGCCCCGGAACACTTTCATGCCGTCTTTTCACAGCGGGCACCCCGCGGACGCCGGCCTCCGATTTGCAAGTGAATTGAAGTTGTCACTAGAACTTTAAAAAAGGAGGAGGAGGAGGAGGAGAGGGACAGAGGGGAGAGTTAAAGATGTGGCTGAAGGGAAGGTGCAGAATAAAGGAAGCCGAAAGGGATCTTGGCCTTCCGCTGCTGCGGCCCACCGAGGAGCCACCTTGGGGGAGGGCCGAAGAACGTGGAGCCGAAGCCGGGGAGAGCGCAGCGCCTTCGCAAGCAAAGCAGGCAGCCGCCGAGCAGGGAAAGGGCGCCGCTAGACAACCCCCCCCCACCACCACCACCACCACACACTCGCCTACACAGGCCCGGGGGTGCCCGCCCCCCCCCAGGTCCCAGCCGAGCAGGAGGGCGAAGGGCACGCCACGGCTCCAAGGTGGGAGGGAGGGGGCCCCAAGGCCCGCTCGACGGCGGCCAGGAGGGCGACTCCCTTTCCCCCTTCCGCCGAGAGTGAGTCGGCCCAGGCCGCCGCCGCCGCCCGCCCCAACCCAAGCGCAGCCCTTCGTGCCGCTGAGGGCCGGCCAGGCTGACCTTCCCCGCCGCCGCCGCCAAAGGCCGGGGGGCTTCACGCGGCTCCCTACCGGGCTCCGTAAGGGCCAGAGAAGCCGCCGCGGCAACGGGGCCCGGCTGGCTGCCGTCGGCCCTGGCCCCCGCGCAGGTGGCGAGCCGGCCGGCCGGCCGGAGGAAGGAGGGGAGAGGGGAGGCGGGCGGGCGGGGGCTCGGTTCACCTGCCTCCGGCCCAGGGAGGCGTCTAGCCGGGCCTCCTCCCTGGCAGACCCCGGCGGCACCAGGAGGGCACCAGGGGCGGGCGGGCGGGCAGCGCCGCGACCCACGACCCCCGACCCCCCCCCTGCGGCGGCGGCGGCGGCGGCTTCTCCGGGCAGGACCCGGAGCCCGCAAGGCTATACCCGCGGCAAGGATCCCGCGATTAGCAACACGAGAGCAGGTTGTGCAACTCCCCCGGCCCCGGCCCCGGCGCGCCGGCTGCCCGCCCGCCCGCCCGCCCGCCCGCAGCCCGGAAGGGGAGCGCGGCTGGGCCGGCGGGGACCCACTTCCTCCCGCCGGCCTCTTTCGGCCAAGCTCGCTCCGCCGGGACGAGCCGGGCGGCAGCGGCGCTCTCCTGCCCCCCCCCCGCCCCCCGGGGAAGCCGAGCCGAAAGGGACACCCCGGCCAGACGCCCGCCCGCTCCCCTTCCCGCTCGGCCGGCCTGGCGTGCCTGCCTGCCCCGGCGGAGCCGGGAGAGGACGAAGGGCCAGGAGCCTCCGGGGGCGGGCGGGCGGGCGGGCGGCTGGGCCGGGGCTTCCGGGCGCTTCCCTTCCTCCGGCCGGCCGGCGGGCGGGCGGGCGTCGCCTCGGGGCGCAGCGGCGGGCTGGGCAGGCAGCGCGGCTCCGGGGGCGGCGGAAGAGAGCCGCGGCCGGCGGGCGGGCGGGCGGGCGGCGCAGCCATTTCCCGGCCACCCTCTTGGCCGCCCTATCGATTATGCAGATGGGCCGATCAATCCGCTCTGTGCCGAGCCCGGCCGGGCCAAGCGGCCAGGCACTCCCGCCTGCCGAGGCGAGGAGCGGAGGACACTCCCTGGGCCGCCCGCCCGCCTTCCTTCCCCTCCTTCCTTCCTTCCTTCCTTCTCCCCCAGAGGCGGCGTCCGGCCCCGGCCTGGCCCTGCTCGGGGCGCGGCACCTGCCGGGCGGGCGAGGCAGCGACACAAAGTTTGCCGGAGGGCCCCGATCCGGGCGGGCGGGGGGCCGGGCCGGGCCAGCCTCATGCAAAACAGCAGCAGCAGCAGCCCGGGCGGGGCGGCAAAGTTGCCACTTACGCGGCTGGCGGCGGCGTCCTCCTCCTCCTCCTCCGCCCTCCGTCCTCCTCTTCTTCCTCCTCTCCTCCTCCTCCTCCTCCTGCTGCTGCTCCGGCGAGGCGGCTAATCCCGGGAGGCGGCGGCGGCGGCGGGGCTACAGATCCCATGAAGGCTGCGGGAGCGACGCGCTCCGCCGAGGAGCTGGGGCGGCTGCTGCTGCTGCTGCTGCTGGCGGCAGCGGCGGGACGAGGCGCGGGAGGCGGCCCGAGTAGGAGCGGCGGCGGCCGGAGCCGGGCGGGAGCCGCTGCCACTTGCGCCGCTGCTGCTGCTGCTGCCGCCGCCGCCGCCGCCGCTGCCCCGCAGCAGCAGCAGCAGCATCGTCGTCGTCGTGGTCGGTCGGTCGGTCGGTTGGGGGGCGGCGGCAGCGGCGAGCGGGCGGGCGCCCCCCGGACCGAGGGCGCGGGCGGGCGGGCGAGAGCCGGGCTGGCGGGGCGGCCGGAGCAGGAAGCGCCCGCGCTCAGATCTGCTGATTGGGGAGAAAAAAAACTCTTTGGATCTTTATTCTGCTAATTAGTTTCCTGCAAAAAATGGCTGATTAGTGCAGTGCGCATGTGCCTCATTACCCAGGCACGACGGGAAGGGCTAATTAGCCACCTTCTGGATCAATAAGATTCAGCCCAGGCGGCGGCGGGGGAGGGAGCGAGCGAGGAGGGGAGGAGGAGGAGGTGGGGGGGAGAGCGAGAGCGAGAGCCGGAGCGGGCGGGGGAGAGGAGGAGGAGGAGGAGGAGGCGGCGGCGGCGGACAGGCAGGCAGGGCGAGGGGGAAGGGAGCGGCGGAGGAGGAGAAGGGGGGGCGGCCGGCCAGCCAGCCAGCCAGCGAGGGAGCCGGCCCGCCTGGCCGGGAGCAGCAGCAGCAGCAGCAGGAAGAAGCAGCAGCAGCAGCAGCGGCCGCCGCGCTCCGGAAACGGGGTGGGTGTGGGTGTGTGTAAGTGGCAGCCGCGGCGGACGGAGGCGGCCTGGCGCCCCCCCCCCCCACAACATCTCCCCCGCCGGCCGGGGCCAGGAGAGGAGAGGCCGCGGCGGGAAGTTGCAGAGAAAGTTGCGCGCCGGGAGGGAGGGCGGCGGCGGCGGCGGCGGGCCGACGAGGGGTTGCGGCCCCGATCCTGGCCGCGGGTAGGCGAGCAGTACGACCCTTCGGAGGCTCCCGCGCGGGGTTCGGGGTCCTGGGGAGGCGGAAGGCCGCTTCGGCGTGGGGCGCGCGGGGCTGGCTGGCTGGTCGCTCTTCGGCCGCCTTCCGGACAGGCAGGAGAGGACGGCCGGCCCCCGGGGGCCCAGCCGAGGACGCGGGGCCGACCGGCTGCGGGCGCCACACCGCCTTCGGCGCGCGGACTCTCGCGGGGCCTCCTCGGCCGCCCCTTCCCGGCCTGCGCGGATCGCCAGCAGGGGCGCCTCCCTCCTGGCCGAGGGCCTCCTTCGCTCCGGGACCGGGGCGCTCCTCTGGAGAGGGCGAGGGGCCGGGCCGGGCCGGGGGGCGTTGCCTAGCAGAGCTTCGGGCCTGGGCCCGGGAGGAAGCCGCCCCCGCTGCTTGGTGCCGCCGGCCGGCCGGCCGGGCGAGGAGGGCCCGCGAGCTGCCTGGAAGCGGCTTTCTCCCGCCCCGGTTGCCTGGAAGCGGCTTTCTTCCCGGCCAGCAGGCCGCTCGCGCCCAGGGCTCCCTCTCGGCGGCGGCGGCGGCGGCGAGCCTGGGCAGCAGCAGCAGCAGCAGCAGCAGGCCTCCTCGGTGGGCTCCCGGCATGAACGTTGGCAGCCGGCGACGGGGCTGCTGCGTCCCTCAGCTTGCTCGGGAGCCACGTCCTTCCCGAGCGGAGACAGGCGGGTGCGAGCCGGAGGCTGGCAAGCGGGGAGCCGGCTCACGCCCCCTCGGCTGAGAGGGAGCACGGCTCGCCGCCGCTTCCTCCTCCCGCGCCGCCCGTCCTCCCTCCCTCTCTCCGGGGACCCGGCCTTTCCCTCGGGGGCACCGGGAGAAGCTCTGCCGCGGTGGGGGTGGGGGGCAGGGCGGGGAGCCGCCGGGCCGCCGTAGGAGAAAGCCCCGCAGCCCCCTGCCCAGGAAGCAGGCTCGGCCTTCCCGTGGCACAGGAAGGGGAAAGCCTGGAGCCGGCAGCCCTCCTCCCGGCTCCCCCAGCCTGCGCCCAGGCTCCAGGGCCTCGCGGGCAACCGGCGGTGGAACTTCCGTCCTCCTCTCCGTTATACGCCTGGCTTGCGGAGTGCTCTGTGGGGTAAGATGCAACCTTCCTTGCGGGGAGACAGCTCGGGGCATGTACAGTTGTGCGGGAGGCGTGTGGGTAGCATCGTTGTGCAAAGATGGGGGTGCCTGGAGCAGATGGCGGCCAGGCCAGGACTAGGCAACTCCTGCGTTCTGGACAAGTGCCGAACCCACTGCTGGTGCAGAAAATCTGTGGGAAGTGTTCTCCTCTGGCTTCTTTGCAATGGAAATGCGCAATCAGTCCTGAACACCAGGAGTCCGGGAGGGCTGAGGTCTCTCTCCCTGTCCTGCTAATTTAGCTGCACAACCTGTAAATGTGCTGATTTTATTTTGATTTAGGAAGTTTCCTGCTCAGGTCAGCTCAGTTCCAGCACACCGAGAAGGAAAGGGAAATGACTGTCACAGAATAAACAAAGCTGGGCCCCTGATGGTCGGGCTTCCCAGATCAAAAACAGTTCTGCTGGTACCTTAAAAGTGCCGGCACCAGCCATTTATTAATGGGGCCTCTCGCTAGAGGTGCCGGCCCTTGCTGAAGAGAGGGAAGCCCAACAGCCAGCCTCTGCTATAGGGAGCCCAGAAGAGCCGCTCCGGCCTTCTCTGAGAGCAGGGCAGGATCTACCCTCTGCCCCCCCCCCCAAAAAAAAAGATTTTTCCATGGGACAACTTGTGTTAAAAGGAGTGCATGGAAGCAGTTCACTGGCCATTGCTAGGAATAAAGAGGTTTTCATGGACCAGATGGCTTCATCTGCCTCTGTTCTACTGGAGACACAATGTTTAAATGCTGTATTTAGTTGCACAGGAAAGTTAAAATGTATCTCTGTGTGTGTGTACGTTAGCAAAATTGAATGACTAACAACATATAGATAGATCCAGAGAGATATAGATGTGTGTGTGTATGTCTTACCTTGTATGACACTCCTCACCGTATAATTGACTGGCAAGAATGTTATTAAAATGATGTCATTACCCAATTAAAAAGTTTAATATATTTTTTGGTAAATACTTTGTGAACTGAAGCATCTGCTTAGCGTGCCGCACAGTTGGGCCTGACTTCATTCCTTCTAGGAGTGGTGTAAAACTGACCTCAGTGCCATGACGCAAGGCGCCGCATGTAAGACGGTATTAATCGAACAAAGAAGGTTAAGCGGTCTGTGCTCCACCAGGACAGTTGAAGAGTAAAGGGAGGTGATGTGATGAAGTTCAGGATCCAGGCCCACCGTCCCTCGGAGTCGACGGAATCCTCCTCCTCCTCCTCCTCTGCCGCCTAGGGTGGCTGCTGCCGACCAAGGAGGGGTCCTGTTTTTCCTGCTCCCAAGGCGGCCTCCTGCTGCCCACCCTTGCGTGCGAGGGCAGCTTCTCTGACTGTAGAGAGGGAACCAGCAAGCCTTTGTGTCCCTGGAAACAGCCTGCTGTATTCATCAGCACTGAGACTTGCGCCCTTGACACAGAAACAGAGACACCGAACCCCGGCAGCCGGTTCCTCCCAAGGCAAGCATGTCCAGGTCCTTCCCTTCTAAGCAACGTATTCGCCTGTCTCTCTCAATCCGTTTTATTTTTCTCATTTTGGAAATTGTACTAGTAAAGCTCAGAGCGCAGCAGTGTTCTGAAACCCGGATAATTGTTACTGCGGTCTTGAACAGCATAGGGCGGAAAGCGGGACCTGAGGCAGTCTGAGGGAAATGGGGTTGATGATGTGAGCAGTCAAGATCTCTGCATTCAGGATTTGTAAGCAGGAATCCCCTGCCCGAGAGTCCGGGGGGTGGGGTGGGGGTGCGAACAACAGAAGGATGGGGGGAGCGTCCAGAGTGGCTGACGGGCTCAGATTCTGCAGCAGCAGTTCTTCTGACCTGCTGGAAGCACCCCGTAAGTAGGTCTCCAGTCTGCTTCCAGCACAGCTTCCCCCTAAGCTCTGTGGCAGGCTTGATTCTCGTTATCAAGATGAGATTCTTGAGCAAGAGTGAAATCTGTTTTATCGGCCAGTAGGATTCACGACCGGTATCGGCATTTAAATTTGCTTATATCCTCAATATTCATTTGGCAGATCCGGATGCCGTCTCCTGTATCCCTTGTCAAGTAGTCCTGAGAAGGACAGTTTGATTGATCATTTCCATGGGTGTAGTGTAGCCAGGAGATCCTATGATTGTCTGGTAGCCAGAAGTTCCAGCTCTTTAGTGTTACCCAGGGCACACTACAGGGGGCTGAGCTAGAATTGTCTGCCTAACCATTGTATCTATTTGGTTACCTATGGTATATTATTATAGGCTTTCTGTGTGTAACTCTGCCATACGATAAATAAATAACCCCCTAAGCATTCTAGCTGAGAAAGGCAAGAATTCTGCCGTTTGAAACTGGCCTCCCTCCCCCGCCCCCGGATGGATGCCATAGCCGTGGCACGGCACTTCCCAAAGGTGGAGACTTAGAGGAGGGGAGATCGGGCCTAGTGTAGCTACAAGGTCATCTGTGCCTTTTGAGGAGGAGGATCTATGTGTTGTTGCATGTGGTGGGAAACAGCATCACCGAGGAAGCTGCGGCCTGCAGACGGTCGGCAGCTGAGGAAGCTCTGGCTGGATTTCTCTCCTCTGCCTGCAAGTACTTGAGGCCGCCTCGGTGTGGCCAGGGACACAAGCCCTTGGCTGCAAGCCGGAGAGCTCCAGCCACCCAAGGGCTCTTGGACTTCAGCTCTTCGCCTGGGCCGGACAGGAAGGTCGGCTTGCAGAGCAGGCTCACTCAGCCCTCTCCCCTCCCCCCCCGTTTTGCGTGTCCCTGCTGCATTTTTGTTCCTTCGCTGTTCTGGGTCCTCATTGAAGAGAGGAGTGGAAGTGGAATCAATAAGGGAAGGCTGTGTTCCAGCGCCACGGCCTCTGACACGGCACTTGGCTCTCTTTGAATGTTTGCTGCTGAGGAGTCGCCCTGCCTTTTTCTTCGCACGGAAGCCTCACTGCTTCCGAATTTCCAGAAGTGATGGAGGCGGAGCCTTGCACAGCGTCACTGCAGTACTGAGGGGGAGACGCGATCCTGGTGGTTTGCCCCACTTAGTCTCAGTCCCGTCCGTCCGTCCCCCGCAAAGGGATATGGGGTGAGATGCCAGGACATGTGGGTTGGTACGAATTGGGCCAAGCAGGGAGAGGGAGGGAGAGAGAGCACGGGCGTGAATGGCTAGCTAGGGATGGCCAGAGTTGTCCTTTCTCCTCCTGGGACAGCCAGAGGCCATCCGTCAGCTTCCTGTCGCCCTCCCCAAGGAGAGGAGAGGCTGTCCCGCTGGAAAGCGCTGCTTACATAATGCTGGAGCCAGAACATGGGAGCGTAAAAGGGTGTTTCCTGACCGAGGCCGTGGCCCCCCCCCAAGTGGAACATCCACACCACCTTCCTCCTCCAGTGGCCGGGGGTTGCTTGTGGAGGGGGCTGGGAAGCTGACCCTCTCTGGGGGTGGGGGGAGGGCTTGCTGAGGCATTCCTCAGGGTGCTGCCGGAGCTGCAGGGAGACCCAGAAATGGCCTTTGTTTCTGCCGTGTGCATCACTGTCTCTCACTCCGGCAACCTCTGGCATGAGGCTGAAGAGAGTGCCTGCACGCCTGCCTTTTGTCCCCAGCCAGTGCTGCTTGGCTGCTGGAGCTGCAGCCCCTCGCTCTGGGCTGAGACCCCTTTCAGGCAGCAGTCAGGAGTGACCCTGGGATTGCGTGTCCTTTGTGAGGGGCCAAAAGGCCGTAGGAGAGGAGGAAGACCCAATGGAGGGTGAGGCGAGTGAAATGGAGCCCTCCTGGTCGCTAGAGAGGGTTGGAACATATTAGCTGAGACAGGCTGGTGGGCGGCGGCAGAGGGGGAAAGACACAACTGTAGTTGGGAGGGATTCCCTTGGCAGGAGATGTCTCCACAGGCGCAAGCAAGGAAAGGAATCCTGAAGGCCCGCTGAGGGAGGGAAGAGGCTTAACTGCGGCATCACACAGTCGGTTTCGCCTGCTGCTCTGTTGGGAACAGCATCCAGCCCAGATGCCGCTGGGTGGGTACTCAGAAGTCTGGTGTGGAGGGAGGGAGGGAGGGCGTCCGCTGCTGCAGAATACTGCCTCTGACCCAAAGGCTCCCCTGAGCTCTCGTGGCTCGTAGATGTCCACGGACCTGCCCTCCACGCAGGAGACTGCCAAGAGCCGTCCGTGAGGTCTGTGGTGGGTGGTCTTCTCCTCTCCCAGTAGCCTGAGGGAGCATGCCCGGGGGGGTCAATGTGTCACAGATGCTACATCACGTAATGTAATATTTTGGGCCTCTCACCTTAGAGACCCTGTTTGTATCAGACCACTTCTGCAGCCGAGCCCAGTTCCCCAGACCAGCCAAATATCCTTGCGGGCCGTGTACTCTCTGCATTGCACTAAGCCTATTGGCTTGGTCAGAGATCTGAGTCTCAATTATTTATTTTTCACGCAAATGCAGGATTTTTCATCCCAAAGCCATCCGCTGTGCTCAGACCAAGTGCAGCTGGGTTCTGCTTGGGTTTTAACACCTATAGCAGCAAGAAGGCTTCTGATATTTATCATTGTTGTATTGGTTTGCCTGGGTTTTTTGCTTTCTATGTCAGCTCGCAGCTGCTTCTAATTTCCCTTTGGGAGCAGAGAAAGGCTTGTGTGCTACGGAAGAGCCGGAGTCCCCAACTGGGCGGTCTTCTTTCCCACAAGGCCGGGTTGGAGGGAAGCTGCAGGCTGACACACCCTTCCTGGTCTGTCCTCCTTATTCAGCCTCCCCCCAAATGACCAGCGGTTAGGCGGTAACACTGTCTGTTTAATGCTTGCTTGCTTGCTTGCTTGTTCCCCAGCTGCTGATCTCTCTGGAGACACCTCTGGACCCGGGCTCCTTTTTGGAGCAGAGGCGCCGCTTCCCCCTTCCCCGGCCGGCCGGCCGGCCTTGCCCTCTTCGGCTTGGATTCTGGACGGGAGCCACCTTTTAGATACGGATCTTGTGCTGCAGCTTGGCGGCTCTGGACTAAAAGGACCGGGTGGCTCAGCAGCAGCCAGCATCCTGGCGGGGGAGAAAGAGTCACATAAAATCTTGGCTAGCCAGGGCTGCTTCCTCAGGGAAGCCAATGGAGCTCCGGGGTGTGTGTGTGTGTGTGCAGAATCTGCCCCGCCCTCTGATTTGGCGGCCCAGTCTCTCTGGGCTGATCCTGCCAGGGAGCGCCTCCACCAGAGGGAGGGGATCGCCCGAGTCTCGCGAGGAGGGAGTGTGCTGCAGGGCTCCTCCCCTGGCCTGGGGGGTGGCAGGGCCGCTCTGGCCCGTCCTGCAGGCCCTCCCTGCCACGCACAAGGGAGCTTAGCACCGGAGTCCCTCCCGCAGCCTGTTGTGTGTCTCCGGGAGACCGGGAGAAGGGAAGGGCCTGCTGCAGGGTGCTGCCACCGCAGGCAGACGGTAGGGAGCGGTGTTCATCACCACCACCACCGTCATCGTGCACGTGCGTGCCCCGCTTTAGCAATTTTTGTCCCATGTAAAATTTCTTGCGTCTCTTTCTTTGCGTGCGCATACAGGGGAAGCAAAGGCGAGCACTCTGAGTTTCCATTGTGCGCATGCGCCTCAAGGGGGGCCCCCTGCCCAAATGGCCAGTAGACTTTGAGAAGCGGGGCGCTCAGGACCCTGTCCCAGGAGAGCAGAGACCTGCGAAGGCCAGCGGTCCAGCCAGACGGGTTCGGGAGAGGAGGCGGTGCAGCCCCTTGCCCACTTGGCCTCCCACCCGCCGAGTTCTAGACCAGGCTTCCTGGGACGAAAAGACCCCTCGCCTTCAACAGCAGGGATTCTCTGTCACTTGCACCAAGAAGAGGGAGGAGAGAAAAGGCGACAGTGGAGAAGCGGCTGTTGGGAGGGACTCCGGGCCTGAGCGGGCCCTCAGCTAGGGCGGCTTGGAGCATCAGGGGGGCAGCCCCTCCTGGAACAAACCCCTTCCGTGCCAGCGCTCCCAAGCGGCCTGAGAAGCGTGCTTCTGCTCAAGAGCCCCCTCGGACTGACAGCCCCGCAAGGGTCCCATTCCCCAGCTGTGCCCCTCGGCCCCCTGCGGCCTCTCTGGGCCTTTCTCGGGGGAAGTCAGCTGGAGCCGGGCCCCCCACTCGTGTGCCTCAGGAGAGCCCCCAGACCCATGTAAGCACGCCAGATGGAGGGGTCCAACGGGAAAGAGAATCTTGGTTCCTTCTTGATGGTTGGGGTTCTTTAGAATCCTGCCCAGAGAACCCCACTGTAGAAACAAGGGGTGGGAATATGGAAGGCCCGTTCTTCTGGCCCTCCTCTGCACTTCCAGCCTCCCTTGGTCTATTCTTGGCTTGTTTACCTGTCCAGCCTGCAAGGAAATGTGAGCATCGCAGCATCTTCCTGGATGATTGGGGTGGGGGGGACAACTCCCAGATGCTCCTGCACTTTCACCCTGAAGAAGAGGACTTGGGTTTATACCCTGCTCTTCACTCAGAGTCTCAGAGCACCTCACAATCACCCTCCCTTCCTCTCCCCACAGCAGACACCCTGTGGGGTAGGTGGGGCTGAGAGAGTTCGTGAAAGAACTGTGACTGACCCAAGGTCACACTGGCAGCTGCATGCGGAGAAGTGGGGAATAAAACCCGGTTCTCCCAGTTTGGAGTCCGCTACTCTTAACCACTACACCGAATGACTTTGCTCTCCATGCCCCCTGTTTCTCCGCTCCCTCGCGTTCCTGCGGAGACTTGTTGCCAAGAAAGGGTTCCTGCCTCATTAGAGGCCAGCAGCATAACCCACCATGGGTTTCTTGGTGTGGTGGTCGCCTGGATCACTGAACGAGGGAGTCCTTTTTTCCCTCCTCCTCTGGCATACGCTCTCCTTCATGGGCAAGACTGCATCTTTCTGACACAGCTGGAGGATTGTCTTGCAAGTAACTTATGACTGGTGATACAGAGGGGGAAAGATATTCCCCCAAGACGTAGAGTTTCATGGCCAAAGTCTTCCCTGCTTTTCTCCATGGGTTTCAGATTTCATGATATCAAGTAGTGATATCAAGATTTCAACAGCACTTCTGTGAAGTATCTTTAATTAATGTATTGTTTTAAGAGTTCCTCCTCCTTTAACAGAAAGTTTACCTTGTGTCTTGATGGTATTCATTTGTGTATTGTATGACGAGGGTTTGGGTGCTGAATGTATGTGCATATTTTGCTTTTACTGTGTAAAGTGAACCTTTTGTGGCAGTGGTGCTAATGTGTACACATGCAAATATGATTAAAAAATAAACATAAATTTTTTTAAAAAAGTAAAATCCACTTGAGTAAAGAAGTTGTGAATAGAATGCACCCAGATCATTCAATAAACAGGGGCTTGTTTCCGCCTCCCCGCCCGTAGGGAGATGCAGCAGGGCAAGGTAGGATGAGCAGAGCTCCCATCCTTCACGCTGCAGCAACAGGAAGAACTGGCGAGGAGGAGGACAGCAGTGACTACGGAATGCGGCAGCAGCTGCCACAACTGCCTGTGCCGCAGCCTTTTAGCCCGCGTTCAGGAGGGGAGCAAGCTTCCTCACATATCCATGGGTCATCCCCGCTTATTTACCCCACCCTCCTCTCGGTAGCCTTTAGAGATGTTCTGGCGCTGCGCCTGGGGAAATTCTGGGAGGTCTAGAGTAAAGAAGGACCCCTCCTTCAGCTGCCCCCACCCTGCTCCGGTCCCCATGCAGAGTGACACCCTGTGGGTATGGCTGTTGGCTGGTCTGGAAGAAAAGCCCCTCCAGCAGAGCCTGTCCTCTGCCAGAGGCAAAGTAGTCCCCACTGGCCTCTGCACGCCTGCGGCCACTCTGGAAGAGCCTGGCTTTGAAAGGGAAGAGCTCCCTTCCCTTCCCTTCCCGCGGGGGGGCGAACCGGGAGATCGAGACCTCTCCTGAAGCTGCTCGGCCTGGCGCTCCCTCTCAGCACGAGACTGGAGTCCAAGAAGCCCGGGCAGGCATGTTTTAAATAAATAAACAAGGCTATTTGCAGATTAAAACATTTTTTTCCACTGGAATTGAAGACGCAGTGAGATTATTCCTTAGGAATCCATTTGGCTTATATGCTTTGAGCCTTCTCTTTCCCGGGGGGGGGGGGAGGCAGGCCAGGCAAAACGGGCATCCTGAATTGTGGGACCAAAAAGAAAGGGCGGAAGTCAGAGCTGAAAGACGCAACGATCTCCAGACTGGTGGGGTCACTGTGCATGGGAGGAGAGGAAAGCGCACTGAGTTGCAAAAGGATCTTCGGGGACCCCCTGGCCAAAGGAGGAGAGCAACGCAGCAGGACATTTTCCACCCAGAGCCCCAGGCACTCGCTAGAAGTGGGGTGGAGTCCCACCCGATGAGCTCAGTCAGGAGGTCCTGGGGGTGAAAAGCCACTTCCACGCGCCCCCCCCCGCCGGTCTGCGTGGGAGGGGGAGGCCTCAGGATGCAAGGGGAACAGATCAGCCCTCCGTCTGTGTGGCTGTGTTGTCTTGGGCTGGGCTGAGTGGCTGCTGTCTGCGTGCTGCCCCCGGTGCTCTTCCTCGGCTGGCCAAAGAGCCAGGGGGTCCCGCCTTCAGCTGCAGGGGAGAGTCAGGAGCAGGATTCAGCCCTTCCTGCCTGGCCCCTGACCCATGGCCCTTGGCACAGCCGGCTCCATCCCTATCCCGTCCCCTCTCTTGGGGCTTCCTTATGAAGGGGGGGGGAGCGGAGAGACAGCTGACGAAGGGGGGCTCACCTGCTTGGCCTGCACCTAACCAAGGCAGAAGCTGCCTCCAGAGGCTTTAATGGGATTTCCTTGCCCATAGAAATGCTACACTGCCCCTCCACAGAAGTATCCAAGGCGGTGGGGGGCTACAGCAACACAGCAGTGAATTACTCAGGGGAAAAACAACAACTGGTACCTGTCAGTATCCCGCAGTGACCCGTCCTCTTCTCCGGGCTCCTCCTCTTCATGTGCCTTTGGGATCCGGACAAGGGTCAGTAGGCCCAGAGCCACCAAGTGGGCATCCAAGAGTTTGTTTCTGCAGATCTGCTCTTTGGTGAATTTTTGTAGGGACTTCCCAGCCCTGTCTGTCTGTTTACTGCTTCAAAGTATTTTTTGGTTCCAGCAAAGGCTGATAAAAGAAAGACATCCCATCTGATTGTCCAGCAGACAGATGAAGCATGCGCTCAAGGGCCGCCCATCCTTCCGGCCAGGTCCTGGGTAAGACGTGTCCCATCCTGAAAGAAGGAGAGACGGTTGAGTTGGCTCCTTCGCACGGGGCGGTTCCCATTTTCTGACCTGGCCGTGCAGCAGCCCTCTTCTGTCTGCCTCCATCCCCCCAAATCCCACTCACGCACTTCAGCCCAAACAAGCAAGCATACGATGCCATTCCATTACCTTTACCATCCTCATTCTGCTTCTGCCCTGCCTCGGCATACACCGGCGATGCCAAAGCTTGAGACCAAAGCACTGCTCACAGCAAACACCCCACTGGAAGAACAGGCCGCAGGGGCCAAGCTGGACCAGTGCCGCCCTTGTGTAGCTCTCAGGGAGGAGAGACTGATAGCTGTTTTAGCAGCAGGCTCACGGTTCAGAGCAGAACCCAGGATCAGTACAGCACCTTTGGGTGCTCCAGCAATGCAGGAAGGAAGTTCTTGGAGGTAGGTTAGTAGCACTGTATAAGTTTGACAAAACATCAGGGAAGGGCCAAGGCTCAGCGTGGTATTCCTCCTTGTGAAAGATTTTAGTGCCACAAAACTGAAGGGCTAAACTCCGCCAGTTAAAGTGCAACACGGAGACAAGTAGTATGTCCTGCATGGCCACGCAGAAGGGACCATTTCACCCCTGTCCTGCAGGGCCGACTGCTCCAGCCTACTCCCCCCTCTTTTGCAGGAGTCCGTGTGTCCGCTGCTGGAGGACCTCCGTCTGCGTTCACAGTCCTGCCACATTCTCTGACTTGGACATCTAATGGTCTCCTCTGAGGACCAGAGAATCACGACAGATTTTGTTAGGGGCTGGCCCTGCCTTTGAAAATATCCACCTTGCACAGGAAGAACCCATTTTAAAGATGTTCCTTTTTCTGTGTTCCAGCGCGCAGGGATAGGTCATGCCAGGCCATGAGCAAAGTTCTAGTGGGGTTAATTAAGCCATTTACCTTCCGTCAGAGGACAGGCGTATTAACGCTGAACCACAGGGCACCATGCCACAGAAGCCTGACTGCTGCTGACCACCTTTCAGTAAATGAGGGTACTGTTAAAGCAGGTGTAAATCATTCATTGCTGCAGCTTTTTGTCAGCTGATACATGCAAATAACCAGTAAGTTGGGTAATTTATTTACCCTTTGGAGATCATGGTTTTATTGTCAGGGCCTGGTTCACAGATCCCGGCCAAAGGCCACTTTGTGTTCAGTCTGCATTTCCAGTCCACTGCTGCTCTTCTGTTTGCTCTCTTCAGTCAAGATGGATCTGCTCACTTATACGCCCCATCCCCCCCCCGTGGGGACCCAAAGCCTCCCCTCCTCAATTTCACCCTCATGACCACAGTCCTGTGGGACAGTTGAGGCTGAGAGAGAAGAGAGTGGCCCAGAAACACCCAGAGACCTTCCGTGGCAGCAGAGAGGGGATTCGGACTGGCCCCTCCTGTTGCCCAGTCCAACGTCCCACCCACTGCCACATGGTGGGGCCGCACAGCAATATGGCTGCCTGTCCCGCCATAAATGCCCAGCACGCCTGGTCCGTTAGATTCTGGAAGCTGCTTCAGCCAAGCTCCCTTTGGTGCCATGCCAAGTATTTCCCTTCTATGCAAAAGAACACAAAAAAGGCCACAAGCCTTTGGGGGCAATGAATAGGAAGCTGGGCTGGTTAATAGATCCTACCCCCCCCAAAAAAAAGAAAAGAAAAGAATATCCTTTCCACCAGCTCTCCAGCGGATGCAGTCACAGCTGCCAGAAAGAAATAACTTCTGGGACTCCCACCCGCAGGACTGCACGTGTCTCTTGCTCTCCAGGAAGACCCAGGAGTCACACAGTCGAGGACATCGGCATTTGTGGATGTATAGAAGGTTCAAGAACACCTGCTTGGAGGGGCTGCAGCCGGTCCCATCTGCTCATTCGGGGGGGGACGGGAGACGGAAAAGCAGGGGGTTCATGTGCGTACATATTGTTAGTCTCACCTGCAGAGGACTGGATGGAACATCGTTATTGAATGGGATAGGAACTCTGAACTGATGTTCACTTTTTGGAAGATTACAATGCTGAGCACCTGCCAGCCTCTTTCTGTCTGTGGAGGGAGGGGACAGAACACCAACCCACATCCAAGATAACAGTCTGGCTTTTGAATTTCCACGCGTGTGCTCCTTGCTTCAGATCTGATTCGGGTTGAATTTCCAGGCCCTTGTGGTAAAGCGTTCTGTAGCATCCTCATCTAATTTTCCAATCTGCTAAGACAGCCCGTCCCTGCCTTTGTCTGCCTAAGGCAGTGATACTCACTCCGTGGCTCCCTGACAGGCCACCTGTGGCTTCCCCGAGCATCGGCCTCCCCTGTGGCACCTGCCCCATATTTCCAAAAACTGGGCAAGGCCACTGCCCGGTGAGGCCTGTGGAGGGCAGGCTCTTCTGACCTCGGCGCGGCCTCCAGAGGAACGGGCCAGCTGGGAGCCTCCCTGAGGGCCCGGCCTTGTGCCTGGAAGGGGAGTGAATGTGTCTCTCTGGGCGGGTGGCGACTACTGCTGATGTGGTTCTTCCTGGGCTGCAGAGAGAGGACCCCTGGCCTGGAGAGATCGCCTTGGGTCGGGCCGTGAGAAAGTCCAGAGCAGAGTGAACAGATCCGGGCTAAGAGAACCTTTCAGTGCCTGCTGCAGCGTGGAGCCATCTCAGGGGCCTGCAGGACCCTCCTCTCAGCGACAACAGATACCGGCAGGCATCCCCACTCACAGCTCCGGGAGGGGAATGATAAGTGCTCTTGTCTGCAGCAAACTTTCTCCACCTTGAAATGTGTCACTCCTGTTGCTGACCAAGAGGCTGCCACGTTGCCCTTCAACAAAATGCGGTGGGTGGGTAACAACAACGCGGAACCTTACGGCTTTCTGTGCTGAAAGAAAGAGGGACCTTACGCTCAAGAAAATTCTAAATTAAAAACCACCAACGAACAGCGCACTTGTGCCCGTACTGTCGACTCCTGGAATCACAGAGTTGGAAGGGGCCGTGCAGGCCATTCTGTTCAGAGGCTGCTTCAAGACTGCCAGGGAGGAGGGGGAGCTCACCACCACCTCCCCAGGCAGCTGATTCCACGGTGGCATAACTCTTGACTGTCAAAATTTTTTTCCTAAGGTCCAGCTGGTACCTTCCCACCCTTAATTTAAACCCATTATTGTGAGTCCTCTCCTCCACTGCCAGCAGGAACAGCTCCTTCTCCTCCTCTAAGTGACACAGCCCTTCAGGTACTTCAAGAGAGCCGTCCTGCCCCCCCCCCCCGCTCAGCCTCCTCTTTTCCAGACTGAACACTCCCAGGTCCTTCAGCCTTTCCTCACAGGGCTTCTTGGTCTCCAGGCCCCCAATCATCCCCGTCGCTCTCCTCTGGATGCGCTCCGTTCTGACCACATCCTTTTGGAAGGGAGGCCTCCAGACCTGCGCACAGGGCTTCAGGAGCAGCCTGCCTGACCAGTGCAGTGCACGGCGGGACTGTGGCTTCTTGCGATTTGGATGTGATGCCTCTGCTGATACACCCCAAGATCACATTAGCCTTTTTGGTCACTGCCTCACTCTGGCTGCTCATTTCAGACTGGCTCCTTGGCCTTAGTCTCTGACATGCTGGCCAAGCTAACAGGCTCGTGCCAGGCTGCTGGCCAGACTCCCAGGAGCTTTTCAAGTGGGGTGATTGGCAGAAATAACATCCAGCAACACGTGTCATCACATCGGCCTGGAAAACACTCCGGATGACCCAAAATCTCCATCGTTCTTGCAGGAGGCCAAAGCACCGCCCAGTGTGCTCAGGTCATGCCCGAGCTTCCAGGCAGACGTGATGTCAGGCACTGCTGAACCTCGTTTCCAGCTCCGGGCCTTCCTCCTGCCACCCCGAGGAGCAGGAGACCTCCCACTGTGAGCAGGCCACCCGCACCCCTCGGCTTATGTGATCATATCTCTGTGAACCGGCCCATTCTCAAGCCGGTAGGCCAGGGTCACCGGTTCATCGCTCAACAGACTGAAAGTGGCTCTCCGGGGCAAGGCGGAGGGATACTGCGACAGGAATGCACAGACACCTGGCCAGCTGCCCCCAACTTTAATGAATGACATCAAAACTCCCTGGGCAGGACAACAGGCAAAAGACGAAGTATTCTCTGCATATCTCTGCAGAAAAGGCCGGCCGTGTAAGCCCATACTAAACACAATCAGCTCTGGAAATGAAAGCCCTTCCACACAAGAGGCAAATGTGGGAATTGGATCCAGTCAGGGCTCCTGACTAATGAACCGGCTCGGAACACGTTGGTCACATTCACGCTTCACATATCTTCGGTGTTCCAAATCGCTCGCTCACAACTTTAATGCCAGTTGCTCACAGAGCAGAATTTTTGCTCACAGGACTCCACAGCTTAGAGGGAGCGTTTATAATAACCAGTGCAAAGTAATGGAAGAGAACAGCAAAAAAGGGGAGAACAAGAATTCTTTTCCACAAAATCCAAGAAATCACAGGGAAATTTAAAGCACAGTTAGGCATGCTGAAAGATCAACATGGAAATACATTAACTGAACTTGACAGAATAAAGGAAAGCTGGGAACAATACACTGAAGAACCATACAGAAGAGATGAAAACATGACAGAATGCTTCCAAGAAGAATCATTTGAAGAAGAACCTGCAGTTTTAGAAAGTGGAGTGAAAGCTGCACTCGAAGCAGTGGGGAGAAACAAATCACCAGGAGTAGGTGGGATATCCGCAGAGCTCTTTCCAGCCATAGAAACAGAGAGCCCATCAAAATCTTAACAAGGATATGCCAACAAATATGGAAAACCAAACAATGTCCCACAGACTACAAACCCTCAAAAAAGGAGACATCAAAGACTGCAGCAACTATCAGACCACAGCATTAATTTCTCACATGAGTCAAGTGATGCTCAAAATCTTTCAACCAAGACTGTGACCATCTGTGGAATGAGAAATGCCAGGTGCTCAAGCTGGGTTCAGAAAAGGAAGGGGCACTAGAGATCCTATTGCACATGTATGTTGGTACTGGAGCATACAAGAGCATTTCAGAAGACAATCAGCTTGTATTTCATAAATTACAGCAAAGCTTTGGACTGTGTGGATCGTGAAAGCTGTGGCTGGTTTTAAAAGAAATGGGTGTCCCACAGCATCTGATTGTTTTGAAGTACAACCTGTACTCCAGGAAGAAGGAGGAGGAGGAGGAGGAGGAGATTGGTTTTGTTGTACCCCGCCTTTCACTCAGGGTCTCAGAGCGGCTTACAATCTCCTTTCCCCTCCCCTCCCCACAACAGACATCCTTTGAGGGAGGTGGGGCTGAGAGAGCTCTTTCGAGAACTGCTCTTTCGAGAACTGTGACTGACCCAAGGTCATGCCAGCAGCTGCATGTGGAGGAGTGGGGAATCAAACCCGGTTTTTCCAGGTTAGAGTCTGTGCTCCTAGCCGCTACACATAAAGATAAAGACTCCAGAAGAGAGGAAGACTCCCCGTCCCAGGTAGCAGAGAAGTGCTGCCAGTTGGAGGGGAGGGGCCAGGACATGACACCGCTGCTGACTCCCCCTACATGTCCATTGCACATGGTCCAGGAGCAGCAGCAGCAGCCAACAGGCCCCCCCCACCCCCCCTTTGCAGCAGCTACAAGAGAGTTCAAGCAGAGGGTTCCAATTGGCTCTCTGGAGGTCTTGTTACTTGTTGATTAGCTCCTTTTGGGAACCTCATCAACCTTCCTGCAATCATAAACACTCACTTCACTGGGAACTCTGTAACAACCTGGGCTGCCCTGAAGGCCCCCCGGCCCTTGCCTGGAAAAGGCAACGCGTAATAAAATTGCTCCCCCTTTTTGGCTGAGAGCGCTGGAGGTGGGAGCGCTGGAGGGGTCTGGGGGACATTTGAAGGTGGTCTTTCTTCTGCTGCTTCAAAACCGACGGTGTCTCTGACTGTGGGAACAGGGACCAGGCAGCTTGAGGCCCTGCAGTCAAAAGGAGACGGTGGTCTCTGTGAGACTCCTGCTTCCATGCTGGGTAAGTATTCCGGGGGGCGGGGGGACGAGCCACGGGCGCCAGTCGCGGCAAGGTCCAAAGTGGAGTTTTCACCGAAGGTGCCAGGAGGGGGCAGGAGCCAGCCAGCGACAGGACAAAGACCACCGGGGGCTCCTTTTCCCTCCTGGGCCTGCCCTCTTCGAAGGAGTCCTGTTCTTCCGGCAAGGATGGGCTGGCGCAGACCCCGACACAGGAGTGGGGAAGACACCCAAGTCTCACAAGCATGGGAGAGAAGCTTCTGGCGTGTCTGCGATCTGGGCTTCTCTTGGCAGCCGGGTGCAGGGCTTCCTTCAGATCCCCTGTAATGAATTAGCCTGAAGTTATCTCAAGTCATTGCCTCAAATCACCAGCTACCTGTTGGAAGAGAGGTCTGATCGATGCAAACCAAAGCAGCCGTGCATGAGCTGTTACACAGTGGTTAGTATTGATCAGAGCTAAAGGCTGCCGATAGGAATGTGGAGGGAACTGACAGGCGGAGAAGAGGAAGGGAGGAAGCAGCCTGCGCTGGTGGCAGTCGTATGGAGGAAAGCCAATAAAAAGTCAATTCCACTTAAGTGAACAGCTGCTAACTAAATATTTTGGGGGGCAGCGCCTTCTCTGATAGCAGCTGGTGTATCTCTGTTCCAGAACGGAGACATCAAGCCAGTGCCGGGCATCCACTGGGGAGATCACAGAGACGTTTGCGATGGCCGGTGAAGGCGGGGAGGGGAAACTCAAGGCAGTTTGCTGATGGGAGACGGGCAGCTAGCAGGCTCCGTGGAGTCCTGGAGAGTCAGGCAGAGGCAGCCCCTTGGAACTGAGCTGGGCAGACTCCCTCCCCTTCGCTTACACCAGCTGGTGAATCTTGAAGGTTGCAGATGATGCCCGTTACCTCTTTCTGAGTTACTGCTGAAGTTGAAAAACTGGCAATAAACTTTCACAAACACTTCTCAACTTCAAGTTTATTTCTTTATTTAATTCATCCATGCCCCGCCTTTTCCCCAAGGGGTGTGTGTGTCACAAAGCGGCCGGCATCAGTCTCCTCTCCCCCATTTCATCCTCGCCACAGCCCTGTGAGGGAGGTCAGGCTGAGAGTGTGTGACTGGGGCAAGGTCGCCCAGCCAGCTGCCAGGGCTGTGGCTTTCCTGTCTTGGTTCTCTGACACGGAAGGTTTTTTCCATCTGTGGGCCTCAGGCAGCTTTCCTTCCTAGACGAAATGGGAGCACTGATGCTGGTGATCAGCTGGTGAACAGAAGTATGTGATTACAGTGTAATGGTTTAATAAAGTTTGAGTCCAGTGGCACCTTTAAGACCAACAAAATGTATTCAAGCGATAAGGTTTCGTCTGCAAGCACACTGCTTCAGATACACAGTGAAACAGAATATCTTCATCCATTACATATAGGAAGGGGGGGATTGTTACCAGGAAGGGCTAGCTAGAATCCAGATGCATAAGTACCTGGGCAATTGTAGTTGAGATGGGATTAAGGCAGTTGTTAAAATCTGTGAATGGCAGTAAATTAGCATACAAATACAAGAGTTAACAAACAGATGTGAGAATGAAATTTTGAGTCCTGTGGCATCTTCAAGACCAGCAAAGTTCAGTTCTGGGTATAAGCGAGAACTGAGATGCACGCTCCTTCAGATACACTGAAACAGATTTCCTGAAATATTACACATAGGTAGGGGGGATTAGTTGCCAGGAAGAACTAATTAGAGTCAAGAGGCATAAGTAACTGAGCAATAAATAAAGCTAAGATTGGAATAACACATTTGGTAAGACATGTAAATAGCAGCAAATTGATATACAAATAATAAAGGAGTTAACAATAGATGTGAGAACTAAGCTTGAGTCCAGTGCCACCTTTAAGATCAACAAAGTTTAATTTCTGGGTATAAGTGAGAACTGAGTGACTTAGCACGTGTAGTGAGATAGGCGAAATGTTGGCCTGGATGAATCACAAGCTGGAGTTAAGATTGCTGGGGAAAAGATCAATAACCTCAGATATGCAGATGATACCACTCTGATGGCAGAAAGTGAAGAGGACCTAAAGAGCCTCTTGCTCAGGGTGAAAGAGGAGAGCGCAAAAGTGGGCTTGAAGCTCAACATCAAAAAAACTAAGATCATGGCATCTGGCCCCATCACTCCTTGGCAAATAGAAGGGGAAGTCGTAGAAGTAGTGACAGACTTCACGTTCCTAGGATCTCAGATCACTGCAGATGGTGACTGCAGCCATGAAATTAAAAGACGCCTGCTCCTTGGGAGGAAAGCGATGGCAAACCTAAACAGCATGATAAAAAGCAGAGACATCACCTTGCCAACAAAAGTCTGCATGGTCAAAGCAATGGTATTCCCCGTAGTAATGTATGGCTGCGAGAGTTGGACTATAAGGAAGGCTGAGCGCCGAAGAATAGATTCTTTTGAACTATGGTGCTGGAGAAGACTCTTGAGAGTCCCTTGGACTGCAAGGAGATCAAATCAGTCAATCCTAAAAGAAATCAACCCTGACTGTTCCCTGGAAGGCCAGATCCTGAAGCTGAAGCTCAAATACTTTGGCCACCAAATGAGAAGGGAGCATTCACTGGAGAAGACCCTGATGCTGGGAAAGATTGAAGGTCAAAGAAGAAGGGGACGGCAAAGGATGAGATGGTTAGACAGCGTCATCGATGCAACAAACATGAAATTGAGCAAACTTCAGCGGACAGCGGAAGACAGGAGGGCCTGGCGTAATCTGGTCCATGGGGTCGCGAAGAGTCGGACTCGACTGTGCGACTGAACAACAAAAAGTGAGATAGGAAGCTGATATCTCTGTTAAGCCCTGGGAGCTCCATTGTCCTGAGTATTGTATTAACTTGTAATTCAGCAATCTCCCGTTCCAGACTGCTTCTAAAATTCATTTGCAATAAAACAGCTACTTTGAGGTCCCTGGCTGAGTAATGGTAGCAACTTACGACCTCTGCTGGATAGTGACAATGTAATGGTTTAGTTTGCTTAAGGAAGTTTGTAGCTTTACAAAGTGTTGTTTGGGATGAAATTGTTCTAAGTATCGTGAAATTCTTCCCTCCACCCCGGTACTGACTTAAGCAAAAACTGAAGCCAACAATGTCCTATGAGTGATGTCACTGGAGTGGCTGGGAAATCCACCTGGAGTCATTCCTCAAAGTCTTCAACCGTCAAGACAAGAGTGGGCATGAATTGGGAAAATAATTCTTAGGAAACAGAACACTAAAGGTAAAGCCATATGGAACAAAATGGTGGGACTTGATTAATTTTGAAGGTGAGCCACAATATGTACATGACCTGGCTTGTCTTTCCAAAGATGTACCAAGCAGTTTGTTGCAGTTATTTTTAATACTGCGTTAAAAAGAGTGAGCCGGACCTGGAGCCAGTTCTTGTCTGCATCACACCCCTTTCATTCCACCTTTGGCTCATCTGAAATTCCGTGGAGACACTTGTTCATCTGATGGATGCCCCGCCCACCCCCGCTGGACTAGCGCAAACCAAACGGGATCGCAGGTACCCGACAGGAAGAACAACACACCAGCAAACCCTGCAATATCATGAATAACATTGGTAAGATTTATATTGCTTCGTAAAGCTTTATAAGATTACAAAAATTTGTCCAACACTCTCAATTATACAATATTGTAAAAAAAGTCCAACATTCTCAATGAGCACCCGGTTATAAATTCATTTCAATTTTGCCGTCTTCCTCGGGAGTAATCCTATATTGTAAGGAGGTGTCAGCTTCTTAATCCAGCTCAGTACTGTAATTTCTTAATTTCTTTCATAGTGTCCTGGAATAAACCATGGTCAATGAAAACCCACACGAAGCGGAATGGAAAACAGTTGTTTGCACTCTCTCTTGTAGTAGTGGCAGACCAGTCCTTATTTCTCCCCACCTGGAAGCCTTCGTTTTCTGGCTGGCAAATGCTCTCTACCACAAACTGGACCCAAGCTTGTGGAGAGCACAGCCAGCAAAATCCAGGAGGCTTTTTGGCACCTACAGAGGATTGGCTTGCCCCCAATATAAACACATATAATGGAACCAGAAGTAAGTTTTCTAAAAATTAAATAATTATAAGTTTAAAATAACTATTTTCCATTCCGCTTTGTGTGGGTTTTCACTGACCATGGTTTATTCCAGGACACTCTGAAGGAAATTAAGAAACTACAATACTGAGCTGGATTAAGGAGCTGACACCTCCTCACAGTATAGGGTTACTCCCGAGGAAGGCGGCAAAGTTGAAATGAGCTTATAACCAGGTGCTCATTGAGAATGGTTTTTTTTACAATATTGTATAATTGAGAGTGTTGGACAAATTTTTGCAATCTTATAAAGCTTTAAAAAGCAATATAAATCTTACAAATGTTATTCATGATATCGCAGGGTTTGCTTGTGTGTTGGAGTTCCAGACCAGCCTTCTGGATTTCTGTGGTTCCACCCCGCTCCCGCTCTCTTTGTCATTCCATTTAGTCTATTCTTGTATACTTATATGCAGTCTTTGAAGACTAAAAGAAAGCAAACTACACATGTGGAACCCTAGTCCTGAGAAAAGCAATTCTTATGCAACAGAAAATTCAGAGAGGGAGGGAGAGGAGAGGAGAGGAGAGGCAAGAGCAGCAGGACCGACCGACACAACTGCCTGTTCAAAAAGATCAACGGGGAAAGCTCCAGCTCCAGGCCTGTGAGTCGCCCACATTCCTCCATCTGTCGTCTCAGGCCACCCCACTCAACATTTCTTAAATTAAACGAATACATCCAATAGGAGGGGTTTTTCCCCCATGAAAGCTTAAGAGAACGTATCCAGCAGCAAATTAAACTATTGCACTGTAATCAGACAATTCTGCTCACTAAAACTGATCCTCAGCTTCGGCGGTCACATTTGCTCCGGAAAGGAAACCAGCCACGGATGGGAAGGCCCATTCAAGTGCCCACCAGCTGCTGTGCCCTCCCCAGCCTTCCTCTGTGCCTGAGGCACAAAGGGTTTCGTGGGCAACACTAAACACCTCGAAAGCTGACAGAGAAGAAATGGGAACATCGCTTACCCGAAGGACAGGACTTGAAGCAGTGGGCATAAAAGTTAGGGAAACGGGTTCAAATCAAGTTAGGAAAAAAAATCAGTGAATGCAAGCCAGCCTCTGGATGTTCCCAAGCAGGGCAGGAAGGCCACGGCCACCCAGTCAGGTCCATCGAGACTTTGGGGAGGAAGGCAAAGATCAGGATTCTGCATTGGGGGGGGGGGCATTGGGAGCTTCTGGGGAAGACGGACCATATGAACAGAGGGAATGGTTAATAGAGGCACAAATACTTGCCCAGGTTTTGCCACATTATATTAATCTTCAACCAACAGGATTTGAAAAGTAAAATTATGTCATTTGACATCAGAGATAAAATCACATAAGAGAAAGTAAGTTTTCTTTTTTGTTCAGTGAGTGTAACTCACCCCATCTAATTTAATTTCCCTTTTCCTTCACTGTGAACTTTGTTTAGACTATGGGTTGTAAAACTAAATTGGCAGCATCAGGTTAAGAAGATAAGCCCTGCTGGATCAGACCAGGGGTCCATCTAGTCCAGCATATCCCATCTCACACACTGTCCAACCAGTTCCTCTGGACGGCCAACAACAGGGCACAGAAGCTGAGGCCTTCCCCTGATGTTGCCTCCTGGCTCTGGGATTCAGAGGCTCAAGTTCACTTTTGTCCCATGCTAGCTTCATCCCTCGGTTGCTCTGCAACAGCAGATGCTAAAATTGGTGCTCAGACATCAGAGAAGATAACAACTAAGCAGCTCCATTAGCTGACAGTTTGGAAGAAGTATTTTAAAATGAAAAGCAAGTATTGATCATGTGGCCTGTGAAGGAAACTGGCTAGACCGGGGCAGGGGGGGGATCCTGAGGTCTGGTTTATCTCAGGGATTCTGTTCTCCGTAGATCTTGAGTCGGTCTCCGGAAGGAAGAAGTCAGGCCTGCTCCGGGCCCCAGAGGGTCATGGCTTCCATGGTGGGCTTGGGTGCATTGAGGTGAGTTCAGCCCTGTGCTTAACCAGCAGAAGTGACAGAAATCCAATGCTGACCACTTCGTCAAGTGGTGACTTTGCCCTCCTCTCCTTCTGCCCTCTTATTTCTCTGTCCTGGGCAGTGCCCCTTCCTCCTAAGCCCTCGTTGGAGGTCAGGCCTTCCGCTGCACAAAGAGCCTGGCTTACGAGCCTTCCTCCCGGCAGTCTGGGGGGGATTCTGTCCTGCCCCCTAGTCCCTCATTGCCTGTTCCTGTTCTGACAGGTTTCCCTGCCACTCGCCCTCCGTGGAATGAGACATTCTTTCAAACAAATACTCTATGCAAGGTGTGCAACTGTTTGGCAGATTGGAAGTAGCCCAGCCGCTTACAGAGGAAGGGTCTGCCATGCCTAGACGTCAATTTCAATAAGAACAAACACAAACACTACTGGCCAAGCTATTGTGTAGTGTTTTCACCAGGCCAGTGTGGGGAAAACACGAGGACTGGCTTTCCGTGCCAGGTGAGCAGCTTCACTTTCCTGTCCCAGAAGAGATTCCTTCCCACCTCCTATCACCAGGGCACAGAAGGCCATCATCCTATTGCTTATCTACTAGCCAGAGGGGTCTACGAATCAACAAGAGAGACAATAGGTGAAAGGCAGGTAGGCCTCAAATTCTAAAGAGGACTTTGCCTCCAGAAATTATTCAGAAAGACAGAAACAGAGAGACTGTCGGTGCGTTCATGCGTGTGCGTGCGTACACAGGTCCACATCAGAAAGGTAAACAACATCTCTGATCAATATCTTTACAAGTCTAAAGGAATCCTAGCTCCCAAAGGGTTAATTTTGAGACCCAAAGCTATCAAAAGGTTTAGTGAGCTAATGCTCCTATTGATGGGGGGGGCGCCTTCATCAAGGGTCCAGCCCAGGAAAGGGAAACAGGGACTGGGTGCAAAAGGCTTTCTCAGCCTCGGCTTTACGGTCACGTGCACTGCTGCTGCCCCACCTGCCAGGCCCGTTCCAGTCTCACAGCCCAGCACAGGGTCTTCTAAATATCCTGCCCGCCCCCTATGTTTGCTCAGTCCCTGGGTAACACTCCATGTGCAGTGCAATTCCAGCCAACAAGCAAAATGATTGTGTAGGATTATGGCTAGCAATATCCCTGTGTGGCCACACGTCTTGTGACGGCCATCTGAAGAAATGTTGTGCCGGTTCACCTGTCTGCCTTGTGGGCAACTTGTGGCTCATGCCCAGGTCCGGGGTCAAGGTGTCCCGGTCTGCTAGGAGAGTGTAAGCTAACATTGTTCTCAGGCTGCGGTAGTCAAGGGCCAATGTCCACTTTCCACTGATGACCTTACATGGGGGGGGGGGTTGCGACTGACTTCCTTGGAAACCTGCCTGCTGCAGAAGTGATGGAAGGAGAAGACGGCAGGATGACACTCCCAAAGGAAGAACGACGTTTGAGTCCGGTGGCACCTTTAAGACTGACAAAGTCTTATTCCACCCTGGATCTCACTCCAAAAGGAAGTTCATTGACTGGTTCTACAGTGATACTTATGAATGGCTGGATTTTCTTCACTAGAAGGAAGGATCTCTCAGGCTTTGCATCAGTGCTACTTCCACAGCACCGGATAGATGGATAATGTGTGATAAGAGTCTCAAAAAGTGAGGCACAGGGCACAGAGAATATCCATACCACCTCATATTAAAAAATGGGGCGGGGGGCAGTTTCTATAGAATATAAGAGTCCTAAACACCACCAAAGGCTCTCCGTGGGACACCAGCTATGTATGAGAAGCAGAGGGATGATGAAAGGACTCTCACCCACAGGTGAGCCTCACAGAGCACCAAAGGCCTTCTGGAAGGAGGAGGTTTCCAGGAGCAGGTTACTGGTGGCTTCCCTGTGCACTTCCCACGCCACCCAGGAAAGGCCACACCAGGAGCAAGGCTGTCTTTTACCAGTGCTGTCATGATTATTCAGTGGGAGCCATCGAGTGACAGAGATACTGAACAGGACAGACCACCTTTCTCTCCCTGTTCCACATTTCCCATACTATAATTTGCATACTGAATGTCCCGCAACCTGGCTGTCAGAGATGGTGATGCTTGTGGAGGGGTTTCCAGCTTTATCAAGGGGGATTATTTCAACTCAAATTATTTTGCATTGTAAATGTTTAAATCCACATTAAACCCAGATTAATACATGGAACATCCTGATGGAGTATTTATCGGGGGGGGGGAATCAAATTATTGTGGCCTATTCCCATCCAGAGTAGTCTTTAAAATGTTGAATTCGGAGCTTTGGCTAACAGAAATGTTGGCAAACTGCTCTCTTAATATTACCAGCAATATGAAACCTTTAGCACTTTCCCACAACTCAATAGGAATTAAAAAGTAGATAAACCCTACATAAATCAGGATTTGGCCTAACTACATCTTGAGGTTTTAGTGTGCTATTGTGTGGTGGAAGGGGGCAAAGACAGCTCTGTCTCGAACAGTGGCTCAAGCATGGATAAGGGACGGAGAGTAAGAGGTGCTGGGCCCCAGCTGAGCTGGGCTAGAAAAGACTATTCAATCAGGTTCTGGGGGAGGAGGAGGAGGAGGAGGAGGAAGAAGAACAGGAGGAGGAGTTGGTTTTTATACCCCGCCCTTTACTATTCGAAGGAGTCTCAGAGCAGCTTACAGTCTCCTTCCCTTCCTCTCCCCACAACAGACACCCTGTGAGGCAGGTGGGGCTGAGAGAGCTCTGAAAGAACTGGGACTCGTCCAAGGTCACCCAGCTGGCTTCATGTGGAGGAGGAGTGGGGAATCAAACCCAGTTCTCCAGATTAGAGTCCGCTGCTCTGAACCACGACACCAAACTGGCTGTCATGGCAAAAATAAGAGTTAGCCTTGCAGTCCTCAAAAGAGTAACAGATTTATTATGGCAGAAGTGTTTGTGGACTGCAGCCCACTTCATCAGTTTTGCAGGGATGGTGATAGACAGACATAGACACACGCGCTCATGATTATTGGGGGGAAAGGGTAAGCAGTGAGGTCAAATGGGCATGAAATGGAAGAACAATTTGACAGGCACAGATTTTGTCTGGACTCAGCAGTCACCCTGAAATGCAGCTCTGGAAGAGGATTATTGAAAGTTTGGTTTACTATATGTATTGTTCACAAAACAGGCTACAAAACTGCATGCAAATTTATTCTCTCAGGCTAAGAAATGAAGCAGAAATTATGGTCTGGAACCAAGCCCTGAAGCAGAAACTGGCGCTGCAGAGGGCCGGGTCACAGCTGCACTTTCTGGATCACTGCGGGAAATTCTTCACAGAGAACACCACAGGACTATCTAATGCTCTATAAAAATGCCCAGGCCCACCCACCTTTCCTTTCTTTCATGTTTATTTGTAGAAGGGACAGAAGGGGCAAGTGAATGGAGGAAACTAGTTCTTGGGTCTAGAACCAGCTCTTCTGCTTCAATAGAAAGAGATTCTGGATGAAGGACCCGGTCCGACTTCAGTTGCCCCAACCTGAGTGGACGAGGCGGGTGGTGGGAGCTTGCCGAGCAGAGCGACAGCAGGAAGAGGAGTGGGGGAAATGAGACAGGACTAGATCTCTGGCTGTGTACCAAACACTCCACTGTCTAAATGTCTCCTTCCTTGAGCTTGTGGAGGTGGCTTTGGCTCTGGCGTTGAAGCCCCCAGGTCTTTGGCCTTGGGGAACTTGAACAGTCACGTGAAAGCCTCCTTGTCTGGAGTCTCTCAGGACTTCATAGAGAACACCATAGAGAGCCCGTTTGGTGTCGTGGTAAAGTGCGCGGACTCTAATCTGGGAGAACCGGGTTTGATTCCCCGCTCTTCCACATGCACCTGCTGATGTGACCTTGGGTCAGTCACAAGCTCTGGCACAGCTGTTCTTGGAAAAGAGCCATTTCTTTCAGAGTTCTCTCAGCCCGACCTACCTCACAGGGTGTCTGTTGTGGGGAGGGGAAGGGAAAGGAGTTTGTGAGCCGCTCTGAGACTCAAAAGTGAAGGGTAGTGTATAAATCCTATCTCCTCTTCTTCCTCTTCTTCCTCTTCTTCTTCTTCTTCTTCCCCCCCACCATAACAACAGCTGCTGAGGCAGGGCAGAACACTTGGTGATGTTTAGTCTCTCTCGTCTTCTAGAGAAATTGGGGACAAGTCTGGTCAGTCCATCCCAGAGGCTGATTGATCGAGATGGTTACCAGATAACTCACAGTAGACTCCTACTCAGTACCCTGGAGGGTCCTGTTGAAGCCCTGGTCATCCTTTCCCAGGCATCCTTTTCCCTTAGAGCCTGTTTAATTCCTTGACGTGTTGGGGAGCTTGGTGCAATCAAGACTGGGAAGACAGCTAAACCATCGACGGGAAAAGTCTGAGGAGAAATGCAACCCACCCCAGGTAACAAGCTACTCCATTACCACTATTGTATTTGAACAGAGTTGTCCAGCTAAGCAGTCCTGTGCAACAGAAAACCTGCTTGGTGTGGGTTTGAGTGACGATACTGGAACATGTTTGTAACGTACCCTTGCAGATAAAACCATCCACACCTGCTTCAGCTGTGATGCCAGTACTGAGACAGGACAATTGCAACATGTTACCAGGCTGGCATTTCTGAACAGTCATTACAACCTGAGGATGTAAGCAGAGGGCCCTAGCAGGATAATAACATCCAGCCAAAAAGGAGGGAGGGAGGGAGGGAGGGAGGGAGGGAGGGGCTGGCTGGGTCCAGGAGACGAGAACTGCCCCACGGGCTTTTGCAGCTCTTTTGTCAGGCTTGGACCATAAGCATTCTTTATAGACCATTGGCTGCCTGCAGACTTCCCCTTCCTGGACAGGGAAGCGGGAGTTCAGTCCCAGGCATTACGGGATGAGTCATCTTCCAGTCCCAGTCATCTTGGTTTCAGACTTGTGCTTGCCTGAGAAGGCATTCTGGTCATTCTGGATGACAACATGTAGTACTTGAGCAATTACATCCTGTTGATTCTCCTGGATGCAAGTATTCTGAAAATGGTCCTCTCTTCTTCAGTCTCTTTTGGAAGAAGTTGTGCAAATGTGACCTGGCCAATCAATACCAAACCTTTAAGGAACGGCGAACCAGAACCCTGAGACGTTAATACAGCCCAGGGACAGGGATGCTGCGCTTTAGTCCACGTCTCCCTGTTTGAGGAGGAGGTGGAGGAGCTCTGGTAGAGAACACCCTTCGCACGTGAAGCATCCCAGGCTCAACCCATGGCTCTCTGGGAGGAGATGCTGGGAAAGATTATGCCACAACCTCCCCAGGGAGGTGTGCCCGGCCCCCTCACTGTCGATCTTCAGAAGGCAGCTGAAGACAGTGATGTTTAGGATTGCATTTTGATAGATTTAGCTTTTATTATTGGCAGCCATGACTGGAGTTTTTAAACTGTGGCTTTTACAATTGGGGTGTGTGTGTGTTTGTTTATAATATTTTATTTATCTGGTAAGTCCTCTTGTGTTCCGCACTGGAGAAAAGTGGCTAATAAATGTCCTAAATAAATAAACAAAATCTTTCTGTGCCCGAGACCCTGGAGAGCTGCTGCCGGTCAGGACAGGCCATGGCCAGGCTAGATAGAAGACAGGCTCATGAGGTCATTTATGACAGAATGCAGAGATGAGGAGCCGGCCTGTGCCGAAAAGCAAAACATGCAGACCTGAATCATGGAACGGGCCGTGCAGACCCTCTAGCCCAACCCCCTGCCCAATGCAGGACCAGCCTCAAGCATCTCTGACAAATATCCGTCCAGCCTCTTCTGGAAAGCTGTCAGTGAAGGGGAGCCAACCACCTCCCGAGGCAGCTGTTATTCCACCTTAGAACCACTCTGACTGTGAAAAAGTTTTTCCTAATATCCAGCCGATACCTTTCTGCATGTAATTTAAACCCGTTGCTTCGGGTCCTATCCTCTGCTGCTGCCCTCCTCCAAATGACAGCCTTTCAAATATTTAAAGAGAGCAATCATAAGAACATAAGAACATAAGAGAAGCCAATGATGGCTCAGGCCAATGGCCCATCCAGTGCAACACTCTGGCTCACACAGTGGCCAAAAATACCAGGTGCCCTCAAGAGGTCCAGCAGTGGGGCCAGGACACTAGAAGCCCTCCCACTGTTGAACCCCCCCCAAGCACCAAGAATACAGAGCATCCCTTGCCCCAGCCTGAGAGTAGTAGCCGCTGATGGACCTCTGCTCCATATGCTTATCTAATATGGGCCGCCATGCTGAAGATCATTGAGCTGGAAACAGCTGTTAGTACACCATATAGTCTGCCATCTTAACTACTGAAAGACGATGATCATCACTAGCACTTTAAGTATCAGATTGTTTTAATGTTTTAATGTTAATGTTTAAATGTTTTAACCTCTGCATACGGTTTTATGGTACTGGGTACCAATTAATTAATGGGTACTGGGTACCAATTAAGCCGCCCTGAGACTGTTCGCGGGGAGGGTGGGGTATAAATTGAAACAATAAATGAATGAATGAATAAATAAATAAATAGAAGCTCTCCCACTGTTGTCCCCCCACCCAGCACCAAGAATACAGAGCATCTCTTGCCACAGCCTGAAAGTTCCTATCTATACCTTGTGGCTAAGAGCCACTGATGGACCTCTGCTCCATGTGCTTATCTCATTCCCTCTTGAAGCCGCCCCATGCTTGTAGCTGCCACCACCTCCTGTGGCAGTGAATCCCAAGTGTTCATCACTCTTTGGGTGAAGAAGGGCTTCCTTTTATCCGTTCTAACCCGACCGCTCAGCAATTTCATGGAGTGCCCACTTGAGTTGTTCTATTGTGAGAAAGGGAGAAAAGGACCTCTTTCTCGACCTGCTCAATCCCATGCATAATCTTATAAACCTCGATCATGTCACCCCTCAGCTGTCATTTCTCCAAGCTAAAGAGCCCCAAGCATTTTAACCTTTCTTCATAGGGAAGGTGTTCCAACCCTTTTATCATTCTAGTTGCCCTTCTCTGCACTTTTTCCAATGCTATAATATCCTTTTTGAGGTGTGGCGACCAGAACTGTACACAGTATTCCAAATGAGGTCGCACTGATGATTTATATAGGGGCATGATGATTCTGGCTGATTTGTTTTCAGTTCCCTTCCTAATAGTCCCCAGCATAGCATTGGCCTTTTTTATTGCAGTTGCACACTGTCTAGACATTTTCAGTGAGTTTTCTACTACAACTCCAAGATCTCTCTCTTGTTCAGTCTCTGCCAGTTCAGAACCCATCAATGTGTATTTATAGTTAGGATTTTTGGCTCCAATGTGCATCATTTTGCTCTTGGTCACATTGAACCCCATTTGCCACGTTGACATCCACTCACCCATCCTTGACAGATCCCTTTGGAGTGCTTCACAATCCTCCCTGGTTCTCACCACCCTGAACAACTTCGTGTCATCTGCAAATTTAGCCACTTCACTGCTTACTCCCAACTCCAAATCATAAATAAACAAGTTAAAAAGCATTGGACCGAGTACTGATCCCTGTGGTACCCCCACTGCTTACCACCCTCCACTGAGAAAATTTCCCATTTATACTCACTCTCTGTTTCCTATTAATTAGCCAGTTTTTGATCCACAAGAGGACTTGGCCTTTTATCCCGTGACTATTGAGCTTACTTATCATGTCCCCCCGCAGTCTCTTCTTCTCCAAACTAAACATTCCCAAGGCCCTTATAGCTCAGTCTCCAGGCCCCTGATCATCCTCATCTTCACTCCAGGAAGAGGAAGGAAAGTTGGGACGATGAAATGGTAAAATGAAGCACAGAATCCAGAGGAAGCCGCACAAAGATCTGTCTTTTGGCCCCCTTGCCCCTTCAGCCGGAGCACAAGGGGACTGACAATTCAGCCAGAGCCCTGCCCTGTGGCTCCTCTGACGCCTCCCCCCCCGGCCAATGTATTGGATCCATCTGCAGGCTTCTTAGCTTGGAACAGACACAGGGAAGTCGAAGGCTTTGCATGAATGCTATTCATAGACTTTGGGCAATAAACCCTGCCACTCTCTCCATTAAAATAGCTTCCGTGGCTTATACACTCTCGGTTCTAGGATGCTGTTTGTGGCTCCCCTCCCCCAACTTTTTATCGCTCCCCACTACTTGATTAATTTTAAACCATTTCCAAGATAAAGGATAACTGGGTTCTTGGGGTTTTTTTACCTTCTGTTGTTCAAAGAACTACAGTGGAAAACCCAGGAGAACAGAGACAATATTTTGTCCACCTATGACCATTTGAATGTGACCTTCATATCCGATCAGCACCTGCAGGTTTCCCATCATGGCCATGTGGCTGCAAGTCAGCCACGAGGAGCCAAATCAAGGCAATCAATGAAGACGCATCGTAAGAGCAATGAGAACGTTTCCACAAACCAGTCTGGGATTAAGAGGAATTCCACTGATTTGGCTATGCAAAGAAGGGCTCCCAGGCAGTAGTAAGGGTAGGATCTCAGGAAATATATTGAAGGAAACAGGTAAAAAAGCAGACCCAGCTCTGCCAGGGCACAAAAGCAACTCAGGGTTTGCAGGTTGACTTATAGGCTTGAGAAGGGATTTCAGAAGAGCACAGAATTCTAGGGCTGAAGGGACCTGAAAGTTCTGCTCAGAGAACTTGCTTCTCTGGATAACGACTTGATTTATTGACAAAACAACCAGATTCCTTTCTGAGTCTTGGGACATTCTTGCAACTGGCTACAGGACAGTAGGAGCAGAACTCTGCGACTGAGGAAGACAGGCGTTCTGTTGGGACTGCGTTCCTTTCTAAGAAGTTTACTTAGGTTTTAGTTGTTTAGAAAAAGAAATTGCTGCCTCTCCAGGAACCTGCCCAAGGTGGCTTACAAAATAAAAATAATAAAAAAAACCCCACTGACGGGCATAAATTGAAATCAAACCCTAAGAACCCCAGCCCAGCGTAAAAACATAGACCATAACAACAGACACTGACAGCTTCAAATAAAGAGTTTTCAGAATAAAATAGTATTAAAAAGTGAACGTCTTAGCCTGTTTCTTAAAGGAGGGCAATGTAGGCCCCAGGCAAGCCTCAAGGGGAATGGCATTCCATAAGTGAGGTGCCACTACTAAAAAAGCCCTGTCTCACCTCACAGGCAGGCTGGACAACATGGGAAGAGGACTTGCACTACCAAGGTGACCTTAGGTGTCTGGCACTTCTAAATTCCCAGCCCCCTGCAGAGTCCTGTGAAGCAGCCACTCAGGCATACCACCCTTCCTGCCTGCCATTCTCTTCCACGTTCTTCCCCATTTGGGGTTCCCTGCCAACTGCAATCCTGACAGCACCTTTCTGCAGCCATGACACAATTGTTTGCTTGGCACCTCCTGACACAATGAAAGTCTAGTTGCCCTGATAGACCCAGTAGGAGGGCTTGCTTGATCCTAAGGCAGTAAATGCATCCCAGGAGTCAGGGAAAAAGAGGAGGGTGATTTCCGCGTTCCCTGTGCCCTGGCAGAGCTTGGCCAACAGGGGCTGTTCTATGCAGTAGTAACATTGTCGAGTTTGGATTCATCCCTGCCAAAAGTAATCCAAATCCAGGCAGAAACCGGCTGCCACTGCTTCTCTCCCCAGCCCAGTCCTCGAGAAGCTGAAGCTTGGAATGCACAAAACAAACACCGGGATGCTGGGTGAAATGGGAAAGTGCAGCTTATTTCTCCTGTGTTGAATCACCCCAAAGGAACTGGGGACTGTGGCAAACCCAAGATTAACACGAGCCATTTCAACTATGTAAACAATAATAAGAAACAAGAAAGAGATGTTTGGAAATCCATCTGTTTATCTGGTTGCCCTATCCATATGGTCAGAACGAGAGAAAAAATATCTGCTGTTTGTCCCCCAAACCACATATTTAATCCATGTGCTTATGTCAAAGTTAATTACAGCACATTTGACATAAAATAACAATCCCACATCCTTGGAGAGGAGAACTTAAGTAGTTAATATGTGTGATTGAGTGAAATTGCTTTGCTGAATGTTTATGGGAAATCTAAGAGGAATGAAACATGGTGATATTTTAACCATGTAGATCCCAGTTCTTGATTTCAAACACAATTCTCTGCCCAAACCTTGTGCAGCATTGCCAGCTTTTTAACTGGCCCAGCTCTGGCACTTTTAAAAACCACACAGTGTGGTGCAATCAAGCAGAAGAAACTTTCCGATCACTAGCCTTCCAGCTGCCTTTTAAAAGCGGGCCATCTCTGGAACAGGCCTTGTTACTGGTAGCCATTCTGGGCCCAAGCGCATATCAGCATTAATGCTGCAAAACCTTCTCAGGGGGCTCCATTCCTTTCTACAGTCCTCTCTGACAAACCGCAAAACTGATCTAAGGGGACAAAATACCGCTGCTGAAAGGAGGCAGCGTGACTGGCGGCCAGGCGGTGTGGAAGGAGTGCCTGGGAGCCTTGAGGTGGAGAGCGGAGCGTCTGGAGCCTTGTTGGAAAGCACTTGGAGTCCCTCCTGGATTTGGAAATGGCAGAAGGATTTATTTAGCTGTAGAGAGAGCAAACTGAGGAATGCAAGGTATGAATAAGGCATTCTAGGAAGCCAGAGGCTGTCAGGGAAGGTTTGCATGAGGTTCTACTGCAATATTGCTCTGTTTAGCATGTTTGTGTAAGTACTAGACAAACATGGAAGTCATTGGAAGACACATCATGTGGGAATTACTGTCACAAGAACATGAGAGAAGCCAATGATGGCTCAGGCCAACAGCCCCTCCAGTCCAACACTCTGTCACACAGTGGCCAAAAATACCAGGTGCCATCAGGAGGTCCACCAGTGGGGTCAGGACACTAGTAGCCCTCCCCTTGTTGCCCCCACCCAAACACCAAGAATACAGACCCTCACTTGCCCCGGCCTGAGAGTTCCTATCTATCCCTTGTGGCTAAGAGAGCCAGTTTGGTTAAGAGCGCGGACTCTAATCTGGGAAAACCGGGTTTGATTCTCCACTCCTCCACTCGCAGCTGCTGTTGTGACCTTGGGTCAGCCACAAGCTCTGGCACAGCTGTTCCTGAAAGAGCAGTTCCTGTCAGAGCTCTCTCAGCCCCACCTACCTCACAGGGTGTCTGTGGTGGGGAGGGGAAGGGAAAGGAGTTTGTCAGCTGCTCTGAGACTCCAAGTGAAGGGCGGGGTATAAATCCAATCTCTTCTCTTCTCCTTCTTCTAATAGCCACTGATGGACCTCTGCTCCATATGCTTATCTCATTCCCTCTTGAAGCCGCCCATGCTTGTAGCCGCTGCCACCTCCTGTGGCAGTGAGTTCCATGTGTTAATCGCTCCCTTTACAGCTGGGAGGCAAAGCTGCTGCAGCTCCTCCCCCTGAATGGCCAGACAAGGGTATCTCCCATCCTTGCAGCCCAGCTGAAAGCTGCACCCTGTTCTCGCACGTTCCTTAAAGTGTTCATTCTCAGGATTCCTTCTCAGTACTGCTAGTGTCGCTCCTCACGTGTGGATTGGGGATCACACCCATCTGGCTGATGTGACTCAAAGGGTGGGGCAACCCACTGAGGCATCTAAGCAACCGGGTCTTTGAGTGACAGTATGTGTCTGTCTGCCTGCCCGTCCGCCCGTCCATCTATCTGTTATGGCAGTCCAGAGCCATTCAGGGTCAAATGGTGTGGAAGGCTCCTTGACTCAAGGATGAAAGGTTTTTCGATGATTCCCAAGTCAACTTGAGTACCCACACAAGCAAAGTTGGCCTTAAACCCTGGTAGCTGCATTCCATCGAGGCAATTGTCCAGAAGATGGAGTTACCGGCACAAGACACCTCTCTGCAGCACAGGGCGTTATCTGTCAGTGGCCATCAGGTGACCAGAGGAACCAATGACACTTCACCTTGCCTTACAGAAGCTCAGCGTTTGCTGTTGCTCTTTACATGTTTGCATCTTTCACCCCCCTCCTAGCCTAGTCCAGGCTGCCGCTCTCCAACCTGCCCAACACCATCCACTGTCTGGCCGGCACGCCCTTCCTGGAATGTAACGAGACTAAGACTTGTGTCCGGCGCTCTGTCCCTCGCGTAAGGTCTACAGGCTGCCCAGAATGGAGCTCTCATTCTGGAATGAGCCGATGCGGCCTGTGAGATGGACCTCCCCCCCCCCACACACACACGTATGTTCTGGTGAATGTCCGGGGGAACAGAACCGAGGCCGGAGGGGCTTCTGTCTTTTCTGAAAGGAAACGTTTTGCACATACATAGAAAGGAAGCTCTGGAATGTGACAGTGATTTCAAATCCTTAGCCAGCCAGTGGTGTTCTTGGCGTAAGTGAGCGCCTGCTGGCATGCAGAGGAGGAAGGCCTGGGCATAGCTCTCACCCAATCCCCTTGGCAGAGAGAAGATCCGCTCCCGTTACAGTTGCCACTGCCAGGCGAAATTCCTTAATCAGAGTGGACAGAGCACCTGAGCTCTGCGAGCCTTGCTTGATATACGGCCCAGCAGCCATGGGTGAAACACACCATAACAGTGCATGACAAGTAACAGGGGCAGCCATCTGTGGTCTGATAAGAAGAAAGATCGACACAATGATGTAGGAATGAAACTGAGTAATTTGCTTCCTGCCTACTTAGCTAGAAGCTGAAAGTAGACAATTGATCCTATGCCGTCCTTCTGTGCAGAGAAAAATCACCTCTGCGGCCGCCAATGCTCCCTCTAAGCTGTGGAGTCCTGTGAGCAAAAATTCTACTTTGTGTGCTACGGGCATTAAAGTTGTGAGCGAGTGATTTGGCCACTGCATAAATTAGTTTGCTCTGGAGCTGTCCTTCCTGAGCTAAGACCAAAATGTGTGAGCCGGAGGCTAAAAACCTGTGAGCTAGCTCACACTAACTCAGCTTAGAGGGAACACTGGCGGCCACCTTGATTTTTAATTTCCATCATGCATAACCTGCCAAGTCTGTTGCCCTCTTCCATCTTGGCCCGAGGGCAGTTGGCCCTTCTTCCCATCTCCCCTGAAAATATTTGTCTCCTCTGTTAGATCCGAGATTCCAGACAGAACTTTCCCATGCCGCCGTCCCCCAAAATAGCCTCGTTCCTTGGTATTTATAGCAGCGTGACTTTGCTGGACCAAACTGTTTGGATTTCCACCGCTTTCGTGTGTGACTCACCCCTCACCTTTGGGCAGTCTCTCCATGCCTGTTATCGATGGGGTGTGCCTGGGTGGCTGGGAAGAGCATTCGGGATGCTTTGCGGCACAGAGAAGGCCGAAGTAACTCTGCATATCGACTGCTCCTTAAGGCTGGTTTCCTGAGAGCGAGCGGTTTCTGTAAGTAGCGAGGACAATGAGAACAAGGCCGGCAGTATGCCAAGCATGGGACAGCTGCCAAGACACAGATCATTAGCTTGGGCCAGCTCTCCGTGAGGAAATGAGAAACACATGTGGGAGAGCAAGGTTAGGCATGAGGGCCTGTGGGTCAGTGGCAGCCCTCCGAAAACGTTCCCCTCGTTCTTTGGCTGTGGCCTGGCGGTGTCAAATGCCATTCTGATGGCCTTAATTTCTCATGGCAGTCAGGACTTGTTTGGGCCTGAGCAGACTTTTTTGTTTCTCTTTTCCTGCTGGGAGTTTTTGGGAGGAGGAAGGGAACAGGCAAGGAAGCGCTGCCATTTTTGTCACAGCTGTGGGAAAACAGCAGCTGTTTTGCTCCCCAAATCCCTCACACTTCCCTGAATAGCAAGCAGGCTTGTCTTCTGACTGGTCTGCGAGGGAAGAAAGAGCCGAGTGGCCTGTTCCCCAGCAGTTCTCTCGCTGTTCTCCCTGAAGCGTAATTAGATGCGCCTCATTCCCTCATACTGAAGTCCTTTTGTAGTGCTGCAAAGCCGTGTTTCCTGAAAGCCACGGCATGCCACAGCTTGTAGCACCCACTATTACTCTATGGCATTAACCGTGTGTTTGCGACATCTTCTAAAAAGTCCAGCTTGAATTCTTTGCACTTTGTTTGGCTTGTCTCTCTAGCCTGCTGCTCATCCCGTCTCTGAACGTTTGTTCCTGGCCTGAAGCTTCTGCTGTTCCCACCATCTCCAGTGCAACGCCCCGATTCGCTTGGGGGTGAATGGGCCAGTGGGAAGGGAGGGGAAGGGAAGGGGAGGGGAGGGGAGGGGAGGGGAGGGGAGGGGAGGGAAGGGAAGGGAAGGGAAGGGAAGGGAAGGGAAGGGAAGGGAAGGGAAGGGAAGGGAAGGGAAGGGAAGGGAAGGGAAGGGAAGGGAAGGGAAGAAGGTGGGTATTTCCTTCCAAGGAGTCTGCTGTGCTCCGCTCTCCAGCTCCCACAGTATACGCAAGGGAGCGTAGCAAGGACATCCAGACACAGGCTAAGCCCTGGCTGGCATATAAGCTCCTCCTCCATGCCCGGGAGTTCGTGGGGCGCCAGAGGAGCCAGGCTATCCTCAAAAAGCTGAATCTTCTCCAGATTCTTGTCTAAGTGAAACTGAAAGTAATTTTCTGTGAACAGAGGATATTAAGCACCGTGGCCCTAAACTAAAAACAGGAGAATGCAAGCGTGGTATGGGACAGGAGCCCACGCAGACGCGGGGCACAAATTGCACCCCAGACTTTCGACTCCTCCTCCTGGTGTGGGGGGATCAGGATGGGCCTCAGATCCAGTGCGATGCAAAGGATTTTCAGAGAGCTCCTCTCTGCTTTCTGCATCAGGAACAGAGTACGTGTTTCCTGTGATGGGCTGCCTTTAAGACAGGAGGGATTTCTTCACTGAAGAATAGGATAGGACATGATCAAATTTATCTGGGCACAGGTTGCCAAGTGGCCAAATACTACAAATGAAACCAAGAAGGTGCCAGAGCTCTTGGGGAAACAACCGGTTCATGGCCCTGCAAACCCTGTTGAAAGGGACTGCAGTCCTTTCAAGGAGGTTTGCAGGAAGCCTGGTAAACAGATGAGCTCAGCTGGTTTGGCGGCTTTTGCACAGAACAGAAAGCAGGGGTTTAAAGGCCCTTTAAACCCCTGCTTTCTGCTCTGTCCATGAACTGACACAAACTGCTTTAAAAGTCCATGGAAGTTCATGATGGTAGGCCCATCATGAACTTTGGTTCGTAAACCACAAATGGCAAAATTCGTGATGAATTTTACTTTGTGGATTGGCTCGTGCCCATCCCTACCACTGCTCTTTGCTGCCACTGACCACTTGCCTTCCAGAAGGGCTGGGCAAATTCTGCTTCCCACGGCTGCCTGAGGGGTGAAGGCTGCCTGCCTTCCTGAACAGGGAGATGGTTGCTCCTCCCTTTTGCCTTCTGGGGAGATCAGGAACCAGAATGAGCAGCGGTGTGACTCAAACTGCTATCCATGGCAGGTGGGGAGTTGCACAGTACTGACGCCAGTTCCTTAGTCACCCCCGTACTCCCTTGTCTTCAGCTGCTCATCTTTCTTTGCAGTGAAGTAAGCACAAGGCATCGAGGAAGGGGAGCAGGGCCTGGAGACCAGCAAGCAGGAACAGTAGTAGCCACCCAGCATGTGGTGGGTGGGAGGCCTCGCACAGTAGCAGAGGTGGCTGCCAGTCGGTGTTTGGAGGAGAGGGTTCCCAACACCTGGAAAAGCCATGGATTTGTTTGACAGTTCAATGCACATACGTTGCTGTTTCTTTTAGTAAGACAGAAGAGTTGTGTCTCCAGGCATGCCCTGCCTCCTGGTGTGCCCCTCCCCTTTTCTTTTGGTTCTTGAGGTAAAAACTGGCCTCCTCTGTGCCTGTCTCTTTAGCTGTCACTGGATCTGCAGAAGTCAGTAGCTGAAACTTTCCAAGAGGTAGAACTAAACATGGGAACATGCAGAGGTTGGTTCAAGTACTGGCAGCCCTGCCTCAGGCCCATAGACTGAAAAAAATTGTCAGGGGGGCAAATATGGGGAGTGGGGAGGAACATCAAAAATAAACCCGACATGCCGACATAACCTGGAAGTGATATTGCTTCTACCAAAGAGTTTTGCCCAAAAACCACAGCACCGCCCCCAATGTCCCCTCCAGGTCTTCCTTGCCGCACCTCTCCTCTCCTGGCACTCAGCTGTGCAATGTGGAGCACGTTTCTCACTTGCCCTGTGTGTGCATCTTCAGGATTTATGCCCGGTCCCCAGTTTGGCAGGGGATTGGGGCCAGGCAGCTTGGAGGCAGTAGAGGTTGCCCTCAGAGCCCTGTTGTGAGTCCTGGCCACCTGCCTCCCCTCTGTGCCAGCCTTACCTAGCCAGGGAGCGCTTCACCCACCAACAACACCAGCATTTCTGCCTGCACGGCGGCTTCGCAACAGCAGCAGCAGCTCACTCCGGAGGGCTCCGATGGCACCCTGAGCTGTGGGGGGACTTGAGTGACCTCGGCTGAGCAGGAGGGGAGGGAGAGGGGTGGCCGCCACGTGGCCTCACCAGGCCTTCCTGCTTCTGCAGCTGGCTTCTCAAACTTTGCCTGCCCACCGGTACGGGGCTCTCTGCAGCACTGGGGGGGCGGTCTGGCATCCCTGAGGTGGCAGGGCACATTCACTCCCCCACCCCAGCTACAGGTTTGCCCTACAGGTTTTCCAGTTTGGTGTCGTGGTGAAGTGCGCGGACTCTCATCTGGGAGAACCGGGTCTGATTCTCCACTTCTCCACTCGCACCTGCTGGATGACCTTGGGCAAGCCATAGTTCTGATAAGAGCTGTTCTTGAAAAAGAGCAGTTTCTGTCAAGAGTTCTCTCAGCCCCACCTACCTCACAGGGTGTCTGTTGTGGGGAGGGGAAGGGAAGGGAGTTTGTAAGCCGCTCTGAGAAACCTTTGGGTAGTGAAGGGCAGGGGGTATAAATCCGGTCTCCTCCTCCTCCTCCTCTTCTTCTTCTTCTTCTTCTTCTTCTTCTTCTTCTTCTTCTTCTTCTTCTTCTTCTTCTTCTTCTTCTTCTTCCTTCAGCCAGCCTGTAGGCCAAGTTATCTGGGGCTAATATATCAGAGATTTCCCCCTTCTTGATTTCCCCCTTTCCCATTCCCAGATATTGCCATTTTTCTCAAACACAAATTGCACTAGATGCTATTGTTAATAAACTACACTAATTCATGTCTGAAAAATAACTAATGCAGTTTTCTAACTCATAACTATTGGGCTTCTTCAGTAGAAACTTTGGCTGGTGGTAGACAAGAGAAGGTTGCAAAAGGGCTGAGAGAGAATTTAGCGCTTAGGTAAAAAGGCAAAATGCTACCACGCCACAGATAAAGGGCAGATGCAGGTTACTGCCCAGGTGCCTCTGCAGTGAGCAAAAGTGATGCCTAAACAATCAGGCAGTAATCTGAAAGAGGGAAAGAAGAGGAGGAGGAGGAGAGATTGGATTTATACCCCGCCCTTCACGACTCAAAGGAGTCTCAGAGCGGCTTCTCTCTCACACAGAGAGAGAGAGAGGGAGAGAGAGAGGAAAGCCCAGGGGGAAACAGAAGAGCATTCCCCAGGCAAGTGGGAGCTCACCTCCGCATGCTGCTCACAGAGACCCCCGCAGAGAGCCTCCTGCACCAGCCTGACGCGCCACACAGGCACCCTGGCCTGCCTCCACCCCTCCCAGTGAGGCCTGCCCCCTGGTTCCCAGCACCGGCACTGGTCCCCCAGCCACAGTCTGCCCCCGGGCCTAGGCCGACAGGAAACCTCTGCCCACTGACCCAGCAGCCCAAGGAGCCAGGGGCTGTCATTCATGGCCTGAGGTCCTCAGAACACGAGGAGGCTGCTCATATGGCGGGGAGAAGGGAACGTCTCTTCCATCTCTGAGGCCAGCACATGCACTGTCCAAGGCAAACGGCTTCCTCTTTAGGGGCAAACGGCTTCCGTGGGGGGGGAAACATTTCAACACACACACCCCTTCCCTGGGGCCCATGGTCTTATTTATTTAGTTATTTTATTGATTTTTGTCCCGCCCATTCCGGCCTAGGCTGGCTCAGGGCAGCTTCCAACAAGATAAAACTTTATGGTACATAAAACACATTAATCACAATTAATACCAATTTAAATGAATATACAATAATATAAGCAGTGTTAAAATCAGCAGTATTGAAGTGCTAGAAATCCCAGTATTCAGTAGTGCTGTCGGTCTGCTTCCCTTCTGGGGGGTGGGGAGAGGGGGGTGGACCAGGCAAGAGTCTCAGGGACCCCTGCTCCCCAGGGCTTCCACCAGAAACGATCAGTTGTTACTGGCAGTAATGGTGGCGATGGCAGCTGCGGTGGCGGCTCCAAAGGCCTGGCGGAAGAGCTCCGTCTCGATCTCGTTCCCCACCACTCCCCCTGTGCAGCGGCTCAAGCCCTCCCAGCAGAAGGCCAGACTGGTCACAGAGCCTGAAGAAGCCCCCAGAAAACCTGGATGAGGCATTTTTGGGTTATCGGTGGCAACCAGAAGAGTTTCCATACTGTCAAGAAACCTTACTGGGTTATACTGATGGTCAAGATTTTCATCACAGGGGCCACCACACTCTTCCACCGTCCACCTGACCGTGGCCTACCACGAATCCTAGTCAGGTGAACCTCTCTAGGACACGACTCTCACCATAATGTTCACTCTCACAGAAAAGCAGTTGACACCCTTTAGAAGCAGAACAGAGCAGCCACAATCAAGACGAAAAGCCAGTGGCAAATGGCCCCAAGTCCCCTGCTGGCCTTCAAGACATTTTCTGCACAATGTCTGCAACAAATTCATGCGTATCAGATAGTAAATTTTAAAATGTGCGCTTAAAAAAAAAAGAGCAGCAGCATGCCAGATTTGTTTCTGAGATGCTGTGAAATTTCCCAAGATCTTACTTATTATGGGGGGTGGGGGAGGGAGAGAACCCATAATAAAGGAGTCTGGGAAAAGTCAGTTCAGTTTTCAGGGGCCAGTTGACAACTGCCTTCAGAGGATCCCTGCCTGCTTTTAGATGAGACTCCGGGTGTCTCCACATGCTCACAGTCAAGCACCTTAGACTGCCTCTCTCCTGCCATGTGAAAGACCTGAATGAAATCTTAATGGTATGCATAAGAAACAAAGAACAAACTCAAGGAAAGACTGGCTGGATTCTCAGGGTTCAGTGCCTTTGTGACACAGAGTCATAGAATCACAAAGTTGGAAGGGGCCATACAGGACAGTGCAAAAGTGGGCTTGAAACTCGACATCAAGAAAACGAAGATCCTGGCATCCGGCCCCATCACTCCTTGGCAAATGGAAGGGGAAGTCGTGGAAGCAGTGACAGACTTAATGATCCTGGGATCCCAGACCACTGCAGATGGTGACTGCAGCCATGAAATTAAAAGACGCCTGCTCCTTGGGAGGAAAGCGATGGCAAACCTAGACAGCATAATAAAAAGTAGAGGCATCACCCTGCCAACAAAAGTCCACATGGTCAAAGCAATGGTATTCCCAGTAGTAATGAATGGCTGCGAGAGTTGGACCATAAGGAAGGCCGAGCACTAAAGAATAGATGCTTCTGAATTATGGTGCTGGAGAAGACTCTTGAGAGTCCCTTGGACTGCAAGGAAATCAGATCAGTCAATCCTGAAAGAAATCCAACCTAACTGTTCCCTGGAAGGCCAGATACCAAAGCTGAAGCTCAAATACTTTGGCCACCAAATGAGAAGGGAGCACTCACTGGAGAAGACCCTGATGCTGGGAAAGACTGAAGGTCAAAGAAGAAGGGGACGGCAAAGGATGAGATGGTTAGACGGTGCTATCGAGGCAATGAACATGAAACTGAGCAAACTCTGGAGGACGGCGGAAGACAAGATGTGGTCCAAGGGGTCGTGAAGAGTTGGACTCGGCTGTGCGACTGAACAACAACAACATACAGGCCATCCAGTCCAACCCCCTACTCAATGCAGGATCAGACTAGAGCATCCCTGACAAGGCTTTGTCCGGAGGCTGCTTCAAGACGGCAGCAAGGGGGAGCTCGCCACCACCTCCCCAGGCAGCTGATCCCACTGTGGCACAACTCTGATTGCCAAAAAGTTTTTCCTAATATCCAGCCGGTACCTTCCCTCCTTTCATTTCAACCCATTATTTCGAGTCACATCACTAACGAATAACCAATCACATCCTTCATGTCATGCAGATTAGCAAGATTCCAAGTCAGCTGAATGAACAAGATGCCAAACAAACAACAGCGCAATCCTAAGCAGAGTTTCACCCTTCTAAGTCCATTGACATAAACGGACTTAGACAGATGTAACTCTGCATAGGACTCTACTGTAAGTGAACTTTCATTTAACCATCTCATGTCTACTGTAAAAACTGAAAGTCTGACAGATTTCCACCAAAACTTGAGTTTTTCCATTAAAAACAAAATATTTTTGTATCAATCGGTCCCTTTTGAAAAAGATGTACAACATTTTATACGAACAATGAACGCCACGGCTCCCGAATCTGCAACAGGAACAGCAAATGAGGAAACCAGCCCCATTATTAACTTCAGTGCTTTTGCAAGGCAGGTATTACGTGCATACTTCTCGGGCGCCTGCACCTTTAACGTGCTCTCATTTGCACTCCCTGTCTCCATCCTACGTGTGTTAGATTAAGCTTGAGAATTCCAATCATCTCTGTAACTCAAGAAATACGTATAGATGTGAGACGGACACCGAATGTGTTTGCATCTTCCAGGACAACGGGTCTGACCCAGGTATGTCTTTAAAAGATTACAGAAAGACGATAAAAATAAGACATTAAAAAATGCAGACTTCCTTGCAGCAAAGAAAGCCAGAAGGAGTTTTCAGAGCTGTATCTGAAAGACACAGATAAGCACCAGGAGAGATAAAGTTTGTGAAATAGCAACAGCCCCCTTTACGCCTTCATTTGCTCCTGTCGCCTTATTTGTAGCCCATCTTTCTTGCTGAGGCTCAAGGTGGGTTACAGAATACAAAACAAGGGGATCAGACATCATAAAACAATCAAGGAACAATTCTGGGAAGGCAGAATTAGAAAACAAGGCAAGCAACAAACTGCCCAAGGCAAGGTATACTGAAAGTGGGATGACAAGGATACAGAACCATGCAGTAAGAACCAGGGGATACTTGTTTTTAGGGAGTAGTTTTAAGACTACGATACTACTTCATTATAAAGGCATGCTCCCCAAAAGTGTTCCGACAAGATTGGGGGGGGGGGTATGAGCTTTAGAGAGTCAAAGCTCCCTTTGTCTGATAGCTTCGGTGCTTGAAAGCTTAAAGGTAAAGCTTTCCCTTGCTCAAAAGCCAGTCGAATCCAACTCTAGGGAATGGTGCTCATCTCCGTTTCCAAGCCGAAGAGCCAGCACTGTCCGAAGACTTTTGCTGTGGTCATGTGGCCGGCCAAGGCGCGCAGAACGCTGTTACCCTCCCCCAAAACCCTCTTGTTGATTTCTGTTTTGCACGCTCTACTGAGTGACAAAAGAATGGGGGCCTTCTTGCAAGATGGGAAGCACCCGAGGGAATGTGTCTGAACGGGCAGTTGCTGATCTTACTCATCTGAAAAGCGGCACACCCCCCCCTCGTGCGCGCACGCAGAAGCCCTACTTGGTCCTTGCCAGAATCCTGCCCCTGCTAAAAATGGCATTTTGCTTTTGTGATCACTCCTGAAATATGGGGCATTTTTAAAATCCAGCTAATGGCAGGATCACTCGACAGAGACTCCACAGAGACCGTTGTGCGTCCCACTCCCGCTGCCCTCCTCTTCCACCCGTGGCCGGAGACTTCTTTGCTCCGCTTGGCACGCCCCCAGCAACTGCCACTGGCCCTCCCCACTGGCTCCGGTGTCCTCTGTTTGTGTGTTCTTCCTTGGATCACTTTGCGTGCTGTTTTAAATGCTGTTGTAATGCGCAAAGGTCTTCACGTATTCACATTTGCTGCCTTTGGGACCCTGTTTGGGTGAAAAGTCAGCCCTAAAATGTTTTAAATGAACAAAGAATCCCTGGCCTGCCTTGCTCTCTCCTAACTGGCTCATGCACACTGAACTGAGAACCCTGCAGTCTCATTGAATAACCGGAAGTAGCCAGGCGAGGTCGGAAGGCCCGGAAAGTGAAGTGATTGCTTCGCCTGTTGCCTAAAGTCTGCTCTGGACAGGGACTTCCATGCCTCCGGGCCACACCCCACGAGGAGGAGCCCCGCTCAGGCCTTTCCCGTGACCGTGGACAGCCAGGATCCCGGGGCCCTCCGAATCGGGGAAGGATCCTCCCTCTTCGAGATTCCCTGAGGAGGAGGCCGAGCGGCCGGACCCCAGCCCTGGCGGTGACAGGCCATCCAGGAGAGGAACTGGAATCCATTCAACCATTCCACACACACACACACGCACGCGCACGCACACCCCTGGGGGGCACAATTCAAGACTGTTTGAGAGCAGCCTTGGGCATGAGCGGAGCCAGGAGGGATGCTGCCGCTTTAGACTCCTTGCAGCGTCTGCCCAGGCGTGGGGCTCTGGCGGTCTCCTTGGACCAACTGCCGCTTGTCCCTGGGAGCTGTCCCAGGTCCTGCAAGGCGTGAGTCTGACCAGCTGCCTCTAGCCAGCCCCCTGCCACCCCACCTGCCTGCCTGCCTGTCTGGAGCCCAGCCCACAGCAGCAACTGACCGGAGGGATGCCAGGCAGGGATTCCACCTGTGCCCCACCAGCCGCCCGCCTCCGCTGCAAAGCAACCAACTTCACCGGCCAAGGCCAGATGTTCAAAAGTCAAGGCCCATTAAGGACTAGCTCTCCAACTAGGAGCAGGTTTTTCACGTGGATCCCAATAAAAGGTATCTGTCTGCTTCCTGCATGAACAATTATTGGGCTACAGGTATCTGTCAGTCTCACCTCCTCATTGACATGTCAGTCCAGTCCCACACAAGAAACCGCCGCTGAGATGAAGACAGCCCCATCACCAGAACCTTCTCTTCATCCGCCCGATTAGCATAATTCATGAGAGAAGAGGAAGGAGGAAGGCCTCCTTCTGTGGATATTTAATCAGTGTTCTGTGGGCTCCACGAGCAGCCCTTCTAAGACACCAGAAAATGAAACAAGACATATATCTGGGACTGTCAGCAGGTAGATCCACCGATTTTACGGTAAGTAATCTCTCTGGGAGGACGCTTCTGGCTCTGATGTCTGCGCGGAGTGTTCTGTGGCGCTTCCCCGCCCCCCCCCGCCACACGAGTGCAGGTCTCTTTACCAGGAGAGGAGGCGGCGGTGATATTGCTCCTAACAACCAGACTGAAGTGTAGCCCGAGGCGATCTTCCAAAGCCCCCTCCAAACAGCCTCTAATTAATTTTTATCCTGCTACTCCAATGAGCCCCAGGAGGGCAGCAACCAAAACAAAAAAAAACCAACCACCCTCTCATTTATTCATTCAGAAAAGCTTTGGCGGCAGCTCTTCACGATTTTCCAGTTTCAAAGAGCAGAATGGCTGCTCCAAAGCTTTTCTGCTGCTGCACTTTCTTCCAGCGTCTGTGATTTGTTTCCAGACGGCAACTTGTTTTTGGTGCCCATCTTCAGACACCTACAGTCTGAATCTTGCCATTAATGTTTGTCTCTAAAGACCTGATTGGGGGATTTGGATCCAGTAGCTCGGCAAAGGCCTATACACAGACTGAAGGGGGCCTGGGCGGAAGTCGCGTGCAGGACTCAGAGAACCTTTGGCCAACCATTTCGAAAGGAAGGATGACCTTTGTTCTTATAAATGTTTTGGATCGTCTGGGAAACTTAAAGAATACACACCAGTTCCAGCTTTGGAAACGATTATCCGTGATTGGTACTTGCTTCAAGCAAAACAACTCTGATGAAGATTTGCCACAAATGAGAAGTTTACCTGGGACTCTCGTCAGTTTTGGTCTAAGAGTTTGTTTATCAGCAAATAGTTGAGTTTCCTGATAAGTTGAACTCGTTATTATAATTATTGTGGAGAGGACTCTGGAAATCTTGTAAATGACCTTACAGTGTAAATTGTAAATTTCTGACCCAGTGCCTCTACAGGATGGCTGTAAGATTATTTCCTTGTAAATTCTGAAAATAATGTAACAAATATTGTTCATGTATATTTGACAATCTGGTTGTACAAGAATACACATTGTACAAGAAGACACAAGATAACATTTTTATATAATTTGCAGTGGTCTATGTTCTTTGTATAAACGGGCACTGTTCTGAGCAGAATATGTGTGGAATGGGAAATTCATGTATATTTATTGGGTTAATTTTATTTAAAATATTTCTATATTTCTGTCATTAGCCTTTATAAAGCAGTTATCAAATCTCCCTGAATGCAGCAAAACCAGGGAGCAGAACTCAAAGGCGGCTATTCAGCCAGACGGTCCCCACCCACAGACTGAAAGGGTGTATTTCAGGAATGGTGGGATCATCGATTCATAGAATCACACCGAGTTGGAAGGGGCCATCTAGGGGCCATCCAGTCCAGCCCCCCCTGCTCAATGCAGGACCGGCCCGAGAGCCTCCCTGGCGAGGGTTTGTCCAGCCACTGCTTAGAGACGGCCAGCGAGGGGGAGCTTGCCACCACCTCCCCAGGCAGCTGATTCCACTGTGGCACAACTCTGACTGTAAAGAAGTTTTTCCTAACATCCAACTGGTACCTTCCCGCCCTTCATTTCAACCCATTGTTGAGAGACCTCTCCTCTGCTGCCAAAAGGAACAGCTTCCTGCCCTCCTCTAAGTGACAGCCCTTCAAATACTTAAAGAGAGCAATCTGTTATCATCTCATTGGCTGTTGGTATGAAAACGGACATCTTTGTGAGTTGCACGTGCAGAGTTAGAACTGAATTCCAGGACGACTTTGCTGACAAATCCAGGGCTTCTACACTATAGGCTGGTCTTCATGTACGGAACCCAAATCGACGCTGCTGCAACCTGGACCCCTTTTTCCCATGGTAGAGAATACCTGTGGTTCTCCATCATCTGTATGGCAATACTGGAACAGAGTTATCTCTCTGCCCTCAACATCACTTCCTCCTAAGTACTTCCTTCCGCCTTTCCCCTTTTTTGCTGGAATGTAAACCTGGCGGCTCATTTCTTCTTCAGCCTCTCGCCTGAATAACCTGGAGATGTTTCGTTAAGCAGCTGCCTTTGGGCTGTGGTGCACTTTATTAGTGTGATACTGCTCAAGGGCCACTAGGTTGAATGAGTAATTTTTCATTTTTAAGTTTTTTGGGAGTTGTGGTGCATTGTGAACAGAATGGTGCGGGGGGGGGGGCTGACGTGAGGGTGGTTCCAGATTGAGGGAGGCGCCCATTCTCTGTCTACCTCACCAGCAAGGCCAGGTGGGCAGACCTGAGTACCACCAAGGAGCTCAGGAAAACCCGTCCCATTACCCCATTATAGAAAAGCCAGCCAAGAGTTAAGCAGGGCTGGCTATATCCTTAAGGGAAAACAAGGAGTCTCACTTGCCCAAGAGAGAGAGCTTTGCCCCTGCTTTTCAACTCGCCTGCATTTCAATTTCTTCCCTGACCAGTGGGGATAATTTTGTAACATTTCACCAAAACATTTTCCTTTCTATTTGACAAAATGAAGCCAAGTCCTCAGGATTTTTCCACACATTGCTCTCTTGGCTACTCGGCTGCCGTACTATTTCATTACTTATTGATTTTTTCAACATGCTGTCTGCGTGGCTGTAATTTACACAGGTTCTGATGGCCCTTAGCAATTCTTAACACCTCAAGGTGAGATCATGGAGTTCATCACAGCCAGTAAATGTAGACAACTGGAGTTTTAACAACGGATGACAAATGGGCAAACTTGGTAGCCAGAGAGAAGCTGCTGTGAGCCCAGGGTGTGTTGCTCAGGGGCCCCCAACTCATCTGGGTCACTACAGGTTCAAACCTTCCCCCACCTGAGAACTACAGCGGCGTCCCCCTGAGGGGGGAGGGCCTCCGGCCACCTTGTGATGAGAGCAGGCCCCTTGCAATGGCTCCAGGACAGCCACGGGGGGCGAGGGGACAGCATTGGGTTGCTACGTCACCCCACTCTCCCCAGTCTGGAGCCAGCGCCACTGCATCAGCTGGTTCCTGTTGCCTGAGCATATTTTGCAGATAACCATCACGCCCTCCAGCTATTCTCGTGTTCTTGTTTCCAGCAGCATGTATTCCTTCCCCTTTTAAGCCTAGCTGAAAACGACTCCCAGTGCCTCACAGTGGATTGCTAAGATAGGAGATATTTTGCTGTGAAAACGGCAGCGGCGGCGGCAGCTGCAGCAGCAGCAGTGGGACTTGGAGATATGCAGCGCCCTCCCATCAAGCACCACAACACAGGCTCAAGGCAGTGACTCCTTTGACAATCAGGCAGCCTCGTCTATGCGCACATACTTGGACGCACGGCTGACGGAGGTCAACGTCACTTTGCTCATACGATGGCAGCCTTGAAATAACACCAGAGCTCACCCCCGGCCACATATTTTCTTAGTCTTTAAGGCGCTCCTGGGCTCTTGCTCTTTTCTACTGCCGCAGACAGACTAACCCGGCTCTACCCATCTTGAAATAACATGCCATCAAAACCAGCCCCGCTAAGAAGGCATGCTTAATGTAACAAAAATGTTCCAGCAATCATTGCATGGCATCACTTGCATATAACAGGAAGCTAACAGGGGAGGCGGGAACCTGGCTTAATGCTGATCAAACTCACAAGCTTATGTACACACACCCACAGAGAGAGAGAGTTCATTGGAGGTATGCTTGCACTGTGGAATTCAAATTGCGTTCTCAGGGCTGCACATCTCTCTGAGGGCAACATGAAGAAGAAGATGACAACCCTAACACAACAATGCTTCATGACCTTTTCATTTTTGCTTTGTCACCAAAGTGCAATGTTTAAATTGTTCATTTCATTTCATGGTATATATTTAAGCACACACACACATGCACATTCATTGTGATATTCAAGTTCATGTGAATAATACCAGGAAAAGACACTCTTCTAAAAATCAATATGCTGAAAGTGCTGTTTTAGGGCTGCTCTCGTTGTTTGTTGTGTTTCTGAGTTATTCCTATTGACCTGAGTTCAAAAACAAGGTATTGATTTATAAAGTACCTTCAGTAAATAAATGCACATTCTTCCAGCTAACCCTAATAACCAGTTGCATACCGAACAGGGGACTCCTTCTCAGCTTGGCAGCTCCTGTGTCAAGAGCCTGCCCTAAAAGCCATCAGCCTTTGGTAAGGCAAAAGACGGCACAGCAAAAGCAGACGGCTGCTGTGCAAATTAGGGAGCTCTGTGGCAGGAGCCGTACTCTAAGCCAGGAGATCACCACGTGCTGAGAGGCATGCACAACCCATTGGAACAGGTGGCCACTGGCCCTGGATGCCGCTCTGATGCCTTCAGCTGCTACAGGACAAGCACTTTGTTCCCATCTTTACCAGAAATGAAGGGGCAGGGAGGCTGTCCAGCAGGCAAACTGCACCACAACCGCATAGACTCATAGAATGTTAGAGTTGGAAGGGACCTTGCAGGTCATCCAGTCCAACCCCCTGCACTCTGCAGGAGCACAGCCAAAAGACAGCCCGACATACCTACAACATACCCAAAAGATGATTGTCCAGCCTCCACTTGAAAATGTCCAGGGAAGGAGCATCCACCACCTCCCGAGGCAGACCGTTCCACTGCTCAACCACTCTGACAGTTAGGAAGTTTCTCCTGATATCTAGCCAGTATCTCCCTAGAACTTTCTCCCAGGAGAAGACACCCAGCACTGCTTTGGTACCACATCAGAATAAACATGAGCCCAGGCCTTGGGCCAAGCTCCAGCAGAGCCCACAGACCTGCTGGCCCTCAGTCCCAGACCAGACTAGTCAACCCCAGTCTAGAGAACATCCAACACTTTCTTAGGTGTTTCTTTGTGTCCCCCAAACCATGAGTCAGGTTAGTGGGGCTACTTTCCCTGGGAGCACAAACTGTCCCCTCAGTGCTACATTCTGCCCCACCCTCTTTTTTAATCTGCTTTTTTCTTTCACGGTTTTATATTATTAATTTTTGCTTTCCATTTGTGGGTTTCCCATCATATAACTAGAAGTGCTCCTGCTGACCAGCAGGGGGTGCCCTCAGAGCAAAGCCAGGACTCCTGAATAATTAAGCAGTCCTGTGGCTGTTCCAGCCCCCCGCCCAAGGGGCCCTGGGATGGGCCTTGGCCATCGAGTGGGAATAATGTCACAACACCTTGTATTTTAGGAGTTCTTCTGCTTTAAAAGGCATTTTCATCCCAGAGAAGTGTTGTCCCAAATGGCAGCAGAGCTGAGCTGATAGGCCTGAAAGTATCGGGCACCTCCACCAGACAACAGGGGGGGGGGTCCCTCAGCTGACTGCTCTCAGCATCCCACAATTAAGAGGGACACATTTACACATCAGTCTCCAGTTCTGATATATTTATTTGCTTCACTGAGGTTTTCCCCTGGAATTGGACCCAGGCAGATGGTAACCCTATAAACTTAGCTTGTTATTCCCATCTGCCCCTTCCGTCTGTTAAACATCTTCATTATGCTGTATGCTAATTTGCTGCTCACCCTCTACTTGTATGTACAGACTGGTGATTTCCATTTCACTGTATCTGAAGAAGTGCGCATGCACACGGAAGCTGATACCTTGAATAAAACTCTGTTGGTCTTAAAGGTGCCTGACTGGACTTGAATTTTGTTCAAAATTCATACAGTACAGGATGACTTCGCTGGCATAGCAGTTATAGGATACCTTCTTTAAATTACGGCTCTTCCACAATAAACTTTGGGCTATCAGTTGCCATCTTATTGAGCAGCACATACTTGGTAGGCATGAGGGCTTGCAAACTGAAATTTAATCCCGACAAAACGGAGAGGCTACTAGTGATGGGGGTTGCTGGAGCCAAGTCCCCTGTGTGATCAACAGGTGGGCAGCAGGGGCCAGGGGAGCCTCTCACCTGGTCAGGAAAGGTTACTCCACTGAGGTGATTACCCTGATAACGTGTAGATTAGATTACTGCCGTGTGCGGTACACGGGGCTGCCCCTGAACACTGCCTGGAAGCTGAAGTTGGTAATGACTGCGGTGGCCAGAACACGGAGCGTAAACAATGGGTCACAGGCTCACCCCCTTCTCCCAGCAGGGAGGGGACTGTGGCTTTTCCACGCCTTCACCTGACACTGCCCACGGGGCTGAGCGTGGGCTCTGTGCAGAATGGGTGAAGACTTCCTAGCTGGGTTGGGTGCATCTAACAGGGAGGTCACTGGACTATGCTGTTATGGCAGCAGCAGCTGTGGCTAGGGGACTGCAACCCCTGCGTCCCCTCCCCACAGTCCAAGACGGGAATATGTGACCCGCACACAGGACAGGAGACCATCTGAGTCACCCAGCATGCTCAGGTTCAGCGGCCAGACCCTGCAGAAGGTGACATGCACCGAGCATCGCTCTGGAACACACACTGTCTCCCTCATGGCCTCGCGTGCCCGTGGAAGGGGCCTGCCGTTCTACAGAGGGAATGACACAATCAACCGCGATTGGGCTCTAGACTCACAGGCAATGTTGTGGCGGTCCACCTCATTCACCGGAGGTGGGAGTGGGCCGGCAGCCCTGAGCCAGAGGAATCCTGACGCTCCCAGAGGCCCTGTCAATTCCAGGGGATTTGCTAACGAGACCACGGACATCCCTTTGCATTTTCACCCGCTCACTACCAGCTGCCGCCGCTGCCTTATGCATTTCAGCAATGTTTGTAGGAATGACACACACACACACCCCCTTCATTTTTATCCAATTTTAATTCAGATACCCTTAATTAAAAACAGGACAACAGTAGGCCTGACAACTGGCTGCGAAGGCTGGAACCACACTAGCACATGAGGGCTTCTCTCTCCATCTCCCTCCTGGGTACCCAGTTCCAGACGAAGCAACTGATCCCTGGCTTAACTTTTAAATTAAGTCTATTGTAAATTTGGGGACTCAAGAAGAGAGAGGACCCCCATAAGCCTTTGCAAATGTCAAGTGCCTCTCAGTGCCGGTTACTTTCCGAAGGTAGCTAGGCTACAAGGTTCTGTGGGAATGAAACTCTGTAGGGTTTCAGTCAACATGCATCCTATTATCAAATTTGACAGGATTAAAGACTGCTTCTTTTGCGGTCTGTAAATATGGCCGCCGTCTCTGCCAAGCACATGAGACGCCTCCTTGTTGGCGAAGGGAGGCAGGGAGATGGGGAGGCGGAGCATTGGGTGGCAGACCCCAAGGCCCCTTTTCAGCAGCGCCACTGGGCAGGGCAACCCCTCGCCTACCGGACAGCGGGCAAGAGGTGCCCAGGCAGAGGCCAGGACCAACCTGCAAGGAGGGACCTTCAGGATTTGTGAGCCGGGACCCAAGAAAAGCCTCTCTCTCGTGCGGAGGCACAAACCCACCCCCACATGCCACGTGTCGGCTTCCGGCGGGCAGGCAGGCGACTCTGCAGGGACAGGGCAACATCCAAGTCCAGCACCTCCTTTCAAGGCCAACCAGGTTCCCCAGGGTTCTTTACGCCACAAGGATCTGACAAGGCGAACGCCGACAAACAAAAGCTGATGCTCTGTGTGGCTCTGGCAAGGCAGGACTGATGGAGCCGGACAAACACACCCGAGTCAGCATGAAGGGAACCGGGGGGCGGGGGGGTTGATGAAATGCTTCCGCCACCGCCGCCGCCGCTGCTGCTGAGGCACCTTCTTTGTTACCTGTTCATGAAAGTGGTTCTGCTCTGCCCTGCCATCCCGCAAAGACTCACACAGCGGCTTACTAACAGAAATTTAAAAAATGCACCACAATATCAAAAGTCCTTCACCCCCGTGCCCTGGAGACCTTCCGCGGCCCGTTCAACCTCGACTAAAGGGACAGGACATTTTTTCCACTGGCCAATTGGCAACCTTAGCAAGAGGAGGAGGAGGAGGAGGAGGAGGAGGAGACGGGATTCATGCCCCCCCCCTTCACTACCCAGAGGCGTCTCAGAGCGGCTTACAATCTCCTTTCCCTCCCCTCCCCACAACAGACACCCTGTGAGGGAGGCAGGGCTGAGAGAGCTCTCTCAAGGACTGCTCCTGAGAGAACAGCTTTGAGAGCTCGTGACTGGCCCAAGGTCACACCAGCAGCTGCAGACTCCTCAGTCAGTCCTGCCATTTACTGTGGTTGCCCCCTCTTCAGCCAGATCTTGCAAAGGGGCAGGCCTGTCACAGTCCAGCAGAACCCCCCGCAAAAAACAACAACCCTTCCTCGTCTTTTCCTACATTCTCCTCTTTCCCCCACTTTTCTCCTCCTTCCTTCCATGATCTGCCACTCGTCTATCCCCTCTCCTTATTTTTTCTCCCCTCCCCCCTTATTTTTCAGTCTCTTAATCTATCCTGCTGGGCAACCTAGAACATATTTGATAGTAGTATAGCAACAAACCTTTGTTAATATTATGAACAGATCGGGGGGGGGGTAGTTAATAGTTAATCTATCAAAGTAGTAAAAGCAGGCACATAGCTACATGAGGCATTTGGGGGCAATGCCCCCCCACAGATGAGTGCTGCCCCCTCAAAAATTCTGGATTTGTTTTTAAACCATTTAAAATGTACGATGCATGTGGGGTTTCTAGAATGACCCCAGGCACAGTCAGGGAAGATTCAGTCTCACTTTCTTTTTTCCACGCCAAAAAATAAATAGGTTCTTAAAAATGCAAATAAAATAAAATAAAAATGCAAAAAATAAAATAAAACTCCAAAATGTAAAAGGGAGAGAGAGTTGGAGATCCCCCCCACCAGCGTACATAGAAAAGCAGCTCAACACTGAGCCTCTCCAATCGAAAGGACTAGTGGTCTAGAGGAGGACGAGAGATCCCAATGGAGACAGAGCTGCTGCTTCTATTGCTGCAAGAGGAGCAGCAGGCGTGGCCGGGGTGCCCCTCCCCAATATTTCCCCACGCCCCACCAACCAAAATTTTCTGGCTACGCCCCTGAGTAAAAGCCCACGTCCCTTCCTCCCACCCTTCGTAGGCATGATGATGGGATGTGGCTCTGCCTGAGTGGCGCCCAGCCAGGGACTGAAGTCGGAGCATTTGTGGGTCCGCACCCTGCCTCTCTCCCCCAGGCAGACCCAGAGGGGCTCTCATTGTTCTCCGTTGTAACCTCACGACAGACCTGTGAGGTAGGCGAGGCCGAGAGAGTGGGCATGACGGGCCCGAAGTCACCCAGGAAGCCTCCAGGGCCAGGTGGGGATTTGAGCCTGGGTTTCCCGGACCCTGGTCCAGCACCTGTAACCATGCCACGCGAGCTCAGCTTCCGCTGCAGACAGCCCTGGGGGGTGGGGTGGGCCAGGGTATCCCCGGTCCTTTCATTTGGGGCCCCGGAACTCCCACGATCATCGCAGCGCTGGGGGCCAGTTTTGAGATTCCCGGGTTTCTTTTCTGATAAGCTATGCCCGCCACAGGTGGGTAGACAGATGGACATGCAGGCCCTTTAATTATCATGGATGTGTGGCAAGATCCGGACTATAGGGGTGGCACCTTTGTCTGGGGGTCTCCGGTGGACCTCAGCAGCCCTGCCCACGGCTATTGTTCTCCTGAGTGAGGCTCTGTGCCTTTAAAAGTGGCACAAAATGCAGAAACTGGCCACCAGCCACTTTCCCTAGCCCAGTGATGCCGTGTCGGCAAACACTTTCTCCTGCCATTCCTGCGGCTCTCAAATTCTGTTCGGGAACAAAGGGACAACCAACCCCCTCTGGGCACTCTTGGCTCACTCCTGGACTCCCCTCGGGATCCAGACAGTATCCCCGCCCCCACAGCATGGCAGGCCAGGGTCTCCACCCTTGGTCCTCGCATCCTTTTCCCAGGCGCTCTCTCGGGACCATTTGGCTTGCTTCCAATGCAATGGCAGCCTCTGCGGTGCGGACTGGCAAAGCACGATGCCCTGTTGCCACGCCAGGCAGGACGGAGGGGGAGGGGAGGGGCCATGGCATCTCCTGCCTGTTAAAAGGACGAGGGAGTCGGTGATGTGGAAGACCTCTGCTGCTGCTGCCGCCCCTCACCAGCCAAGGCTCTCTGGGGGCGTCAGGTGTGACTCTCCTGCATTCCGCTCCCTGCCCGCTTCTCCAGGGCTCCCCTGATGCTCTCTCACTGGCAAAATCTTTTCAAAGTTAAAATGTGCACATGGCTGTGCGCATGGCTCATACCAGCAATCTTGCACACGACACCCCCTTTCTTCCAGGATGAGGCTTCCCTGGCCCTCCGCCCACCTTTTTTGCCTCCCGCCTCCCGCCTCTCCCTCACCCTCCCCTCCCGGCCCTGGGCCCTGGGCTGTCCTCTCTCACCCTGCGGCCCACTCCCGCCCTCCCGCCCTTCGACTCCTCCCGCCAGTAGTCGGACGGGTTCCCCCACCCCAGCAAGTGCGGATTAGAGAATGGGCAACTGACACAGAACAGGGCCAGAGTTACAACAACCTTACAATGCTTGACAAATTACTGACAGACCCAGAAAACAAACTTATTCAAAAACTGTATGTGTTTCTACTGGAATTTAGGATGCAAGATGAGGTGGTAAAGATATCCATGATAGCATGGGCTAAGGACATAATATTGAGTTAAGCAAATGGGAGGAAGTTTGGCAGAACATGAAATATCTTAAAAACGGTGCCCATGAAAAAAAAGTTTTTTAAATGTTTCACAGGTGGTATTTAACACCCGATAGATTAGCTCGATTTTGTACCGGTACTTCCAACAGTCGTTGGAAATGCAACTCTAAGGTGGGTTCTTTTTATCATGCATGGTGGTCATGTGATAAAATTAAAAAATACTGGAAAGAGATACATTTAGTAATATCGCAAATAATCGATTTCCAGATTGCACTTGACCCTGAAATTTTTTTATTAAACATTATGCCTGATAATTTGCAGAAATCAGATAAATATTTTATTTTGCACTTAGTTACGGCAGCAAGGATGATGCTGGCGATGTTTTGGGCAAAAGAAGTTGTTCCACAAAGATGGGACTATAGAAGCAAAATTATGGAGGTGGCTGAGATGGATCACTTGACCATGACACTCCACGGAAGAGAAGAGAGCACCGTTCAAAATAATTGGTCACGCTTATATGTTTGGTTGGATAAGGAAAATTAAATTGATTATGTAAAAATTTAATAATTGGATGTATTAGGAGTATGCCAGGAGAAGGATCTCTTTTTGTGTTTTGTGGTGCGAGTGTTGTTGGTTTTGTTGTGTTGGTTTGTGCAGTTTTTGTTGGAAATTAATAAAGAATTCTATATTTAAAAATAATAACTTTAGCGTCTATCTGTGCGTGGGGGGGGGTCACTCTTCTGGTCTTACTGCGGATTGGAGCAAGATATTCCACGACAGACAGGGACTGTATGATCAAACACTTCTAGCATTTCCGATCAGCGTTGCCATGCAGAAAACTGAAAAGACTGACCGAGGGCCTGGCGTGATGTGGTCCATGGGGTCGCAAAGAGTCGGACTCGACTGTGCAACTGAACATCAACAACAACATGGTATAATTACTAGCAAATTGGGAAATGCACACTAGGATTTGCTCAAAGGAGGTCAATACCGGTGTGTGTGTGTGTGTGTGTTGCTGAATTGTCTTGCACAAGCAGAAGTCAAGATGACTTAGCGCAAGGGTTGCTTGTGAAGACTTTCTTCTGATGCTGCTCACACAACGCCTCTTGCACGAGTGGAAACATTCCCTGGGATCCAGCCCACTGCTAGAAAGAGGAAGAAGACGTTCACAGCCGAGAGCGAGGCCCTCAGACCCCAAGCCAGGCCCTGTTCTGGCCAAGCCGAGCTGAGCCACACACCACCCCAGAAGGGCTGCCCCAGAGCAGCTCCGCCCGCCTGGCCATCGCCCGTGGACAGCCTCCCTGCCAGGCTCCCATGCAAGGAGGAGATCCGGGCTGGAAGGCTGCCCTGAAGCCGTGGAGCTGGGCTGGAGGCAGAATTTCAGCAATTAACACGATCTTTTGAGCGCTAACAGCAGCACAAAGCTGCTACTTCCACAGGATTCTCATGAGAGCCTTATAAACGTAATTAATAGATGATAGATATGTACAGCTTTAATTCCAGTTCAATGGCAGCCTTTTTTCTGGGAAGTTCCCAGTCCCCGCCAACATCAATGCAGTTCAAGCATTTCTGGGCAGCCGGAGGGCAGCCAGGTAGTGGCAGGTGTCTGCTGCTTGGAAATCGATGCCTGTCTCTGCCCCTCACTCAGACCACCAGAACAGCCATGCTGCTGAAGGATGCAGCCCAGCTGCGCAGGGGTCTGAGGGCCTGGAAAAGGAAAGGTTCCTGCGGGCAGAAGGACTCGTCTCACAGCCAGGCCTGCTGGGGCAGAGGGGAGGGCAGGACGGGGCACTGCTCCGCCAGGGAAAGGGATTCTTCCGGCTGCAGGCATCTGCGGGACTTTTCAGGATAGGAAAGCCATTTGTCACCTATATTTAAGGTTGAATTTGCTGATATTTTATGGTATTCGATATTATTTCTATTAACATTTCATGCTGAAATTACAGAATGATTCGTGAGTGCTGAATTTTTGATTGCTTTTACACTTGCTGGGACACTATTAAAGTTGATTTATGTTAATAGCACTGTAAGAAGATATTAACAATGAAATTTCCAAAAGCACTTAGCATCCCATAATTGGAGTTAAATGACAAAAAGAGAGAGGATAGTAAAGTAAAGGGGGAGGGGAGAAAAGGGGACTTTTGACAATATTCCCTGTGCTACCCTCTGTTTGCCGTTAGACTTCATGCAAGCCTGTTCCGTAAAAGAATGAAATTGCTGGCTTAAAAAGGGAATCCTGGTTCGCTAGCAGAGGATTATGTTGTCAAACATGGGGCCAGGAGGAAGGTGACAAAAAGGTTTTTTTAAAGCGGCCTGCCCTTCCTCACTGCCGCTCTTCCAAACGACTTCTCAGCGCCCCTGTCAAAGTTGCCTGCTTACTCATCAGAAATCCTGCCGCATCCTCAGAACAGAAAGCATCAGCGGAAGGAGACCGCTTGGGAGCAGGCTCTCCTCCCTCCTGCAAAGAGCATCCCGGGGGACGGGGACCGAACATCCTGCTTGGGTAATAATAACCCCCCCAAGTGGAGAGCGGAAGCTCCCCCGCAAAAAGCCTTCCCTCCCCAGGCCAAGCGCTGAGAGAAGGTCTGCCCGGAACAGTGCGTGGGGAATGCGGGAATCGCTCCCCAGTCTGCATAAAGGGATCACTTCCTAGCTGGAAAAGGGAATGGGACTCTGCCCGCATGGGACTGTGGTGAGCCCGGGGGGAACAGGGCTCTGTGCCAGAGAGGGAGCAGAGGGAGCTTGTCCCAAACAGGCCAGAGGGCATCTCGGGCAAGCGCCACTCTGTACGACCATCGGTCACTGATCCTCCACCAAGAGTCTGTCCTTAGGCCTTCGTGCACGGGAAGCCCATCCCGTTCTAGCTCGTTTTTAAGGGTGCGATTCGCCTGCACTTCACCCACTTTGCTTGGGAGGCCCAGAGTTGGGATTAGTCCATGCCACGGGGCTCCTCAGCCCTCTGCTCACTGGATACTTTGGGATAACCAGGAGGCAGGAAGGGGATTTTAAAAGCCAAACCTCTTCCTCCTGTTGGCATCAGCCGATAAACGGCTTCTCTGAGGCCACATTCAGACAACAGATGGTTCTCGTGAGCGTGAGGGGCAGCACTGAAGACGGGGCAATGTCCCTGCTGGCCGCCCTCCAGGGTCCCCCCCCGGTGGCCGGCCACCCTCTCCAGTGAGGCCACCTCTGTGGATTTTCTAGCACCAGCAGAGGGACTGGGGGGGGGATGCAGGTGTCCTAATCAGCAACACCCAGAAGCAGAGGAATAAAATCCTTTCTGAATGGGACACCCGTTGAAAACTGGCCTAGAGTCACTGGGATTTCTTGGCCACTGTTTTATGGTTACCCTTATAAGGCTGCGTGGCAGGTAAGGGGAATAAAAAAACAATGCAGACTTCTTTGCAAGACTGTCCCATATACTATGTCTAGATGCTCTGGAGAGTCTCACCGGAGCATTTCCCAGAAATACCTAAAAGAGGAGGGGCAGGGAAGCGAACATCTTGCCTCGACCAAGGGGTGGCCTTGCAACCCCTGCTGGCACTCTCCGCTTGGGCCACGGGGAGCCCGCCACGCACCAGGGGGTGGGTGAGTTCCCGTACTGGGTGGGGAGGGGGAGCCTCTCCAGTCTGCCGCCTCTTGGCTTTTATTTTGACGGATTCTATCATTCTACTGCACCCCTATATTATTTTGAGCCTCTTTTTGACAGCATCTGTGCTGAGCAAGTTATAAATTTTCCTGACTAACAAAGAGACAAATCAATTTCCCTCAACTTCCTGTCTAGAATGAAGAGAGCCATCTGAGCTGAGGTATGGACACGGGAGCGAGGCAGGCAGGACTCCCGATTGTTCAGGGTTCTTTCCCCCACCCCCTGCAAAGAACATGCCCCGCCTTGTAGGCCAGGCGCTTGTGGCCCTTGGCTTCTCCGTGCCTTAAACACCAGCCTTTCCTTACCCTTTTGCTCTGCCTTGCTGTTTCTTCATACTCCCTTCACTGGGAGGAAAACGATCTTCAAATCGACATGGGGCTGCCCTTGTTGTGGATTTGGAAGCTGCAGCTAGTGCAGAATGCTGCGGCCAGGCTGTTGATGGGCCTCCCCAGGTGGGAGCACATCCAGCCTGTGCTGAGGACAGTGCACTGGCTGCCAATAGCATACCGAATCCGCTTCAAGGTGCTGGTTCTTACCTTTAAAGCCCTATATGGCCAGGGTCCAACATACCTATGGGACCGCCTTTCCCCGTACATACCCCAAAGAACACTGCAGTCTGGGTCTCAAAATTGGTTGACCCTCCCTGGCCCGAGGGAGGCCAGGCTAGCTACTACCAGGGCCAGGGCCTTTTCAGTGGTGGCCCCTACCTGGTGGAACGAGCTCCCGGAGGAGATCAGGGCCCTGCAGGACCTCTCACAGTTCCGCAGGGCCTGCAAGACGGAGCTCTTCTGCCAGGCATTCAATTAGGGGCTGCCGCTGCCATAGACCCCTGGCCCATGGTTTTTTAACATCGAGCTGACGCCACAAGAAATTATGAGCAGAAGAACATCTGAGAACATTTGGGAAGCGGAAACCCATTTTGAAAATGTGCCATCTAAGTTAAATTTTTAACTGCCGCCAGCACATTGTGTGTGTATCTGTTTTACCTGTTGTGTTTTAAATAACACCATGATTTTAACCGTATTTATGCTCATATGGAAGCCGCCCTGAGCCTGCTTTGCAGGGAGGGCAAGGGATAAGTTTGATAGATAGATAGATGATAGATAGATAGATAGATAGATAGATAGATAGATAGATAGATAGATAGATAGATAGATAGATAGATAGATAGATAGATAGATAGATAGATAGATAGATAGATAGATAAAGGTACCGAGGCAGTACAATCAGTTTTCACCAAACAGCTGGTCTGCAGCCAAGCCATGGCACCACCAGTGAAGCCTCTCAGGGGCTTCAGAGGAAGCAGCTGCAGAGGGATTGAGACACGGATTGGACTCGGGCCCCCCCCCCACTGCACAGAAACGTCGGGATCCCTCAAACCCCCCTGCACAAGTAAGGATCCAGAGAGGTTTCTGCCACCGCTGGAATCTAACTGTCGTCCCACACGAGCCTCCCTGTCCCCCGTCCCTGATTTTCGTTTAGGAATTTACAAACATTTTCCACAGATCAATATCTGTATTGATTATTCGTTGCGAGAGAGTCGTGTGTCTTTGGCGATCCAGCCTGGCAGAGTAAGCAGCCCAAGGCTGCGGCAGGAGGTGTGCATGATGCCTGTGTGTGTGCCTCTGTGTGTATAAACCGAGAGGGCAAGAGGGACCCGGCTTCCGCTGGGCTTGCTACTGCTGGGAACACTTGAGCAGGAGGGGAAGAAAGGAAGCACAAGGCAAAGTCGAGACGGGGTGGGAGGGAGAGAGAAAGGAGCAGCAGCAGCAGTGGCAAGAAACCCGGTTCCAGAGCCCTGCGGGAGACACCCCCCCCCCGGTGCATTCTCGGACCCAGTGGGCCTGTGGCTTCAGGAACAAGAAGTGGCCTGTGGTTCCGGGAGCTGCTGCGCACAAACGTCGGGGGATTCCTTGTCTCGGCGTCAGCAGAGGGGGAAAGCCAGAGCCATGAAGGGCCACCAGACGTCTTCCTTCGGCCTTCCTGGAAATGTGCGGCCATGGGGGGATGGCTCCAGCGCCTCACTGCTCCCTGGCGAAAGCAAACCTTTGAGAGGACCGTCACACACGGCGTGAGTAAACACACAGCCCCTTCCATAATGTGCTTGTTAGCTAACGAGGAGCTGCCTTTTCCGTAGCTACGGCCAGAAACAGGCGGTGCTCGCGCTTGGGGCACATGTCTGTGCAGAGAATGGCTGAGCAAGGAGGGGGATCCGCTCACGGCTGCTGATATGTAAAAGGGGATCCCAGAGACAGGAGAGAGAAAGGACGACAAACAGACAGCTCGGGTCGCAGCCAAAAAGAAATCAAGGAGGAGCAAGACTGGAGGAGCTCCTGATTCACGCTGGTGGCGGCTGCTGCTGCCGGGGCGGGGGGAGCATCTCTTGGGACCGCAGGTCTGCCAGAAGGGTGGGAGTGCCACGACGAGGCCTGGAGCAAAGCAAGGAGGGCAAAGGGCTGGGCAGCCACAGCTGGCGGGAGCTGGTCCAGATGCCACTGGAGCGGCAAGCGAATCTATGTCAGCAACGCGCAAGCCACGCAAGGGGGGGGCAGACCCCTTGCCACCTCCTGAAGCCTCTCTGGCCTTTCAGAGCGGGGAGGCCAGATCAGGCCAGGCCGTCTCTGGCAAAGGGTGCTGCTGGCTCTTGCAGGCCAGCAAGACGGAGCCACACAAACTGCCCCAGATTCAAACCTTCCCCCACCTGAGAACTACTTCACGAGTGCTCCAGGCACACATTAAAAAATGGCAGCCCTCTGGAGCAATGGGTGCTGGCTGGCCTTCTCCCGGCCTCTGGGGTTACCCATCATGCCAGTGTGGGGAGAGAAGGCAACACTCTCCGCTAAGCTGGGTCGGTGCTGAATTTTGGCCCATCCGACTAGCAAACACTGTCTCTGGTGGTGGGGGTGGGGGTGGGGGGGATTTACACAAACTCCTGGAACAGGCTGTGAGTCACAATGACTGAATGGAGCCTCCACTGGGCTCCCTGTGCCCTGCTCGTGGGGGCCTGGGCACGGAACGGGACTCCGGGCTGGATCTCCCGCACAGCCGCTCTTCTCTCTGCACGCAGGAGTCTTTGAGGACACCGCTGGGGGCTAAGAGGGCAGCACGCACCAACCCAAGAGAGACCTCTGGAACGAGTCATTCCTGAAGTATTTGCAGAAAGCTGTTTGGATGAGAGAGGATATTTGTTTCTTTGGAGGGAAAAGAGAGAGTGAGAGTCAGACGAGCCGAAGACAGATGGGACGCCTGGGCATTTTGGCACTCCTGCGAAGCCCTGCCAGCCTTGCCGGCCCGACCCCCATTCCTGAGCTGGTGCTCCGGAGAGCTGCTCAGGCCTGACTGGAATGTTAAATGCAGAGCGGCCCATTAGTGTAACCCCCGTCAATCAGCGCGGGCAGGCGGGCGGGCGGGCAGGCAGGCGGGCAGGCAGGTGGGCAGGCAGGCAGGGCCCTCTTCTTTCCCGGGGGCCGGCCGGCTCACAGCCACAGAGCGAGGGGCCTTGTTAGCACCTCCCTCCTGTCTGGGGCTTCCCCCCCCCCTTTGTTTTTCAACCCAGACTCAAAAAGAAGGCCGTGCTTCCAAGAGAAGATGATGAAAACAAACAGTTTCTCTACGTCGTAAATGGGGCAGGCAAAGCACATAAAGTCCACTTGTTTGCATAGACGGGTTAGGGTTAGTAGTGTGGTCACCACAACCCTTTCCCAGATCGCCCACAAGGACCAGAAGGAAAGCAAGAGAGTTTGACCTGTCTGCATTCATTTGAGATTCTGTTTGGGCTCTTCTTATTTCATGAAAAAATGGCCAAGTGCGGCCTGCCTTTCAGATCAGCGGCAGCACTTTGAAAACAACCTTCCTCCGCTGTGTGATCTGCTCCCGTGGCCGGGGCACGCGCTTCTTTTTGATCTGTCCTCCCAGAAAAGCACAACTCAGAAAGTGTGCCTCTGCCCTCAGCCGGGCCGCACTGTCTTTATCTTGTGCAGATAATGGGATTTTCAGAACAGATAATTATCTCTCAAACCAACGGGTCAGGCTTGTAAACAGCCTTCTGAACGTGGCGAGCAGGAGATTCTGGACAGAGGAAAGGAAGCTCCTCATGCTATGCACACTGCTATGAAATCTGCTGCCACAAGATGTGCTGACACTTTTAATAACTGTTTGGAGAAACGGTAGACAGGCACAAGGGACAACTGTACATTGGGGTGGGGGACAAATGAAATGCCCCCCACCAACAAAAAACTCTCTAGCGCCCTGGCACTCACTCTGTGTCTCTCGGACAGTCACATTCGCCATCACCATCAACCAAAAGAGCCACATGACCGAATACCCTGTGAGTCATCCCACCAAACACACACACACAACAATACAAGACATGCCTATGAACGCTGAACGCAGAATGCTCCCCTCTGGCATTGCTGGAGCATTTCTGAGCACGCAGGGTTAGGGCTGTCTCTCCCGACCCCTGCCGAGCCTTCGCTGGCCCTCAGGTGCCTGCAGTGGCGGGAAAGGAAAGGCTCCCCCCTCTGCCCTCTGGCGTTCTCCGCACCCTGGAGGGCAGTGGGGAAGTTTGCCGAGGTGCCCGCAGGAGACCGGGCTGGTCACAGAGACACAGGACGGGAGTAAGAGCCCCACCACCAGCCCCGCCATGTGTGGGCAGCCTGCTCTTTTCCAGGGCAGCTGCCACCATGCCAGCTTGCTCTTCTGCTGGCTGCTGCCCGGGGGCTGATGCGAGAGTGCAGAGGCTGCTGGGGAGGAGGGGGGCATTGCTGGAGAGAGCCCCTAATTTCATTCCCGGCACAAGGGCCGTGGCTCAGAGAGGCTTGCAGCTTACCTTCTGTTCTCTAGTCCCAGCCTGTGGGAGCCACATGCCAAGCACGAGCCCTGCAAAGCTTTGGCCTTGCCCACTTTACTGGAACATCTGGGGAAGAGTGCCCAGAAGAGCCACAACTGGCATGCCAAAGAGCCACATGTGGCTCCCGAGCCACAGAGCACCGCTGTTCTATTCTGTCTTCCCAACGACCTTCGCATTGCTTACAGCAACATCAGGAAAGGACTGAGAGTGTGCTGCTACAAAACTAAAATTCTGCCGTTGATGGAGAATAAGTGAAAAATTAAGTGCAAAGCGCGCAATCCATCCAAAATTAAGCCATTTTAAGTACCATTGCTTTCAATGTGAGAAACTTAAGCACTTTTTAGTTCTCTCACTAAAATCAGCTAAGCTTAGAAGCACTTAAGTGGGGCTGAACAAGTTAGTTTGGTGCAGACTAAGCATTCAAATGCAACCTGTATAGCCACTCAGAAGTCACAGAACCACAGAGTTGGAAGGGACCTCTAGGGTCATCTAGTCCAACCCCGTGCACAATGCAAGAAATCCACAAATACCTCCCCCCCTCCACACCCGCAGTGTCCCACCGCTGTTCCACGCCCAGAAGATGACAAAAAGCCTCCAGGATCCCCAGCCAAACTGGCCTGGAGAAAAATGGCTTCCTGACCCCGAAGTGGCAATTAGCATTTCCCTGGGCATGTAAGAAAGGGCCACAAGCACTAAGGATTGATGCAACCCTTCCTGCCCTCCCTCTCATGATCTGCCTAAGTTCACAAAATTAGCCTCTGTTTAAAAACCTCCAAAGAAAGAGAGCCCACCATCTCCCAAGTAAAACAGTTCCACTGAGGAACCGCTCTAATTGTCAGGAAGTTCTTCCTAATGTTTAAACAACAACTCTTCTGATTTAATTCAAATCCGTTGGTTCTGGTCCGACCTCCCAGGGCAACAGAAAACAACTCCGCACCATCCTCTAAATGAGAGCTCTTCAAGGACCTCTCAGTCGACTCCTCTCCAGGCTAAACATACCCGGCTCCTCAAACCTTTTCTCATAGGATTTGGTCTCCTGACCCCTCACCATCTTCATTGCCCTCCTCTGGGCATGTTCCAGCTTGTCTATATCCTTCTTAAATTGTGGTACCTAAAACTGAACACAATACTCTAGGTGAGGACTAACTAGAGCAGAGTAAAGTGACACTCTCACTTCACATCATCTGGACATTATACTTCTGTTGATACAGCCCAAAATTGCATTGGCCTTTTTAGCAACCGCATCACACTGCTGACTCATGTTCAGGGTATGGTCTACTAAGACCCCTAAATCCTTTTCATGCAGACTACTGCCAAGACAAGTCTCCTCCATCCTATAAATATGCATTTGATTTTTCCTACCTAAATGCAGTACATGTATCCCCATTGAAATTCATTTTATTTGTTTTAGCCCAGTTTTCCAGCCTGTCAAGACCATCCTGTATCCTGAATCTGTCTTCTACCATATTTGCTACCCCTGCCAATTTAGTGTCATCTACAAATTTAATAAGCATTATTCCTTCATCCAAATCACTGATAAAGATGTTGAAAAAACAGGCCCCAGGACAGATCCTTGAGGCACTTCACGTGTCACTCCTCTCCAAGCACCCTTTGGGTGCAATCTGTCAACCAGTTACAAATCTACCTAACAGTCATAGGATCCAAACCACATTTTACCAACTTGTCAACAAGAATATTATGTGGAATCTTATTAAAAAGCCTTACTGAAATTAAGATAAACTATGTCTATAGCATTCTTCTGATCCAGCAAGGTAATAACTTTCTCAAAAAAAGAGATAAGGTTAGTCTGACATGACTTGTTCTTGAGAAACCCATGCTCGCTCTTAATAATCACAACCATCCTTTCTAAATGCTCAAGGACTGACTGTGGTCCAGAATCAATATTTATGGGTAGATCCTGGAACCAATTGCTTAGCAACAGAGGCTCAGAATGTCTCCTGATTTTCCTGCTCCTTTGGGTTACATTCTTCCATGCCTCCTCCTCCTCCTGTTGCCCTCTCAAGAGTGCTTCATGTGTTCTGTCCATGCACTCTTCGCCTTCCCTTATAAAATGGAGCATGGACAAGAGTGCCTTAAGGCTCTGTATCTTCTCCTCCAGTAGGGCTACGAATTTATATTTGCTGTAAGTGTAATTGGTGTTACCTTCAGGTAAGCATATGAACATGCCACAGACTTTGCACATCACTGCCTCAGCTCCTTCACCAGCCATGCTGCTATGATCCATTGCAAAAGTGGTCCAGTTTCTCTTGGGCTTCCCTGATAACTCCTCTGCCAAAGTGCCTCACAAGACGACTTGTGAAAGGCTTGCAGAAGCAAAAAAGCTTAACACATAGAGGATGTAAGAGCTACTCAGCTTCTTATGGGACCCCCAGGCAGGCCTAACCCCCCAGGCTAAGAGCCACAGGGAAAGAGCCCTTGAGCTCTCGCCCTCCGGCTCCTGCCTCTGGTGAAGAGGAGCCTGGCACAGGCCAGTTCACTGGGCATGCTAACATAGGTGGAAACTGAGGTGGGCCTTTTTCTTATTATTACATTCCACGAGAGACATTACTAGTAGTAATGTGGAAAACTGGTTTCCCCCCATTTTTTCAGAACCAGCCCCCTGACATTGTAGGAAAAACTGAAACATGCAATATTTGCCTTCCTGTCAAACCTCACTCTGTTCCACTGCTTTAAAAATGTAAACTGTATAACATACAACTTTGCATTCTTGTTGTTCTTGTTCTTTGTTTATAAATCACCCGCCCCCCCAGACAGGGCTCAGGGCAGTGTACAACATCTCCAAGCATACAATAAATATTTAAGATTAAATTATCATTATAATAATCAGTCATAAATAGTTAAAATAATTAAAACATTATTCACCTAACAGATGGCATAAAAAAAACAATATGCTCTCTATATTCCCCGTGAGGAGTGGAATGAGGACAGATGGTGGAGGGCGGGAGGGGCCAGGGTTAGATGGCCAGAGAACCGTGGCTCTCCTCGGCCACAGGCCCGGCAGAAGGCCTCTGTCTTGCCTGCCCGGCAGAACTGCCGTAGGTCCTGCAGGGCGCGGGTGTCGTCCGGCAGAGAGTTTTGCTGGAGAAGCTCTGGCTCTGGTTGAGGACAGCCGGATATCTGTGCCTTAAGCATGGGCCTTCACTGTCTACAAAAAACCCTGCAAATATATTCAGTACTTGAGAAAGAGCTGCAAACTGCTGCACTTTATGCTACCTTAGCACACATATCTTAATTTTTAGGAGAAGGAATAGTTAAAATTAGATAACAAATTTTGTAGCAAACAAAACGGAATGTATTATTTGGACAAAAACAGCCCTATACAGTCACAACGGGTAGGACAGCCAGCAGATTTGGATATCAAATTAAACTGTATAACAGTGAAAACACTGAACTCATTCATTATGGATTATCATTATGGATTATCATTTAAATTGTTGCCAAAATTATTTACATATATATGAATTATCATTATTGAATGCTGTAATCTGCCTTATACAAAAATGTTCTAGCTACACATTTTGGGTGAGTAAGCATTTTACTTATTCCAAAAGAGAAAATATTTCATAGGGCTTTTTTTTCAGAATTTCCTGATTTTTCCACTGGAAAATTTGGGGGGTTTGAGGATTTCACAGGAAAACAACTGAACAAAATGTATTTTTACCAAAGTTTTCCTGTCCACAATCCCTCGTGTGCTCTGGAGATGTGAAAGGAACACCGCAAGGCACAGGCAGGGATGCCAGTCCTGCAGGCCGTGGCCACACATTCGATGTCATCACCACTGCTGGCCCTGCCTGTTCTCACTTGCACGGCCTTGGAGTCACCCTCACCTGCCCACAGCAGCAATGGCCGCACAGGCAGCCTCAACCCCGGGTCTTCACCTTGAAATCCACAAGGACATCTCAACCACATTGCTCCTGAGAGCCCTTTCTACCAACTGACCCTGTTTTATTTTATCTCTTATTCTGATATATTTATACTGAACTTTCCTCCCCAGCGGGGACCCAAAGCAGCTTACAGTGCTGTTCTCCTGCAGAAGTTGGCACGTGTGGCGGGGGGGGGGGATGATCTGGTTTCATTCCTGCCTGGCAAGAAACATGCAGAGAGTTGTGACAGGCGTGTCTCCCACCACTTTCCCAGTGGCTCTTGTGGCCTCAGCTTGATGAACATAAATCAGTACCAGCTGAGCCGTGCAATCCTAAACAGCACTGGACTCAGAGGGGTGTAACACTGTTTAGGATCACGCTTTGCAACCTGGAAAGCTTTTAGAGCACGGTAGCGAGAGCTCTCCCTCCTCAGGACTTCACCCGGCCCAGTCCGTGAGGCTTTCCCGGTTTTGCCAGTCATAGCAAGTTACTGGAACCAAACAAGCCTCGTAAATTAAGCTGCACTAGACTGAAGGAGCAGTAATTGGCAAGTCTTTGATCTTACAACTGGGCGTCTGCTTACCAGATTGTATAAAACAAAGCTATTCTTTTCAATAATTGCCAGTGCCCCACAACCATGCACAAAAAGGCTTTTTACTTTTAGCTACAAGAGGTTACATTTCCTTTGTTTTAAGTTAATTTGTTTGCAGCTCCTGCCCACCCTTTCCTACAATCTCTTAGCTAAATAACACATCAGGGTTTTCATGTTTTATGTCTCTCCTCCTTGCAGACTCCTCTCAGGAGATAACTCACAAAGTTGCCAAATTTTGCCTATGGGTGTGCAGGACACGCAAGCGGCTGACTGAGTCCCAGTAACTTTGATCGCCCTTTGGAGGAGGATTTTACTTTTCCTGTCCTGTTCCTACTTAATCTGCGTTCATTGTTTTATGTTTGACACATTGCATGATTTTTATTATTTGCTGATTCTTTGGTGCTGATCTTGTATTGAAATAACGTTTCAAATCATGAGTTGATAGGTTACACAAAACCAACCCCATTTTTATTTGTTGTAGATTTTCCGGGCTGTGTGGCCGTGGTCTTGGCATTGGAGGACCTGATGCTTCGCCAGCAGCCGTGACTGGCATCTTCAGAGGTATAACGCAGAAAGATGGAGTACTCTCTGTGTCAAGGTGAGAAGAAAAATGTTAGGCAGGTAATTTATACCTACTCAGGAAGGTGGGGTAGGGCTGCAACTACAGATAAGATTAGAATTTCAACAACAATCCATACGCAAAAGAACCTCCTCAGGAAAGCTCCTCCATTTGCATGTTCATAGCCTGGGGAACTCCTACAAGATAATGACTCAGCCCTACCCCACCTTCCTGAGTAGATATAAATTACCTGCCTACCATTTTTCTTCTCACCTTGACACAGGGAGTACTCCATTTTTCTGTGTTATACCTCTGAGGATGCCAGTCACAGCTGCGGGCGAAATGTCAGGTCCTACAATGCCAAGACCACGGCCACACAACCCGGAAAATCTACAACAGCTAATGAACTCTGGCTGTGAAAGCCTTCAACAACAAACCCCATTTTTGCTCCTCGGTCTTGCATACCTGCCATATATGATGTTCAGCCTCTTAGCCATTGGATGCTTCTGGCTTTCACATAACCTATGTGTTCATATAGAAAGCTTAACACATGCATTCTGCATACTGAGTTGGTAGCTTGCCCCTTCCAGAGTCCACAACAACAATTCTGTAATAGCCTCTGGTTATCTTTTTTGCCTGTAGCATTCTGAACATTTACAGTACATTCCAGGGTAAGCAGGTTTTCAGTATTAGGTGGTCAGAGAAGTCCAATTCCAAACCATCTAAAAAAGAAGGGACTACCCAGATGTCTGTATCTATGGCTCTCCTTTCAAAGTTGTTCTGACTTTTACAATTTCCTTTTGAAAGCTTGCAATGGCTTACAGGATAAGAAACCTCTGGTGCTGTGTTTTTGTTTTTAAATCTTTCACACTACACAATGCAGATTAAAGTCTGCAATGGTCAACGGTCGTGGCAAACCAGACACCGCATCATCAGCTTAGAATATGGTGAGTATGGATTTTAGAACATACCTTGGGTTGCTCCTGGATCCCTATGTGAACCTTAAAGCTCAGGACACAGCAGATGAAAGCCCATGTATTTGTTTCAAAAGTTCCATCTTGTGGGAAGACTGTAATCCACTCCAGCCTCTACATCTTGGATTAGCCCAGCCTTGAAGTCTCCAGAGCATGTCTTTGAACACTGTCTGGTCCTTCAGTCTGGAAACGCCTCGCTGCCATCCAGGCACTTATAGAGGAGACCCTCCAGAACGCTTCTTAGCAGGCCTCAGGTACGGAACTGAAAGGGACAAGCTTTCCCTGCCTCTCCAGGCCGCTGAGATACAAATTCGGCAACACCGCGGCACTGTTCATTTGGGGAGAGGAACCGTGGCCTCTCACCATCGGTGGTGGGCATCCTTCCAGTTCATGACCTACAAATGTAAAGGAAGGGCTGATGTCAATAATCAAGAGAACCAGAATTTGCTGTGAATTAGCATCACCATCAGGCGACGGGTCCTTTCGGCAACAGTCGATAAATCGCTCCTTCCTGGCTCATGTCTCAGCTACCCTCCTCTACTTCTATCAGGATTATTTTTTAATCTTTTCGGTTTGTTGGTTTGTTTCATCTGATTAAGCGCATATCTGCCTAATACTTACAAAAGAGGTTCTGTTTCTGTTTTCTGATCTTGCACCTGCCTTCCTCATTTGTGACGCCTTCCAAAGACATCCTTTTAAAACCTCCCACATTTTCAGATTTTACATTACACCGCAGGTAACATGGATATTCGGAGCATATATCTGGCAATGTGCAAATTTAATGCACATTTAAGCAGACCCTCAAACCACAAAGAACAAGCAGTTATCACAAGAGGAAGTATATATGCACTGCATAAAGAGTATGCCATGTGAAGTGCCTAATGCTACCCAAGAGCAGAGAACGATATATTGAAAAGCAAATTACCACAGATTTTAGCATTGTTTTAAGGCAGAAAAGCCCTAAAATGTGCTGCTTCCGACACGTAGCACTGGATCACTCTAAATATGGTAACTGTCCTGTCCTTGCATCTCTATGCTTGCTCCCTGCCACCTATACACATTCCTAAACAGTAGCTATTAGTAACTTCCACCTTCTGCATCGACTACGACCTACTAGTCCATGGAGGTCTCTTAAAGAAGCTCAGGTGCACAAAGGCAGCCATAGGGGACCTCAATACAGGAAGTTAAAACAAATGTGGCCAAGCAGACAGGTGGCGTGAGTGGCAAGCGATGGAGACGGCAGACCTGTCTCCCACTCCACACCTTGGTGACAATATACCTGTCCTCCTTCCCTGAAAAGTCAGTGGTGTGGCATTTGCTCCATGGTCTATACACACTGGGGTTTACCGAAAGACGAGCCGCATCTCTCTGCCACTTAGAGCATCCCTTCATTTTTCTCTCCACTCAAGCTCATCTGCTAACAGGCCACAGGTTCCTTCAAGTCCTGCTTTCACATTTCCACCACGTGGCCCTCAGTGGCTGGGACAACGTCCCCCTCCGTGCCTGCCAAGCCACTCCTCACTTTTCCTTCAGCAAAGCTTGGTCATCATAACCTCACATCTTCTGCTCTCTCTGCTACCCATCCCTCTTTGTTCCTTCATCTCTCTGTGCCTCATTCAGACACCAGGACTGGTCATTCTTACCCACAAAGCAGGAACACCAACTAACAGGAGGCACTCTGGAGTCTTCCTACTGCAAAAATGGTTGGCAGACCCTACCTCAACTGCTATGGAACTTTCTGGTGCCAATATTCCAGCTGACTCTTTAAAGGCAGCATCCCATCTCCCTGTAAAGTCAATGTGCTACAAGGGTGACATCTCCCCTCCCCTCCCCTCCAACACACACCCACACACACACAGAGAGAGAGAGAGAGAGAGAGAGAGAGAGAGAGAGAGAGAGAGAGAGAGAGAGAGAGAGAGAGAGAGTTTCTGCAGCTGGCTCTCACAAGAGGCCTGCCCGTGTCCTTATAAAAGAAAAGCACAGGCAGGCTGCAGATCTGCCCAGAGCAGACCTTCCTTTCCCTTGCTCCAGGGACAGCGGCCCTTGTGATGTTTTCACCGCCAGACTGCCTGCCTCCATTGCCCATGGTGAGTCTTCACTGGTAGCTAGCCCTCTGGAAATGGGATGCACGGCCTCTTTGGTGATCATATGAGTTGGCCGGCCTTCCGTCACACCAGGAGCCAACCTAAACTGACCAGTGATCCTGTTTCTCCTGTGAAAGAGTTGTGGCAAGGGGAATCGAGCTGTGGAATGTGTCTCTCTGAGGTCAGAAATAAGGGCTTGCTTCAGACCCCTGAGCAGCAGCGACGAAGGCATCCTTGTCTGAGCCAGAGCCCTTGATCAAAAGCAGGGGCCGCAGGCCTGGCCAGAATGAGGAGTGCACCCTGTAAGGTCACACAGTGGTTTTCAGGAACAAAATCCTTTCTTTATGTTGTCTGTTAAAAAATCTCCATGGCACCACCGAGGCTAGAAAGTTTGCTCATTCACAACAGGAAGCGAAGCAAGTCTCCAGAAAGGCACGGAGAGTGATCAGCAGTCCTTGACACCTGCGAGGGAAGAGCTGCTCCGTTCTGCGGGCCAAAGGGCACGTGAGTCTTGTGAGAGAGCCCGGTCCTCCTCCAGTTACTGGGACCCAACTCGGGTTCCCTCCAGCCACCACACAGCAGCTGCAGGGAATGACTTTTGAAAAATAAAGGCGAGCCTAGACAGGTCCAGAGTGCCACAGCAGAGGGAGGAGAGATGTGAAATTTCCAGAAATTTTGAAGCCACAGGAGAAACCAGTCCAATATTGTCCCATCAAACCTAATTCCATTGCTTTAACAACATAACATGAATTGTCTATACAAAATTGGAACATTTCACACATTTATGGACTTATAAATGCCTTCGTTTTCTACAAGCCAAACTGCAAATATAGCAGCAGTACTTGAGAGAAAACTGCAAGCTGACCCATCCTGTGTTCCCTTAGCATCAGCACCTGAACCTTTGCTGTCTGACCAAAGAGAGCTCAGTTCTCAATGGAACTTTCAGAGTTTTCCTCTGAGGCTTTGGTGCAGTTCCTGCCCTGCCTCCGCCTGATCTTTCCCCCACTCTAGCAAGGTAGGGCAATAAGCTACCTGCTACCCAGTCTGTGGCGGGTACGTGCGTCACAGCGGTTTGAGGGAGAGGTGAAAAGGTCAACCACAAGGTCAAGCATGCCGGGCCAAAAGGACAACAGAAGGCATGCAGCTGCTGAGAAGCAGTGAGAGCCCCCCCCGTATGCTCCCCTCATGAAGATTAGGCATCCTTTTGGGGGCAGAAATGAATCTTGGGTTGAAAGCTGTCTCTGTCTACAGCATGCCTGCCCTGTGTTTGAAAGCATTTAAATCATTCTAAAAAAGAAAATATTTCATAGCATTTTCAGTACTCCCCACAATTTCTAATTTTTCCCTTGGAAAAACTGAAAAAAGGACCTTGAAAAAAATATCCCTCCCCAATTCACCCCCCCCCCGAGAGGGGCGTGTGTCTCCTGCCTCTTCCCCCAAGTCATTTTTCCACCAAGAACCAATGCTGGGGGGGTGTGGAGTGACTTCCCCAGTTTTGCTGCCCCACGGGCACAGAATGCCCCCAACGAGGAGCAGCAAAAGGAGGGAAACAGCTCCTCCGCCCCCGGCACTGTTTCCACACGAGAAAGCGGCTTGGGAGGGGAGACACAGGCACAGCCGCTGTGTGGCTGCAGGGAACCGGGGCTGAGCCACCAAAGTGCAGTCATCACCAGGGGCCACTCACCACTAACATGCCACTCGCCCCCAACAAGGAGGCACTTCCGTGCGACTCGTTTTTGTGGCCTGCAGCAGCTCACTGTCCCACGGCGGCAGGCCAGTGCAGCCCAACTTGCACCAGTGTGAAGGGACAGGTTTCCTTCGTGCGGGAAAGTGCACAGACAGAAATCTTGCAGGGCTGTCCCTCACCTTATGACCCCTTCCCACTGGCTTGTGACTATTGATGTTTGTGGCTCCGTTTTGCTCTTGTGTCAAATTCAACTGCATGTCTCCCCAGGATGCTAATGCATCTACACCCCCACCCCACACACACAAAAGAAGAAGCAATTGCTGCCCTGAATACACAGGCCTTCCTACGCAGCTGTTTTCTGTCTTTGTTTGCTGATCATACTTTGTGCAGTTGTTACCAGAGGAGACAAGACAACAGGAAGGAAGGGGGTGGGGGCGGCTGGCAAGGAATAGGCCTTTGGTCTTCTAGACCAGGCCAGCTCTTTGGGTGTCCTGGGAAAACTTACCTGATCAGAGCCAAAGGCACGGTAAGCATCAGGGAGCCAGACTACTGCACCAGGAAGCAGGGCGGGTTGGCCAGGAAGACGCGAGGAATGGGCCGGGTGGGCCGGGTGGGTGGGGACCACCAGCAGCATCCAATGAATGGCACAGAGGGGAGGGGGCCTGGCTACAAAACTCCAGCCCCGTCCCCCTTCCAAGGTAATTGTGTTCAAAGTTGGCTCCTAGCCAACCCCCTCCCCTCTCCGGCTGTCCTGCAGGCAGAGCAGCCTGGCCACTTGTCTTGCGGGGCACGCTGAAAAGCCGTGGCATCGGCCTTTGTCTTGCTGCATGCCCACATACTGAGGTCGCCTGCTTGTCTCTGATCACAATTAGCACCATGCTAAATTCCGTGCCCGGTGCTAATTCAAGAGGAAACACGTTTTGTTCCCCGCCAAGAATGACAGCTCCTCACAGGGGGCTCTGGGGCATCCTGCCTTTGCCTTTCATTAGGCTTTTGTTTCTCAAGGCAAAGCTGGTGGTCTCTTTTCTTGCGGCTCTGACCTCCCTGGGAAATGCCCGCGCCTGCTTTGATTGCCGAAGGCCAAGTGCCATCCGTGAGTGCTAAGGAATCCGCCCTGCCTGCTTCATAGAGCGGCACGCACTCACATGCTCCACGGTGCGTCCAGGGGCCTGCCAAAGCATCACGTGGCATAGCTCCACAGCTCAAAGGCAAAGTAAGGCCAGCCGCTGCACTTCAGGCCAAGGAGACTGACCGGGGTAGCCCAGGGCAATACCCAGCTGTGCTCTTGTTTCTGCTCTTTCACACTCTCAGAGCAGCAACTTCGGAAAGAGGACAGGTGGCCAAGTGCATGGTGGAAAGGAGCCTGTCTGTGCTCTTTGAATGTGCCCCCCCACCCCCCACCCCCCCTGCAGCCTGCATCCTTCACAAAGCCTCGGGGCCGGAGAGGCAGGGAGGCAGGTTCCTCCAGCTACTCACCTCTCCCTCTGTGCCCAGGAATGGTGAAGATCTCCCGGCCCTGCAAGGTTGTTCCTGCCAGAGAGCAGAAAGAGGCACCTGTTTGTAGGAACTTACTTTGGCTTGAGAGGTCTCCCCATTTAACACACCCAGCCTGAGGAAGTTCTAGAACTTGGAAGAGCGGGCACTCTTTTGGGTCATTTCGGTTGGTCCTAAAAGAGTGGGAGGGGAGGAAGGTGGCACAGCACAGCCTGGTCTTGTCAGGCCTCGAAAGTTAAGCAGGGTCAGTACTTGGAAGGGCGAAACTTGCCTCTGAATGAGGACTGTTACGTCTGCAGAGCAGGTATGAGCAGGCCACGACAAAGGTAAGCCACCTCTCTAGACAAAAGAGCCACAGACGTCCGGAATGTCATTTGCACCAGGGAAGCCCAGCCTGCTTCAGAGGCCTTCAGAGGCCAGTGAGCTGCAGCGATGCCCAGGGTCGGCTGCATTCTAGACAACTAAACCAGGAGCTTATCAGGGATGGCCCCAACAATGATCGAAGACAGGGCAATGTCAGATGCAGTTTACGTAACAGCAACTCACTCATCATGACTCACGATAATTTATAACATCTGAGCAAATGTAGATCGTGTCTGGTGGCAGAAAACGCTGTCAAGTCACGGCTGACTCATGGTGACCCCACAGGCCAGGGGGGGTCAGACTCATTTGTTAGGGGGGCCGGATCTGACATAACTGAGACCTCCTTGTTGGGCCGGGCCACGTGGGTCACAAAGTGTAATGCCAGGTAGCGGAGATATAAACTTTATAAAGGACACAAACGCAAAGATTTCCCCCCCTTAAAATAAAAACATGCTAAAAACATTAGCTCTGTAAGCTGCAAACCTACTTTTGATTTATTGACATTCCCCATAGAAATCTCACACTCAGAGTTCTGAGTCCGGAACCCAGGTGGTGAAAACATGAAATGGCTGAGTGACGGAGAGAGTCTGGCGAAGAAAGCGATGAGGCAGCAGCAGCAGCAGCAGAACTGGAAGCAGGAGAGGGCCGGTTCCACTGCGGGCCAGAGGGAAGCCCTCCGGGGGCCTGATCCAGCCCCGGGGCGGCATGTTTGACACCGGGGCTGCCACGGGGTGTTCAAGGCCAGAGACGTTCAGAGGTGGTTTGCCATGGCCTGCCTCTGCAAAGCGACTCTGGATTTCCCCGGTGGTCTCCCATCCAAGGGTTAACCAGGGCCGGCCCTGCTTAGCTTCCAGGATCAGACGGAACTGGGCGCGCCTGGGCCGTCCAGGGGAAGGCAGACGATGCCTGTAGAGATTTAAACGAATGACACCTACGTCCTACTTCACTCAGGTATGAAAGCTTGCAGGGGCAGGGGGGCTTTGAGAAAGACACACCGCGGCACTATGCTGACGTGCGGGCGGGGGAAGCCTCCCCACACCCACGGGCTCCGGGGCATCTCGGAGTTCGGCTTGAGGGTCTCCACTCCCCCCCTTGCAGGCCCTGGGGGCGGGGGGGGGGGGGGAGGGTGCCGGGCCCAGGGCCACGATCTGACTCCAGCCGGGAGGCTACACAAGGGACTGCTTGCCACGGCCCCTCCGGACAGCAGGACCCTGCTTGGAACTCGGGGCTCGTCTTCCTCCCGGCAGTATCATTTATATTCCCTGACCCAGCAAAGCCAGTTGGTTTCTGCCGTCTGATTAAAGGAACCGGGCATTTGATCTGTAATTGTTTTTCAATGGCTGTATCTTCTTCTGTGTTATTGCGTTACATGGCTTGTGTTTGTACAATATTGAAAATCAATAAAAGTACAAAAATGTATTTTCCCCCTTAAAAGTGAGACCATCTTCTTAGGATTCTGGCGCAGATGCTTTGCAAGGGCAGGGCCTCCTCGTTTTCATCACACTCTGAGGAGCAGCCACGGAACGGAGGCCCAGAGACTCCTTTCGAGGGACAAACCCCAAGAGGGAACTGCCTGGCCCAACACAAGCCGGCATCTGGCCTGCCAAAACCCAAAGCATTTTTAGTTCTTACTGTTGAGGCTTGTCCTTTCTCCAAGGACTACGCAAGATCGCCCGGGGAACTTGGTAGCGGAAGGGGGATTCGAACCTGGTTTCCCCGGCCTTAGTCCAGTACCATGGCCACTACGGGCAGGGCCTCGCGGCACAGCACAATTCTGCCTCCAGGCCCGGAAGCACTTCAGGCGCCGCTGGAACCCACCGGAAGGGGGCCCACCAAGGGGGCGCTCCTGGTTTTGGCTGAGTGGACCTTTCTGGCTACGCAAAGGCTGCCCGGGAAATACTTAATCTCTTCAAAAATATTGCTTGATACACGGACAGATATTCCCCTCCAGGTGAACTTTCCCCGGAACAAGAATCTTTACTAAATATTATTCTGCACCACTTTAGATAGATTCCTCCCCCCCCCCCCCGCCGCCGCCTTTTTGCGCAAGCAGAGAAGCAAGAGGCCAAGTCTGGCTCCCCGGCCTTCCCGCCTGGCTTGACTGAGGCCAGGGGCGAGGGAAGCCTCACCATCATCGCTTTGACGGTAAACAAGGGGACCTATTCTCGATTCAGGGGGGAGAAAACCGGCTCTCCGCCTCAGCCCCACTCTCCCATCCTTCCGCGGCCATCGCCTCCTCCGAAATGGCGCCACGGCCTTCTCCCCGTCCATTCGCACAACGGCCTTGTGAGGCAGGCTAGGCCGAGGGGCCGGGCCTCCTCTCCGTGGCTCGTGGGCACAACCCTGCTCGGCTCCTGACGGCTGGCCTGCGGTGCTGCCGCTGCTGCCGCCGCCGCTGCCGGGAGGGGGGCCAAGCGCCAGGCCTTCCCTGGGCCCCGCCAACAGGCCGCTGCTCGCCCCCTCACGGACGCCTCACGGACGCCTCACGGAGCCAGCCAGCCAGCCAGCCGCCTCGGGGTCAAGAGCCAGGGCCCCCCTCGCCCCGCCCCTCGCCCCGCCCCTCGCGCCTCTGGTTGGTGGGGAGGGAGAGAGAGAGAGAGGAGGGGGGGCCAATCGTCAGCCGCCTCCAGGCTCCCCCGAGGAAGGGCGGAGAGCAGGGCCGGGAGGCCTGGCCTGGCCTGAGGCGGGCAGGGGAGGGGCCCAGGCCGCGGACGGGGCCCGGCAGGCTCTTTGGCCTTCCTCTCCCGCCATTGGCTGCCTGGGGCGGCGGCTGGCCCCCAGGGGCTCATGGGTCCTGGCTGGGGGGGGGCTCAGGAGGACGCCTGCCCCCCCCCCCGCTGACCTCCTCCGGCAGCGGGAGCCACAGGACCGGCCCGGGGTCTCCCAGTCCTGTCTGCGCCGTCCCAGGGACGGCTTCCTGCGGGGGCATACAGGAGAAACCCTGAGACGGTGTTAAAAGCCGTTCGGTTTTCAAAACCCCTCAGCATCCAAACAGTAACGTCAGCCCCACCAGACCTGCCTCTCGTAGGGCTGCCAGCCTCCAGGTGGGGCCTGGGGACCTCCCAGTTTGGTGTCGTGGGTAAAGGGGCGGACTCCAGTCTGGGAGAACCGGGTCTCATTCCCCATTCCTCCTCCACTTGCACCTGGCTGGATGACCTTGGGTCAGTCACAAGTTCTCTCAGAGCTGTTCCTGAAAAGGAGCGGTTTCTGTCAGAGCTCTCTCAGCCCCACCTCCCTCACAGGGGGTGTCTGTTGTGGGGAGGGGAAGGGAAAGGAGTTTGTAAGCCGCTCTGAGACCCCTTTGGGTAGCAAAGGGCAGGGGATAAATCCAATCTCCTCCTCCTCCTCCTTCTACTTCTTCTTCCCGCTTTTACGACCGATCCCCAGCTGACAAAGGTCAGCTCCCCTGGAGAGAAAATGGCTGCTTGGAAGGGTGGACTCTGTGGCATTGCACCATGCTGAGGCCACACCCCTCCCCAACCCCGCCCTCTCCTGGATCCACCCCCAAAGTCTCCAGGTATTTTTCAACTCAGATCTGGCAGCCCTAGATTCTCGTACTGTTCACAGGCTGCTGGTGCGTGCGTGCGAAGGTGCTGCTGAACTTCCGCCGTCCTGTTTCTGTTTAAATCGGCAGGGCTCTCAGGCCCAGAGAGGTCAGAAGAACTAACTGTGCATCCTCCACCCCACGCGGCTGCCCGTCAAGCACCCTCTGCCCTTGCCGGTGAGCGCCCCAAAGGAGTGGCACCCAGCTCTGACGCTCGCCTGGCGAGGCGGGGCCCACGCTGGAGAGAGAGCGGCGCTGGGTGGCAAGGGGGAGGGGGCGCGCGCAAGGGGATGCTGGGAAGGCAGCACGAGAAAACACCGGCCGGCGGGCACGTCAAGTAGAGTTGCCAAGCCCCAGATGGTGGCTGGAGATCTCCTGGCATTGCCACTGGTCTCCCTCAAGAAAAGGGCTGCTTTGGAAGGTGGAATCTATGGCATTATACCCCACTGACGTCCCGCTCCTCTCCTAGCCCCACCTTTGGCAGGCTCCACCCCCACCCCCCAAATGCCCAGGAATCTCCCAGCCCAGTGCTGGCAACCCCAGCTGTGCGTGTCTATCATTTTAAACCGCCTTGAAACCTTCCTATGAAGACAAGCGAGCTAGAAATGGCCCAGGTAAGGCAACCAAACCACGCGTGGCACCTAATTTGGGCCCTGCCTGCCGGGTCCTTCCTGAGCCCCACTTATCTCGGGCACTGCGGAGGACTCTGACAGAGCCTGGATGCCCGCCCTGGGCAGAGGATTTGGATGTCCCTTGACTGATTGAGGAGAAAACGAATGGGGCTTTCCCAAATCAATTCGGCTTTCCGGGCAAGGTTGATTCCAGGAATGCCCAAGATCGTATGTCTATGAGGTCCTGGAGTCCTTAGAACCAGCCCTGTGTAAAACTGGCAGAAGGAGGAGGAGGAGGAGGAGGAATTGTCACAGATATTTATTTATCATTTGACTGGCAGATGGTGTTCTGCAATTCAAGATCTGGCCAGTTTCTTGAGAATTTCTGCAGGATTCTTGCTGTTCCAAGCAACACGGTCTTCCAGAGCTGAGCTGGTGTTACTTGCTCAGGGCCCAGAACATCCAGGGGTTTCTTGAGACTTCTGGGCACCACTCCAAAAGCTCCAGTGACAACTGGCACAATGGTCACCTCCGTCTCTCAGAGGTGCTCTAACTCTATTTGTAGGTCTTGGTGCCTTGTGATCTTCTCCTCTTCTTTCTTCTCTATTCTGATGTCCCCTGGGATCGCAAAAAGGGTCTTCTGTGAAGAAACCAGAGCAGGGACCCGATCAGCTCCTGGAAAGCCAGCAGCACTGGGGGGGGGGGCTCAAGAACAAAATGGAATCGCCAGGCAGTGTTATTTTGAATCCAGGCCTGCACAGCATGGATATCTGAAATGAAAGTTTTAAATATGGAAAGAAAATATGATGTCGAAGGCTTTCACAGCCGGAGTTCATTAGATGCTGTAGATTTTCCGGGTTGTGTGGCCGTGGTCTTGGCATTGTAAGTCCTACAGTGCCAAGGCCACGGCCACACAACCCAGAAAATCTACAGCAACTAATGGAAAGAAAAGCATCCCAGTTCTACCATCACGGAAAGCGGCTAGCAAGTTGTTGTTGGTGGTGTCGTCTTAGAGAGGGCACTAATTAATTGTTCTTCTCCAAAAAAACAACAACAACCCACCCCACGGGAAGAGGAATAAATATTATTTCCTGGCGATCCGACTCAAGAAATGGAGGGGAGGGATGTTGAAGTAACAGGAGACTCCGAAGTCTCACTAGGGCAATGGAGCGGGTTGAGGGTGGCTCTTAGCCCTCATCCAGCTCCAAGCACACAAGCGAGGTAGAAAGAACTGAGCAGGGTACACTGCAGATATCAACGTCCCGTATTTTCCCCTGGGGGGCTGTTTCCCTATTTCCGAGCCTGCTCTTCCCTTTGGGTGAACCAAGGCTTGATGCAGGGGTCTCCCCCCCATCACAGCAGCATAACTTGGCTCTTTCCCGAGCTCTCCATGGGGCAGTCGGGAATCCCCGGGCCCAGAGCGAGAGGACACTATGCGCTCGCCCCCTTGCAGGCTTTGCTGCGCATCCCCTTGGCCTGTAAATAACGCTGCGCTTTCACTCGGATTCTGTGGAATTTCTGATGAACCTGCAGAAATGTCACTGCCGAGCGGGAGCAGCCAATCCCGGTGCTGCTCCCTGACCTCTGACCTTCTCCTCTTCAGCGGGATTGCTATTATCTTCGAGGGGGGGGCAGCCCTCCTTGGCCTCTCAGCATGCCTTCTTCTGATCCAGGATTCTGATCACAATGGCCCCTCCTTACATAAAACAGAGAGGGGAATGTCGCCCGACGAGTCCCCAAAATTGGGCACCCTCCGGACTCCTCCTGGAGAGGAAAGAAGCGACCGGGATGCAGGGAGTGCGGGATGGGGGCGGGGGAGGCTCCCTAAGGCGGCCGCAGGGCTGGGCACTCCCTCCGACCACTCTTCCGCCTCCTGTCTGAACCGGGGGGGGGTTGAAAGGGCCCGTGGCTCAAGGAGATCAGAGCCGGGGCAAGATAACTGCTTCTGACTGAATGCGCAGCCATCAAAGGGAACAAATCAAATGTGTGATTTGAGAGCCTGTGCTGCAAAGTGTGAGCCTCTCTGACGGCACATGCGGCAGGCCTGGCTCTTAATGGGGGAGGGGGAGGCCAGACGCGGGGGCTGCCCGCCCGCCCGCCTTTGATCACCTGTCTCGGCCTGCTGGGGACAGGAGGTGGCTGGCCTCCCCGGAGGACGAGTGCTGGGGGTGAGCCAGGCCTCCTGGTTCCTGGGAGGCACACCGGGGAGAGGGCAGCAACAAGCCCCTGTGTCTCCATGAGCCACACGCAGCCAGAGGGGCATCCGTGGCCTCTCCCGCGGGGGATGGTCCAAAGCGCCCCGGTGTCCAGTGCCCCCCGCAGCCTGGCAGGGCGCTGACGAAATAATGCCCGTTCCCGGTGTGGTAAAGCTGCCGCTGCTGCCACAGGGCCTTGGCAGAGGCCCCCTGGGAGGAGCGCCATTTTGCGGAAGCCCCCTTTGCTTTTGCTTTGGGGCCCAGGATAGTGCCCCCTCCCTTCCCTTCTGGGGCAGGGCAGCGCGGGGGTGGACTGGGACGCGGGGGTGCCTCACGGTGCCCACTTTGACACCATACTGATCTGACAGACAGCCTGAAACCTTGCCCTCGGGCTCTGCTAAAGCTGGAGGAGGGAGGATCTATTATTCATGAGCGGAAGAGAGGTGGAATCATCGGGCAGGGAAGTAACCTCAGCCGTGATTAGTGCGCCATCCCCACCCAGGGCCCAAGGGCTACCTTTTGGGTGCAGCCAGAGACGAAGCCCCGGCTCTGGCCCTCTCTTTGCTGCCCAGGGGAGGAGGGCAGAAGGGCGGGAGGGCTCCTGACATCAGACAAAACTCGACCTCTGCCAAAAGCACTCTGGATTTGGTGGGTCCCCACGGCCGGGGCTTCCACTGTGGGAAGAAACGTAAAAAACCCTTTTCTTGCCTGTGGAGGGATGGATGGGAATCAAGGGAACCGGGGAAGGTGGCATCACCAGGAAAGCCGCTGGGAGGAACTTCCTGGATCATCCTTTGAGCCCATCTGCTGGCTACTGTCCCCAGCATCCCACTCAGGAGGGGAGAAACCCCGTCACTCGTTTCCCAGGGAGGAGTCCACGAGAGGAAAACCTCTGGGTGACCAAGCCCTGGGAGGAGAACAGCCACCCTCTGGGATGCGCACTGTAGGAGAAAGGGCACGGGGGGCGGGGTGGATAGTGCTGCCCCTGCAAACACCTGCCTCCCTACAGACCTACAAGCAGGGAACCTGATTACATGTGCAGAATTTGGAGGCTTCTTTTTTAAAAAATTAATGAATGAATTTTCGAATACCAGGAGCTGGTGTTTGGGTAGCACCAGCAATGCCAGCACAGCACGCCCCTATCCAAGCCCAGAGCATCGCCTCACCTGAAGGGCTTCTTCTCCACCCACCAGTCACCAGGCCAAGCGGGTCCCCCTTCAGCAGCTGGAGACAGAGGGGGCCCTGTTCAGTAGGCATGTTGTGCGCCCCCCCCCACCCCCCCAGGTTATACCAGAACCCAGCGAGAGCCTCATTTCCTCACCGTGAAGAACAGACGGTCTGGTCTGGAAAACGCCAGGCCAGGAAGCCCCGTCGCCTGCGCTGTGCACTTGCTGACGCCTCTGCTTTTGGCTACCTCTCGTGTTCCCCGCCCCACCCCGGATGGCCCGGTCTCATCAGACCTTGGAAGCTCAGCAGGGTTGGCCCCGGTTAGTGGTTGGGCGGGAGGCCCCCAGGGAGTCCCAGGGCTCCCACAGAGGGAGGGAGGCGGGCAACGGCAACCCCACCTCTGCCCGCCTCTTGCCTTGAAAGCCCTGGGGGGGGGTGCCTCCTCAGGTCTCGGAAGCTCAGCAGGGCCGATGACCCCGGGAAGCCTTTGGAGGGGAGACCTCCGGAGAACACCGGGACTGGGAGGCCAGAGACGGGCTATCAAGCCACTTCTCTGAATGCCCTCCGTGCCCCGAGGACTTCCAGGGACAGGCACACACCTGCACACACACAAAAACACCCCCAAAGAATCCTGAAAACCCGGAGGGGTCACCACAAGTCAGCTGCGACTTGAAGGCAATTCACACACACACACATACACACACACGTACGTTTCCTGGGGCTGAAAAATGTTTTTCGAGTCTATGCCCCGGGGGGGGAATCCCGGCACAGATTATGCTTTAGATGCTGCTCAAGCCCAGATCCAATCTTGGTCTCCCCCCCCCCAACAACTCAAAACGCCGGACCTTGTCGGGGGCAAGCGCCATGCGGGAGGCAACCTGGAGCAGCCCTTTGCAAAGGCCTTCCTTCCTCTGGGAGGCGCCTGGGCCAGGCGGGGCACAGGATGCAGTGGCTTCTCCTGCCCCCAGGCGCGCAGTGCCCTGAGGAACACACACGGGCCAGAGGGGAGCCGGGCCGCCCTGCAGGGCCCCCCCCCCAGCCAGAGAAGCCAAGGTGCTCTTGGGTGAAAGGGAGGGGGGAGCGAGGGGCAAGGGCCGGGCCCGGGCTGAACGCCTTCAGGAGTTCTGCAGAGGGTCTCCATCCACCCAGTCCCCCGGCCGGCCTGCCTGCCTGCCTGGCTCTCCCCCCCTCCCTCCCTCTCCCCCTAATCCTTTCTATCGGCTCCCCCAGCCACCTCCCAGAAACTTCTCTCAAGTGCCGCCTATTGAGCTCTGCTCTCAAATTGCCCCCAGAGCCCACTGGATATTCCTTCAGATGTCTAACAAGCGTCGAACACAACTGAGGTTTAGAGAGACACAGAAATCAATACTGCGGCTTCCACCAGTCACGCTGAGGGATTAGTCGGCCCAAGGAAAAGCACAGACAGTTGAATCAGAGAATCATGACTCCGAATAACCTAAGAGGTTTATGAAGCCAGAAGGCAGCCGCTGGCCCTGATAACCTCCGGTCCGCCCAGGAAAAAAGGAGGCTGTGGAAACATTCACTTAGCCTCCTCCCAGTCTGCCTCCAGGAGGAGGGCGAGCAAGAGACCTCCAGGTCACCCACAGGGCCCCCACAACGGAGCAGCTGCTTGCTGTGGCCGGCCGGCCGGGGAGGCCTCGAACAGGCCTCCTCCTCCCCCGGTAGCCTCAGCCCGTGGGCCCGCAGCCGAGAAGCTCAGAGCAGCAGCTCCTCTGTCCACGCCTGGCCCTGTGCGGCAGGGAAGCCTGTGCCGCTGGGATTGGGGCCGCTGTGGCAACGGAGCCTCACAGCCAGGGCTGCTGGTTGGGGGGGAGAGCAAGAGAGGCCATCGGGGGCAAGGCTGCCAAGAGGGGAGGGGAGTGCCAAGCAGGCGGGGGGCAGGACAGGCCCTTCTCCACAGGGGACCTGGTGGGGGGGGGGCGGGGGGGCTTTCAGTAAAACATGCCGGCGTGGCAACGGACTGCCAAGAATGGGGACCCAACACAGCTTCCATTCTCCTCCTCCTCCTCTCCATTTTGCCATCGCAACAACAACTATGTGAGGTAGGCTAAGCGGAGAGCGTGACTAGCCCAAGGCCGCGTGGCAAGCTACCCCAGCAAGGCTGGCATTAGAACCCGGCCCTCCCAGCTCCTCGTCCAGCCGTCTGTCCGTGGCAGGAGCTTGCGAAGGAGAAGGGGACCCCTCTGTTGAGCTGGAGGGCCGAGGAAGGAAGAGGAGCCCCCTGGCACCTCCACAGCGGACCAGTTCCACTTCTCCTGGCTTCGGCTGGAGGGGGCTGTGCTTGTCTTGAACTTGCCCCGGGGCCTGGCGGGACCCCGCTGGACTCCACGGTGACTCCCCTCCGAGAGAGAGAGAGAGAGAGAGAGAGAGAGTGCCCTCCTCCTTCAGACCCAGCCTCTTGACTCTGGCAGGGCAGCCAGGCGGCCGGTGGCCTCCTCCTCCTGGCAAGCGTCCTGGAAGGAGACCCGCCGGCCCCGGAAGGCGTTTCCTGGGAGAAGCCAGAGGGCCCCTCCCCCCCTCTTCTCCTGCCTTCCCCCAGACCGGAAGCGGGTGCTGGGGGGGGGAGGGTGCCCCTGGCACCTTCGTCTCTCTCTGCAGACAGGGCAGCCGGCCTGTGGGCCACCCTCGCTTCTCAGGCCATGGCCCGCCCTTCCCATGCCACGGTCAGCAGTGAGTGCCAGCTAAAGCCCTCCTCTGAGCCCACCAAGGAGAAGCCCGGCTCTCTGAGGGAGGGAGGGAGGGAGGGAGGGAGAGAGAGAGAGAGGCAGGCAGGCAGGCGCCCGCTTCCTCTACCTGACCCCCTCCGCCAGACGCCGCCATAAATCTGCCTCACCTGATGGGAGATGGGCTTTCTAGGATGTCTCCGGGTGCTTGGAGGGGGCACTTCTATGAACTCCGGGCCTCCATAAATAACGCCACCTGCCATATGTCTTTGGGAAGGTGTCAGGCGCGGCAGTCCGGCCATGAATTTTTATTCTTTGGCCGCCTGGAAGATGGATTCCAGATACAGCCTCTCCCTGCACTTCGTGTCAGCTCCCGTTACCCCGGTGCCCCAGCGGCATGACAGGGGCCACAAATAAACCAAGTGGGGGATAAAAACACACGGCGGAGGAGGAGGAGGAGGAGGAAGAGGCAGAGAGTGCGGAACGGGCCGTCAGCAGCGCCGCAGGGGGCAGCCGAACCTGTTACCGGGACGAAGGCGCACGAAGGCCAAGCCCGGAAAAGGCCCGTGGGACGGAGGCGCCCTCTGCAGCCCCTGACTCGCCTCTGGGCCGCCTTGCCATGGACCGGCACCAGCGGCAGGGCAGCAGAGGTCGGACGGGGGAGGGAGGGGTCTGCCTGGGAGACAGCCAGCCCACTCAAAGGGGCACTCTCCAGCCAGCCAGCCAGCCAGTCCAGACCAGCGTAGCCTCCTCCTCCTCCTCCTCCTCCTCTCCGAGCCTTGAGGTTGGGGGCAGTGGCAACGGACCGTAGCCCACCCAGTTTACCCTGAATGACCCTAACCCTCCAGGCCCTTGGCATGGCAGGGGTGGCTCCACCTCTCTCTCTCTCTCTCTCTCTCTCTCTCTCACACACACACACACACACACCCGCGGTCCAAAAGCCCCCCCCCCCCCAGCCTGATGCCCGGCTCCACGCAGCAGAGTGAAAGTGGAGGTGATTTACAAGGTCGTTGACAAATGCCTGTATTGATCGGGTATTAAAGTGTCTTGTGATTAATACAGCCTTCCAAGTAATTAGTGCAGAAGATCTCTTATATCTCAACATGTTTAAATAATGTATCTGTGAACACCCCGGCCCCCTGTCAATCAGGCCGACTCAGGCCAGGCGCTGCCTCACCTGAGGACTCTCGCGGGGAAGGGAAACGGCAGCGCCCGCCTAATTGCCCAGGGTGACCCCTACGTGGAGAGCTCCGGAATTCATTAGGGAGGGGTTTTTTTGGGGGGCGGGGACGAGAGAGACACTCCTGCTGGGCTGGCAAACAATGGCGGTGAACCCCAGGAGGAAATCCAGCGGCATGGAGGGGGGGGCGGGGTGGAACGGGCTCTCCCGTCACCCCCCCATTCAGTCCCTTCCAGCCAGGCTCATCTGGCTGCTTGCAGCCCAGCAGGAAGGGATCCCGTCGGCCGGCCAGCCCGCTTGGGCAGTGCAGCTCTGGCTCTTGGAAATGCCGCTGCCCTAATTGCCGCCCAGTGAAGTGAACCACCTGCTGGCACAGAAGTCCTGCTCAGCGTGCCCAGGGCATTCGGGGCAGAGAGGATTCATTAGCCCTCAGCTCCCGCTGGAACGAACGGTGTTCCCGACACCTCCACCCAGAGGCAGAGCAGCTTGGCAGGCAACAGGCGGGATAACCGGGACGGCTGCCCAATGCCATCTGCTTCCCGACAGCCCTGAGCCACTGCAGCTGCTGGCCTCCCCTCCCCTCTCCTCCTGCCCCACGCACCTAGAGGAACCACCCTCGGGGGTCAGCCAGGTCCTCCGGGGACTGTGCCCAGAGGACACCCTGAGGGCCAGGCAGTGGACCCAGCCGGGAGACCCCCTCTCTCTCGCTGCCTCTCCAGACCACCCAGTGGCATGAAGAGGGGAGAGCTGGAAGCTCAAGTCCCAGATGCCAGAAGCGAATGCGATGAGTCTGGGCCGGGTCACGCCTCCGGTCTGGCCAGCTCCGTTTTCTGCCTTGAGCGATGGGACGCTGCCTACCCAAGGGGGGGCCACACAAAGGCAGAGCGAGGGGCTGAAATCTATTCTCCATTGTCGGACTCTCCACCCCTGGCAATTGGGTGGCTTCCGAAGAAGGCAGGGATGTTTCCAGCTGCGGCAGGCGTGGGAGCCACCGTTTAGGAGCGCTTGTGAAATCCCATGGCAGTCAGTCCCAGGAGCGCTCTTCCCCTCGGTGGTGGTTGCAGGTTGAAACAAGGTCGCCCTGGTCTTCACAGGAATGCGTCAGGGTCACATGTCAGGCTACCAAGGCCACCAGGAAAAGAGTGACTCCCAACTCGAGGGGGCGGCTGCTGCCCCGCAGCCGGGATTCTCCACATGGTTTTCCTCACTGAGACAAATGGAGAGAGGCATGCGCATTAGTGGCAGACCCCACACACACACAGTGGGAGTTTTCTGTGCACGTGTTCCCCTACCTTTTAAAACCCAGCGTTTGCCTTTCACACATGCTCCGCAGCAATTTCGCTCTGGCTCGGGGGGGCAACTCCTCTTTTTTGTTATTTATTTCACACGTGCACGTTCACATTTCACATTCGGAACAGATAAAGTGGCACGATCGTTCTCTAGCAGTACAGCAACTTACAATGGTGCCCATCCAGCAGTCCTGAAGCTCCCTCTTCCCATTCCTTTCCAGGGAATCAGGAGAAAAATTGCCCACAGCTTTCCCCTTATTTCTCTTCAAGAAAAAGGATTGGAGACTTCATTTTTTAAATAAAATGTAAACTGGGAATTCAGATTAAATTGAAATGGAAATAGAGCCATAGCAATGGATTGTTATAGCACTAGAGCGCAATAGTAATTATGGTTAGCCTTTTTAAAAGTCCACACAAAGCCGCAAGTAGCAGAGCAGGAGAAATGTGTGGGGGAAACAGTGCCCACACCACGGGGCTGATGGTGGGGAAATGGCACCAGAGCATGGGTGGGACTCTTGCTGCAAGGAAGCCTGCACCACTTCCTTCTAGACAAGGCGTTACTGTGCCTGGACACAGCATTCTTTCGAAGGAAAAAACAACACCCGAGCATCTTGGAGGAGAGGAAAACCTTGAAAGAGAATGATCAGAGCATGACGTCATGTGGATGCTCCCCCCACCCCCCCAAAGCCCAAACCTCCATTTGGAAGCAGCCAGAGTTGCTAAAGTCACAAGATAAAAACAAACTGGCGAAAGAAGGCCCAGAAGCAAGAAGAGGGCCCAGCTTCCTGGCCCTGGTTTCCCTGCCTCTCTCTTCCTGGGCAGTGGCCCCGGCTCTGGGCCCAGGACACCCTCCTTGCCCCCTCCCCCATTTCCAGGCTCCTGCAGCAAGTGGCTAAACGAGTGTTCGTCATCTGGTCCTATGGGTAAATCGTATTTAATCAGCACAGGAGAGAAAATAGCATCATTATAGATGCTGGGGTGCCATTACCTTCAGAAGAAATTAAGCTTTGCCTTAAACTGTCCAGCAGCGTCTCTGATGAAAACAGGCAGAGTTCATCACCTGTGGGGTTACGGAGAGGTCAGTGGCCAAAGTGGACCCAAAACACCCAGCAGTTTTGCTGACCCCAATGTGAGTCAGGGAAAAGACAGGGGAGGGCACCCAAAGCCGGTCAAGTTGCAAGCCACCAAACGAAGCTTCTTGTTGTGCAGAGAATGCAGTGAGGGGCAGAGCAATAAAAGGAGGTTAATACACAGACTGGTATCAACTGTAAATTACTGGACCCCTCTGGATCCCAGCCTCTCCGAGGAAGCCCAGATTCTCAGCCCTTTCTCAGAGGAACGACACACAGACCCTCCGCGGCCCCTTCAGGCACAGCACGGAGCTCCGGAGGCTGGAGATGGGCCAGTCCTGAAAGAGCCACTCACAGGCTGCAGCTACTGAGCCCCGGGAGGATCCTTCCCACGGAGCCAGAGCAGTGGCCTACGGGGAGCGGCTCACCAAGTCACTCGGCGGATGGAGATGGCTGGTCTGTCTGTCTGTCTATCTATTTTTAATATTTGTATCCTGCCCTCCCCGTGGGCTCAGAGTGGCTAACGAGAGGCATATGCCATATTAAAACAATTAAACCAAGATAAAATACTCCATCCACATTAAAATATCGGTGCTTGAATTAAGTTGTGGTTAATGCCAAGATGGGGTCCAAAGATCTTCCCATCTCCACCACCAGCCCAGTTCCAGATGTTGTCCCAGCGCTATGCCCCTCATATTGCCGACTCTTCTGATCGTCTTCTTCCCGGGGCCATCTCACTGCACCACCTGAATTCATGTCGCAGTGGTGGTGCAGCGGGGGCGGCAGCTGCTGCTCGGAAGCCTGGCGGAAGGGCTCCGTCTTGCAGGCCCCGTGGAACTGCATAAGGTCCTGCAGGGCCCGGATCTCACCCAGGAGCCCATTCCCAACTCCTGTAACTGGGACCTTCCCCACGCACGGCAGCAGGCCCTCTGCCACTGAGCCACACCACCCCCCTTCTGCCGCGTGGCCCCAAAGGGGGTGTGGGGCAAAGCCGAGTCACTCGCAGACCAGGGCTTCTTCCCCGGAAGGGAATCCACTTGATGAGAAAGTGCTAGAGTTGGCAAAAAACCTCCAGAAAGGTGGCCATGACCAGAAGGGGATTCTGTTGCGAGAAAAGTGCAGGACGATGGGCCACACGCTTGCCAGTGCATGGGGCCCCCGTGAGTGGGCCGTGGTGATGTTCCCGGCAGAGCTCTCTGGGCTCTCTCACCCGGGCCAGCAGCCCTCGGCATCCGACAGACCTTCAAGGACTCGGGGGCCGTGGCTTCCAGCTCCGGAGGACCTCACTGGCCACGCCGTGTTCTATTTATCCTTTTCTTGCTGCTAATAATACTTCTGAGGTTTGCCTAAGTAACGGAGGGGAAGGAGAGTGCCTTCCAGACCACCCTGCTGCCGACAATTAAGAAACCTCAAAGTAATTTTTGAAAATGTCAGCGTCTCATTTAGCAAAAGGATAAATAATGAATGACGCGTAATCACTGTCCTGTGCTGGCGGTACAACTTGGCGGTGTCATTAGTAAACTAACGGTATAATATCTCCATGTCACAGTTTAATTATATCTTGTAATTAGTTTCAGCAATGGATTGTACAGAGTCAGGCCCCCTGAGCGAAGGGAAAGGTAATAGAACTTCCAGAGCCCCCGCAGAAGGAAATCAATTAGGGAAGTGGCCGGCCGCGGCTGGCGGAGGAGTCGGGCTCCCGGGCGGGCTGGAGGGTAAGGCCTGAAGCAGCCAAGTTGCCGCTGCCGGTGCGGCCGAGGCCGGGCCCGACCCTGGGCCTGCAAGGTCACTGGAACTGGGAGGCTGCTGCCAGGTCACCAAGGGAGCCACAGGCGCAGCTGCTCCCCTGCCCAGACCTGACCTCTCTGCATGCCAACCGATGCGCCTGGATGGAGGGGATTCCACTTGGGACACACCGACAAGCCCGGCTGCGCACACATAGCTGGCAGGCTGGCTAGCTACAGGTGGGCAGTGGGCCTGGCCAACCACAGAAAGAGACCTTGGCGGGTCCCATGATTCACTCTCCCACCCCCACCCCCACCCCCACCTCATGCTGCCTGATGATCTTGCTCCCTGGGAATCCCCTTTGCCAGGCAGAAGAGGCAGCCGTGCAGCCAGCCGGCCGATGGGGAAAGGAGGCTACAATTCACACAGAGCATAAAAGTTGCCCTCGCCCAGATCTGAAGCTTGTTGTGGAGAAACCTGTCCCAAGTGGGCTGGGGGTGGGTTGCTGGGGGGTGAGCCAGAGAGCTCTCCTGGTGCTCATGCGGGGGGGGGGCGCGGCTCGGTTTTCAGAATGGGAAAAGCCACCTGAGCTGTCCGGTTGCAGTGGCCCACCAAGGGACATTTGGCCTCCCCCCCCCAAATCAGGGCTTTTGTGAAAGTGCTCCCAACAGCACCTGCTTGCAAAAACCAAAATGGTGTCGTCAGCAATGCCACAGGTACTGGACACTGGGCGACTGTGGTGCGCCCCGCTCACGGCACACTTGGCGATGGACATTCTAGCCGGAGAGGAAAGGCCTTTTCCCGTGGCGAAGTATTTCACTCTGAGCACTGCAATGGCACGTGGGCCATCTCTCTGTGCAAGAGCTGCACGGGCGGAGGGGGAGGGGAGCCCCGGCTGCCCTTTGGGGATGCGGTGGGGAAGCCCAGCGACTCTGCCAAGCACTCGGCAATAACCGGAGCCGGCCATGAGGCAGGCCAGGCTCTGAGTTCAAAGCCCTTCGCAAGTCTGCCTTGAAAGCGCTTCTGCTGGCATTTTGGCCTCTCTGTTTATACAGCAACTTACAGGTTAAATGAAACGCTACTTGAAAAGCCCCTTGGATCCGCCTATTGTGAGCCCTTTAGCAAATTTAACAAAAGGGAAAAAAGCCCAGGCTGGAAAGGGGGGGGGGCACTCCTCCGACTGGAGTGTTGCGATCTGGCTAGTTGCTATGGAGACGTGATGGCTTGTTCACATGGCAACATACCTCCGGCCTACCATTAACAGGCCGAGTGGCCGGTCCGTCGGCCGACTGGCTGCGCGGGGGAGCTCCCTCCGTGCGGATGCTGGGCGCAGAAGGGGAGGGCGGCCAGGGAGAGCGGGGGCTCCAGCCGCTGCAGCGCCTTCTGTGGGAGCTGCAAGACAGGCATGATGGCGGCGGTGCCCAGACGCCCAGGCTGACGCCCACTGGGGATGAGGGGGGCAAAGAAGTGACCCCCGCCCAGGCAGGGCATCCTTTCTGGGGCCCGGCCTGAGTCGGGGTCGAGGGCATCCACTGAGAAACGGCAGGGGCGTCCGACTGGCACAGCAGAAAGGTGCGGCAGGGCAAAGTTTGCCCGAGGCCAGGCATTCTTGTGGGGGGGCCGCACCACCCTCTGAACGGGCTCTGCACTGAAGTCAGCCCCACAGCCAGGCACGGATGGTCAGGGAGCCACTAGCGGGGGAGCGGGTGGCCGGGGAGGCGCAAAGGCCCCGGTGGGCTTCCTTCGGCCTGCCAGAACGGCTGGGGGGCGGGGGGGCGGGGAGAAGGCGGCTCTGGCGGTTCCCCGGAGGCCGTCCTCAGAGCAGGCTGTTCCAGAGGGGCACTCTGGTGGCACAGCTGGCACAGGGGGAGGGGATCAGGGGATTCCCAGGAGGTGCCACCAGTGGCCAAGCAGGTCCCCCGGCTCCAGCCGGCCCTCGCGCTGTACTGCCCACCCCCTCCCCCTGCCTGTGGCTGCCTGGCCCTGTGGGTGCCTGGCCCTTTAATTACAGCCACCCCTGCCCACAGGCCTTGGCCAGCAGCAGCAGCAGCGCCAGGCCAATGATGGCCCTGCCAGCTGCTCCAGGAGGGACCAGCCCCCCGCATACTAATTGGGGGGGGGAGGCGGCCGATTCATCAGCCTCCGATATGGCCGCAGCATCTACAAGCACTTAGGAGGTGTAATTGGTGGTGCAAACGCGAGCTGGGCCGCATTAAAAACCCTACCGATAGTCAGAGATAAAAATTAATGACTTTTGCTTTGTGTAATCCTGCACGCATTGGTCGGGAAAGGGAAAGGGAAAGGGGGGAGTCGGGATTAATGGGCAAATCTAAGGAGACACAAAGGAACAAAGGCTTCCTTCCCTTGTTTACACACCGAACAATAAGAAAACCCACAAGTGACAAGTTATGGGAAAGGCAAGTGTGAATTTTCGGCACGAGTGAGTAGGAAGACTGTGCACAGTTCATTACCAATGCAGAATCTCCATTCTCATTATCCAGAAAGAGGCCCTTCTGGGCCCCGCCGGCGGCTTTTCTGATTACGCACCCCGGGCTAGGATGGGATGGCGGCGGCAGAGGCCATGTGGCGGGACGGTTGCCAGCAGAGAGGAGCTGGCTGGAGGTGGGACCAGGCGGCGAGGGCAGGGAGTCGGCTGTCGGGTCCGTGGCCAACCTCCGGCGGTGAAGGTGAAGGGCGGGGGGGGGGTAGAGAGGGCTGCAGCAAGACACAGCCTTGGGAGGGGGACAGGGGGGCGGCAGGGAGAAAGTGCTGGCCAGCGGGGACATCAGCAGGGAAGACACACACACACACACACCCCGTGGTCCTGCCCTTGTACCGTGACCGCCTCACGAACCTGCACCCCCCTCTCCTGGCTTCAGCCCCCCGGTGCCCCCGGCTGCCTTCACCTTCCAGTGGAACTCTGCCCTGCAGGGCCACCCTCCCATCGCCAGGCTGCAAGCTTCCCTTCCGGGACCGCGCAAGGTGACCACCACCTGTTCCAACTTATAGAGAGGATGGACAGCCCCCGTTTTCTGGTATCTGCCCCTGTAAAGCCCTGCCTGCTTTGTATTTTGGAGAAATTCAGGGAATGCCGGTCAGCGTTTCAGCTCTCCCACCACCCCCGGGTCTCTTGAAGTAAAATCTTTGACTTGGTGAATGCCCCTCTTGTGCCCATGCCTGTGTGCATTGTAATGGCAGCCCCGTGGACACACAATGCCAGCACCCTGCTGCCATTAGCTTGCAGACTGTTGTGAGTTGGGGGCTGTCAAAGCACCCCTCTAAAGCCGCTCTATGCCCCGTGGGAACTCATCCCGGCGGTCTGGGGATCTTCTCCTTGCCTCTCTGACGAGCATTTGCTCTCACGCACGCACGGCGGGGTCCTTCCAGCACCCACTGCCTGAGGGCCTCCAGCTAGAGGTCCCAATCCAGAGGGCCGCCTCTGGCACTTCCTGCGCTCAGACGAGGTGCTCCACCAGGGAGCCCCAGTCCTCCTCAGAAACCTGGTGGTGAGCGGACTCATGCCGTGAGACGAAGGGTCTTGTTTGGGCCCACTGGTTTTCCAAAGGGGCCAATGTCTACTTCTGACTCGGATTCTGGGACCGCCAGAACTCTGGGATGACTCCGAGAAGAGGCCAGGAAGTCCCGGAGAGCTGCTGCGCCCTGGCACGGGCAGGTGCGAAGGGAGACGCTGGGCGCCCCCACCAGCTCTCCAGCCTCCCTCTTCCCCGTCCACATGAAGGTGGCCTCCGCGGTCGATGGCTGGCCTCTTGGTGTTCCATCCCAGGGGGCTTCTCAGGGCGCCAGCATTACACACTGCGACGGAGGTGTCCGTGCACGGCAAGGGCAGGTGCCTCCTTCAAACATGTATTCCAGAAACCAAAACCCCTGCCAAAGAGAAGAGTTCCTTCCTCAGCCAGGCTCACTTCGTACTTTAGACCTGTTCTCTGCAGACGAAGGGCAGTCCCCAGTCCACCAAGCCAAGAAGCGTGGGAGGCTCCCGAAGACACAGCCACGTCGCTGGCTGCAGGAATGGCTCTGGAGGGGAACGGCCATGCAGGCTCTGCTCCTCAGGAACTCTGCCGTGGCTTCTTCCCGTTGGGGGTCAGATGGGGCCTTCGGAGGCATCTTGGAAATGCGTTGGGAAGGCAGCCCAACTCCCAGCAGCGTGCCTCTCAAAGAAGGGCAATGTGCCTCACCAGGTGAGGAGGAGGAGGAGGCCTTTGGTCATCTCCTCCTGGACTCCCCCGCCCCCAAGAGCAAAGGCTCCTTCCTTCTCACGTGGCAAGAACCACAGGCAGCCCGGAGGGTGTGAAGGCTTCCTGACGCTCCCGAGCTCCTCGGAGGGCTCCCAGGCAGGTGCCGGGGCTCTGGGAAAGAGAAACTCATTGATATTGGCAGGCAGCTGAGCAGGAAGTCAGAGCCATCCATTGTGTTTAAGCAGGATCGCCAGGTCCGCTGCTCCTGGGTTACTCCCGTTAATTTCATCCACTTGGCAATCCTGCTTGCTAAGACCTGGCGCTGAAAGACAGGGGCTCCCTCAGTCTTCCAGCTACGAGAGGATTAATCACGTTTCGTAGATGAAGGGGCTGGTTGCAATGAGGTGGCTGCAGTCCACGGGGCATTCTGCAGGACTCTCGATGCTCCATAACCAAAGGTGGGTTGAAGTCAAGGACAAAAACGTCCCAATAAGCCAGAAACGGCCATTGTAGCTCTCCAGCCCTGCCATCTATGGGCCCAACTTTCCCCCAAATTGCAAATTTGTGAAGGATTTGATTCTGGGGAGGGCTGGGCAGGATACCATCCTCCCTGCTGCCGACTACCAGGTCAGTAAGTGCAAAACCTACTAGCATTCAGGATTTAAGCCTGGATGAGCAGGCTGACCTGGCTGGATTGGGGCTGGGGGGGGTAACTCTGACCCAGCTCTGTCCTCTGGGTTTCTCTGTACAGCAGCAGGCCAGGCCAGGGGGATGGGTGGGGGCAACACAATGTCACTGCATGCAACATCGTTGGTGTGATGATGTCACACAGAAGTGATGTCATCACGCTGGGGACGTCACGTGTCAATGCTCTAGCATTTGGGTTGAAACTCTATGTTTACCATAGAGTTTTGGGCTTAAATGCTAGAGTGTTGACAAGTGACATCCCCAGCATGATGACATCACTTCCGTGTGACATCATTCACCAACCTCGTCGACGTGCAACGGGCCTCTTCGGTGGTTTGGCTTCCCCTGCCGGCCAGGTGGCTGGTGGTGAATTGGAGCCCCAGAGATCGGGGGGTCCCCTGGCCAGACCGAGACTCTGGCAACTCTATAGGGGCAGGATGTCATAGCCTCCCTCACAATCACGGGCCTGTCCCATGTGATTACGAGGCCCACACGGGACCTGGGCTATTACGTTGCTGGGGAGGGTGACCTGGAGGTCAGGGAGTTAAAGCTTTACTCCCTTGTTGTGAACTGGGCCTTCCTGCTTCCTCTTCCTCCACAGAGGTGCCGGACCCATTAGGAAGGTCCACCCAGGTGCCTGTTGGATCTCAATGGGTTCCTATCAGCGCTTGGAGTTTTCCTCACCTTGACGATCCTGTCGAGGCTCTGGCTGCTCTCTGGAAGAGAGAGATGGCCAAGGCTGCTGACACTGCTGCCCCTGAGCACCCTGTCCCCAGGACAGGGCCAACCAGTCTCCCCAGTTCATTGGGGAGCTGATGGTGATGAAATGGGACAATGGCCAGAGAGCCACTGGCAGAACACTCAGAGCAAGACTGATGGAACGCAGCATAGAGCCCACGTTAAGAGAGTATTCTGTGGCTGTGAGGACGGCAGAAAGGGCAACATTCCTCCACCACCATTGCCTTTGCACGTAATTGTCCAGCTGAGCTATTTCATGTGGTTTGGGGACTTTTGCATCACAACCCCCAGAATTTAGACTCTTGACAGCACAACGGACTGCTGTGATCCACTTGCTATTTACTTTGTAAACAAAATCACTCAGATCCACTCTGGGTTAGATCCCAGCATGGATGCTGTGGTGGAACCGGCCCTCACTGACCTGTGGGCTGTCAGACTCCTGCAGCAATCAGATCCACCCACTTGCTTCTTGTGAAGAAAGAGCTTTATTGGTACAGCATTGCCAGAATGTCTACTTTCAGAATTCGTGTTAAGACTGAGGGGAAAAGCACAGGTAGGGATGATATACCAGGTTCAAAGGGGCACCCCCATGACCAGTGGCCAATCAAGGTGCCAGGCTGGGCCCCCCCAAAATAATGGCTTGCAGAGTTGGGAAAGTCTCTAAGGAATGCAACTCGGCCGGGCACCCAAGCCGTCAAGGTCAGGCATATAAAACATACTGATAGATAACATAAGACAAACAGGCGAGAAACGAAAGTACAATTGCGGGTCCATGGTCTGCATCCCCCTCCCCACTTTATGTCCTGGCCCCACTGCTGGACCTCCTGATGGCACCTGGTATTTTTAGCCACTGTGTGACAGAGTGTTGGACTAGATGGGCCATTGGCCTGATTCAACATTGGCTTCTCTTATGGCAGCTAGCTGATAGGGGTCTATTCCACCCTGCCCTCCAAGGCCTTCCTAACACCTGGAGAGGCTTTTCTTTCTTGGGTAGTGCATCACCACCACCTGGCCTTTGCCACAACTCCCAGCTTCCCTTCCAAGATTTGAGGCCTTGCCTTGGTGTCTCCTGCTGCCCAGCGCCTGGTCACCATGGGGACCGTTTACTGCCTTGTGCGCCCCTGGAGGAATAGCCATGTGCCAACTGCCTGCCTCCTCCCAGCGCCCCCTTTAAAATAGTGTGTCTGAGATTGCTGAGGTTTATGTGGTACAGAGAACCACTACCAGCATTCAAAGTTATAAAGTATTCATTAAAAAGAAAATGTTCACAAGCATACTTTTAGTACAGCAGTAGGTTAAGTGAGGGATTAAAAAGAAATGGGTAAAATGCAATTCCTCTGTCCATTTCTCTATACATGCCCTATCAGTTGTTAAAATATAGGACTGGCTCAGCTTTAGGAAGTTACAAATCTCTACAGAGTTTCCCCATTACCTTGAAGCTTTCAGTAGCTCGCCAGGCTCAGCACATAGAATCACAGAGTTGGAAGGATCCTCCAGGGTCATCTAGTCCAACCCCCTGCACAATGCAGGAAATTCACAAATACCTCCCCCATGCACACACACCCCAGTGACCCCTGCTCCATGCCCAGAAAATGGCAAAAAATCTCCAGGATCCCTGGCCAAACTGGAGAAAATTGCTTCCTCGACTCAAGTGGTGATTGGTATTCCCCTGACTGTGTCAGAAAGGGCCACAAGAACTAAGCACTGAGGCAACCCTTCCTGCCCTCCCTCTCATGATCTGCCTAAATTTACAGAATCAGCACTGCTGTCAGATGGCCATCTAGCTTCTGTTTATAAAACTCCAAAGAAGGAGATCTCACCACCTCCTGAGGAAGCCTGTTTCACTGAGGAACTGCTCTAACTGTCAGGAAGTTCTTCCTAATGTTTAGCTGAAAACTCTTCTGATTCAATTTAAACCTGCTGGTTCTGGTCTGACTTTCTGGGGCAACAGAAAACAACTCTGCACCATCCTCTATATGACAGCCCTTCAAGGACTTGAAGATGGTTATCATATCGCCTCTCAGTCATCTCTTCTCCAGGCTAAGCACACTCAGCTCCTTCAGCCTTTCCTCATAGGACTTGGTCTCTAGACCCCTCACCATCTTTGTTGTCCTCCTCCTGACATGTTCCAGCTTGTCCATATCCTTCTTAAATTGTGGTACCCAAAACTGAACACAATACTCTAGGTGAGGTCTAACCAGAGCAGAGTAAAGTGATACCTTCACTTCACATCATCTGGACCCTATACTTCTGTTGATATAGCCCAAAATTGCATTTGTCCATTTAGCAACTGCATCACACTGCTGACTCATGTTCAGGGTATGATCTACTAAGACCCCTAGATCCTAGTCATGCAGACTACTGCCAAGACAAGTCTCCCCCATCCTATAAATATGCATTTGATTTTTCCTACCTAAATGCAGTACATGTATCCCCGTTGAAATTCATTTTATTCGTTTTAGCCCAGTTTTCCAGCCTGTCAAGGTCATCCTGTATCCTGACTCTGTCTTCTACCATATTTGCTACCCCTCCCAATTTAGTATCATCTGCAAATTTAATAAGCATTCCCTCTATCCCTTCATGCAAATCACTGACAAAGATGTTGAACAAAACAGGTCCCAGGACAGGTCCCTCAGGCACTCCACTTGTCACTCCTTTCCAAGAGGACAAGGAACCATTAACAAGCACTCTTTGGGTGCAATCTGTCAACCAGTTACAGATCCACCTAAAAGTAATAGGATCCAAACCACATTTTACCAACTTGTCAATATCTTACCAACAGAATATTATGTGGAACCTTATCAAAAAGCCTTAGTGAAATCAAGATAAACTATGTCTACAGCATTCCCCTGATCCAGCAAGGTAGTAACTTCTTTAAAAAAAGAAATAAGGTTAGTCTGACATGACTTGTTCTTGAGAAACCCATGCTGGCTCTTAGTAATCACAGCCATCCTTTCTAAATGCTCAAAGACTAACTGTTTGATGATTTGTTGTAAAACTTTCCCAGGTATAGATGTCAAGCTGATGGGTCGGTAGTTACCCAGATCCTCCTTTTACTCCTTCTTGAAGATGGGGACAACATTTGCCCACCTCCAATCTTCTGACACCTCACTTATTCTCCAAGAATTCTCAAAATAATGTACAGAGGCTCAGAAATTACATCTGCAAGTTCTTTAAGTACCCTTGGATGTAGTTCATCTGGCTCCAAGGACTTAGTTTCATTTAAATAAACTAGGTGTTTATGTACTACCCTTAGTTATCAGGTCCTCCTTCCTTTTCCGAAATGAGTCTTTTTTTTTTACTTCTTGTATCCTTAAAAAGCTGTTTATGGAGCCACCTTGGCTTCTTTAGCCTCCTCCCATTTTCCCTTCTCATAGGAATCATTTGTTATTGTAGCTAATGGCCATCTCCTCCAGACCTCAGTTAAGAGTTCTGTCTACCCTGAGGGACCCAGCATGAAAGAGTGATTGTTCCCTTGAGTTTTATCTTCTCTCTTTTCCCTCCCACTGACCTGGTCAGTCCAGGTCAAGGAAACTTTTCATGCTGTCTCCAGAAATTTCCTTCCTGAAGCCTCTCTAGTGTTTAATTCCTTCAAATCTCTGTTCCCTGCTTGGAGAAGGAGATAGCTTGACCCACCCATTATCTCTCCTGCTAGATCTATTAGCATCTGTATGAAGGTGGGCTGAGGTAAGTCTGGAAAGCAACTGAACTGACTTCCTCCCACCCAGCCTGTCCTCTGCTCAGACGGGGAAACAAACATTTAAAACTCGGAGTGCTCATTTCAAACCTCCAAAGAAAAAATGCATTTCTTCGCAGATTAATATACCTTTGGCATCTACCTTTGGTAGATATACCTTTGATATACCTTTGCCATCTACCTTTGGTAGATCGATATAACTTTGGCCATCGGGTTGTTATTGCTACCAGCACTTTATTTTTATTTTATTTATTGTGTGTGAGCTATGACTTGGTATGTTTGTGTTTTATATTTTTAATCCTTAATGTAAGCAGCCCTGAGCCTCCCTGTGGCGGGAAGGGCGGGATAAAAATCGAATAAATAAATAAATAAATATTTATGTGGATACTTTTCAGCTTGTGAATCCCGAGGATGGGGCTATGATCCTTGGACAGGAAAGACCTACCCCCTGTTTTCTTGACCCTAGCCCTTCCCGGCTGATAAAAGTTGCCAAAGGGGAGTGGTAAATGCTTCCTTAAAAGTGAGGGTTGTGCCACCTGTGCTCAAGGAGGCAGCGACTGGACATGTTTTGAAAAAACCATCCCTGATCCCAACTGCGTTAGAAAATTGCAGGCCAGTCTCCGATCTCCCATTCCTGGGCAAGGCGCTAGAGCGGGCGGTGGCCTCTCCACTCCAGGGGCCCTTGGAAGAGGCTGGTTTTCTGGACCCATCTCCGTCTGGCTTCAGGCCAGGATTTGCAATGGAGCCGGCTTTGGTCGCCCGGGCTGATGACCCCTTTCAAGAACTAGACAGGGGGAATATGACCCCGCTGGTTTTGCAGGAGCTCTCAGCAGCCTTGGATACTACCAGCCACAGTATCCTACAGGGTCAGCACTGGGACTCATGTATATCTATATCATGTATATAAGTTCAGCTCATATAAATAATTTATATTATTTATATAAGTTCAGCAATATATTGTATAAATTATATATGGCGTACATTATATAAATATGTCATATAATATATAAATAATATGTCATATATTATAAATCATATACAGCTTATACAAATGATATATAAATGATATTACATCGGTTTGAGTCCTATCTGGGGGAGGAGAGTCAGTTTCAGAAGACGGGGTTGGGGGATTCCAACTCTGCCCTGTAGCCGGTGACCTGTGGGGTCTCGCAGGGTTGCATCTCGTCCTCCATGCCATTTAATATCTATGCAAAGCCTCTGGGAGAGTTCATCCGAAGGTTTAGGCTGCAGCGCCACCCATATCATAGAATCATAGAATGATAGAGTTGGAAGGGACCTTCGCAGGTCATCTAGTCCAACCCCCTGCACTCTGCAGGAGTGAAGCCGAAAGAGAGCCCTACTACATACCCGAAAGAGGGTTGTCCGGCCTCCACTTGAAAACGTCCAGGGAAGGAGCATCTGCCACCTCCTGAGGCAGGTTGTTCCACTGCTCAACCACTCTGACAGTTAGGAAGTTTCTCCTGATATTTAGCTGGTAAAAACTCCCTTGTAATTTCCACCCATTAGATCTAGTCCTGCAATCTGGAGCAAGAGAGAATAGATCTGCTCCATCTTCTACAGGACAGCCCTTCAGATATTGGAAGACTGCCATCATGTCCCCTCTAAGCCTCCTCTTTCCCAGGCTCAACATACCCAACTCTTTCAGCCTTTCCTTGTAAGACTTGGATTCCAACCCTCTCACCATCCTGGTTGCCCTCCTCTGGACATGCTCGAGCTTGTCAACATCCTTCCTAAAATGTGGCTCTACCTTTCTTTTCTACCTAATTCCAAGGATGTTGTCAGTGTTCTGAACCCGTGCTGGGAGCCAGTAAGTAACTGAGCAATTAAGATTCGAATAACACATATAGTAGGACATGTAAACAGCAGCAAGTTGGCATGCAGATAATAAAGGAGTTAATAACAGATGTGAGACCCAAGTCTGAGTCCAGTCACATGCATCTTGACTCTAATCAACTCTTCCTCACAACTACCTCCCCCCCGCCTGCATGTAATATTTGAGGGAATCTGTTTCAATGCGTGTGAAGTATTGTGCGCATGCTGGGACTCTGTTCTCCCATGGACACAGAGTTGAGCCTGGGGTATATTGGGGGTGCGGATGGACTCTAGCTTCATTCTCACATCTTTTTGTTAGCTCTTGCATTTACGCGCTAACTCACTGCTATCCATTGGTCTTACCGGCCAACTGATCCAATTTCAGCTCTGCCGGTGCCTCTGGGCTCTGCATGGCCCCTCCTCACAGCTGCCCCCCACCCTCTTTTCCCCTGTAAGTAACCCTTGAGGGGATTTCATCCCATTTGCCTGAAGAGAAGTGCTCTTTGCACACGAAAGCTTACACTTCGAATAAAACGTTGTTGGTCTTAAAAAGTGCCGCTGGACTCAAACTTTGTGCTGCTGTTTCAGCCCAAAATGGCTACCCACCTGAATTGTTAATTTTATTTTTTGTTATTGCATTTTTATACTATTTTATTTATCTTGTATGCTGCCTTGAGTCCTGCAGGGGAGAAAGGCAGCTAATAAATGTTTCAAATAAATAAACAGATAGATCCCTCTTAAAAATGCACTCAGCCACCAGAAGAGCATTAGGGCTGCCGGGAGCCCCCAAGAGGGATCCGGATCACCTCCCGTCCAAAGGCTGCTGCTCTTCGCGCCCGCACTTCGAGAGGGACCGTCTCAGGGGACTCTCACTCAACACCCAGCCAGGCCCGCCTGCTGAGAAGAGCCAGAGAACAGCCCTGTGTTGGATCAGACCAAGGCGGAGCCATCGAGCTCCGCCTCCTGTCCCCTTCCGTGGGCCAGCCAGAGGCCTCCAGGCACCTTCCAAGCTGGGGGGGGCACAGCCTTCCCCTGCTGGTGCCCCCCCACCCCCCCAGCCAGCGGTGCTCGGAAACAACACTGGGCATATGGAGCTCACGCGTGTACTCAGGAGGACAGACGCCCCCGTGAGTGTCTGTGGCCTAGTCCCCCCCCCCCACAGCCTTTGGCAGGGAGTCCCACGTGTTAATTGGGTATGGAGTGAAGGAGCACCTCCGGTCATCCCTAACGACTTGTTTTGTGTATTCGATTTTACCGTTGGCCTTTCCCACTCAGACGCAAGGCGCCTAACACAGCGCAAGTCCACGCAAACACAGGATGTGACGCCTAATCAGCAATGCAGTTCGAACAGGACGGTGACTTGGGACCCGTGGGAGAGGTCGCTGAAGGGGAGCGGTTCCTTCGCTCTTCCCCTCGGTAGTCCCCCTGCCATCCTCGGGCACAAACTGGCCGGGGACCCACACAAGGATCATTTTTGCCACCCAGTCAGCCTGCCTCGGTGTGTGTGTGTGGGGGGGAGTGTCAAGGCTCTAACAGTGGTCCGTAACCACCGGCACATGGGGGTGGGTGGGAGGAGAGTTATGGCCGATCAAGGCTCATGACCACAGAGCACAAGGGGGGGTGCCGCGGAGTCCATCCACTCCTTTGTCTCTGGGCTAGTTCCAGTGCCCCCGGGGGCCGCTGCCTCTGCTGCTACCACGTCCGCCCCACCACACATCCCCTCCTCCCCTTCCAGGACCCCCACGGCCAGCAGGAAAAGGGAGAGGGATGCCTAGCTCAGATTTAGATCAGGGAGTGGGGGGGAATGGGTGCCAATGGGTGCGCTCAGACAGCGTGGTGAGAGCGGTTTAAACTGGTCCGGCTCTGACGTGACTTTTTTTTGATCTGCATAATCATGACCCCACTCACCTCCTTATCCCGGCTCGCCACATAGTCACCTCACTCCCCGCCATCTACACTACCAACGCACAGGAGCGTGTGTCAGTGGTTTTTAATTTTCTTTTTTCAGTTTGCGCATGCGCATAGGCAGTCATCCATAGAACTGGAATCTTCATGCATGCACAGAACTAGTTTCTCGCCAAAAGCAAGCCCTGAGGTGTCTCCAACTGCTGTAATAGAACACTTCCCTTTAAACTTTTGACCCGAAACTGGCCTCCGTGAGTCACCATTTAAACTTTGGTTTTACTAACATGGGAGCAGAGCTCCGCCTATGTGCATACTGCCGCTTAAAAAAATGGCGGGTGAAAAGCGGAAGCCTCGGGGAGGGGGTGGAAGCACCCGAAAGTGTCTCAACACCGCAGGAGCGATCAGACATCGGAAACTGCGGCTTGAAACCGGAGAATCGTGAAAACACCAGAGGGGGAAGTGGTATCCAAATACTCCAGTTTAAAGGGGGTTTTGAGCCGGAAAGCAACAGCTGGGGATGGTGCGCAGATGTTGGTGTGTGAACATGCATATAAAATCCGCTACTGAAATGTGCCGAAAGCGGTTCAAACAGCACATCTGAATGCACCCAATGGGTGTCATGGTAGAGACATAAGAACATAAGAGAAGCCAATGTTGAATCAGGCCAATGGCCCATCTAGTTCAACAGTCTGGGTCACACAGGGGCCAAAAATACCTGGTGCCATCAGGAGGTCCACCAGAGGGGCCAGGACACCAGAAGCCCTCCCACTGTTGACTCCCCCAAGCACCAAGAATACAGAGCCTCACTTGTCCCAGACCGAGAGTTCCTATCTATACCTTGTGGCTAATAGCCACTGATGGACCTCTGCCCCATATGTTTACCCAATTCCCCCTTGAAGTTGTCCATGCTTGTAGCCGCCGCCAGCTTCTGTGGCAGCAAATTCCATGTGTTAACCACTCTTTGGGTGAAGAAGGACTTCCTTTTACCTGTTCTAACCCGGCTGCTCAGCAATCTCAGGGAGAACAGGGCTTCTTTCTCGACCTGCTCTATCCGCACCATACAAAGCAAGATCAGGGGAGAGGTGCTCTTTCTGCATCCCATCCCAGCTGCGTGCTGCCACATCTGGCTACGCTTCCAAAAGGAGGGGGGAAGGGCCCCCCCAAAGGGCTTGCCAGATGAGGCTCCCTGAGAAGACGGCAGGGCTCTTCCCGGCAGCATTAAGTGCTAACTGTCCAGGAATAGGTAAAAACAGCACACTAAACGGTAATCACTAGGTAACCGTCTCCGGCGAGGGGGGGGGAGCCCTGGAGTCGCTATCTTTAAAGAGAACAAGCAGATCTGAGTAATCCAATTTAGGGGAGATAAGAGTGTGCCCGTAGCCCTGTCCTTTCACTGGACAAACGCCTTCGTTCAAGTGTCAACCCCAATCCTGCCGAGGTCACCACAATGGGCCTCCAGCCTAATGGACTCCAGAATTGGCTGAGTGGATTTCCGAACAAACACGCTGGCCCAACAGAATTGATTTCCAACAGGCCACATCGGTCCCTAACGTAATTATCCTGCCGTGAGTCAGACTGCAGCAGGCCCTGCATTTCAAGCCGCTGGTCAGCCCGAGGAAGAGGGGGCAGCGGCAGCTTCGGGCTTGCCTCCCGCCCTGCGCTCCTCGCTTGGCCTCTTTCAAAGAGCAGCCCCGACACCTCCCTGGCTGCCCCCTGGCAGAGGTCAGGCAGTCCCTGCCCTCCACCCACAACTCTGCAAAGGCTGGACTCAATTTGCAGCCAGCAGCAGGCACACGGCCGAGCCCCCTTTGTTCCACAACACAAGCACGTGCACAGGGACCACAGGCATTCACACCTCTAGTTCTGGGGCCCTGGGAAGCACGTCAGGAGAGTCATGCGGCCTCCTCCCAGTTTACTTTGTGCACCAGCAAATAGTTAAAAGGAAATGCAGTGACACCGCCGACTCCTCATCTCTCCTCTCCCCCACCCCACATCGCAGTACGGCCCTCTCTGCATCAGCAAAATGACTTTTACACTTCCTGACTGACCATCGCGGTGAGCCTGAAGGGAACTTCCCAACACAACAGATTTGGGACGCTGAGGCCACTGGGGGTAACCAAGTGTGCTTCAAGAAGGCAAGAGTCGCATCTGCATTTGCCTTTCCCACCGGAGTCCCCGCCTTCTGACTCTGCTTCAAAAAAGCTGTCTACATTTGCTTTCGCTTTCACACTTCAACAGTGCTAGCATCCTTTTGCATGTCTGCATATGTTTATTGCCCTCTCGTGGTGGCTCCATTGTCATTGTGCCTCTGCACGACTTTAAATGAATCTTCTCCAAACAACTCTTCAAACAAGCATAGAGAAAGATGGCGTCACGGCAGCACGAAACTGATTTAAAAATGCAAATGCAGATTCAAGCAAGAACACACAGCCTTGAGAACAACCCAGCTTTTCCTTTGGGGTGGCACTTTGAGTGTCAGAACGAGGCAGGAAATGGGGGTGGGGGTGGTTTCCCGATTCGTGGGGTAACTTGGCAGTCGCATGATCTCAGCCTCACCTACTTCACCGGGCTAGTGTGAATGGAAAACGGAGAAGGGGGGAACCGTGTACAGCGCTCAGAGCCCCTTCCAGCCAAAACTGTGTGTGCATGAGAGAGAGAGAGAGAGAGAGAGAAAGAGAGAGAGAGAGAGAGAGAGAGAGAGCGAGTCAGTGGGGGAGCCTTCAGCAGAGAGAAGCCTGGCAGGCTTGACTGCCAGGGGAGCGTGGTGCTGGCTACCTCTGGCCTGCAAGTGAGCTGGGGGGGGTTCTGGAAAGGCCCTGGGGAGTGCCTTGCCTTGCTCCCCGGGTTGTGCTACTGCTGCCTGACCCCAGTCGGGAGCCTCTCACTTAGGCGGAGAGGGGGGCGTGAGGAGCTGGCTGCTGAGACCCAAGACCCCCCCCCGCAACATGCCAGAAGACTCCCGTGCAACGCAACAAGGGTTTCCCTCACCTGTCCCCAGCCCTTCTTCTCCAGCGGCAGAATCGCACCTGCCCCCCCCCCAGCTGCCGCACTCTCTGAGCCCTGTTCCCAGTGGCCGGCCTTCCCCCGCCCCCCGCCCCCCCAGTGCCGCTGAAAGAAGAGGGACCAGATTCCGGCCGCATTTTTCAGGCTCCAATTAGCCAGCACCAATTCATCACCCCGAATCTCTCCTGGCATCAGAGCTGGGATTCCGTCCCCCCGCCTGCCTGGTAAATCGGTCTTCATTTAAAATCTTCTCTCTTAGCCCTAAATGGAAATCAATTCTGCAAGTTTAGCAAATAGTTAATTACTCCACAAAGAGGATTGATTGGCCTTTGATCACCAGAAAGCTCGGTAGTGCTATTAGTCTCTTTCATCTGTGATTAAACCACAGAGAGAAAGAAACAAAACCTAAATTAGGCCTCTCCTGTTATCCTACAAATATTTAATGACGGGATAATCTCTGAGAGGTGTGCAGAGGACAGAGAGTCCACCAGAAACTGGCTTCCTGCTCCACTTTGACCCTGAACAGCATCTCTGGGGAGAGACGGGTGGAGAACACACACCTGCCTGGAGGAGAAGTCCGGTGCAGGGCCGCGTGCTGCTTCTCAAGCGCTTTCCGTGCAGATGGAAAATTCCCCAGCAAGCCCTGGCACCCCGCTCCCCTGGAAGGAAGGGTCCCCTTTCTGTGTACTTTGGCCCCCCACACACACACACACACACTGACTCCCCTCCTGCATCCGCTGGGCGTTTTTCAGCAGTGGTGTGCGCTTGAGCACAGAATCCGCTGCGTTAGCCCTACTCACTCCCGGCACCTTTAGAGCAGTTTACAACACTGTGACTCAGCAAAGCACATCTCGCTTTCAGGCAGCAGCTGTTGTGAACGGGGGTCATCGCAAAGGACACAGGAGGAGAGTTAGTCCCAAAGACAAACCGTGAAAAGATAAATATTCTTCTGTCTAGGGATGCCAGCCTCCAGGTGGGACCTGGAGGTCCCCTGGAATGACAGCTTCCAGACTACAGAGAGCAGTTCCTCTGGAGAAAAGGGGTGCTTTGGAGGGTGGACTCTGTTATGGCGTTGGACCCCACTGAGGTCCCTGTCCTCCCCAGGCTCCCTCCCCAAATATCCAGTTTTCCCTGCTCCCCACCCCCAGCCAGCAGCCGGGGGCACCTGGCAACCCCAACTTTAACTTTGGCCCTGGGACTTTCAGGTCGGGTTTGGGTATATATGGTAAAGCATAGAGGACGAGATCTGGAGTTCATTCGCTACTCCTTCAGTGACATACTGTGAGGCTGTCCTGTGCAAAGACTCTCCTGTGGAGGCCGAAGTCTGTGCTTCTGATGGAAAGAGACGTTCCCGGGGTTTCTTTTTCTCCCGCTGCTGAGGACAAACTGAACACCCTGGGCCCAGTGCCAGCATTTTGGTATTCTTAGCATGAAAAGCTCCACTGCTAGCTGAAATCACGTAAAATATAAATTCCAGAACAGAAGCAGACATTTCTTCTGACTTTGTGGTGCCATCGTCCGTCCCTTTTCAGCCTTTGCTCCGCTAAAGACTTACACTGGGCTGGATGCCCAGAGCTCTGTGTCGTGTCGCGTCGCCTGGGTTTCAGTCTTAAGGCAAGCCCAAAAAGCCAAGGGAGACGCTGCATCATCCGTACCTGAGCTCCATCACTTGGATAAATGTTGTGAATTTGGCAATCTATGACCTTACTCATATAACTGTATTAAAAAACCATCACCACCTCCTCTCTGAGCCCAGTTTCACTACTGCTACTACTACTGCACAAGAAAAGATCTTGGAAGTTCAAACAGCATCTCTTAACATGAGAGACATTTGCCACATACATTTCACCAATGTCCATGTACTCCAAAAGTATCGGGAAAATCAACAGCAGCAAATGCAGCCAGCTGCATCGTCAACATCGATCAGGCGGTGGAAGACAACTGTAGTGATCAGGAATCTGAACAACAAAATGGAAGTTCTGCCGTACCTTCTGCAGAGGGGTTTGACTGGAGACCTCCCACATTACAGCTCAGTCTCTCCTTCGCCACTGCACTGTGCCAACCCACAAGGAGCGCTCTGTGCCACCCAAGCACCACCCATCGGGGATTTCGACAGCATCAGCAATGTTTCAGCAGGTTATGGAAACCCTGCGAGCAGGAATCCCCCAGAGTCATTGATGTACAAATTCTGGACTCATCTGAACAGCGACTCAGGGAATTACTCAGAGTGCAGAGTTCCATCAGGCGTCAGAGTCAGAAAGAGAAATGTCAGCACGGAGCTTCTAATATCATTTCTGTGGGATCTTGGATTCACTCGGCCCGTTAAGAGTGATACGTGATACCTCCAGATCAAAATAGAGAGAAGGTCTTTGTCTTGTCTTCTTGAATAATAATCACATCATCAATGGCTCGGTCCGGGAGCTCAGTGGAAGCGGACGATGCCTTTCGATGCACTGACCCCGACTCTGTCCTTGTGCGCTGCAGCGAGCGGGGGTCCCCGTCCCCTGGGCACTCTCCTCCATGGTCTCCTGGAAAAGGCCTCAGCGCCATCAGGAGCAAGAACAATCGTCTGACGGGTAAGAAACGATGTCCAAGTGAGGTCGACCGAGACGGGTCACCGTGTTAGTCTGCCTGCAGCAGCAGAACGGAGCGGAGTCCAGGAGCACCCGAGAGGCTGACAAAATTTGAGCTTCCGTGAGTCCCTGCTCACTTCTCCAGGTATCAGGTACTCTCTTCTACCTATCCAAAGGACAAAGGAGAGCCAGTTCTCGCTGCAGACGTCAGTCTTCAAGGTGCTCCTGAAGCCCGGCTTGATTTTGTGGCTTCCTGCGCGGCTGACCTGGATGGCCCGGGCAAACCTGATCCGGTCAGATCTCGGAAGCTAAGCGGGGCCCGTGCCTGGTTAGCAGGGGGACGGGAGACCACCAAGGGAGTCTGGAGTCCCAGTGCACAGCCAGACAATGGACGGCCACCCCCGAACTTCCCTTGAAGACTCTACCGGGTTGGCGCCAGTCAGGCGCAACTTGATGGGGCGGGGAGGAGGGGGAAGGCTGCCATGATGTGACCATCACCACCACCACGGAAGGCACTGCATCTAGCCAAAATCCATCAGCCTGGAGAAAAAAAACTTGCACAATTACATCTCCAAGACATTTCGCTGCTACAGATTAATAGCACAATCCTGCACAGAGCTGTTCCAGTCAAAACCCCTTGGCTGCCATGGCTTAGACTGGAGCGGCCGACTGGAATGGTCCTGTAACACCACTGCACAATTCCACCCACAATTCCCACCAGGGCTGGCCTCCTCCAGAACTTCATGGCCGTTTAAGGAGAACCGCTTCTGAGTATGGAGGACGGATCTCTGGCTTCCGTGGTGCTGGACAGAACAGATTCAACAGGATGTCTGTGGTGTCCTTCACAGATGTTGCTCTGGCAACCGTCTATTGCTACGTGCTCCAGGGGAACTCAAGCCCTGGTTCTTTTAAAAATTATTTTTATTTATTTGGGGGGGGTGAGTGTTTGTGTGTGTGTGTGTATGCGCTTGTGAGCCTGGGAGTCATGGTGACTTCTGGCGACCCCTAGTGGGACTAGGGCTTGGATATTACCTGCCTCTGGGTCCCGGGCCTGGTATTCTGCGGAGGTCATCCTTCCAAGTACTGGCCAGGGTCGGCCCTGCTTCTCTCCCAAGATCTGGAGAGACTGGCTTTGCCTGGGCTGTCTAGGTCAGCCAAGCCCTGGTTCTTGAGGCACACACACAATTTTATTCCAGGTTTCCAGAGCTACATGTTTGCTCACCATTCTTTTCACAACTGCATCAAATTTATGTTAGGCAGTTTGTAAACTTTAAAAGGTTGTAAACTTACACTGCTCTTCTAGGGAACTGAAAAGCAAAGCGCCCCTTTGCGTCTCAGCAGGACCCGCACAGCTGCGCCAAGACTGGCTGGATAGCGCGCTCTGCATACCTGCCGCCAATAAAGCAAACCTGCCCTTGTTCCGCCTGATATGCGGCTTCTGCCAGACCTGGGGAGGGGCAGTGAAGGAAGCGGGGCTTGTCCCTCCTCCGGCCGCCAGAAGCCCCATCAAATCCCCGCCTGGCTCTCGCCTTGTCCCTGAGCCTGGCACCCCAGCTTGCTGCCCTAGGAAGGAGCGCGGGTGTGCCACTGTGGACATTTGCCCGTCCATCCCAGTGTCTGCGAGTGCAGAAGGGGTTTGCTTGTGGCCCGGGGAGCAGGCTGAGGGAGGGAGCCCAGCGCGTACCCCAGCTGACATTTCCTGAGGCATCCCATTTGCTGGGGAAGCTCTGGTGGTCCTCAGAGAGAAACTTTCCTCCCCTCGAACGCTGTCCCCGCAAAGGTCCCTGACCCCCTTTGAGCTCCTGAGTGGTGAGGCCTCGTGTCCTTGAGGGGCGTGCCATGCAGCCGACCCCAGCGGGCGCTAATCAGCCGGGGCTTCCGACTGACTTGTTTGGTACGTGTGGCTTTTGCTCCCTGGGTGTCTCATTTGCAGGGCGCTCAATCATCCTCCCTCCCTCTGCCTCTGCAGTCGTGTGTGTTTCCGTGTGGCTGTCGGGTCTCAACACCTGTCAAACAGTGCCACAGTAAATTGGACACGTCAGCCCCAGAGGGCTGGTGCCAAGGTGTGAATTAGACAGAGTCTCTCGCTGCTGCTCTTCTGGCCTCCTTCCTCCATTAGTGGGACATCTGGAGGGGCTCAGCGTCTCGAGTGGCCAAGGAAGAATGAGGCCCACCTGCCTCCGCTGGGGTCTCCAGAGCAGAACGAGGCCGGGCTAGAAGGCCCAATCCACACCCAGTTTGTGGGGCCTGTTTTATGGCTCAGCTGGAATGACTGGCACGGAAGCCATCCTTGACACTGGGCCTCTGGCCTGGAACACAGACCTCCACCTGCAGCTCCAAGGCAAAACGCAGCAGCAGCAGCAGCAGCTGCCACCGCCAGAAAGGAGGGGACCCCGAGTTTCTTCCCTGCCTTTGCAAGAGCTTCCTTCTTCCATTTCCCCCCTCAACAACAACAAAAAAATTGTTTAATCATTGAAAAGACCGACCTGCACTGTGATCAAGGATGTCCATGCTGGATCTTTCCTGCACCGTCTTATGAAATTAACCTCAAGCCCTGGCCCAACACACCTGCTCTGGCTTTCAGATGCTCCCTTGAGCCTTAAGTCCTAACTGTACATGCATGCCCCCCCTCTCTCCCCCCCTCCTTCAGGGGTGCGGCACATGCAGACACACCCGATGGCCCCTGGCCTTAGCCACGGCACTCACATGGGGTCGACACACCGGAATTCTCTCCCGCGTGGCCAGTGGTACTCAGCACACGAGAACCTGCAGGCGCAGCTCCTGGACTTGCACGCTGCAAAAGGCAGAGCCTGCCAGAGGCCAGAAGACTTGCCTGGCCCGGGCAGACGGGAGCCAGGTCCACGACAGCGGGGAGGAAGGGGACACGGCAGTTTGGTTGCCCTTTCCTGGCAACAGCACAGAGATGTGTCCACGTGCTGGCATTACAGTAGGGCCTGCCGCCACAGAGCTAACCACTCTGTTGGGCAAAATGGGTCTCAGGCACGTTTTCTACAGAGCTGAACTCTGCGAGCACTTACCCGCAAGCTGTTTGTGGAGCCAAGACTTAAGAAATAGCAGGTCCCATGGCATAAGAACATAAGAACATAAGGGAAGCCAATGCTGGATCAGGCCAATGGCCCATCCAGTCCAACACTCTGTGTCACACAGCGGCCAAAATATACCAGGGGCCATCAGGAGGTCCAGCAGTGGGGCCAGGACACTAGAAGCCCTTCCATTGTTGACCCCCCCCAAGCACCGAGAATACAGAGTATCCCTTGCCCCAGACTGAGAGTTCCTATCTGTACCTTGTGGCTAACAGCCACTGATGGACCTCTGTTCCATATGCTTATCCAGTTCCCTCTTGAAGCCATCCGTGGTTGTAGCCACCACCACCTCCTGTGGCAATGAATTCCACGTGTTAATCTCTCTTTGGGTGAAGAAGGACTTCCTTTTGCCTGTTCTACCCTGACTGCTCAGCAATTCCATGGAGTGCCCACTTGAGTTCTTGTATGTCATGGTTCCTTCTAGAGGATCACCCAAAGCGACCTTCAATGGGATTGTTTTTGTTAATTTCCGCCACACTAGCGAGTGCTGCACTCCAAAGGAAACACGTTGGGGGAGACAGAAGCACCCCCTCCCGCCCTGTGGGGCTGGTCAGTGCAGGGGAAGCGGGCTTTCGCAGCCGTGGGGCCTGCGGTCGCCTCCAAGCGCCTCCAGCCCGGGGATGGCACCAGCCTGCCAACTGTGCCCCAGCCAGGGCTCCACTCAAGAGATGCCGCAGGCAAGCAGGACACGCCAGCCCTGCTGCGGCACCCGGCTCCTGTGCCTCGTCTGCCACTTTGACTTTGCCTCTCCCTTCCTCTCCTCTCTCTTCTCTCTTCAGTGGAGGGTGGTAAGCAGTGGGGTACCACAGAGATCAGTACTCGGTCCGATGCTTTTTAACTTGTTTATTAATGATTTGGAATTGGGAATAAGCAGTGAAGTGGCTAAATTTGCAGATGACACGAAGTTGTTCAGGGTGGTGAGAACCAGGGAGGATTGTGAGGCACTCCAAAGGGTTCTGTCGAGGATGGGCGAGTGGGTGTCAACGTGGCAAATGGGGTTCAATGTGGCCAAGTGCAAAGTGATGCACATTGGAGCCAAAAATCCTAAATATAAATACATGTTGATGGGGTCTGAACTGGCAGAGACGGACCAAGAGAGAGATCTTGGAGTCGTAGTGGATAACTCAATGAAAATGTCTACACAATGTGTAGCTGCAATAAAGAAGGCCAACGCTATGCTGGGGATTATTAGGAAGGGAATTGATAACAAATCAGCCAGTATCATCATTTGTTGTTGTTCAGTCGCACAGTCGAGTCCGACTCTTCGCGACCCCATGGACCAGATTACGCCAGGCCCTCCTGTCTTCCGCTGTCCGCTGAAGTCTGCTCAATTTCATGCTCGTTGCATCGATGACACTGTCTAACCATCTCATCCTTTGCCGTCCCCTTCTTCTTTGACCTTCAATCTTTCCCAGCATCAGGGTCTTCTCCAGTGAATGCTCCCTTCTCATTTGGTGGCCAAAGTATTTGAGCTTCAGCTTCAGGATCTGGCCTTCAAGGGAACAGTCAGGGTTGATTTCTTTTAGGATTGACTGATTTGATCTCCTTGCAGTCCAAGGGACTCTCAAGAGTCTTCTCCAGCACCATAGTTCAAAAGAATCTATTCTTCGGCGCTCAGCCTTCCTTATAGTCCAACTCTCGCAGCCATACATTACTACGGGGAATACCATTGCTTTGACCATGCGGACTTTTGTTGGCAAGGTGATGTCTCTGCTTTTTATCATGCTGTTTAGGTTTGCCATCGCTTTCCTCCCAAGGAGCAGGCGTCTTTTAATTTCATGGCTGCAGTCACCATCTGCAGTGATCTGGGATCCTAGGAACGTGAAGTCTGTCACTACTTCTACGACTTCCCCTTCTATTTGCCAAGGAGTGATGGGGCCAGATGCCATGATCTTAGTTTTTTTGATGTTGAGCTTCAAGCCCACTTTTGCACTTTCCTCTTTCACCCTGAGCAAGAGGCTCTTTAGGTCCTCTTCACTTTCTGCCATCAGAGTGGTATCGTCTGCATATCTGAGGTTATTGATCTTTTCCCCAGCAATCTTAACTCCAGCTTGTGATTCATCCAGGCCAGCATTTCGCATGATGTACTCTGCATATAAATTAAATAAGCAAGGTGACAATATACATCCTTGTCGTACTCCTTTTCCTATGCTAAACCAATCAGTTGTTCCATATCCGGTTCTAACTGTTGCTTCTTGACCCTTATACAGGTTTCTCAGGAGACAGGTGAGGTGGTCTGGTACTCCCATCTCTTTAAGAACCTGCCATAATTTATTGTGATCCACACAATCAAAGGCTTTAGCATAGTCAATGAAGCAGAAGTAGATGTTTTTCTGGTACTCTCTTGCTTTCTCCATAATCCAGCGAATGTTGGCAATTTGATCTCTAGTTCCTCTACCTCTTCGAAACCCAGCTTGTACTTCTGGCAGTTCTCTATCCACGTACTGTTGGAGCCTAGCTTGTAGGATTTTGAGCATGACCTTGCTAGCGTGTGAAATGAGTGCAATTGTGCGATAGTTTGAACATTCTTTGACGTTGCCCTTCTTTGGGATTGGAATGTAAACTGACCTTTTCCAATCCTGTGGCCACTGTTGTGTTTTCCAAATTTGTTGGCAAATTGAGTGCAGCACTTTAACAGCATCTTCTTTTAAGACTTTGAATAACTCAGCTGGGATACCATCACCTCCACTAGCTTTGTTGTTAGTAATGCTTTCTAAGGCCCATTTAACTTCGCTTTCCAGGATGTCTGGCTCGAGGTCAGTGATTATACCATCGTGGTTGTCAAGGACATCGAGGTCCTTCTTGTATAGTTCTTCTGTGTATTCTTGCCATCTTTTCCTAATCTCTTCTGCTTCTGTTAGGTCCCTACCGTTTTTGTCCTTTATCATGGCCAGCTTTGCATGGAATGTTCCCTTGATTTCTCCAATTTTCTTGAAGAGATCTCTAGTCCTTCCCAATCTATTGTTTTCCTCTATTACTCTGCATTGTTCATTCAGGAAAGCCTCCTTATCTCTCCTTGCTGTTCTCTGGAAATCTGCATTAAATTGGGCAAATCTTTCCTTATCCCCATTGCCTTTAGCTTTCCTTCTTTCCTCTGCTATGTGTAAAGCCTCATCAGACAGCCACTTTGCTTTTTTGCATTTCTTTTTCTTTGGGATGGCGGTGAGTGCTGCCTCCTTTACAATGTCACGGACCTCTGTCCATAGTTCTTCAGGCACTCTGTCTATCAAATCTAGACCCTTAAACCTATTCTTCACCTCTACTGTATATTCATCGGGGATGTGATCTAGGTCAAATCTGAATGGCCTTGTGGTCTTCCCAACTTTCTTCAATTTAAGTCTGAATTTTGCAATGAGTAGCTCATGATCTGAGCCACAGTCAGCTCCAGGTCTTGTTTTTACTGACTGGATAGAGCTTCTCCATCTTTGACTGCAAATTATATAGTCAATCTGATTTCGGTGTTGCCCATCTGGTGATGTCCATGTGTAGAGACGCCTCTTAGGTTGTTGGAAAAGGGTGTTTGCTATGACCAGCGTGTTCTCTTGACAAAACTCTGTTAGCCTTTGCCCTGCTTCATTTTGTTCTCCAAGGCCAAATTTGTCTGTTATTCCGGTTACCTTTTGATTTCCTACTTTAGCATTCCAGTCTCCTATGATGATGAGGACATCATTTTTTGGTGTTAGTTCTACGAGCTGTTGTAGGTCTTCGTAGAACTGGTCCACTTCAGCCTCTTCTGCAGCAGTGGTTGGGGCATAGACTTGGATTACTGTGATATTGAATGGTTTGCCTTGGATTCGGACCGAGATCATTCTGTCATTTTTGAGATTGTATCCCAATACTGCCTTTCTCAGTCTCTTGTTGACTATAAAGGCCACACCATTTTTTCTACGGGATTCCTGGCCACAGTAGTAGATATAATGGTCTTCGGAGTTAAATTCGCCCATTCCTGTCCACTTTAGTTCACTGATTCCCAAGATGTCAATGTTCATTCTTGCCATCTCATTTTTGACCACGTCAAGCTTACCTTGATTCATAGATCTTACATTCCAGGTTCCTATGCAGTATTGTTCTTTGCAGCATCGAACTTTCCTTTCACCGTCAGACACATCCACAACTGAGCGTCCTTTCGGCTTTGGCCCAGCCGCTTCACTCTTTCTGGGGTTACTTGTACTTGCCCTCTGCTCTTCCTCAGTAGCATATTGGACACCTTCCGACCAATGATTTATACAGGGAAGTATCATCATGCCCCTGTATAAATCATTGGTGCGACCTCATTTGGAATACTGTGTACAGTTCTGGTCACCACATCTCAAAAAGGATATTATAGCATTGGAAAAAGTGCAGAGAAGGGCAACTAGAATGATAAAAGGGTTGGAACACCTTCCTTGTGAAGAAAGGTTAAAATGCTTGGGGCTCTTTAGCTTGGAGAAACGACGGCTGAGGGGTGACATGATCGAGGTTTATAAGATTATGAATGGGATTGAGCAGGTTGAGAAAGAAGTCCTTTTCTCCCTTTCTCACGATACAAGAACTCGTGGGCATTCCATGAAATTGCTGAGCTGTCGGGTTAGAACAGATAAAAGGAAATACTTCTTCACCCAAAGAGTGATTAACATATGGAATTCACTGCCACAGGAGGTGGTGGCAGCTACAAGCATGGACAGTTTCAAGAGGGAATTAGATAAACATATGGAGCAGAAGTCCATCAGTGGCTATTAGCTACAGGGTATAGATGGGAATTCTCAGTCTGGGGCAGATGATGCACTCTATTCTTTGTGCTGGGGGGGGGCAGCAGTGGGAGGGCTTCTAGTGTCCTGGCCCCACTGCTGGACCTCCTGATGGCACCTGGTATATTTTGGCCACTGTGTGACAGAGTGTTGGACTAGATGGGCCATTGGCCTGATTCAACATTGGCTTCTCTTATGCTCTTATGTTCTCCGCTTGCAAGATGGCGTCCGTTTCCGTGGCGTCAAATGCCTCTCAGTGGCCCACAAAACTCTCCATGCGCCAGAACATTTCCCCCTCAGCAACCTCCTCCTGACCTTTTCTCCAGGAGAGCTACAGACGGGAAACAGATCCCCGGGCCTGCCTGCTCTCTGCCCTGGTGGAAGTCCAGCGGAGCCTGTCACCCTAGCCTGGACACATGGCAAAGGAGCCCCGGGGAATATTCCACCAGGCCTTCCACAACTGTCGCCCCACCATCAACCTGACAATGAACCAATCTATGCAGGAAATACATACTTTGGGCTCTGCGGTAAAAATACACAATGGATGCATAGACACCACATCTGCTCCAGTCCTACAGACAGCGAGTCTCGCCTGAGGGATCTACATCAAACCTTTTCGGAACTAAAGTATCCACCTGATGAAGTCAAGAAACAGATTAACACAGCCAGAATGGTCCCCAGAGAAAACCTGTTGCAAGACAGGCCCCAAAGAGACAATAACAGAACACCACTAGGGGTCACAGTCACAGACAGCTCTCAGCTCAAAACAGTTCAACAAATCATCAGCGACTTACAACCTCTACTGGATAATGACAGTTCTCTTTTTGGGGGCGCAAACCTTTTCTTGTGCACAGACAGCCCCCGTCTCAAACAACTCCCCACTCACAGTAATTTGACATCTAATTTGAACATGGACACTGGTACCAGAGCTTGCAATAAACCCAGATGCCAACTTTGCTGCCACATACGCACAGACAACACAGCGACTGGACCTAAAAACATCAGCTACCCCATCTCAGCCTTATTCACCTGCTCATCTTCTAACACTGGATATGCCATCAGATGCCAGCGATGCCCTTTGGTTCTCCACATAGGGTAAACAAGTCAAACCCTACGCCAAAGGATAAATGGATAAAAATCTGACATCAAGAATCACAAGACTGAGAAACCTGCAGGAGAACACTTCAGCCTTCCAGGACATTTAATGGGTGACCTCAAAGTAGTTCTTTTATTGCAACGGAACTTCAGGAACAGACCGGAAAGGGAAATTGCTGAGTTGCCAGTTATTACAACGCTCAGAACAATGGAATCCCCAGGACTTAACAGGGATATTGGTTTCTTATCTCACTACGTATGCTAACCTCATTCAACCCTTACGTCTGTATTCTCACGAATCCCCCAGAAGGGCCATACGTCCTCTTTGTTTTATTTCTTATTCAGAATAATAGATTAGAATAGTAGATTGTAGTGTAACATAATGAACAGCAGAGTGTAATTTGGAACGGTAGATTGGAAAGCATTTCTCTGGTCTGAGGACAGGGGAGACAACTCCACCCAGCCGATCGCCCCACTTCGAAGAAGGAGAAGCTACTGTCAGGTCGCCTCCCTGCTTGAGAGGAGAGAGATGGAGCGTAATCGGCAGGGTCGCAGTTAATTACTCTCAGCATTCCACAATTAAGGAAAAAACTGCCCACCCATCTCCAATTTTGACATATTTATTTCCTTCACCATGTTTTCTCCCGGAATCAAACCCAAACAAATGGTAACCATGTAGACTAAGCTTGTTACTCCTGTTTGGTCCTTGCATTTGTTAAATATCCTCATTATGTGGTCTGCTAATTTGCTGCTCACCCTCTACCTATATGTATGGACTGGTGACTTCTGTCTCACTGTACCTGAAGAAGTGGGCATGCACAAGAAAGCGCATGCCTCGACTAAAACTTTCTTGGTCTTAAAGGTGCCCGACTGGACTCAAACTTTGTTCTGTCACCCCAGCAGTTTGTGATCTCACAGAGGCCACAGCAATTGTGCAGAGTCTTTATCTGATCTACCAAATTCAGTAGTTCTTAAAAGGAGGCGAAAGTCCTGAAACTGGCACTAGACAGGAAAGCAGGATCAGGCTTTAGGCATTCAAAGTCAGACATCTCCCTCCCTCCTTTCCTCCCAGCACCGACACCTCCGTTACGAATTGCACAATTTGTTTGCAGAAAATAACAGATTTTGGTAACTGGATGAATGGGAAACAAGTTGCATGTAACAAATAAACGTGGCCACAATTTTTTCCTTTAAGCTGGACTTTCCTGAATGGGACAGAAGTGGCACATTTTCAGAGCTGAAGAGGAGTTTAGGGTCAGTGAAAACGCAGACGCCCCACGGAGGGCATCCATCGGCTCTGTTGTCTGCGTCTGCCCTGGGGACGAAGCGGGGCCACGGAGGACAGCAGGGGCCCACGGGGGGCGGGGGGAGCCGGCTCCCTTTCGGGGCCATCAGAATTGAATAGTCACCTGTGTGCTGGGCATTTCAATGTTCCAAACACCTTGGTCCCCACACTGGCACTGGAAAGCGTGCGTTTGGTGCAGTTGTGCTCACAGATCCTAAGGCTCTCCGGAAGAATTCTTGACTATTTTCAGTTCTGCCATGGAATGGAAAAGAAGAGGGCTGAGAACAGGAAAAGGGGGAACTTTGCTCTGGAAGCCTGAGTGGGAGATCCAAGAGAGGTGGCGCGGGGGGGCACTGGAGCTGCCAGACAACGAGGAAACAGCTCTCCGTGAATGAATCAGCACGGAACAGGCCCTTCAGCTCCTTTCAAGGCGGCTCTTCATCGGAAGGACTGAACCGCTTTAAAACAACAGCCGGGATACCCTGGAACTGGCGACCCTAACCCTAACCACTACCCCAAACTAGCAGCCAGAGTGGGACCGGTGGGTGTTTTGCCCCTCCCGCAAGCCGTGGGGAATCATAGAAACCTTTCTGGTTGTCCCTGGTCATGGAAGGAAGACTGGGAGTCGTGCCCCGCGAAAGGCCTGGACAGCCCTCTGGACTCCGGACACCCCCACTCGCGCACCCCCTTGCTCCGCTCTGCCCCTCCGACCCTCCCCACAGCTCTGGTGCCCAGAGCATGCTGGGGTGACTCCTGGATAGAGGCAGCCCCGAGAGAGACAGAAGGTGGTCCCGGGAGCTGGGGGCAAAAGCTCTGGGAGGCCTACAGTATTGTGCCAGTGGCCGCCTCCTCAAAGGAGCCAGAGGCCCGGGTGAAAGGCCTGGGCACCGGTCTGGGGAGTCCATGCTGAGGAAGGCTGGTCTCGAAAGAAAGCCCCGAAGCAAACTGCTTTAAAGATCATTAGGAACAGCGCAGAGATGCTCAAAATCTTTCTGCCGCTGAAATGGTAACAAAGGCAACGGATGAGAAGAGTGAAGAACACATTCTTCCAAATATTGGAGGAAACAACACTCCTTCTCGCCTCGGTGCCCCACCACACTCCTCCACCACGCCCCCCCCCCAGCCACAACTCAGCGCTCCTGGGGGGGGGGAACGTCATTAAGGAACCCCCCGAAAGGGGAGGCCTCATTTCATTCTAATGAGCTCCAATTGGACGCGATCATTACTCCTGGCATTAAAGGCCTCTGAATCCTGTCACAGGCCCTGGGGCGCTTTTCTTCCTTCCCCTCCAATGCCAGAAATAACAAGCTGCGCCTCAGGACCAGGGAACCCGGGGGGGGGGGGGGGTTGCCAGTCTGGACAGGGCCGCCCAGGTCCAGAGGAAGCCTACGACGAGGGCAGGTGGGCTGCGGACCCCGATCCCGCATGTGGGGTGATCTCTGCCAAGGGGGGCAGAGAAGAAGCCAGGCCGGTGGGAGGGAGGGATACGCGCCCTCCCCACAGAGCGGATCTGTCGAAAGCTAATTAGTTCTCTTGTTCTCACCACTCACATAAACTTGAAGTATCCTTATGGTATGTTTAAAGTATAGTGAAGGTTAATATTCCCTCAGCAAAATATCACAAATGAAATAGTTACTCTTTGGAAAGACCACCCAAACGACAGCCGGGATCGATAGCTCCACGCAGACAAAGGAGTCCGGCGGGCAGCTGCGTGTTGGCCTGAAGCGCGTGGTTGGCATTGTGAGGTGCAGTGGACGGGTTGCCTGGGTGGATGGGGCAGCAACGTTGGCATCTGGGCTCACTGCAAGCTCTGGCACCAGGGCCCAGGCTCGAATCAGACGATGGATTAGGGTGGGTGCGGAGCTGCTTGAGATTGGGGGGGCTGTCTGTGTGAAGAAAAGGTTCAGTACTTGCGAAAGAGAGCCGCCACGATCCAGGAACGGTAGAAAGGAGTCCAGCAGCCCCTTAGAGACGAACCGGGCTTGTGGTGGGGTACGAGTGGTTGTGCGTCTCTGCAGGCCGGCCTCACACGCAAATACGGCCACCGGGAACAGGCCTGGAGGTGGAGGGTTCCGGATGCCGGCCAGGGATGTGCTCCGCCATCTCACACACTCACAGCGAGAAAGGAGCGTGGGATGCTCGGAGGGAGAGGGGGCGGCTGGCACAAGCCCCGGCTGAGGCTGGGACAGTGTGCCTGAAGCGCCTCCTTTGGGTGTGATATGCTGCCCAAGGCCAGCAGCGCCACACCCGCCCTGGCCATGGAGGGCACGTGGGGGTGTCAGCAGACTGAGGCCACATCTTGTGGAAGGCTTTGGCCTGCAGGTCTCGAGCAGAAGGGCACCCCTGACCCAGGCCGGGGCAGGGGGAGGCTCCAAGGTGGTGGATCCGGCCCCGCAGAACTCCCCTGGAACCCTCTCACATCCCAGAGAAGGAGCCACAGCAGAGCCACAGCTCCGCACCTCGGGCAGGAGCCCTTCTCCGGGAGCGAGCGCATTCTGGCAGGCAAGCGATCTCCCAAGTACCCATTCTATTTGCATATGCAAAGCAATTTGCGAGCTCGTCCCCCCAGGGATGCTAAGTGGCATCCATATGGCACCAGGTGGCTTCTGCCACGTTCCGTATTAATCTCCCTCGTTTATGTAGTGCTTTGTGATCATTACCGCATTAATCCCCACAACATCCATCGCTGCCAGGCAAGTAGGTCACCTCTCTTGTGCCCATTTGACATGGCGGGGGAGAGGAGGGGAGGCCACGTGGGAACAACGCCTCGTGCCATGCCCATCCCTGCCTCCCCACAGCGGCTACTGTGCGGCCAGCCTCCTCTGCAGCCAGCGCCGGCCCTGCCGGGCACCCCCAGCCATCACGCCCCTCCTTGGGCAAGGACTCTGTGGTGCGTGGACGCGTGCTGTTCCTGCATGCTCCTGCGCAAGCAAAAGCCTCCGCTCCCTGTGCTTCATCCTGGCAAGTGTGCAGGGCCTGGCGCACGTGGGCACGCATGCACGCAGCGCAGTATGACCCACTGGTAACTTTCCTCTACGTGGCTCGTTTGTGTGGAGCGAAGGAGGCTGAAGTTGGTTCCTTATTCGCAGTTCCTTATTCGTTCCTTTCAGGGCACGGTCTCCAGAGTGTGGTGATGTATCATTTGGGCTGGTCCAAAGATTGTGTTGGGGTGTAGCCCGTCCCCAGTGTCTGCCTGTGTGATTGTCCTAGGGGCACCACACTTTGGAGCAGGTGGCACAAGATCCGCACTTTGGAGCAGGGAACAGGATCTATCTTCTTGAAGGGCAGAGTCTGTCGAGCTGGGGGTTTATGATATGTGGGGGTCCAAACCTTATTTTGGGGTTCAGAGCTTTCCAACTCTCCTCAGTGTTTCTGGATGATTCCCATTGAGTAAGGAACGAATAAGGAACTGGGAACCAGGCACCAACCTCGGCCTCCTCCCGTGGAGCTGGAGTGAGCCGGCCGGCCGGCGGAAGGAGCTGTGGAGGGAAGGAGGTGGGCAGAGCCGGGGGAGGCTGGATTCCCCTGAGGGAGAGCCTGGAAGGAAGGCAACGCTCAGCCACCCTGGCCGGCCCCTCGGGGTCCTTCACGGCAGCCGCTCCCTTCTGACTTGGAAACGTTCCCACAGAGGAAGGCAGCTCTGTGCCCGCCTGCCCGCCCGCCCGCCAGCACTCCCCAGGCCCCTGTGCAATCAGGCATTCTCAGAGGCACGCTGTGCTGCCCCCTCCCCAATCTGAGAGCAGCAGGTAGCAGGAAACCCAAAGCCAAGAGAGAGGAAGACAAATGACTGCAGTGGAGACGGGAGGGAGCGGAAGCGCCTCCCAAGAGGAAGAGGTTTGCCCATGCCCAGCGAGGGGCGGCTTGGATTAAAGCCCCTTGCCCTGCGGGGGAGGGGATGGGGAGGGGTCGGGGGGGCTGGCAGAGGCTCTGCTGTGCCCAAGGCTGCTGCTGCTGCTGGTGGCCCCAGGCCCCTCCGCCACGAGCCCTTCCGTTTTGTCCCACAGGGCTCCACAATCCGTGCCCCCCCCCCAGGCCCTGCACGCAGGAGCCAAGTTTGGGCCCCTGAGACCTCGCTCGCCCCCTTCCTCCCAGGGGTGCCGCTCTGCTCTGAGAAGCCGCTTGGGCGCCAGGCCCCTCCGCCCCCCGGAAGTCTCCCCAGCAGCCCCACTCTCCTTCTGTGGGGCCTGACCCGAGGGCCCCGCCAGCCGAGGAAGCCGGGTCGCGGGATCCGGCTCTCCCCACCCAGTTGCCTCCCTCGGACATTTGCAGGTGGCCCTCTGGTCTTCCCGGAGGCTGTCCTTCCGCCGAAGAAGAAGAAGAGCTCCACATATTCAGCTCCTTTAATCTTTCCTCGTAAATCAATCCCTGCGGCCTCCTAATCCCTTTTGTTGCTTTGCTCTAATCTCCCAACTGTTTATCAATATATCTCCGGGACCGAAGGAAACGCCGGGCACTGGCAAGGTAGGGCTGCTCCAGAGGGGAGGACCGTCCTGTACCCTTCCCCACCTCCAGCTGGGGGGGGAGAGAGGCCTTCACGCAGGCTGGAGGCTGGAGGGACCCCCTGGTCTTGCAGGCACTGGCTGGCGGGTCGCCGTGAGATCTCCCTGGACAGGGCAGCGGCCAGGGCGACACACACCCAGCTTGCCAGGTCTGGGGGGGGGGGCCCTGCTGCTGCTTCGCTGTCTCCCTGTGCACACCCTGAGGGTGCCAGCAAAACAAACAGCCCCCTGTACCAACTGCCTAACATACAGCAGAAGAGCCCTCCCCATTTTGAACCAGGGCTCCGATGAGTGATGTGCTGCCACAGAAGACTGTGAAGCCCCCTCCCCCCCAACAGACACACTCTCAAACACTTAAAGGGAAGAGGAGAGGGGTCAAGCCGTCCTTAATCTCCCATTCAGGATGCTCTGCTCACGGGGGAAGGAAAGGCAGGAGGCGCTGCGGGGGGGGGGCTGGGGGGGGCTCTGCCGGACCGACTGGAGTGCTGCAGCCTCTCCCAGCCCCTCTGCCTGTCTCCTGATGGCTTTTATCCCTCCCCTGCCCACCCCCAGCCTGCCAGCCCCAGGGGCTTTGCAAAAACACAAATCTGCTGAGTAAAAGGCCCCCTGAAAGCAGGGGGGAGGGGGCTGCTTGCAGGGAAAGGGCTGAAGCGCAGGCCATTAACACCGGGAAGCGCGGCGGATCTTTCTGCATGAATGGCAGGATTTGGCCTCCTCGGCAGGAAACATTTCTGCTCTTCCCAGGCTCCCTGACGGGAATGGAAGGCGGCAAAGGCAAAGCCTCCGAGGGCCGCACCCAGGAGCAAAGGCAGATGGAGAGCGAAAGGGATCTCTCGGCAGGGGGCTGCCTTCCAAGCAGATTCCGCGGAGGAGTCTCAGCCCGGGTCAAGGAAGTCACCGGTTTGGCTCATGCGACAACGGAGACCACGGAGAACCAAAAAGGCAAGGGAGCCTCTCGCGGCCCCCGGAAAGCCAGCATGTCGTCTGTTGCGGAGAAGCTGTTGAGGTCTGGGGCTCTGAGCCCCAGTCAGGTAGACATCTCTTTGCTTGCGTTCTTGCAGCAGAGTAGCACGGGGAACCGCAGGTGCCAGGGGACTCCTGATCCTGAAAACTCACTGGCGCAAAGCATCCAAGGCGGGCAACCTGGGCATGAGTGAAGCAGGGCCAAAGTGAAGTGAAACAGGGCAGACCCATATCCCTGCGGGGGAGCCCCCTTGGCCTGTGGCAAAACAGTCCAAAGGAGCACCGTGGAGCCTTAAAGACTAACAGGTTTGTTGTGGCAGAAAACCAGAAAGAGAGTGGGCAGGATTCTGAGAGAGTCAGGACGGATATGCAAAGAACGGAAAAGCTGGATTTAGAAGGACCAGCCCGGCCCAATGGAGAACGAAGAAAAGCAACTCTGCCTCTACTGCAAGAAATGCAGGTTGATCATAAGGCAAGCAAGAAAATGATTTGTGGAACAAGTTGTCCTTTAAAAGACGCCCAAAGCCAGAGACAAAGTGGGGCCTTCAAGGGGCCACGGGTGGATCGGTGGCTGTAGAGCACTTTGTGCTCTTTAGAATCTCTTCTTCTTCTCGTTGTTGTGTTAAAAATTTCATTATATTCTTTGTTTCTTTTCTGTTAATTTTATAGCCTGATAGGGATCCAAATTCTTCAATATGCTCAACTACATATGGCAATGATTTCTGGGGAGTCAAAACTGTTAGAACCATGTCGTCTGCAGAACTTTTCATTTTGAACTCTGCATCATCCAGTTTTATTCCCTTAATTCTATCTTCTTGTCTAATCTTTCTAAGCTAAAATCTCTATTGCTGGTATAAATAATAAAGGGGATAAAGGACATCCATGATATGTTCCTTTTTCCATTAAAATTGCTTCTGTTAGTTTCCCACTTATTAAGATCTTTGCTTGTTGGTTCAAGTATATTCCATGCATTCAGCTCCAGAATGGAGGACCACAGCCCATATTTTGTAAAACATTCAGTAAGAAAGGCCATATTAAGTTGTCAAATGCTTTCTTTGCATCTAGAAATAGGAATGCTGCTTTCTCTCTCTTCTTATTTACAAATTCGATTGCATCTTTATAAATAGTATATTATCTTTCATGTACCTTTTTGGTACAAAACCTGTTTGGGCGGAGTGTATTAAATTCAAAATGTATTTACTTAATCTTTCTGCCATTATTGTGGCCAAAAATTGTAGTACAGAGAAATAGGTCCATAAGACTGTGGTAGCAATGCATCATTACCCTATTTATGTTTTAGCCTTATATATGCCTCTTGCCAAGTTAGAGGTATTGTCTTTTTTCTCTTTATCTCCTTTATAACTTTTCGTAATAGTATTATAAATACTTCTTCAAGATGCTTAAAGTATGTTGCTGTCAACCTGTCTGGTCCTGGTGTTTTATCCTTCTTCATATTCTTTATTGCTTGAAAGATTTCTTGAATTGTTATTGTTTGATTTTATATTTTTCTATGCTTGCAATTCAGATGTCTTTTAAATATTTTCTTATTCTTTCTTCTGAAACAAACTTCTTTTTGTATAATCCTGAGAGAACACTAATAAATTGTTTCTGTATTTCTTTTTCTGCATATGTAATTTGGTCTCCTTTCTTTACACCTTTCCTTCCTGAGATAATATGCCAGATATCTGCCAGGTTTATTCACATGTTCAAAATAACGTTGTTTTTAGAAATTTTAATTTTTTCTGTACATCTTCTACTTCTAACATATCTAATTGGTTTTTTAATTGTTTAATCTCTGCTAGTGTTTTTATTATGATTGTTTTTATGTTCTTGTTCCAATCTCTGGATTTTTTTCTGTTATTATCTTAGTTTATTTATTTTTTCTTGCTTTTTTTAGCAACAGCTGCTAGCAGAATTCCTCTGATAAAAGCTTTACTTGCTTCCCAAATTGTAGCTGGAGACATTCCTTTTGCGTTGTTTATTTTAAAAGAAACTCTTCCAAATCTTTTCCACACTTATTTACTACGTGTTCTTGTAGTAAAAGAGTATAATTTAATCTCTGTCTTCTTCTTGATTCTCTATTCCATTGCAAGACTACTTTTATGGGATTATGGTCTGCAGATATCTTTGGTTGAATCTCTACTTTTTCTGAATTCATTGTCAAACTTTTTGATATCAAACACATGTCTATTCTTGAATGTGTTTGATGTCTGTCAGAAAAGGAGGTAAAGTCTCTGTCCTTTGTGGCCTTTGGATATCTGGTCCTCCAGGAGTCTTTTCATTCCAGCATTTCCATGTACTGAAGTACATTTTTTAGATAATTTCCCCCCTTTAATATTCCTTGATCCGTCTTTTTTTTCCTTTGGTCTAGTACTCCGTTCATATCTCCAAGAATCATTATTTCCTCATATTGGAAATCTAGCATACTTTGGGATAAAGTCTCAAAAAAATTAACTTTGGTCTCATTTGGTGCAGCTATAGTTGCGATCGTGCATATTTTGCCTTCTGGGAGTCTTGTTTTAAAATTAGGCATCTTCTATCTAAGTCTCTTAATTCTTCTAATACTTCTAATTGTGAGTTGTTTGTTTAAATGGCTACTCCGCATTTTTTATTTTGTGCTGAAACAAGATCTACTTTGCCTAATTTTTAAAAATATGTTTGTATTTCTTCTTTATATGAGTTTCAATAGCCACTGACCCTATGAAATATTTGGGAATAAATGTGACTGGGGAAAACCATAATCTTAAAAAAAAACCTTATCAGAAAATTTGGAAAACAATTCAACTGGCCGCATTAAGATGGAAAAAACTAAAAATCTCATGGCTGGGAAGAATTGCTACAATTAAAATGATTGTGATGCCAAAACTAACATTTTGTTCCAAATGTTACCCATATACACAGAAGAAAAAATACTGAAAGAGTGGCAAAGTGGTGGCCCCTCACTGGTGGAACAAGCTCCCGGATGACATCAGGGCCCTGTGGGACCTTTTGCAGTTCAACGGGGCCTATAAAACAGAGCTCTTCCGCCAGGCTTTCAAGTAGGGTGCCGCCTTGACATCATTGACTTGGCCCTAATATCAACATCACCACCAAGTGGTCAACTAACAGCCTGGACTAGGGTGTGTAGGTGGCCATTCAAATGTGGACAGAACATCACCATCTTTTATTATAGTATGTACTGAACAGTTATGGTTTTATATTATAATCTTAACTTAATTTGTTTTACTGTATTATGGAGTTTTAATGTATATATTCATATGTATGTTTGTCAGCCACCCTGAGCCTGCCACAGCCGGGAGGGCGGGATATAAATTGAATGAATGAATGAATGGATGGATGGATGGATGGATGGATGGATGGATGGATGGATGGATTTGCATGGAATGGCAAAAAAAAATGAGCTTCAAAATATTACAAGATGAGAAAAAGAGAGGAGGTTTAGCAGTCCCAAATATAACATTATATTACCAAGTAGCAAGTCTAGTTTGGACTGTGGACTAGATTAAAAACCCAAAACAAAGAGTAGCACAATTAGAATCAGCAATCTTGATGAAGGCCTACACAATTACTTATGGATTAAGAAATTGACTAAAAGATCATAACACAAGAAAGAAACCACGTAATCACAGGTAAAACTTTTGAGAATATGGTTTCCATGTCAGAATTTATAGAGCCCCTCAAATTCTTATGTCCCCAATAGAAGCTCATTATGATAAGACTATGAGAAATAAAAATGTTTTTTAACTTATGGCATGATGATAACACTCAGGGGAATCTCAAGTCTTGGCAAGATATTAAAGATGAAGGTGTCAGCATTCAATGCCTGATGTATTATCAATTAGTCTCAAGACTAAAGGAGTTCATGAGTATCGAAGGTCGGGTTGTAAGAGATGCAACTGAATCTGAGCAGCTGATTATAAAACCAAAAGAGAATTTACTATGATGGATATATAAGATTTTACTCCAGCTGGAAACAGAAGATTAATAGGTGCAAAAATGTATGATTAAGTGGATGCAAAACCTTAAAGAACAGATATCTATGCAACAATGGAAACGACCATGGAGAAAAGATATCAAATTAACAGTCAGCCAGACACTAAGAGAATTGGTACAAAATGTTTTTCAGATGTTCTATAACTCCAAAGGACATTGAAAAACACATAAAAACTACAAAGGAAAATCCTGGAAACGTCAAGACATAGCTGGAACCTTCTTTCATATGTGGTGGATTTGTAAAAAAGCAAAAAGATATTGGAAAGAAATACACCAAAAATTACAAATATATGAAAGTTTAAATTCCCAATGGAAGCCAAGAGCATGCTATTAGGTGTTCTGCCAAAAAAATTACCAAAAAAATTAGAATTGCTAATCAAATACATGGTAACAGCAGCTAGAACTATTTACACAGCAAAATGGAAACTAGATGCCTGTCCATGTTTAGAAGAATGGGGAAAAAAACTTGCTGAACATGCAGTAATGGCAAAATTAACAACCTATTTGAGAAGCAGGTCTATTATGAAATTTGAGGAAAGATGGAGTGTGTATTATGTGTATCATGCTAGCAGGAGAAAAATTTAAAGTGAGAAAATATATACAAATTGTAATGAAATAAATCTGTTCCAAATGTAATATTCCAAATATAAATGAGCTCTCTACATGAGATATATAGACTTTATTTTCCACCATGATACACTACTTACCTATTAAAGGTTCTAATGAATATGCAGAGGTGGTGAAAATATGTTATGTTGAATATGCAGTAATGATGAAACCAGCATAGTCAAAATAGATGAGTTATGAAGTCTGAAACTTAAAACTTTAATGATGACTACAATTGTACCCCACCAGAAATAAGAATCATTGCATGTTATAGATAATACCTTAAAATTATAATGAAGGGGATGAAAGGGAAATTATTCTCTGTCCCATGCATGATGCACTGCATGATTGTCTTCGACAAATGTAATTATGCCGTACAACCCATTTTTTTCTTTTCTTTTCTGCGCCCTCACTGTTTTTCTAAGACAAACAAATAAATAAATAACGGCCGCCATTGGTGGGAAAGGAGGACTGAAGGAACAGAGGGAGCTGGCAGGAAGGCGCCGAGGATGCTTGGCACAGGCTTGCCAGGATGCCCACGTCTGAAGGACGGGGCTGGGGAGGCCATCAGAAGCAACGGATGCCCACACCTGAGAACACAGTGACACATTAGGAATGAGCAAGCTGCCAGGGCCAGGTGGCATTCAGCCAGAAAATCCATAAAGAACTCAAATGGAAAACTGCCGATCTTCTAACAAAAACCTGCCGGTTGATCATTGACATCAGATCTCTGACCAAAGGCAGTCAAGGCACCACCAGCGTCTCAGAAAGGAATCCAGGAGATTTGGGAATTTGCAGAGCTGTCTGCCTGGCTTCTGGCTCAGGTAAATTCTAGAAAACATCATTTAAGGTGGAATTGTCAGACGCTCAGAAGAAAGGGAGGCTGTGGACAAAGGAGGCCAGCATCTTGAAAGGGAAATCCTGTCCCATCAGCCTTTGACAGGGCCAAAAAAACATGATGGGCAGGAGAGAGGAGTAGTTAGAGAGCTGGACTGTCCTTCCAAAAGTTCCAGCAGGGAGCAAGAACTGGGAAGGAGGAGGGCCATGCACTGCCTTGGCACTCAATGTAATTCTGAACTGCTCCCAGACTGGGGCCTCCACTATGTAGATGAAGCAACTGCTGCTGTGAGAAGAAAGTGGAGGAGAAGATGCTGGAGTGAGCGGCCCTTGGGGGGGGGCATCCCCGTTGGGAGAAATGTACGTAAATAATCTTGCTGAAGCCACTGGGCAGATAAAAGGTAGGTTGCTTGGTGACTGGGAAGCAGGGAAGGAAGAAGGGAACGGGGAGGCTATGGGGGTTGCCCGGAGGAGGAAAAGAAGAAATCGTGTGGGGAGGCTGGTACAGGGGAAAGTCAGGTGCCCCCTGCAAGTCCTTGTGCGTCACCCACCGTGTAACTGGGCCCAAGGGCTGCCACTACACCAGTGGATCCTAGGTTTCACAAGCAGAGGCTACTGGAGGGGTACAGGAGGGAAAACTGAAGACAGAGGGGCTGATAAAGGCAGGCTGACTGTGGGTGGGAAAGAGAGAAGGAAGCAGGCACAGGAGAGGGGCTGTGGGGCCTGCCGGGGACGGGGAAAAGGAAGTGTGGGGGAGAGTTACATGAGACACCCCCCCCCAAGTCCTTGTGTGTCCCCTGCTTGTAATAAACCTCTATCAAGTCCCTGTTCCGTTTCCTTCTTTCTTTTTTTGATGGAAAAGTCTCAGACGCTTCTGGCTTCCCGCTGTATAAAGAGAGGTTCTTCATACTCAAGAAGCACCCGGTGTTACACAACCAAATAGTGAAAATGGCATCGCTCACCCTAACGTCAGCCTACCAGTGTAGCAAATACAGCAGCCAACAAAATCTTTCACAACGGGGAGTTCAGTTCATTTCGACCAGGTGGGTCGATGCTTCAGTAAGTGCTCTGGAGTCATCCTAGCCCCAAAGACTGGTCTTCATGCGTCTTCCGTAGCATCCCTGTGACTTGGGCACACCATCGCCTTGTTGGTGCCAGTGTTGAGCGCAACACCCATCCAAGCCTGCTGTGCCAAGGGGGCGAGGCTTGGGCCTGGCCCACAAGGAGGAGTGGGGCAGAAGCCACTGACTGTCCCCCATCCACCTGGCAGCGTGCCACACAGACTTGACTTCCTCCCTCCACGGGCATCTGTAACACTCTCCTCAGGGCTTCCCCTTGTTTCCTAACGTGGGCCCAGGAGAGGCCGGCGGGTCTCTGCCTGGGGCTGCTGCCGTGCTCACAGACTGCGTCCTGCGGCTCCTTCCTTCCTCAGTCCAGTTGTTGCTTCTCTGCTTCTCTGCCGACCTCGAAAAGCTTCAAAAAGCTTCCAGGGTTGCCAAAGGGTGACTCTGCTGGCTGTCCAGAAGACAAGCTCTCAAGGCGCCCCCAGAGATCCAGCCAGGACCAGATCATTCCCGGGTGCAGAACAGCCGCGCAGCCCCTTCAGCTGGGCGGGCTGCAACTCCTGGCCAGGCCTGCCCCTGGCGTGTGGTCTTGAAAAAGAGGCCCAAGCTGCCCTGTGTGAATCCCCCAGAAGGCCCACCCTGGCAGCGTGCTTGCAAGCCAGCAGGCATCTCCACGTTATGCCTGCACATCGCTGCGGGGGGAAGGGGGGAGGCGGCACAGGCAACCTTCTGGCGTGGCCAGCATTCTGGGCAGGAGGAGGTGCACCAGGGGCAGGGCCAGGGAAGCAAAGCAAAGAGAGGAGAGCCCGAAGGGGGGCTGGAAGAGGAAGGGAATCTTCTTCTCTGCCGGATCTCTCCCTGAGCCGGGTGGCTCCTTCTCTCCGCCTTGACAGGAGCAGGCACAAGAGGACAGCCCCTCCCGAGAGCCTCTTGCTAAGCAGATGTGGGACTGCGTGCTCGCTTGCGGGGCCAGGGGGGGGAGCCTGAGTTCTGCCCCCTCCTCCCAGCACAAACCGAGCAGAGCCCGAGCAGGTCTCCTCCCCGTGTCCGACTCAAGCCGGAGCGACCGGCAGCCCCTGTGGGCGAGGCTTTCCAGTGATTAGTGCATCAGTAGGGATGATGACGCTGCGCATTAAGTGGCGGCTCCTGGTCAGGGAGGATTCCTGCAAGGTGCGCAGACGGCTCTCTTATCCTACAGTCCCTTTGACAGATGGAAATCTTCTGCTTCAAAGAGAGGAAATGAACTTAGTCACTTCCCATGATGCTGGATAGGAGACCACAAAAGGCTCAATTTGCAATTAGATGAACTCTCCTGGTTGAAGTTGGTCAATTAGATTACAGGGACACCTTTGCCACTCAGCTCCACAGTATTCACATCCTTCCAAGTCTCTGCCGTTTCAGTTCCATGCACGCCGGCAGCCACGGGCCACGCCTGCCCCCCACTCTGCCCCGAGCCCCCAGGCGGCACCACACAGGCCTGCCTGCCTCAGCCTCCTGAGTTCACAGCAAGGTTTGCAGATGCAGCATTCAGAGAGCGCAACCCCCCCCCCCGCCACACCACACAGACACACACAAACACACAGGGGAGCCGGGATAGACTTCACAGAGCACAGAAAGGGGGGCCTAAATGGGAGGCCAAGCAAGCCGGTCACGTCCAGGAAAGAGGAGGGCAGGCCCCCTTTGTGAGGCAGCCGGCCCTGTGGGGATGGGGCTATTGTTTGCCGCGCCCTAGACGGGCCCTCTGCTCCAGAGGCCCACAGGCCCCTCCTCTCCTGACCCCAGCAAGGTCAGAGGCGCAGGCTGGGCCCTGCTCTTGAACTCGCCGTCTGTTTCCCCACTAGCTCCCTGCCCGATTAATGACCGCCCTCCCCCCTCCGGGGTGGGGGGGCGGGGGGAAGCAACCTGGTCTGCATTCAGGCTGGTCCCCAAGAGGGGGAGTCTGCTCCTGCCCCCCCCCCGCATACTTCGCCCTCCTCTCTCCCCAATCAGGGGACTGCAGCCAGCCAGCCAGCCAGCCAGCCAGCCAGCGGCACCGAGGCAGGTCAGGCCAGGGGCAGCCAGACAGGAGGACGCGAGAGGGGAGGGGACAGGGCGAACGGCGACACGACGGAGGTTCACGCAATGAGGCAGGGATTTCCAAGAGTTGGCGGAGAGAACTCTCTTCCCTCTCCTGTAATACTGGAACTCCAGGACCGGGAGATTCGGGACAGACGAAAGGAAACTCTTCTGTACACAATGAGAGATTCTTATTATTGTCCCTGTTATCCTCCTCCTCATCATCATCATCATTACTTGGTTATTTATAATCCGCCTTTCTCTCTGAGATGAAGGAGGATCAGGTAGCGCAAATCAGTTACAACCAACAGGATTCATTGATTTATTTGTTTGCTTGATTTACATCCTGCCCTTCCCACCGGACATTCAATGAACAGCGACAATTAGGGTTTGGACTTCAGGAATCTGAAAACAAGCCAAGGTCTCGAGGAACAGGGCTGGCTGGAGCCACGTGTGAGCCTTTACACACAATCTGCGAAGAGGTGCACGGAGCACCGGCCCGGAGCAGACCCGCCGAGAGAGGCGGCAGCGTGGCGGCGGCGGCCACAGTCCCCGCCCCTCAGCCCACGCCACATTCTGGCAGTTTTGTTACAGGACAGCCCAGTTCACCTGTGCAAAGCCCCCTTCCTGAAGAATTCTGTTTTGCAGAGTTTGCAGAATGCCGGGGGTGGGTGGGATTCGGATGTGCAATTCGCTGCCAAAGGGCATTGTAGTGAGGGCCACTACGGCACAGACGGCTTTAGAAGGGGATGAGATAGATTCTTGGAGGACGGGTCTGGCCATGGTGACTAAAGGGAGCCTCCACGTTCAGAGGCAGTCAACCTCTGAATTCCGGTGCCAAGAGTCCACCTCAGGGGAAGGCCTCGGCCTCTCTACCCTGTTGCTGGCCCTCCAGCGGAACTGGTTGGGGCCACTGTGAGAGACGGGAGGCTGGACTGGATGGACCCTCCCTGCCCTGACCCAGCAGGGCCCCTCTCCTTATGTCCTCATGGCACTAAAGGCTGCCTGGTCATTCCCCACTTGGGCATTCAGCTTGGGATGGCCCCGAAAGGCTCTTAAAAACCCATCTCCAACTACAGAAACCGTGTTCCTAAAGCCAGCCACATAACAGAGCATGCGTGGCCCCCTCCAGCAGCCAGTCAGATCAAAGGTCTTCCGGAAGGGAAAGGACGGTACCTCCCCCCACCCGCCCAGGCCTGCCATGGCAAGGACAGGCACATCTTCAGGGGAGCGGGGGGGGCCTCCACAGCCTGGGGCAGCAACCAAGCCAGCCTTTCCACCAAATGGGCCTTGCAGCCCCACGGGAAGCTTCCCCTACTGGTCGCTCTCGGGACCCAAGCGGGATGCAAAAGGACCCTTCACCCCAGGCATTGGTGAGCAAAGGTATGATTTTGCAAGGGGAATGTTCCATCTGCAATCCACGAACGCTCAGAGACTAAACTAAAACTGCCTTGGTGGGCAGCCAGAAGGCCTCCGGAAAATGTTTTCCTTCTAAGGGCCAAGATGGCAGGAGGAGGAGGAGGCCGATGTCGGCAGGGCTCACCGGCAGAAGTCCGGGTCCGTCTCCGGGGACGGGGGGAGGACAGTGCCAGCGGGCACTCAGTCGCGGCGGAGGCTGGACAGCGGGAGAGAGGGCAGTAGTTGTTGCCCACTCCGTTTCCCTTCCCTCCGGTGCTCAGTAAACTTTGCTCAACTCCAAGCTTCTATTTCTTTTCGTAACTAACCCCTGGGGCAGCCTCCCCCCCTCCCTCCCTGGGGCCGTGGGTGGCTCCCGAGGAGGAGAAGGCCTGCTGCTGCTGCTACGGTGCTCTCTCCCCTCCCCCAGCAGGCAGCCGCAGGGCACGATCCACACCCCAGCTCGCTCTGGGGCAAGCCCCACTGGAGGGGCCGTGGACCCCTCCAGAGCGCAGGAAGCCCACCCAGAGCGGCACCCCACGTGCCAAGGACGTGTGCTGGACGGTGCCCAAAGGCCCGTGGGGGCGGGCGAGGACGGCTGCTGCGGAACGCCAGCCCAGACGCTGGAGAGACGGTGCAAAGAGACGCCCGCTTGCCTCCTTTCTCCTGATTCTCCCCCAGCTTTATAAAAATAGAAGGAACACATGTTCCCATTAGTCATTTGCTCGAGGGGAGCTTTGGGGCATGTGCTGACAGTCTGTACATGGAGGCCTCATTTTAATACTATTTGCATACCGCAGGTAGACCAAGCGCCACACACCCCCACACACACCCCCACACACCCACAGAGGAGCCGAACAAAGCAAGGCAGAACCCCGGTGATCTCCGCCAGCGACCTGCCCCCTTTCCCGAGAAGCCTCTCTCTCCGTCGGACTGTGAGGCCGGGAATGCCCCCTGCGGATGGTTTCAGAGAGTGCTTTAATTAAACTCCTGCCTGCCAAGAGTGATCTGTAGATGTGCAACCGAGGACACGGCTCCCCTCGAGGGAACGGCAGACGCAGCGGCCCCTCTCCCTTGATGGCCCGGCCTGGGAGCCCTAAACGGGGAGGGAAGGCTTATGGGGCGCGGGGGGGGAGTGATCCATGCGCTTCCCCAGGCATCTGTGCAGGCTGGCAAGTGAGCCGGACACCCGCACACCCACACACACACAGGAACGCTGCCTTTTGATCTCCTCCAACTGCTGGGCCTCGGCCTTGAACACAGCCGGGAGGGGAGAGGATCAAAGGTGAGCCTGGGCCGATGTCATCAGCCTCCAAGTGACAGGGGCCAAGAATGCAGCGGGGGGGGAGGGGGTTATGGAGGGTGGGTGGAGGGCCGCCTACAGGTGTCTCCGTTATTGATGGACGACTTTGCATGACAGGCTGGGAAATGTCGTTCCTGTCCCCAGTGCCTTTGATTTGACCTGACCTCTGCCACCCCGCCAGGCCCAGTGGTCAGTACTTATCAGCCGTCCATAGCTGCTTTCGTGCCCAATCAGCTGCTATTAGTCAGAGCCCCGTCGATGGGCTGACCGGGGTGCATCCCCAAAGGGAGTGTCAGGTGCAAGGGAGGCTCTGCCTTCTTGGTGCTTGGGGGGGGGCAGCAGTGGGAGAGGGGCTTCTAGTGTCCCGGCCCCACTGGTGGACCTCCTGAGTGTTGGACTGGAGGGGCCCCCTTGGCCTGACGCGACACTGGCTTCTCTCTTAGGTGCTGGTGTACCTCCTGTCCCCAGGGCGTGCTGAGAGAAGGAATCCAGCCCCACCCAGCCTCAGCCTTGCAGGCCTGGAAAAGAGCCCCAGGGCCTCAGGGGCCTGCCTGGGACCTCAGCCACAGCGGCCTAAGGGGAGGGGGAATGTAAACCCCCCTCCTTCTGAAGTAAGTTCTCTGAGTGGGTGAACCTTTGTGTAATAGGCAGCTGCCTAGGCCCAGGAGGAGGAGGGGGAGGAGGGGGAGGAGGAGGAGGAGGAGAGTGGATGTATACCTCCCCCTGCAAAGGGTGGGATGGTCAGACAGTGTCACTGATGCAACCAACAAGACACTAAGCACACTCCGGAGGACAGCGGAAGACAGGAGGGCCTGGCGCGGTGTGTGGGCTGTGGGGGTCGCGAAGACTCGGACTGGACTGAGCGACTGAACAACAACAGCAGCAGCAGCAGCAGCTTCACTCAGAGCCTCAGGCCAGCTGAGTCTCCTTCCTGTCCTCTCCTGTGAGGCAGTGGGGCTGAGAGAGCTCTGAGAGAGGGGTGACTGGCACAAGGTCACCCAGCTGGCTGCATGCGGAGGAGGAGTGGGGAATCAAGCCCGGTTCTCCAGGTTAGAGTCCGCCGCGCTTAACCGCCACACACAGCTGGGAACGAGTCGCCCGAGCCGTGCGCTTCTGTGCCAGCCAGTCCACGGAGAGGTGGCTGCTATCGACCGGCACCAGGCCGGCAAGCAGCTGCGCAAGCGTGCCTGAGCGCCCCAGGCAGGCCAGGAGACGTGTGGCTGAGCCCGGCAGCCGGATCCAGGGCCCCGTGTGCTCACTGAGCCTCAGCGGAAGGGCGGCCTGGGCTGGGAGGCGGCAGGGAGGCGAGATGTGGACGGCTGCGTCTGGCGAACGGAGGGCTGACTAGGTGTCTTCCACAGCTGTGATAATTACCAATTTTCTGTATTTATGAAAATGTCATAAATATTGAAGTGTGGTGCTATTATCTCTATAGATACTGATTCAGCATGAATATGGAAATTCGTTAATTATCACTAAAGCTGTTCATTAAATTCTGAAAGTAAAAAAAAAAAAACCTGGCAAGTAACCATGTCCTTGACTCAAGGCGTGCCTCCCACTCCTCCGTTTCCAGGTGGGCCTGCTTTGCAGGTGCCAGGCAGCCACAGGCCCCAAAGGAAGCAGGGGGCTCTCGGGGCCAAGCGGCACCGGAACCGCAGGGGGAACCCGTGTGTGGAGGCAAGCAGCTGCCGGGCGCGCAGAACGTGCAAGGTAGAGATGCAGGGCTGGGCCAAGCCCACACCCACAAGGGCTGCTCATCCCCGTGTGTGTGTGGGGGGGGGGAATCACCACCCTGGTGTGCATTGGAGGTGAGGACAGCCGGTGTGGTCCTCGGCCGCAACTCCTCGCCCGCAGCCCCGCCGGCCACCATTCAGACTGAACCACCAACCAGCGGCACATGGTGGAACGCGACGCCCAGGGCTGTTTGAGTGCATAGCAACGTGCCCAGGGCAGTGCCCAGGAGGTGGCCCAACTGCTCAGGGCTGCTGGAGCACATCTGTCCTGTAGCGCCTAGCCTCATTAGGTTGACATCAGGAGGACGTGCTACACGTGGCCTGGATATTACATGGGAATGGCAGGAGTGAGGAGAGGTGTAGAAATTGAATTGGAAAGCTTTGTTAATGCAAACTACAGTCCTGCAAACTAAAATTAAAAAGAAAAATCAGAGACAAAACAAGATGTCAAACCTGGGTTTGCATACAGCAAGAGGACTATATGGTTGCAGCCACCAGAATTAGAACTCAGTGTAGGAATAGCAGAAAGGTGTGAATTGCAAACTGAAGCCTCTGTGCTTGACTACTTATTTGGCAAACTAGATCCTCCGCTGAAATGGACATAGCAAGGATCTTGCCTAAAAAGGGATGTGCACCGGAGGTCCAGCCAGGAAGCACAGAAAACATCTGGGAACATCTGGCTGCTCTGCTAGGGAAACTGTAGAGTGAGCCAATCACCCCTGCGAACTCAAAACAATCACACAAATCACAGAGAGTTTTAGGCAATCAAAGCACCCTTGGAAGATACCAGCAAAAGAAATATTCTGCTTGCAGGGGTGGTTCTTGTGCTAAAAGAGAAGAGCTACCCCAGACCTCATCCCACGCAAACCCAGCAGACACTGAACTACTGCCTGGTGTTCACCCTCAGAGTAAAACCTCTCCTGGGCACTGCACCGCATGGCACAGCGCATCGCTCTGAGCTGCGCGTTTGCCACCTGGAAAGTATCGTGCAATTAGACCATTAGCCTGATCCATGGGCCTGCCACCCCTGCTCATTGCTCCTGCCAATCGCCCCACTTCCGGGAAAACAGGCCTCTCAGAAGTCTCTGCCTGATCCTGTCCCTGAGCTTTTGCTGGGCTTCACATCTGAAAGTGCACCTGAAAGCCCCCTGGGGTCAGGGCCACCCCAGTCTTTGCTGGGGAAAAGAAGACGCAAGCTGTTGTTCATTCACCCATTTTGATCTTATTCCCCCCCCCACACACACACACAGAGTAATTCATCAGGGGAGGGGCTACAAGTGACAAGGTGCCGCCCAGTGCAGCCCCCAAAGACAATTCCTGCCTCTCTGCAAAGCAGCTTTTGAGTTCCTCGCCACTCTTTGGCTCCCCAGATGCTAAGCCAAGCGTGAGAACAGAAGTGTCCCGGGCGTGGACGAAAAGGTGGGGCCGGCCACCAGCAAAAATGGGAGCCACCTTAACTGATCAAATGAGGAGTTTAGTGGTGGGGGAGAAGCGCGCCCTCGACTTGCTTGAAGGGCTGCTGGCACCGGGCCCCACCCCCAGCGCTCAGCACTGCAGAACAGCTCCACCATTACCGGGGCGGGGGGCGGGAGGGGCGGGAGGGTGGTGTGAAGAAGAGCAGGAAGTCCCAGGTTTTAAACGCGAGTATTTCATCTTCTGGGAGGGAAGACTGCCTGGTACAGCCTGACCTGGTTGGCGCTTGGAAGCCAGGCAGGGTGGGCACTTGGAAGGGAGACCGCCAAGGAAGACCTCCAAGGAAGAGGAAGGCCACGGCCAGCCACCTCCGCTGCTCACTTGCCTCAGGCGCCCTTTGCTGGGGTCCCCATTAAGCTGGTACGTGGATGGAGGACCACCAAGGGAGGCTCTGCAGAGGACGGCCACGGCAGACCACCTTTGCTGCTCACTTGCCTCGGAAGCCCCTCGCTGGGGTCGCCTTGAGTCAGCTGCGACGTGTCACTCACACACACACACACACACACACACAATCTCTGGTATGGTTAATATCTTGACTATTTATGTATTTATTATTTATTTCAGACACTTACTCTACCACCTTTCCGCCCAAAGGGGATACAGCTGTGTCTTATGCATCAAACAATAGCAGATAAACAGTAGAAACAAGCCAGCACCATTACAAAATAATACAAGCTAACAACTGCTAAAATCAATTTAGTGTGACACAATCCACAGCTGCAAGGCAAGACATGAAACAGAGAGTTAAAACTACCAGAGAGGGACAGCGCTCCGTTGGAAGACACCGGCAGTGGACAAGACTGCCAGAGACATATTAAGAAAGAGCATAACCTTACAAAGCTGGGAGGCAGCTGCTGAAATGACCCTCCCACTTGCCCCTGGGCGGGGGGAGCCTGTGGTGATGAAAGAATTCAGGGTCTAGGCAAGAGCAGACAGGATCAAGGGTTCCTTCAAGTACTCAGTCCCCAGCCGTGTAGTGCTTTAGGCCTTAAAACCAGCAGTGGGAATTGGGACCAGTCCAATATTCTTGCCACTGCATTCTGGACAGATTGAGGATTCTGAAGTGTCTTCAAGGGCGGCCCTACATACAAAGCATTACAGCAGTCTAACCAGGAGGTAACCAGGGAATGGATGACCAAGGCTGGTCCCGCTTCTCCAGGAACACCCTGCAGCTGGCTGGCAAACCATCCTGTCGACGGTGCCGCATGCTACAGAGATCTACAGCTCCCGCTGTGGGCCTGCATCTAGGAGCACCCCCAAGCCTGGAACCTCCTCCTCCTCCTCCTGGGGGATGACTGACGACCCTGCCCTGCCCAGAGGAGGCACTCTCCCACCAGCCCAGTCCACATCAGTCCCAACCGACCGTACCTCAGCCTTGTCTCGACTGCGCTTCCGCTTGCTGGCCCTCACGCTGCCCATCCCGGCATCCAGACGCTGGCTCCGAGCACCCACTGCCTCTCACCTGAAGCGGGGGGGGAGGAGAGAGTTCTGGGTCATTGGCAGGTAGATGGCGTTTCCTTTCAAAGCTTTTTGATGACCTCCCCCAGCCCAGAACCCTGCAGCACACCTGGCACCGGGGCCCTTGTGGCCGGCCGGCAGCCCTCCCCAGCCCCACCTTCCGCAAACAGAATCAGCGGGACATAGGCCGTGCCCAGTGCTCCCTCTCAGCTGAGTTAGTGTGAGCCAGCTCAGGGTTTTTTAGCCTCCGGCTCACACATTTTTGTCTTCACTCAGGAAGGAGGGCTCCAGAGCAAACTAATTTATGCAGCAGCCAAATCGCTCGCTCACAACTTTAATGCCAATTTGGCGTAGTGGTGTAAGTGCGTGGACTCTCATCTGGGAGAACCGGATTTGATGCCCCACTCCTCCACTTGCAGCTGCTGGATGACCTTGGGCAAGCCATAGTTCTGATAAGAGCCGTTTCTCTTAGAGCTGTTGTGGGGAGGGGAAGGGAAAGGAGTTTGTAGGCCACTCTGAGACTCCTTTGGGTAGTGAAGGGCAAAGGGGGATGAATCCAACCTCCTCCTCTTCTTCTAATGCCAATAGCTCACGAAGCAGAGTTTTTGCTCACAAGACCCCACAGCTTAGAAGGAGCCCTGGCCAGGTCCCTCCCAGCCGCCACCTCAGCCAGCGGGCTCCAGAGGCTGCCAGGGCCGGGGCCATCAAAGGCCCACGCTGCCTTCGGGAGAGAGCCAGGCCCCAGCGGCACCCCCATGGGACGGGGGTCCTCCTCTTTGAAGGGACCCCCCAGGGGCTCCGCCTGGTGATGGAGAGACTTCACATCCGCTCCAGGTTTCTCTCTGTCCAGCGGGGGGGAGGCTTCCATGTGCGCCGCTGCTACCAGAAAACCTGAGACCAGCTCCACTCGGCACCGTCCTGCCCATTCAGACCTGCCTGGCATTTGACGCAGGGTGCTTACCAGGGGCCTTAAAGTCCTGGCAGGAAAGACCCCCCACACACACACAAACACTTGTTGTGTGACAGATGCACTCAAGAGCTCTGGAGCATTTGAAAGCTTACATCCTTTTCTGAGTTAATTTGTTTGGTCTGAATAAAAGGCGTTGCTTGGCGTTTGGTTTGGGGCCGTGTGTGGTTGGGTCCTGCTGCTCCCCACAGCCTCTCTGCCAAGGCTCTCTGCGGCTCGTCCTCCACATCACCCGGAAGGGTCTGAGGCAGGCAAACAGTTAAACGGCGCCCCTTTCTACAGCCCTTGGCCACCGGGCACAGCCGGTTGAGGTAATTAAGAGCAGTTTAGGAGGCAATGTGCGAATGGCTCGAAAGGCTCTTGTGAATTTTTAACACCCTCCTAAGTAGGAGACCCTTCCCCGCCTCTCCCGTACACAAAGGGGAAACCCCACCGCCGCCGCCACCACCACCACCACCGAGTGGAGCGCCGAGAGCAAAGAGGCAGGGGGAGCAGATTACAAAATTCAGTCACATTTGAAAATTTTCTGCTACAATAATTCACTTTATGTAGAATTAATGTGGCTGATTGAACGTTTGTGCTGCAATTTACTTATAATTAACATTTTATGGTGAACAGATTTCACCATCGCCTTCATGCTGGGAACTCGGAGCCACAGGTCAAGAATGGAGATGAAACAGATAAGCACAAAATATTCTCACTGAAATATTAATGAGATTTTAATTTACTGCTTTAAAAATACATCTTTCATCAACGTCTGTATATCAAATCATTATTTCAATTTTTCCCCTCAAATCAGATTAAAACTATAACGAACTTTTCTGGCCCTCGTAAAATGCCGAGGGAGCAGCATCTTTTCCGACAGGATATCCTTGGGGACAGAAGCCCTGCTAAGTCCGAGGGTCTCTCACACCGACTGGGGAGGGGAGGGCCTGCCCAAACGCTGCCTCTTGCCCAGCAGCCACTGCCCGGTTCCCCCAGGGAGCCTTCCCAGTCTGTGGAGTGCCAAGGCACCCGACGGCTGACTCCATGAGGCCCTGGGTGCCCGCCCGCTCTCTATGACTTGGAAGGCTGACAACTGGCCAAGGGCACCTCCCTTCACAACTGGGCCGGATGTGCCCGCAAACTCTGCCGAGCTGGGAATTCCAGGACTCCGTCAGCCGATCAGACCAGCGAGGCAACACAGCAGGACCGCATTTGTGCACATGCGCCTGACGGCAACAGCTGCTGGAAGCGACGGGCTACCAGCACATCTCCCATCAGATGCCCGCCAGTGCCGCGCATTTAACGGAAGATAGGACTTGTCAGCAGGTAGTTTTTAACGCCACTTTTTCCATGGGAAGCTGAGGGTTGGCCACAGGAGTGCTACGCCTCCCAGATGTGCGGGTGTGATCGCGCCCAGAAACTCCGGCGGGGCAAATGCTCTGTGTGACCAGGGCCTAACATGATTAAGGTGGTGGAACACTTTCCCTATGAAGAAAAGTTAAAGAGGTTAGGCCTCTTTATCTTGGTTTACAGAGGTTTACAAAATTATGCATGGGATAGAGAAGACAGAGAAAGAAGTACTTTTCTTCCTTTCTCACAATACAAGAACTTGTGGGCACTCAAGTGAAATTAATGAACAGTAGGTTTAGAGCAGCTTAAAGTACTTCCTCACCCAAAGAGTAGTTCACGTGGAATTTAGTGCTGCAGGAAGTGGTGGTGGCTACAAACATAGGCAGTTTCAAGAGGGGATTAGATAAACATGGAACAGAAGTCCATCAATGGCTATTAACCTCAAGGTATAGATGAAACACTACATCTGGCACAGTGGTGCTCTGTATTCTAGGTGCTTGGGGTGGGCACAGTGTTTGAGGAGTTCTGGCCCCACTGGTGGACCTCCTGATGACACCTGGGTTTGGGGCACTGTGTGACACAGAGTGTTGGACTGGATGGGCCATTGGCCTGATCCAACACTGCTTCTCTTATGTTCTTATGCTCTTAAGTGTGCTTTGGCACTGGTGGGCTCCACTATGGGCCAGGGGGTGGGTGCAGGAGATATTCCCAGCTGGCTGAGCATCAGCTGCAGACTTTTTGTGTCATCTCTTGGTGCCCCAAGGAATCAACTGTCCACTCCAGGTGCATGCTGCTCACTTCAGAGATGAAAGAAGCCATTTTCACATTGCGGGTACGGGAAAAGCAGAAAGAATGGGAACCTTTCTTTTAAGAATGCACGTTTTACCCCCACCCCCCTTACACAGCGCAAAGGGAAGGAAGAAGAAGAAGAAGAAGAAGCAGCAGCAGCAGCAGCAGCAGCAGCAGCAGCAGCTGGATTTATGCCCCCTGCCCTTCACTACCCAAAGGTGTCTCGGAGCGGCTGACAAACTCCCTTCCCTTCCCCTCCCCAAAACAGACGCCCTGTGAGGTAGGCGGGGCTGAGAGAGCTCTTGACAGAAACTGCTCTTTTTCCAATAACAGCTGTGCCAGAACTATGGCTTGCCCAAGGTCATCCAGCAGCTGCAAGTGGAGGAGTGGGGAATCAAACCCGGTTCTCCCAGATTAGCATCCGCCATTCCTAACTATCACACCAAGCTGGAGAACCAGCAACTTGTTTCCTGGAGAATCCCAGAGCAATGTGGGGGTTTCTGCCTAGAGGGCCTCTCTTCGACTAGCCTTCAGCGCAGGACCGAAAGTGAGTCATTTGGACAGGCCTGGCTACTGGCTGGTTAGTCAGCAGAGACCTGCAAAGAGCCCCCCAAAGGCCTCAGCCACGGGACTCCTTGAGCCGGTCAGAACACACCCGCGTGGTGCAGAGGTGAAGAGCGGCAGACTCTGATCTGGAGAGCCGGGCTTGATTCCCCCTCCCCATGAAGCCTGCTGGGCGACCTTGGGCCAGTCCCAGTTCTCTCAGAGCTCTCTCAGCCCCACCTCCCTCACAGGGGGCCGCTGTGGGGAGAGGAAGCGAGGGAGGGATTGTAAGCCAGCCGCTCTGAGACTCCTTCAGGCAGAGAAAAGCGGGGCCTAAAAGGCGGCTCTTCTCCTCCTCCTGTCTCAGGCTGGGGGGCTAAGGTGGCATGACTGGGCCGGGGGGGGGGCAGAGAACAGAGCCACCCCAGAAGGCCTCTCCCTTCCCACGCCTGGAGAGCCAGTGGCTGGGAGACCCCCCGGAGCAGCAGCCTCAGGCGCACCTGCAGCGCATACTCAGAGACACACCCACAGGCAGACACCCCCCCCCGGTGGTCCCGTTTTCTCCTCAGGGCTGGCTCGTGTGACTGAATCCCAAGAAGCATCCCTCCCGTGTGGACCTCTGCGCGCCTTCGCCTCTCCAGCTCCTCCTGGGCTCCTGACCAGGGACTGGCCACTCCAGAGACACATCCAGCTTGGAGTGCGCGAGCCAGAACAGCGGGCTACCCAGGAGCATGGGCAGAGGCGGATCGGCAGGAGAGAAGGGCCGGGCACCTCTCCCCTGCAACCCTCAGCCCCGCCTTCCAAGGGGAGCCATGGGGGTCTCCCCACCTCGGGGGCCAGAGATCTGCGCGTTCATCCTATCCACAGGCTACTTCAGATCCACAGGAAGGGCCTTGAAGCATTGCCCAGTCCTTCCCACGAATAATGGTTCTCCACTCCAGACCAGCCCTTCGCCAGGGGGAGCTGGAAGATCTGGGCAAAAATCCCCTGGGGTCCTGCTTCGGAAAAGCACCCAGGCCCAAAGCGGTTGATCAGCCCCCCCTACCCACAGAACGCCCACTTTGCCCCTCGCCCCCCCCCAACATGCCCCATCTGGGCCTTCAGACTCCCAGAGGAAGGGAAAGACGTGGGCCAGCATCTGGGCGGAGCAACCCCCATTCCGATGGCAAAGACCAGGAATCCTGGGGCCTGCCCGAGCCGCTTCGCCCTCTCCCTCGGAATTCTCCCACGTCTGCCAGAATGCTCTCGTGGGTGGCTTTGGCCTTATCTGTTTTGTGTTTTTTTAGTAGTACCTAATCTAAAAGCCACAAAGCAGCCTGCCCCCCCCCGCGCACAGAGGTCCCTGCTTTTGTATTCTGTAGCAGAAAACCAGGAAACATCACTAATTTTTAAGCAGCACTGAAGAATTAAAACACAAGAGAACAGGGAGGCGCGCAGAAGACAGACAGAGACACAGAGAGAGGTTAAGCTCAAAGGCACGGAGAGCGAAATGGACCAGATTATACAAAATTAAAAAGCAAATGCGAGCAGGCAATTTGTGCCGAGTGATTGCAAGCAATTACAGTCCAGCTTGGCTGCTGGGGAAACGGGCGGTGGGGGAGGGGGAGAATTGCAGCCGGGAAGGAGACTTGACGGGGTCTTGATCAGCCCCTCCGTCTCCTCCTCTCCCTTTTATTCATCGGTATCAGTTCAAAAAACCACAAAAACCCCACAGAGCCCTTCCTCCAGCCGCTACCTGTCTGTAACCTTGCAAATCCCACCGCTGGGCCGTGAGGGCGGGATTCAGCATCCAGGGGGCTCTTCCGGCAACCCAGGAAAAAAACACAATTTGCTCGTGAAGAATACAAAATACGCAGAGAAAGCACAACAAGAGGAGGGTGTTTCTCTCAGAGGAGAGCTTCCACGTGGCCTGCTGGGAGCACCCTCCTCCTCCTCCTCCTCTTCCCAAGGGCTGCACTTGAACAGGAGGGCACCCCCCACCAGTGTTCCCTCTGAGCTGAGTAGTGTGAGCCGGCTCACAGTTCTTTAGCCTCCGGCTCACACATTTTTGCCTTCGCTCAGGAAGGAGGGCTCCAGAGCAAACTAATTTATGCAGTCGCCAAGTCGCTCGCTCAGAACTTCGATGCCAGGAGCTCACAGAGCGGGATTTTTGTTCACAAGGCTCCACAGCTTAGAGGGGGCATTGCCCCCCACCCCGGGGTTGTCAAAGGCCGAGCCTGGCGAGGGCCTCCCATGGCCCTCCTTCTCCCCCCTCTCTCTTCCGATCCTGTCCCCATTCCACATCCTCCTCCAAAGGCCTCTGTTTTTGGAGGGCACCCAGCATACGGCAGGTGGAGGTGGCCCGGAGGGGCCCTTGTGCCAGGGACACAGCAGTGCAGACTGCCGGAACACACAAGGCCTATGGTGCTCCTACTTGAAGGAGCCCGGAAGAGCAGCCTGGAGGGGGCAGCTCCACTCCAGCCTCCCACTGCTTCCGGTTACGGCCGTCCTGCCTCCCGATTGGAGACTTCCTGCTCCAACTGAGCCCGCCCCCTTCCTCCCTGCCTCTCGCCCCCGTTAGTCAGTGAGGTCAGCCTCTCTTCCTCACTACGCATTATGCAGCCTTGGAGACTGACAAAATGAGTGGCAAGGCAGGAGCTGTTGTGTCTCTGAGGAAGTGGGCACTGGCCCAGGAGAGCTCCTCCCCCGCCACACGTGCTCCTGTCTTTAAGGTGCTGCTGGGCTCTTGCGCTCTGCTCCTGGCTCCAGACAGACTCGCCTGGGTCCTCACCTCGATCCGTCACAGGGTCTTCTCCCTTGTTGTGACTGCCCTGGCATTGCCTCTGGCCGCCTAAGAACTTGCCAGTAACCAATCTGCATTTTTCCCTGCAACTGAATGGTAGCCAGCTGATAGTGCCATCATTTTAACTACCCTCTAATTACCAGTTGTTTATATGGTAATTAGAGACACTGAGGGGACTTGTTGCTATGGAGTTTAATCACTTTGACCACATTTGCCTGCCAAAGGTCTTACTTTTTGGACATAAAACATGATGCTCCGTTAAAAAAACAAACCAGCATTTTATTTTTTAAAAACTATCTTTATGTGATCTCTATGTATCTCTGTGGCTCTAAATCTGCTGCTAAAAACCTGCCTTGCCTGCGGTATTACATCAAAGGAATACATCACACTTTTGGCTTCGGCCTGGCGAGCAATTTCCTTATCCATGGGAGAAGACAATAGGCAGGATAGCCTCCCTGCTCTTGTCAGCCTCTTTATGCAAGTGTGGCGTGATGCTTCTCTTGTCTCCACCTATACCGGTGAGGAACATGGGGTGACACTTTCAGTCTCAGGTCACTTGTGGGGGAGGCAGGGCGATGCTGACCTTGAAGACCTCCGCCATATGGGGCCCCTTCCTTCTTTAGGTCGCAAAGCCTTGGAGGGCAAACAAGGTCTTGGCCAATATTGTAATGCCCCCCGTATAGATCCATGGTGCAGCCTCAATAGGGACGCTGACCTCCAGGTGGGACCTGGGGAGCCCCTGGAATTACAGCTCAGCTCCAGACTAAAGAGATCGGTTCCCCTGGAGAAAATGGATGCCTTGGAGGGTGGATTTGATGGCACTGTGTCCTACAGAGGTCCCCCTGTCCTCCCCCCAGGTTCCACCCCCAAATCTCCAGGAGTCACAGAGCTAAAAAAAGAACAGAGGGGCAACCAAGAGGATGAGGGGGTTGGAGCCCCTTCCGCTATGAGGAAAGCCCAAAGTTCAGAAAAGAGACGGCTGAGGGGGGGGGTACATGATTTTTGTTGTTCAGCCACACAGTCGAGTCCGACCCTTCACGACCCCATGGACCAGATCACGCCAGGCGCGCCTGTCTTCCGCCGTCCGTGGCATTGGTGACACTGCCTAGCCATCTCATCCTTGGCCCTCCCCTTCTTCTTTGATAAGAGGTTGATAAAATTATGCCTGGGGTGGAGAGAACTGCCTGTTTTTTCTCCCCCTCCCAAAATACTAGCACTTGAGGGCATCCAAGGAAGCTGATGGGTGGCCAAAAGGAAATGCTTCTTTAGGCAGAGAGTGATTAAAAGGTGGGATCTGCTGCCAGCGGGTGTAGAGGTGGCCTCAAAAGCAGATTAGACAGATCCAGGGAGGACGAGTCTCCCAGGGGCTACTAGCCATGGTGACTGGGGGGGGGAACCTCCCAGAGCCAGGAGGCCGCCTCAGGGGAAGGCCTCGGCCTCTCTGGCCTGTTGCGGGACCTCCAGAGGAACTGGCCGGCTGCTATGAGAGGCAGGAGGCTGGACTAGACGGACCCTCACCGGTGTCTGACCCAGCAGGGCTCCTCTTCCTATGTTCTTATGGATAGACCTATGGGCTCCGCTGTCCCCCCGCCATTGTCAGTCCCTGATTCCTCAGCGCTGTCCTGGGAGGTCAACAGGCCCGCCTAGCTGCTCTCACCACTACTGGTTGCTTCCCCCTTGTTCATCCTAATTAGGGACGCAACCCCAGAAGGATCAGAGTGGCCTGCTGCCTCTCCCCCCCCCCCCGTGAGTTATGTTCAATTTGTCCAAATGGAGAAAATGAGATTTCTGATTTCAATGCCATTTCTCCAACGAGGTGATTAAAGGGGGAGGGGGGCCTTGCTTTCGACTGTAGAGAATATTGATCCCGCGGCTTTTTCCCTTTGCAATAACCATAAGCTTTCGTATCGTTTGCAAACCTCTAAGGTGAGCCCAGGGAGGTCATTTACATTTCTGCTTTCCTTATTTGCTTTGGCAAAACAACGCAAAGCAGGGGGCCTCCCAGCCTAAAACCGGCAGCTTCTGTGAACACGCACGCCACGCGGTCCGCCCCACTCAGAGGGCAGCAGGAGTTTCCGTGGGAGGCCAAGGAAGAGCGGCACCCGGCTCTCGGGACTGGGGCTGGCCACGTGACAACCAGCCTACCTTATTCTGCCCTGCCCTGGGAAAACCTGGCCCCTCCCCAAGAAGCAGACACACCCCTGGAGAGGGCCTGGGCGCAAGCCAGGCCACTCTGGGTTCAGCAGGTCTCCCTTCTCCCCGGCAGGGAACTCTGCAAGGGGCCCGGGGAGGTCGAAGGAGACATCCTCTGCACTCTCACAGGACTACAACTCCCAGGATTCTCTGGGGGAGCCCTGAAGGTAAAACAGCCCTCAGAGAAGCATATGGTTTATGTGCTCACTATATTCTTATCCTGCTTTTCAGCTCCCTTGGTTCTCAAAGCAGCTGACACAGAGTTAGAATCCCAGCGATATGAAAAAGGCAGGCAGGAAGGCCCGCCACAAAGAGGCCGGGAGACTGGAGACACCCAGCTGCCAAGGGAGTTTCCTGCCACACCAACTTTGCCCGAACCACGTGGCAGAGAGAGCCCTCCGAACTCACACCACGTTTAGAGTGTCCCGGCCCCACTGCCGGACCTCCTGAGGGCCCCTGGTATTTCTGGCCCCTGTGTGACAGGCAGAGTGTGGGACTGGACGGGCCGTTGGCCTGACCCAACACTGGCTTCTCTCTTACGTTCTTAGAGAGGGCGGGCTTGTCCAGGAAAGGACTGCAGTGCCCCCCCCCAAAGGCCCCTGCACCACTGGGACCGGCGTGCAGTGCCTGCATGGGTGCCTCTAGTGCCTTTGAACAGTTTTTACTGCTGTTGTGTTCTGTATGGCCAACACCGGCTGCAGAGCAAGAGACCCCCAGGAATCACCGCTGCGAACCATCAAGCTGCCCACTCTTTGGTCCTCCCCCCATTTCCTCCTTAAGTGTCGCTCTGGAGGGCTGGCTGCATGGCAGCACAGACTGGTTGGCTTTTCAAAGGGGGGGGGAGTGGTGTTTAGCAGAGGGCTGCATGCCGATCCTGCTCTCGCCTGGGAAGGGGGACAGGCAGTCCTGCAAAGCAGCTAGTGCCGTAGATGCCTGCCTCTCTCTGGAAACAAGCAGAGGGCGGCTTGCAGAACGCTTCCACCCTCCATGGCAGGCAGTGTGGGGGGGTCCTGGTTCTTTGCCACCTAAGCTCCAGATCCCCCCATCCATCGCCACAAGAGGAGCCTTAGAATCATAGAATCATAGAATGTTAGAGTTGGAAGGGACCTTGCAGGCCATCTAGTCCAACCCCCTGCACTCTGCAGGAGCACAGCCGAAACCCCTACATACCTAATGGCCAGCTGGCCGGAAGGCAGGCATCCCTTTGCATTCTTGGTACGACCCCTATGCAGATTTCTCCCAAGGGGTTTCTTTACTGTGGCTCCTTCCTGGGGCAGCGGGGGCACGACGGATGGACAGACACAAAATTAGCCTCCGGCAGCCACTGTAATTGGGAGGGGTTGCTGCTGCTCCCATTAGGAGTCCTGTAAACTTTGAAGAAAAATGGACCAAGGGCTTTGTCCCAAACCATAACAGCCAGGAGAAAAGGGCCAGCAGGGGGGGGCTTGGCTTCCCTTCCTCCCCCCCACCCCCCGGGCAAATATTTTTTATATCCAAGATATGTCCCTGCTAATGTCTCACTGTTGAGTAACGAGAAACCAGCCTGCTGTCCCTGGCTAGGCAGGGTGGACTTTCTTCGACAAGACCCTCTTTTAGACCTGGAGAACATCAACTCCGCTAAGGAAGGTCATCGGCCCGCCCCCGCGCAGTTTAGTGGCATCGACATGTCCCCACCCACAGGGCGCCCTGGAGTAGACGGATTATTGGTGCCATCGACAGTGGGTTGTCAGTTGTGTGAACTGGCCCCGCTATTATTGGTTTTAGATTGTATTGATTTTAAATTATATTATGCTCAAGTTGTGCTCATGCTGTTGTAACCTGCCTGGAGCCCGCTTGTGGGGGAAGGAGGGCTAAAAGCCTAATGAAATAATGTCAACGCCCTCTGGAAAGGGCGCTGGAGCCATCGCAGGGCTGGGCCACGGGTCCAGCAGAGCCAGGACCTCCTGCCAGGCACGGTTCTCGCCTGCACAAGGGGCAAGACGGAGGGAAGCTTTCCAAATATTCAGACGTGGTACAGCGGTGAGAAGAACCCCTCCCTCCTCCCCTTCAGAGGTCCCATTCGGCTCCCAGATAGATGTCCAGCTAGGGTTGCCAGCTCCTCCTGGTGGGGCCTGGAGATCTCCAGCTCGTACTTCTGATCTCCAGAGTAGGGAGACCAGTCCCCCTGGAGAGAATGGCTGCTTGGGAGGATGGATTTGGTCACAAGACTCCACAGCTTAGCGGGAGCGTTGTTATGTCCAACTCGGCTGCTTCTGCGTTGGGCCCAGCAGTTCCGTGGGAGAAGGAGGAGCTCCTCCTCTGTGCAGCGAAGCTCCCGAGTCGTGGCTGGCCCTGGGAGCAAAAGACCCAGGCCCTCGGTCCCTGCTTGGTGATGGGAAGGGCTCTTCCTGGCCCCTCCCCAGGAGTCTCTTCCACACGGCCTGGGAGCAGAGCAGCTGGGGGCGCGCGGGGGGGGGGAGCCCCGCAGGATATCAGCCCGTCTGCCCCCAGGCCCCGGCCCCGTGGGGCAGCAGACCCATCTGGGAGGTAAAACAACACCGTGACCTGCTGCAGGCCCCGGCTCCTCCAGACACGAGGACCCGGCCGTGTTGCAAGAGGCAGTCGGGGCCTGCCGCGGCCTCTCTCTCTCCTTCTCCCTCTCAGACCAGATTCTAAGAGCACCCCCCACCCGGCCCAGTGAAGAACCTGGAGCCCCGTGGCCAGAGGACAGTCTGAGGCCAGAGGGCTCCGTCTTGAAGCAGGCCCGGGCCGGGGCCAGATCTGCACCGCGGGGGGGACGGGAACCCCCACGGACCGGGTGCGGCCAAAGGAGGAGATTCCGCTTCCTGGGCAGAGCTCAGAGGCAGGCCAAGAGGGAAGGGGGCAGCGCATCTGGTGCAGCCCACCTGCACACATGCGCACGCACCCCCGGGGATTGCCTCGGGCAGCGCCAGAGGGGAGGGGTGTGCTGGGGCAGCAAGGGGCAACCCCAAGAGGCACCCCTGGCCCCAGCGCTGCACTAACTGTTGGGTGGGGGTTGCTCAGCCAGACAGCACTGGGACGGGCTTCCCCTCTTCAGCCTGCGTCTCCCCCTCCAAACCCACCACGGGAGCCGAGGCCTTAACCCCCGCCACTCCCCCGGTTCCCCCGGCAGAGGAACCGCCGCTGCCGCCTCCGCCGCCTCCTCCTCCGTGGCCAGGGCTGCCGGCCTGCTGCTAAGTGTACTTAAACTTTGTGTCTGATCAAGTGATTGTCTCGGATCTGAGACCAGGGAGTCGATTCCTGCAGGTCCCTGAGTGGCGATTTGTGGTAATGTCTGCATCAATACCGAGTGAGCGAGAGAGCGGTTTGCTGGCTGGTTTGCATAAAGCTGATGCCCGCAGGAGGGCGGGGGGGGAGGGAGCCTCCGAGCTGGGGGGGGGATGTCCTCTGGGACAACGGGGACGAGGCGGTGGGAAGAGCGGGGGGGCGGGGGGAGAAGAAAGGGACCAGAAGGAATCTCTGTGCAAGGCAGCCTCATCGTTCTTGGCCAGGCCCTGGAGGCCAGCACACCGAGGAGCCTGGAGAATACTCACTCTGGGCTGGGCACCGAGAGAGGGCCAGGGTTTAGCGGCTCTTTGCTGGAATCCGGGGTGAGCTCTGCTGCAGAGGGCAAGTTCCGCGCACCCCCAAGTATTGTTCGGCACATGGAGCTGGCCGGCCGGCACCGAGGTGGCAACGGGGACTCCTGCTTCGCGACAGCTGGGCCCTGTCCTCTGCGGCCGGCAGGAGGGGGAAGGGGGAGGAAGCCTCGGCAGGAGCGCATGGCGCAGAGCGCGCTCAGCACTGCTGCTGGGGCCCTCCCTGGAAACTGTCTGCAGGAGGTTCCACCTGTCCCTCTGCGGACAGACCTGCCTTTGGAAGGAGGGAGGGAGGGAGGAAGGGAGGGAGGAAGGGAGGGAGGGAGGAAGGGAGGAAGGAAGGGAGGGAGGGAGGAAGGAAGGGAGGAAGGAAGGGAGGGAGGGAGGAAGGAAGGGAGGAAGGAAGGAAGGAAGGAAGGAAGGAAGGAAGGGAGGGAGGAAGGGAGGAAGCGAGGGAGGAAGGAAGGAAGGGACGCAGAGGGCACCAGACCCACACAGGCTCCCCAAGAGGGGATTTGGCAGGGGAGACCAAAGCGCTCCGAGTCTTGCCTGTGCGGCCCTGGAGGCCACGGCTCGGCCAGTGCCAGTATGCTGGCTCCCAGGTACCTCTTCTGGTGGGAATCGCTCCTCAGTGGCCCCACCGGAAGAATAAGGCAGTCGAAATGCTCCCTCAGCGCAGGGGCCGCTCTGTGGTGCACCCCCCGGAGAGGCGCCGGCCTCCAACAGCACGAGAGCCCCTCTTTGTCTTCTCTCCGGGTGCCACGTCACCCTCAGCCAAGAGAAGCACTCGCACCCTGCGTCCCAGGGCAGAGGGCCTCCCCCAGGGAGGGGAGAGGGTGGCAGCTGACATCCCACCCTGGGAAGCAGCTGCCCTGGGAATCCCGTTGGTCCTTCGCTTCTACCCCAGACCCGCACAGCTGCCCGCCCAAAGCTGGTGAAGAGAGGAGCTGGGGGCTTCCTTCCCCAAAGCGCCCCCTCCCCGTGAGAACGGCTTCTTGCGGAGAGTGCTTCATTCCTTCCTTGTTCAGCAGTTGAGCAAAGCTGTAGTCCAGCGGCACCTTTGAGGCCAGCAAAGTTTTATTCAAAGTGCCAGCTTTCACGTGCAAACACGCTTCTCCAGACATGACAGCTTTACGCTTTGAATAACACTTTGTTGGTCTCAAAGGTGCCGCTGGACTACGGCTTTGCTCTGCGGCTTCAGCCCAACACGGCCGACCCCACCTGAATTTCTGCTTGGCAACTGTGTGCCTTCCTCCCGCTGGGACTGGGCTCCTGGCATTTGGGGGACAATGGATGGAAACTTCCCATACATACGATGCTGCGCAGAAAGGGAGCAAGGTCACGTCGAATTTGCAGACTACCAGGCCTCACTGATTGGTGGAACTCGGTGCATTCCCAGGCATGAGGCCACGTTCCTCAAGTGCAGGTTAGGGGGCTGAGCACTCTGCTGGAGCCCGGTCCCCGTAGAGCCTTCCCCCGCTGGCGCAGGCTCAACTCTTGGAGCATCCTCTGCTGCAGTCCCCTCTTGAACTGGCACCCCCAGGCTCCCACCGCCCTTGTTGCTGTTGTTCAGTTGCACAGAGTCCGACTCTTTGCGGCCCCATGGATCACTTCACGCCAGGCCCTCCTGTCTTCCGTCGTGCTCTGAAGTTTGCTTAACTTCATGTTCATTGCATCGATAACGCTGTCTGACCATCTCATCCTTTGCCGTCCCCTTCTCCTTTGACCTTCAATCTTTCCCAGCATCAGGGTCTTCTCCAGTGAGGGCTCCCTTCTCCTTTGGTGGCCAGACTATTTGAGCTTCAGCTGCAGTCTCTGGCCTTCCAGGGAACTGTCAGGGTTGATTTCCTTTAGGACTGACTGGTCTGATCTCCTCCAGCACCGTAATTCGAAAGCATCTATTCTTCAGCACTCAGCCTTTCTCATGGTCCAACTCTCGCAGCCATACAGTACTCCTGGGAATACCATCGCTTTGACCATGCAGACTTTGGTTGGCAGAGTGATGTCTCTACTTTTTATTATGCTGTCTGGGTTTGCCATCACTTTCCTCCCAAGGAGCAGGCGTCTTTTAATTTCATGGCTGCAGTCACCATCTGCAGTGATCTTGGATCCCAGGAACGTGAATTCTGTCACTGTTTCCATGACTTCGCCTTCTGTTTCCCAAGGAGTGATGTGGCCAGATGCCATGATCTTAGTTTTTTTTGATTTTGAGTTTCAAGCCAACTTTTGCATTCTCCTTTTTCATCCTACGCAAGAGGCTCTTTAGGTCCTCTTCACTTTCTCCCATTAGAGTGGTATCTGCATATTTGAGGTTGTTGATGTTTTCCCCGGCAATCTTAATTCCGGCTTGTGATTCATCCAGGCCAGCATTTGCTTTCTCCATAATCCAGCGAATGTTGGCAATTTGATCTCAAGTTCCTCTATCTCTTCAAAATCCAGCTTGTACGTCTGGCAGTGCTCTGTCTATGTACTGATGAAGCCTAGCTTGTAGGATCTTGAGCATGATCTTGCTACAATGTGAAATGAGTGCAATTGCGTGATAGTTTGAACATTCCTTGGCATTGCCCTTCTTTGGGATTAGAATGTAAACTGGCCTTTTCCAGTCCTGTGGCCACTGTTGCGTTTTCCAAATTTGCTGGCATATGGAGTGCAGCACTTTAACAGCATCATCTTTTAAGACTTTGAATAGCTCAGCTGGGATACCATCACCTCTGCTAGCTTTGTTGTTAGTTATGCATTCTAAGGCCCATTTGACTTGGCTCAAGATCAGTGATCATACCGTCGTGGTTGTCAAGGACACTGAGCTCCTTCTTGTATAGTTCTTCTATGTATTCTTGCCATATCTTCCTAATCTCTTCCGCTTCTGTTAGGGCCCTACTGTTTTTGCCTTTATCATGGCCAGCTTTGCATGGAACGTTCCCTTGATTTCTCCAGTTTTTTTGATCTCTAGTCCTTCCCATTCTATTGTTTTCCTCTATTCCTTTGCATTGTTCATTTAGGAAGGCCTCTTTATCTCTCCTTACTGTTCTCTGGAAATCTGCATTCAGTTGGGTAAATCTTTCCTTTTCACCTTTGCCTTTTGCACCACTACACCCTCCTAAGGCCTGGCTCTTGTGTGGCTTCCACACCTGCTCTGCGTCTGTCTCTCCCTCTGTCCCTCCAAGAGCCAGAAAGTCAGCCTCAGGCAGCCAGCAGTGCTTGCCAGGTGGCCAGGCTTGAAAGGGATGGGCTCTTGCCACGAGGACACAGGCCATGGGGGCAAATGTCCAGAATGCAGGTTTCCCCCCAGTGGGGCAACGTTTCATTGGGGATTCTTTTTTTGCCTGGGCCCCGGCTGGGGGGGGCGGGGAGCTTGAATGGGGCAAGCACAATTCGCCAAAGGTCAGGCAAGCTGAAAATATTTTGCAGCCCATTTCTCAGCCCAACGGATCAGACCCCTTGTTCAGAGACCTCGCCTCCCCAATACCCTTTTTGACTGAAAAGGCTTCTATGATCCAGTCACAAGGATCACCGCTGAACATTAACTTGTCTAGAACGGCAGCCTGTCAACTGCGTTTTTTCAGGTATTTGTTTCATTTTGATGACTCGGTTAGAAGACAATGACAAAGTTTTTTTCCCCCACTTTCTTCTACCTTAAGGAGCCTCAAAGTGGCCTGCAATCGCCCTCTTGTGAGGCAGGCGGGTCGGGCTGAGAGAGTTCGGAGAGAACCGTGACTGGCTCAGGGTCACCCAGCAGGCTTCTTGGGGAGGAGGAGTGGGAAGCCAAGCTCCCCGGCTGAGAGGCTCCGGCGCTTGACCACTGCTTCCCACGGCCTCCCTGTGACGACATTTGTAATATTATTTGTTGTTGTTGTTGTTCAGTCACACAGTCGAGTCCAACTCTTCGCGACCCCATGGACCTCATCACGCCAGGCCCTCCTGTCTTCCACCGTCCTCTGGAGTTTGCTTAATTTCATGTGTGTTGCACTGTCGACACTGTCTAACCATCTCATCCCCTTCTTCTTTGACCTTCAGTCTCTCCCAGCATCTGGGTTTTCTTCTCCAGCGAGGGCTCCCTTCTCCTCCGGTGGCCAAAGTATTTGAGCTTCAGCTTCAGTCTCTGGCCTCCCAGGGAACAGTCAGGGTTGATTTCCTTTAGGATTGACTGAACTGATCTCCTTGCAGTCCAAGGGACTCACTCTCTAGAGTCTTCTCCAGCACCAAATATTATTTATTAGCTCAGTGTTTTTCTTTTAAATGGCTGTGACTTATTAATTCGATGTTACATTGTGCTGTTTTAAAACAGTGCTAATATTCTGAAATAAAGGTCATACAAAATATGTTTAAAAACCAGGAATGGTGAGAATAAAGGAATAATTCATGCCACGGTGAGAAGGACCACCGGAGGGGCAAAGGCTCCCGGCCTCCTCCTGGCAATGGCTAAATGGCTGAACCACCCCCCTGGCCCCCCCGGCTGCCGTCAGCTGATAGGGAAGCCCAGAGCTGACAAGAGGAGCCAGCCACTCGGTGAGATGGGACTGGGGTCACTCTCAGAAGATCCATTTAAGTACAAAAGTCTCCTGAAGGTTCCTCAGACCAAAAACCAAACTGTGAAGAGAGGGGGAGATCTCCCTTAGGACACGTTTGGATGAGGAGTCCCCTTGGAAGGCAGGGGTGGTGGGTGCATTCTGCAAGGGGCCGCCCACCTTCAGCCCCCACCTCTCCACTGCTGGATTACCCCCCCCCCAAGGGAAGAACGACAGAAATTAATCTGACACACCTATGTGACCCGAGGGGGGGGTCACAATATCACATCTGGGCCACAAAAATGTCAAGCACAAATACTGGGTGGGGGATACGTTTCTGGGGAGTAGCGTATGCGAAAGAGATCTTGGGGTAAGGGTGGGACTGTAAACTGAATATGAGCAGTCAAGTGTGATGCAGTGGCAAAAAAGGCAAATTCAGTCTTGGGTTGTATTAAAAGGGCCATAGCATCGAAATCACAGGAGGTCGTAGCCCCTCTCTGTAGACTGCCTTGGTCAGGCCGCACCTGGAGTCCCGTGTGCAGCTCTGGAGGCCTCACTTCAGAAAGGACGTGGGCAAAATTGAGAGGGTGCAGAAGGGAGCGATGAGAATGATCGGGGGTCTGGAGACTGAGCCCTACGAGGCAAGGCTGAGGGCCCTGGGAATGTTCAGTTTGGAGAAGAGGAGGTTGAGGAGGAACATGATTGCTCTCTTTAAATATCTGAAAGGCTGACATTGGGAGGAGGGCCAGGAGCTGTTCCAGTTGGCAGCAGAGGAGAGGACCCGAAGCAACGGGTGTAAATTACATGCAGAAAGGTATCGGCTGGATATTAGGAAAATCCTTTTCACGGTCAGAGTGGCTCAAAGGTGGAATCAGCTGCCTAGGGAGGTGGTTAGGTGCCCTTCACTGACAGTTTTCAAGAAGAGGCTGGACGAATATTTGCCAGAGATGCTTTAGGCTGTTCCTGCATTAGGCAGGGGGTTGGACTAGATGGTGTATATGGCCCCTTCCAACTCTATGATTCTGTGCTCTGGTTTGGGGCAAAACTCTACGGTAGAAGCTAATTCTAACATAAGAGTTTTGCCCCAAAACCAGAGTGTCTTCCCATGTGCCTACATCACTTCCGGGTCACGTAGGCATGTTGTGTTAAATTCCAGCATTCCTCCCCACTCCCGGTAAATGTACCCCCCCCCATTCCCCACCAGCTGCTCGGAGGGATCTGGCAACCCTGTCCCTTTGTGACTAGCAGGATGGGGCTCCAAGTGTGCCTCGGAGAGAGACAACTCTCTCTCTCTCTCTCTCTCTCTCTCTCTCTCTCTCTCTCTCTCTCTCTCTCTCTCTCCTCCTCGAGATTAACAGCAGCTCCTTACAGGAACATGGAGATCAACTAATGTATCTTCAGCGGGTATTTTGCAGCAGCAGCAGCAGCACAGGGCCACTGGAAAGCTGCAGGTCTGGAGACCCAGCAGGGAGCTGTGCATGGCTGCAACGCCTTGCCACACCTCCTGACTGTGTGCAGGTACTGAAAACAGCCATGTGGCCATAGGGAGAGGCCTTTCAGGGGCACATGCTGGCAATGCAGGTGGGGTGCAGGGTTAGGGTCTCCAGCCCCAGAACCTGCGCTGACAAGCCACTGGCCCACCAGAGGCATAAGGCCACGGCACAGACAGACCCACGTTCTGATCTGGCTGGAGCACCCAGACCTCAGCTTCCCCAGTGCAGGCCTCCTCCGAGGGCCAAGCCTCTTCTTGGAGAGTCTGCGGCGCCCAGGCTGGGGATGGTGGTGATCCCCGGAGGGGTTTGTCAGGGATTTTAAGCTTTGAGGATTTCAGGCATCCTCCACCGCCCTGGACAAGCCAAGTGATGGAAACTAGCCGGACGGTCGCTCCAGTGTGAGCCAGGTCTGCATGAACGCTTTGCCCCTGAGCCTCCCGGCTCCCCCTCATGTCCGCAGGGCCTGCGGAGCGACAGTGGATCCTCCCCGTGGAGAGTCACACCACAGCCCCTCAGGGCCACCTTCCTGTTCCCCTCTGTGCCAAAGGAGCGCCCAGAATGACCCTAATTAAGGGGCAAGCAGAAATTGACAGGGAGGGGGAGGTTTCTAATGCACAGCCTCCCTCACCTTGTCAACAGCCGAGGAAGCCTTTCTGGGAGAGCAGAAGAGGCCGGCCAGGTCACCTCTCCTCTCCGCCTGCCTCTGGTTCCCTTGAAGCCAGGACCCCCTAACCCCTCCCATCCCTCCAGCAAGGACTTTGTTCTCCCCAGGAAACATGTCAGCTCAAACAAGCAAAACAAAAGGACACGGCAAAAGGAGGCTGAGCCAAGGGAGAGGACAAGCCAAGCCAGGGCCTGACCCACCTGGGGGAGAGCAAATGGCTCCTTGGCCTGAGGAGGAGGAGGAGGAGGAGGGTGGCTCAGGCCTTGCTGATCCTTCCCACGTTTCCTCCTCCTCCTCCTCCTCGTGGCAGGGAGAGGGCTGGTGAAGTGGCGGGCGGGCGGGGGACTGGGCTGGGGCATTGGGGGGCCAGCTGGGCGAGGGGCAGGGGTCCGGATTCTTTAAAAAAATGATACACACTGAGAGCAGGAAACAGTTGACACCCTTTGGGTCACGTGAGGGAGCCGCTGGGGAGGATCCGTGAGACAAGACAAGAGGCGCGGGGAGCGGGTGGGTGGGTGGGTGGCCAGGGAGAGCGAGGCGGAGGCTTCCTATTATTCGGGGGGGGGGGCGACCCTGGTGATGCACACAGAGAGGCAGTGGGAAGATTAAATTAAGTATTATATCTGCTGACCCAATTGCCATGGTTACCGGACAGCGGAAAATATTAATCAAGTCTACCCTTTTCGGCTCAACGTACAGGGCGGCAGCGGGGGTGGGGGGTGGGGGGAGGGATACTAAATCTAAATATCCGTGCATAGCTGGGTGCAGCTCTGTCACGCAAACCCAGGACACCGCTCAAGAAGTCACCTGATAGTGTCAAGATAAAGGATTTAAAAACACGGTTGTGCTTCTGCACAGGGCTGCCGCCGCCACAAAACGTGGCGCACGGAGGAGGGCAGAGCGGCGGCGGCAGTGACAGGGCGCCTTTCTTCTCGCTGCCGGGGTTTTTTCTTTAAAGTATATTAGCAACAGTGAACTTTGACATTTGGCTGATTGCAAAGCCAGGGGCACTCTCAAAGTGTTCTCCTCGCAGGAGAGCTAACGGCCATGCAGCCTCGCAGACAGGAACACAGATGGCTTGGTGCAACCCCACGCCCCCGGCAGCACCACGAAGGCGTGGAATGGTCGGCCGCACACACCACACCACACCACACCACACCAGGCAGCCCCGACATCAGCGGAAGACCCGATTTCAGGCACGTCGCAATCTCAGCAGCCCCCATTCCGTAGCAGGGAGGAGCCACCTCACTGCCAACCTGTCAACACACGGGGGGGGGGCTGCAGAGCACGTGACTGGCTTGCAGGGAGACGCCGCAGGGCCGCTGCAGCACACTGGCCAGTAGGTGGCGCTGCAGTTTCATGGGCTTCTACTCCCCCCCCGCCCGCTGAGCCAGACAAGGAGCTTCTTCCCGATTGGCTCCCCCACACAGGACTTCCAAGGGACTGCTGCCCTTGGAGAATCCCCAGGAATCACAGCTGATCTCCAGGCGACAAGGAGATCAGTTTGCCTGGAGAAAATGGCTGCTTTGGAAGGTGGACTCTATGGGGCGATACCCTCCTGAAGTCCCGCCCCCCCCCCGACTCAACCTGGAGCTGGCAACTCTGCACATCTAACCCCATCTTTCCTACCTGCTTCTCCTTTTTGGGGGGATGGACATTGTACAGGAGACAGCAATCAGGACCATCCCAAAGCAAAAGAAATGCAAGAAAGCAAAGAGGCAGTCTGATGAGGCTTTACAAATAGCAGAGGAAAGAAGGAAAGGCAAAGGTGAAAAGGAAAGATTTACCCAGCTGAATGCAGATTTCCAGAGAACAGCATGGAGAGATAAGGAGGCTTTCCTGAATCAACAATGCAAAGTAACAGAGGAAAACAATCAAATGAGAAGGACTAGAGATCTCTTCAAGAAAATTGGAGAAATCAAGAGAACGTTCCATGCAAAGCTGGCCATGATAAAGGGCAAAAACAGTAGGGAACTAACAGAAGCAGAAGAGATTAGGAAGAGATGGCAGAAATATACAGAAGAACTATACAAGAAGGACCTCAGTTTCCTTGACAACCACGATGGTATGATCACTGACCTCGAGCCAGACATCCTAAAGTGCAATGTCAAATGGGCTGTAGAAAGCATTACTAACAACAAAGCTAGCGGAGGTGATGGTATCCCAGCCGAGTTATTCAAAGTCTTAAAAGATGATGCTGTTAAAGTGCTGCACTCCATATGCCAGCAAAATTGGAAAACGCAACAGTGGCCACAGGATTGGAAAAGGTCAGTTTACATTCCAATCCCAAAGAAGGGCAATGATATGGAATACTCATTTGAATATCAAACAGTTGCACTCATTTCACATGGTAGCAAGGTCATGCTCAAGATCCTACAAGCTAGGCTTCAGCAGTACGTCAATAGAGAACTGCCAGAAGTACAAGCTGGGTTTCGAAGAGGTAGAAGAACTCGAGATCAAATTGCCAACGTTCACTGGATTATGGAGAAAGCAAGGGAGTACCAGGAAAACATCTGCTTCATTGACTACGCTAAAGCCTTTGATTGTGTGGCAAGTCCTTAAAGAGACAGGAGTACCAGACCACCTCACATGTCTCCTGAGAAACCTGTATAAGGGTCTTGATAAGGGTCAAGAAGCGACAGTTAGAGCCAGATATGGAACAACTGATTGGTTCAGCATAGGAAAAGGCGTACAACAAGGATGTATATTGTCCAGTGTTCCCTCTAAGCTGAGTTAGTGTGAGCTAGCTCAGTTTTTTAACCTCCAGCTCACACATTTTTGTTTTAGCTCAGGAAGGATGGCTCCAGCGCAAACTAATCTATGCAAATTGCTCGCTCACAATTTTAATGTGATCTCAAAAAGGATATTATAGCATTGGAAAAAGTGCAGAGAAGGGCAACTAGAATGATAAAAGTGTTGGAACACCTTCCCTATGAAGAAAGGTTAAAACGCTTGCGGCTCTTTAGCTTGGAGAAACGACGGCTGAGGGGTGACATGATCGAGGTTTATAAGATTATGAATGGGATTGAGCAGGTTGAGAAAGAAGTACTTTTCTCCCTTTCTCACAATACAAGAACTCGTGGGCACTCCATGAAATTGCTGAGCAGTTGGGTTAGAACAGATAAAAGGAAATACTTCTTCACCCAAAGAGTGATTAACATATTAACATATGGAATTCACTGCCACAGGAGGTGGTGGCAGCTACAAGCATGAACAGTTTCAAGAGGGAATTAGATAAAACATATGGAGCAGAAGTCCATCAGTGGCTATTAGCCACAGGGTATAGATGGGAACTCCCAGTCTGGGGCAGGTGAGGCACTCTATTCTTGGTGCTGGGGGGCAGCAGTGGGAGGGCTTCTAGTGTCCTGGCCCCACTGCTGGACCTCCTGATGGCACCTGGTATATTTTGGCCACTGTGTGACAGAGTGTTGGACTAGATGGGCCATTGGCCTGATTCAACATTGGCTTCTCTTATGTTCTTATGTTCTTATGTTCTAATGCCAACAGCTCACAAAGTAGAATTTTTGCTCACAAGACTCCATAGCTTAGAAGGAGCATTCATTGTCACCCTGCTTATTTAATTTACATGCAGAGTACATCACGCAAAATATCGGCCTGGATGAATCACAAGCTGGAATTAAGATTGCCGGGAAAAACATCAACAACCTCAGATATGCAGACGATACCACTCTAATGGCAGAAAGTGAAGAGGACCTCAAGAGCCTCTTGCTCACTATGAAAGAGGAGAGTGCAAAAGTTGACTTGAAACTCAACATCAAAAAAACTAGGATCATGTCATCCGGCCCCATCACTCCTTGGCAAATAGGAGGGGAAGCAGTGGCAGAATTCACGTTCCTGGGATCCCAGGTCACTGCAGATGGTGACTGCAGCCATGAAATTAAAAGACGCCTGCTCCTTGAGAGGAGAGCCATGGCAAACCTAGACAGCATAATAAAAAGTAGAGACATCACCCTGCCAACAAAAGTCCGTATGGTCAAAGCAATGGTATTCCCAGTAGTAATGAATGACTGTGAGAGTTGGACCATAAGGAAGGCCGAATAGATCCTTTTGAATTATGGTGCTGGAGAACATAAGAACATAAGAGAAGCCAATGTTGAATCAGGCCAATGGCCCATCCAGTCCAACACTCTGTCACACAGCGGCCAAAATATACCAGGTGCCATCAGGAGGTCCATCAGTGGGGCCAGGACACCAGAAGCCCTCCCACTGCTGCCCCCTCCAGCACCAAGAATAGAGTGCCTCACCTGCCCCAGACTGAGAGTTCCCATCTATACCCTGTGGCTAATAGCCACTGGTGGACTTCTGCTCCATATGTTTATCTAATTTCCTCTTGAAACTGTCCATGCTTGCAGCTGCCACGACCTCCTGGAGAAGACTCTTGAGAGTCCCCTGGACTACAGAGAGATCAAATCAGTCAATCCTAAAAGAAATCCAACCTAACTGTTCCCTGGAAGGCCAGATCCTGAATCTGAAGCTCAAAGACTTGGCCACCACATGAGAAGGGAGCCCTCACTGGAGAAGACCCTGATGCTGGGAAAGACTGAAGGTCAAAGAAGAAGGGGACGGCCACTGCCGGCTCGCCCACTAGGCGAGCTAGGCGCTCGCCTAGGGCGCTGGGGTCCACAGGGGCGCCAAAGCGCCCCCGCCCCGCCCCCGTGAAGCCGGCGCTGGGAGGGAAGGGGCGCCCGTTCAAACAGGCGCTCCTTTCCTTGCTTTCCTGAGCACGCCGCTACTGCGGCGTGCTCAGGAAAGCCGGCGCTCCCACCCCCCATCTTCAGCCGGCGCTGGGGCTGGGAGGGAAGGGGCGTTCGTTTGAACTGGCTTCCCCCCCGGTCTCCAGCCGGCGCTGGGAGGGAAGGGGCGCCCGTTCAAACGGGCGCCCCTTTCCTGGCTTTCCTGAGCACGCCGCTACTGCGGCGTGCTCAGAAAGCCGGCGCTCCCCCCCGTCTTCAGCTGGCGCTGGGAGGCTTCCCCGCCCCCGGTCTCCAGCCGGCGCTGGGAGGGAACGGCGCTGGGAGGGAACGTTCAAACGGGCGCTCCACCCCCCTGTCTCCAGCCGGCCCTGGGGCTGGGAAGGGACAGCCGTTCAAACGGCTGCCCCTTCCCTAGCTTTCCTGAGCAGGCCGCTAGTGCGGCGTGCTCAGGAAAGCCAGCGCTCCACCCCCCCGGTCTCCAGGCCCCACCGGGAGATTGGCATCCCCGTGGGGTGGGCGCCCCAGGCTGTCTTGCCTAGGGCGCCCAGACACCTGGGGCCGGCCCTGGGGACGGCCAAGGATGAGATGGTCAGACAGTGCACCAATGCAACGAACATGAAATTAAGTAAGGAGGATGGTGGAAGACAGGAGGGCCTGGTGTGATGTGTGGTCCGTGGGGTCGCAAAGAGTTGGACTCGACTGTGCGACTGAACAACAAAAACATCTTGACTTATGAGCTTGGCCATGGCCGCTGGGCAGACCCTCCTAGCAAGGAACAGTGACATATCCAGAACCTCAGAGAAGTTCTGCCAGGGCAGACCGAGCGAACATACAGCTCACGAGCCTGTTTCTGCCAGTAGCCAGCCAGATGCCTCTAACTGACAGGTAGGATTATGACCCTCCAGATGGGCCTGGAGTTGTCCCAAAATCAGAACTGACCTCCCAACAACAGAGATCCGTTCTCCTGGAGAAAATGGCAGATTTGGAGGGTGGACTCAAGGGCACGATGTCGCTACTGAGCTCCAACCCCAAACTCCACCCGAACCAGGCTCTGCCTCCAAATCCCCAGGAATTTCCCAACGCAGAGTTGGTAACCTTGGGAAGGCAGAAGGGCAGCCTAGACCTCCCGTTTGCCCACCAAGAGTGGGGAATTACCCTCCTCATTTCCTGCCCCTGAGGAGCAGGAGCAAAACTGGCCTCCACATAGTGACGCTCTAGGAATTTCCCCTAGTCTCTACAGTAAAGACCACAGGTACTAGGGGAGGCAGTCTAGAGCGTTAGTCAGAAGTGACATCCCATCCTCCACAAACTTCTCCCTCCCCAGGCATCAGCCCCAAAATCTCCTGGCACCTGGCACAGCAGGGCTGGGAACTCTAGGGGAGCCTCCTCCCGGGCATCGAGTGTAGGTTTTCAATATCACTGTACTGGGGGTTCAGCTGGCACAGCACCGTCAGCTGCATGCAGTTCCCATCACATGCGGAGTTCAGGTCAGTTCAGAGTTTTAAGCAGCAACAGCAACAGCCCATATGGTTGTAACTCGGACACCACTAATTTTGTGCAAACAAGAAAAAGTTCTCCTATTACCACTGTGTAGGAATTTTTAAAAAATACCCACCTACCCACCAGCAGAATAAGCACAAAGCCTCAACTGATGTTGCTTTTTAGAAGGAAACAAAGCGCGCAGAGACTTCCCTCCCCAAACCGGTCAGCTCTCCATTTACAGTCTTCCCGGGAATATCGCTGGGATTGGGGGCGGCTTCCCAAACATTCCCGCACCTTTTGGGCAAAGGCCTTGCTTGGTAATCCGAAGGGGGCCCAAAACAGCTTGGCTGAAAAGCAGCTCCGGCCAGCGTCCGCAGTCGTCGTGCGGCGCACTCTTGGAAGACTCAGCGACAAGAGGAAACGGCCACAATCCAGCCAAGTGCTGTGTAAACAACTGAAATCAATGGGGATTAAGTGTTTTCTCTCCGGGATGATAGTCAATACTTTGTGATCAATCCACTGGACAGCAGCTATCCCACGTCACAGGGAGGCCTCCCTCCCTCCCTCCCTCCCTCCCAGTGGGGCGAGAGGGCCTCAGGCACACAGCCAGGCTCAGCTGCTCCCCAGGGACTGGCAACCTTCCACAGCTTCGCTGTCTCCCTGGCTGCCCCCCAACCCTGGCGTCAGTGCCTCCCAGCCAGCCAGCCTTGGCCTCCTTGGCCTTGCCCTGCCCCGGGGGGTAACTCCTCCAGTCTCTTCCCGGTGCCTCCCTGTGTGAGTCTTGGTCCTTCTGGATTCCTGCCCTTGCCACATGCAGTGCCTTTCCCTTCACCCACCTCGCCTCCAGAGACAGGCAGCCCCCCCCTCTCTCTCCCCGCAAAGCATCCCATCTTAGCCCACCAAAGGGCCACTGCTGGGCGGAGGGCTGAGCCCCGGGGGTCCCTCCAGCACGCGGCCCGTCCTTCCTTGGTGGAAAATGATTGACCCACTACGGCCCAGTGTGGACAGACGGACAGACAGCTTAGGGAAGCCGTGTCATATAAATTGTCAGCAATGGCCATAAGCACTCAGAGAAACAATTTAATTCCTCGCTCCCGCCACCGTCGGCTGATATATTCTTTCAAGGTCATTACCCAAGGCTAGGAGGGTCGCATGATAAACGAGCGACAGGCCCAATGAGGGGCCGGGAGCCAGGGCCGGCCTCACATTAATTAGGCAGAAGCACCGGAGAGGAGGGGGCCGAGCAAGGAGGGGCTGGACCCAGGACCCCCCTCCCCCTCCCCTTTGCAATGACCGGGCGCCCCCCCCGCCCTGCCGGCCCCCTCCACTCGCTCCACACACGGCGCAGAGCCCCTCCCTGTGATTAATGGCAGGCCTCCCGAGGGGCAGAATGAGTCAGGAAGGAAGGACGCCTTCCTCGCTGGGGCCAGGCCACACGGAGGAGGGAGCCCCACGGCTGGCCAGGCAGGCAGGGAGCGCACGCGGCCCTCGGGAAGGCACCCCGGCGGGAAGGGCTACATAGGCCCTCCCAGCGGCCTGAGACCACCCTGCCACTCCAAGGCCAAAAGCACCGCCAGCCGAAGGGCACGCCCAGCACTCTGAGGGCTTCTCAGGGGCCCCGACGGCTGCTGACCTCCAGGTGAGGCCTGGGGGGTCTCCCAGAATTACAGCCCCTCTCCAGAAAAGGGCTGCTTGGGAGGGGGGACTCTGTGGCCTCTCACCCGGCCGAGGCGCCTCCCCCCTCAGCCCCGCCCCTCCCCGGGCCCCACCCTCAACATCTCCAGGCATTCCCCAGCCTGGAGCTGGCAGCCCTAGGCCGGTCCCTCGCACGGGGCTCGGAGGGCCGGCTCACGCCTGCACACGCGTCACATGATGGGCGCAGCTCCTCAGCAAGGTGCTGAACCTCACAGAAGGAGCCCGTTCAGACTCCTGCCACGTGACTGACTCCCACCCTGTGGTGAACACCTGAGCGGAGGACACACCCACGTGAAGCGGCACCGACCGAACCACGGGCACCGTCTCCTGCAGGAGCCTCAGGCTGCCCCACCGATACCCTTGGTTCCCAGGCATGCTGCTGCTGCAGGCGGGCAGGGTCCAGCGATGCTCCCCCCCCCACCCGGGGTATCGAAGTCGACCTCCTCTCGTCTCCTCAGGGGACGGGGTGCTCCCGCAGTGCCCAGGAGCCCAGCCGCCAGGATTCCCGTGAACTGGTCTGCTGCCCAGCAAAGCCACTGCTCGCCAGGGAGCAAGGGCACCGGGCCCACTGCTCCGAGGGGTGCTGCCAGTGGCAGATCAACCAGGACGCAGACTGAGCGCGTGCTTCGGGCACCAGGGCCGAAGGGGGCGCCACACAGCTGGGGAAAGGGTGGAAAGAAAGAAAAAATGAAGGTTTGTAAAAAAAATTTTTTTGATAAAACTAGTGCAAATTGATCACGGTGCCACCCTCGGGTCATCTCCTATTTCTGGCTGGCGAGGTGCCGCGTCAGAGGCTGTGTGTAAAAGTAAAATGATGGGGCCAAATCCAAAGGGACTGGGGGTCCGTGTGGAGAGGGGGGGGCTCCGAGATCGGTCCCTGCAGCTCAGGGCACCAGGGAGCCTTCGTCTGCCCCCGGGGGGTGCTGCGGGGGGAGGGGGGAGGGAGGGGCACCTCCTCCTGACTCAGCCACCGCCCAAGCGAGACGGACGGGGCCTTCCTCCTCCTCGGGCAAAGCTGAGGCTCCCTCACCACCGCAAGGAGACGGGCATGACGCAGGGGCGCTGCAATGGGAGGGGGAGGGCCTGGCGGGGGGTTGTGGGTGGCCGCTCGGCTCACTACCGAGGGGAGCCCTGGGCTGGGCTTGACCAGCCCCAAGCTGCACCTGATGGGCCTGCCCTTTGAGGGACCACTGCAGGCAGGCAGGCAGGCAGGCAGGCAGGCAGGCAGGCAGGGAAGGAAACGTTTGCCCTTTGCCTGCGTGGGTGTATTCAAAATGGCTGCGCTCTCTCGCTCGCTCGCTCGCTTCCTCCTTTCCCCAGGTTACTCTTGATAATGCTGATTTTACAGCATAAAAAGACAGCCCCAGCACAGTCGCTCTCCTCCTCCTCCTCTCCCCCCCAACCAACCCCTCCGCAGCCTCTGGCCTTATCCTGCTGCTTATCACCTAAGGCAAACTCTCTCCCCGCCCTCGTTCTTTGAATTTCAAAACCGCCCGGCAGTGTGCGAGCAGCACCGTGGGTCAGGATATCAAAAGCAGGGGCTTCCTCCCGTTTCCTCAGATAACGCGGACCATAAAAGGAGGCAGTGGATCTGGCTGCATCCCTGCCCTCCACTGATGCTGGGCGATGCTCCGTGGCCTGCCCGTACCCAGCCGCATGGATGGGCACTGGGCCCGCCTGGGCTTGTGCAGGCTTCCATGATGGAGCAGGGCAGGCGCAGGCAGGGCACGAGGTGAGAAAGGAGCGGCCCAGGCCCAGGGGTAAAGGCTTGCCCGTGGCAGGGCCCAGCCCCCGGCAGCAGCTAACCAATGGGTCTCGAGGCAGAAGCACTACAGACGTGCGCATGCCCTGGCCACGCGGGAGGCACATGTTTCGCATGCAAAGCCAACACTTGATCGAGGTCCTCCACTGCAGCACGTGCTTCTTTTGCAATAACAGTGACACCCCCACCCACCCACACAGAACCCAGTGGCCTCTGCCACCTCTGACCACCACCACAGCTTTGCTTGGTGGGCACTGAGCTTTCTAAGAGGGGGACGTGTGGGCCTGCCAGGTGCGCCACGCTCCAAATGCAATGCTCAAGGTCGCCAGGCAAGGGGGACGGGACAGCGGCCTGCAGCTCCCCGTGGACCCCCGGCCGTCTGACTCACGTGGGGGCGAGGGCTGCTTTGGGTGGCTGGGCAGGCCCTCCGCAGGGCCTCAGCCGGAAGTGCCCCTCACCACCTCTCCTTCCACTCAGCGAGGCAAGACTTGGGACCGTCTCTGGGAGGCGGCAGCGTGGGCACGGCTGAGGCCTGCCGGTCGAGCTGCTCTGCTCAGCCCCGGCCCAGTCGGCCGCTCCGGCCCTTCCACAGAACATGCCCAGACAACGTGCAACGCGGCCTACACGAAACAAGCACACACAAGCGGGCGCCTGGATGCCAGCACACAGAGCAGGAGTCCCTGGATTTCGGCCACATTCCACCTGTCTCCACCGGGCGAATCAGCAGCAAGGGGATGACCCTGGGATGACTTTGGTGGGGGGGGTCTGATTTAGGATGAAGCTTCGCAGCCGCAGGGAGAAGCTGCGCCATTTTGAACCACACCTGTTCTCAAAAGTAACATCTGGAAGACTAGAATCCTTCTCCCCCCCCAGTGATGTCTTGTGCTGCCCCCCTGGAGAAACTGGCAGCAGCCGAAGGCACCTAAACAGGCAGCGGCGCAGGCAGGAGGAGGGGGAGCGGAATCCGCTCTCCCCCCCTCCCGCATCTGTGGGTAGCACCTGGAGGTGTGAGCTGTGGGGCACCGGGGAGGGAGGGAGGGGGGGAGCGGGCGCCGGGGGGGGGGACTGCTGGTCTCCAGGCCAGAGCGGGAGGCGGGAAGCGCGCGGCTTGCAGCGAAACTCCTCCCGGGCCTGTCCGCACACGGCTCCACTCGCGTCCGCTCGGCCGACCCCGCGAAGGCGCAGAAAGGAAAAAAGCGGCACTCACACACGGCCTCTGCCCCCCCGGGCCCAGCCCCGGCCGGCCGGAGCGTTCAGCCCTCCCGGGCCGGAGGCGGCGGCGGCTCCCTCGCCGGTGGCGCTCCAGGAGGCACTCGGAGAGCCCGGGGACGGCGGCGGCGGCGGGAGGAGGAGGAGGAGGCGCCCCGTCTGGCGCGGCGATACGCACGCTCGCAGGAGCTGCCGCGATCTGCCCGCCCGGCTCCGGCTGCCGCCGCCGCCCCCCCGCCCCTCTCCCTCTCCCCCCCCCGTCTCGCGGGCGGGCGGGCTGGCGGGCTCTCCGGCTCGGGGGGCTCTCGGCGGGATGACATCACGGCTCCCTTCGTTAGGCCGAGCGCTCCCCCCCCCGCCCCGGACGGGACTTCTGCCGGGGGGGCGCTCGGGGGCCCCGCCGAGGCCATCGCGCTGCTCCGGGGGAGGAGGGGATGTCGCGCTCGGCACCTGCCCGGCCGCTGGCCCCGCACCGCCGGGATATGCAGCCCGCCCGTCGGACGCAAGGGGCGGGCGGTGGGGCAGCCGGACAGTTCGTGGACCCCCATCCCGCCGCCGCCGCCGAAACGGCCCTCCCGTCGGGCAGCCCGCGCCTTCCTCGGGTGGCGAGACCTCCTCTTGGCCCAGCCACAAGTGTCCTCCTCCTCCTCCTCCTCCGCCGGGGAGGCCCGCCACAGCGTGACGCTCCCACCCGAGGCCCTCCGGCCGCCCTCGGTGACCCGCCGCCCCCCCGCCAGCGTCTGCAGCCGGAGGGGCCGTCGGTCCATTTCCCCGAAAACTCCGGCGCACCCCGCCCTCCCGGCTTTGGCCCGGGGACCCTGCGAGACCCGGAGGCGGCGGCCTCGGCGGCTTTCCCCCGCCCGCCCTGCACGCGCCGCCTCCGCGGTCTGGACTTGAACTCTGGCCTCTCACCCCGTCGGGGCCCAGCCTTCCCCCGCCGCCGCTCCGTCCCCCCCGCCCGTCTTCCGGCTCCTCCGGCCAGGCGCGCGGTGCTCGGGCGGGCGGCGAATGAAGGGAAGTGACCCCCGGCTCCCCTTCAAGCAGCCGGCGGCGGCAGAGACGGAGGGCGAGAGCGGGACGGGGCCGGGCCCGGCTGGCTGGCCGGCTTCCTCGCAGGTAACCCCACCCGGGTCTGCGGCTGCTGCCGGGCCGAGCCGGCGCCGGAGGGAGAGCGGAAGGCCAGGGGCCCCTTCGGGCTCTGCTGCCGTCGCCCGCGACCTGCTGACTGGGGGGGGGACGGGACGGGCACGTGGTTCCGCGCGGGTGGCGGGGCTGCGCAGGCCGGGGGGGGCGGTTATTAATCGGGGGGGGTTAGATTTGCCTCCCTCCGTCCGTCCGTTTCCCCCGCCGCCGCCGCCGCCCCCCGCCCTCTCCCCTCCCTCATGACGCGGCCCAGGAAGGGCCCCCCTCCCGCCGATCAGCTCCTGGGGCGCTCGACGCGCGAGGTCAGTCCGGGAGAGGCGGCGGCGGCGGCGGCGGGGGGGGGGGGAAGGGGCCTCTCGGCCCGCGCGTGGAAGCCGAAGCCGGCCGCGCCGAGGCCCAGCCGTCCCGACGTGAGCACCCCTTCCCCCGCCTCTGACGGGGCGAGCAGGACCAGCCGCTGCAGACGGGAGAGCCTCGGCTGCTGGCGCAGAGCGCGGGCCGGGCTCCCTTCCCCGCCGCCTGCCCCGCGAAGGGAGAGGGGGGAGAGGGAGAGCCCGGAGCGCGCGCGCGCAGCCCCCCCCCACCCACGGACGGGGGGCAGGGGAGGCGGGGAGGGGGGCGTTGCGCGTGCCGCGGCCCTTCTGCGCCCCCCACCCCTCTTCGGCGAGGCACCTGCCTGGCGCGGAGGCGCGCGCGCTCGGCTCTCCCCGGGCCGCCCCTCCGTCGGCTCCCGCGCAGCTGCCGGAGAGCGCGGGGAAGGCGGGCGGGCGGCTGGGAGAGCTCCCGGGCCCGGCAGGGACAAAGGCCGCCTCCCCGTCCCCTCGGCCGGCTTTTCAAAAGCGCATCCCGCGGAACACAAAAGCGTCCCGGGGAAATGGCAGCTCTGCGGAGCCGAATCAATCAAAGGGCTTATTAGCGCGACGTGGCGCCAGATTAAAATCTTTAATTATAAAGCGCGCTAAAAAAGGGAAAACAAAACGCGCTCGGGGCACGCGGAGAACGCCGGATATGAGCGGCCCGGCCCGACCCGCTTCGTGCCATAGTAAGGCCCCCCCCCGCACCCCCTCCCCCGCACCCCCTCCCCCCGCCCGGCCCGGCCGCGGGACCCCCCCCTCCTCCCCCTTCCCCCCCTTGCGCCTTCCTCCCCCCCTCCCCCCGCGCGCTTATTAGAATGTATCCTTTTCTCCGGCGCGGGGAGCGGGGAGCGGGGGGGGGCGGCGGTTCAGGAAACCCCATTAGAGCCTCCGCCGCCGCGGCGAGAGCGAGGCCAGAGGGAGGCGCCGCTTTATTAAGGGCGGGCAGCTGAAGAAGAAGTTGCGGGCTGGGGAGGGGAGCGGGAAGGGGGGGCGGCGGCCCTGATGCAATCAGATGTGAAGCATTTCTCCTAATGAAAGAGGCATGCAAGGCTGGGGGGGGGCGCCTGATTGGCAGGGCTGCAGATTGGTAGCCACGGGAAGGGCCTTTCCTCCCAGGCGCGGCGTGGCGTGAGGGGGGGGGGGCTTTTTCATCAGGCAGACATTTGGGAAATGACCACAGCAAATTTAATCACAGTTGGATGGGGGTGGCAGGAGGGGGGAGCAAGAGCCGCATGTTTTATTTATTTGTTCAAAGTCATGGTCATCCCATTGTGTGCCCCTCTTCAATTCAGTCGTTTCACTCCCCCCACCTCCCACCCCATTTCTATTGTTAATGCAAGAAGCAGAAAATATAACCACTTTTTTTTTAATGCAGCCCAACAAAGGCCAAAGGCTTGGCCAGAGAGAGTGAAATTGGGGCTTTTCATATTCAAATCATAAAAGCAAAATGCATTCCACATTGTAATGCTAAAAACGGTATTTTCTGTGCAACGCTCAAAAGGCATCTGTTTGACAGGCTGCGTGCCTTCATCGCTCGCTCTTTTCCTTGGAAGACGTTTTTTAAAAAAACAAAAAGCAGGCACCCGAGATCTGGTTTTTGATGACTGAGGCACTCCCTCCGGGCTAATCCCGGCTGGGGGGTGGGGGGGACACAACCCCTGGGCAGACCCTGCCCTGCCCTTCCCGGCTCCAGCTGCCCCCTGGGTCCCTGGCTGCTCCTCTGTGACAGCCAAAGCACCCGATTCTTGGGGAGGAGAGAGGAAATGGCTCTGGCGAGGCAGAAGGGGACTGCCGCATGCAGCTGCTTTCCCCCTGAAAACGACTCGGAAGGCATCTTTGATTTTTATTTTGCAAAGAATGTGAAGGCTGGTTCCAAGCTCCTTGAGAAACGGACTTAGAATATCACAGGGAATTTCCTCGACCCCGTGCTGCAGTTCCACCCAAATGTGTGCTTTGTCCTGACACAAGAAACACCCTCCTTCAGGGCTGGCAAACGAATACGGGCATTTGGGTCCCTCGGCACTCCTGGATGTGAGAGCCCATCACAGGCACTCCCGACAGCGAGGGCGGACCTGCTGTGCCCAAGCTGCACACCTTGCAAGGAGAGAGGACGTGTGGTCCCGGGGTAAGAGGCAGAACTGAGGGTTTGAGCGCCGTGATATTTATTTATGCTATTTATAGTCCACCTTTCTCACTTTGACTCCAGGTGGATTACAACACAGTCAATACAGTCGGCCCGATGTCATATGATATGGCACAGACAGACGGACAGAAGAGAGCCCATAATTGTCTGTTCGGAATCGGAGGCAGAACCAATCCACACGTCACGGAAATGCCGACTGCTTCCCTCTCTGACCCAGGCCCGCTTTGCTGTGCCACACCAGTCCTAGCCCAGTGCTGTCCACCTGATGCCTGGTTGCTCCTTTGCTGTTGCCAGAGGCCCAGAAGCCAGGCCCCAGCGGACAGCAGCCCTTCCCACAAAGGAGCCCTTGCCGGCCAGTGCCGGGGAGGAGGCCTTTTGTGCCCTCTTGGCTTGGCTTTGAGACTTCCTGAGCTCTGCTTCAGACGCTTTAGCGGCAGCTGGGTCCTTAAGAAGGACTTTTGCGTAGATCTCCCCCCTTTCTACGAATCAGCAACCCGTTGTCCGCATCAAGACGTTTTCTAAACATCTTTTCAAAAACGACATTCTCAAAATATAGATAATTTAAAATAGATTTGAATTTTGTTCCTTTTTGTTCTTGAAGAAATCACAGAAAATAAACAGCACATTAGAAGCTGAAAACAAAATAAAACTACTAATAAAATTTGAAACCATTTATATAAATGTACAGAGGCAATGTGTTCACAAACCAGTAGAAAAGAATGGCAGCATATTTAGCAAAATTGTCATTTATATAAAAATGAAAATTTGGTTCATCTTCACTGTAGATTCAGTAATTATTATCAGGGAAAAAGGATAACAGGGTTGACAGCCGTCAGCATTTTTCAGATTTTCCATGGATAAATTTTCTAAATTCTGTATTACAATAAACTCTAGCTCAGATGTTAAAGAGCAGCATTTGCCGAATGAGGATTAGATTTTCATGTGGATTTTACACCAAATTTACCTGCAGCACACCTAAATATACAGAAAGGATAGACTAGAATATTCAGTTGTCAAATGGCTTGTCTCCCCCCGCCCCCCCTCTCGATTTGTGGCACCAGCGTCCAAGAGACAATTGCTGCTTTTCCATGGAAATGCATCTTCCTTCTTGGGAAATGGAGCCGTGGTTCCCTCGAGGTGCAGGAGTGACCTGCCGGCAGCGCCTGGCCAGATGTGAGTCTCCGCTTCTCATTGCTGAAGGAAGGAAGAGACGCTTTTGTGCTGGGGCAATGATTTCTTCACAAAGCAAAAAAGGGAACAACATAAAAAAAATTAACAGTGGTTACAAAATGTGGAAGCTGCGCCCTAAGAGACAGCAAGGATTTTTCTTTGACATTATGCTTACTATTTTGATGGCTCCTGGGCTTAGACCGAGTCTTTGCTGCGGTTCTCCTTCTCGCTCCCCCCCCCCCGCCACAGACTTCGATGCAGAGGATACCGAGGATGAAAGACAGGGGGACTCAGTGCTGCGGAAGGTTTAATCTGGATTAATCTTGGCCGACATTTACCTCCGAAACCTCCCCTTCTCTTTATGCAAACCGCCCGTCGTGTCGGCCGGCCTCCCTTCCTGGGGTCTCCCGTCCATCCGTCCGTCCGCAGGGTGAGACCCGGCCATTCATCTTTATCATTTCCCAGCTACTCGGACAGAAGGAGGGTGGGGAGGGAGGGGGAGGCAATTGTTCCGTTTGTTGTCAGAGGGCATTGATCAGCCCTTCTGTCTGCTGGTCACAGGGGTGAGGGCAGCCCCCCAAGGAGCGCTTTGGGGCTGGGCCGTGTGTCAGGAGAGAGCCCCATTGAGCCGTGAGCCGGATGAGGGCTCATTGGAGGAAACAGGGACCGGCGTCCAGAGAGCCTTTGGAGACACCCTCGCGAACACTTAAACAAGTCCACTCTGTTAATGTCAGGTCGCAGGGGACACATCACGGCCCCGCTCTCCTGACCATTAGACCCTTTGATGGAGTGGACAATACACTTCCTGGGACAGCTCGGACGGTGGCCTTGACCGTGGCTGCAGGGGAAGGCCGCCCGGTGCAGGTGGGCTGCTGCCCCTCGCCCTGTCTGAGGACTTCGCTAGCCCGCTGCGCCAGGGAGGGCACACAGAGCCTTTGAGGGCCCAGCCCAACTACAACACCCCCCCACACACACACACTTTCTGAATTGTTCTCTCCCTCCCTCTTTTTCTCTTCTTTTTCCTGCTCCAAGGCAGGAATCCCGCTGCCTTTGCTGCTTCTCTTTTGGAGCCAGAGCTGCTCTGGGTGGGTGGGTGGGTGGGGAAGAGAGCTCTACAGGAGCCAGCAGTTGGGGGAAGATAGCAATTTGAAGGCAGGTTCTAAAAAGTTGTCGAAATACAATTACAAACATTCTAAAATGAGAAGAAGATGTCGCTGAAACTCAAACCTTTCCGTGTCTTCAGGGGTGTGTGGACATCTTGGTATGTGCACAAATTCCACTTAAACCTCCTGTTGCACCAGCACTCACTAGGATTTGCCTTTTCAATTTTTCCACAAGCAAAAAAGGATGTTGAGTTTTTCAGAGAATATTTGCTGGTATTAAGAAGCTTTTATCTTAATTTCAACACCATATCCCTTCCCCCTGGAGGATTAACTGGGAATCCTGCCTTAAAACAGGAAATGACATGGAATTTTGAGCAATCGCACCATCAGCAATGGACAATTTCTTGCACAGCTCTTTCTAGACTTCAGTGTTTCCCCAGAAGACAATGGATGTAATGATTTACAACGAATATGTAAGAAATTAGCAGGAACAGCCACTAACGAATGGCTGGTGGATTTGCCAAAACTCACTGGAAAGATGAACATTAATAACTACAACTGCAGCAGGTTTTTTGCCTAGGAGGGTTAAACAGCGAGAGAAAATGTCAGAGAATTGTTCAGATTATTTAAACATGTTTTTTAATTTTAAGTCAAACTGGAACGGCCTTTTATTGAAAGTGCAACCTTTCCACTTTGTCCAAAGGGAGGGAGGGAGGGCACTTTTAAAGGAGCCCCCGTTTCGCGGGGTGCCTTGCTGCAGGGTGATGAACGCACAGCGGCTGCTCAGCTGTAACAGGGAAGCGGCATTGCCCCGGCAATCAAAATGCTCAGCCTGGTCACTGAGAAAAGGAGACGTTTTCTGTCTCCTCCGTGTTGACTGGTCTGTTTGCTGTGCTCAGAAGCCGGTTGTTTGAGAGTCACCTTTTGGACCCAAAATAAATTTTAAAAAACCCATCAGCGCCACCTCCTTTCCTCCAAACTGACCTCTGCCCTTGATGACCATGTAAAATATATATTTGTTTCATTTGGATCTCCGCCGCGGCAGTGCCCAGCCAATTTCTGAGTCATCTGCATTCTAAAGGGATGGAGCCCTGGAGTCTGCCAAGCCCGGCTTTCACGTGCTGACTTCTCGCGTTTTTGTTTTTAACACGCGGCTCTCTCGGTTTTGTTTTCTGATGTTTCAGACCACTGGCGGTTTTGTGGTTTTGTGTTGTTCCTTTAAACTTCGGAGGGAGGCTGCTTTCTGTGAGCAAAGCGGGGCGGGGAGCAGATTTCAAAAGGAACAAGGCGGAAGATTCCCATCCCGGGTCTTCCCCTCTGCGGCCGGGAATGCTCAGCTCCTCCTCCCCCCCCCCGGAAAAGAGACCGCAGCCAAAGCTCCCCCACCCAGTAAACAGTGATGAGCGGAGGGTGCTCCGGGACCAGACTGGGGCTACAGCAGCTCCAGGGCTGGGAACCCAGGTGGGTCACCACGGCTGGGAAAGGGCACTTCCCAGGAAGACTCCGGCTCTTTCTTGCAAGCCAACGGCTCTTTGCACAGCCCTTCAGATGCTGCAAAGGAAACGCCCGCAGGCTGCAGGACCCCTTCCAAGCCTCTTATCCTGAGGGAAACAATGGCCCGGCAAAGGGCACCACGCCCTCCTCCCTCCCCTTGGCTAAGGTCCACTCTGGCTTCCTTTCACAAATGGGTGTGTGCAATGCACACCTCTTCTGCAGAGAGAACAGGGCGGGTGAGAATTCGTCACACCCCAGGGCAGGGAAGAATCAAAACCAGCTCTGCAGACAGTCGCGACTGTCGCCTCTGTATACTGGGGGACCAATCCTGCCCTGTTGGTGACCCTGTTGTGGGCTCATGGAGGGTCATCTGCAGCACCCCCCCCCGCCCGCTGCTCCGCCTGGCTCCTAGATGTGGAAATGAGCACAGGACAGCAGGCGGGGCGGGGGAAGGGGGGACTCTTCACAACTCGCAACTGGGAACTGAAATTAAAGTTGCTCTTTTTTTGAATCTGGCATTCTTTAGGTGTTTCCTGCCAAAATGACATTTTGCAAACTGAAATATAACTGAGAGGAACAATCGCTCATGGCCAAGAATGTCACGATTTTTTCCTTTGAGAGAAAAGACACACACTATATGTCGCCACACCTTCCACTGGGGTTAAGCATATAATCCACAACCGGATTCTTGCAAGCAGGGCTCCAATTCCCTTTCAACGTTAGAGCCGCTTCTGTGGATCCCAGCGCCTGATCCAGCATTCCTTTCCCACCCGGAGCTACCCCAGGCAAAGGTGCCTTTCTTCACCTCCTCCGAGGGGCGTGAGGCACAGGGGTCGAGGCGTCTTCCTTCCGACCCAGGGCCTGAGACAGCCTGACATTCTTAGGGGTAGTTGTTGCTCATCTGGTTTTTGCTCCTCATGTCTTTCTTGACTCACTTGCTTGGTGCTCTGATACCACTGAAGGCAAAGGAAAATGGCCAGACCACCATCATGAGAAATGACTTCCTAACCTGAGAGAATAATAACCCAGAATAATTTCTGCATTGGTTGTATGTATAACATTTAAACCTTGAGTTCTCCAAGAGGGGCCCTCAGCACCCTCTCAGGCCTGCTGGCAAAGCTAAGCAGCTGGCAGACGGCAAATGGATCGGGCATGAACCAGTTTGCAGTTGAGGAAGGGGGCTTGAAACCCCAACTGTGTGCAAATATGTCTTCCAAGACCTCCCTGGGAAAAGTGGCCCCGAACTACGCCTCCTCCTCCATCCAAATACCATGTTTCTTCAGCCCTTCTGCATGGCATCAACGGGCATTCTTTCTTGGCACACACAGAGCCGCTCTTCAGCAGCCAAGTGTTCGAGGTCCTGCCAAGACGGCTTCCAGGCATCTTGGCCATTGTTGCAGCACTGGAAAAAGCACATCCTAGCTTTCAAACACTGACACTCACGCTGCTAATTGAGAAGGAATTCTTTGCAGACAGTTTAATGGTTCACAGCAGTAGAACCCCCATAGGATGAGTTGTCTTCACCACTGGGTTTGGAATGGCTTCTGAAAGTCTTTTCTAGACAGAGGTTGCTGATGAAACTAGCATGGAAACCTTTGACACTTTGCAGAATTCTCTTCTAGAAAATGCAGGTCCTTGTGTCACGTGTCTTGAGCGGTTCCCTAAATATGTAGCTACACAGATACGGAATATGCAGACTGCTGCCCTGGCGCAATAGACAGAAACAAACGCTGCACATTTGAAAGAGAACCGAGTGACCTTGCCTCCTGTCCCCTTCCACCACACAGGCGCTCCATTAACCCGCGTCTGCAGAGAGCAGAAGCAAAAGACCCTGCTGGGCACCCCAAGAACCCCCGAGGCTCTTGTCATTCAGCAGGCCAGAACCCGAGGGAGGGCGGAGGCTCCCGGCACGGCCGGACTCGGAGGCAGCAGCCCTCGTGGTGGTCTGCAAAACCTCTGCCGCTCTGGCTCAAAGGTGCCGGGAAGGAGCATCCAGCCACATCTTCCCCAAGGCTCAGTAGAGAGGAGCCAGAGCTCCGGCCTTCAGCTTGCAGATTGCAGCATGGATATTTTGGGAGGGAGGGAGGGAGCTTTGACAAGCCTCTTTCAACACTGCAGCCATACCAGTGGCCAGAATTCTGGAAGGAAAACTGCCAGAGATGGCTGCGGAAAGGAGCAGGAAACAGGATGCATTTTGCACAGACGTTTACCCTGCTGACTTCCTATCCTTGCACCAGCACCAGATGGGGGTGGGGGTGGCAGGATGCAGGCAGGCAAGAGGGAGTTAAGTAAATAATTTTTTTCCCGTTTTCTTTGTCAATATGTTTAGTTCTCCTCCTGCCAAGACTCATTTCACTCTGCTATCTTGTGAGAGAGACACACACATGGCGCAATGAAATTGCCATCCAAGAAAGCCTGTCCCAGCCTGTGGAGACATCATCAAATAAGATTAAAGGGAAGCAAAAATGAAAAGGGAGAGAACGGGGTCTCTCTCTCTCTCTCTCTCTCTCTCTCTCTCTCTCTCTCTCTCTCTCTCTCTCTCTCTCTCTCTCTCTCTTTGTTGTGCAGGGAACATCTGATGAAAGTCAGTGAGGTACTCGAATGCTTCTAAAGGTTTTGTGGCCATTTCTTTGCGTTGCCTGGTTAAGAACAAGGAAGCACAGAGGCCAACCTCTTCCTTTCCTGCTCTTAAGTTAACAAAATCGGACTTAATAATATTGTTTCCAATTCTCTGATAAATAACACTTAAATGCACTTAAACTCCTCCTCCTCCTCCCCCTCCTCCTCCATTTCTGCTTCCTTCTCTTCTGCTGCTGAGCTTGGCAGGGAAAACCTTCTGGTGCAAGGAAGCCTCTCGATTGCCAAGAGGTGTCCACTGTCTTGTAGGGGAGGACTAATTTTGCGCTCTCCTCCGGAAAGAGCAGCCCTGTTGTTGGGGGTGGCCAGATTAAAAGAGGGGGGGGAGATACCTGGTTTGGTGGCGACCGCTTGGATGTTTCCCCTTCAGTGCAGCACCTGCCATTTGCTTCCACTTCCCCGCCACTGGCCACAAGGTGACTGCGGGAAGACCTTGGGAGTTTCACAGCAGGGCTCGTGGCCGGCCCTTCGACTCCTGCAGTGGAGCAGGATGCACGCTCCTTTGTCTCCCGTTCTCCATCACGGATGCTTGGCTGGCTCTAACTTAAATGGGCATCATGTTCTTTCCACCTGTTTGTTGTTGCTATGAGGCCAGTGAACAAGGCAGAGGTGGTGGTGAGGGAGGCCTGGTGGCCCACAGCCTCTTCTGCCCCAGAATCGCTTGGGCCTGCACTGGGCCTCAGCAAAGCAACAACGCCTCCAGGGAGAGAGGATACAGTACAAGAACTCGTGGGCACTCCATGAAATTGCTGAGCAGTCGGGTTAGAACCGGATAAAAGGAAGCACTTCTTCACCCAAAGAGTGATTAACACGTGGAATTCACTGCCACAGGAGGTGGTGGCAGCTATAAGCATGGATGGCTTCAAGAGGGATTTGGATAAACATCTGGAGCAGAGGTCCATCAGTGGCCATTAGCCACAAGGTATAGATAGGGACTCTCAGGCTGGGGCATGGGATGCTCTGTATTCTTGGTGCTTGGGCAGGGGGGCAACAGTGTCCTGGCCCCACTGCTGGACCTCCTGAAGGCACCTGGTATTTCTGGCCAGTGTGTGACACACAGTGTTGGACTGGATGGGCCGTTGGCCTGACCCAACACTGGCTTCTCTTATGTTCTACTGGTTGTGGTGAAAACACCTGCCTTGCCTTCTCTTGGAAACCCAGGCACCTTCCAGTCGAAACACCACCATGAAAACGCCTGGACTGTGGCAACGGCCACGTTGAACAGATGCTTTAAAATGCTACAAAGCCGAGTCACTTGCCAGTGAAAATTGTCTCCGCCCCCCCCCCCATTAAGGTCTACAATTCACCTAGAAGCCCCCAACAGAGAAGAATGGCGCTGCAGGTCAAAGGCCAGACCTTTGAAAGAGGGTCCCGGTCAGCTGGGGACAGGAATGCAAAGAACCCACAAGCAGTTCCAAGAGTGGGAGTGGGAGAGAGAGCCCCCCCCTCCGCCAGCCCTGGATCCAGAGGGCAACACCCACAAAAGAAAAGCAAGCGGGTGGGGGCTGATCAGACACCTCCCGCTTTTGAAAAATCCCCCAGGCCTCAAGGCCTGACTTTGGCCTCATGAATTCTGGCGGTGGCATACAGAAATTTTAGGCTGTGATTCAGAAGTTCCTTTTCTTATGTACCGGCCCTTAGATCCCCACTGAACATCTCTCCTCCTCTGCAAGCCAGGGCTTGGCCGGCAGATGAGCCTCCCAGAGCCGCTGAGCCGCCCTCCCCCCACCGGCCGGGCCGGCACGGTCAGCCCGAAGAGGCAGGCAGAGGAAGGGGGAGCCTGCCGGAAGAGAGCAGCAGGCCGCGGAGGGGGCCACGCCAATGGCCCGGCCTCAGGTTGCCAGCTAGGCTGCGTGGGAGATTTCTGGAGGTTCCAGGTGGTGCCCGTGGGCGGAGGGAGCGGAGCAAGGAACTGCATACCTGTGCCAAATAACTGCAATTTGATTTTCTAACTAAGTGATAAATTATGCACTGAATTTGTCTGCTCTCAGTTGAAGCTGGGGCCTTTCAGCCTTGAACCCAGATGCCACGGGGCAGCAGCAGAGCCATTCCCAGCAAGATGGCTGCCTGGGCCTTTGGACCCCCCCCCCACGCCTCTGCGTCCCATTGAAGTGCAGCCATCAAGCCACTGTAGTCCTGTTTGGGGGGGGGGACACACCCACCCATGTCTAAGGAGACGGGGCTCTAGCCGGAATAGGCACTTTGGGCTACGCAGGAGGGCCCTTCAGCAGAGAAAAATGGCCACCGCTGCTCAGGGCAGTCTGTGGCTCGAGGAACTGGGTCAAGTGCTTTCCTGACTCCTGCGTTTCAGCCGGAGAGCTCAGTGCCCACCAGCAGTGTCTCCTCCTTGGCACCCGTGCTCTGTCCATGCTGCAGCTGCAGCTGGATTGCTCTGGAGTGGCGGTCGCGTTCAAGTGCATGGCCGGGAGCAGGGGATTCCTGCAGCCACCCTTTGGATCGAAGGCGGTTGTCCTTCCCATTCGTGGGGCTGGAATGATGCCGCTTCCCCTTCAGTCGGGTTTGCAGTGGGAGTCTGGGCAAAGCCCAGCACTGTCCGGAACGCTTATTTGCATCACAAATGCCCCTTTGCTTTCCCCCCTCCTGCTCCCGAAGTAGCCCTGGGAGGAGGCTTCAGAATGGCCTGAGAGCGGAACTGCAGGCGAGGACCCTCCTGCCGCAGCAGCCGCAGCAGCCGCAGCGCACGCAAGCCCGGCCTCGGAGCGGCATCTGGTTCTCGTTAGCCGACAAACTGGACCATCTGCCCCCTCGTCGGCTGAAACCCACAACAAAGCTGGGAGAGGCGATTTGCCTTCTGAAGGGGACCCGGCCGCTGTTTTACAAGGCAAATATTATCTGTCCTCATTTCCAGGGCCCCACGTTATGAAAAGCTGGCTGTCCTCTCAGAAGTTACAAGGGCTTGTTGCGTTTGACTTTTCATCTCTGGTAGTCCTGCGGGAGAGAGCCCCCCTCCCCCCCAGTCCCAACACCATTGTCAAGGAATGTCTTTTCACTTGTGAATCTGGCCCGGACTGTCACGCTGGGGGTTGCACTTTGCTGCCCACCCCCAAACCACCTGCAGCAGCAGCAGCAGGTCTCTGGCTTGGCTGCTGTGGCTCAGCCCCCCCTTCATGCAAAGAGCTCCTCTGCTCCGCTGGCCTATGTGAGGAGGGGGCTGTAGTCAAACTTTGGAGTGTGCGCTCTGGCCACAGATCTGGGTCCGACCACAGTCTAGCTCTTTCTGGCGTTCTCTGTCCAGCACAGCAAGCAAGATGCCTTCCTGTTATCCCATGCTTCCTGTGTGTAACTCGGTCGTACGATAAATAAATAAATCTACTTCGGCAAAGAGCCATTTCCTCCACAAAGGGGGACTCAAGCGGTCGTAGCTCCTCTGGCAGGTGGCTCTGTCCCCCATGCACCATTTGCCGGCCATGGTTTGCAGACTGAGGGGGCAGCTGGGGTCTTTCCAGCTCTTGGGCCTCCCCTTCCCCGGAGGGAGAGGCTCCAAACCAGGTCCGTAGCGGAACAGGAGGGCATTCAGCAGTCTTCCAGTGGCACCTCCCTCTGGCACCGCTTGGGACCTTGGAGGAGCCTGGAGATTTTCATGAAGCAAGCACCTGACCCTGTATGGGGGGGGGGGGCATCCGCCTGGGGGGCCCTTCTGAGGGTGCTCTTGTGAAGACGGGGAAATGCTCTTCCCCCAGATGCTGCTGGCGCATCTGCAGACCAAAGTCCCCGTCAGAGAGCACCTGGGCTGTGCAGTGGCTCCGCAAGCCCTGCCAAGGGGACTTGGGCACCTGAGCCGCCGCCTGCAGGCATCACGGAAGCGGGGTTCCTCGCAAGCCGCGCCCTGCCCAGTCCGAGACGGGAGCCCTGCAGCAGACCGGCGGGCGGGGGTGGGGGGTGGGGGGGCGTTGCTCAGCCCTTCCTGGGGGCCTGGTGGGGTGCAAACCAGGTGGTCAAGAATCTGGGTCAGAAACTGGTTGACGTTCAGTGTGGTCGTTCAGGATCCCGCCTGGAGCAGAGCCGCTACACCCGCGCTGGCCTGGCAGCTAAGTGGGGAACCCTCCCGCCCCGCCCGGGAAGGCAGGAGGCGCCTCCAAGCTTTGGGCGGCATGCCCGGCGGGGGGGGGGGCGGAGAGGGCTTGAAATTCGGCTTGTTTCCCCCAAAGGACCGAAGCCAGACCTCGATGCCTTCCTTCGCTCCGGGAGCCAGACCTCCCCCCCCCCTTCAGTGTTGTGTTTTGTTCTGTTTTGGAAGGACTAGAGCGCTTGGTAGGGAAATTCCTGGGGACTTTTGAAGCCCCGAGGGGGGGGGAGATTTGCCTGTTTTTCGGGGGGGGGCGGGAGGGGGAAATTTGGAGGAAACGGAAATACATGTGGCCTTTACTTTCCTAAGTATGCATTTTAACAAAAGTGCATAATTTATGAATTACTTGTAATATAAAATTATATCGTTTGATCTAAAGTCTAAATGCCTTGGTTTTCTACAAGCAAAACTGCAAATACACTCAGTTTCCTGAGAGAAAGCCACAGGCCGCTGGCCCTGAGCCATCTAAACACAGGGGTATAAAAGTCTGTCACCAGAGAGATGGGGGCGGGGAATACAAATGGAAGGTAGAAGACAAATTCCGTAGCAAACACAAGAAAGTATATTATTTGGACACAAATGCTTTGGTAGCACAACTTCACAAAAGCATGGGCTATCTCTATATTTGGATATCATAGTCAAACTTATAACGCTGAAAACAATTAACATAATTGAACGCATTATAGCATATTTATTAATTGTTGTCAAAATCAGTCACACTTGAACAATGAACATATCCTTGAAAATATGCTGTATATGTCTGCAGTAAATTCTGGAATTATCATTTTCCGATGCTTCAGATCAACTTACATAAAATTTTTCATACTATACATTTTGCACAAGCAAAGCCCGGCCTTACACAGCATTTAACTCATTTCAAAAGGGCGGGGGGGCATTCGTAGGAGCGTTTTTCAGTTTTCCTCAAAACTTGCCAGTGTTCCTCAAGCTTTAATGTCCTTGGGAACAAATGGAAAATGCTTTCCCTGCCAAATTTTTACTTTTCCCCATGCCTCAAGTGTATAACCTCTTCACAGTTTCTCATCGGTTTATTCAAGCTATGGCAAAAAGTGTTGCAACATAAGAATAAATGTGAGGTAACCCTGGTGGTTGTCATTACCAAAATAAAAACTAACCTCTAACCCCAACTTCTCCCCAATTTCTCAGACTTTCATTATTGCTTTTAACAGCTCCGTTTAATTTTATGATTACTTTTGTCTAGTTAAAACATTAGTCACCTTTCTCCCTTGAAGAACTCCAGGTGGTTTACAATATAACAATTATTAAAAAATGCAATATAAATAATACAAATAAAACAACAATGATAAAAACACATAAAATGTTGCAATGTAAAAACACTGCTCAGGGCTGCCAATAAATAAAAGCTAAATCTGTCAAATGCTATTATGAATAAAACTACCTTCAATTACCTCCTGAAGATCAACAATGGGGGGCTGTTCCATGATTGGGGGGGGCTGTCACCGGAAAAGCCCTCGTGTGTGCCCACCAGAGGAGCGTCTTTGACTGGCGGCACCGTCAGGAGGGCTTCTCCCTCGACCTTAATTCTGGGGCAGGATTTGGATTGCATTGCATATAGTGGCCTATACAGCAACCGGTTAACCACTCAGTGGTGGCAGATGAATTTTTAAAGTTAATATGGAAACAGCAACTATAAGAACGTCACGCAATTTTCTTGTTTCTCACTGCAAAGCGTTCTAATGAAAACTAAGCTTTGTAATTCTACTGGGGATCGCCCAGGGACACTACAATAAAATCATTATTGAAAATATGAAGTGCCTCAAAGCCATTTCTAGGCGCCATGGGGACCAAGCGCTTGGGATTTGTCCAGCCCTGTCCTAAGGAGGGGCAGGAAGGGTTGCCTCAGAGCTTAGTTCTCGTGGCCCTTTCTTACATGCCCAGGGAAATGCTGGTTGCCCCTTTGGAGTCAGGAAGGATTTTTTCTCCAGGCCAGTTTGGCCGGAGATCCTGGTGTGGGGGGGAGATTGGTCATCTTCTGGGCATGGAACAGGGGTTCCTGGGGGTGTATGGGTGGGGAGGTATTTGTGACTTTCCTGCCTTGCGCTGGGGGTTGGATTAGATGACCCTGGAGGCCCCTTCCAGCTCTATGATTCTGTGGATCGAAAGGGGATGTCCAGGCTTGCTCTTGCTTTTCCTCCTCACTGCCTTTTGTGGGATGCAACCCCCCTCCGGGGTGCGAGGGATGTCACACAGAGGCTGGGCTGGGGGAGGACTAAAGCCCCTGGTGCCAAGAGGTCAGCCTTTGCCTCACTACCGGCAGCGCCAGGAAATGGTCTCGGGTGTGGAAGACCCTTTCGCCTTGCTGGGTGGCCCTCCCCAAGCCCCTGCCTCTCCGCAGAGTCCCCCTGATGGATTTTCCCACCTGTTCCGGCTCCCTGCAAGCAGCCGCCCGGCCGCCCTGCTTGTGCATCAGACTCAAGTCTTCTTGCTTCAGTTCAGACTAGCTCCCTCCTGCACCCCACAAATGGCCAACAATGTGGGGAGAAGCCACAGGCAAGTTAGTGGCTCTTGTGCTACTGACAGGCCATGTGAACTGCAGGCACTTAACACCTCTGCGGTCTGCACTGCAAGGAGAGTGTTCACATTCTTAAACGCACGGCAGCTGGTGGACATGGAGCCCAGCTGACACACGGGCATGCCCACGTCCACTGTTTTTCCTTGCACAGAACATCATCTGCAAACTAAATGTGAGCAGGAGGGAGGTGTGAAAACAGGGTGCTCTACAAAAGTTGGCGGGTGCTGGCCACTCCCACCCATTTGGCAATAAGGAATCCTGAAGGCAAGGAGGGGGATCTGGGCTGCTCCCTTCTGACAACTCAGCGAACAACAAGCATCCCTCCTCTCTGCCTGCCTTTGGCCCTTTCCCGCGCCGGCTGTGTGCAGGGCACCTTCCCTGGCCACAAAGAGGAAGAGGTGCCCTTGCCGCAGCCAGCATGACGTATGCCACGCAGGGCAAAACCCACTGCTATATTTGTTATTTCTTTCTATTTGAGGCAATTAAATTGTTTGGGTTTTTTTTAATTAAAAACTGTGGGGAGACACATAATGGAAGCAGTGTGGGGAACCCCTCTGGCGACTCAGGGTGCTCTCTTGCCGATGAGCTGTGCCCCTAACCGGCCCCTCGCCCGTGTCCCCATGAAGCCAGCTGGCTGGACGAGAAACCTCAGAGGCAACCCACTGGCCGGCAGCCGGAGCAGCACCTGAATCTCACAGCCCAACCTCCTGGGCCACTGAGACGGGTCACGAATGCCCCTCACCCACGGGAGGGAGGGTGGGTGGCCCAGCGTCTCCGACCCTGGGAACCCATAGCCTGGCAAAGGGGATGCCGGCCACCCACCCATCCGGAGACCAGCTGCCACTGGGCTCACAAACCCCAACCAGCCCCAAATGTGGGAAACAAATTAGCATTTGGAAAAGTAAAAGCTGTGTGTGTGTGTGGGGGGGGGTTAATCCTATTATGATCAGGTCTTCCCTGAACCAGATCTTAATGCTGCCATTAGCATAAAGGCTGAAGTGGCATTTTCTTTGACAGAAGCGGTTAGTATTTGGAAGCGGCAAACACACCCATCCCAACTTTTCCTGCCCTTCCAGCTCCCTCACCCCCCCCAGTGCCAAGGTCACCAGGAAAGGCTGGGCCACAAGGCATGCATAATTTAGCATCCCCCCCAGTACCTCCCTGCATCCCGAAAATTATTTTATTACAATAAGAAATGGCTTTCAAAATCATGCGTGATGGATTCTGAAAGTCAGCCTGCGAAGGCAACCCAGATATACAAACACACGGGCAGCCTCCGAGGCTCCGAGAAAGACAAGACATTGGGGAGACTGGGGGGGAGGGGGGAAGAGGGAAATCAATTCCCCTCGTAATCTCCTCAAACTCTCCTATTATTACCCTTAATTGGCAGAGATCACAAGAACAAGGAAACCCTGGGAGATGAAATGCTGCTTGGGACCCAGTAGCCAAGTTTCTGGAGCCAGGTGGGGGGGGTCCCCGGAATTCTGCTCACTGATTGGGCGTGAAAGAGCCCCAGGCGGTTAACAAGAGGCAGGCGCAGGCCCCCTTTCCCTCTCTCTCTCTCCCTTGGCTCCACAGTCCGGGCTTGGCTGATAAATGACCCCTACGCTCCCCACCCCCCCCCAGTCCAAGCCAGGAGGAGGGGCAGGCGCCTTCCTTGCAGGGGTTAACTGCAGGCCCTCTGTGCCAGCCAGGGCCTGCCCAGGGCCTAATGCACTTCTGTGATAGATGACTGTTTCTGATTTGCAAATTTCATTTTAAGTTAAATATACATTGATTTAGCATCCTCTTACAGCACAAATATTCTTTTTCTCATGCAAAATAAGCGTGTTTCTTGGTCAACTGACATTTTGTGAAAATGGACTGGAGGTAGCTATTTATGAATAATTAAGGCTAAAATGTTTTTCAGATCCCTTCAATGCCTTTTTTATCTTAAAACATTTATATCATGTCAGAAAGGGCTTGTTGTACCAAAAAGTAAGCTTTCCATTAAAATAATGCAGAAAATGACATCTCTAATTTCAGTAATAGCTCTGAGTTCTCAGCGAAATCCTGGGCTCCTGGTGGCAGGAGGGCCTCTTTTTGGAGTCATCTTCTGCCTCGACCTCTCTGGTGTTCAAAAGGCTTCATTGGAAATGTTTACAGTGTGGCAAAGGATTCCAATTTAAAAGTCTTTTAAGAGTACTTACACTGGTTAAGCCCTTTTCCCATTTGGGGAGAGAAAGAAGAAATATAATTGGTTTTAAGTGGCTTGGTTTTATATATAAGGAAATATTTTAAAAAGAGAAATCAGAAGAACATGTTGCAAGCCATTAAGATGTTTTAATAAAACCAATTCTAAATAGAACACTTCTGTGTTGCCCCTAATTCATGGGAAGTATTTTCTAGCAGAGAAATCAGAATAGTACCTAAGAGTTTGGATATTTTAATTAAAGAAATGCTACGCGGAAAGGGAACCCTCCTTCATTTCTGCTGTAAATGTTTTGTTTCTCTCTAAAGAAATGTCTGCAGAGAAACTCTCTCTCTATAATTTTATTTAAGAGAAATGATAGGAGTACACTTTTTCCTTTAGTGAAATTAAGAGGAATAATTACCTCTGATCTAATAAGCATTATCTGAAAATAGATGTTAACAGCTTAATTCGTGATTTCTTTAAAAGCCTTCTGTGGTGCTGTTTAGACTGACACTTTGGAGCCTGGCTCTTTAAAGCAACAATTAAGAAATTGTTGATAGATAGTAAATGTTACAGGCAATTCTGAGCAATTATAAATGCATTTTCTTTTTATCTGCTGATTGGAGAAGGGTAAAGCAAACGTGAAAATGTCAGATCACACACACAAAAATGAACGTGGGGAAGATGTCCGCAGTCTATTTTTGCACAAATGAAGAACGTGATTCATGCAAGCAATAAGCAAATCCCTACAAGGGGAAGATGTATTTGTACAAATGCCTGAAGTCGTCATGGGGCCGGCGAGCCGCGGCTATGTAGATGTTCCCTTGAATTCAGCTGTGGGCTGTTTCAGGCGGGCCCTGTGGCCGACGCTGCCTTTATAAGTGATCGCAACCCGCCGGCGGGAGGGGCGCGCGTGCACAGCTTGGCCGGGAGCACGTTTCTAAGGGCCGGGAAGCGAAGCCCCAAAGGAGCATCGGGTCGAGCTCGGCCGCTGCGGAGCAAACCCGGGGGGGTGGGGGGCGCCTCTCTGCCGAGGGGCGGCGGCTTAGGGGACCAGCCAGGGTTCCCGGCTCTCCTCTCGAGAGGGCCCCCAGCAGGGACGCGGCGGCGGCGGCGGCGGGGGAGTCTCCCGGGGAGGAGTCGCCTGCCTGCCTGCCTGCCTGCCTGCCTGCCCGCCGGGGCCCGGTTCCGGCGCGTTGGTGAGCCGAGGAGGCCCCCCCCCCTTCCTCCTGCTGCAGCCCGAAGAGCCCCCGCGGGCCGGGCCCTGCTCTGCCACCTGCTGCCCGGGAGCCGGGAGGGCAAGGCCCCCAGAGCGGCCGCCCCGTCGGGGGAGGAGAGGCGGCCGAGCGCCCGCGCCCTCCGGCTCCCGCCAGCCGCGCACAGGCCGGGCCCTCCCGGGGCTGCTCCTGCTGCCGCCGCTGCTGCGAGCCTCCCTCCCCCCCCCCGGCAGGAGGAGCTCCCCGGGCCGGCCGCGGCTTCTGGACGGCGCCTCCGGGACTCGCCCGCCCCCCCCGGGACTCCGGGGCCGCCGAGAAGGGCCTGGCGCGGCGCTTGGTCGACGGGTGCCGGGAGCCGTTCCGCCTGCAAGGGTCGGCCGAGTTGGCTCGCGCGGCGGGAGGGAGGGCGGGCGGGAGACCGCCTGGAGGCCGGATCCCGCGAAGAAGACGCCGCCGGAGCCCGGCGAGCCCAGCCGCGGCCGGGGTGCAGCCCCCCCCTCCTCCTCCTCGGGGGTCCCGCCTGTGGTGGCACCCGGCGCTTCTTGCCAAGGGGCAGGCCGGTGTCGCCCCCCCGGACCCTCCTCCCTTGTCTTTTCCTCCGTTTCCCGCACTCGGTGCCCCCCCCGCGCCTTCCTCCCCCCCCGCGCTGCTGCTGCCGCCGCCGGGCTCCCTGCCTCGGGGGTCTGCCGCTCCTCCCCGCCCCCTGTACTTTTTGGGTCTCAGCTCCTCGTCTGCCCCGCTTGGCAATTTGGGCCGCCCCTGAGAGACCCGCAGCAGCAAACCTCTGCTGATCTGAGGAACAGGTTGGTGGGAGGGGGGAGCTAATATTTCCCCAGGACCTCCCAAGGCAGTCGGAGCCCGCATCCTCTCCCCCGCCCTTCACATGCATGATGATGGGATGTGGCTCTGCCTGAGTGGCGCCCAGCCAGGGACCAAAGTCGGAGCATTTGTGGGTCCGCACCCTGCCTCTCCCCCAGGCGGAACCAGAGGGGCTCTCATTGTTCTCCGTTGTAACCTCACGACAGCCCTGTGAGGTAGGCGAGGCTGAGAGAGTGGGCATGACAAGCCCGAAGTCACCCAGGAAGCCTCCAGGGCTGGGTGGGGATTTGAGCCTGGGTTTCCCGGACCCTGGTCCAGCGCCTGTAACCACGCCAGGCGAGCTCAGCTTCTGCTGCAGACAGCCTTTGGGGGGTGGGGTGGGCCAGGGTATCCCCGGTCCTTTCATTTGGGGCCCCGGAACTCCCTCCATCATCCTGGCCTTCAGGGCCAGTTTTGAGATTCCCGGGTTTCTTTTCTGATAACCTATGCCTGCCAGAAGTGGACGGGCATAGACATGTGGCAAGAGCCAGCAGAGTTATTTCGTCTGGCTCCGTGTCCTAGGGGTGGCCCCACGGTGGCTCTTGGCAGTCCTGGCGGGGGCCACCCGGCTCCCCTGCTGGCTTCTTGAACATTCGGGCCTTTTGCGCCGCTTCCCCCTTCTTCCCTGGCTTCCCTCCGCTAGAAGGTGCTGGGCTCCCCCCACCCAGTGAAGAGGGCCCTGTGGATGCTGCTGAGGACGCTGGGCTGCTTCCCCCAGGCCTCTTTACAACCTGTTCCACGTGGTCTTCCCCAGGGGGTGGCTCTCCGGCAGAGCTCCGCGCACGCGAAGGAGGGGGGGCCTTCGGGACGGGGTCGCTCTCTTGCAGGCAGGGCTGCCAGTCTCCAGGTGGGGTCTGGAGTTCTCCTAGGAATTGGATCACAACTGACCTCTGGAGAAAAGGGTGGCTCTGTGGCATTAATGCCCCATTGAAGCCCCTCCCCTCCCCTCCCCTCCCCTCCCCTCCCCAAACCCTCCCCTCCTCAGGCTCCACGCCCCCAAATCTCCAGGTATTTCCCAACCCGGAGCTGGCAACCCTCTTTACAGAGTGAGGACAACCAAACAGCACGGGTCCACTCCAGCCAGAGTGCTGTTGCACGGGAAGGCACGCTCACACTCTGCTCCCAGATCGGTTCCTCGGGATAATCTGTGTCTCTTTGGTCGGGTAGATTTTTGGAGAGTGGGGCCTCAGCCCATGAAGGTGCTGGGCTGCCTGTGCCCCCCTCCCTGGATGCCGGCGAGACATACAAGCTGCCCCCGCCCCACCCCCATTTGCTCCGGTGCCTTTGACTCCTTGGGAGCTGAGAAGAGGAGGGCGCAGCGGCTAACCCGGGGGGGGGGTGCCTCTCAAAGGGACTGGCTTCCATTTTAAACAGCTGCGGGGGGGGGGGCCCTGCTGCCAGGTGCTCCAGTGGGGACTGCATGGAGTTTGGCTTGTATTTTGCCTTTTCATTTTTATTGGGGCCGGTTCATTATATGGGACGGAGTCCATCGGCGCAGACCGTTTCTCAGGTTTGCGGGTTTACTGGGCAATTATCATTTTCTAAGGCATGAAGTTTGGAGGAAGCAACTCAGCCGGCAGACCTGCCTCATCGAGGGCGAGGGGAGAGGAGGAGCCGGCCTCCTGGGCCCTGGAGACCATTCTCAGGGGTGGCCTTTGGCCATGCCACCCACAGTCTTCAAGGGATTGCCCTCTCATGCCCAGCCTCACCAGGGCTGCGTGTGGTTGCTGCCTATACGAGCATAACCTTGAATCTGGGGCCTGGGCCCCAGCGCCTCCAAGGGCTCTTCTTCAGGGATGGGATTCCCTGCAGCCAGTCACAACTGGCTAGGAGACAGCGCCGTGCAGAAATGACTTTTTCTGTCTAACTTTTTAGAAGTCCAGACAGCCAGGACCATTGCAGGCTTTCTGCCTGCACTCTGAAGAGGCCCTTCTCTCTCTCTCTCTCTCTCTCTCTCTCTCTCTCTCTCTCTCTCTCTCTCTCCCCCCTCCCCCTTTCCTTTCCCAACTCCTGCTTAAGCCAGGGCAGCCAGGCAGAGCAGGGCTCTGTGATCTGCACATACCATTTAATCCTTTGAAGGATCACATCAATCAAGCCTTCATAAACTTGCAAAAACAATATTTTGCTTCCATCAGACACCAAGCCCCACAGTCTGTGGCTAATTAATGCGGGGTCACTCCGGCTGTGGTCAAATATTTACCCCCTCGCCTGCGCTCCAGACACCACCAAGGACCTGAGAGGTGGGCAGGAATTGATGATGTGCCTGTCACTGTTGTGGGACGCGGACAGCGCCAGGAGCCGCCCCAGGCGGCCGTAGCCCAGGGAACCCACCAGGCCCGCGAGCGCCTCCTCTCTGGCCCAGAGCCGCTGCACCTGCTCTGCTCCCCCCTGCAACATGGATTGGTTTTGCCAAAAAATGGAGACCTGCCAGGAGGGGCAAAGGGAATTCAGGGTTGGCTCTCAGACGGCCGTTTGCTCAGCTGCACGGCCGGCGTGCTCACGGGGGGGGGGTGCAGAGGGAAGTTCTGAGTCTGGGCCAGAGGCCAGCAGCACGGGGAGCTGCAGAGAGACAGGGAGGTTACACAGTCACCGTTTGGGGTGGTCGTGGACATGTGTGTATTTCCCAGCTTCAGTTTGCGAGATCAGAGACTTGCACTCACAGAGATTACACATTTGCACGTACCAAAGGTGGAAAACGTGCCATATTCATACCTCAGTGGACCTATCAGGAAGATCCCAGGTGGGGCGAGCTCCCCTTCCACACAGTCTGACCACCAAAGCTGTAACAATGGGAAATGGCTACTGCTCTCCCCGGTTTTCCATTTTAATCTCACAACGAGGACGAGGAAGGGAGGGCTGAGAGGGAGTGACTCCCGGGGAGCAAGGGGAGCGTTTGGAGTCTGCACCGGAGGACCTCGCCTTCCTCTTGCCTCCCACAACTCCTTTCCGTTCACGGGCAACCACCCAAGGTCTCCCTTGCCACAGCCCCTGAGATACGTCCCTTTCAACAATGACTAGCCTTTCAGAGCCTTAGAATTTGGGCAGCTGCAGTTTCTCTCCTTACCCTGTTGTAGTAACAGCTTTCATAAGAGCAGAAGAAGAGCCCTGCTGGATCAGACCAGTGGATGGCCAACGACAGGGCATAGAGGCCGAAACCTTCCCCTGATGTTGCCTCCTGGCTCTGGGATTCGGAGGTTAACTGCCACCATGGCCTGTAGCCACTGATAGACCTGTCTCCCCTGAATCTATCCAATATCCTCTTTTAAAGCTGTTTGTTCCTGTGGCCATCACTACATCCTCTGGCAGCGAGTTCCGCATTTTAATCACTCTGGGTGCAAAGGAGGATTTCCTTTTGTCCGTCCTGCCCAGCAGCTCCACTGGATGCCCTCAAGCTCTAGTGTTTTGGGGAAAGGGAGAAAAATTTCTCCTTGTCAACTCTCCCCATCCCTTGCATCATTTTATAAACCTCTCTCATGTTCCCCCCCTCCCCGCTTAGTTCTCTCTTTTCTAAACTCTTTTCCTTCTCTCCATTGTGAGAACTGTCCATTGATTCCCACTCTTTGCCTCCTGTCACTTGACCACGCTGCAGGCCAGAACCCAAAGGAGAAGAACCAGTGGCCCTGCTGGTGGAGCACGGCGGGGTGGGGGGTGGGGAACGCAACACAGAGAGAGAGAGAGCGAGAGAGAGAGCGCTCTTCCAGAATGCCCACCATAACCAGGGGCCCTGCAGGGCTGATGGAGCAGTGGCACCTTCATGCCAAGCCTTCACTACTTCCAGCCCTGCCAGGGCTTTTCCTGCAGGCACCTCTCAGCCAGCCGTGGGCCTCCAGGTGTGAGCAGAGGTGGGACGGGGGCCTGCAAGGGCCCCGCGGAGAGGAGTCCTGGAAACTGTGCAGACACCTTCTGTTCATGGTTCAGCTTCGCTAACATCTTTTATTAAACAAGCCTCACAGCTCATCTTGAAGGGATGCGTGAGATACTGAATACCCTTCAGGTGCACACCCCTCGCGCTCACTGCCTGGTTCACAGTATGGGTCTATTGACCCGCAGGTCTCCGTTTTGCCCATGAATGTCAATCATATTCCCATCAAAAAAGCACTGAAAAAGGCTTGCACGGCTCAGAAAGGCTGAGGCACCTGGGCAGAGCATGTGCACATAGACACATGCACACACGACGACACCCCCCCACACACAAAATCTGCTGGCCTTTCCTATCCTCCCTTAAATTGGAGCCCCCTGAAGCATGAGGAGGCAGCGAGGGCACGTGGGGCGGGAGGCACCCGGCGGAAAAGGTCCCAAGAAGAGGCCTCCCCTTTTCTGCTCCCAGCCGTCTGGGACTCTGTCCAGCCTCTCTCTGGGGGCCACATGAGCTCTACTTCAGCGCCCTCCGGAGCGGGACTGAGGTGCGTGCGTGTGTGTCCACGTGCCCTCTTCTGCGGTCGCTCCTGCTCCTCCTTGGGCCGCGGCTGCTCAGCCTCAGACATTCAGCCCCTCCAAGAGCCGTGGGAGACGGGGTGGGGAGAACAGAAAGGGAGAGGGCACCGGTGGGCACAGAGAGCTGCTCTGGGGCACAGCACCCATCTTGAGTGGAAACCCCGCCTTCCTTCGGGGAGGGGATTCTGGGAGGGAGGCCTCTGGCCCTGGGGAGAGAGAGCAGGGCGGGCGCCTTCTTTCTGCCAGGCTCCTGTTGCCCCACCTGCAGCAGTCACAGCCTGGCCCCAGCAGCACCCCTGGGGAAAAGGCAGCTCCCGTCTCCATTTCTCCGCGGTCAAAGAGTCTCCTTGCCACGGCCTGCAGTTTCCAAGCACCCCCTCAATTCCCCTAGCTTGTATTTCAGGTAAATTCCCCCAAATCAAAGGCAAAAAAGAATCATTTCCAGAGACTTCCCAGAAACGTCAGATGTAGGAGAGGCACCTCTTCCCCACGAGGTTTCCTGGCCGGTGGCCTGCAAACCGGCTAAGCCAAGAAGCAGACTGGAGCACACGTTTCAGACGGGGGTCCTGCCCTGGCACCGCCAGCCACGTGTGGGCCCTCCAAGGGAAGGGTGGCAAAGCAGGCAGTTGGCAGAGCAAGGAGGAGCCCTTGACGGAAACCTCCTCTGGGAACGTCGTCCGTGTCAAAGCCTGTTCAGGCGCCTCAAGGGAGAAGGACGAAGAAGCAGCCGCACCACTTGGCCTACAGTCGCACCCTTCTGTTAACACTGGAAAACTCTTGGAAAAAGGAAAGCCCGGCAGATCAAGAGGGCTGCGGCTCTGCGCAGAAGACCGGGTGTGGGTGTGGGTGGGGGACGATGATATCCGCGCAATTATCTTAGCTGGGCACGGTCTGGAGGGGCCTGGGCGGATGGGGCTGCCCCGCCTGACAAGCCCTGTCGCCACCCCAAGAGCTCGCCTCCATTGTCAGCGCAAGATGAAAGCCCATCAGAAAGCATTAACTTCAGCTCTGAAACCTTTGGAGATGCCCGAGAGGTCCCAGCTGATCTGTTCCCTCGTCCAGCATATTCACTTGATGAAATCTGTGGCCACAATGTGTTCTTACTCTTCATGCAGGTTGGCCTCGGATCCTGGGAACTGATCACAGGCTAATGAGAGCTGACAAGGGAACGGTGTGATTGGCTGGCTGGGCCTCAGCCGCAGCTGCTGCTGCAGGTACACGCCTGCCGGGCATCTTAGAGGCTCGCTCGTGGCACTAATTGGGGGCGCGGGAAAAGCGGATATGCCAGCCGGGGGGGGGGTTGTCGGCAGTGTTGCTCTTGCAGCTCCAGTCGCGCAGAATCCGATTTAAAACGCTTTCTGACAAACACCCCCGCCGCACCCCCCTCTGCATGCTTTGCTTCCTGCTCCAGCAGATATGTAGCGGGCCTTTGCAAACATTGCCCCCTCCTCAGCAAAGAGGCGCGAGGCCTGACCTTTCGGGAGCTGCCTCGGTCAAGTCCTTTGAAGCTGCGGCTGCTGCACGGCTGCCCTGGTGCAGCAAGTACCCGGACGCAGGCTTGGCACGGAGGTTGTGCCACCCACACTGGTTACCCCAGCACTGAAGGCGGGCACCAGCTCTGTTCTCTTTCTCCGACAGGATTCCAAAAGAAAGAACTCGAAAGGAAGATCAGCCCGCCTGCCCCCCACCCCCCGGCCCTCTCTGCCCTTGAACAGCCGCACCGCAGGCATCCCTGTCTTCGGAGGGGAGAGGCCATTTTGTGCATCCACTGGCTTCACCGTCAACCTCCCCCTTCAGCTGAATTGCACCAGACTCCTGTGCGCCCCAGGAGGAGCAGGGGCCTTCGCCTGCATTGGCCATAGCGTTATAAGGAGACCTACCGGGGAAGTGGAGAAATCCCAAGGCAGAGTCAGTTGCACAATTTGAGCCCCGTGTCCAGGGCAGGCAGGCGAAAGGAACCGAAAAGGGAAGGAGAGAAGGAGAATGCCTTTTGCGCGGGGAGGGGGCGTTTCTTTTCCTCACCCGGTACACAGACGCATTCTAGGAGCCTTTCTCGTCTTCTGCAGGTAGGGGAGCAGCGGGGAACGACCCACCGGAGAGGAGCTGCAGAGGCCCCGGGCGGAATCGCCATTTGTCCTTGTGGCCAGAGCGTTGCTTGGTTCACTCTGCCACGGAAGACCCCCCCCCCCAGAAAGGGCCAGTCTCTCTGCCAGCAGGGCCTCCATGTAATTCCAGGTGGCCCCAAAGGAAGCTTTCTTCACATACCAAAACGGAGGACGGGGGTTAGACTTCCGGTGGACTTTTCAGTGGGGAAGAAGAAGAAGAAGAGATGAGATTTATGCCCCGCCCTTCAATACCCGGAGGAGTCTCAGAGCGGCTTAGAATCCCTTTCCTTCCTCTCCCCACAACAGACGCCTTGTGAGGTTGCTGCTCCTGAGAGAACAGCTCTGAGAGAAAACCGTGAGAGAAAACGGACCCAAGGTCACCCAGCAGCCTGCATGGGAAGACTCAAACCCGGTTCTCCCAGATTAGAGTCCGCCGCTCTTAACCACGACACCTGGCCAAACTGGCTCGGGAGGAAGGATCCCATCTGTTTGCAGGGACGAAGGAGCCCCACATCCATTCAAGGCCCTTGAACACCTCGGTCTTATGCTGTGGGTGTCGCACAAATGCATGCCTTGCTCCGTAAGCGCCCCTGCTCCTAGGCGGCTTCCTCTTGTGCGCACTGTTTGCCCCGTGCCACACTTGACCTTCGCTGCAACTGTGGGCATTTTGATGCGGGGCAAGGCAATTCTGCCAGGACTGCCCCTCGCTCTTGGGAGGCCGGGAGGAGGCAGCCAGGCAGGGCCCCACGTGGCAGGCAGCAGAGCTGGGCCACACATGTATTTCTCCCCAGTTCAGACCAGACCAGAGCGCATGCGCAGGTAGAACCTTGCAGGTGCATGCTAGTGACAGCCAGCGATCCGGGGGGGACGGGGGGACGACTGCCTTCCAAGACAGGCAAACAAGGGGCCGTATAGAACAGCCAAGTATTGATGTTGTAGTAAAATCCCAGAAAAACACACTGGCAGACAAGTAAATTTGTCACTAATAATTTAATGTAATTTCCCTAAAACGGAGGTAATAGGTACTCAGGGATTACACCTCCAGGGTTTACATCAGGTGTTCACATGGAATATCACCAAATAGTATACTTTTTAAAATGCAGACGGTTTGTCTGACACGTTAGTTTATGAGAAACATCACTCTTCTGAAATGAAGGGGGTGGGGGGGTAGGTGGATATCACCCCTCAAACAGGCGTTGCCCGTCTTGCCCTCGCCCCCTCTCAGATATGACACCACCGATCTTGTGGCTGGCAAGAGAGGAGGACGCACGGCTCTTGCAGCCCCTTCCCTCCCCAAAAGATGGCCTCCCCTGGCCAAGCATCAGCCCACCAGGTAGGCAGGAGGCAATCTGCTTTCCCACGCTGCTTGGGCTTGCGGGGGCTCCCATCAGCTGCGAGGCAGCATCTTTGTCCCTCTGCTGCAGAGAGAGAGACCACCCAGGGCCGGTTTCGTTGCATCCATCTAACCCTGTGCAACGCAAGACTAAAAAACTCGTTTTCTCTCTAAGTGTTCGTGTGCTTTCTTCTAGCTTATCTTCTTGGATGGTTCACTACACAGGATGGAGGGTCTGCTTAAAACATCTTTAGGAAGCACAACATTTTGCCAGAAAGGTTTTAAAAATGTCTCTTGGAAGTCACAAGCGCAAGTAGAGGGGAATAACGGAGCCCAAGGCCAGTGCTCTCCCCAAACACCCCCTGCCAGCGCCAAGCACCACATCTGCTCGGATCGCTTTGTCGTGTGCCTCTCGCTCTGCAAGGGGAGCCCCGGGGCTCAGTCTCGGGGGGCTGCCGCTGCTGCAGGCCCTGGGAGCACCCCACACAAAGGCCCAGTGACTCTACCCGGGCACAAAGGGTGGGTTTGGTTGCTGGAAGAGGTGGGAAGTGCTGAATCAGAGGAAGAACGAGAACAAGTATGGGCCGGTATTTACAAACAAAACAAAAACACTAGCGTTGTGGAGTGTCCTGGCCTTCCTTTAGGGGGGAAATGACAAAGGACCACAAAGTCAGCAGGCGGTAAAGGACCGGCTCCCTAAAAACAAGCTGCCCGATATGCAACCGGAGAAAGCCCGGCGGAGTTGAGGAGAGGCTTTGCTGCAGAAGTCCACATCCACGGACCCCGCCGAGGAGGAGCGACTGGTTGCAGGGCACACCCCATCTCTCTCCTGCTCAACTTGCATCTGGAATTAATGAGGCAGGGAAGGACGCTTTCCCCTCAGACAAGGCCCAGCCTGGTGGTGTCGCCTGCAGGCACAGTTCCAGGGAAAGGAAAGGAAAAGATCCCGGCCTTCTAGGGACGCCTTGTTCCACCTGTTCCCCGCCCTCACCCGGTGTTAATAGCTTGGTCATAACCGCCTCTTAGTTGAGACAATGGTTATGCTCCTCATGGTCTCTGCCAAGGGATGATGTGTCCCCCGCCTCACCGTCCGCCTCCAAAGGCATCTCTCCATGCTTCAAAGAAGAAAGGTCTCCTAACCAATGTGATTAACTGGACGGGGGGACTTCTTCTTTCTGCTCCGTGAATCTCAGTTACCTTCTCAAAATGTGGGAACCTGCAGCAACAAACTGGACTCCCTCCCCCAAACATGGAAGCTACAATGCAGCGGCCGGAGGCTACCCGATCTCTGCTGCTCGTGTATGGGCTCATCTCAGACCCAGGAATGCAACTGTTCCGTTCAGCTCCCTGCGCATCTCCTCAGTTTTCACCGCCGCCACCACCACCACTCTCTGCTTCCTCCTTTCAGAAGGCTCCCAAAAGGCACAGAAGTGGAAACAGTCCACTAAAGAGCTTTCCACCGGCTCACACCTCCTCTCCAGGGCTTGAGGTCCCACTGCAGGGCTGCCGCGATGTCTTCTGCATGGCTGCAAAGGCAAAAGGAAAGGAGTGGCGCTGCTTGTTCCTGGGGGGCCAAAGACCGGCCTTTGCAGTGCAGGGCCTCCGCGCAGCTGCCGCCTGGCTGCTTTGTTCTGGGAAGGGGCTGGCCGGGCCCAAAGGGGGTCTCTGTGGAAGGAAGCTGGACAAGGGTTCTTCTGGGAAGGCAAAACACCCGTTTTGAAGAAAACTTCTGTTAACAATACCCACACCAATGTGCTGCTGTGACCTCAGGGCGACGTGCCCTCACGTGGGTTCTTCTTGTTGCTGTTGCTGCTATCAGGTCATGCACCTGGCTTATGGCGACCCTGTGGGGGTTTCCAGGCAAGAGCCATTCAGCGGGGGTCTGCCATGGCCTGCCTCTGCATAGCAGCCCTGGACTTCCTTGGAGGTCTCCCATCCAAATACTGACCAGGGCTGGCCCTGCTTAGCGTCTGCGATCCGTTGAGGGTGGGCTAGCTGGGGCTACCCAGGTCAGGGCCCTTGAGTAGGTGCCAGGAAATCCCCCCCCCCGGTGTCCTTGTGGCCCCCTTGTGGATGGGAGTGCAAGGGCCTGCCCTTCCTGTTGTGCCCCCCCCTTGTGGGATGGCTTGCCTGAGGGGCTCAGGAGGGCTCTTGACACTTCTGCTGTTTCACAGAATATGCAAATCAGAAATGCTCAGGAAGGTGTTTTTAAAAAGGATGAGAACTGTAGGATAAGGAAACAGCTCAGGAGGAGCTTTTCTTATAAGGAAAAGTGACTGGTGTCTATTGCAGTATTTATTGTTTTGTATGTGTGGGACAGGCAGGCTTGTTTTTGCGGTATTACCTGCTGCCCTTGTAATCCGCTTTCAGCATTATGGCACTGTCGTGCCTTAACTTTGGGTGTTCATCGTTTTCTAATTCTGTGATTCTCGTACTGTTGCACTATTTTTGAATATCCTGTGCTGTCTAACAGATTTAGAGTCCAGTGGGGGCACTTTTAAGACCAACAAAGGGTTGTTCAGGGTATGAGCTTCCATGTGCAAGGCAGACTTTTCCAAATACATTGGAACGGTAGGTAAGGTTCAAACTTATAGACAGGGACTTAGCAAATTAACATGTAACATGATGATGTTTAAGCTGTGCAAAGCCAGAACTAAATAACAAGCCAAGGTTATAAGGCTGAGCTGTAAAGCAATAAATATGACAGAACATAGCAGATAAATGTCTAAAGGAGTCTTTTCTAATTGTGGGAAGCAAACCCAGAACATCCCAGGCATGGAAATCCTTTAACAGCAGGTGGATGCAGCGTCCTGTCAGCATGACGAACTTGTTTTCTGCGTTTCGTAATCCACCTTAGGTAAATGAGCTTGGGTGTACATGGGAACATGCACATCACTCCGACAGACATGCACACAACAAATGACCTGTGAGAAGGGAGGGTCACTGGGCAGAGTAGAGAGCCTTTTGTTTAGAGCTGGAATCAGAGAAGCCAGGAAGACTCGCAGATCCAAAGAAGAGAAATCTGCTCCTTAAAATTGCATTACTGACACTGATGATTCATATTACAAATCGTGCAATTTCCCCATATAAATCTGAATTTCATTTAAGATATTGCAGGCTTAATAAGAACCGAGGCTGCCTGTTTTCCAAAGCAATAAAGTACGAAGGCACCTCCTGCCGCGTGCTGGACACCAACAGACCGGAGAGGGGGAGGAGGGGGAGCGCTCTGGGATGAGGAGCCCTGGGATGAGAAGAACCAAGGGGTTGTAACGGGGGTGGGGGGTGGGGAGCATTTCACAAACAGTTGCCCAGAGAAGGACAGCACGGTGTGGCCTGCGAACACGGACCAGAGCTCCACACCCCAATGGGCAGGGGGGAATTGCTGTGCCCTGAAGGGTCCTGGGGAAACCAGTGGCAGTGCCCCGCAGCAAGGCAATGCGGAGGAGCCCCCCCGCCCCCTACCCTGCAGTGCTGGGCAGCCAACCTCCTCCAGGGTCTCCCGAGTCCTGCCTCCCTTGGCCAGGAGACTCTGGGGCGAGCTTTGGCCTTTGTCTCTGGAGCAGGTGCTCTGCCCAGTGTGTGGCCAGAGTGGGGAAAGGGCACCAGTGGCCAGTGAGGTCTTGCCCAGGGACTGCCCAAAGCCTCTGACCCTTCTGTGAGCTCCACCACTTATGGGCAGAGTTGCTGGCCCCCGGGTGGGGCCCAGAGGTCTCCCGAAATTACAAGTCGTTTCCAGACAATAGAGATCGGTTCCCCTGGAGAAAATGGGCCCCTTACTTTCCCAAACACTGCCGTCCACACACGCCACCCCCAAATCTCCAGGGATCTCTGAATCTGAAGTTGGGGCTTTCTCAGTCCTATTGACAGGGCTCACTTCCCAAGTCAGTAGTCCTAGGAAGGAAGGAAGAAGAGGAGACTGCATTTATATCCCACCCTTCACTCCCCAAAGGAGTCTCAGAGCGGCTTGCTCCCTCTTCGTTTCCCCACTGACCTTGTCCGGGTGCCTCTCCTGCCCATGGGCAAAGGCCTCTTCCAGGGCATACCCCAGGTGAGTGAGCCCCAGGGGCGGGGCCTCCTCGGTGGTGGTGGTGGGAGGAGCCTCCCACAGAGGCTCCCTGGTGCTGCACTGCCAGGCAAAGCCATCTCCTCCTCTCCGCCACAGCCTTTAAATGATGATCCCTGCCTGGAGGATGAGCAGCCCGGCCCTGGTGGAAGTCCAGTGGGCTCTGCTGTCACCTCTGGGGGTGTGTGTGTGTGTGTGCCTGTTTGGCTCCCACTTGCGGGGGGGGGTGTTTTGGGCTCCTGCCTGCCTGATGCTTCCTCCATTGCCGCTTCGCATCCAGGTCACTTTTCATTGTCAGACTGCTGCCTGGATTGGGTTCACCCAGTTTTGCCAAAGCTCCTTTAAATGTGTGTGTTGTTAACAGAAAAGTGGGCACAGATATTTAAACCGGAAGAAGACATGACTCCAGAGCTTCTGTTTTTGCGAGGGGTGGCAATGGAGCGGCTCAGTCCAGCAGGGACCCCACCAGGCCTTGGTCCGCAAACAGGCAGGGAGCCAAAGCATCCCCCCCCGGACGGGGAAGTGGCCCCAGTAGCCCTTCCAGCCAGGAGGCACCCCACCAGTTGGTCCCACACACTTCGCTGCAGGGTGAGTTACGGAGGAGGAGGGTGCGGGGACAGCAGCTGGGGGACTGAAAGCCCCCGAGGAGGAGGAGGCGGGGGGGGGCAGCGGCCATGTCCTTCATTTGCACAAGTGCAGAAAAGAGGGAGGGGCGAGAGGAGGCGAGACTTAACTTTTAATTTCCTGGTTGTTATCAGTTTAAATAACAACCTGACTGTTATTTAAATACATTTTCCCTCTATCTCATTTCTCTGGGGAAAAGGGGAGTTTGGAGAAACAGGAATTAATATGATTTTTCTGCCGGAGACAGGAGCTGAACTGCGCCCGGCAGTTTGCTTTTCATATGGGCAGGCCTCGCCTGGCATTTCACAGGGCTGTTCTATGTACTTTCTTCAGCGTTATTTGCACGGCCCCGGCTGCCCCCGCTGAGCTGATCTGCACTCGGACTAAACAGCCCCGGGGGTGCCAGGCGGCGAGATACCTGCCCCGCTAGGCACTTTTCCCAGAGGCGTGTGCGGGTGGCCTCGGCCCTGCCCGTTCTCTCTGCCCCTTTGGGGAAGGGCCGGCCGGGGTCCCCCGCCCAGCTTTGCTGCCCAGCGGCTCGCCTCCAGGGCCGGGCCCGCGTGCGCCGGGGGGGGGGGCGCTTCCTGGCGGCCGCCTCGAGAGCGGGAGGGGGGCCGGGGCGGCGGCGGCTGCTGCCGCTGCTGCTGCTTCTCGGAGAGCAACCGGCGTCTCCCCGGATCGCGGGCGGCGGCCTCGCCGGGGCCTTCGGGAGGCAGGCAGGAAAGGCAGGCGGGCGCTGGCAGGGCCTTCCCAAGGCGGCCCCCATAGCAGAGTCTGCTGCGCCCGGGTCCGGCAATCCAGGGCGGCGAGGCCGGCCCCGCGGCCGGGCGGCACAAAAGGCGGCGCGGCGAGCCTGGGCGGCGGCGCTGCCCTCCGCTGGGCTCCTCTCCGCAGGCGCGCCGGCCCCGGCCCCTCCGCCCGCCCCTCCGCGGCCCTTGCGCGCCCGGAGCCGCCCGGCCGTCGGGAGAGGCGTCGCGCGAGCCTGGCGGCTGCTTTGGGTCTGCCCGCCCCCCCTCCCCGAACGCTCGGCTCGGCTCGGCTCGGCTCGGGAGGACCCGGCGGGAGGAGGAGGAGGGGGGGCGCTCGCTCCTTCTGGCCGGGGGGGGGAGCCCCTGCAAGGAACTCTCGGTCTGGGGCAGGCGATGCACTCTATTCTTGGCGCTTGGGGGGGTCAACAGTGGGGGCGGGCTTCTAGCGTCCTGGCCCCACTGCTGGACCTCCTGATGGCCCCTGGTATTTTTGGCCACTGTGTGACCCAGACTGTTGGACTGGATGGGCCGTTGTCCTGATCCAGCACTGGCTTCTCTCATGTTCTTATGAGTTGGCCGCTGAGACTTGGCAGCAGTGACCCTAGCGTGATTGGAGGCCGGAGAAGCTCCAGCCTTCCTCTGCCAGATGCTGCCAAACGGACACGATGGCGGCCGCCGCCACAACATCCAGGCCCGCAGGAGCCCAGCCATGGGCAGCCCCAGCAGCACTGCCAGGGAGGGACTTCCCTGCCCGCTGTGGAAAATTGGGGGGGGGGGGAGGGAAACCGTCTCTCTCTAGAATGAGGCTCACAATTGTCAGGAAAATCATAATGTGCCCACTTAACATTGAAGTGTAGGCCTGCTAGTAAAATAAGGAATGCTGGGAAACCCTGGGGGAAAGCTATGGGGGGATTGACTTCCAGGGGGGCTGTCCTGGTGTTTTCCTTGCCTCGTCCCCTCCCCCGTGGCCACCACCTCTCTCCATGCCACTAAGGCTTGGGGGGGGGGCTTTTAACAAGATTGGCCATTGACTACTGCTATAGTTTCACAGCACTAAAATGATCTATCTATAAGCTGAAAGACATTTCTCCATCATAATGAAGGAGTTCCACTTTTTCTTTTTGCCTTGACTGGATGGCCCAGGCTAGTCTGATCTCACAGAATCATAGAACGTTAGAGTTGGAAGGGACCTTGCAGGTCATCTAGTCCAACCCCCTGCACTCTGCAGGAGCAGAGCCGAAAGAGAGCCCTACAACACACCCGAAAGATGGTCATCCAGCCTCTGCTTGGAAACGTCCAGCAAAGGAGCATCCACCACCTCCCGAGGCAGCCCATTCCACTGCTCAACCACTCTTACAGTTAGGAAGTTTCTCCTGATATTTAGCCGGTATCGATTCCCTCGTAATTTCCACCCATTAGATCTAGTCTTGCAATCCAGACCCAGAGAGAAGAGATCTGCTCCATCTTCTACATGACAGCCCTTCAAATACTTGAAGACTGCCATCCTGTCGCCTCTAAGGCTCCCTCACATCTTGGAAGCTCAGCGGGGTCATTCCTGGTCAGTGTTTGGAAGGGAGACCACCGAGGACGTCCAGGGTCACTACCGGTGTTCCCTCTAAGCTGAGTGAGTGTGAGCTAGCCCACAGTTTTTTAGCCTCCGCCTCACACATTTTTGTCTTCGCTCAGGAAGGATGGCCCCAGAGCAAACTAATTTATGCGGCAGCCAAATCTCTCACTCACAACTTTAATGCCAGTAGCTCACAAAGTAGAATTTTTGCTCACAGGACTCCACAGCTTAAGAGGGAGCATTGGTCACTATGCAGAGGCAGGCAATGGCAACTGACCTCTGTACATTGGTCACCAGAAATTGGGTGCAGCCGGAGGGCCCTTCCCTTCCCACCACCAGCTTTGGTGTCGTGGTGAAGTGCGCGGACTCTAATCTGGGAGAACTGGGTTTGATTCCCCACTCCTCCACTTGCACCTGGCTGGATGACCTTGGGCAAGCTGTAGTTCTGATAAGAGCTGTTCTTGAAAAAGAGCCATTTCTGTCAGAGCTCTCTCAGCCCCGCCTGCCTCACAGGGTGTCTCTTGTGGGGAGGGGAAGGAAGAGGAGTTTGTAAGCCGCTCTGAGACACCTTTGGGTAGTGAAGGGCGGGGTATGAATCCAATCTCCTCCTCCTCCTCTTCTTCTTCTTTTACAAAATGAAAGCTAGTGATCCAGAGGACCAACGAGAGAGGTCGTCATCGTGCCGTGATTCTTTAACAGTCTTTGGATCGCTGATTTGTTTTTGTTTTGCAGCTTGGGGGGGATGGGGCTTATGCGGGTGGCACCGACAATCATGTGCTCCTTTCCATCTGCACAAAAATATCACAAGAGAATCATGGAAATGAAGTACCCAAAGCGGAAAAACAAAACTGTGACAAGTCACTAAGATAAATTTCACTTGTGCTTATATCCTAAATAATTAACCCCATGTTCTGTACCAACTGAGGACTGCACACGCGACTGACCGCGCACGTGGTCGTGCGAAGTAGCAGAGCTTCGCTTCCAGAGTCAATCGCCCACACGGATCCTAGAACGGACCAATCGGTCAGTCAGGACCCGGGTATGAACCAATGGGAGATGGGTGCACTGTAAATAAACCTATCACGGGTGTGGGATGTGTCTGGGGTGTGGCGTGCAACCGGGATACAAGCCGGCCTCTGGGCTGGCTGGGTTGTCTTGTATCTAGAGCAATGAACTATGAGCTGATTCACTACACAACGCATCTAGAACCCAGTACTTTGCACCCAATAAACAAAGAACTACGGAACTCTTGAAGTATTTAGCAGCCACAGTCCACACTGGGAGAAGCCAACATGATCGCATCCAGCTGTTTCAAATCCAAATGCTTCAAATGTTTACAAAACCAGTTCCTAAGAAGAGACCGACAAATTCGTGTTCATTGCATGTGAGATGTTCGCGCAGCGTGCAGATTGTTCATAAATCCAAACCTCACAGAAAGTAATTAATTAAATTATCTGCAAATTCTGGCTAACAGGCAGCCAGCTCGAAACCCGTTTCAACATTCCCCTTTCTCAAAGTCAGAACCGCTTCAGGAGGCCACCTTCAGTAAAGCCAGTGCTGAGGGGACAAAGTGATGGGGGTGCTCGAAATGAAATTGCAGCCCAGGTTGGACCTGTGGGAAATAGGCCCACACCTACCCATGTTTCTGTTCCCTTGGCAAGGCGGTAAAGGGGTGGGTGGGAGAGAGAGAGAGAGATCCATTTCAGCACATTTATCTTACGCCTCCCCCATCTGTGCGAGTGACCAAGGTTGTGTCCTAGAGAGGCATCTGTGTGAGGCAGGTGACCCCTCTTTGGGGCTCGGGCCCCTGCATTCTTCCTTGGAGCTGCAGAGCCGTGAGTGGGGAACAAACGGGGGAGGGCTCAGACCTAACCCAGAAGACTCCCTAATGAGCTGCATTCCCTTGGCAGGGCACTCGCTTTAGAGTCCGGCCAGGAGGTTTCCCCAAGCCTTGAATTCCAGCCACGCAAGGAGGCCTGAAGCTACAGCCACTGGAACACTTTCCCTAGGAAGAAAGGTTAAAGCGCTTGGGGCTCTTTAGCTTGGAGAAACGATGGCTGAGGGGTGACATGATCGAGGTTTACAAGATTAGGCATGGGATAGAGCAGGTTGAGAAAGAGGTCCTTTTCTCCCTTTCTCATAATAGAACAACTCAAGTGGGCACTCCATGAAGTTGCTGAGCAGTCGGGTTAGAACAGATAAAAGGAAGTCCTTCTTCACCCAAAGAGTGATTAACATGTGGAATTCACTGCCACAGGAGGCGGAGGTGGCTACAAGCATGGATGGCTTCAAGAGGTGATTGGGGAAACCTATGGAGCAGAGGTCCATCAGTGGCTATTAGCCACAAGGGATAGATAGGGACTTTGGGGCAAGGGATGCTCCGTATTCTTGGTGTCTGGGGGGCAACAGTGTGGGGGGGCTTCTAGTGTCCCCCCACACTGCTGGACCTCCTGATGGCCCCTGGTATTTTTGGCTCTCTGTGTGACAGAGTGTTGGACTGGAGGGGCCAATGGCCTGATCCAGGACTGGCTTCTCTTATGTTATTATGGCTCAGACGCTGCCCCATTGGATCTGGGTGGGAGGAGCAGCCTGTCTTCCAGAAACCTCTCCTTTCTGCCCCATGGCTCTTCCTGTGGCACCTCTGCCCCGAGGCCAGAAGGATCCTTGTGCCTGTCACTGATGCAGGAGACTTGCGCCGCGTGCCTCTTGGCACAATCTGAAATGTCTCCCTATCCGGCTCCTTTTCTTACCACTGAGTGCATCTATCAAAATAACTGAGAACTCATTTAATAAAAATAAAGGAATGCAAATGAGTCAGAATCATAAAAACAATTAGATTGATGGACATGTCTCAGTTGCTGTAATTACTAAAGGTGTATCATTTTCTAAACTCTCGCTGCATTAAATGGGTGACGTACACTTATTGGAAGTAATGAGCACCTTCCGTGACAATGATTTGATGGACGGGATTCCTGTCTCTGCCAAATAAAATCCACCTGCGTTGGCAGCCGAATTCGGGAAGGCAGGTGGTGCAAACCGCTCAGGATGATCTTCCGGGGCAAGATCCTGCCAGGCACGCCAGCTGTTGGGGTGGACCTCAGAGCCAGAGCATGTGCCCTGGCAAGCAAAAGGGAACCTCACGGTGGTGTAACCTTGGATGGGCCAGAGCTTGGGGGGGGGAGCTGGGGGTCCACAAGGCCTGCCTCCACATTAGCCCCCCCCCCAACTGGACCGCGGAGGCATGCAAGGTTCTGTGCGAATTATTCCGTTCTGGGGGCCCAGTGGGTCAGGCGGAGGGAGGCATCTGCACAGGAGAATGCTTGGGAGGCCTCACACCCTCCTCAGCCGAGCCTGCAACCTGCACCAAGGCCTCTTCCTTGGCCTCAGCATGTCTCCCGGGGCAGAAATCTTGCCCCACCCACCCAGACCAACAAGATGGAATCGACTCCTCTGCTGCCCAGTGGTTCTTGGAGGCCAGTTCAGTTGGACTGCCCCCCTTGAGTCCCGACACTGCCCCAGATCAAAGCCGTTAGCGAGTGAGGCCGGTTCCCCCAGCCAGGTGACTCTGAGGCAGCTGGGACTCACGGGTCGTGACACAGAACTCCAGCGGGCCAAAGGGAACATCGGATCCCATGGAAGAGGGGAGCAGACCGCTAGCCCCCTGGCTAAAGAGGAAGCGACCAAGGGTGGGTCAGACCAGAGGTGACTCTGGAGAGGGCAAGGGAAGCGATGCCCGCTGGAGAGCAGGGACCCCGCGTCCTTCAAGCATGGCCAGAGGCCCCTCCCCTGGCAACTGGATGGGGCTGAGGACCAGTGGGGCGGGGGGGGGGGGGCACGCTTGTGCTTCCTGAGCTGCAGCAGCCTCCGCGATACCCTGCCTGGTGCCTTCCCTCGCCAAGGAGGGGCCTGGACGTGGCTTGCTCTTGCCCTGACATCACGTCCTCTCCCTGCCTGCCCCTCCGCTGCGTCTGGACGGCTGACCTCACCTCACACCGTTCACCCTTGGGGGGGGGGCACGTCTGTTTCCAGGCTCTGTCATTCTTTCTCCAGCCTCAGCCCACCTGGAAGAAACCTGAGTGAGACGGAGAACGGAGCCCATGCAGCCCTTTAAGGACCCCATCAGAAAAAGGTTTTAAAAGTTGTTTTAAAAATGGCACATACCTTTTTTTTTTTAAAGGAAGTTCATTCATTAGTTGTTGAATTATTCTCTTTTTAAAAATCGTTGCAGAGGGTAGCGGGTTCGAAAAGACGTGATGGCCCAGGCTGGCCCCCTCGCGACAGAGCTCGGAAGCGATGCAGGGCGCGCCTGGGTCAGTACTTGGGTGGGAGACCGGCGAGGAAGTCCAGGGGCGCTACACAGAAGCAAGCTGCGGCAAACCATCTCCGAACACTTTGTGCCTTGAAAATCCCACCAGGTCCCCATAAGTCAGCTGTGACTTGATGGCCAATGCAGGAAAAGCACCTTGGAGCCAAAAAAGGAGTTTGGGGCAATGCTCCCGCTCAGCTGCGGAGTCTTATGAGCCAAAATTCTTCTTTGTGAGCGACTGGCATTAAAGCTGTGAGCGAGTGATTTGGCTACTAAATAAATAGGTTTGCTCTGGAGCCCCATCCGTCCTGAACTAAGAAAAAAATCTGTGAGCCGGAGGCTAAAAAACTGTGAGCTAGCTCACACTAACTCAGCTTGAGAGGGAGCACTGGTTTGGGGCGATAAGCTTTTGAGGTTCAAAGCTCCCTTCGTCAGGTCTCAGGCTCCCTTTTTGTAATGCACGCTCACTTTGAGCCTTGGAACTGCTGCAGGTGGCGAAGGAGAAGCCCTCCGCCCAGTTTATTTTAATTCTGAGAGCTGCCCCTCCGTGTCTCATGGTGAAAGACGGCCAGCCTGGAGTCTTCTCCTCCTAAGGGCTGCAGGCCAGCAAAGTGCTTGCGAGGCTGGACAGATCCCGTGCATGGCAGCAGGGCCCCCGACCCCCATGGGTGCCTCCCCGGGCCAAGGAGAACACGGCTGCCCTGGGCACTGTTTGCCCCAAGCTGTCTTCTGGGGGGCCGGGGAGGAAAGGTTGCTGCACGCACAGCTGCCCAGCGTGGTCCGCACGCCCAGGCCCATTCCTGCCTCCGAAGCAAGAGGCTCCCGCAAGAGCTGCCCTGGGCGGGAGAGGGGAGAGGCCCCAGCCAGCACGTGCTTCCCCGAGGTCGGAAGTGCCCCGGCCAGCCCAGCACAGGGAAGGCTCGGAAGGCCCTCCTTTCTTTGGCTTCCCTGAAAGATAGGCCCTCCTGCAAGGGGAGAGGAAAACCACTTTCCACCCCCCTCCCAAAGTCCCCGAGGAAGAAGAGGGGTCCTCGTGTCAAAAACCCTCACTCCAGAACAATAAATAAATAAACCGGCAAAAGCCTCCGCAAGTCCAGTCAACTGTAGCATAAGTAATTCATGAGGCAGGAAGATGCCGGATAAATTTGATTACTCTCAAAGATGGGGAGATGTCGCTTTCCTCTGAGACTTCACAGGAAGGGGTCAGGAACAAAGCCCTGCGGAAGGGGAACAATTTCGCCCGGCTTCCGACTCACGGCAAAAAGCGGAGGCAGTTCCGCGGGCACTCCTTGGCACACCGAGAGGAGCCAGGCGCCGGTTCAGTCAGCTTCTTGGGAGTCCGCGTTTCCATCGACAGGGAAATGCAGATATGGAAAACGCTGCCTAAGACTGCCCCGGAGCCCTGGAAGCTTTTGGTGATGCGGGACGGGAATTTGGAGAGCTGGGTGCAGATCCGGCCCTGCCCTTTCCAGAGGGGAATCACATGCATGCATGCATGCATGCACGCATGCATGTGCACACACGGCTGCAGCAGAGCTTGGCAAGAGGCCCAGTTGGACCTCACCCGGGGGGGGGAGATGAGCACGCTTTCTTCTTCAGGCTGGATGTTCAGTACAAAAAGGGTGGGGGGGGAGGAGAGATGTCATGATCAGTCCTGATGGAAAAGCCCCCCAGCTAGATTCAGGGGCTTCATGGGGATCATTATTGATTTATGTCATACATTTATACTCCGCCTTTCCAGGGAACCTGCACAAGACAGCTTACAAAATAAAATATCAGAAGTACGTAACACACCATAACCAAGGCTCCCTCTAAGCTGTGGAGTCCTGTGAGCCAAAATTCTACTTTGTGAGCTGCTAGCATGAAAGTTGGGAGCGAGCGATTTGGCTGCTGCATACATTAGTTTCCTCTGGAGCCATCTTTCCTGAGCTGAGACAAAAAGGTATGAGCCGGAGGCTAAAAAACTGTGAGCTAGCTCACACTAACTCAGCTTAGAGGGAGCACTGATCATAACAGCTGTGACTCAAAACCCAGCCAGAGCGTAAAAACATCAAAAATGAAATGAATCTTAAACAGTTCTTAAGCTAAAGAACAGACTATTCAATGGCATTAAAAAAATGACCCCTTAGTCAAAAGCCTGGGATAAAGAAGAGTGAGGCCCCAAGGGGGAGGGCATTCCTCAGTTGAGGAGCCAGCACTGAAAAAGCCCAGCTGTGGGCCTGGGCACAGATCGCAGGCTCTGGGAGGCAGACCTCAACTGGCATGTTGGCTGGACAATACAGGAGGAGGCAGTCTTTCAGGCGTCCTGGCCCTGAGCCCTTTCGAGCCTCAGAAGTATGGACTGGCACTCTGACTTGTGGCCAGAAACAAATGGGCCACCAGCACAGCTCTGTCGGCTCGGGAGTGACCCAAACCCTGCCTCTGACCCCCCAATAGGAAGTAGCCTGGCTGCTGCGTTTTGGACCTATAAACAGCCCTGCCTGGAAACATCTTTCCCCCTCCTCCTGATCCCTTGGCATTTGTTTGCTTTCTGTACTGAACATCCAGCCAGATTAACATTTTCTGGAGAATTCGAATGCTCCCTTGTGACTTGGTGACCTGGTGCGCTGCTGCTGCTGCTGCTGCTTCTCAGCTTGGCTCAGTCAATGGGGAGGGAGGGGAGCGGCTTTCAGGCCACCAGGCAGGAGTGGGTAGCATTGTCTGCCCATGGGTGGATGCACCCAGGTGAGAAGGGCCTCCCATCCTTGACGTGCTGCCCTCCAAAACTCAAACAACACACCAGCCTTCGAGCAGCACAGGAAACTTCCGTAAGGGAAGCAGCTGATGGTGAAGCAAGCAGCCCGTGTGGAGTGAGGGCCACTGATCTCGTGGCCTCCAGCTCACCTTCTTGTTTCCTAGACTGAATCAACTTTACGAAACGAATATGGAGAAATGTTGAGCCATTCCTGATGACCCTTGGATTTTGGAAAGGTAATTAGGAGCTTTCTAGTATAAAGTTGTTGTTAGCCATTCAGTCGTGTCCAACTTTTGGCGATTCTATGGGCCAGCTCTCTCCACATTTTCCAATCTTGTACTGTTTCTTTGAGTTGTTCCATGCTCAGGCTGGTGTCGACTTTTATGGTGTCTGGCTCAGGCTGGTGTTCTTTGGTGGCCCGGTTTCCTTTTGCTGCTAACCAATCCAAGCATAATTGCTTTTTCTAGTGAGTTCTTCCGCATGACATGGCCTAAATAAGTCAGTCTAGCATAACAGTATTCTAGCATAATAGTATTTAACAAAGAGCCAAAGCCTCCCAAAATGGACACTCAAGGGTAAACCAGGGCATCCAGACACAACTGAGACCAGCCTCCAGCTGCAAAGAGCTCCCATGGATTTTACAGAGGACGGTGCTTTTACAGATCATAGATCACCCAGAAGCCTTCTTGCATCCCAGCAAAGAGGCAGAGGCGTGTGGGGAGAGATGTTTCCAAACACCTTGAAGCTGGCAATAGCCCAATCTGCTGTCCTCTTTCCGAGTGTTTTACATTCTTGAACTAGCCACATTTTTTCTCATAGAGGCCCAGGCTTTTCAAGCTGAACTTGGTGGCCCTAACAGCTGGCGAGGGCGTGACATCTCTCGGACCATGACCACAACCAGGCTTCAAACTTTACAGCTCAGAAGTGTCCAGGGGACAACGCACACAAACACTGCACAGCTGTACATGTGCTCAATGTACAGGTGCCTGATGTCCAGAAAGGGGGCAGAAACTCTCCCCCAGCACTCCCCACCACCACCAGCACCACCACCGGCACCCTGCTCCCACCACTGACAAGCACTCTCCCCCTTCCTGAAGGCTCACCCCCACAAGCTGGTCCGGTCTCTGGTGGGAGGAAGTCTCCTCTTTGCTTTCATCTGCTCAGAGTCCTCTGCTGCTCCACTCAGCCCTGCTATGAGAGAGGAAGGAAGGAGAGGGGCTCTCTGTCTTCTCCACCCCAGGCTTCCTTTTAGGAACCTTTATTTGCATCCTCCCGCCTGGCCTTCCCCACCCCACCCCACCCTGGGTCAACTTTTCTCTGAACTTTTCTCAAACCCTGAAGTTTTGGGGGTTGGCCTTTTCCGCAGTGTTTCCAGCTCTGCGGTGTTCTTCTCTTTTTGAGATGGGACAAGCCCAGCGGTCTGGCGCCGTCTTCCTAATGCAGCTGCCTCACAGGTCGATGGGGGGGAATGACCGCGGTGCCCATTTGGGTTCCAGCCCCATTCCCAACAAGCCCCAGCAGCACGGAATGTGTCCAGCTGCGTTCCAGAAGGTCAGCTGGAGCCCTTTTGGAAGAGCGGCGGCAATACCGGTGTGTGTGGGGGACTGCTGTTGAGGGCCACACCAGCGCTGTCCTTCCAGGGTCGGAAAGATGAAGTTCAGGCCCCGCCCGGCCTGCTTGGCAGCTCTGCCAGGAAAGATCAGAGGTGCCGATTGTGTCGTGGAGGACAACGGCTTTAAATAATGAACCACAAGTCGGAAGAGCACTTCAGAAGACTCTCTATGAATATTTTAAGCCATAAGAATACAGGTGCGGGCTGTTTGGGCGGCCCACGTCGAAAAAATCCGCCCCGACTCATCAGATTCCGGGCCTGGGGAGGGAGGGGATTGTATCCTCGGCGTCTACAGCAACCTCCCTGACCTGCTTTGAGGTTCGTTTGACTAAATGGGACCTATTTGTCGTGCCTGGTTTATGCAAGAGTCACTTCCAGTTAGTTCTTCTGCCGAGGTGTGTTGCTGGGGGGGCCACGACGATGTGCCTCCCTCTCACCCCCAGTGCAAAGCTGGACCCACAAAGGACAGAGCGCCTGCCTGCATCGCGGTGTCTGCAGCACCCTAGAAACGGCAGCGTGAAAGGCCGGCCACACGGAGGGCTCGGTGTGGTGCCTCGCCCCTCATGCCCCTCGCCCCTGAGAATGGCAGGCTCAAGTTCCTGCAGCCCACGAGGCTGGGGGGGGGGGCAACTGAAGGAAGGGCTCAGTGAGCACGGCATGAGAGCAAGCTGCCCCCAAAGTGCTGCCTCTCCTTGCACAAGCATTTCCTAAACATTTCCTTCAGGAGCTCTGTGTGCTCCGGACAGCACTACAGGACTTTTCAATACGCATCACATCATATTTCTTGCTTTCTCACATGCTACACAAATCCCGGGATGCTGTGCCCACACCAGGCCCTGCACAGCTGGCACAGCTCCTTGCCGAAACCACTGACCAGGCTGGAGAAGAGCCGGCCCGGCGCGGAGGCCCCTGCTGCTTCCCGGGACATGCCACAGCTCCAGCCCCCTCGTGGCCCCGGCACCAGCCCCGGCATCCGTCCAAGCCACGCCCTCCCTTTCATCCCTTCCTTCCCTAGAACTGAACCTTGCTCAGTTCCGCAGGGCCTGTAAGACGGAGCTACTCCGCCAGGCCTATGATTAGGAGCCGCCGCCATAGTTAGCCATCCGCCATCGAACTATTGCCATCACTGAGTGCGGGGCAGCCCTGGCAGGAGAGGGGATGACGAGCTACTGTTCAGCTGTTGTTCGGCTACTGGGGGTTAAATTCTGCCGGGGGTTACGATCTGCCCCATCTTGTTTTACTGCTTGTGCTGTAATGCTTGGATGTTGTTTTATAGGTTTTTTGGTTTTATATTGTTGAATCTGTTTTAAAGTCGGCATGTGTGCCTCGCTGTTAGCCACCCTTGAGCCTCCGGGGAGGGCGGGATATAAATCCAAATAAATAAATAAATAAATAAATAGAATGCGAGGGAGAGGTCTAATCCTGAACCCGCTTAACCTATGAGGCCGGGATGGTTGTTGTTATTCAAAAGAGAGTGCTGCAGGGATGGAAAATACTCCAAAGTCCTTAAAAAGTACAGGATAAGTGGGTGTCCCTCTTCATACAATCCCCACCAAAAGAATGTGCATTAAAAAAATGTTTTAGGTCTGATGAAAAAATATGAGCGCTAGAAAGTTGTTTGTAGGTGGAATCAGTGTGGAATCCCTTGCTAACCCTTTGAAGGGTGGACGAAGCATTGCTGTGTGTGGAGATGCCCCCTCCCTCGCTCAGAGAGAGCGAAACCATTGTGAAAGTTTCCCAAGAGACCTTTTGGTTCTCCTGGAGCCCAGCCTGAAGCGTCCTAAGGGAGGGGTGAGGACAAGTATCCCGAAGACAACCACAGCGTCGCCCCCCCCAGCTCTGTGCAGCCCCAGGGCAGCCCTATTGATCTGGCCCCAGGCCACGCTGTGCAGGCTCTTCCCCAGAGACGCGGGCTTCCGGCACTGGCAGGGCAGCTCCCCTCCAGCTGCTTTCTCCTCTGTAGTTCCTTATCCAAACAGCTGTTCTTTCCCCCAACCAGAAACGTGTCAGGCTGGAGGGAAATCCCTGGGGCAAGAGAGAGACAGGGACACACACCTGTGGCTTCCCGCCATTGCACCCCATGGTGGTGTGGACCTGAATGTCCATTCCCAAAGAAGGACGTTGTACCAGGAAGTCAAATATGTGTAAAGTTATTTTGTTCACAAGACTATATTCTGAATGGAATCTCCACATTTCTGGGTGATTCGCACATTGCAGGCGGAGGGGGGGGTCCTCCTCACTGGGCAATGGTGGAAACGGGGCATGCATCAGATTCCCAGACAGTTCCGAGGTCAGGCCCGTTCCCTCCTTTTCCAACTGGACAGGAAGGACTTTTGTTCAGTCCCCTGCCTCTGCGTCCCCCCCCCATGTGCCTGCCCTCATCCTGGCCGTTCAGACAGAGGGAGAGGCTCTCCTTGGCCACAAACCAGCGGAGACAGATCCCCAGAGGAATGGGACGGAAGGCCGCCACGGGAAGAGGGTGAGAGACTGCTGCGATTTCCCCCACACACTTTTTGGGCTTCATAAAAACGATCTCCTCAGACCTCAGAAGCTAAGCAGGGTCAGACCTGGTTAGTCCTCTGGTGGGAGACCGCCACGGGGACAGCCAATGACAAACCACCTCTGGATGTCTTTTGTGATTGATGGAAGCTCGTATTGAAGCAAATGCTGTTAGTCTGGACTTTTGTTTTATTTGGCTACAGCAGATTAACACGGCTACCTCTTTGCAATAATTTTAGGGTCTCAGCCTTCCGTTTGAGTTTGCTCCTGTCAGTCTGGTGTCGTGGTTAAGTGCGCGGACTCTTATCTGGGAGAACCGGGTCTGATTCCCCACTCCTCCCCTTGCACCTGGCTGGATGACCTCGAGCAAGCCGTAGTTCTGATAAGAGCTGTCCTTGAAAAAGAGCAGTTCCTGTCAGAGCTCTCTCAGCCCCACCTCCCTCCCAGGGTGTCTGCTATGGGGAGGGGAAGGGAAGGGGAGTTTGTCGGCCGCTCTGAGACACCTTTGGATAGTGAAGGCCGGGGGGTATAAATCCAGTCTCCTCCTCCTCCTCTTCTTCTCTGAAATCAATTCCAACAAGACGGGGGGGGTTTGATAACAACCATCTTGAGTCTTTGTGATCCCTCCAGCCATATCTAAAACCTGCTCCTTGAAGATGCGGAAGGCCCATCTGCGATGGGGGGAGGAGACAGCAGAGCAGGAGAGGATAAAGCGATTCTTTGCTCAGCCAGACACTGGTGGGTGGGTGGGGGACCCCTCAGTCATCTCACAGCTACAGGGGCGCAGCTCTCTCCCCGGCCCTGGCAGACCCAACGGCCAGGCAGGCACAACTGTCGAGACTGCAGCTCCCGTGGAGAGGAGCCCGGCTTTCTGAGGCCCTGCACGTGCCCTGTAGCAGGCTCCAAATAAATACGAGGGGGAGGGAGGCAAGAGCAAGGTGCAAATGCGGGGCCAGAGCTCACCCTCGATAGAGGGTGAGGTCCAAATGATAAGAAATTCACCCTGCCTCTGCCCGAATCTAGACCTCCTGAGGGCACCTGGTCTTCTTGGCCACTGTGTGGTACAGGGTGTTGGACTGGATGGGCCTTTGGCCTGACCGATCATTGCCTTCTCTTCTGTCCTTATGTTAAAAAGGTTCTTTGCATTTCTTCTCAGACCCCTGCCCCATGCGTGTGACATAAAACACCCTAACTGACAAGTCCAGTAGCCCAAAGGGGGTGGGACCAGCAGCAGGAGTACGAAGGAGGGCTTCTCACGAGGCAATTGTGCTCCGCCGTGCCCCCTCCTCCTAGGTCTCCAGTGAGTGCAAACACCACGGCACAGCTCAATACAAAATCAAACCACACGACACAGAGAGGAGGAGAGTTTATGGCTTCTTTGGTTTTGCATTGGGAGCCCTTCATTTAAGGCCTAATAAATTGGAGGTTTTCCTGCCCCTCCATAAATCTAAGGACAGTGCAAATGAGGTGCTCCTCATTAGGAACAAAAGAATAGGGGCTCCCCAGACAGTGACAACAGACCGGCATTAAAGTGCCCATTAAAAGGAGCTCTCCTCTGTTAAACAAGGGCTCTCATTTAATAACACGGTACAAAGGGTGGTGAGGAGGGCAAGAAGAGATGGAGTGGGGGAAGGGCTCCCTAATTTCCCCAACAAATGCTGGGGGTGGGGAGATGCAGAGAGGGAGGGAGAGAGGGAAGGAGAGGGTTACACTGACCCGGAGAGATTTAGGGGCCTTGGGGAGCTTGTGGCAGGGAGAATGCTCGAGTACCAGCCGGTCTAGCCCATGGCCTGCTCGCCCATGGTAAAGAGGGAGCTGATTGTTTGACGGGCAGTTTGGGGTGGTCACAGACAGCTTGGGCCTGTTTGCCGCGTTACTTTCTGCACATGCCGAGGACAGGTGACCTCACCTGTGCTCTACTGCCAATAGTTTTAAGGGAGAATAACACAAGCAGACATATATTAATCAAGACTGCATAATTTCCTTACAGTTTGGAATTCAGCTGTGTCTGTCTAGCCAGCACTGATCGCTGCCAAGTTGTCCAGATCTTCAGTACTGTGCACAGCACAGTCCTGTGGAAGTCACAGTCCCCACCCCCTCCCCCGGCATCATTTAATTGCTTGACCCACCCACCCACAACTAGGAGAGGGGGACTGCTTTCACCTACTGCACAGGTACAAATGCGGCCCCAATAGGCAGGAGGAACTCCACTGCCACCACAGCTCCTATGCAGAGCCCCTGAGTCAAGCGTGGAACAGTGAGGGTAAGATGATCTGATCTCACAAGAGACCACGGCTGTTGACAGCAGGATGTCCACCCGCTGAGCAGGTTCACAGCAAATATTTCAGCATCCCTCAGCAACGGGAGAAGGTGGCAAGGGCTTAGCATTGTCCCGACCATGGGGACCGTGCCTCGTCCCTAGAGCAGAGGGTGGGGAGACCCCCGTGCCTGCCCATCTCCCTTGCAGGGCATCCGGAACCCAGATTTCTGCCCCGCACTCCCCCTCAAATCCACCACAGGCCCCTGGCCTCCTGCTGCTGCCCGGTCGGTGCCACCCCCACCCTTACAGCACCTGACAGCTGCTCCGTGTGCTGAGCGGAAGCCGCGGGCTTTGCTCTCCTTGGCCGTGTGCTCTTGCCCCAAAGCTCACCTTGAGTCAGGCCAGTCCCTTCCTCCAAAGCAACCAACCAGCACAGAAAGGCAGGGAAGAGCCGTGTGAGGAGCTGTCTGGCCGACTCTGGAAGTGGCTCTGCCTCCCAGGGGGCGGATCCTGCCCAGACCAAGAACGCGAGGGTTCCCTGAAGATGGCTACCGCCAGTAACTGGGATGAGGAAGCACGGAGAAAGAGTGGAACAGGAAGTGTGGCGGTAGCCGTCTTCTGGGAAGCCGCCTGCTCCCTGCGTGGGACCCCCCCGGCTCTGTTGTCTCTTGACAACGTTCAGGGAGTGCCGCAGGGTGGAGGCTCTGCCCTCGGCCCAGTCATGGCGGGCTCCAGCAAGCAATGCTCCTGCCAAGGACTCTGGCGCTCAGCGGGCACCCTGGAGTCCCGGTCAGCTATGCCAAGCAGAGCAAGTACCCGGGTGAGCGAGCGCCGCATGGCTGGGAGGAGCAAGTGTTCACTTGAACAGTTTACGTTCAAAAGCGCCGTTTGATGGGCATGTTTTTATTTTTTAGAGCTGTATAATAAACTACAGTTTTGCAGCCATGGCTTGTCACATTCAGTGCTTATTAAGGCTCCTGCCTTCCTACATCCCTCATGGACAGGAAGGGGTTATAAATCAAAGAAAGCAAGCAAATTAAGTTTTTTGCTCCTGTTCCACACAAATGCCAGATACTTTGGGTAGCCTCCCTTTAACAGAAGCTCTCTCTGTGTGTGTCTTAGTTAAGCAACAGTGCTGCCACGCCCCTCACGCCTCACTGCCTTACCCCCGCGCAGCCCCCCCCAGCTTCCTAGCCAGCGCCGAGCAGAGATGGAAGCGGCCTCTGCCCAGGTCTGGATCGCACGGCCTTTGTTAGTCTTTGTGGCCGAAGGGGCCTGCTCTGGCCTGGGGGCCCTCTTCCACTCTGCCCTCCGAGGTGAGGTTTTTCTCAACACCTGAAGAGGCCTTCTGTCACTCTCCAGTGCCCGGCCACTACCACCGGACCTTTTGCAGGAATTTCCCACTGGGAGGGTCAGGACCAATGCTCCCTCTAAGCTGTGGAGTCTTGTGAGCAGAAATTCTACCTTGTGAGCTCCTGGGCATTAAAGGTGTGAGCGAGTGATTTGGCTGCTGCATAAATTAGTTTGCTCTGGAGCCCTCCTTCCTGAGCTCAGACAGAAATGTGTGAGCTGGAGGCTATAAAAATGTGAGCTGGCTCACACTCACTCAGCTTAGAGGGAACACTGGTCAGAACTCCCAGCTTCCCTTCCAAGATCCAAGGCCTTGCCTCTGGCCTTGCCCCCCTGCCCAGTGCTTGGTCACCATGGGGACCGTTTACTGCCCTGTGCACCTCTGGAGGAATAGCCACTTGCCAACTGCCTGCCTTCCCCCGGCCCTCCCTTTTAAAATCGCATGCCCAAGACAACTGAGGTCTATGTGGTATAGAGAACCACTACCTACCGGCATCCAAGGTTATAAAGTATTCATTAAAAAGAAAATGTTCACAAGCGTACTTTTAGCACTGCTCCAGGGATTCAAAAGATATGGGTGAAACACAAATCCTCTGTCCCTCTCTCTATACATGCCCTGTCAGATGTTAAGATAGGACAGGTTTCTAAAGCTCTACGGGGTTTCCCCATTACCTTGAAGCGTTCTGTAGCTCTCTGGGGCAGCACATGGCCAAATGGCTGCCTTCTCCAGACCTCAGTTAAAAGTTCTGTCTGCCCAGATGGACCCAGCATGGAAAAGAGCTTCCTCCTGGCTCCCCTGAGTTTTATCTTCTCATTCTTTCCAACCACTGACCAGGGCAGGTCAGGCCAGATCAGAGAAGTTTTTCTTTCCTGAAGTCTCTCTAGTATTTTTGTTGTTGTTCAGTCACACAGTCAAGTCCGACTCTTCGCGACCCGATGGACCAGATCACGCCAGGCCCTCCTGTCTTCCGCTGTCCTCTGAAGTTTGCTCAATTTCATGTTCGTTGCATCGATGACACTGTCTAACCATCTCATCCTTTGCCGTCCCCTTCTTCTTTGACCTTCAATCTTCCCCAGCATCAGGGTCTTCTCCAGTGAGTGCTCCCTTCTCATTTGGTGGCCAAAGTATTTGAGCTTCTAGTATTAACTTCCTCCAAATCTCTGTTCCCTGCTTGGGGAAGGGAGAGAGCTTGACCCACCCATTATCCCTCCTGCTGGATCCATTAGCATTTGTATGAAGGTGTGCTGAGGTACTCTGGAAAGCAATTGAACTGACCTCCCCCATTCCTGCCTGTCCTCTGCCCAGAGCTGGGGGGGTGGGGGACTTTTAAAACTCAGAGTGAAGGTTTTGCTCATTCCAGCCTCTGAAGACAAAATGCATTTCTTCACAGTCTGTAAGGTGCTCCTGGACTCTTGCTCTTTTCTACTGCTAGAGAGAGAGACTAACATGGCTACCCACCTCGATCTATCTCCTCGGAAAGTTCCAGTGTGTAGCCCGCGTATTATGGATATGAGAAAGGCAGGGTTAAACCATTATTGGCTTGAACTCACACAGTAAAATTGGTTTATGAGGTAAATTTTAACTAGAAACCAACCGTTAGTGTTGTTTATGGGGAGCAGCAAGCCGTAAAGGAACAGAGGCAGCTTTGTAACCGGCCCCGGCCCCGGAGGCGAGTGCCCTGCTGGGGGCAGCTGGCTGGCCCAGGCACCCCCCGCCTGGCAAGATCCACCCCTGGACAGCCTCGCCCGAGTGCCACTCACGTGCTACTCGCAGGACGTGGGGACTGATGCGGGCCAGGCTCCGCAGTGCGTGCAAGAGGCCGTGAGGAAAGCCGCCGAGTGGGGGCTTGGTGGGCCCAGCTTCTCCAAGGAGCTGGCTGCCACTGTCTCCTGGCTTCTGCACAGACAGCCTGCCCGCCCGCCCGCCCGAGGGGAAGATGCCTTCCCTGCGCCAGATCCCTGGTCTCGCTCCAGGCTGGGATTTTCTCCTCTGGCTGGGAGCAGCTCTGCAGGGCCTCAGAGGCAGGGAAGGGTCTCTCACATCACCTCCCGCCCGGTCCTGGAGATGCCAGGCAAGGGACCTGGCACCCTCGGCAGGCAAAGCAGAGGCTCTGCCACTGGGCCACACACACCCCCACCCACAAAAAGGAACATTCGGGGTGGGGGAGGGCGGCCGCCCAGCACCCAAACAAGCAGCAACCGCAACAGGTGCCGTTGGGCCACAGCCGGGCCTCGGCTCGTGTTGGGGGGGCGAGTTTGGCCAGACCAGGCCCTGGCTGGCCCAGGTTGGAATGCCCCACGGTGTCCCAGCTGTTCACTGGATGGCCCCGACCCCGTCACTTTCCCTCCGCTTGACCTCCCTCACAGGGTCGTTGCTCTGAGGGGAGAAGGCCGTAAGGCTCCTGGGGGCCCAGTGAGGAGAAAAGGATGGTGGGGTTAGCAGGAAATGCCGTTGCTGCTGCTGGGGCTCAAGGCAGATGCCCACCCCACCACCTTTCCTCCTGGAGGCAAATGCAGGGACCAGCCGGGGCTTGCCGGAAATGGGTCTGGGGGCTGCTAGCCTTTTGGACTAGAGGTGGCCTCCCCGACTCCCGAGGACTGTCAGGGTTTCCAGGCAGCCGGCAGCTTCGCCGAGCCACGGACTACCCGGGCGGGCGGGCGGGCGGGCAGACCCACCCGCTTGCTGGGAAGCCGACCCGTTGGCGGTTGGACTGTGAAGGCAGGCCTGCCCCCGCCACCCCGAGGTCCCCCTTTGTTTCAAGACAGGAGAGAGAGGAAGCGGGCGAGTGGGGGAGAAAGCCTCCGTCGTTTAGCGCAAGTCATTTTACATGCTGGGATAATGAAGTATAAAAATGCCTTCAAAGGCTCGATTCCCTACTTTTAACTCACTCCCAGCCGGGCCCTTTGTGAGGCAGCCTGGAACTGGTATTCCCGGCCCGGCTCACACAAAAGAGCGGCGAATTCATTAAACTATTTAATTATGCCTTTTTATTTTGCTCCATTAGCAAGCCCTGCCAGCACAAAGTAAATAAGCCACGATGGTCTTTCCCCAGCAGACACACTGGCTGTTTTAAGTCTTTATGCAGTTTACAATGCAGAGGGCAATTCCCCCCCCCGCCCCACAGTCTTTCTTGGCAGGCTGCCTGGGCCAAGGCCGGCACCAGCGAGGGGAAGGCCCGGTCCGGCCAGGGGGGCGCAGGCAGGCTCCCTCCCTCCCTCCCTCCCTCCCGCCGGCAGCCATCTCCTCCTCCTCCTCCTCCTCCTCCTCCTCCTCCTCCTCCTCGCAAACTCCTGGCGGCAGCAGCAGCAGCAGCGCACCTCTTTACAGCCAGGCGCGGAAAAGATATTAGCTTCTTTTTTTATACTCTAGTAAATTTGCTTTTTACATCTATTTCTTTTCAGAAGGCCTTGTTATTGAGCTCACTGTCCACAAATTCCATTGATCTCTCTCAGGCTGTGACTCAATCTATATGCCCGCGCTTGACACCAGCGCAGCACGCGAGCCATACAAATCCTGTTCAGGCTACAAACTTATTGATTTTATAGATTTCCCCCAAAGTTGTGATAATGATATATCATTGTTAAATTTGGTAGAACAAACTGCTTTCCCGATCTGTCAATGCAAGCATGAAAACCAATTCACAGCCCGGCTTCCCGGGCCTCCGCGGGAAGAGGAGGAAGCCTCTCGCTGCGAGGCGCCGGGCGGCCGTTGGCACCAGCCTGATGATGAATGTCGTCACCTACCCGGCCCTCTCCTGGCCCGCCGCACGCTGGAAGGCCAGGCTTGTGCCACCTACCCCCGAAAATGCCCCTCTCCTAAGGGGTTCAGCAGGACCCACTGATGGGCACGGCCGCCCCCTATCACGGGCCTCTAAAAGTACTCGCTTTAAATGCGTTTCAGACTCTGTGAGAATACACTAAGATGACTCAGGGAGCGTTGATCTTGAGAAATCCTTTCCTGGCTGGTTCACGCCTCCTCCAGAAGGGGGAGACAAAACGCAGGCCCCCCGAACAGAGGCCGACTCACCGCCTCCAGCTCTGCCTCCAGCGGCCACCAGGGCGCAAGCCGGCGTCAGGCGGTGTGTTCCTTCTCTTTCTCCGGCCTTTGCTTTCAGCTGCAGAAGCAAGTGGTCCCCAGGAGGGGGGCTCCCGCCTCACAAAAGAGCAGAACCACCCCTTGCAAAAAAACCAACAACACTTCAGCTGCCTGCAGGCAGCTTGCTGGGAGCTGCTTTTGGAGAGAAAGGCTGTACCCCGAGGAAAGAGCAAAACAGCCGCGGAGGGCCCCTCCTCCCGTGCGGGCATCCTGAGAGTCAAAGGCCAACTTCGGCTCCGGGTTCCATTGCACAGCCACGCCAGCCTGGGCGCTCTACACAGCAGGGCCTTTTCGGGGATGGCTCTGAAGCTGCGGAACGTTAGTCCTCAGTTTCGCTTTACTCCCTCTTCCCTATCATTTTAAATTCAAACTTTTGAAAAACAGCCCTTTAATTGACATGCTTCAGGTTCTGGCTGTTGCCGACACAAACTCTGTGCTTCTCTCGCGCAGCTCACCTGACTCCTACTTTACTTTCTTTTAGGCACCAGGCCAAAAACGTCTTTTAGCCCAGGTTCTTAATTAGGGGTTTTATCTTACCAGCTTTGTAATAGTCTGCTTCTGCTCCATGCGTAGTTTTTATGCTGTTTGTGTTCAATCGGCTTGTTTTTAGCTGGTGACCTTGTTTTAAGTGTAAGCTGCCTTGAGCAGAACTCTGTAGGGGTGGCATAGAAATATGCTAAATATGATAATTAATAAAGAAATGAAACACATATTTGATAATATGTTATTATTGCATCTTTGTTTTGTACTGCTTTTAATTATTCGTCTTGTACTTATTCTGTACATCATTTTGAATTTTTCAAAAAGCAGCTTATACATTTAGGTAAATAAGTGAAATTAAAGCCACGGAGTTGTTAGGAGGCAGAAGGCTGTGACGGCACTTCAGAAGCCCGTCCAGTTGTTCCTCCTTTGTCCCCTCATGGCTCAAGCGACGTATCCATCTTCTGTTTTCAAAGCACAGCATGTACATTTATTCATTTCAGTGTTCATTTGTCACTTTAAAAAATGGAATAAAAAGCAATTTCAAACTGCTCTGGGTATGTGGGGGAGAGGGTTTATGATGACACGGGCGCCAGTCAATGAGTACTGCACACAGAACTAGTTTTCCCTGAACTTGATCCTAGAGGGAAAATTGCTTATTTGAACAGAACGCAGTGAGTATTTCTTCAGCTCGATCCCCCTGCTCAAGTAATATGATATTTGTAAGCGGCCTAAGTGACAGAAAACAGGAGAATAAATCTCCTTTCTTCGACCAGGCTCTGTGGTGTTCCAAAACAAACCAGGTTTCCTCTGTTTTTGCTCCTAATAATATAGTTTCAAACCCCTACCCCTTATCAAAGGACCACATAAACCCATGGCCCCTCTAGAAAAAGTAGCCCAGGGCAAAACACACGTGAAGGAAAGCCACTGGCCAAGTCCCCTGTCCCCAGCGCAGGGCTGTGTTCCGCTCCAGGGACTCCACGGCTGCAATTACAGTCGGAAGAAGGTGGGAAGGCTGAGGCCATAAGTGTAGGCGGCCCATTTGCTAAGGCGTGTTCCTGATGGGCGAGTTCAGTTTGGCATGTGCTCGCCCCAAAGGAGTTGGTTTGAGTGCCCTTGGACACAGGCCAGAAGCAAGCAGGGCCTGGGTCTGTGTGTGTCTGGGGGGGGGTTGCTTATGCTGACCTTTGCGCTGGGGGTGGGGGTGGGCTCGGAAATGCTCTTGCCAGTTCACAGACCCTGCAGTTATGACCATCCTTCTCTTTCCCGTCAAACAGTGCAGTCCTCAAGAACGGTCAAGGCATCACACCCTGCATGGAAGTCCCTCGACTGAATACGGCTCCCTGCTTGGGGTTTCTGTGTGGCACTGTGGCATGCTTGCACTGCCATGGCACCACTTGTTCTGGAGTGTGCCACTTGTTCTCATGGCAAACAAGCACGTCCCAAGTCAGTTCACTTTCCCTGAGATTCTCTGGGAGAGTCTGACTGCTGGTGCTGCCTGCTTGCCTGCCTTAAGTGCTGCTGGCTGGGTTTCCCCATTGGAAACAATGGAGGTAATGGGGGTAACCTGTTTGGGTGCCCATAGAATTAGGCCCATTGGTCCAATTGCTTTGGTACGTGGGGGTGTATGTGGGGAGAGGCTCCTGAAGCTACCCTGAAAATTTGGAGCCTCTCCCTCAAACCCCCTCCCCCCCAGAGCTACTAACAGCACCGTGGGGAAAAAGTAACTTTCCCCTCCACCATAGAGAACAATGGAGGGGATTGGGGCAACCTGTTTGGGGGCCCATAGAATTGGACCCCCTGGTCCAATGTTCTTGAAATTTGGTGGGTATCTCGGGGAGAGGCTCCAACAGCTACTCTGTGAGTTTGGAGCCTCTCCCTCAAACCACCTCCCCTCCAGCCCCCAGAATATACCCTATGTTTTCGCCATTGACTTCAACGGCCCATGGGATATAATGGGGTCGAATTGCTGCCGAATTTCTTTCATTCCCTCCTTTCCTTCCCTCCTTTTCCTCTTTCCCTCCTTCTTCCCTTCTCTCTTTCTTTCTTTCCCACCTTTTTCTCTTCTCTTTTTTCCTCCTTTCCTTGTTTCCCTCCTTCTTCCCTTCTCTCTCTTTCTTTCCCTCCTTCTTTCCTTCTCTTTCCTTCCTTCTTTCCTTCCCTCTTTCCTCCTTCTGTGGCCCAACTCTAGTGAGAACTTTAAACCCCTTCTCTCTTCGCTCCCCCACCCAGGCCAGCTGGGGAAGGGAAGGGGAGGCTTTTGAAGATGCCTCCCCCCCTTTTGCTTCCCCTTCTGACATCACTTCCGGTGATGTCAGGTGGTGTGGTATATGGTAATAGCCTAGTCGCTTATTAGCATACCATATGCTAATGAGCTCCTGCAGCTCTTTTTCTACGAAAAGAACCCTGCTTAATTGCAATTATTTTTAGTGAACTTGAGAGTGCCCACAATAACTTCTTCTCCGGTAAAGAAGTACAAACTCGGGAAGGGTTTTTAGAGAAATGTTAAAATTGCACTGCTGCATCTGTTCCCGACCTCCTTGTTCTGCCATTCCACCCGGTCTGGATCTCCCCAGTGTGAAGCACGGCGCTAGTGGGTTTCTTTGTCACCCACAGGAGCAACCAGCCACGTGGTAGTGAGGCTGGCCAGCCCAGGACATCGGGTGGCTCTTCCTGTTTCCTGCACCGCACCCTCTCCCCTGCCAGGGGCAACCACGTCCCGTGAACCAGCCGGATCCTGCCAGGGGAACAGACCTCCTTTCCTCCTGCTCTTCCTCTCGCTCCTGTTCCGCCTGCTGTTGTGCAGCTCCAGCGCAGATGGCCACCGTATGTTTCCCCCGCTGAGCCAATATTCCACTCCACTTAATCCATACATGTGTTCAGACACGTGCGTACACACCCGCAAACAGATGTACCCCAAAACACTGGCCCATGTGGTGCTGCGCTCGAAATCTAAAGGCGAGAGGGAAGCGGGGGAGGGGACAGGGCTGGGTGGCTTTGGCGATCGCTCCGCAGGACGGTTGTTTTTGCCCCTCTCCTGAAATGGTAGGAAGGCCTCTCTCAAACACAGAAGGAGGAGGAGGAGGAGGAGGAGGAGAAAAGAAGAGATTGGATTTATACTCCACACTTCACTACCCAAAGGAGTCTCAGAGCGGCTGACAAACTCCCTTCCCTTCCCCTCCCCACAACAGACACCCTGTGAGGCCGGTGGGGCTGAGAGAGCTCTGACAGAAACTGCTCTTTTCCAACAACAGCTCTGACAGAACTACGGCTTGCCCAAGGTCATCCAGCAGCTGCAAGTGGAGGAGTGGGGGCATCAACCCTGGTTCTCCCAGATTAGAGCCCGTGCACTTCACCACAACACCAAACTGACACAGACACACTCAAGCACTCCTGGCTCCCCACTGGCTTCCAGCTGTTCCCCTCTCAGGGGGGCTCTGGCCCTTTCCTCCTTCTGCCTTGCTGGTCTGGAGAAGGAGAAAAAGGGCCAGTCCTGAGGGCCAGTCCTCTTAGACCTTTAGCGGGGCTCTCCAGCGCCAGGCCTGCTTCAGCCAGGGAGCCTGAGGTCCCCTTCCCTTCCCTGGGCAGCCAGGCAGCTTGCAGTTTTAGAAATCAATAGAGGTTAGAAACAGACTGCAGAAATAAAACGGGACCCAGAGATCCACGGAGCCGCTGACACGCTCAGTGCTTTGCTGCAAAGTCGGCTCTGGTGTGTAGCTTTTTACAAGCCGGAAGTGCTTGGCAGATTGGATTATTCCGTGTGGGCAGCGAGGATGCTTATGGAAAAACTGTACACTGGAAACAAGGCTGGGTTGTCCTGAACTGCCCCCGGGCCTTCCAGAGGGGTCAGATTGACGGGGAACAGAGGCCAGGCCAGGAGCTCCCTCCTCTGGTCCCTGGCCCTGGGGGTGTAGAGGGCCAGGGGCCTGGGTGCCAGCTGCCACCAGCGCCCTGGGTTCACGACCCCTGGCATGGCATCCGCCATCTATTGCACTCTCCATGTGGAGCCAGTGAGGGAGACTCTCCTTCATAGTATTTCCTTCTGCAGACTGCATCACACGGAGATTCTCTAGGCATGGCCAGGCGTGGCAACTCTTTGGTGTGATCTGGAAGCGTGATTTGGAGACGGGGCCACCGGGGGTGTGTGCGTGTGTGTGGCTATTCCAAGCTGACCAGGGCCCCACATGACAGATGAGCATAAGGAGCAGAGGTAGACAGGAACTCTCAGGCTGGGGCCAGGGATGCTCTGTATTCTTGGTGCTGGGGGGGCAACAGTGGGAGGGCTTCTAGAGTCCTGGCCCCACTGCTGGACCTCCTGAGGGCCCCTGGTATTTTTGGCCACTATGTGACAGACAGAGTGTTGGACTGGAGGGGCCATTGGCCTGATGCGACACTGGCTTCTCTTATGTTCTTATGTTAAAACGGAATTAGATAAACATCTGGAGCAGAGGTCCATCGGTGGCTGTTAGCCACAAGGGATAGAAAGGAACTCTCGGTCTGGGGCAGGTGATGCTCTGTATATTCTTGGTGCTTGGGGGGAACAGGGGGAGGGTGTCTGGTGTCCTGGCCCCACTGCTGGACCTCCTGATGGCCCCTGTGTGACAGACAGAGTGTTGGACTGGAGGGGCCCTTGGCCTGACCCAGCACGGGCTTCTCTGATGTTCTCTTACGTTCTTACGAACCAGAAGGAGGCACTGAACGTATGCAGGGGCATGAAGATGGGGTGCTCCCAGAGCACCCCAGGTGAGGGGAGAGGGGGGCTCTCCGGAGTCCCATGGCGTGACAGCTCGCCACCCTCGGGAAGGAGGCTCAGGGGCGCCAGGCAGGCCTGAGCCACGCAGTTGACTCTTCCCTGTACGGTTGATGCTGTGAAGGATGCTGCCAAGATGTGAGCAGCTGATCAATATTGACCCTCCAAGTAAGAGGACACAGTTCGCGGAACTCTCATTGTTCTTAGGGGAAATTCAGCTTCAATGAGGGCTGTGGAAAAATCGTAAACAAATCTTGCAAGGAAAGCAAACCTGGCACAGAAAATGGGGACTGGGGGGGGACACACACACACACCGAAGAACAGCAGGTACTGGCCACCAAACCGGTTTCAGGGTGACCTTCCCGGGTGAACCCTGAGGCCTTTTGATGAAGTGGGCACCGCCCAGTGTCCTTGTGCATGTATGTATTTATTTATTGAGACTTCTACCCCACCCGCCCAGCCAAGGCCGGCTTGCAGCAGCTTTCAAACAGAATAAAACAAACACATAAATTTAAATAGTCCTTAAATCAGATAAAATATATCAACACTTAAAAGTGCTAGCAGCTAATAATGCTAATAGATTATTACATGAAGGCAGTCGACCTTCGGCCTTACATCGTAGTGGTCAGCCCACTGATCTAATCTTGGTGCAGCCGGCACAGGCTGTCCTTACGGCTTCAGGGGACAAGGCTCCTTATCGGGGACAGCTCCTAATTGAAGGCCTGGCAGAAGAGCTCCGTCTTGCAGGCCCTGCGGAACTGCATAAGGCCCCGCAGGGCCCTGATCTCCTTTGGGAGCTCATTCCTCCAGAAGGGAGCCACCACTGAGAAAGCCCTGGCCCTGGTAGCAGCCAGCCTGGCGTCCTTGGGACCAGGGAGGGCCAATCGATGTTGTGACCCTGATCTCAGTGCTCTCTGGGGAACATATCCCAAAAGCCAGCAAAAGCATACTGAGCGGTGACACAAACCTGGGAAAAGAGAAAAACGAGAGAGTCTCTTCCATGGCATTCGCTCACCAGGAGCTGGGACTGGGGTGGAGGAACAGATGCCACAGCTTGGGGAGGTCTTTCTTTAACCTGAAAAGCATCCGGCCAATCAAATTCACAGCAACACAGAAAGAGCAAGGGCCACGTACTTCTTCTGAGAGAACAATGATCGGAACCCACTTTCAGAAGCCTCATGCCCAGTCCGCTGAACTTGGGGTGGCAGCAGCCGGAGTCCAGAAGACCTCCTGGCACCCTCATGAGGGTGCCCCAGTCAACAGAGGTCCCAGAGGAAGGTGCTGGTCCGTAGCTGTGACCAGGCTGCTCCAGCAGGGTTCTGTGGAGGTGGTCATTGAGAAACCAGCCTGACTGCCCAGAGAAGCAGAGCCATGCGACAGGATGCCTTGGCAGCAATGCTCCCTCTTCTTGTGAGCCAAAATTCTACTTTCTGAGCTACCAGCATTAAAGTTGGGAGCGAGTGATTTGGCTACGGCATAAATTCGTTTGCTCTGGAGCCATCCTTCTTGAGCAAAGACAAAAATGTGTGAGCTGGAGGCTAAAAATCTGTGAGCTAGCTCATACTCAGCTTAGAGGGAACATTGCTTGGCAGGTTTGAGCTGCTTTGGAAGAAACAAGGTGAGCAACACGGGGCACGCGGGAGGGGCACGAAGATGGGGCCGCCAGACGCGATGAGCATCAGAAAGAGACTTGGGGCTGCATGGGGGGGGCAAAGTCACAACAGGACGCAACAGGAATGGGAACCAAGTGAATCAGTGTCAAGGCACACGACATTTAAGTGAAACGTATAAGACAAGGGAAGCATGGGCAATAATGTTAAGATACCAGTGGTGGGAGCAACTTTTTTCCCACTATAGAGAACAATGGAGGGAATAGGGGCAACCTGTTTGGGGGCCCATAGAATTGGACCCCCTGGTCCAATGTTCTTGAAACTTATTGGGTATCTTGAGGAGAGGCTCTATCAGCTACCCTGTGAGTTTGGAGCCTCTCCCTCAAACCCCCTCCCCTCCAGCCCCCAGAATGTACCCTATGTTTTCACCATTGACTTCAATGGCCCATAGGATATAATGGGGCCGAATTGCCACCGAATTGCTTTCATTCCCTCCTTTCTTTCTCTCTTTTTCCTCTTTCCCTCCTTCTCTTCTCTCTTTCTTTCTTTCCCACCTTCTTCTCTTCTCTTTTTTCCTCCTTTCCCTGTTTCCCTCCTTCTTCCCTCTCTTTCTTTCCCTCCCCTTTCCTTCTCTTTCTTTCCCTCTTTCCTTCTCTCTACTCTCTCTCTTTCCTTCCCTCTTTCCTCCTTCTGTGGCCTAACTCTCATGAGAAGGAGTTTAAACTTTAAACCCCTTCTCTCTTAGCTCCCCCACCCAGACCAGCTGGGGAAGGGAAGGGGAGGCTTTTGAAGATGCCTCCCCCCCTTTTGCTTCCCCTTCTGACATCACTTCCGGTGATGCCAGGGGGTGTGGCATATGCGAATAGCCTAATAGCTCATTAGCATACCATATGCTAATGAGCTCCTGCAGCTGTTTTTCTACAAAAAGACTCCTGGTGAGAGGGAAAACCACAGAAGAGTCAAACAACCGTTTCCTCACAGCCCTCTATAGACCAGGCTTAACTTACTAACTCTCCCAAGTGCGGGAACATTGTCCCAGACCAGTCTCTTCAGACCGCACAGAAAAGAACATCAGTTAAACTGAAACCAAGTATAAGAACACATCACCTCAGAGACTTCTAGTATCCCCATTGGCTGCAGCTGGCTCTAGGCATTGTGGGAATTGTAGGCAGCTTGCTTTCTACTACCACACAGGCCTCTCCTGGGTCCTAGGCCTCACGCTTCTCCCAGTCATGTACAGATCTCCAGAGGCCTACACAGAATCTCTGCACTCTGATTGGCTATAACCCTCTCTAAGCATTATGGGGATTGTAGGCTGTTTTCCACTGTCAGGCAGGCCCCTCCTAGAGCTTAGGCCTCTAGGCCCTGCCTCCATCCTGCATAGATCATGACACAAGCACAACCCTGGACCACAGACGGTTAGCAGCACATGGCCCAGGCTCTCCCCACACAGGAGTTCTGCCATGCTGGGTGTCTATGGACACCCCGAGATCCCAGGCACTGCTCAGTCTGCCAACGGAAGTGGTTTCCAGAGACATCTGAGCTCCTCTGGGAGGCCTGCCCTGCCCTCCAGCCACAAGAGAGGTCATTCCTGCAGAACAAGGCATTCGAGGCCTCCCTGTGTCAGCGCACACTGGGCAACCCTCCTCACCCAAGAAGGCACGTTGCCAGGAAGTGCCACCATGCGATTAGGAGCGCCCAATACCGCCCCCCATCCCGCCAGTCTTTGGCTACGGGCATTGCTGCAAAACCAAGTGGATATTATGTGGCCCCACGTTGGCTTAGGAAGAGGGAAGGAAGGCAAAGAACTCATGCTTGAAAATTAAGAATGTCAGCCTGTCTTCATACATCAAGCTAATTTGAAAGGGCTTTAATTTTCCTAAAGGATAAAAAAGGTTTCTTTGCTAGATAAAACTTGCAATTGTCATTCATATATAGTTTATAAGGTACTCATCTCCTCCGTCTGTATTTTTTTGTTTTTGATTTTGTATACTAGTTAGCAGCGAAGACTTGTCTGTGCTCATCAGGAGGAATAAAGAGCAGAATGTCCTTAACTGTCAGTTTTAATCAGAGGAGTCAACCTGCCTCCATTCAGGTTAAATATTGCCTTGTCACATTTCAATGGAGTCAACAGATTTTTTAAAGAAAACTCAAAAGCTCCGCGTGTGCAAAAAAGAAAAACTATCTTCCTTGTCACCGAGTGTCAAAGCCCTGCTTTATTTGGGGGGTGTATTGGGGGAGCGTCGGACAGGAATTTCTTTTGTAAAATGTGAAAAATTACCACTCATAATTGGTGCTGACATGAAAAGAGGCTCTTTTTGTTAGAAAAACAAAGACGATCTCTAATTTAATAATCACCTGCAAAGGGTTATTGTGATGGGAACAAAACACACACAATCAAAGTCATCCCTTTAGAGGAACTATATTATTCTTAAGCAATCAGTGCGCGGGAGTGGGGCTCACACTCGCGCACAAGCCCAAGAAGGGCCCCGTCCCCGGCAGCATCCCAAATCTCACCGTGGGGGGCGGGGGGGGAGGCTTCCCAGGCGACCCGACGCGGGCCCAAGAGAAGAAGAGACAAGAGAGGCCGGACCGGCCAGAGCAGGGCACAGTCACCAAGGCCCGCCGGGCAGATGCCTTGGGGCGCTCACCGGAGCGGGGGGGGGGGAGCCCCTGGCAAAGCCACCCTCCATCTGTGGGGTGGGTCGTTTGTGCCGCAGCACCCAAGGCCAAACCCTGGTCAAAAACACAGCCGGAATTTTAAAATGTGAGCCGGCCCCAAACGGAAATCACAATTTTTTTAAAAATGTGGTTTTGAGGCAAAAATAGACACTGATTTCCATCCATCTATCTGCTCACGGTAAAATAAACTGATAAGGTGTGTGTGTGTGTGAGAATTCCGGCTTCAGGGAAGAGTGTCAAGCTAGGCACACGGGCTTAAGACTGCCCCCCTGTGTGTTTCCGTTGCTCTGAAGGACACCCCCCAGGTGGGAACTTGTGCCCCTCCCCAACATGGCCCCAGAGAGATCACCCCCCCCCCGGAAACTGAACTTTGCCCTGAGAGGAAGCAAAAGGCACTTTACCACTGGCTTGAACTGAGCCAGGATCTTACCCCAGTCAGTCAAACGCATGTCTTGAGAGGCGTCCCTTTTCCTCTCCTCTGGTTTATATCGTTTCCCCCACCCCACGCACACCATGTCTCACTTTGGCACCAGTGTAAAGGCCCCTTGCAAAGCGTCTCCCAGGCTCTGCTCGGCACCCTCCGTCTTGCTAACTGGACTGGTCCCAGCTGGGAATCCAGAAGGTGACTCGGGCATCCCACCAGGAGGAGACCAAAACCTTCCGAGGAGACTGCCCTGGAGCGTGGCCCTCTCATCCCGGGCAGCAGAGGAGGCCCTTGTGCCGAGGGAATGGCACTCTGTACCTGCACAGAGGCACCAGGCCTCCACCCAGAGGCAGGGAGATCTTGGTACGCCCCTTTAGGTTTTGTCAGGGGAGAAGGTGGATTTGACAGCATGTAACAGATAAGAGAAATAAATCTGGAGGAAGTTCACAGCTGGGATGGCACTGGCCCCCGCCCCACCCCTCCACCACTGCCCGTTTGGGGCACAGGGGCTATGGGCCTGGGAGCCGGACATCTGTCCCGCCGGTCTGGTCTCTCCAGGCCTGGTCTCCACGGCAAGCGCCTCCTAACAGCAGCAATGCTGCAGAAGTTCCCTTTCCTCTCAGGTGCCTCCCTCCTCCCAGCCAGGTGGCTCCCTGTATTGTGTTTTACAAGCCACCTGCAGGATGCCAAGCGGGCCCGTCAGAAAGAGGCCCGTTGTCGTGAAACCGCTCCAAGGCTTAATCAGTGAAACTGAATCCTGCCGGGTGCGAAATGAGAAGAGAGCGAGAGGAACAGAGGCACACCATTGCGGTGTTGCTGCCCCCTGCCTGGGCCGCTGCCTCGGCGAGAGGGGCAGGCAAGCAGCGAGCCCAGGGACGTGTCGTGCCAGGGTGGCGCCGGGTGAGCCACGGGGTCATAATTTACGGGGCCAGCGGGCAGCCAGCTCCTTCCAGCTGATCGCCACGTGCGCAAGCGGCTGCCCTCATGGAAATGCCCAGCGGGGCAGGCAGGCAGGCAGGCGGAAGCCAAGGGCCATCCGGCTCAGCCCTGTGTGTCCGAGAATGGGCAGCCCGAGGCCCCAACGGGGCTCTCCCAAGCAAGGCCACCCCTCCAAGAATCCCTGCGGGCCTGAATACGGAGGGTCCCCGTCCAGTTGCCATTTCATTGGCTTCGCCGTAGTGCTCACCAGCTGAAACCTGAAGCAGACCAGGAGGAGACGAGAGGGCCAGGATGGGTCGTGTGTGGGACCAGGTGCGGGGGGGGGGAGAGGTGCAAATCCCACACACACACACACACACTGCCATAAAGCTCACTGGGCAAACCTGGGCCAGGCACGCTCAGCACTCTGGAGGAAGGGCAGAATAGACACGTACGAGCCAGGTCAAGCCCTTCCATCCTCCATCAGCACGGCAGAGAAAAAACACTGCTGCGGTTTCAGGATCGGAAACTCACTGGGCAGCGCTAATCACAACCAAACACATCCCGGTGCTGGACGTCCCCCAGGACTGCAGGCGCCCAGGCTGCGCAGTGTGATCCCAGCCTTCTCCGGCTGGCCGGCTGGCTTCTCCTCCACTGCTCTCTGTTCGGGTGCCCCACGCCAGCTTCCTTTTCCTGGCAGTTGCCAAGCGGGCAGCCTTCTGCCCCGAGAAGGGACCCCTCCTGACCCCCACGAAAGACCACGCCAGAACCGCCCTCCCCACGGTTCGTTCTCCATTCCTTCAAGAAGTGTTCTCCTCCTCCCTTTTATCCTCTCAGCAGCCCTGTCCGATCAGTTCAGCCGGGAGGGAATTACTGGCTCACGGCCCAGCGGCAAGCGTCGTCACGGGTGGGGCAGGAGCCATCCGAGCAACCTGCATCTGCGTCAGAGCCCTGCTGGATCACGCCCAGGATCCCTTCAGTCAGTGCCTCGCCAGGGCCTGAGCCTTCGGCCCCGGACGTCCCCAAGCGACTGGCTTCCACAGCTGGGCCACCTCTCAGCGCGGAGCTCCACTCTGCCGTCACGGCTGCTGGCCATCAATGGACTTGCCTAGTCCCCTCTTGGAGGCACCTCCGCCGGCATCTGTCGCCACATCCCACTGCAGAAGTCCTCTCTGTGGTTTGTCCCGTGGGCCCGGGTCCTCTAGGTATGACTCGGATGCCGCCCTCGCCTCGGAGATCATGGCTCTGTTCCAAGGCAGGCATCGCCAGAATACTTGTGTGCTTAAGGTGATCACCACACCAGTCGCAGCAGCAGGAAGCACTTATGGTGCTGGGAGGTGCCATCGAGCCGCAGCGGGCTTCTGGCCTCCCTGCAGGGTTCTCAGGTTTGGTGTAGTTTGGTGTCGTGGTGAAGTGCGCGGACTCTAATCTGGGAGAACCGGGTTTGATTCCTCACTCCTCCACTTGCACCTGCTGGATGACCTTGGGCAAGCCGTAGTTCTGATAAGAGCTGTTCTCGACAAAGAGCAGTTTCTGTCAGAGCTCTCTCAGCCCCGCCTGCCTCACGGGGTCCCTGTTGTGGGGAGGGGAAGGGAAAGGAGTTTGTAAGCCGTTCTGAGACTCATTTGGGTAATGAAGAGCAGGGTATAGATAAGAACATAAGAATGTAAGAGAAGCCAATGTTGGATCAGGCCAATGGCCCATCCAGTCCAACACTCTATCGCACAGTGGCCAAAAATACCAGGTGCCCTCAGGAGGTCCAGCAGTGGGGCCAGTAGAACACTAGAAGCCCTCCCACTGTTGCCCCCCCCCCAGCACCAGAAATACAGAGCATCACTTGCCCCAGACTGAGAGTCCCTATCTATCCCTTGTGGCTCCTAGCGACTGATGGACCTCTGCTCCAGATGTTTATTCCCTCTTGAAACCGTCCCTGCTTGTAGCCGCCACCCCCTCCTGTGGCAGTGAATTCCATGTGCTGATCACTCTTTGGGTGAAGAAGGACTTCCTTTTATCCGTTCTAACCTGACCATTCAGCAATTTCATGGAATGCCCACAAGTTCTTGTATTGTGAGAAAGGGAGAAAAGTACCTCTTTCTCAGCCTGCTCTATCCCACGCATAATCTTATAAACCTCAATCATGTCACCCCTCAGCCGTCATTTCTCTAAGCTAAAGAGCCCCAAGCACTTTAACCTTCCTTCATAGGGAAAGTGTTCCAAGCCTTTTATCATTCTAGTTGCCCTTTTCTGCACTTTTCCCAAAGCTATAATATCCTTTTTAAGGTGTGGTGACCAGAACTGTACATAGTATTCCAAATGAGGTCGCACCATTGATTTATATAGGGGCATTATGATATTGGCTGATCTGTTTTCAATACCCTTCCTAATAATCCCCAGCACAGCACTGGCCTTTTTTATTGCAGTCGCACACTGTCTCGACATTTTCAGTGAGTTATCTACTACAACTCCAAGATCTCTCTCTTGGCCAGTCTCTGCTAGTTCAGACCCCATCAATGTGTATTTATAGTTAGGAGTTTTGGCTCCAATGTGCATCACCTTGCACTTGGCCACATTGAACCCCATTTGCCACGTTGACGCCCACTTGCCTATCCTCGACAGGTCCCTTTGGAGTGCCTCACAATCCACCCTGGTTATCACCACCCTGAACATCTTCGTATCATCTGCAAATTTAGCAACTTCACTGCTTACTCCCAACTCCAAATCATTAATGAACAAGTTAAAAAGCATTGGACTGAGAACTGATCCCTGTGGTACCCCACTGCTTACCACCCTCCACTGAGAAAATTTCCCATTTATACTCATTCTCTGTTTCCTATTAATTAGCTAGTTTTTGATCCACCAAAGGACTTGTCCTTTTTTCCCGTGATTTTTGAGCTTGCTTAGGAGGCTTTGATGAGGAACTTTATCAAAAGCTTTCTGGAAGTTAAGGTAAACAACATCTGTTGGGCCCCCCTTGTCCACGTGTTTGTCCACCAATCTCTTCTCTTCTTCTTCTTCAAGGCAAGATGTGTTCAGAGCCAGTTGGCCATTGTGTGGCTCTGGGTCCCGGTCCTGGTATTCCTTGGAGGTCTCCCCTCCAACTACTAGCCAGGGCTGACCCTGCTTAGCTTCTGAGATCTGATGAGATCTGGCCAGCCCGGGCTACCCAAGTCAGGGTGGGCATTTATAGAGAGCTGTTCTTATAGGCAGGCCATGTTGGGGAGGTGTCCCCGTGGCCTGGCCCTCAGGATTCAGGCAAAATAGTGCCTCCATCTTTAATGCAGCCTGCCCTCTGGCAGCAAAGACTCCCTCCTGGGGCCCAGCTGGGACCCCTCCAAGCGCGAGAGCTAGAGGTGAGGTGCAGCAACAGAGGTCTTCCCAGCCCCAAGGAAGGACCCCGCTCGCTCCCCTGCCTGCCCACCTTCCAGGGAACACCTTTCTTCTCTAGCCTCCAAGAGGAGGCGCCTAATTTAAAGAAATGAACATAAGAACGTAAGAGAAGCCAATGTTGGATCAGATCAATGGCCCATCCAGTCCAACACTCTGTCACACAGTGGCTAAAAAAAGCAGGGGCCATCAGAAGGTCCACCAGTGGGGCCAGGACACTAGAAGCCCACCCCCACACTGTTGTCCCCCCCCGCAGCATCAAGAATACAGAGCATCCCTTGCTGACCTGGAGGGGCCAGGCTGGTACTGGGATGGGAGATCTTCACCAAGGAGGTCCAAGGTTGTTACTCAGAGGCAGGTGATGGCAAACCACCTCTGAACGTCTCTTGCCTGGAAAACTTGGTGAGGTTCCCACGTCGGCTCTGACTTGACCGCACTTTCCAGCCCCACCGTTTTTATGGTGGTTAAAGCTCTTCACGTGATCTCAGTAGGTTCAGGCCGAACAGAACAGTATCACAAGTCTCGAGATGCAGATACAAGGGGGGGCTTGGAGGTGAGGGGCATGCTTCAGGCACCCTGGTGAGCCAGTGACTCTTTGGCTCAGGGGACCAAGTGCCCCGCTGGCAGCTCACACGCCTCGCTCGGCTTCTCCATGCCCGGGCTTGTCAGTTTACTCTTCTCTCCCTGGCATCCCTGTACATTTCCCCGCGGTGTGACATCACTGAGTGCAGACAATGGAGGCTTTGCAATTTTGTCCTCAAAAGACACTGTGCATTAATCTCCAAAAGGCTCCCGTCGCATCTGTTAACCCAAAGGGCATAACATCAAGATACCATGATCCCTTGTGACGTACAAAAGTAGTTATTAATTTGCACTCATTATCTAAAGCCATTTGTCAGTAGCCTTTAGATAAGTGCAAGTGCTCACGTACCAGAGGAAGCGCGAGAAATCATGGCTGGGCAAGTGCTACAGAGGTGGCATCGTTTAATGCTGCCAGTCCATGCAAAACTAATGTTTACCCAAGGACTCAGCAGTCATTAAAGGAGAGCTGGCAAGACCCAGCGACAGCAGAGGCATCCTTCTGGCCACCTCCATGTGGCTGCTCCATGGAAACGCTGCTGCTCACCGAAGGGTGCTTTTGAACACCAATCTGGAAGCGAGGAGGGGGTGCATTTGGGCACTGGGGCCGGTCGCCCAGCACGGCCTGGATGTGGTTCTCTCCCCTTCTCGTGTCTTCTTTGGCCAGTGCTAGCCTGCTAAGCAGCAACATCTATGGAAAGAGCAGGGCAAGTGTGGAGGCGGGGGGGGAATAGGGCTACTTTCACGGTGGTCTTTGCTGACCGGCACACCCACGCACTCACACACTCCACTTTGGAAACAGGCTTTGTAGAAATGTATTGAAGGCACTTTCATCACCCTGTCATACAACCATATACAGGTTTACTCAGACGCAAACCCAGTCCTATTCCATGACACTTTCTCCCTGGAATGCGCACACGGGAGCATAGGCTGGCTCTTCAGCTTCCACCAGCATTAGGACAGAGTCCGTGCTGCCATCAGCCGGGCCTGTTGCAACCATTGAACACCTAAAGACAAAGGTCCACTACAACTTCCAGTCTCCTCTGCGGTGGTGCAGAGAGTCCATTCTGCCATTGCATGCTGGTTTTGTGGAACGAAGGGACAAAACAGTGGTGCCGTGGGAATACATGTTGTTCACTCTTTGTGCCCCGATGTGTTTCACTCAGCCCTTCTTCAGGGGGATCTGAGCCATTTTGAAGGGCCAGGGTTATTCAGAAGCCCTGAGGTCATTTCTTAAAATCAGAGACCCCAGAAGCTTCAAGGTCAGTCCTGGTGGAGAAGATGCATGCAGGGCGTTAAAACCCTCCTCCGTGTTTTCTTTTTTTGCTGTGGCCACTGAGGAGCATAGGTGTGGGATGGGTGCCCACATCACAGGAACAGCTGCAAGACACACAGGTGTGCGCAGGTTCTCTCCTGGGGGCCATTTACAGTCCTCGTTCCAGCTCCAGCCTTCCTTTCCCAGCTTCCTACCCAGGATTCCAAGTAGGTCATTTGATGTTGACTTCAGGTGCCAGGAGGTCAAGCCAGGCTGCCCTCTGGCACTCAAAGGGTGGCTGGGTGCCCCTTCCCCAATGGCTGTGCCTACCCAGACAAACCCCTACGATGGGCAGAGTCTGCTTCTGACCCTGGCAAAGGAGCCAGCCAGGAAAATGATCCCTTTAAAATGGGTAATTAAACTCTGGGCGCTAAAACTGAGCTGCTTCATGACCACATGTCAAGATGTTTGTCTTTAACGTGACAAGATCTACTTGGGCAGTAGGGCCTACAAGGAAGCACAAAGAGAAAACACTTTCCAAGTCAAAAAACCAAGTGAGCCAGCCTCACTCTGGTGTGACAGAAGTGACAGACCTTGCAAAGAGACCTGACAAAACGCGTGTTCCCAAAACAGCTGAATCACAGCGGGGCCCCTCGTCAGGCACCACCTGCCCCAGGGGAACCCGCGCAGCTTCCCAACAGCCTCTGCTCCTTGTGCCTCACCCACTCCTCCTCTCTCAAGGCAGCCCCGATCCCCCCAGGCTGCCACTTCCCTTAGAGGCCGCTACACCTGAGAAAGCAACAATCCTGAAGGATCGTCCCCATTCCAGTTAGGGCCTTCCCACACATTACTTTTTCTGCAGGGAAGGCCTAGACATGGATGGAGAGGCATGTTCACAAGTTCCACACTTCCCAGGTACGCGCAGTAGACAGGGTGGTCTTCGGCCTTCTCCCCTCCACAGTTTCCTGACCTGCCAGAGCTCCAGGGCATGCTATTTGCCCAACTATCGAAAAATAACATGCAGCTCATTGGCACATATGCAGCCCCGAAATACCTTCTGCTGTTTTAGGTCAGGAAACCAGGTACAGGAAAGGAGGTCTAAGCCCTCTCCGCCTGCACGCTGTGGGCCCAGTCTGCTTTGGTCGCCTGCACACCTGGAAAGCGTGGAACTTCAGAGCACCCCTCTCCATCCACCTTGAAGACATCCCTGGGGAAAATACAACATGCAGTGAGGCCTGAAAGAAGAGGCGGACATTGTAGAAGTCCAAGGAGACTGTGCTGTGCCCCAATGAGTTGCGGAGGCAGTTAGGCGAGGTTTTCATTCTCCCCTTTCCAATGATTTGCATTACTTGCCAAATGGAGCACCAATGGCCATATCTTGGGTTATGTGGAGGAATGCCCTCTACTGTAGAATTTACCCCAATGTTCAACCATTGGGACTATGTTCTGTTTATTAGTTGGAAGCCATCTGCAAACTTATAGCTGGAAGAAATGAGGGGTACGGGTAGGCCATCAAGTCCAAGCGTAGAGCACTTGAGCACTTTAGCTAATGACTCTGGCCAAAAGATGATAATGGTTGACCATCTCACACCATGCTAGAATGTTGTGCTTCAAGGGACAGAGAGAGAAACAGCCCCAAGGCTAGGATGTATTTTCTTTCTCTGTATGGCAGGAAGATCTGAACCATCCCCATGAGAAATGGAGGAACAGACTCTCCCAGGAGGAGATTATAAATTCCAAGGAAGACACTCTTACCTTATGTTAGGGTTTCTGACCATGGAGGCCCACACTGTGCAGAACTGTGTCCTTAGCTAGAGACTCCATCTTGTCCATTTGGTAAGGGATAATGGGGAGAAGACCCAACCCACAGAACTAAGGTAATGCTGAAGTTTAAAGTACTGCAACTTCAAACAGGACTAGCCTGCTCTAAGTACCAAGAGTAAGGAAAAGAGATTGCATGTTTTCACCTTTTCTTTTGCTCCCTTGCTCCGCCTGAATGCTTGAATAGACTATGTGTATGCTTTTTATTAGTTTATTAAACTTGATTATATTTTGAATGCTCTAAGCCTGATTTCTGGAAACACAGCATATAAGTTCACCATACCTGGAACACAATGGCTTGAACAAAATCGCAATGGATTGCTCATACACTGACTGGTAGGAACAAAGCAGGAGGTGCAGCAGCTAGACAGAGCCTCTGTATGGCAATACAGGTACAGAGAGCCAGAAGCGTGACTTTCTTTAGCAGGGGATACTCTCAGAGTCGGTGGCGGCAGTGGGAGTTACCCAGCTTGTTTTGGCACCCCCTTGGAGTAAGGGGAATGGATGGTGGTGCTGAGCAGAGACTTGGGGTGGCATGAGAGTCCATTCCAGTTTGGGAAGAAGCCAACAGAAGCCCGACAGGTGTCAATTTCAGGGGGTGTGGCTCCGGATTCTGGGAAGACAATAGTGGAAATGAGAATGATCAGACAGGCTCTACGTGGGAACCTATCCCATGGACTGAACAGCACAAGGGCAGCCCTTATGGGAGCAAAGAGCCTGAGCTGTGATCCGGGAGGCCCCTGGTTCAAATCTCACTTCTGTCAGGTGGCCTTGGGGGAGCTACTTTCTCTCTCAGCCCCACCCCATGGAAATAACACTGGCCTGCTTTTCAGGGAAACAATGAAAACACAATGCAAAGGCTCGGTATCCTTATTAAGGAGTGAGGATCTGAGGGGTGGGTGTGCCTCCCCAGTTAGGACTTTTCATTTGATCACCAGGGCAAGAGGAAATGAGTCAGTCTTTTCCAAGTCAGGAGGAAAAAAAAAAACAAGCTGGAAAGTGCTCCAAACACTGACGAGGCAAGAAATTATACAACGCAACCCCGGGAAGTTGGAAATATTGACAGGCAATCAAATGAGCTACAAGCTGGCTAATGCGGGCTAATCTATCTGGGGGAAAGACTCAAGCAGCTATTCAATGGGATGGAATTATGTGGCGAGGAGGAATGCAACAGGGGACTCCAAAGCATCACCAGCATTCAGCGCAAGACGAACAAAGATTGTGTTATGCAAGCTGTTATTTCGTATTTATTTCGTTTTGTAAAATGTTTTTTTTTTTAAAACTCAATAACTAGAAATAAAAAAATATGCAGCAGGGCTCCTAAAACTCATGCTTTGGAGACAGACCATTAAAGCCAGCTTGCTGCGGACTTGCTGCCCAGCGTACATTTTAAAATGTACCGGAGAGAAGCATCAGCCGCTGTTACTTTACCAGTCCTGGGTGCAATTAGAGCAATCCATACATTAATCTGGGCCCGAAAAAAGTATGTTAAGATCCAGTTTCCCCCTTTGGGGCAAAGAGGAGCTCTGTGGCACTGGGGAAGGGCATTCACGTCACGACAACAGCCGGAGAAGGGAAGGGTTGCCCGGCCCGCCCTTGTCTCGCCCTGGCCCTCCTGATCCCATCCAAGCACTCCTCTGTGGCTGCAATTAAGGGAAATGTCGAGACAGGGAATCCAGCCTGGCACTAAGTGGCTCTCTGTCTTCAAGGAGAGCTCAAGTCAGCTGCTTGCCCGGGACGCTGCATCACACTGAGTCACACTCACTCTCTCTCTCACACACACACACAATCCTGTGGCTGCTTCCTGCAGGAGCCTCTCTCCTCTCACTCACTCACAGAAACACACACACACATACATATGGCTTCTGCTTCCTTCTCTGGGGCTGCACCTCCTCTTTTGGGGAGGAAAGAGAGAGAAAGAAAACAAAGTTGGCATCCCATAACAGGTTTAAGTCCAACAGTGTTTTATTTCAGGTATAAAAGGTAAAGGTAAAGGTTCCCTTGCTCGAAAGCCAGTCGAATCCAACTCTAGGGTTGTGGTGCTCATCTCCATTTCAAAGCCGAAGAGCCAGCGCTGTCCGAAGACGTTTCCGTGGTCATGTGGCTGGCATGACTAAACATCAAGGCACACGGAACGCTGTTACCTTCCCACCGAAGTGGTACCTATTTATCTACTTGCAATGTCTTGCTTTCGAACTGCTAGGTTGGCAGGAGCTGGAACTAGAGACGGGAGCTCACTCCGTCATGAGGCACTCTCGGGACTCGAACTGCTGAACTACTGACCTTCCACAGCCTGCAGTTCAGCGTCTTAACCACTTGAGCCACCACAGCTCCTATTTCAGGTATAGCCAGGGCTATTTTTGGGCAGGAACCCACAGGAAGGGAGTTCCGGCTGGCTCCCAAGTTGGCCACGCCCAGCAGGAACTCATTAGCATAATAGGCCACACCCAACAGCAGAAACTCATGGGGATTGGCTACATTTGGCATGTGTGGTCTAACATGCAAAGGAGTTCCTGCCCCCAAAAAAGCCCTGGGTTTTGTCAACAAACAAGGTAAACAGAATAAGAAGCAAAAGGTGGGAGTGGCTGGATGACCACACGTCTGGTAACATGGGGGTGTGACCTAATATGCTAATGAGATGTGCTGTCGGCGGTGTGGCTTAATGTGCTAATGCGTTTCTGCTGTTGGGTGTGGCCTATTATGCTAATGAGCTCCTGCTGGGCTTGTTCTACAAAAAAAGCCCTGGGTATAGCTTTTGTGTGCAAGCACACCTCTTCAGAGAATAAGAAGAGATTGGATTTATACCTCGCCCTTCACTTGGAGTCTCAGAGCAGCTTACAACTCCTTTCCCTTCCCCTCCCCACAACAGACACCCTGTTAGGTCGGTGGGGCTGAGAGAACTCTAACACAAACTGCTCTTTTTCAAGGACAGCTGTGCCAGAGCTTGTGACTGACCCAAGGTCACATCAGCAAGTGCAAGTGGAGGAGTGGGGAATCAAACCTGGTTCTCCCAGATTAGAGTCCGCGCACTTCACCGCTACACCAAAGGGAGGGGAGATGGGTGGAGTCTTCTGACAAACTCAATGTACACTGAGGGAATTATTTTGGCTTATTCTGAAAAGTTGTTTTAAAAAAGATTGGATTTCGCTGTTCCTATCTGGATGTATTTTCTTTCGAAAAGACCCTGATTGGTCCTTATATCTTGGAGAGTGGAATGATTTCAGATGCCAAATGATAATAGCCCACATTGGTAATGAGACAGGAAAACTCGCTCTCAGTTCAGTCCAGGGGGATGCATTGCCTCGAGCTTCATTATCAATTGCAATTCAACAGTCTCTCTTTCTACTGTCCCTTTGAAATTTCTTTCTAAGAGCACTGCTACTCTTAGGTCAGCAACTGACTGTTGTGGTTTCTAATATCAGACTTATGTCCATTTATTCTTTACAACCTCTTGGACTGAATCCTCCCTGGATAGAACTGAGATCTAGGTTTCCTGTCTCACTACCAACACTGTTATCTCCACGCCTACTACCCCTCTGCATATCACACCTAATCCAATCAAGCCTGCAATTGTCATTCACCTGCTATTGCCATTCGACATCTGAAATGCCCTTTATAAAGTTCGTATCTCCGGTACCTTGTGTTACAATTTGTGGCACGCGTGGCCCAGCCCAACAAAGTGAGACTTATGTCAGATCCGACCCTCGTAACAAATGGGTTTGATGCTTCTGCTGTAGAGTCCACCCTCCAAAGCAGCCACTGTCTCCAAGGGAACTGGACTCTGTAGTCTGGGGACCAGTTGGAATTCCAGGAGCTCTCTGAGCCCCACTTGGAGGCTGTCCCCACTACTGACCCCACAGAGCTTTCTGCACACCCTCAAGGGGAGAGATGGGGGCCCAACCATGCTCTTCCACTGGTCTGTGTTTGTGGGGAGGAAGGCCCATGAAACAGGACCCGCCTCCTTGTCCCTGTGCCCCCACCCAAGTGTCGCAAAAGCCCTCGGACCCCTGCACCTCAACGGCTTGCCTGTCTGCATCATTGTTGTTTTTCTAAATTCTCTCTTCCCAGAAATTTCCCCATTCAAAAAAAGAGAATCAAAGAGAACAGCTAATAAAAATGCCACCAGCCCCCTTTTAGCTCCTGATTCTATAGCTCAGCAGTAAATAACAACAAAAGAGAAATTTAAGAAGATGCAGCCCTGTTAATTTCAAGGGATGCGCCGGACATCGATGGGGGGGGGGGACAGAGAGAGGATGAAATTAGAAGGAAAATCATGATCTTGCCGAAGCCGCGCCGGCTCTCGCACTAAGGCCAGGGGGATTGGGATAAGGCTCCAGTTAATTGCCTTTCCAGATGACAAACCTCTCACCTCTGAACTGAATGGCTCTTTATAAAAGCTATCAGTAATAAACTGTAAATCTCAGCTATGATTGCAAATAAAGGTCATCCTTTTCAGGCTGCCACTTCTTCCCTGGCCCTGATTATTTTCCCCTCTGAAGCCTTCCTCCTTCCTCCTTAAGGTGTGCCAGGTGTCCACAGACAAAGCCGCCCGGGGCCTCTGCTGAAAGGTGCCAGGCCAGGCCAGCGGGGGGGAGAGGAGGAGGAGGGTCCCCGCACAGCCAGCCGCTCGGCCTGCAGGTTCCTTTGCTGTGCCTGATGCCCCCTCTGCCCCCCGCCACTGGCCGCATGCAGCTACTTCCCTTAACGGGGAGAAATTGCTCTCCTCCATTCCCCCCAGTGGCAGAATTTCCCAAGTGCCCAGCATGGACAGCTTCTGTAATAGAAGGGGGGGAGCGGGAAGCAACCATGTGGCCAACACCCCCCCCAAGTCCTCAGTGCCAAATATGAGACTGTCTCCATCACCTCAGCCAGGGGAGAGGTGGGTAGTGGGGCGGGCAGCACACTGGCAGAATCCCTGTTCCATCTGGTGCCCCCAGCATCAGGCACTCGCACTCAGGACTGGGACTCTGGGTAACAAATGCACGGTGAGTCCCACAGAGGCTGGATAGACCCCTTCTGTGCCCCCCAGGCCCAAGCTGATGCTGTACACGGAAACAGAGGGAACAAAACTGGGAGAGAGCCAGGCCCTCCTTTTTCACACACCCGCCCACCCGCCCATGATGCAGAACAGGTTGGCGGCCTCCTCACCCCTATGAAGGCCGGAATGAGGGATGCTTCGGGTTGAACTGACCTGGCACTGGGCAGCAGCGCGTTGGGCCTTGCCGGGCGATCAGCCTGATGCAGTGGGCGCAACAAGACGGGTTTTATTGTTCTCAGGCACAAACTGGGCTCCCCTCTGGTGTGTCCCTTGCAACGTTAATACGGGGGGGGGGGCTGTGTAGGAGAATGGGGTGTGCTGGTGGGAAGGCATGCCTAACCCTTTCCTTACCCGCCGAATCTTTCCTGCGGTTTAGCCTGCTCTGCCAGCTCCACATGCCGGGTGTCTCAGCAAGCACAAGATCAAGGCCACGCACTGGCCAAAAGGATGTCTAGTTCTGCCCTGAGCAATTGTTTTCATCAGAGCTTTGGAGTTGGCATTTAGTGGGCCCAACAGAATTACTTTCATTTGGGATAAAGACACTGCAGAGGCAAAACAGTCTGTCACCAGAATATGTTCCCTTCCCTTCCCTTCCCTTCCCTTCGTTTTTTTTAAAGAGGAAGTTTAAACTTCTCTCTCTCTCAAATGGGCCCAAAAGCCTTTGGCAGCATAACCATGGTGGATTTACTATAAAAATGCATGACAAAATAATGGCAGCAAGCAGGGGTCATTTCGTAGAAAAAGAGCTGCAGGAGCTCATTAGCATAACTAATAGACTATTAGCATAATAGCTCATTAGCATATGCCACGCCCCCTGACATCACCAGAAGTGATGTCAGAAGGGGAAGCAAAAAGGTGGGAGGCATCTTCAAAAGCCTCCCTCCCCTTCCCCAGCTGGCCTGCCAAGTGGGGGGAAGCAAAGAGAGAAGGGGTTTAAATTTTAAACCCCTTCTATCTAGAGTCGCGCCACAACGAGGTCATAGAATACAATGGAAAGATGCGGCGCGACTCTAGAAAGAAGGAGAGCAGGGGTGGGGAGTTGGGGGCGGGGCTTGCCGCCACCCGCCCCTTGTGCCCGCTCCTGGGTTGTCGGAGCTGTGCTCCGGCGCACTCTGGCCCCAAACAACCCCTGGTGGCAAGTCTCAGCAGCAGCAGAGAAGAAGACAGAAAAGAAGTGAGCCAGGCTTTCCCTCCGATGACTTGGCAGCACAAAAAGCAGCACATTGCTCCAACGGCCAGGCCCTGATTCTGCCGCCAGCATGGCCAAGAGCAGCCCCTGCTTCAGGGCTCTGCCAGTCATCCAAAAACTTCATCAGGTTGTCCTGCCTGTTTCCTCCTGTTGCTAAGGGAAAGGGGACTGCCAACTGCAACGGACCGACGGGGGGGGAAGGGGCACACAGAAACGGGGAAGGAGGGGTCCTGCCTGACCCACCCAGGTAGGCAGCAAATTTGGAACATTTAGGGGGGGAAACTGCAGGAAGAAAAATCCATGTTATGCACAGGTGGACACCAGGGCTGTGAACACGAGGCCTGGGGGATACAGACTCCTTTGGCACACTTTGCTCCCTGTTGTAGGGGAGTCCAGCAACACGTTCTTTTTCTGGAGGAACATGCACACCAGAGACCTAAAGAGGATGCACAATCTTCCTTCCCCCTGCTCAGAAGGGAATGCTGGGAACTGTCCTCCAGCAACAGAACAGTGAAGGGTGAGCATTCCTAGAATTCTCAGCACCTTACCTGACTGCCATTCCCAAGATTCTTTGGGGCCAGCCAGGAGCCAAGATCTGGCGGAAGTTTCTGAGGAAGGGACGCCTCCATCAGCCCAAGAGGTGGTTGCAGGGGCTTTGGGCTGTAGCGCCACTGAGGCAACCCCCCCCCCCGGAGGGTGCAGATGGGGCCATGTCGGAGCAGTCCACATGGGCCCTGGGGAAGCTGATGCTGGCGTGGGGGAGAGCAACACTGTGGGCTCTTCTCACATGGTGGCCAGGACCTTTCCTGGTGACCAGAAGAGCTCAACAGCATCCACACCCGAAAGAGACTCTCAGAAGAGGCCTTCAGACTTTGGTACATCTTCCCCCTTCCAAGACAGCAAGTGCAGGCAGGGGGCGTGGCTTGGGCAGATGGGCTCTTCCAGAGCTCCTCCCACTCATGGGGGCTTCCCCATTGGCTCCTGGGGAGGCTCAGATGCCGTGCATCCTGCTGGAGGGAGGAAAGAGGGGAGACCCGCACAGAGCCCGGGGGGGGAGCCCTTGCTGGGGCTTTGTATGGTTTGGCTTCCGTTGCCTTGGTAACGGTTTGACTCCAAATAAGGCAACGTCATGTGTGCTCTGACTTTATGCAGAGGCAAAATGTGAATCCTTGGATCTGTCTTCTCCTTGGTCTATCAATGTCAGGTTGGAGAAAAGCCCGGGAAACCTGGCAGGTGCACAAACCAATGCTCCCTCTAAGCTGTGAGCAAAAATTCTACTTGATGAGCTGCTGGTATTAATGTTGTGAGCGAGCGATTTGGCTCCTGCATAAACTAGTTTGCCCTGGAGCCCTCCTTCCTGAGCAAAGACAAAAATTTGTGAGCCGGAGGCTAAAAAACTGCGAGATAGCTCACACTAACTCAGCTGAGAGGGAACACTGGCACAAACACAGGACAGTAATGCAGCGAAGCAGGAGCATCCAGCAGGGGCAGATTAAAGGCCCCCATGGAAATGAAATGGCCACAGACCAGAAGCTTATCTGCATTTATGGCTCTTTGTGTGGAAGAGAAAAGGGAGAGGCGTTTGTAATGCAAATGAGCATTCTGGTTAAGGCAGGTTTTACCTTCGCATTTGAACTCCACTAAGTCTCAGGCTGAGAATGCACTTGGCCTTGTGCTGATGTGCAGGCAGACTCGCAGAGACTCAAACTGACTTTGGTGAAACAGGAAAGGCTGGTGGGGGATGGGCAAGTTGGCCTTGAAACTTGGTTGCGCACCCCCCCCCCCCAACCTATCCTGTCCTTCACCACTCTCAGCAGAGACTGGCCTGTGGCTTTGGAAGGGGCACCCCACACCTTTGACCTTCCCAGCTGAAGTGCAACTGGCACACAGAAAGCCCTGGTTTCCCGTGAGATGGCCTTTTGGTGGCTGTGTGGGGAGGGGGGCCGGGGGCTTTCTGACATCACCACCAGGCCCACTGAGGTTTCTCATGCAGATGCAGCACTCATGTTTGGATTGTGTGGCCTGCCAGCAGAATTGCCCTCCGTGGTCACCCAGAGCAAAAAAACCTCATCCCCCTCCCCTTAAGAGCCACGGGGGAGGGGGCATTTAAAAGCAGACTTCTAGACCTCACTGTTAACAAGGGCAGGGAGAATCCGCACCCACAGCTGGAACCCCATCAAGGCAACGGGTCTCTTCCAAACCCCGCCAGCCCTTGAACTCCGGCCCGTCTGCAGGACGGGGAGTGGCTCACGGGGAAAGGCTGTCGTTTCTGCTGCTAAGGCTAAGGAGATGTGTGAAGGAAACCCTCGCCACACACCCCATATCTGTGTCAAGACAGGGCAGAACGCCCTTGGGAGACGGTCCCACGAGTGAGCCGAGGGGCACAGCTCCATCCCGCGCAGTATCCCGCTCTCTGAGTAGCCGGCCAGCCCACCTTAGAATCTCCCGTTGGCCTCCCTGGCTGGAATTTAGCCTCCCCCCACAGGGCCCAGGGCTTCCACCGCCTCCCCCTACTGCTGGCAGCAAGCAACCCTTGCCGCATTGCCCACCATGCCAAGTACTGCCCAGGGGGCCGGCTACCACTCCTCTGGACTCCTCTGGAGTGGGCCCGGCTCGCCCTGGCAGCACCCCTGCTCCCCATTAACACCCCCAGCGTGGCCAAGGGCCGGATCACAGGAACGCCAGCAATGACGGGGTGGGGGGTGTCTGTATGCGTGTGCCGTTTCACAGGCACACGAAGGACACGGAGGAGGACGGCTGGCGCAAGCCGGGCTGATGAGGCCAAGCTGTCAGCCGCAGCCAGGAAGACCCTCCGGCGAGACAGGGGGAGACGGGCTGGCCGGCGGCCACCAGGCCCTCCCGTAGATTTTTACGGCTTCCGAAGGCGAGTCCCGAGATCCGCAGCGCCCACAGAGGGAGAGGGAATTCTCCTCTCCTTATTAAAAGAATGAAAAGCCCCAGCATTGATTTTGTCCTTCATCACCACACAAGACGAGGAAGGCCGGGGAGGCTCGGCTCCGAAGAGGAGGAGGAGGAGGAGGATCACCCCCCCCCAGCCACGGCATAAATCAAAGCAAATGTATTTATCGGAGTGACTGGGTTTGCCGTGCGCTGGGGCTGTCTGCTGGCCCGCACGGTTATTCTTTTAATTTATGGGTCGCTTTCCCTCTTCCCCGTCCCCTTCCTCCTCCTGGAGCCGGTCCACAACTTTGACTCACGCCAGTAAAAATCAGCATAATGAAACATCAAGGGCCCTCCCCGGCTGGGTCCCACTCCCGCAGGGTCCGAGCGGGCAAGGCGGACTGGGCTGGCGGCCGCAGGAGGACACGGGGGGGGGTCGGGTGCTGGCCCACCGCTTGGGAGCCCTGTTGTGGGGACCCTCCCCGGTAGGGTGCTTGCCCGGCCCAAGTGCACTGCCACGCAGGGGTCCCAGCCCTGAGCCAAGCTCAGACCGCCTGATGTCAGGGGCACCCCAAGTGCAGGCTTTTGAACGGGGGGGGAGGGAGGGATGCGGGAGAGCCAGTGGCAGATTTGGAAGCACACACCACACACACACACACACACACACACAGGGACTTCCAGGCCCCCCCCCAGTCAAGTGGGAGGCGGCTGGAGGGGCCGGCCAGGACAGCAGCCCGGAGCCCCTTCTGTCTTTCCTGGACCAAGGGCACCAGGGGACAGAACGGCGGGGCGGTGGGGGTGGCGGTGTGTGTGTGTGTGGGGGGATCTGTCTGCTTCCATTTGGTTAGAGAAACGGGACCACTGGAAAGGCCCGCAGGAACGTCTCCAAAGGCACGCGTTGATCCGATTATGCATTGCACTGCACAAAAGAGAAACACAGAAAGGCATCTCATATTGTGTTCACAAGAGAGAGAACAAAAGAAAGGGAGCCCGGCCGAGTCCTTCCCCGCTTGCCAGGGGGTCTCTCGTGCAGACAAGGCTGGAGAGCAGAGGAGGAGGAGGAGGAGGCCCGGAGCTGGTTCTGGAGTGGCTCTCCCGCCCCGGGACCCCTGGGACTCCCGGGAAAGGGGCAGCCTGTCTCTGCTCACATCCAGCCTTTGCCCTGCAGGGGGACGGAAGGAAGGAAGGAAGGAAGGAAGGAAGGAAGGAAGGAAGGAAGGAAGGAAGGAAGGAAGGGAGGGAGGAAGGAAGGAAGGAAGGAAGAGGGAGGGAGGGAGGGAAGGAAGGGAGGAAGGGAGGAAGGGAGGAGGAAGGAAGGAAGGATGAGGGAGGGAGGGAAGGAAGGGAGGAAGGATGAGGGAGGGAGGGAAGGAAGGAAGGATGAGGGAGGGAGGGAGGGAAGGAAGGGAGGAAGGGAGGAAGGGAGGAAGGAAGGATGAGGGAGGGAGGGAAGGAAGGAAGGAAGGAAAGACGGATGGATGGATGGGGGAAGAAGGGAAGAAGGGAAGGAAGGAAGGAAGGAAGGAAGGCAGGAAGGCAGGCAGGCAGGCAGGCAGGCGGGCCCTGATCCTGCTGCATCCCTCCCGCCCGTTGGCTGGGGCTCAGCCTCTGCTGTGTGTCTTCCCACAGTGTGCAAAAGAGCCCGTGTGCTTCATTAATGGTCTACCTTTCTGGGATGAGATGGGGGGAGAGCAAAGGAGGGGACATTGCCAGAAACTCTCTGGCTATGTTGGGAACACTGGCCCTCTTTTCATCTTCTGGCCTGCTTTCTCTGTCTGTCTGTCTGTCTGTGTGTCGTGGGTCCAAAAGCAGTGTGAGACAAATGAGCGTTTTCTGGCGGTGTATGGGGGGGGGGGGCGCCTGCCTGCAAAGAAACAAAGCAAACACCTTGAGGGCTCCGGTTCCAGGGGGAAGGGAGCCGCGATCGCCACCGGCCCTGTCCTCCTTCCTTTCTTTCCACACTGCAGCGAGCGAGGCAATATTTCTCTGCGTGTGAAATCACAGCTGGCTTTCAGGAGGTGCGAGCTCACTTCTTAATGAGCCCCCGTCCCCCCTGTCCCCCCCCAGGCGAGGCTCCGGCTCCAAGGAGCCCCTCCCTCCCGCAAGCGGTTGTCCTCCTCCTGGCAGCCCCGCCAGCCTCCTCCGAGCCCTCTTCTACAGCCAGTAATCTCGGGCCCACGGTGCAGACGGGAGAAGGAGGCCGCGACGGCATCCTGCGGCTGAGAAGTTTGGTGGCTGCTCTGCATAAGGGGGTTCCCTTACGAGAACCACCGGAGAGCAGGTAGAAGCCCGGCCTGGGGTCGTGCAGGCCTGCGTTCAAATCCCCACCACTCTTGTGCAGACAAAAAGGGATAAGCTCTTTGGAGGAAGGCAGGCTCAAGGGCGATGCAACCAATGCTCCCTGTAGGCTGTGGAGTCTTCTGGTGAGCCAAAATTCTACTTTGCAAGCTGCCGGCATTAAAGTCGTGAGCGAGCGATTTGTCTACGGCATAACTTAGTTTGCTCTGGAGCCTTCCTTCCTGAGCTAAGACAAAAATGGGTGAGCTGGAGGCTAAAGAACTGTGAGCTAGCTCACACTCACTCAGCTTGGAGGGAACACTGGATGCAACAGAGAAGCCAATATCCTGTGGAAGCTCTCCCTCAAAGCTCTCTGAAGACTGTTTTGTTTAAACCGCCCAATTACTTCAGGCTAGAAAGGCTCGGGGAGGGGGGGTGTCCCCGTTTGTGGCCTTTCCCTGCAGCTGAGCTCCCTTGCCTGAGCCCCGGCAGGCCTCTCCTCTCCTTGCGGCACCTTGGGGATACGGAGTGGGGTGGGGGTGGGAGTCTCACCTCTCTCTGAGGTCTCGGTAAGGGGAGTGTGGGGAGGAAGGCGGTGCGGAGCAGGCAAGGGGCAGGGGGCAGAGCTTGGGGATGGGGGGCAGTGATGGAGCGGTCCACCAGCGAGGCTTGAAGACGACCCTCCCGCTCGGTACTGCCTGCTCCGTGGTTGCTGTTCCAACCCAGTCCACTCCAGCATTTCCATGATGAGCAGCAAGACTGCACAGACAGGTGGCCGGAGAGAAAGAAGCCCCCCGACATATGGCCGGGTATTGATCCGAACGGGCGTGCCGGTACAGAAAGGCCGCACAGTGGCTGGTTACCAGATAAGCCCTGGCACGCATTCTCCAAGCAGACACGTTCCGGACTTTGTCCTGCGAGGAGAAGCTCTTTTGTCTCCATGTCCTGGGGCAGCCAGCAAGGCTCCCTCTGAGCTGTGGAGTCCTGTGTGCAAAAGTTCTCCTTGGTGAGCCACTGGCATTAAAGCTGTGAGTGAGTGATTTTGCTCCTGCATAACTAAGTTTGCTCTGGAGCCATCCCTTCCTGAGCTGAGGCAAAAAATGTGCGAGCCATAGGCTAAAAAACTGTGAGCTAGCTCACACTCACTCAGCTTAGAGGGAACACTGGCGGCCAGATCCTTGGGCAACCACAATCCCCAGCGGACTGCCTGCCTGCCGCACACAACGTGGGGGCGGGAGGTGGCAGGAGATGGGAGCGGAGCCCTCTCCCGCGGGCCCTTTCTCTGCTGCAAACCGTTGCCCCCAAAGCCACGCGTCCCACCTTCAGCTTCAACCTGCACGTGTGCTGTCGTCCCCCACCCCGCACACACACACACACGTGCGCGCGCACTGCACATGTTGTTTTTGCAAAAAGCAGCCCTGGGATCTTTCGCACGGGAGAGCCCCTTGCAGGCCATTAAGCCTGGGGACGGTGCCTTCTGCCACCCATCTCTTGTTCCAGAAAATAACCCCCCCCCAAGGCTGGTTTATTTATTTGTTTGTTCAAATTCATAGGCCGCCCTCCCCCCGAACGGGCTCAGGGTGGCTCAGAACGAGCTCAGGGCGAAAATTAGGTTCCGAGAGAGGGGTCCAGGCAAGTCACCAGAGCACCCAGAGGGGCCTGCAGCCGGGGTCTCCCCTTCCCGCCCCCTCTCCCCAGAGCCCCTCCTCGGCACCTGTGGGTCCGTCACCCCACCTGCCTGCCCCCCGGCCGGTCTCTTCACGTCGCCACAGCCGTGGGATTGTCGACACACAGCACAGCACAGCCCCCCTGGCAGGAGAGCCACAACAGCCTTGCCTTGCAGGCCCCTCCGGCCAGCCCCTCAAATCGAGCTGGAGCGACGCTCCTCAGTCGGAAGAGCAGCATGAGGATGCTAAGGGGAGGGGCTCCTCGGGGAGAGAAGGGATCCTCGGAGGGAAAGGCCGCCTCAGCCACGGCCCCTTCTCCTGAGCGCCCTCCCTCCCTCCCTCAGACAAAAACGTGACACGATTTCCCCCAGAGATGTGGGGGCAGCTCTCTGAACCCGCTTCCCGTGGCCTGAGCTACCTGGGGGAAAGAATGCCCTTGGGACACACACTCGGGGGCACTGGAGCGGGCGGCCTCCCGTGCCCAGGGCAAGCCTGAAGGCTGCGGGCCCCACCCCTCGCCTCGCCTTGGGCCTTCTCTAGGGCAAAAACCGAAAAAAGGGGGGGACGGGACTCGACCCAAGATACAACGGCGAACCGAAAGGGCTAAGCTAACAGAGTATATTATGAAAGTACAAATGTTTATTGAGGTGTACGCATGTTAAAACATATCATGATTAAAAGACAGAGTCTAAATGTCAGACTTATAAAAGCTTTTCAAATACAAATACATACGACGGGTAAACAATTCCAAACTTTAGGACCAAACGCGTCAAATTCGTCTTTTCCTTTGATGGAGGTGGCACACATCCAGACCACTGGAATCTCTGATACCAGAACAATTTGAAGAATTGGCAGGGCTGTATCTATGGCCCGACACATATACCAGTAACATAATTATAAACATACAAGGAAACAACACCTGGTTATATACATACGTATCCATGTATTTGGATTGGATGTGTGTCAGTGCAATAGAGAGAACAGTGACCACTGGGGAGGGCCCGAAGGGGCCGGAACGCGTTTGGTCCTAAAGTTTGAAATTGTTTACCCGTCTTGTGTATTTGCATTTGAAAAGCCTTATTGAGGGCAGCCAACCTCCAGCAGACCTCCCATGATCTCTCTGGGAGATCTCCCACAGTTACAGACAACCAAGCCCTGGAAAGAACGACGGCTTCAGAGGGTGCAACCGAGGGCATCACATCGCTCTATCTCCATATTGCATCCATGGCTGCGGTCCCTCCCCAGACCCCGCCCTCCCAAGGCTCCACCCCCCAAGCCCCCAGGTGTCTCCCAGCCCCAGAGCCGGCAGCCCGAGTCTTTTCCGGTTCCCCGTGGTCACCCCCCACCGGCCCTGTCCAGCTCCAGCTTCTCCACCGCGCCGACCGACAGGCCACTCGGTGGCTCTCGAGGGCTGCGGCCGGGGCTTCCTCCTGCAGGCGGCCCAGTCGCTGGGAAAAGAGCCCTGGGACTCGGGGGCCAGGAGGGGCCCCGGCTGCCTGCATGCCTGAGCCCACCCAGCACAAACAGCCCCCGGCGGGCTCCCTCTCCCCAGGGTGCAGCAGGGCGGCAACAAGGAATTAGCCACAGTCTCTCCTGCCTGGGAAACGGCTGCAGGCTCACCAGAGGTCTTGGAGCAGGAACAGCCAAGGGCAGCTTTGGGTGTCGCGACTGTAGCATCTCTGGCCCATTTCCATGAAGCGCATCGGCACAACTCATTCCTGTCGTCTGTGCTGATTTCAGCTTCCTTTCTGCACTGCCTTATTCCTTTGTGCTCTGGGTGGGTTCCCTTACACACACACACACACACACACCCGCGCAAGGACCCTGCAGGCAAGTTGGAGGGGAGGGGAGAGTCCTTTGCCTACAGCCCCCCCAGGGCCCCTCCTGCACCCTTGCTTGGGAGCCCCCCCAGGGCCACACAGCCCCCCTGCCCGGGGGAGGGGGCACGCCAGCCAGCAGGTCCCGCGCACTCCCGGCCCCAAGGTGGCCTCCCCCCCCGCTTCAGCACGGCTGGGCCGGGGGATTTACGAGGGTCTCGGTGGCGGTGCACACGGCCCCTCTCCGCGGCTCCTCCGCTCTCTGCGCAGAGCCCCCTCCCCTCCGAGCACCAGGGGTTGCTTGTCGCCCAGAAGCTGCCCCGACGCCACTCAAAGGGCCACAGAGGCAAGTATATGAAAGTTAAAAGCATTAATAAAAGTGTGACTTATAAATTACTTCATCTTTGTCACCCTTTCTGAAATGGGGTGAGTGAGGGCAGGGTAAATTTATTTTTAAGTGCTTTTGGAGACCTTCAAGGGTCAGGCCTGAAACGGCTGCGCACGATAAATCACTCCATCTGTATCTGATAAATGCGAGGGAATCATAACATTAGCCAATATTGATCTATTTATCATTGGCAACTGTTTATGGGCTCAGCAGCCAGCCCAAATGGGTCGGGGAGGAGCCACGCTGGGGAGGGGGGTGCTGCCCTTGTCGGCAAAGGATCCGGGCGGCAGCTGGGACCCCCACCCCATCCAGAGGCTCGGAGCAGGGCCCAGGCAGACCCGGGTCAAGGCGGGAGCAGCCTGCCTCTCAGCGGAGGGGGGGCGTGGGGGGCCTGAGCTGGAGCCAGCCCCCGGGGCCTGGGGGGAGCTGGAAAGGAGGAGCCTCACAACTCAGGTGGCCGGGGGGGGGGTGGTCCTAGCCCAGGCCTCCCTCTTCCCATGCTTTCACAGAATTACGTGGCACAGCGCCCTTCCCCTGCCCAGCAGTCATTCAATCTAAACTCCACCAAGAGTTCTGAAGCACCGCCTAGGGTTACCAACCTACAGGTGGAGCCTGGAGCCCTCCAGGAATTGCCAGTGATCTCTTGGCTACAATTCTCCCAGAGGAAACAGTTGCGGGGGACTGGCAGCACCGGGAAGACGGGTGAGCAGAGACTCACCAGAGGGGTGTCCCTGCATTCGTGGAGGGAGGTGGAAACTTCCGGGCCTAGCGACGGTCCAATTGGGCTAAGGCTTTTGAAAACTCAGCCTTCCCCGGATGATAAAAGGCCAAAAAGTTAGCTCCGTGGTGGTCTTGGGAACTATCAAGGCCTCTAAAGAATATTCTTGCAAACTGTCGGCAGACTGGATCGTTCCTGGTCACAGGCAGGTACGCCGAAACTGGCTCTCAAAACATCCCAGGGTGGTTTCCACCTTCTGAGCGGCATTTTCCACGTGGCCAGGAAAGCGGCCCTTTCCCTTGCTGGCGTTTCAACGAGAGCGAGAGAGGAGGAGCACCGAAGGCGCCCCCCCCCCCGCACGCACACACACACACCTGGAATCCACGGGACTTACGGCTGCTCAACGTTGGCTGCCTTCTAAAAGTACCAAAGGAATACCTGACCTCTGCCCAGCAGCACCCAACGACGCTACGGTCAGTCAGTTCAGCGTCCAGGTAATGGCTCCTGAAAAACACCCCCTTCTCCTTGGGCACCTTCGCGTCCCTGCCCGTGTGCGCCTCCCTCTCTCTCTCAAATGCCGGTCCGGCAAACAGATGCTGCGGCCTTCTGAAGACGGTGGAAATGAATTCCACAGGCATGGGAGGCAAGCAGCAATCCTTTGTTGGAGAGAAAGATAATGCTTGGCTGGCTACATTAATATATTCAGGTCATCTTCCTCGCCATCCATAATACATATCTCTACCATAACCACTCTGTGCCTTGGCCTGACGGTCTTGCACACGCCAGAGGGTCTCGCAGGCTGGTCCCAGATGTCTCTCTGCCCCCCGATGGGCTGGGAGGGCCGCACAGTGCCAAGGGCCTTGGGAGCTGGGGACACGGGAAGAGACCGAGGCTGGCCGGGGCAGGCAAGACCTCCAAGGCACCACTGGGGCCATCCGGGCTGGACGGGCCAGGCAAGGAGCGAGCTGGCAGCCAGTCTGAGTGGGCAAGAGGCGGTGGAAAGTGTGTGGGAGGGGGACCTGGCAGCCTGTGGCATGTAACCTGCCCCTGCCCGGCCAAAACGCCCAGCTGGGCAATGCAAGGATGACCTGGAAACCTTTCTTGATTGGCAGGTTGTCAAATACTGGGTTCCAGACACAGTGCAGTAACCAGCTCTGGTTTCTTAAGTGATTAGAGCACACTACAAGACAAAGCTTGTAGCCCTGCTTATAAGCACGCAAAACACCACACCCAGTGCTAGGCTATGTACATCACACTGCTTATCTATTGGTTAGTTCCTGGATCCAGGTGAGCTGTTGTCCCAGAGAGGCAAGCTCAGCCCGTTCTAGGTACAGCTGGAGGGAAGGCTTAGGCCCGATACACACACGGGTCATTTGGGGCTGTAAGCACCGGAGCCAATCAGAAGCCGCCAAGAGCATTGCTGGTCCAGTGCAATTCTCAGATGGGGAGCCATGTTCCAGGGCAGGGCATGCGAAGCCGGACTCTCCCCAAAGCCACAAGAGCTCGACTCCCACAGGGGGTCCTCCGCCGAGGAGGGGCACACGTGGGAGACGGCGTCCAAGGACTGGAAACAGGGGCCATGCTGCGCTGTTGCCCACATGAGAAGGCCCAGGGATTGGGTGAGTCGCAAGGGGCCTGGGACAGGCTGCCGAGGGGGAGGTCCTGAGGCCCCCGTGGCCACCCCTGCGTGCGCAGGTGGAAGGGCCGGGGAGGCCTCGGCTGGTGGCCCCCCCCCCCGCCATGAACAGGAGAGAGAACCGTTCCCTCCGCAGGAGCTGCGGCTACCAATTAGAGGCCGTCAATATTGACTATCTGAGGGATTTCCATGCTCAGGAAGCAAATTAGAAACTCAATACCTGAACTATTCCTAAATGCAGTTATCAACTTTGGAGTTTTATCTCTTGAAACCAATGCAGCTTAGAGTTTAATTCTATTAAATTAGGGTTTAGGCCTAGGATTTGCACAGGGTGAAGGCACCGTTTGCTTCACATCGCAAGATGCCCAAACCCAAACTGGGCTTGTGGCACTGAAGAGAGGGAACAAGTCAGGCTGGAAAAGGCTTCCACCAGAGGGGCATCCCCTACTCCAGAGGAGGAAGCCTCCATCCGCTGCCCTGTGCACCCCTTGGCCCTTCGGACCGCCTTCTTCCAGCGGCTGGCAGAGCAAGAGGGAGCTGCCCCGTCTTTGCAAAGATGGTACCCTGAATGAAGGCGGCCCTCGGGGCGTGCACCAGGCAGCCCTCGGGGGAAGTCTCCGGAGTCAGCCGCTTTGGCTGAGCTGCCGTAGAACACGACTAGCCTCTTCCAGGGGGGCAAGCAGTCTTGGAGCAGCGTCCCACGGCCTTACAAGGTGCCATCAGGCTAATTGCAAGTACTTGAACTGGTTAAATTTATGTAAGCAAATGCACAAACGAATGCTCAAACCGAACCTTGATATGCTCATACAGAGACCAAGTTATGTTCCTACGAGGGCCAGCAGAGACGGTTCCCTCGAGTTCCGGATCGGTGGGCTGACTGAAGTACCAGGCGGGCCAAAGCACCACAGACTGAAGGGCCCTTCTCACCTGGGAGGGAGGATCTAACGGGGCGGGGGAGGGGAGTGGAATGAAAAAGAAATACCAAAGGAATCCCATTTCACAGCAAAAGCAGCTCCAGAGAGGCTATTTCTCGGCCGGCTTTGGTGCCATTGATGTGAGATACTCTGATGAAAACCGGAGGATTCCAGCCTTGTTATCCCCTCATTAGCACAACACAGTTTGGGGAGGGAGGGAGCCATTCTGCCCAGCCCTGAACTCGAGTCAAGCCGGCCGGCCTGCTGCTGCTGCTGTTGCTTCTCTCTCGATTTCAGAGCAGGCTTGGGAAAGAAAGGCAAACTTGGGTTTGGGGTTCAGCTGCCCGCTGAGAAGGAAGGCATCGCGTGCTTGACGTTGCCATGTGCCAGAGATCCAAAGGGGCTTCTGCCATGAAGAGAAGGACTGAGCCGGGAGGGGAGAGGGCCAGCAGGGTACCCCTGCCCGTCCCAGAGGAGGTCCAGATCTGTGGGATTATGAAGACTATTAATCATCAATACTGCATGGCAAGAAAAAGGAGGAGGAGGAGAGTGGAGTTATACCCTGCCCTTCACTCAGAGTCTCAGAGCGGCTGACAAACTCATTTCCCTGTGAGGAAGGCGGGACTGGGAGAGCTCTCTCGAGGACTGCTCTTTCAAGAACAGCTCTTATCAGAACTATGGCTTGGCCAAGGTCACCCAGCAGGTGCAAGTGGAGGAGTGGGGGAATCAAACCCAGCTCTCCCAGATTAGAGTCTGCGCACTTGACCACTACACCAAACTGACTCTCAGAGACTAAGAGGCATGTTAGATCTAGCTCTGGACATCTCAGAGGTGAGCCAGGAATCACCCCGGGAAGAGGGTGCACGCCAGAGGCGGGAGGACATCCCGGCAAGGGGGGGGGGGTCATCATCAGTACAAGGAGGAACAGAAGGGCTGAGAGAGGAGCCAGTACAAAGAACCCGTGAGGAGCCAGCAGGGCTCTTGCCTGTGTCCTCCTGGAGAAAACCTGTCTAGAATCATTAGTTGTTGTGGGTTTTCCGGGCCGTCTGGCCCTGGTCTTGGCATTGTGGGACCTGACGTTTCACCAGCAGCTGTGACTGGCACCCTCAGAGGTATAACACAGCAAGACGGAGGACTCTCTGTGTCAAAGCCTTCGACAGCACACAGTCTCGATGAATCACTCTGTTTGGGAAGGATCTCTTGTCATCCTTGCAGGGGAAGTGCAGGGGAGGGTAGCAAGCAACGCTCCCGCTAAGCTATGGAGTCCTGTGAGCAAGAACTCTACTTTGCGAGCTACCGGCACTACCCCGGCACTTCCTCACATGCAACCATCCGCAGTTTCAGGCTTGAGAGAAGCCACCTCTGGTCGCAACCACCTTTCAGATCCCCGGCTGCTGAGACATTACCGAGTTATGGGAAACGATCACTGCCGAGGCCCATAGCCGTGTCCAGGGAGGGCCTGCCTTGTGACCAGATGGGCCCAACGGGTCTCATCGCCTGGAGAAGCCTTCTGTGCTGCTCCGCGGTTGCCTGGCGGCCTCTCTGCCCGGCTCGGAGTCTGAAGGCAGGCGGCAGCTTGAGGAAGTTTGTGACGCCCCAACCTGAGACCCACTGCCTTCAGAAGGCAGCTGTGGCTGACGCTGAGCAGGCGTCTCAGGCAGGGAGGCCGGCCGGGCTCTGGTCCCTCCTAACAAGCCTCACAGCCCCATTGTGGCTTTTATGGGGAGGGACTTTAGCACCGAAGGGAGGGGTGGGGGGAGAACAGGGGGGCAAAGGGAGATCCTGAGCAGAACTCAGGCCTGGGTTGTGTTCCCCTCCGACCCCCTCGCAGGCAGGAGCAGCGGCCCTGGCCTGCCCCGGTCCCAGACCGACAGGGACTGAGCATCCTTGGCCTGCCCTCTGGATCCCGGCAGGGCTCACTTCCCACCTGCAGGGCAAATCCGGACACCTGCTTCCTATGCCAGGAGTCAGTCAAGGTGCCGGCACCTCTCCTGCCCGGCTGGGGGAGTCCTGCTCCTGACCACGAGCCGGCCCTGCGGAGGCTTCCTTTGTCTTGCACTGGCTGGCCAGGGGCCGATGGCCCCACAGCCCTGACACCCCCCACCCCCTGCCTGGGCTTGGACAAGCCTTGCCGAGTCCTCCTTTCAGTCCAGGAGACGCCCCGGGGCATTTTCACAAGTGGGGGAGCAGAACACGGTATTGGACGCCCCTGAGTTTGTCCATCCCAGGCAGAAACAGAAAACAAAACTGGATTTCGAAACTGCTCTCGCCTGTTTCCTGGATTGCATTACCAATGTTAAGCGGGGACGTGTACACCTGGGACGCCTCTGTCCGGTGCCTTCCTTGACAGGCCACATCTCCGCCTCCCGGGGCAGGAAGTGCAATGGGGACGGAGGACAGTCCTGCCCAGCGGGCAGAAGCCACGGCAGTTGTCCGGGGGCCGCGGGCAGAAAGAGTGCGGAGGAGCCGCCAGAAGAGGAGGCGGGGCGGGGCTGATTCTGCATGGGCCCGGCTCCGGACCTCAGGCGAGGGAGGCCCTGCGTGGCGAGGCCAAGATCAGAAGCCGTCCGGCCCGCCTGTCACAGAGGGGGGAGGGGGCTGCTGCTGCTGCTGCGGAGAAAGCAAAGCCAGAGCGGGGGGGGCTCCAGCCGGCCACTCAGCTGCCGCCCTGGTGGGAGGAACAGGCCGGAGGATCAGTGGGGAAGACAGCCGGAGAAATAAGGGGCCACGGACAGAGGCTGGGAAACGGCCACCACGCTCCCTCTGCCAGCCTCCGGGGTGGAAAGAGGCCAAAGCCCAAATGCGCTCCCACTGCTCCAGTGGCTGTGGGGCCTCCGGATCAGACCAGGGTCCAAACTCTCCTCCTCCCACGTTGCTCCTTCCAGAGTCTCAGCGGCATTGGGGAGAAGCCGAAGCAGAGGCGGAGGCCCCCCCATCCTCTCTGAGCAGCTTCGGCAACTATAAATGACCCTTGAAAAATGCTTGGTGAGAGCCAGCTTGGCCTCGTGGTGAAGTGCGCAGACTCTAATCTGGGAGAACCGGGTTTGATGCCCCACTCCTCCACTTGCAGCTGCTGGTGTGACCTTGGGTCAGTCACAAGTTCTGGCACAGCTGTTCCTGAAAAAAGAGCAGTTTCTGTTAAGAGCTCTCTCAACCCCGCCTACCTCACAGGGTGTCTGTTGTGGGGAGGGGGAGGGAAGGGAGTTTGTAAGCCGCTCTGAGACGCCTTTGGGCAGTGAAGGGTGGGGTATAAATCCAATCTCTTCCTCCTCTTCTTCTTCTTCTTCTCCTTGCCCTCAGAGACAAGACACAGGAAGAGAGTTTTGCTCCTGGGACTCCATCTTCCACTACCTCCACCTCCACCTCCACCACCGCATCAAGCAAGGGAGGCCGTTTCTAAACCAGCTCTGTGTAAAGTTTGTTTGCTTGTTATTTCGATTTGTACCCCGCCCTTCCCACAAGTGGGCTCAGGGCGGGTCAGAAGAATAAATTCCATTGCAGTCTAAAATGATTCAATAAATAAATATCAAATATTAAATTAGTGCAATGAAACCAGTTAGAAACAGTTCAAGTGGGCAGTTCTAATTGCTTGTTGCTGGAGACCAATTGACAGGCAGCCGGGCAGGGAAGAAAAAGCTTCTTGCGGCGGGGGGGGAGGGCATTTCAGCCTTCCTGCCCGCAGCCTGGCTCCAAAAAGGAACACGCACCAAATTCGCAGGCCTGAGCGGAGCAGCCTATTAAGAGCTGAAGAGCTGTCATCCCCACCGCAAAGACATCTGCGTCAGCTGCGGAGGATATATTTTAAAGCGCCTGTCCGCACAAAAACTTTAATAACACAGCCTGGCTCTAATGTCTGCTGAGAGGAAAGGCAATTTTACTTCTTCTATTAACCCAACGTGATTACAATGGCTTATTTCATGGAATATTAAGTTCAAATTCTGCTCCCTGGGAGGACAATAAAAGGGGGGGGCAGCCATGTCTCTCCGCAGGCTCATGACATTGCCCGAAATAGCCACAAGGACCGCCAGCCCCCCCCCGCCTCTGCTGCTGTAGCCCCCCTGTCCTTTGTATCCATTAGCTGTGGAAGGATAAAGCAAACAAAGGTATCCTGTTGGGAAGGGGATCATTTCTCTGGGGCAGAAATCACCCCAACAAGCCCTCCTCTATCTTCAGGTGGGGCTTTCTCCCTTCTCACCCGCTCCCCCCCCCCGGCTTCCACGGCTGGCTGCCTCGAGGCACGAGTTAGCGAGCCAGTCTGCACAAAGACCAGACCTGCCTGCCCAACCAGCAGATAGCGCTGGGGTGGGGGAGGGGGAGGGCATCCCCTCCAGCTGGCCAAAGGTGCCCTTACCGCCCAAGGGGGCTTCCCATCCTTCACTGTCTTTTGAAACACACCACAATAGAAGCATTTTAGAACATAAGAACATAAGAGAAGCCAATGTTGGATCAGGCTGGTGGCCCATCCAGTCCAACACTCTATTGCACAGTGGCCAGAAATACTAGGTGCCATCAGGAGGTCCAGCAATGGGGCCAGGACCCTAGAAGCCCTCCCACTGCTGCCCCCGCCAAGCGCCAAGAATACAGAGCATCCCTTGCCCCAGACCGAGAGTCCCTATCTGTACCTTGTGGCTAATAGCCACTGATGGACCTCTGCTCCATATGCTTATCCAATTCCCTCTTGAAGCCATTCATGCTTGTAGCCACCCCCCCTCCTGTGGCAGTGAATTCCAAGTGTGAATCACTCTTTGGGTGAAGAAGGACTTCCTTTTATCCGTTCTAACCCAACTGCTCAGTAATTTCATTGAGTGCCCACAAGTTCTTGGTGATGAGAAAGGGAGAGAAGTACCTCTTTCTCCACATGCTCTATCCCATGCCTAATCTTGTAAACCTCGATCGTGTCACCCCTCAGCCGTTGTTTCTCCAAGCTAAAGAGCCCCAAGCGTTTTAACTTTTCTTCATAGGGAAAGTGTTCCAGTGGCTGTAGCATCCTGTGCAAGGAATGAACAGGCATCCAGTGGAATGCAGCTTCCCGGGGACTGATTCTCGGCATGCTCCAATCGGTGTGCCCAAAGTGGTGGGTGACCACTGGATCCTTTCCTTCCCACCCTTTCAGCAAGAAGAGCCACCCTGCGCTGAGCCACCCTGGGCTGGGGGTGGAACAGGCTGCTGCATCCCCAGGGCAGGGTCAAGCTTTGCAGTTTGGTGTAGCGGTTAAGCACACGGACTCTAATCTGGGAGAACGGGGTTTGATTCCCCACTCCTCCACTCGCAGCTGCTGGATGACCTTGGGCAAGTCATGGTTCTGTCAGAGCTGTTCTCTCAAGGACAGTTCTGGAAAAAGCTCCTCCAAATGGCCCCACAGGAAGGCTCAAAGCTCACAATTAAAACTCCTGGGAAGGGAATGTGGTGCTTGGGCCACTGAGGCAGTTTCTGCCCCTGAGCCTGCCAAAATTGTGGGCTTTTTTTTTTAGAATCATAGAGTTGGAAGGGACCTTGCAGGTCATCTAGTCCAACCCCCTGCACTCTGCAGGAGCAGAGCCGAAAGATAGTCCTACAACATACCCAAGAGATGGTCGTCCAGCCTCCGCTTGAAAACCTCCAGCAAAGGAGCATCCACCACCTCCCAAGTCAGTCTGTTCCAGTGCTCAACCACTCTGACAGTTAGGAAGTTTCTCCTGATATCTAGCCGGTAACAACTCCCTTGTAATTTCCACCCATTAGATCTAGTCTTGTAATCCGGAGCAAGAGAGAATAGATCTGCTCCATCTTTACCAGGACAGCCCTTCAAATCTTTGAAGACTGCCATCATGTCCCCTCTGAGCCTTCTCTTTCCCAGGCTAAACATGCCCAACTCTTTCAGCCTTTCCTCATAAGACTTGGATTCCAACCCTCTCACCATCCTGGTTGCCCTCCTCTGGACATGCTCCAGCTTGTCAACATCCTTCCTAAAATGTGGTGCCCCAAAGTGGACACAGGGCTCCAGGTGAGGCCTGATCCTAGCCGAACAGAGCGGAACGACCACCTCCCATGATCTGGACACAAGTGCTTCTGCTGTGAATGCATCCTAAGATTGCATTAGCTTTCTTCACAGCCACATCACACTGCTGGCTCATGTTTAGTTTGTGATCAACCAGAACACCCAGATCCCTTTCACATGTGCTGCTGTCAAGCCAAGTCCCTCCCATTCCATATCCGTGCCTTTGATTTTTTGTGCCCAGGTGTAGGACTTTGCACTGATCTCTATTGAATTTCATTTTGTTTGCCTCAGCCCACTGTTCCAGCCTATCTAGATCATTTTGAATTCTGACTCTGTCTTCTTCAGAATCAGCAATCCCACCCAGGGTGGGAGAACACGGCTCGCCGTAATGCTCCCTATGTCAAAATGACAAAAGCCCCTGGTAAGGGGCTTGGGGAGAAACACCTTTTTTAATCCACCTTTGCACAGACAAAATTGGAACGGACACCAAGGGGGACAAATCAGGCGGGAGAGACCAAAGCAGTGAGGGCAGCCGTGCGGGGGTGGGGTGGGGAGCCAGGCAGCCCCCCCTTACTCAGTCCATGTGGCAACCGTGACCTGACTGGGGGGGGTGTTGGCGGGGAGGGAGAGACAGGCAACCGGTAGCTGCCCTAAACAGCAGTCTGATGTACCTCCCCAGCCCCAGCCTTTTCGCAGGAGACCGCCGCACATTCACCGCGTGTCCGGAGGGCTCTCTGTCGCAGGGACTGTGGGGCAAAGGCCAGGAGCACGGAGACATGCGACACCCGTGGAAGACAAGGAGGCCCCCGCTGGGAAGGAGGGCAGGGACACGTGTGTGGCTTGCACTGTCTGCCCACGGACGAGGCGCTCCGTTTCGGAGACACTTCAAAGGCTAGAAAACGTGCTGCTCTGTGAAATTAGCTAACATTATGACAACTGGAGGAAAAAAATTATATGGACAAAATTTGGGTCTGGTGGGAGAGTTCTTTGATGTCCGGGTTCCAATTTAACCCCCAGCTGAGTTCTGAGAGTCAAATGAAGCGTGGGCCTGGCACCCCCCCCCCCCAGCCAGCCCGCCAAGGAGGCCAGGCCACACCTTGGAACACATTTCGTTTCCCCTGGATTCTGGAGCCGCTTTTCCGTCTCCCTCGTCCAGCTGCCCTGACGGCCGTTTGGCGCTTTGTCCGTGAGCCACACACAGACATTGGGGCCCATAAATATGTATCACCTTCTCTACTGTCCACAGCCCATATTACATATTCATAACTGATGCAATTGTGAGGGGGGAAATAACCACCCCAAAGCCCCTCATCCTGTTTTTTTTTTAAAGGGAGAAGAATGGGGGGTGTCCCCCCCAACCCCTGCTGTCTGGAAGGGGAGAAGCCCCTTCTACCTCCCAAGCCAAACCACGGAGAGGACGGACAGCTGGTCCAAAGCAAGCAAAGGCAGAAGAGGGAAGGATTAGCAGAGTCACCCTCCGTGCCGCTGTAGGACTTCGTGTCAAATGGAGCCTACATGTTGCAAACACCTTGCAACCTCCTGGAATCTATCAAATGCTTGGCCTCCCCGCTCCCCGGAAAAGGCAGTCCCTGCTGTGGCCCGGATATTTTATATTTTTTTTTGCACTGAAAAATAACTTTGTCTTGGTCTATGACTGTAACGTGAGCCAAGACTCGGAATTTTTAAGGCTGTTATAAATGTTTAAACTATTAATAATAAATCTAGGTTGTTTAAAGAATATTTCCAAATATCATAAAATATTTAGGCCCAAGCCTCTTCCCGCACCATAAAAAGGTGAGATTTATCACAAAATGTTTGAGGGATAATCAGCCATTTTTGCTAATATATTTTAATATTTATACACCTGACAGACATGGAATATAAATGACGTGTCCCGATTTCCCAAAGTGTGTGGAATTTTACAATTAGCGGAAGGTGTGACGGCTTTGGGTCCCCAGAGCTGCGAACACCACTGGCGGAGGTGGTAAATCTTACAGCCCAGAAGGACGTTCAGGAATATTTCTGTTTGTGCCGTGTTTGTTGCTGGGGCCTGGCGTGCTGCATGATGGAGGCTCCTTCCAAGACGCCTCCCGGCTCCGGGCTTCACAAAGGGAACGTGGGGGGTGTGTGTGTGTCCATTTCACCAAAAGCAACGGAGGCAGCTGAGAGTCAACGGGCATGGTGCAGGCAAAGCGAGCCGAGGTTCAGGCCCTGTTGACTGTCTTTGGAGAATTCTTTAAAATCGGAAGCAAACGAAATAAGCGTGTGGTGTTAAGTAGCCTGGTGAATTGCTCATGCCTGCATCCCAAACATGTGTCCCTCTTCTCACAAATAATGATGTACAGGCCCAAGCACGGACATGGCCCCCAGGCTTCCATTCTGCCCTTTCAGACAATGTCCAGCTGTTCGGCTGGGGGGGGGGATTCAAAACATGTGATCTGATTGGGATCCTAAAGGCCAGCTTGGATTTTGTTTTGTTTTGTGTGCATTGTATATTTGGACTATTATCTGCAGGCTCGGTGAGTGCGTGCCTGCGTATGTGTGCCTGCTGCATGTATAAAAATACATTTTTCCCCCAACCACCTCCAGCAAATGGTTGCAACATTCCATGTTTCTCTGAGCGATTCCCCCCCCCTTTATTTGTCAAGCGGCTGCTGCAGTTTTATGCTTCCAAAACCAGTCCTGGCCGCTGAACCAGAATCTGCAGGGATGCAGGGATACGGTGCCTGCCCCAAACAGTCAGGCAAAGGACAGCGGCCACGGAGATACCCCACTGGCAAGCGCCCACCCATGCAGCTGGACTTCCTTGCTTTCTCGGCATCCAAAAGCCAAGGAAGGCGCTTGGGTGAAGCCCTGAATGCCTTTGCCTCTCTCCTGCACATAAACGCCAGCATTTCCTCGTCCCTTGGACAGCTGAAGAACCATGTATTTGGACGGGTTTCTAAAAACCCATTTGAAAGGGGGTTTCCTTCCTTCCCCAAGCAAAGGGGGGCGGGGGGGCGGCTGTGTGCGCCAGGCGTTGTTTTCCGAGAAGATGACTTCTACCCTCCCCCTCCAGGTCACCCGCCTTCAACCCCTCCGTTCCTCCCGGAGTCTCTGCTTGGGTTCCTCTCTCCCAGGAACACAAAAAGACACGCAACCCCCCCCCGCCCCGCCTTCCCAAAAGAAAGAACTGCGGTGGTAATCAAAGGTTTCCAGGGACGGAATTAAATTTACTGGTCCTGAAATGGAGGGGGAACGCGGCAAGAAAGCAAAACAGGAGAACTTTATTTTCTAATGATAAGTTTAAACAAACAACACGGCAAGGGGGGGTGGGGGGAGGGACTCGGCAGCAGGGCGGGTGCACAAACGGTTAGTCTTCCGTTTCTCCAGCCCTGGAGGTCGGGGTGAGCGTGCACGGCGCTCCGCGCTCCGCCCGATGAGATGAAAACGAGGAGGTGTCGCCGGCGTCGGGGGGGGGGGAGGGGAGGGAGGGGTGCGCCTCCTCCTCCTCCTCCTCCTCCTCCGCGCCTGGCTGTTCTCGAAGCCCTCTGAATACATTTCACAATTCATCAGTTTTTGTCTTCCCTGCCACAAGTTGAGGACAATCAGACCAGACACCCATTAGATTTCTCGTGCCATTTTTTTTCTTGTTCCTGACATGTTGGCAGGGAGGATGGCAATTCTGAAATCTTACCAAATGAGAAAAATGTCAGAAACTGAACTGACAGTTCGTGGTTACTATGGTGATAGGTGATGGGGGGGGGTTGAATAAAATAAGGCGCAGTTAATTCAAAAGGAATCGAGTTCAGTATTTTGAAGCCCGCGTGATACCAAGAGGACAAACTGAATCCCAGCACTGGAAAGCTCCGGCATTCCCTCTAAACGCCCAAGAAACCAATTTATGCTGCTGCCCGTAATTAAGAGCAGCTAAACGCCTGCTGCAAAGGGGGGCGGAGGGGCGGGCGGGCGGGCCGGCCGGCGGGAAGCTCGCGCTCGAGGACCAGGCCGCCCCTCCCGCCCGCCCCCAAGACCCGGCCCGGGGAGCCGCAGGGCAGCCGCTGGAGGGGACCGCCGGGCCCGCCCCCCTCCCCGCCCCCCTCCCCCCCTCCCCTCCGGCCCGTCAAGGGCTCCGCGCGCGGCAGGTGGATCCAGCCCCCCCCCCCCCCCCGGAGAAGGGAGCCCGCAGAGGGCGGCGGGGCGGCCTGTTTCTGCTGCCACCTCCAGCGGCGGGGAGCGGAAGTCAGGGCAGGGCGGCGGGAGAGGCGAACAAGGGCGGCCGCGGACCGGAGGCCCCGGCCAGAAGGCAGGCCTGGCCAGACCCCACCTGGCGGGACCTGCACGAGCCACCTTGCGGGAAACGTGTCCGGCAGCAGAGAGACACAGCCCCCCCCCCCCTCCTGCCCGTCCGCCCGCCCGCCCTTTCCCTTTAGAAAAAAGAACTATTTGCAACTGCAGATGAATGAGAATTTTTTTTTAAAAAAAATCATTTCCCAACACTTGGACCAGCAAGAAATTAATAATAATACTCCTCCTTCCTTCCTGCTTTTCCTTCCTTCTCCTCCTCCTGCTCTTCCTTCCTTCCTTCCAGTCTTTCTTTCTTTCCCTTTAGAAAAAAAACTATTAGCAACTACAGGTAACTAGGAATTAAAAAAAATCGTTTTCCAACACTTGACCAGCAAAAAATCAACAACAACAACAACAATAGCAGCAGCAGCAACAACAGCGATAGCAGCCGCCCCCGGCCACCTTGAGAGCGCGGCGGAGCCCGGGCGCCGGCCGGCGGGGGCGGTTCTCGGGCGGCAGACCACAGCGCCACCTGCTGGCGAGGAGCCCCCCACTCCCCCCCCCCCCGCCGCGGGGTTCCCGATCCGGCCGCCTGGCCGCGGAGGCGGAGGGAGATCGTCGGGGCCGGCAGCCGCCCGCTCCGCCGCCCGCCCCGTCTCCTTTGTCAGCCGCGTCCTCCCGCCCGGCTCCTGCGCCCCCCTCCTGGCTTCTCCTCCTCTCCCCCCCGCCCCTTCCCGGCCCGAGGGGGAGCGCAGCTGGAAGGGGGGCGGCGGCGGCGCTGGCCCTGCGGCCGCCCCCTGCAGTGTCCCCCCCAGGCCCGTTTGGGGACCAGCCCTTGGGGGCTTCAGCGCTCCCCAGTCAGGAGGAGGCGGCGGGCGTCAGCAGGGCCCCCTCCGCCCGGGCAGCAGCCTGGCAGGCCCCCGTGCCCAGGAGAAGAAGAGGCCGCCAGGGCAGCTGCCCCCCTGCATCTGGGCTCCCCCCCGAGGCTTGTCCTGGCACCACTGGGCAGCTGCCCTCCAGTGGCCCAGGCTGGGAGAGCTCGACCCCCTCTCTGCCGCTTCTGCCCTCCCCGGCTGCTCCCCCCTCCAGCAGCACCCAAAGGCCGCCCCCTCCTCCTTCTCCCCCACCCCCACCAAAGGCGGGGGGGTGGGATGGGAACTGGCCAAGTCCAGAAAGAACAAGCAGGCCAGGGGTCCAGAGTGCCCGCTGGTCCGCAGGACCCTCTTTCTGTGTCAGTCGCTTCTTCTCCCGGGAGCTGACCACCACCGCTCTGGTGCAGGCCCAAAGCCACAAAGTGTAAAGGAGCCCAGGCCAAGGAGGGCGCAGGAGCGGCCCACCGGCTAAGCCCCCTCCCAGACCTGACTCAGCAGGAGCATCTTGCTGGCCCACCAGAAGGCATGACTGTGGCTCTCCTCCCCACGGCCGGGCACTGCTCCCACCCGGAAACGGCCCGGGCCCAGACTCTGGAGAACCCCCCTGGGGCAGCCAGCAGAGAGCCCTGCCCGAATCGGAGGAGAGCCCGTGGATCGCAGAGTCCGGCCGCCTTTTCCTGACTGTGGCCAACCGCGAAGCCCACAGGGAGCATTTGTGGCAAGTGGCCACGGAGGAGGCCTTCTCAGGGAGATACCCACAGCTCCTCTTAGTCAGCAAGGGGGATCGTGGCAAAGACGGTGCCCGTGGGAAATGTCAGGGATGCGTGGCTGCTGCCCCCGCCTTCTGCAGCAGTGGCACTGCCCTGGCCCGGAAGCCGGTGGGCGAAGAAGAGCGGGAGGACCTCGGAGCTGGAACAGCCGGCAGGAGCTTCGGCTTGAAGGTAACCAGCACTTGGGCGGAGGGGGGACGGGGGACCAGAAACGCCTGCTGTTGGTTGGGGTGCTTGAAGCTCCTCTTGGGGGCGGGGATGCAGCCTACCAGGACCTTTCTGCAACATGCCGCGTGGGGGGTGGAATGAGAGCGCTGGGCTCGCGCCCTGCCTTTGGGTGGAGGGTGGGCAGCAGTGCCTGCCGGCTGCCATCCAGGCCTGGCTGCCTCTGGGCTGGTGTCCCCTTGCCCAGTGCTTCCGGTACACTCACCGCATCGGCAGGCAAGCCTCTGGTCTCCAGCTCTGGCATGGAAGTCCATGGAGACGGGGGGCGCAGATTGGGTCAGGGAGGGAGCCCAGCGGGGCTGTGTGGTGGCGGCAAGCCCCCCCATCCCCGGAAGCTCCCGGGGTCTCCAGCGGAAGTGGCCTCTGTCGTCTGGAGATCAGCTCTCACTCTGAGAGGCCTCCAGGCCCCACCTGGAGGCTGGCAGCGCTAGGCAAGTCCCCACCCGAGGGCTGCCCGCCTGAGTATTTATATGGCCGGAGTGTGAACCTTTGGGAAGGCCGACGGGAAGGTGCCGGTCGCTGGGCAGTTCCTTCTGTTGATGGTTTTGAAAGGGGGGGGATAGAATAAAAGTGAAAACCAAACGTTTAGGGAGGGGGAGCAAAGGAAACAGGAGCTGTGAGCTGGCACAAAACACTTCCGAGGAGAGGAAGCAGGGGAGCAGTGAGGGGGCACGAGGCAAGGCAAGCGAAGGAGGAGTGGGGAGCAGGCCGTATCCCGGGGGTGGGGGTGGGGGCTGCAGGGCCCCGAAAGGGGAGAGAGCCGCCCTGTGCAGGACCAGTGGAGAGTCTGTCGGCCCACCCAGCAGCACCAGGTCCGCTGTGCAGAGGCACGAATGCTGTGTGGTGTGCAGGACGGGACAACTCTACAGCATTTCACTGCGTGGCTTGAGGAGGGATGGCAGCTTGGACTGAATTCCTGGGCAGATGAATTGGCTGCGGGTGGAATCCCCGATGCAAAGAGAAGAAGAAGAAGAGGAGATTGGATTTATACCCCCCGCCCTTCACTACCCGAAGGAGTCTCAGAGCGGCTTACAAACTCCTTTCCCTTCCCCTACTCCCCACAACAGACACCCCCTGTGAGGCAGGTGGGGCTGGGAGAGCTCTGACAGAAACTGCTCTTTTTCAAGGACAGCTCTGACAGAACTACGGCTTGCCCAAGGTCACATCAGCAGGTGCGAGTGGAGGAGTGGGGAATCAAACCCGGTTCTCCCAGAGTAGAGTCCGCGCACTGAACCACTACACCAATGCAGCCATGTTGACATGATGCTCTCCCCCAGTGAAGGCCAGGTCCTGGCAACAGAACAGCGCTGACACAGCAGAATGGCTTCAGGATGAAAGTGTGGGGGAGCTCAGTGCGCACACCAGCTTTGCTGCAAACTCAGTGGTGAAGGAAGCCCCCCCCCCGGCCTCTCCCCTATTTGCAAGCTGGTAAATGACAGCATTTTGCCCTCTCTGACTGGGCTGTTGTAAAGTTTACATCAGATAGCGCATGTGAACAGTACCGATCCCTCTTGGTCCTGTCCAACTGTGGACTGTTTGGCACAGCATCTGAAAAACTTACCTTGAGGCCGCAGCGGAAGGGCACAGCGTTGCATGATTTAAGCCACTTTGGTTCCAGAGTGTTAACTGCAGCAGGGAATAAAGATGGCCTTGCCTTCCAACAACGGGCGACTGCTTTTCTACATTAAATGATACATTAGACAAAAGGCAGTGTACGCCGAGATTTTGAAGCCGTCTACGTCTGCTGGATTCAAGATCTCATCATCAGTCAGCTACATCTGGGGACAGCCTTCCTCCAAAGAGCTCTGAGTGCAAGTCAAGGCATTTCACCCACTGGCCTGCCTCTTGGGATTTCCAACACCTTCCATGATGGGGAACCTCTGCTTGAACAGGTGGAGCGGGGCCGCACCTCTGCCCCCCACACACACCCAACAGCCAGATCTGGGCCTGAATGAGCCAGCGGCACTGTTCCCCAGCCCTGCTCTCTGGGCGGCCTGTGGAGACTGGTGGTGGGAGGCAGCACCAACGTCGTTTCCCCTCTTCACCCACAGAACAGGCGGGTCGTGAAGCAGATATGTAGGTCTGGTGTGTTGCAGAGACTGAGGTGGGGGCGGGAGTTAAAAAGGGAAAACAGAGAAAGGAAAAAGGAGGCCTTCTGCTGGCCAGAGGCCTGCCCCCCCTCCCCTGGCTCAGCAGCCCCCTCCAGGCTTGGCCCAGGGAGCGCTGAATGGAGGCAGTGGGGTCATTCTAACAAAACCGTGGGGGTGCAGGATTCTGGCCCGCAACCCAAAGGAGCCCCGCCTCGGCTTAGGTGTGTATGGGTGTGTGTGTGGGGGGGGAAGAGGAGTCTATTTTTGGCTCTCTCTTCCCTTTGTAGTTTGACCCACACACACACACACATTCCAGTGCTCCCTCCCCCTACTCATGACCCCCAGGAAGACCTCCCATGCCCACGCCGCCGTCCATCTGTCCGTCCCTCTGGGGAGAGGAAGCAAGGGGGAACCTTCGTAGCCCAAGCTCAGGTGCCTCAAGCAATTCCGCTTCCCCCAGCACCACTGAAGGAGTCCAGCGTCTACTTAAACTCACGTCTAATTTGCGTGGATTTTGGCCAGAATGTTTCTCTTCATTTAGCCACACGGTTGGTTTTGTTTTTATCTTGCGCAGCTCTGAGGACGCAGCGGTGGAGGAGGCCTGGTCCTCCGTGGCCTGGCTGCTGAGCCTGGAGCTCTCCTCACTGTGACGGGGGAGGTGGCCCTGGGCTCACCAACGGTGCCTCTCCTCTCTGTGCAAACATTTACGAAGCAGCAATTTGGGGTGAAGATCAAAGAAAAGAGAAATGGGGGACGGCACAGCAGAGTCCCGGATTTTTGAAATATCAGGAAAGGACAGAACAGGAAAGAAAAGGGTAAAGGACAGAACATTGTACAGAAAATAATCTTTTCTCTAAACAGTTTGACTCCAAACATATTTTTTAACCCACAAATAGTATTTATTTGAAAAGAGGCATTAGGAGAAACATAGTCCTAAATATTCAGCCAAGTTCAATGTCACAGCTAAAAGGGGGGGGGTCATGACATGGAAAGAGCCGTTATATTTGTTGTGTTGGCTCAGAGACTCATTTGGTCACAGCGGAGATGCAAAAACCCTGGTCAGCACATCTTTGCCACGCGTTTACGCACAAAGGCCACCCTGAGGAGGAGCGTTCAGTATGTTCTCGAGAGAAAGACTGGTGCTAGAATCGGGTTGTACTTTTTGGCCTAAACTATATCAGAAAAACTCTCACGGCTAACAAAATAAGAATGCCTGTAAACTCAACAATGCGTCTCTTCGGTGATCCCTGCAAGGCCCAAAATAAATGGCAGCGTGCAGGTCTGAGAAGGGAGGGGGGCGCAGGAATGTCTCCCGACTGTCAAGCCGAGGACTGCTCGGGGTGGAGTGGCCGGAGAGAAGGGAGGCTGGGGGTGGGGTGGGGGTCAGGTTATCCATGTGAAAGATTACGCTGCTCCGTCTTCTATAAATCTGGCTCCTTTCTGGACTGCCCCACTGTAACGGAACAAGTGTTAGACGGGGCCGGGCGGCCACAGCTGTCACAATGCCTGAACCCTGCTCGGAGCCAGGCTTTCGTTCCACATTTTTGTGGCGCAGTTTCCATAGCGCTGTGATCGGCTCTGCATTCTTGGCCACGGTTTGCTCTCTCCCGGCCTTTCGGGGAACGCAAAAGGCCAGGCCAAGCAGCATCAGCCACAGGGCTGGGCTCAGCCATCCCGCCCTCTGCAGACAACTGCTGACCAGAGGCAGAGGAGGGCCCCCCGCCGTTCAACCCGGGGGGGCAGCCGGCAGATGCCCAGTCCGTCCAGCGCCAGCGCCCAGCCCAGCCAAGATGCACCCGAGTTCTGCCCTCAGCGTCACCCCCAAGGAGCCTCTGATGCCGCCTCGAACCAAGAGCCAGCCGCCCTGCCCCACGATGGCGGGCAACCCTTTCCTGGGACACTGGAGCCTTGCTGTGTGGGGACGCTGGGAGAGCAGAGGAGAGGCTCTGTCGAAAACAAGCCCTCTCCCTGCAGCTCCCGAAGGCACACCAAGCGCCGGCTTCGGACTGCCCCCCCCGGTGATGGAGAGGGCTTGCCCTCCAAAGAAGCCCTTTCGGCCCCGTTTCTGGATGGAGGCGGCCTGCTGGCCGGGGCTTTGGCCCTCCTCGTCTTCTTAACAAGAAGCAGAAGGGCCTCCCCCCTCCCCCTCGGCTCGCTGGAGCTCAGGAGGCTGCTGGTGAGAGGAAGGGAAATCTGGCAAGAATTTGGGGAGGACTGGCCAAGCCCCCCCCCTTTCATTTCCTTCAGATGTTTATAATCTAGCACCTTTCTGAAGACAAAGGGGGGGGAGGCTCTTTCCCCTGCATTTGACTGAAGGGTGACATAGGGGGGTATTAAAACTTGATCAATGTAATTTCTCCCTCAGAAGTATTTGCACATCTGTGAAGTGCCGTAATGGACGGGGTGGGGGGTGGGCAACGGCCCTTTTATAAGGCTTTCATGATTACGACGCAAGCTGGAGAATTATTCAGAGTGGGGGGGCCTTGCTGAGCCGCAGCTGCCCGGGCCGGGCCTCCTCGCGCCTCCTCGGGCCCTGGGAGCCCTGGACGAGCCCACCCCGCCGGCCCTTGGCGGGTCCACCTCCGTCCCTCCATCCCGAAGGCAGCGTGAGGGTCGCCCGCGCCCAGCCTCGTCCCCCTTGCCCTCCCTGCGGCGGGGGGATGCACTATCTCCCCGGGAAGAAAGAGAAGGCGAGTCAGGAATGCACACCCACGAAACACGCCTCATAAATTATACTGTATTTTATTATCTCAGGGCTTTGAGGGGGGAAGGGGGGCTCTGAAGGCAGGTTAAAACCCTTTAAAGTGAATTCTCCTGTTTGGCTAAAATTACTTTTGATTTAATATGATCCATCTGTAATCAGGACGTGGCACACACACCCCTCCGCTTCCCCACCCACCCCCTGCGCCTTCGTGCCCCCAGAAAAAGTCAGGGGCTGGAGGAGGGGGGGGCGAAATGGCCCCAAGAGGAGAAAGGGAGGGAAACCAGCCCAGAGCCAGAGCAAGGGGCCCTGGGCTCCCCCCCGCAATCTCTCTTCATCCGAGGAAGAGCAAACTAACCTGCTCTCAACACAACTGTTTGCAAGGGGGAACGGGGGGGGGCAGCTTGGTCGGTCTTAATTTTCTTGCTGTTTGCGGAACACTCAGCCTGCTCCGTCACCCCAAATTTCACAGGGCTCCATGGCCCAAGCGGCTCCCCGCAGCTGCAGAATGGAAATGCCCCCCCTCCTGTGCGCTTTTTGTTTCCACAAGCCGGCTTTTCAGGGTTTGTGGTTGCAGTTTAAAGGTTAGGAGTCACGCTCTCCCTCAATGACATGCAGATTCACACAGACAGCTAGCAAATATTTTAAAAATGCATCCGGGGGGGGGAATGCTGTCCTGAAAATGTACACTGTTATCAGCTAAATACCCTTTAAAATGCATTTCCGAAAAGGCATCAGTGGGCAGAGGGTGAATTAAAGCAGGCAAAAGATATTGTTCTGCCGCCTCAGACAGACGGACTTTAATAACACTTAACGGAATGATGCGCATTAATGATCTCAGAAACCACTTCTTATTCCTCATCCATCATGCGGAGGAGAAAATGAACCCTTCGACAGCTGTAGGAATTATTCCAGATCTTGTCAGTAATTCGCACCTTCGCTGCAGCGTTCTAACACAAATTTGTGTGTATGAGACACTGACCATTCATCTAAGGGGCTCCCCCCCCCCGCACGCTGAGATTGTTTCATGGAGACATGTCACAGAGGAAACACACCCTAAACCAAAGCAGCAGACAGACAGAGAGATAAACAGGGAGGATGAGCTGTCTGATTGAAAGCAGTGCTGCAAAAAATTATTCAGCAGCCCCTGGTCTCTGCATAGATGGATCGCCCTCCTCTCCTCGAAATCCCAAGCCCACGGCACCAAAATGTTGTCCTTGAGGATTATCCAGTTCACATTCCTGTGATCAATCGGCAAAGAATTTGGGAAGAACTCCCAGAGAAGACCTGAATTTGCACTTAAGAAATGTTCCCTACAATTACACCAGTTTTCAATGATGTTGCCTTGAAATAAAATCCTCTGTTAGCAGGATATGAATGGTTCATAAATATATAAAATTAATACAGAATTTTGAAAATGCCCTCTGAGTCCACTCTGCTTGGTTTCTGTCCCTCCTCTGTAAAGATCAAAGCTAGCAGGGTGTTATGTCAGCGTATGATAAATCACGCCTGTGTCCCCGCTCAGAGTCACTTGCGCCAAAGAGAGACACTTGGGGTAGAAAATGACCACCACTGAGGGAAAGAAAGGTCCAATTGTCGGACTCAATGATGGGCGCAACTCCTCTCCAGAAAGAGGGAAGCCGATGGGCGTGAAATTCGGTCAGACAGGATGAGGCTCCTAACGCTCTCTGGTTCTGTAAGGAGGAGTTTGTTTCACTCAGACCAAAACCAGAGGGCAGGAATTGTCGCCGTGTTTGTAGCCAAAGGAAGACGTTCTCCTTTCCTCCTCTTCCCCGTCTCGGGCTGGCTGCATCCCTGCACAGACACAGACCCTTGGCACAAGAACATCAAACTGTGCTCAGTCCGACCCTGCCTGGCGTCCCACATGCAACATCCGTTTGGTAGCTGCAGGTCACAGACTTGGGCATCTCGGGCACGCAAACCGGCCTGAATCTGGAGCTCTCGATGAACTCCTTCCAATTAGAAGTTCTGGCGAAATGCTGACCCTCGGGCAGTGGGGAAAGGGAGCTTGCGAGGGCAACGGAGGGGGGCTGCCTGAGCCCGCCAGCAAAGAACGAGGCGCCGCTGCTGCCTTCTCGCCTTCCTTCTTTGCGGCCCCCAAATTAAGCAAAAAGGTGCCGCCTGGCTGTCTTCCCAGGATACAGAAACATCCTGCAATGTAGGCAACACGCAGACCGAAGCCGGGCTTCTGTTTACTTCAAGTACTGGTAGGCGACTGGGACCTCTTTCTGCCAGGTGACTGGGACCTCCAGTAGCTAACAGATTAAAAATCATATAAATCACATTTAATAAAAAAAACCCCATCACATTATTAAAACTGCCAGCAGAAACCTGATAAACCTCATCCATAAGAGACCCCAACCACCGACTCCTTGGGACTGGAGTAAAACCCGGGGGGAGTTCTGGACAGTCGGAGGCCCGACGGCAAAGGATGGCGCCCAGATTGCTGATGTTCTGAGTCTCCTTCTGAGGGCGGCTGGGATGGGGGGGTGGCCTGAAATCCCTGCACTGGAGAAACAAGCACAGAACAAACAGAACCCCCCCCCCGCAACAAGGTTATCTGGGAGAATGACCTTCCTCCGATTAATCTTATCAAGAGAGCACCCCGTGGCCGCTGACACCCTCCTCCGGAGGAAGCAAACCGTTTGCTACCAACAAGGGCCCAGCTGCTTCTGATGCCTGCCTGGAACACCTGTGCCTTCAGAAGGCCTGGCACCAGGAACTGCACCCACTGGGAGGGCAGGCAGGCGGAGATCCCTTCTGAGCCCCAGGGGTCCCAGCACATGGGGGGGGGCTGCCAGAAAGCTGGGCCCAGAAACCCCCCTCACAGGCCAGCCAAGAGGCAGCCAGGGGTGGGTCCCAGCAAGCCACACAAATCGCTCCCCCCCAAGGTGGAATGCCTGCCTGCCCAGGAGCTGAGATCAAGGCCTGATCTCGCCAAGGCTGGACAACCATCTTTCAGGGATGTTGTAGGGCTATCTTTCAGCTATGCTTCTGCAGAGTGCAGGGGGTTGGACTAGATGACCTGCAAGGTCCCTTCCGACTCTAACATTCTGTGATTCTATGTGCTCCTCCGGCCCCCTGATAGGAGGGGGCGGGGAGGCAGCCTGACCTGCTCTGGCCGCCCCAGGGCCTTTCTAAAGGGTGGGGCACCTGTGCCCAGGCCGCCAGTGTGGGGCAATGGGGGGGAGCAGAGGGGGAGGCTGCAGTCCCCGAGGTGGGGCTAGCCGTTGGGGGCCCTCCTGGGCATGGTCAGAGGCTCCCCCCTGGACTGCTCCTTCCCCCATCCAGGCACAAGGCCCTGTGGCCCTAGACGCCCAGCCCAAGCCTGGCAGGCTCCTCTGACCACCTTTAGGGCCCCCACCTGGGCCTTGGGGTGGGGGAGGCTCTCTGGCCAAGGCAGCACACAGAGGGGCACTGCCGTCGTCGTCCAAAGAGGCGCAGCCCCTCCTCTGCCAAGAGATGGGGGAGGGAGAGCACGAGAGAGAGAGCTGCCCCAGCCCCGCGGGGGACTCCTCCTCCGCCACCTCCCAAGGGCACCCCGCCAGCCAGGCCTACATGCCACCATCCACCGGACCAGAGCAGTCCTGGGAGGGAGCACCGGGTGGGCAGGCAGCCCAGTGGTCTGGGTGGCAGGGGCTGCCTTCCGTGACAGGCCAGAGGGTGCGCTGGAGTGTGAGGCTGGAGGGAGCCCCGGCACACAGCTCTCTGGGCTGGAAAACAGGGAGAAACTGTCCCAGTGGGGGGAAGGGGGTCTCCCACCAGAGAGCCACTTCCGCAGAGTGCAAAAGACCCCCAGTTCTTTGGAAGTGTGGGAACACTGGTGCGTGTGGGGGTGGGAGGCTACAGCAGCACATTCCTGGCCTCATTTGGCCCCCTGCGCCTCCCCATCTGCCCCTTCAGTGGCTGCCTCCTGCCGCCATCTTTCCTGCCCTTCGCAGCTTCCTCTTCTCCGCTGCAAGCCTAGCTATGCCTGGGCAGGCTGCAGACACCCCCACCCCCTGAAACGCAGGCCTCTTCCGTCTGACCCAGGCGGTGCAAAGAAACACCCGGCTCACTCTGAACATACCCCAGCACCAGCCTCGGGGCTCTGTCCAGAAACACGCCCCCGGGGGGGGGCAGGGGGCTTCCATGTCACTCCAAGGGACAGCAAGAGACCTGGGGCTGGCCAGCATTCATACCCCCCCCTGTTTTGTTCTCCTGCTGCACGCCGTAAAATATGGGAGTGGACGCTAGTGTCCATTTGCAAGTAGTGGACGACAGTGCTTAAACAGGCACCCTGGAGACGCAATTATAGCCGTGCTAATGAGCGCTCCTTGCTCTAATAAGGGGGCATCATGACTTAGACGGGAAGAGAAGGGGGCGGCTTCCCTTTGCTGGTTTCCTCAGGCAAGCCCCACCACCTGCGGCCGCACGAAGCCGCCCCTCCCGGGTCAGACCCTCTTGGTCCCCCACAGCCAGTCTTGTCTACCCCGGCCGGCAGCAGCTCTCCAGGGTCTCGGGCAGAAAAGGGTCTTTGCCGTCCCCCGCTCCCTGAGGATGCCACGGACTGAACTGAGGGTGCTGGTCCCTGGGTGCATCCTGCACCCAGTCACTCATCCCTTTGAGTGGACAGGGGAACCGGGGGGGGGGCGGGAATGGAGGAGCAGATGGAAATGGTGGGCTGCGGTCAGAGGAAGAAATCTCCCTGTGAGAGGGTCTGGCCGTTCTCCAGAGATTTCCAGGCTGCAGGGATTAATTCTCCTGGAGGAAACAGCAGCTCCAGTCAGAGGCAGGGGTGTCAGACATAACAGCCTGCCGGCCAGAACTGGCCCATCCCAGGCAACTATCTGGCCTGCAAGCAACTGGTGATCATAACCTTTTTGCCAGGTGACGGGGGCTGCGCCTTATGTCCCTCTCTGCTCTCCCGGTGCTAATGAGTAACGGGTGGGCATCAGGGAGATCCTTTAAGGAAATACTGTACCTGGGTTAATGTTTTAAGTGTGTTTGTATTTTGGGTAAAAAAAATAATCTTGTTACTTGGGCTTGCCCGGGTCCTTTATAAAGTTCATATCTCCCGTACCTGGCTTTACATTTTATGGCCCACGTGGCCGGCCTGACAAAGTGGCGTTTATGTCAGACGCCCCAAAGGAGTTTGACGCCTCTGCTCTGTGGCATCACACCCACCCTGAGCTCGGTCCACTGCCAAACTCTGCCCTCCCCGGGTCTGTCCTGAACCAGAGCTGGAAACTCTCCCAGCAGCGTCCCACCCCCACCCCCACCCAGCGGCGGGACTGTCCCTCTCGGTGCCCATGGCGGCATCTGGGGAAAGCTGCTTCCTCTCAACAGATGCCTCTCCCCCCCCCACCCTCTGGGCTGCCCCAAGGAGAGCGCCCTGGCCCGGCCCTGGGAGTGCCTTCTTGGGCTGCTCCTTCCCTCCCTCCTTCCCTCCCTCCCGGGAGGGCTGCACTGCAGGGCGCTGGATCCACTGCAGGGAAGGGCAGAGGACACGCCAGACGCCCATCGGCTCGGCAGGCCCAAGGACACTGGCCGCTCTAAGGCAGTTGGGAGGGTTCCGGGAGAGGTGGGGGTGCCTCACCCGACGCCACATGGCAGAGTTTTCTGGCCCCCTCCCCCCATATTTTTGATCCAGCTCCTTGTTGAAGAAAATGGTCAACAGATTTGTTTTCTGTAAAACAAGACATGTGTTTTCATTCAAAATACCTCTTGCAAGCGAAGATGAAAAAAAATCCTTAAAATAAAATGCAAAGGAGGGAAAACCAGAAACAGGAAATAATACATTCTGCTCGGCAAGCTTTCTTGTATAATTCAATTTCTTTAATAACCTTGCAGCCCCAATGCACGTTGGGCCTTTCTCTCAAGAGATGGGCTTTCTGTTCCTGCACGAGGTTCCCTCCCCAAATCCAGTGGCAGGGGTCCCCTGGAATGACTGCGGCGGCATTTGGAGGGAGAGAACACACAAATGGGGAGGGGCTGTCCGGAAACAGCATTCCTTTACTCTGGGGCACCAGAACGTTTTATTCCCAATGTCATCAAAATGTAAAAAATATTGCCTGTGAGCCATCTCAAAAATATTGTAACCATTAGCACCCATTGCTGTTGAAGTGACCAGTGCCTCTGAGGGGGGCATTCCATGACGCCCCCCCCCCGGTGCTGAGAAAATGGCTGCCGGAGCAGCAGGCAGACATGATGGGGAAGGGCAGAAATCCAGGAGGGGATGAATTCCAACAGGCCAGCCTGGTGCAGTGGGCAGAGGGTCGGATTGGGGCCTGGGAGTCCTGGTTCAAGCCTCTACTCAGCCGTTTATCAGCCTGAGGAGGAGATTGTGAGGCGCTCCCCCCCCCCGAATTGGGCAGAACTATGCAAGCTACCCGGAGGCAGGGTGGGGTTGTAAAAAAGGCATATTCATCAATAGTAATAATAATAATAGTAGTAGTAGTAAAAATATACCTGGACAATCACATCCCAAGGCTGATTTCACTGCCGAATACGGTGAAAATTAATTTTGATTAGAACTGAACACAAACGTGTGATTTTAAGGCCAGTTGCCAGTTCCGCCCCATAAAACGCTTGGCACCAAACTTTGGCGGGGAGCCTCATGATTAAAAGCAGTTGTTTTGGGTCAGATTCAGATGCAAATTGCCCAGCAAACCCTTGGGATGGAGCCCAGGGCTCCTGGGAGGCGCATTCTCTGCCTTGGCATGTGCCGGGTCCCAGCAGGCTTCCGAGATGGGCTTCGGGGTTCATTTCAATTTCTGGGCGGGCTCGGTCCCTCATATTTTTTTTTAAATCAGCCTCGTGCAGCGGCAGCGGCCTGTACAGCCATGAGTGCTGGACTCCCGTGGACAGTTTGTTGAGGTAGCTGCATGCCGGCACAGCAATACCCCGGGCACAAAATGGGACTCGGTGTGGGCAGCAGCTGCCTGGTGCCTTCGTGGTAACATCAGAATGAGGCCAAGGGGGCTCCAGCAAAACCCCTCAGCAGTGGCACTCCGATGATGCCACGGCTGCCACGTGCTCAAAACAGACCGACATCTGAGACATCAGTGGTTCCCGGATCCAGTCCAGGCCCTGCCGGTTTCACATCCCAGGAGGAACATATTGTTTGCAATGAACTTCCTTGCCGAAGGTTCTTCAGGCACCTCAGCCACGCTCCCGTCCTCCCTGAGTACCAGTCTGTACAAAAACACCACGGGTGACCAAGGTCACAAGCACTTCAGCGGCTGATGGCATCCCTGCGCTCTAGTGTAGGAAGGCCCAAATAATTTCTGTGGCCCAGAGAGTGGGAATTAGCACTGCCTGAAGCATAACGACTGTTAAGCTGGTCTCCCCGCGTCGCCAACAAAAATAATTTCTGAGCTACTGTCCACTTGCCTGTGTCTTCCCCTACTGCGGCTGCTAGAAAAGGAACGGGATCCTTTGTCACATGGCCCTCGCTAACCGTAATAGTATAGACCGTAGGTGACTTCTCAGCTTGAAGTAACAAGTTACTGTCTCGGCTTCTGTTATTCCACCAGATCGACGTTGGTGGCAATGGCTGGGAAGACGAAGGTGATTCCTATCGGACCCAACTTGTCAGCTCTGTAATTTGTCTTTTGTTTCGCTCGGGATGTTGCCCTGCGCCTCCCATAACCCCCCACCCCCACCCCCAGATTCCAGCTAGCAGCTGAAGGGCGAGCCCTGCCCCAAGGAAGGAAGGAAGGAAAGAAGGAAGGAAGGAAGGAAGGAAGGAAGGAAGGAAGGAAGGAAGGAAGGAAGGAAAGAAGGAAGGAAGGAAGGAAGGAAGGAAGGAAAGAAGGAAGGAAGGAAGGAAGGAAGGAAGGAAGGAAGGAAGGAAGGAAGGAAGGAAGGAAGGAAGGAAGGAAGGAAGTCCTTTCAGCGTTCCTAAAATGCAAAGCCGGGCATGGCACGAGGTTTGGGGTGCGTGAGAGGCCCGCCACTCGCTCTCTCAGAAGGGCCCGGCTTGGTAGGCTAGTCTGAAATTTGCCAGGGTGGGGGAGAACCCCTGCCATTTCTTTTTCTATATTAAGATGGATCGCGATGGGTAGCCGTGTTTGTCTGTCTGGAGCGGAACAAAAAGGGAAAGAGTCCAGGAGCACCTGAAAGGCTGACAAAACCTGCGGCGGGGCAGGAGCGTTCGTGCGTCAGGGCTCGCTTCTTCAGGTAGCTCCAGACGGGGGGCTGCAGCAGCGGCAGGGAAGGGGCAGAGTCCAGGAGCGCCTTCAAGACTGAGGACCTTTGTGGCTTTCGTGATCCGTGACTCGCGGAGGCTCCTATCCTCACCCACAAATTCTGTAAAGTCTTTAAGGGGCTGCTGGACTCTTGCTCTTTTCTACGTTAATTAATTAAATGTTTAGACCCTGGGCTGAAGGCAGCTTAGTCCCGCCTCTTCTGCAACCTCTTCCGCCCCCCCCCCACCGCCCAGCCCTCCTTTGCTTACAGGCCCTTCATTCCCTTCATTCCCACCCAATTCAACTGGACAAGCACAGCCCTTGTTCGGGGGGTGTGTGTGTGTGTTTCTTCCCCACCCCAGGCACACAACCGGTATTATCCCGCCAGGGCCTCAGTGGGCCGGGACACCTTCCCCTTCCCTGCTGTCCAGGAGCCTCTCTGGGCAAATGCAAGATGCATTTTCAAATATGGGGGAAAAGCGCCGCGGACCGAGGGAGAGCGGGAGGGAGGGGGGGGCCCTTTCTCAGCCGGGGCCATTCTGCTGATTTAGTAAGGATACTACCTGGATAATTTATCTTGAAATGTTTCCTTTCAGGGAGGGGGGAGATGGAGGAAAAAATAATTGGAGGGGGGAGGAAAGAAGGCCTTTAAAAACAGATTTTACTGTCCCAGGGAGAGCACGACAGCAACAATTTACCATTTTCTGCCATCCAATTCTGTCAGCCTCCCTCCCTCCCTCCCTCCATTATGGGGTGGGGGTGCGTGTGCGTGTGTGCGCGCCTCTCTCTCCCTCTCTCCCTCTCTCCCTCTGCCCCTCCCCGCCACATCCATCCTCCATTTCCTGACAACTCCTCATCATGCTAGTTCATGCCTGATACAAAATGGTGGCGCGCACAGAAGTGGAGGAGAGGGACGAGAGGGAGGAGGACGGGCGGGGTGGGTGGGTGGGTGGGTGGGAGACGTTATCTCGGGGAGGGCAGGCAAGGGAGAAGGATGGAGAGAGAAGGAGAATGTCAAAGCTCACGTCTGGCATTTGCCTATTTAAATCCAATCACGCAGCCCTCGCTGGGCCGAGAAATAGATGGCCTGCTTTATGAATTTCTGATCAGACGACTGATAGGTTATGAGAGGGGACGTAATCCCATTGAGGAAGCCTTTCTCTCCCAGCAAGGGCAAGCAATAACTGCCCTTCGGAGACAGCTCCGCGCTCTGCCATTTCTGCAATCCCCCCCTCCCTTCTCTCCCTTTTTAAAGTCCAAATAAGTCCTTTTTTATGATGACAAATACATCATCAGGGTTCCCGGAGCCTGCCTCTGTGCCTGTGCAAATCCGGCGCGGTAAGTGGGGCCCGTTTGGCTTCTTTTTCAAGCTCATTAGAATTCCTTCCTTCCTTCCTTCCTTCCTTCCTTCTGGCTCATTTCTGTACCAATCTGGTGATCTGAACAGAAAGTGAAAGGAACGAACACATCGGCGGAGACGGACGGATGGACGGACGGACCCCCTAGCGGGGGTGCCGCTCTCCCCGGCAGGCAGCCGTGCCTTTCTTTACCATCGCCTGTTTACAGATCCAAAAGAGATCAGCCGGTTTCCTCACAAACCACGTGTATAATATTGGCCCACCTCGGAGGCAATATCCCAATTATGCCTTTTTCTCCCCCCCCCTTTTTTTTTGGTGCTCCGACTCCGGCCTCTCACCAGTCGTTGCCTTTTTGGATAGGAATTGCTGGTACGGCCCCATAATGCTGCAAGCCTCGTGTTATCAGTCGCTGCTGAAAGCGTCAGTTCCAAAGAGCTAAAAGTCAAGCCCTAGCACTGTTGATTGACTATTCTTTTCCTTTTCTTTTTAACAGATTTGGCAACAAGAACAGATCTGCAATTTCAAATCAGGGATATTATCAACACTGCAGCAAATCTGAAATTAGGCCTAATCCCACTTGATGGGCAGAACAAGGAGTCACCAGGGAATGGGGTACGATTCCAGAATTACATGAGCAAAACGGAGCCCAGCCTGGCGGAGGTTTCTGCACGCAGCCCAGGGAGGAAGGAAAAGGCAGGCAGGCAGGCGAGTTCTTAGCCGCTGGTACCCAACAAGAACGCCGCCTTCCTTCCAGCTCCGCTGGAGTCTCAAGAGGCGCCTAACCGCTCGGCTGGAGCTTGTCGAGAGTTCAGCTGGGAGCAGCTGGCTGGGAGGAGAGCCCCGTCTTCACTGCCAGGCAGTCGCTGGAAATTTCCCGGGAAAGACGTGTGGCCACATGCGTGTTGTGTGTGGCAAGCGTGCCGAAGGGTCCGACTCCTGCTGGGGCTTGTCTCAGCCTGCTGGCGGCGGCACATTTATTTGGGGGGCCGAAGAGCAGATTTTCACTTCCTTGTGTTTTCCAGTTTTGCTTATTTTTTAAGCACAGCAGAAAACGGGATTCCGACATAGGCAATTTGTTTCTTATATATTTGACTCCGAATAAGCATTTACATTTTCTGGTTGCAGGGGTTTAATTTCTTTTCAGCTCTTTTATTTGAACTCAAGACATGAAGGAGCATCACTTTTGCCTGCTTCTCCCCAAGATGATTTCTAAAATGGGAGAGGGAAGGATGCTGCCCCCCTCCCCAGCTGCCCCCTTGATGCAGAGAGAGGACTCTGCCGCTTGCGTGCCCGGGAAGTGCCTGTCAGTTCTCGAACTGAAATATTTCATCTTATTCACTGCTAAAATGTTATTCCTGAAATGTCTGCCTGATTCAGAAAAAAACAACAGCCAGTAACTAATGAAGGTCCAGAGCCTCTCATGCTCAGACAGTTTACACAAAAGGTGCACAGAAATATTTCTTTTGTAATTGATCGTTTAATTTTCAAGACGAGAGCCTCGGTGCAAAACAACCAAGCACATTTCTCCAGGAGTCTCTGTGGAAATCCTGCCCCCACACTGCCCAGGATGGAAACGGCACGACTGGTTCAAAGGCACAAGAGCTACCGTGCTCCCCCTCAAGAGGAGACCACGGCAGCCACAGTGGAGAGGCGCCCTGAGAAGGAAGGGCTGTGGAAATCTGGCTGCCTCATCACACACCCCCCCCGAAGAGGCAGAGAGAATCGGGGTCCCCTCACGTGTCACCAGTTCTCGCCAGCGAAAAGAGTAGCGTAAGGACCTCAGTTTGCTACCTGTGAATGGGCTTCTCACAGGGGACGTGCAGGGCAGGTCCAGAGAGGCCGAGCTTGCAGAAAACCAGCTGCGGTTTGCTGTACCTGGACCCGAGAGGCAGGCGGCCTTCCTGGTATTATGTCCAAGCAAATACTCACGAAGCACAAGTGAACCTTGCTCTGTAGAATAATGTACATCCGTGAAGAACATGGCCGTGCTCTGATTGTGCCTTGTGGCACGGTGAGCTAACAAAGAAGCCGAGAGAGACCAGCGCTGTCCAAATCAGGCGTCCTGCTTGGATGTCTCGTGAGCAGCACCGTCCGGCACGCCATCACTGCCGTCCTTGACCATCTCCAGAATCAGCTTGCTCAGCTCTGCAAGGTGTGGGGAGCCCTTTGAACCATCTCTGCAGTCATGCTTTAATGCATGTGACTGAGTTGTGTTGGTATGTCTGAGGACCCTGTGATTTGTCTGATGCTGTGTATGAGGGAAAATGGCAAATGGACTGATGTACTGCAGAAAGGGATTTTGCATTACCTTTTCAATAGCACCTTTCTGCTTTGTTTTCGGCTTTTTTTTCTTTGTTTGTATTAAAGCCACTGGTAGCATTTTTCTTTGGTCTTCAAACTGTACACACTCTGCCCCCCCATCCCCTTTCCTGTCACTTCTATAGCACAGCTGAGAGAGAGAGAGAGAGAGAGAGAGAGAGAGAGAGAGAGAGAGAGAGAGAAGAGAGAGAGAGTCTGGCTGCTGCAAAGGTGAGAACTGCTTGAACCCTGGGGAGATGTCTTCTCCCTAGATAAAAGGACTGTAGATGCCTCAGGGAAGGACCAGCCCCTCCCCCCCTAAATGCAGTGGATCCAGATCTGTGGGAACAGAAATGATTGGGGAAGAAAAGAAAAAGGATTCTGGAACCTCTTGGAGAATCGGAGGAGGGAAGGAGGAAGCGGGATCCTCGCCCAGACCCAACGTCTCTGGCTTCTGTGAGCTCCTTTGGGCCACCTCAGACTCTGCAAGGGTAGTGAGCTCCCCAGGGAAACATCCCTTCTCACCACCACCGCCCAGCGATATCCTCAGTTCCAGGTGCTCCTTCATCTAACATAATCCAGTTTAACAAGATCCCAGGCTTCAGTAGGCTGGGGATCGTGATATCCTGACCACGCAGCCAGTGTGGTGTTAATATGAGCAGACTTTATTTGTAGGATGTCTAAATGGGAGCGTGGGTAATTATGATCAGGGTTGGCAGGTCTGATTCCTTCCTAACATTCCCCCAAAGTGCCTGTTTCATTAACGTGTGTTTGAGTTCCTCGCATCGTGAATAAAATGATTAGCAAATCCAGTTGCTAAACAGGCAACTCAAGTGCCTTGATTCTACTCAGAACATGGTCACCTGGCAGTCAGTTGATTTTCGGACAGCATCGGCTGATGTCACCGATGAGTGAAGAAACGGCCGCTTCTAGATGCTCAAATCGCTGGCGAGAAATGCCACTCTCTGGGTTCCCCAAAACGAGTGCCAGTGTCCGTTTTTGGTTTCTTGTCAAAACCACTGATTGTCATTAAATTAGCGGGGGGGGGGGGAAGCACCACCTTGTCTTACTACAGAATTTTTAAAATGCACCCAAATGCACCCAAAAGCTGACAGCTTGAATAAAACTTTGTCGGCCTCAAAGGTGCCCGACTGGACTCAAGCTTGGTTCTGCCGCTTCAGAACCGCACGGCGGCCCCGCCTGAATCCAAAGCCCAGAAGTGACGGCTGCTGAGCGTAAAGAGGGACCCTGTCTGACCAAACCCAGACCTGACGGGCATGTGTGCCAGACGGCTTTTTCCTCCCCTCCAGTGTCCTCAAGCCCCACAGGGACTCTGCTGGTCCTCGCGGGAGCCGACCAGATCGGGGAGTGGCGGCTCATGGACTGTAGCCTCCCCCTCTACACCATGGCAGGGACCGCCTTGCAGGTATGTCCCGTTCAGGTTTTGGTGTTGCCACCGGCGTGTCTACGGAAGGTGCTGATCGGCGACCCCCCTCCCCAGTGCGGCCAGCAAACCCAGCCCAAGGGGAGCTGCCTGGGAGAGCACTGAATGAGCCCCAAGGCAGGAAGTTGTTCAAAAGAGGACACCAAGCCCAGCCCGATAGAAGGTCTCTGGGAAGATCCTTCCTCACGCCCCGGTCCGTCACCAGGCGCAAAGGCAGGTCTCGTTCTTTTCACAAAGACTCGTCTCGACTAGAGAACAAATGAAACTTCTGGAAGGGCCTGAAGAGATGTTTGAGAGGCATTTGCCCCCCCCCCCCCAAGGAATGAGGTGCTTCCTACACTTGGAGGCCACGATCCTGCAGCCCTCATGGCAGGTGGGGGCCTCCCTCCAAGTACTTCTGGAAGGAGCCGGTGGTTCCCTCCCAGTGAATATGCATGAGAACTACAAGCGAGTCCTCTTAAATCCAAGTTCCAAACCCCGCCTGTTTAATAAATCTCACCAGTCCTCCACTATTAGACAGGGGATTAAAACTAATCTATCAATCCCAAAACCAAGCATAGAGTGGATTAAAATGCAAAATGTAGCAGAGTATGAAGATGCTTAATGCTAAATAACAAACATTTCAATCACAGAAATCATTTTTATCTTCTTGTTTATGCTAAGTAGATACTATTAGACTTAATGTCTGTATTAACACACATGAGGGAAAGAAACAGTTTTAAGGAGACCTAAATACTTGGCTGCCGAGGTACGGCTCTCGAGCAGCAGCGACGCGCCGCTCTCTCTCTCTCTCTCTCTCTCTCTCTCTCTCTCTCTCTCTCTCTCTCTGCAAAATAATTGTTTACCCCTTCAGGTCAGTCCCGTCGTGCCGGCCCTCCCCCCATTTCCCTGCAACTGAGCACCCCACGCCCCGTTGAGCCTTAACGAAGGTCGACAGAGAGCAGACAGGCCAGGCAAGCCTGCCTCGAAATGCAGAGCGATTATTTGGGATTAGAACATTCGCGCCTCAGAAGATCGTTGCTGTCATGGTCGGCACAGCTCCTGTTGGGCATTTCAGTGAAGAGCACCCTTTTCTCCTTTGTGGAGGCGATTCGAAATGCTGGCGGTGAGGATGGAGATTTGGGGGGCTGAAGGATACCCACTGACCTCAAGCCTCTTCTTAGCCAGACACCGGCTCGTGTTTCTGCAGACGGAGGCACATGGTGAGCGCAAGAGCTCTTCCCTTGGCAGCCTGAGATGTTCCTCCGGCCTGGACACGGGGCAAGCTACCACACTGGGGGGCAGAAGATCTGCTCCAGCCTTTGTCCCCTGGCAGAAGAAATGGGGAAGGTCTGTCCAGGGGCAGCTTCCTTCCCCTCAAAGCTTCTTTCCTCTGCCCGCCTGGAACACAAGCTCTGATCTTACTGCAAAACTGCTGTTTGGAAAATCCTCTGTTTGTAAATATTGTAGCTCCTTTTGTGTGGATAAGAAGAACCAACATCTGCAGATGTTATAGGGGGATATCCACACATCCCTGATTCCAGTCCAAATGCAGTCAAGTGGCGGCCCTTTTAAATGAACCATCCTTCTCTCCTCACAGCTAAGGGAGGATTCAGGTGGAACTCATTATGCTAGAGCTGAGAGTGGCACAAACTTTGGGCATTGTGGCAGAATGGGCCTGCTCTGGCCTGCCTGAGGCCTTGCCTCTGTGCCTCCCACTGCCCAGTGCCTGGTCAACAGAGTGACAGTTTACTGTCTTGTGCACCCCTGGAGGAATAGCCACTTGCCAACCAACTGCCTTCTCCCTGGTGCTCCTTTTAAAATAGCATGTTCAAGACAGTGGAGGTTTATGTGGTACAGAGAACCACTGCCAGCTTCAAAATTTATGAAGTATATATTAAAAAGAAACTGCAAACATATTTTTAGTACAGCACTGGATTGAACAAGAGATTCAAAAGAAATGGGTAAAACACAATTCTTCTGTCCCTCTCTCTACACATCCCCTATCAGATGTTAAAATAGGACAGACGTCTTAGCTTAGGGTGGTATAGATCTCTACATTACCTTGAAGCTTCCTCCAGCACTCCAGGACAGCACATGGTTAAAATGACTGCCTCCTTCAGACCTCAGTTAAAAGTTCTTTCTGCTCTGATGGACCCAGCACAAAAGAGAGCTTCCTCCTGGTTCCCTTGAGTTTTATCTTCTCTCTTTCCCCTCCCATTGACCAGGTCAGGCTGGATCAGAGAAGCTTTTCTTGGAGATTCTTCAGGAATTCCTTCCTGAAGTCTCTCTAGTATTTAATACCTCCAAGTCTCTGTTCCCTGCTTTGAGAGGAGGGGGGAGAACTTGACCATCCCATTGTCTAGACCTATTAGCATTTGTATGAAGGTGGACTGAGGTAAATCTGAAAAGACATTGAACTGACTTCCTCCCTTCCTGCCTGTTCTCTGCCCAGGCAGAGAGAGAGAGAAAAAAAAACCTCCAAGGGGGGGGGGGAACCCACATTTCTTCACAGGCATCTTTCTGATACTCAGATTTCAGGATAAAAACTGACAGTGGCGTTTGGCACGCCAGCAGCCTGGGCCTCCTGACCCGAAAGGGTTTTTCCTTAGGAGTGCCATCGACCAGGAAGGAGAGAGACTTTTGTGTTGGTGGTTGCCATGTTTTCATGTGACCGGGCTGAGGACAAAGTGGGGGGGGGGCTTATGCAACCCTCCCCATGTTACTCAAAGGATCAGAGGGAGGAGAAGTGTGTAGAGGTTTATAAGATTAATTCTTATCTCCCTGGGCAATAGGTCAAGGCAGAATTGTCATGGGATAATCTGCCTTTATTACTTTCAATCAAACTAAGTGTCTGTGGCCCAAATGATGGCGACTAACTTATTTGGGGGAAATCACGCACTGAGCTTGAACAGATCGAAATACACAACATCCTTTGCTCCTGGGCTTTCCCTGCCCAAACGCAGGCAGCACAAGGAACTGTTCAGCTCAGGAAACGTCGAAAAAGAGGGAAGAGAAGCCCGTTGCCCGGGGACCCTTCCTTCCAAGGCAGTGGCAGGTGCTGCAGACGAAGGGTCTCCGTGCTGGGAGTCCCTGGCCAAAGATGGGCAAACCCTCCTTCCTGCTAGAGGGGGCCTCTCCAAGCCGCCTCCTGGATTGCGGGCCCCGTCTCCCATCTCCACCCGCGACAGATCATATGGCAGGAGATTTTGCTTGCTTTGATTAATTCCAGGGTATCGTGGAGAAGCCGCATAATCCTTAAACTAGCGTGGAGAAGGGTGGGGAGGGTGGGTGGGAGATGGTTGGGGAGAAGAGAGAGCTGTGCCTGTCAGGGAGGAGAGGCCCCTCCGCAGATTAGACCCTAAGCTACGGCCACATGGGTCCCCCCCCCCAGGGATGTCTTCTTTGCCCCATCACTTATTTGTCCCGTGGCAGCTTCAGACGAGCAGAAGAAAGCATTTCTAAGGGGCAGGGGGAAAGGGAAAGGAAATCCCCCTTCCTCCCCCCCCACAACAGCTTCATATTTATACCGTGCTGAATATGGAGGAGGCTGTAATTTATGACGGTCCTCGGAAGGCGAGCCTGGCGAGTGATGGATGAGGAGGCCGAGGGTTCCCTTATTAGAGCATCGAAATCCTCCTCTGACTACCCAAGGGGTGCGTCTTCGCAAGGGCTCCATCCCCCCCCACCGCCACTGGCTGAAGACGTTGGGTCTTATTCTGCCATGGGGAGGGGGGGAGGACACTTTAAGCCCACAAACAAAATGTTGTTAGTTTTTATACGATGCTGCAGCCTTTAATTCCGTGTGCGAAGAGGCCGTCTGTGAGATCAGCACCCGGACCCACTGGCTAGCGAAGAGAGGCCCTTGATGATCAGCTGGAAGGCCGAGGAGGAGGAGGCTGCAGCGTTTGGGGGGGGGGCTCCATGGCCAGGGATGGGGGGGGCACCGGGCCTTTGTTTCCTGGTCGCAGAGCCAGGGAGTGAGCGTCCTTCTTCCCGGCTAGCCTTGCCTGCTGGCGGAGACAGGCCCAGAGCTCCCACTAGTGGTTCGCTCATCAAAGCGACCTCCATGTGAGATTTGGGGCGAGGGGCAGGAGGACTGGGCCAGCCTGGCGTGCTCGAAACCTGCCAAGGGCGACCGGAAGGCCCCGCCGGGTTTTGGCCCCCTGACCAGGAGCCCGACTCGGCCGCTCAGCCCTGTCTGTCTTTTTCTGGAGTCTGGGAGAACCGGGTTTGATTCCCCACTCCTCCACTTGCACCTGCTGGATGACCTTGGGCAAGCCCTAGTTCTGATAAGGGCTGTCCTTGAAAGGGCAGTTCTCGAAAGAGCTCTCTCAACCCCACCTCCCTCATAGGGTGTCTGTTGTGGGGAGGGAGACTCTGAGTGAAGGGCAGGGTATAAATCCAATAACCACCTCCTCCACCTCCTCCTCCTCCTCCTCCTCCTCCTCCTCCTCCTCTTCTTCTTCTTCCCAATGAAAGAATTTGCCACCGCCATGGGGAGACACCCAGCTTGTTCCCTGGGCCCCTGAAATGCTCTACGCAGGCTGTGCTGCTTCTCTCAGAGCCCTCTCAGCGTTCTCTCAGAGCTGTTCTCTCAGGAGCAGTTCTCGGGAGAGCTCTCTCAGCCCCACCTCCCGCACAGGGGGAGGTCTGTTGTGGGGAGAGGAAGGGAGAGGAGATGGGAAGACGCCCTGAGTGAAGGGCAGGGCATGAATCCAGTCTCCTCCTGCTGCTGGCCCTCAGAGACATCTTGCCTCCCACTTCTAAAGCCTTGCCTTGAAAACAAGAGGGCCAGTGGCCCCGAAGGAGGGCAGGCAGCTTCGTGGTCCTCTGGGGGGGAGCAAGGGCAGGGGGAGAGGGAGGGGGCAGGGAGAGTGGCAGAGGGCCCGGTGGGGGGCGAAGAGGAAGGAGGGGGCTCGGTGGGATGTGGTGATGGAGGGGAGGCTTGGAGGGGAGCGGGGGGGGCTTCCTGTCGGCCCCTGGGTTGCTGCTCATGTGTCGCGAGTGATGCTCTTGTCTTGCTGCTGTTGTCAAGGGTGTTCTCCCTGACGACGACGAGGTGGCCGTGCCCAGCACGAGAGCAACTTCATCAGAGGCTGGAGAGGCGCCAGGGGAGAAGGAGCGGAACTGAACGGGGGGGGGGCGGCTCGCCAGGGTCTTTCTGGGTGGTGCAAAAGTACAAGGCATGGCACGGGAGGGGGGTAATGGCAGTGGTCATCGAAGAGAGGGAAGTTGGGGCCTTGCGAGAGGGTCACGCACGGGAGCAGAGGCTGCCTTTCCAGGGGCGCCTTCCACCCGGAGATCGTCGCCCGTCCCAACTCAGCCCTCTCCCTCCCAAGGCCAAAATTAGCTGCTCAAAATAGAGACGTTCATTGTATTCTGGTCCTGCTATTGTGTCATGTTGAGGACAGCATGAAGTTTAAAGAACCCTTTCCCAAAATAGCTCGCTTTCTTGTCTTCTCCTGGGAGTTCCATAACTCACCTGGCGCTCAAAGCAGAGAGGACTGTATTAGTCAGCCGGGTGACTGCTGCACAAGGAAGGCCTCTCGAGGTGCTGTTGTCTGTGGTCCAGTCTACCCGCAGGCTGCCAGCAAAGGCAAAGCACCAGTGGTAAAAGTCTGGGGGCAGGGAGGAGCGCTGAGCGGGCACAGCAACACAGAAGCCCGGCAGGGGTGCCGCCAGACCAGCCCCCTCAAAGCCTTGGGGGGACGTGGTGGGGGTCGCGGGGGGGGGCATTTAAGGTGGCCAGATCCAGGTTGGGAAACTCCCGGAGATTAAGGGATGGAGCCTGGGGAGGGCAGGGAGCCCAGTGGGGTACACCATGCCACAGAGCCCACCCTCCCAAGCATCTGTTTTCTCCAGAGGCTGGATGAATATTTGTCAGAGATGCTTGAGGCTGGTCCTGCATTGGGCAGGGGCTGGACTAGAGGGTCTGTGTGGCCCCTTCCAACTCTGTGATCCTGTGATTCCGGGGAACCGATCTCTGTCACCTGGAGATGAGCTGTGATTCCAGGGGATTCCCAGGGTTGGAACACCTTCCCTAGGAAGAAAGGTTAAAATGCTTGGGGCTCTTCAGCTTGGAGAAACGACGGCTGAGGGGTGAAATGATCGAGGTTTATAAGATTATGCATGGGATTGAGCAGGTTGAGAAAGAAGTACCTTTCTCCCTTTCTCACAATACAAGAACTCCCTGTGGGCACTCTATGAAATTGCTGAGCAGTCGGGTGAGAACAGATAAAAGGAAGTCCTTCTTCACCCAAAGAGTGATTAACACTTGGAATTCACTGCCACAGGAGGTGGTGGCAGCTACAAGCATGGACAGTTTCAAGAGGGAATTAGATAAACATATGGAGCAGAAGTCCATCAGTGGCTATTAGCCACAGGGTATAGATGGGAACTCTCAGTCTGGGGCAGGTGATGCACTCTATCCTTGGTGCTGGAGGGAGCAGCAGTGGGAGGGCTTCTGGTGCCCTGGTCCCACTGCTGGACCTCCTGATGGCACCTGGTATATTTTGGCCGCTTTGTGACAGAGTGTTGGACTAGATGGGCCACTGGCCTGATTCAACATTGGCTTCTCTTATGTTCTTATGTTCTTATGTCCCACCTGGAGGCTGGCCTCCTTACTGGTGGAAGCCAGAAGGAGGGGCACATCACTTTGATTGGGAGGGTCCTGCTTTTGTCCCAAAGACATCTGCAGCCAGGCCCTCCCCAAAGTAGAGGAGATGTGGCCCTCCTGGCCTGGAGCCTCCACTTTGCAACAAAAGCCCCTGAGCCCACCCACGGGTGGGGGCACACAAGAGAAATGGAGTCTGCTTCGGAAAGGGCACGAGGCCTCGCCAAAGGCAGGCAAGGCATGTGCGCCCTGCCTTTCCCCTCCGACTGCGGCCCCTGTGGGAAGGGACACGGCATGGCCCAGCACCACTCTGACTGCTCGACCTGCACGGCCCCCTCTCCCCAGTCTACCTGGCTGCCTGTAAACTCTCAGAAGTGAGCAGGATCCGGCCATCCAAAGGCAATGCGTCATCACACACATCTCTTCCTCCTTGCGGCCGTATTGCCGGAGTTTGGCAGGGGTGTCAGGCCATTGTTTTGCTGTCGTGGGATCCAGGGTGTCTGTCCAACCCCGGCACAAGGAAGTTCCCTTGGTGACGATGGCAGGCCGGTGGAGATGTCCTCCCGCCTCCCAGGTCTTTGAAGAGAGGATGGCAGGCAGGTGGACCACAGCGCTCAAAGGCGGTAGTCTTTTCGAGAGTTGCTGCCTCATTACGCACCAGCGTCAGACGCACTGGGCAGAGGGGCCTTTCCAAGCGCATCTGCAGGCCAGCAGAGCCATTGAGCGCATTGGCACCCTGGCAGGTGAACTGACTCCCTGGGCCTGGACTCCCCCCCCGCCCCCGAAGAGCAGGACGGAAGGCCCTGGGAAGACTGGGCCAGCAGAGGCGGGAGAGGTGAGGCTGGAGGCACCTTGGGCAGCGGTTGCCTTCCCAGTGGAACAGTTGTGAACAGGGAGAGCTCCTCCTGGTGCCAGACATGCCCAGGAAGCACAGAGAAATTAGGCTCCCCAACGATTATGCTTCTCCGAAGAGGCATAAACTACACAAAAGGCTCTCTAAGTGTAGGAAAACAAGTATATAATTACATAATTATGCAGATATGCTGCCATTTTTCTTTTATGTTCGCCTTTGCATCTTTAAAAAAGCTACAGGACAGGGCTGTAGTAGAAAGCAATAAAGCATGGGTAATTTAATACCAAATTACAGCCATATTGAAAAGTTTACATGATGCTGAGAGCAGACAGAGGTCAGGTTTTCAGCAGGACTGTCTTTAATTGTGGCCATCAGTTTTAGCAATCCAGCTCTTGGGATCAAAGACAGATGTAACGTGTTTCCTCAACACTGAACAGTGAAAGCAGGAGGCAGAGCAGGCACACACACCCCGCACACCACAGAGTCAGGGGTGGTGCGAGGCTTTGAACGGGGGGCAGGCTTGTGCCAGGCTAAAGTCCCGGCACATGTCAGTTGCCACCGACAGGATGCCCTTAGCAGCTGCCCAGCCCAGCGCGCTCTGAGCTGCCTCTCGGCCGGGGCCTTCTTCCGTGGCTCTGCTTTGCTTCTCTGGAGCCCCGAAGAAGCGGCCCTTGGGGAAGAGGGGCAGCTGGCAGAGAGCCCCGGATCCAGCTTGCTTTTGCAGCCAGGAGAAGATGACCAGCAGCCAGCCAGACCGAAAGGAGTTTGCTAGTCAGCCCTGCCCGTGAAGCCCTTTCCTTCATGTCGTGCGGCAGGCGGCTGCCTCTCCCAGGCCCTCCGGTGCACAGAGCAGCCTCTGGGCGCTGCTGGTGAGAATCCGTCTTTTCCCCGCAACCCCCTGCTAAATGCAAAACACACTTGGCCTCTTAAGTGGTTCCAGGCTCACCCTCTTAAGCAAGAGGAGCCCGGGAGAGCCCCTGGGAATTCCTCCAGAGTGACTGGCGATGAGGCCCAGGCCCAGCCCGGGATTGGCTTCCCTTTGGCCTCTAGAGCACAGAAGGAATAACATTTTAAGTCATTAGCATTTACTTCAGGCAGCCCTTTCTTCAAAGGAACCCTCCCACCCCACCCCACCCCATCGCTGCCTCCTCCTCCTCCCTCCTCCTCCTCCTCCTCCTCAGAGAATGTGCCTTATGGAATTCCATTCCACGCCTGTGCCAGGCCCAGAAGGTGCCAAAGGGAAAACTCACCGTCGGCAGGAGACAGCTGGGAGTGCAGCCAGGGACTGCCGGCCTGAAAAATGTCCCTGACTGTGGCCTTTGGGCCCGTGGAGGCAACTGACCCAGAGAGGCAGCCCGGTGGGCGTCTCCCCCCCCCTGCATGGGTGGGTGCCCTCCCCCTTTCCACCACGGCCGGCCGTTCCTTCCGTCACAGGTCTGGATCGCACACTCCGTGGGGATTTCGCCTCTTCCAGCCAACTTGCAGGTGCAAAGCTTGAAAACATACTTTAAAAAACAAAGGAATCTGAGCCCTTTTTGTTTCTTGCAGAGCTGCACTTCAAAAGAGGCAGGAAACACGCCTGGGGTGCATTTTGTCCAGGAGAAGTGACTGAGGCAGGCGCGGTGCCAGGCCACATGCCCAGGTGGAGGGGGCAGCAGAGCACTTGCAAAAGGGCAGTGCCCGCTTGACCAGGGGGTGCTCCAGTGGTGGTCTCAGCTGTGTGGAGGGCTGCCAGGTGTGGGTGGGAGGCTGGCGGGGGCCCTCAGAAGCCCACCGAGGTGAGAAGAGGGCATGATGGGCAGACTGAGGCCTTGACTCTTTCACCCGTAGTTGGAAGAGATCCTGGCAAAGCCCCCCCTCTAAACCGAGTGTGAGCTAGCCCACGGTTTTTTAGCCTCCAGCTCACACGTTTTTGTCTTAGCTCAGGAAAGAGGGCTCCAGAGCAAACTAATTCATGCAGTCGCCAAATTGCTCACTCACAGCTTTAATGCCGGTAGCTCAGAAAGCAGAATTTTTGCTCACAGGACTCCACGGCTTAGAGGGAGCATTGCGAGCCCCTTCCCAGTTGAAGGGCGTGCCCCCGCGGCCAGGGCCCAGCTGGATCCAAGTCCAAGAGCCCCTTGGAGATGGACAAGAACTTCGGGGGGGAGGGGAGGGGCCAGCCGGGGCGACTCCAGGCTCTCTGTCTGCTAGGTGTCTCCCTCAGGGGTCTGGCCAAGGGAGCCTGGACTCCCAAGTGCTGACACAGATCCCCCCCCCCCGAAGATCTCTTGGCCTCCAAGGTGCTCCCGGACTCCCGTCCAGCTCTTTAGTGCGCAGGGGACCCAGCCGGGTCTCTCTTCTCGGGCCCCTTCCTGTCGCCTCTGCCTTGCTGCGTCCCTGTCCGTTTCCTTGCCGGAGGAACAAAAATGCCACTGATCCCTCCGTTCAGGAAGTCACTGACGTCAGCCAACCAGAAGCCCCCCTTGTCCGACACGCGTGCAGTTCTGCACCCAGATGCTCCTGGCTTGCTGCACCCCCCCCCCCCCCGTGGAGCCACAAAGCTTGCTAGGCTGACCTGGGGCAACTCCACCTACCTCTGAGGGCTGTTGTGCGGATACAGGGGGCGGGGTCCCTGTGGACACTGCCCTGAGCTCCCTGGAGTACAGAGAGCAGAGGGGGATGGAAAGAGTCCCTGGCCGTGTATTTCACAACAGACATCTTCTGTAGGTAAAATCAAAGGTCTTCTAAGGCTGGAGAGGACAGCAGGTGGTTTCAGAACTTCAGCGTCCTTTTGGTTGGCCCGGAGGAGGATGGATTTGGCATCACAGGCAGAGTTTTGCAGGTGCAGCGGAGACCGCTCTTAGAAGTCCTGCCCTTGCCCACTGCAGTGGCTAAGCCGTGCACCCACGGACGCAGGGAGGAGAGGACAGCAGCCAGTTCTGCGAGCTCTTGGGGACCTCGGCTGGACCCTTCGGTGCTCTGGATCCTAGCTGGTCATCCCCCCACCCACAAAGCTGAGTGACCCTTGCAGGACCCATCTCCCTCAGCGCAGATCTGGCCCGGATCCAAGAGAGGCCTCTGCCCAGCAGCATCACGACCAGCCATGCACCTGCGGCCAAAGACCCCTCGAGGGGTCACCTTGGAGTCCAGGGCCCTAATGGCAAAGGGACCCTTTCCGAGCTGCTGGGCTCTCTGGCTCTCTCTCTCCCTCTCCCTCTCTCTCTCTGCAAAAATGTACTTTGCCTCCCAAATTAAATTTTTCGGTAATAGCCAGGACTCCTTTTGAAGAACACTCAGCTGCGCCCCTGTGTCCACAGTTATTTATTACCTGCCTTGTGGTTTGAACGAATATGATTGTGTTATTCCGCCCTGTCAAAAGAAACAGCACATCTGGTTCTGGTTGACACAATTATGGCAAAATCCACTGTATCTTAAAAAAGTGGATCGAAAAGTTTGCAGACGATTCATTCCTGGGCCTGGTTGGAGAGGCAGGGATTGAATGTCAGCAAAAGGCGTGCCGGAGATTCCCCGTCCACCGTCCCCCGACCGCTCACGCGGTGCCTCCTTCCCCAGCCGGGCTCCTTGTCCCAGCCTCTCCGGAACTCGGTGCCACAGCCAGGCTCGAAATGCATCCGTTTCCCTTCCGTGCCCGGCCTCCCGACCTGGGTGCTGTGCCCATCCAGTGTGCCACACCTGCGCTGGCTTCACACGTGGGCGTTCCGTGGCACCATGAGCCAGGCCCCCCAAACGCCAGACTAGCAAGGCGGCACCAGTCTTGTCGTCTTATTGGAAAAGTCCCCCCCCCCATTGATCACTCGTCGCTCATCCCCCTGCCCTTTTCTGCACAGGAGACCCCGGGGGGGAGTCCTGATTTGAGGAGCAGGGGTTGCTCCCCCCCCCCATGTTCTGCTTCTCTAAAGACTGGAGGGGGTGTGTGGCCGGGGGGCTCTTCTGGGGCTGCCCCCTGATAGGCCACCTCCTCTCCTTTTCCCAGTCGTAGCCAACCTCATTCCCCTCCCGGGGCTCTGGGCAGCGGGGGCCACAGGAGACAGTGGGGGGTTCTCAGAAGAGGGGGGTGGACGGATCGCCGTGGCCTGACCCTTCTCCACACACTGCTAAAGTGGCTCCTTGGTGCCCAGTCACCCAACCGCCGCCAGTCAAGGCGGAGAGCTGCAGCCCGATTCCATTCGGTTTCGGTGCCGGAAGGACCGCAGCCGGTCCCCAGGGCCACCCCCCTGCATCCTGTCCCCTCCCCCTTCCTTCTCTGCACGGGCACCTGCCTCTGGGCACCACTCCGAGTGCCAGTTCTCCCCGGTTCTCCTCCACGAGACCCTAAGCGGCCTGGGGCCCGGGTACGCCTCTTGCCAGCGGGCCGGTTGAGACCTTCCCCCTGAGCCCTGCCCTCCGAGCCCTGGTTGGCCGAGGGGGAGGGAGCTCAGCCGGGGCCGGGGAGGGGGCTTCTTCCGCGGTGGCCCCTGGCCCTGGGAGTGCCCTCCCCGCTGAGGCTTGCCTGGTGCCTCCCTTGTTTTCCTTCCAGGTCCGGGGCCAAGTGTTTCTTCTTGCCCACCGAGGGATCCCGTCTCGTTGGTGCTATTTTTGTGGTCTGCTTCTGGCTGAAGGGCTGTTTTATGGGTGTCATTTTAAGCTGCCGAGTGTCGTTTTATGCCGCCCTGATGCTCCTGGCTTGCTTCTGCGGCTTTTAAACGCCGTTAATACTGATCATTTTCTTCCTGTTATTATTTTATTGTTTTGTTTTGTGTACCACGCCGAGCAGGTCTCTGGACGGGCGGCAGATGGATTCTCGCAATAAAGGACAAACCCCCGCCTCTTTCTCCTGGGCTGAAGCAGCCCCCAACCCCCCCTCCCCAGCCCCCTTTGAAATGGAGGCGAGGCAGAGAAGCTCGGCTGGGAAGACATCTGGAAGAGGTCATCTGCTCCCTGGTAGCTCTCCAGGCGCAGCTCAAACATGCTGATAAGTTCCCCAATGTGGAACCCATTCGTTCATAACAGGATACACATGGAAGTTATGTCTCAGACATGGTCCGGAATGGTTCCTTTTTATCTTCCCGAAGATTTGTGACCTGTAGCTCGGGCTACTGTAACGTGATTTATTTGAGCCTGCTGAGAGGGGGGCTCCTCGCCAGCCGCCCCTCCCCCCTGCAACACTACCCTGCGCCACCTGCACCCTAATGAGAGCCAGGCGCACCCCCTCCCCCCCGTGCCGGCCCGGCCTCCTCGCGGGCTACCTCGCAGAGCACGGCAGTGGGCTGTGGGGGTGGGGGCGGGAGGCGCTCTCTCTCTCTCTCTCTCTTCCTCCCTCTCTCTCTCGGGTCCAGAGGCAAGGGGCTGCTTTCCTACCCCCCTTCCCTCCTGACTCACCTGACAGCAGCGGGGTCACTGTGCAGAAAGGAGAGGTGCTCCGAAGGGCATGACGCAGAGAGGACAGAGAGCGAGAGAGACCTGGGGAAGGGAAGCCCAGGCCCTGGCTTTGCTTGCTCGCAGATGACAGCTAGCCAAGGACTGGAAAAGAAATGTGCCCCACTTCATAGAGTGGGGAAAGGGCAGAGGAGGGCCACCACAGTGATCAAGGGCACTGTAAAGTGCTGGGTTCAGACGCGTGATTTCCGCTCATCGTTTATTTCCAGCTCATAACTCAAGACAAACCAGCCGGTCCCAAAGCCGGCTTTTATCTGCACAGCACACAACACCCCCACGCACCCCCCACTCCCCGTGAGTGGCGGTTCTCAGTGTAAGAGTTCCCCGCAGGTTAACTCGAGGACCCGGGCGACCCTATTGGCCCGCCTTAGGATCCGCAGGGGCTATTGTTTTAACACCCGAAGGTGCGCTAGACTGCATGGTCTCGCTAGCGCTGGCGTGGCCATTTTAGTTCGTCTTGGTATGCAAGTCAATTTCTGAAATCCAGGGCCAGGAGGCCATGCCAGGGGAAGGCCTTGGCCTCCGTGTGCTGCTTGTTTGGCCCTCTGGGGCTGCCGGCTGGCCCCTGTGTGGAAAACATATATATAGATGTGTGCTAACTGCCCAGGGAACAATACAGTGACAAAAGAGACTGAATTAAAGCCATAACATCACATAGTGTCTGGTCATGAAAAACAACCACTTATTCCTTCATAGAAAAAATACAAAGGTCAATAAAATTACACACAGCAGACGGCTCCAAACTCTCTCAGTCAATATCCTCCTAACTGTCTTGTATTCTCAAAAGCAGCCTGCTCCAAATTCCATCTCTCTTTCAACACTTATTCTGGACATTTAAGTGTTTCAGACCTCTGGTCTTTCCTCAGGAACAAATCTCTAGATGGGCTAGATGGACCCTCACTGGCCTGATCCAGCAGGGCTCTTCTTCTCTTCTTATGTGGCTGTGCTGAAACATGAGCAGTGGTGGGCGGAGGGCCAAAGGGCACCAGGGCTGTGCAGAGCTCTTTTGCGCCATGTGTAGAACTTCCCTTTCTCTCTGCTTTAAAGCCGCCTACGCAATAGGACCCAAAGCACCAGCGGCACGAGAGAAGGGGGCATTTCTACTTGGCACCAAAACGATGGACTTCGCTCCTCTGTCCCCTTCTGTCACTGTCCCCTGCCAGCCGGTGAAGACTCTTTTTGTTTCTAGAGTTTCTTCACTGAGCCCCTCCTTCCTGCCCTATGTTTTAATTGTTTTTATGCTTTTGTTTGTGTGTATTTTAGCTTGGTTTTCATGAATTGTTTTTGTGATAGGTGTTTGTAATGTTTTGTTTTAACTGTTAGCCGCCTTGGTTACCTTGACTGGGCAGGAAAGAAGCATAGAGATCTTTAAAATAATAAATACGTAACATTCGAAGTTGGGGTGCTCACCTCAAAAGCCTCCCATGGTCTGAAGCCTGCCCGTCAGTTCTGGGTGATCGGTGCCCCCCCCCAGGTAATGTGGGTGGTGACCAAAGGTGGGGGCCTCCCTGCAGAGGCAGCTGAGCTGTGAAAGCCCCCCCCCACCGTGGCTAGTGTGCCCTGGCATTTTGTCAATGCCGCGTTTCTTGGCTATGTTATTTAATCTTGCTTCTCTTTGAAATTAAGCAGGCGATTTGTCCATTTCCCCTGCTCTGTTTTCATGTGTGGTGCTGTTTTTAAATGGGAGGATGTTTCTCACGCTGGTTCTTTTCTTTGATTGTTTATTGCCATTGGTTCTTGCATCCTGGTTGTTGGCGAACCCCACTCAACAGAGAGCGGAAGGCTAAACGTATTTTAAATAATTAAGTGTCTCGCCTTGTTGGGGCAACATTCCCGCTCCACTGAAGACCCCCAGACCCACGTTTGGCGAGCCGCCGGCCTCTGTGGGACTAGGCCGGCCTCACCCAGATTGACTCTTTGAGAGCCAGCAATTCTCAAAAGCCTCCTGCAAAGGTCTGAGCCCCGTGAATGAAAGCGCTCCTGTAAGTACCAAAGTGGTTAACGATAAAAAGAATTGATTTCCTGCCTGCGGTGAGCTCCCTTTGCTCTGAGGCCCGCGTACAACCAGCAGCAAGACCCCAAAGGAGGCAAAGGCTGCACAGAGCGGGGACACGGCCGGGGAGGTTTCCCGTCTGTTGCTGTCCGGACCACCCCCGCACCACACACGCCCTCCCCTAGCCTCGCTGGTTCCTGTCGTGGTCCTCACAGAGCTTGGGGGCTTCTTCGCCCACTGAAATGGGTCTCTCAGGGCGACACGGCAGCCGGAGAGAGAAGCAGCCTCGGAAGGACTCGTCTGCACTGCATGGAGATGGCTGAGGGCCAGGGCTGACTCAGCATCCTTGGCATGGATGACTCAGCAGAGCAGCAGGGGGACTCTGTTGTTCCCAGTCCACGAAACGGGGCAAGGGCAGCAGTTCCCTTTGCAGAAGGCTGAGAGATATTTTGCAGCTTCCCTCCGGCACAGCCCGGAGAATGTCCCTTCTCTCTTGGAGGCGGCCACTTCTGCTCTGTGCCAAAGGCAGCCGCTTCTCCTCGAGAGTGTCCTCGTGCCTGCTGACGGCGGAACGGGCGTGGAGCCCCCTCTCCGCAAGCTGCTCCCACGAGCTGTGCCTGGAGGCAGGAGCAGGGCCTCTCCAGCCACTCACGGCCACCTTTCGAAAGGTAGGAATCATTTTTGACAAAGGCGGCTTGCGCACAGGGGTGGGGGGTGAAAACTGCCTGCACCGAGTTCTGCTGAGCTGAAGAGACAGGAGTGGCCTTTAGAAGGGCAGAAACTCTCCTCTGCTTCCTTCGCCAGCCAGCCTCGCAAGAACATGAGGGCTTCAGGCACGTGGCTCAGCGTGGCCTGCCTTGGAGGCCAGGTCTCTCTCCCAGCCTTCCTCTTTATCGCTCACTGCTACTCACTGGGGGGTGGGGGGGTGGGAATTGCCACAAAGTGGTGTTGTCAGCTCAGAGGTTAAAGACACTGAGCTGCAGACCGGAAGGCCTGTAGATGGGCAGTTCAAGACCCGAGTGCCGCGTGACGGAGTGAGCTCCCGTCTCTGGCCCCAGCTCCTGCCAACCGAGCAGTTCGAAAGCAAGAAATTGCAAGTAGATAAACAGGTACTGCTTCAGTGGGAAGGTAACAGCGTTCCGTGCGCTTTGCGTTTAGTCATGCTGGCCACATGACCACAGAGAAGTCTTCAGACAGCACTGGCTCTTCGGCTGGGAAACGGAGATGAGCACCGACCCCTAGAGTCGGATTCGACTAGCTCTCAAGCAAGGGACCCGTTTCCCTATTAGCGTCGTGCCAACGGTGTGACATCATTTCTAGCAACCACCCAGAAGTGATGACACATTGCTGATGTTAATCATTCCACATACAAAGATTCTATTAGAAAGTCTCATTACACATTGTTAATAGAATCTTTGTATGTGGAATGATTAACATGTGTAATTAATATTATATTTAATATGGGAGCAAATAAATAATTAATATATGACCGAGCTGGTTTATGATTAAAGATTTGTTTTACATATTTCATACTGATATTAACAGGAACAGCAAGCCTTTCCACGGTGTTTTTTCCTTATATTGTGCTAATTTTATGCTGTGAGCCTTTCTATACTACATTGCCAATGTGACACTCTAGGATTCAGACGAAAGTCTATGGTTAAACCATCATGGTTTGTCCAAATACTACCGTGTCGTGCTGGCAACAGGATGTCACTTGCAGGTGGGGCATGATGCCATTCACCACAGTTCCTGCCCTCTCCTCCCTCTGGTTGCCAGCCTGTAAGCCAGGTCCTTATTAAAAAGTATCCCGGCTCCCCTGGAAGACTGATTCGATTGTTGCGATGCGAGGGCAGTCTGGAGAAAGAGCCTGCACGATGCAGGCAGGGCTGTGCCCGGTTGGCCGGGGCTCTCTTTTTAAGGTGACGGTTCGCTCGCTTCCCCAGGTAGTTCTCTCTCCCGCACTCAGCAGAAGTGGAATTGCAGTCACGGGGTTCCGCCCCACACTTCATATCCTGCTTGCTACCGCCTTGTTCCAATCCCCTGCAGATAGATGCTGTTTCCTCAGGAGTATGTTCCCTTCAGGGCAAGGGACCAGGCCGTTCTGTTCCCGCCACCAGCACTTTTGCGAGGGATCCAGGTCTGTTGTGGCTATGGCTGCCCTGTCTGTTTTTGCACCTGGGTGCTGCGGGGGAACTGCAGCCTGCAAGCCAGAGTGCGCAAGCAGCCCTCCACTCCCAAACCGAGGGGCTCGCTGTTCATCCTTTGCAGCAGCCCAGCAGGAACTCATTAGCATAATAGGCCACACCCAACAGCAGAAACTCATTAGCGTATTAGGCCACACCCCTGGCAGCACAGCTCATTGGCATATTAGGCCACACCCCCATGTTACCAGAAGGGTGGTCATCCAGCTGCACCCACCTTTTGCTTCTTATTCTGTTGACTTCGCTTGTTGTCAAAACCCAGGGCTTTTTTTGGTAGCAGGGACTCCTTTGCATGTTAGGCCACACAGCCCTAATGTAGCCAATCCTAATGAGTTTCTGCTGCTGGGTGTGGCCTATTATGCTAATGAGTTCCTGCTGGGCGTGGCCAACTCGGGAGCCAGCTGGAACTCCTTCCTGTGTGTTCCTGCCCCAAAATAGCCCTGCTTTGCAGGAAAAGCCAGGCCAGGGTGGCCAGGGAGGAGGTGCCAGGTGCCCTTCCACCCTCACAGACTGGCAGCCCAGAGGAGCAAAAGGTTCCCTCTCCCAGCTTCCAGAGGCTTCTGTTTCAAAGTCCAGCCAGTGTGCCTTGGATTGTACACCCCCACCCCCATACACCCAGTTGCCCCGAGGAAATGGCAGAAGGGCACTGCAGAGAAAGGGCGGCGGGCCTGCCTGGCGAGGAGCTCTCGCCCCAGAGAGAGCCGGTCAGAAGCCCCAGTGGGCCCAGTGGGCCCATCTCCAAGCTGCTGCCGGCCTCTCCGGCATTGTCACTCTTTGGCCCTTGGCCTGTTCTATTAGCAGTTGCCCTTTGGGGAGACAAGGATGCCTCCTTCCCCCCCCCCACAGAGATTTAGGCCTCTTCACCAGGCTTCATTCAGCCCAGAGAGACCCTCTTTCTTCTGTAGGGTTCCGCCTCCCGACAGAATTGGCTTCAGCCCCAAATGGCCTCAGAGATGCAGCAGCAGCAGAGAGGGGCAGGGGAGTTGCGCTTAGAGGGACCGACCCAATAAGCAGCGCATTCAAATCATGCGGAGATGGTGACAGACACACAAAGCCAGGGACCGCTCCCGGGAGGGAGTGCCACCTCCCCCTTCAGCACGGAGGAAGGAAGGGGCGAACTGCAGCCCTGGCCGGGGGAGGGGGCTTTGAAGAGGTGGGGGTCGGTCTGTGGCTCCCTGGCTGCCTTCCCCCTTTCCAGGCCCTGCGCGGCTTTTCACTGCTGCGCATAAGTCCCTCGTGGCCCAACTCAAGCAACAGCCTGAATCCCTCTGAATGGGGAAAACCCGCCGCGGTCTGCCTCCCAACCCTCGGAATACTTCAGGGAGCCATCTTCCAATCCAGCTGCTTCCGAAGGTCACACCCCCAGGATCTGCACCAGCCCCATTCAGAGACACCCTGGCCCCCACTGCAAAAGGCCTGCCCCGCTGCAAAGGAGAGCTCTGCCCCCTCTCCTGGGCTGCCCCAGGCCAAGGGGCAGACGGACCCTGTCTCAGCTCAAAGGGGTGGCCAGGTGCCAGCAAAATGCCCAGGCCTCTGGGGCCACACGGGGTGTTTCACCGGAGAGATGCTGGCCACCGGCTACCCTGACGAGCCTGCAGGCGGATCCCAGCTTTGCACTTGAGGTACATCAACCCCATGAGGCTTCTAGTGAGAATGTGAGCGCAGGGCATGGTACACCTGGGCAGGCAGAAGCTTGGCCCAAGCCACAGGCCACAGGCCACGAGAGAGCCACCGAGGAAGGGAGAAGCGGCGCTTTGCCTCGGTCTCTCAGAACCCGTCTCCCACTTCTAGATCTGCTGTCTGCAAGCTCCAGTCAGTCTACAGGGGAGAGACCAAAAGTGGAAGGTTTAGGACTTGTCTGCCTTTTGGAAAACTCCGGTGCTTCTGGAAAGACCTGGGAGGCGAGAGGGGGCTTTAAACAAGCAGCAGCGACACCCAACAGACAGGAAGGAGCCAGGCCAGTGAGCCCTCCTGCCTCCCGGCTGGCAGACCCCTCCTCCATGCCCTTGGATCATAGGTAAGACAGACGGACCGGCAGAGGGGCTTCTTCCTGGGGCAGGACGAAATCCCAGACTGGGAAGCTGCATGGGGTGTGCGTGTGGGTCTCATTCTTACCTCCCTTGCAGCCTTCCCGCCCCCAAGATAAAAGCAACACGGGGAGAGGGGGTGTCCTTCTTTTGAAACGGGATCTGCACACCTCGTCTTTCTGCGGGAGGGAGCGATGCCATGTCCAGACGCCGCGGCCAGCGGCCACCCCCTCTCCCTCGTTCGCTTGTTTCCTGCCTTCATAGTCCGCCTTTCTCACTAGCAGCACTGAAATAAAACAGGCCTGCACAAGTAGAGTGTAGCACGCTCAAAACAGCAAACTACGTACGATCAAACAGGACGGCACGCCCAAACAACGAAGCAAACCGGATCGAGTATAACACCTTTCGCACGACTCATAATTAGTTTTATTTTGATATCATGGTATTGTTGAACTCTTCTCCTTTTAACATTTTAATAATTTGAAGGTTATATTTTTAAATATGTTGAAATACTTTTGGAGCTGAAAGACAGATTGCTTGTATTTAACCAATATGTATTATTTTGATAAATGGTCGTTGACCACAAATAAACGTCATTCATTCATTCAATACAAAATGAGAGAAATGGCAACAATATAAGGCCCGCAAGGAATAAAACACAGAAAACGAATGAAATATCCTGGGGGGTTCAGATGTGTTCAAGTGATTTGCTCCTAGTTTATTAGTGATTTAGCAAGAGAAAGAACACTGAGAAACCCCTGGCTGAAGCCGGGTATTTAGGCCTGGAAAAGGTTCCACCCAAAACACACCCCACCCCCAAGGACAGGCTATTTACACCCTATTGTTTCCCAGTTGGTTTACCCCAGGGTCCCTGTCTCCCTGCTGGCCCATTCTAGGATCCTGGCAATCTATGGTCCTGCATCCCAAGCGAAGTCCTTTTTGCCAGTACAGCTCAGGCTCCATACATAACAACTACCTAAACTGTCACAGAGACCAGGTAGCAGCACCATATTTTCTTTCAAGGACTCCCCCACCCCCTGAACAGTTTCGTTTTCACAGATTCTGCAGCAGGATAGAGGTGGGGTCCCATCTAGACTGCCCCTGGACAGAGGTGGGCCTTCAGTCGCTGCCATTTGCTTCTGCTTTAGTACTACTTCTGACTGCCGGGGGGGGGGGCTGCAGGGGCATCATGTCTGAGTGCTTCTCCATACCAAGAAGTCCCTGCCTGTGTTTATTTTTTAAATTCACATTTCTTATAGTCCGCCTTTCTCACAGGGACGGACTCCAGAGTGAGTCAGGACAGTCAACTATCTGGGACAGTCAGGAACCAAATGCACTTAGGATCTTGGAAGTCTGGAACCTCCAGAATGCCAGCAGTTGGGATCAGGGAAGGAGGTGCCAGCCTAGCTTCTCCCTGACCAGCTGGTTTTCAGCCAGCAGGAAATCCTTGTCATGAGGAGGAAGCAGCCCCTGACATGAGGACCTGCACCTCTGCACAGCCCAGGCCTTGGAAATGCCTCACCATCGGCAGTGCTGCTGACCAGAGGGCATCAACGTGGCAAATGGGGTTCAATGTGGCCAAGTGCAAAGTGATGCACATTGGAGCCAAAAATCCTAACTATAAATACACGTTGATGGGGTCTGAACTGGCAGAGACGGACCAAGAGAGAGATCTTGGAGTCGTAGTAGATAACTCAGTGAAAATGTCTAGACAGTGTGCAACTGCAATAACAAAGGCCAGTGCTATGCTGGGGATTATTAGGAAGGGAACTGAAAACAGATCAGCCAGTATCATCATGCCCCTGTATAAATCAATGGTGTGACCTCATTTGGAGTATTGTGTACAGTTCTGGTCACCACACCTCAAAAAGGATATTATAGCATTGGGAAAAGTGCAGAGAAGGGCAACTAGAATGATAAAAGGGTTGGGACACGTTCCCTATGAAGAAAGGTTAAGGTGCTTGGGACTCTTTAGCTTGGAGAAACGACGGCTGATGGGTGACATGATCAAGGTTTACAAGATTATGCATGATGGGATAGAGCAGGCTGGGAAAGAAGTACTTTTCTCCCTTTCTCACAATACAAGAACTCCCTGTGGGCACTCCATGAAATTGCTGAGCAGTCGGGTTAGAACAGATAAAAGGAAGTCCTTCTTCACCCAAAGAGTGATCAACCCCGTGGGATTCACGGCCACAGGAGGTGGGGGCGGCTACAAGCAGGGACGGCTTCAAGAGGGAATTGGATAAGCATATGGAGCAGAGGTCCATTAGTGGCTATGAGCCACAAGGGATAGATAGGAACTCTCAGTCTGGGGCAAGGGATGCTCTGTATTCTTGGTGCTTGGGGGGCAACAGTGGGGGAGGGCTTCTAGTGTCCTGGCCCCACTGCTGGACCTCCTGATGGCCCCTGGTATTTCTGGCCACTGTGTGACCCGGAGTGTTGGACTGGAGGGGCCACTGGCCTGATCCAGCACTGGCTTCTCTTATGTTCTTATGATTTGAACTAGAGTCCCACTGGCATGCCTGCTCAGTCCCCTCTGACGTGTCTTCTCTGCTTTGCTAAGAAAGACTAGCATGAATTCTGGCTGACTTGCCTTTGGTTGGCCCGATCCTGCCAAGGAAGTGTGCAGGTGCCAAACCGCGTGCCCTTGTGTGCTTGCGCTGCCACGTTTGCCGTGCTCCCTGCCACCGCTGCAGGTGTCTGTGGCGCAGGAGGCCCCTGTCCTCTCACCCTCCGAGATCAGGTCCCAGCACTGCAGAAAGGGCAGCCCTGGATTCCGGAGGGCCTGCCAGTGCCAGGCCACTGCAGAGGTCAGCTCCAAGGACACACCCCAAGCGTGAAGATGCCAAAGCCCACAGCTGGGACAACAGCCAGAAAGGGACCCCCACCTCCATCCCTGCGGCCGCGGAGGCCGGGCACTCGTGGCCCTTCCTCGGCTAGTCCTGCTTCCCATCTCTCCCCCTGCATCAGCCAGCCAGCTTTGCTGCCCGGGCACACAGAGAACCATCTTGTATTTGTAGCTGTCTTCCTTCTTCTTCTTCTTCTTCTTCTTCTTCTTCTCTCTTCTTCTTCTTCTTCTGGCACTGACAGTCCTCTGGGAGCACGAATCTCCCCCCCTTCAATTCAGCTGCAGCAGAGATGTGGGGAGTGGGGCGGACTCCCTCAGTCTCCCTCCCTCCCTCCCTCCCTCCCTCCCTCCCTCGGGGCGCTTGCTCAGTTTCCCACACTCCCCCCTGTCCCCCATCTCAAGTCCACCGCTGAGGTCAAGGAGGGCACGTGATGCTTCCCAGGTGTGGGGGGGCGGCTTTATTTACGGCCTGACTTTGGTTCTCCAGCTGCGGCCAGCTGCAGGGGGGGGGCAAGGGGGAGGCAAGCCGGAGAAGCACTTCCTTTCCTGGCCCTCTCCCTGGCTCGAGATGCATCGGGACGGAGCGATTGCCAGGCCTTTAAGCGGGGGAGCTGCCCCCGGCAAGAGCAGCCTCCTGACTTGGTGCCAGGGGCCACGGAGGCCTCGGCCTCTCCTCCCTGATGGGCCTTTGCAGGGAGCCCAGCCAGGACTGGGGGTGGGTGGGGGTGCAGAAGACCACTTCGGTCTTCCAGGAGACCCACAGAGAAGCAGGTGCACTCTGCTGGGGTTGGCTGAAGCGGGGGGAGGCTGGCAGGGGTGCCTCCGGGCCCCTCCACCTGCGCTCTGCCTGTGTAGGGGTGTAACTAACCAAACGTTACCAAACCCCCCAGAGCAAACTAATTTATGTGGTGGCCAAATCGCTTGCTCACAACTTTCATGCCAGTCGCTCACAAAGTAGAGTTTTTGCTCACAGGACTCCACAGCTTAGCGGGAACCTTGCCTAAGACACTCCGGGATGGATGGCCACTCCATTGGCTGCACCAGGACCCCCCTTCGGAGGGAAGCTGGCCTTCTCCCATGGAGACCTCCCACCTGGTGCCGACAGTCCCCCTGCAGCCGCTCTCTGGGCCCAGGAGAAGCACGGCATGTCGATCACTTAGGAGCCGGTCTGTAGCAGGCTGCCGCCCTTGTTTTTCTGCGTCAGCCACCCTGAGCCGTCCTCTGGAGAGGCGGCACCTCCAGCCTCCCAGTAACTACTGGACTAACTGCCAGGCATCTCCATGCGTCTGCCAAGCAGCCGGCCAATGGCAAGGGGCTCCTTTCTGGGGGCCGGCGAGGACCACTGCCGGTTGCTAGGGCCACTCGTAGCTCCATTGTCTCATTATTATTATTATTATTTGCATCCATCCTCCCTTCCCAGATGACCATTCCCAGCGCCGCATTGGAAACGGCCGTCCTCCAGCAGAGGAGAGGCTGTTACGCCAAGCCAAGCCAAGCCAAGCCAAGGAGAGGCCAGCCCCCCCCCTTCACACACACACACCCCATCACGTGGGGGAAGCTGTTTGAGCAAGAGCCTCTTGCAAATTTGCAAGAGGGTGTTATTGCCTGGAAGCGGTGACAGTGTAATACCAAAAGCTGCCTCTACGTTCCCTCTCAGGTTCTTCGTCTGAACAGTCTGGCTACAGAAAAGGAGCTGCTTTTCACCTGCAGGACTTCGGAGCAGCCCTTTGCTTTCCAGGCCTAATGAAATGGCGGAGAGCTGGTGATATTTTCGCGCTCGAAAGAACTTCACAAGCGAGCTTTGGGGCCACATTTGCAAACACTGGAGCCTTTTGTGGGGAAATGGCAAAGTCTGCAGGAGAAAGGGAAGGGGAGGGGGAGGCTGCCGGTGTGGGATGGACGCCAGGAAGGGAGCCAGTTGGCCACTTGGGGGGGCGGGTCCGGAAGGTCCTGTGTGGGGCCCTTAAGGTCCTAGACTGAAGTGCACGGATTGTGTGGAAGGGGAGGGGGCTGAGATGAGGAAGGGGCCTGCTAGGCGTGGCCAAGGGCTGAATCAGAGGCTCGGCCAAGGGGGGTGTCCTTCAGTTGTTGCCCAAGCAGAGCTCTGAGTTCCAGTTTCAAGGTTACTCCAACGTGGTTCAAGCCGTTGCCCCTCATTGCCTTTAATGTGCACCACTCTTCCAGACATATGCGGGCTGCTGCCAGGCTTGACTGCATTTCATCCCGGCAGTTCCCAGCGCAGGCCCCAAGTAGCCCCCCCCACGCCCGAGTGCGAGGGGCTTGTTCAGTTGCAGGAGGGGCCCGTGGCGTGGTCACTGGGCGCGGCTGCCTTGGGATCACCCCACCACTTGTGCGGCGGGACGGGCCTGCTCAGGCCTGCCGGCCCTGCTCCACCCAAGCCCGCTGCCACCCCCTGACCTTTGTACGGAATTGCCCTGAAATTGCCGGCGGCAGCATAAGAGGAGCAGGAAAAACAGTGAGGGATGGATCAGGCTGAACAATGTGTCGTGTTTGTATGACGTTAGCCGCCCTGAGCCTGCCGTGGCAGGGAGGGTGAGGTACAAATTGGAGCAAATAAATAGATAAACGGAGTAAATAAATAGATAAATAGATAAACTGCATGCAGCATCCTGAAGCCGCAGTGGAAAGGCAACGCAAAGACCGTCCACACCAGAGAGATGTTTTAGCTGGGGGACATGTCATTTCTGAGCTGCTGGGGAAAGCAGTTGTGGAACTGGGGAAGGCTAAACTCTCCGCCAGTTGTCCGGAACCTCCGTTCCAAGGGAGTGTCCAAACAGGGGCGTGCACCGGAGAGTTAAAAGCCAAGCTGAATCACCCCCTTGGGGGTGCCACAAGCCGATTCCTGGCCGCACGGGAGGAGGCCTGTGGGGAGCCGATACTGACGCCCGTTGCTCTTGGCCAAGGCCACGTGCACTGGAACAACTGGGAGCATCGTCCATGGTGGCAAAACGGAAAGGGTGTGCGCTCCGAGATGGAAGGGCTTGGAGCGGCCCACTCAGGCGTGTTCTCGGCATCCTCTGCAAAAAGACAGACAAAGCAAACCCGGCCCTGGCCCTGGCCGCCTCCCTCCCCACCGGAGGCCGCACCACACCAGTGGCCGCACCACTCCGGGGGGGGTGACAAGCGCTAAGAGGGGCCCTTCTCAAAAAGCCACGGAGGATTCGGCCAGGAGGGTTTGGCGGGTAAAGCGCGGAGGGGAGGCCGGCCGCCTCCTGCTCGGTCAGGGCCCGGAATACAAGCGCTTCTTCCCCCTGGAGCAGAGGCTGCCCAGCAATTGCCGGCACGCTGGGTGACAGGCCCCCCCCGCCCCCCCGCCGGCTCCTTTGTTATATGCCTGCACCTCGCCTTCCTCCAAGAATTGAATTAGAGATACAAAAGCGGGCGTGGCTGGCGGGGGGGGGGGGCTGATGGCGAGGCAGGAATATATTCCCTGGGCCTGGATAAGGGAAAGGCGGAGAGGTAATTGCTCCGTTCCCCTATTGTTCTCAGCTGCCACCCAGAGATTCATGGAGGGGCCGCGGAGATCTTTTGCCTCCCCCTCCCCGCTAAGCCTCCCCTCCCCTCCCCAAGAAGCATCAGGCACCCCCAGGGCCCCCCCTCCCTCGGAAGAAGAAAAAAAGTCATTTGTCTGGTTTATTTATGATGCCACGAAGGGGTGCGGAACACATCTGGCTGCCGGACACTGGTCAGCCGCTCTGTCAGCAAAGAGGGACGGCCCTTCATGTGCCCGGCAGCGCATTTTTTAACCATTCCTTGGCCACTGAACATAGAAAGCTGTTCATCGGAAGGGAGCTTTCAGGAGGGCGCTTCTTGCCACTAGAAAGGAGGGGGGGGATTGAGATGAGGCCCCTTTCCAGGCCCTTTCCTCTGTTACACGGGGGGGGCACAGGGAGGGCACGTCCATTTGGGCCCAGCCAAGGTGTGAGATGAGGCAGCCCCTCCCAGGCAGCCCCCCCCAAAAAAGTCCAGCGCTAGATGGATGGGGGCCCCGGCTCTACTCGCAAAAATGGCTGCCGGTGACTGGAGGGCCTGGAGTCCAACCTGGAGAATGAAGGCATCCCTCCTCCCCCCCATTCTCCAGGAGCGGCATCTCATTTGCACCCAAGGAATGGGGGGGGAAATGACAGGAGAATTCTAGAGAAGGAGGATGAAGCAAAGACAGAGAGATAGAATTAAAGCCAAGGAGGAGAACCCTTCACCGGAAGCAAAGACTTTTTGGGGAAACGGCGACATTAATTGAAACGGATGATCAAACCCAGTCCTGGAAGGGGCAGGGCGGGGGGGGGAGCTCTTCACCTTTGCAAATTGGGCAGGAGGCAGACAAAACCAGGGGTGACTCGCATCAGCACCTTGAGGAAGGAGAGGGGCCTCTTGACGGTGCTGCCTCCGCGCCGCTCCCCTTTGCATCGTGGCCGGGGGCAGCCAGCCAGCCCTCGTCCAGGGCACGGGGAGGGCAGTGGTGCCTTTTAACCACAGCCGTCTTCTAGCACCAGGTTGATGTTCTCTGCCTCCCAAACCCCACCCTCTTGGCCACCAGCAATTCTCAGTCCTGGTTCCAGACAGAAAGAGAGGCATTTGGGGCTGTTTTAACGGTTACCTTTTCGATTTAACAATCAAAACAATGTTCGGGATTCGGCCCAGAAAAATATGTATTTTTCCCTTGACATGCTGCCAGGCTGTATTTCCTACATAAATGTAATTTCCAACACTATGGAAATGTTCAGATTTTAACAAACTGCAAGAGAAAAAAATTAAGAGAGGGGGAGAGAGAAAAGGAACGCTGAGGAACGGTAGGCTGGAACAGCCAGCATGTAAAAAGGAAACAAAGAAGGAGCCGGCTGGGGAGGGTGAGGAATGAGCCTTGCCGCTCCCCTTATTTATTTTTGATAAATTTCAGCATTTGCCTTTAATCTCCAAATGAAAGGAAAGGGGCAAAGGAAGGTTAAGAAACGGCACCTTCCGTACCACCGGCACATGGCATGCCGAATTCAGCCGGGAAAGCTGCACAGCAGGCCAGGGGGGAGGCGATTGGGAAGGGGGCAATTCTCGGGGCCAGCAGAGAGACCCCCCAGAAGGGAGAGAGGAGAATGAGGGGCAAGAAGAACACGGCTCAACCCCCCCACACATACACCTCTGAGCTGAAGGCCGAGAGGACGCAGATTTAGATGATTTTTGTTTAATAGAAAATGCACTTTCTTTTGAAAATTATTTCTGTGACAATCAAAATAGCAACAACCAAAAAACACTCTTATTTTCTTGCCTATTTGTTCAGCTGTATGCTTTTTACCAAACAGTTCAGTGCAAATGGAATTGTTTTATTATTATTATTATTATTATTAACAATAACAATAATAACAAAAAGCACCAGCAAAAAATAACATATTCCCCCCCCAGAATGTAAAAGAATACAAATATGCAGCTGTTATTTCAGATTCACAACATCAAAAAATAAACCTTTTTTTACCTGCCAATTAGATCATCTCTTTAAAAACATGATTAAAATTTAGATCTGAATGTTTTGCCTGGCTTTTGTATTTCAAAAATAAGCAGAATTAGCTGATCTGCAGGCAGGCTCCCCGCCAGCGCCCTGTCCTCCCCAGGAACGACCCACCATTTTGCTGGAAGTGTTTGTGGAAATTACCAACATCCAGAAAGCTTTTAATATTATTTTTAAAATGCAGCTCTCAGATTATTGGAACAACTCATGGTCATTAAAGAGAATTTAAATCACAACTAAGTTGCATGTTTAATTTCGACCTGAATGACAGCGGCGAAGTTGTGTCCTCAACCTGTCGATAAGGCATTTATCCCAGCCACAGATTAACTTCATTCCAATCACCCGGCGGATGTCATTTCAGACACAAAATGGGCCTCTCCCAGCTCAGACCCTGTGCAAAATCACAGTCACTTCGTCCTCAGTTCCTTCTTTATCAATAATTGTTGGAGTCTTGAATTTGTCTCGAAGCTTCGGGTTACGTGTTGTTGGTTTTTTTACTTATAATTGTAGAGTTATTTCAATAAAACAACAATCTCATCTTGTGCTGCACAGAGCTGAACTTCATTTTAGAAACTGACAGAAATGCTCTCCGTGCCGGTCTTTCCCTCCCGCTGTGCTTCTCCTCCTTGGGACGCCTTTGTTTCCTTAAGCTGGATGTTCTCCTATTTATTTATTATTGGAATTTACAGGCCGGCGCTCCAGAGTCCTGCTTTAGGCAGCTGACAAGTCAAAACAATATCATAAAATCATAAAAACATATATAACAACACGCCGTTTCAGTAGTCTATACAGCACAGTTTTATTTTTCTTATTTCCAAAACAGAAGTGAAATCCAGCATTAACAAGGAAAAGAAAATATCTAAAAGCTGTTGCCGGTTTATAGTTTTTAGAAATAATACAATGAATTTTAAAATTGACAAATATTTCCCGGTAAGAGCAGAACAAAAGCAGGGGCCATTTTTAGCCACGCAGAACGGTGACGGGTGACCTGAAAACCCCCGCCGGACCTCGAATCCTGCCGCAGGAGACCCATTTACTGGTGGGGAGGGAAAGGATGGGGAGTGTGGTGTGAACGGGAGGCGGCGGGATCCTGGGGGTGGGGGAAGGTTGCTGTTATCCTAAGAGAAAACGCGCTCCCTCTAAATGCTCCTGTTTTTCTCTCTGGCTGCCTCTGAGATAAACGCCAGCCATCCTCCGACACCATCAGTGACACTGGACAGCCCTTGCTGGAGACCAGCAGAAGCGGAGCCCGTTTTGGATTTTGCGGGGATGGCTCGGCTGAGGGCTCCGTTTCCAGAGGGCAGCTTCTGCATCGGGTGCCATTCCTTTTAACGCAGCGCTTATCCTTGGCAAGAGGCCCTGTGCGGTTTTCAGGGACCGTTTGTTGTTCACACCGGAAGGTCAGCACCCTCCACATCCACGCTCCCACCACCCTGTGGAGACCTCTCTGGAGACACACCTCTGACTTGCTCTTAACATCACTACGGATCTGCGCTCGGCTGGGTTCTTCCTTCCCAGGTTCCCAGGTCCCCGGCACGGACTCTCCTAAGGAGCTGGAGGTCACTTGGCCTTTTCACGGATACTTTCAGACCCAGGTGTGGAATTTAAATGGACCCAGATCCATCGGCCAGGTGTGGAATTTGTGTGCGCTCTCTCTCTCTCTCTCTCTCTCTCTCTCTCTCTCTCTCTCTCTCTCTACACACACACACACACACACACACACACACACCCCTTTTTAATTCTTCAAGATAGCCGAATACGCTATTGGGGAACGAAGCCCCTTCTCTGTGCAATGGTCTTCCCGCATGTATGCACGCACACACATGTTCCTTTCCCAGGCACAGGCTGTTCAGGGTTCTGCTCAACAAGGCGGCAAGAGCTGCCTGGCGCCGTTTGGCAGAGAAAGGCTGCCCTCTGCAGGAGAATCCCCGCCTCTGCTTTGCAAATGCTCTGGGGCGGCTGGGGGCGTTCAAAGGCTGGCACTGGGGAGGAGGCTTTGAACTCATTCAAGGGTCTGAAAGAGACAATCAACCCCAAGCAGAGCCGCAGCGCCCTGAACTCTTCACCCTGCGCTGACCGTGGAGAATCCCTCCCAGGGCACAGGCGGAGGGGGGCTTGCCCTTGTAACCCCTGGAGGGAGAGCCGAGACTGAAGCCCCTGCAGGGTGGTGGTGGGGAGGCCCACACGAGAGCGCGGCCAGGTTGGCACAGGCATCCTCTGCTGCCAGCCTGTGGACCTCCCGCCGGTGCGGACGCTGCCTGGTGGGCCGGAGCCTCCCGAGGTCAGCCGCGGTGTCCAGCGGGCAACTGCCTGGTTGAGCAGCAACTGCATTTAGCAGCATCTTCGTTTTCGATAATGGATCGAGAAGACTGTGAAGTGCACTTTAATTGTATTAATGCAGCTCACTAATAAGCGTTTTAAAAGACCCGTCTGAAATTTAGCCATTTGAGTTCCCTGAGGGTATTTTTAGGGGTCCCTCTAAGAACCCCCTCCCACCCTGACAGAGGGGCTCCTGAGCAGACGGGGGGGGGGCAAGAGGGCCATTTGGCACAGGGCCACCCGGTCAGACCAGAGCCCGACACACCACACTGGCGCCGCCGGGGTTCAGGGGGAACCTGCCTTCTGTGACCTCTCGGGCTGTCTTCAGATACACTGGGGGTTCTGGAGAACCGGGCAGTGGTAGCTAAGAGGCGGGAGGCCTGGAGCCCGCAGGAAGGGAATGCAGAGGCTGCCTCTTGCCATTCCTACCCGGGCGGGTCCCATCGAGGATCAGCCAGCGGCAGATGGACCCTGAAGCAGACGAAGTGCGTGCTTAGGGCCCCGGGGCCAAAGGGGGCACCACACAGTTGGGGAAAGGGTGGGGAAATGTGGAAACCTGCCTTTCAGAGGTCATGAATATTGGAACTCGGATACATTTAACTCGGTGAAATATTAAAATAGATGTTGTCTTGCATTTTTGGAGAACTTTACGTAGCCAAAGCTTGGCTCCGTTTGTACAGTATATTGTGTTATCCTATGAATAAATTTTTGTGTGGCTGCAACCTGCATTGTCTATCTGGTCAGACAGGTCAACGACTACAATGGACCGGGGGTCAGTGTGTGGAAAGGAGGGGGGGGCACCGAGATGGGTCAGAGCCTTAATCCGCCCCTGCAATCAGCCTTCCAAAGCGGGCAGAGTTGTGCGTGTCTAGCAGGGCCAAGGCGCCGGGAAGGCCTCCCCTCATGCCAGTGGGTCCGTGGTCTCTCCCAAGACAGCCGAGCAACAGCTGCAGAGAATCACTCCCCCTGTGCGCGTTTGTGTGTGTGTGTGTGTGTGAGAGAGGGGGGGGCCCTCCCCACGCCTCACCTCCCCGCCTCTCCCTTTCCCCCTCTCTTTAGCAACAGAGAGCGTTGGCTTCCCTCACAACAGAGAGGGGTTTTTCTCCCCCATCCCTGAGACGGGATCAAAGCAGCAGGGGATCTGATGAAGTGCTCATTTTTAACATCACTCTTATAAATTGCTCTCCCCATTAATTGTTTCCATGGAAACACCACTTTTGGCTTATGTGGGGCTCCTGGAAAAAAATTAATGTGATTCTTAAAAATGTGCAGGAAAGAAAGGGGGGGGGGGTCAGCCTCTTCATGAAGGAGCCTTGTCCAAGTTTCAGCTGGGTGGGAAGTCGAGTCCTGGTCTCTCAAAGACTGTCGGACTTGCCGACCTCAAGCGCCATCTCATGGCCTCCCCCCCACCCCCCTCACAGGCAATGACACAAAAGGGCAAACCTCCCCCCCGCCCTCCTGGGCAGGCCACGGAAAGGTTCCCCGGCACCAAGTTCCACCTGATGGGAGCCAGGGAAGCCTGACCTTCTAAGCCCGGCCAGCCAGCGTCTCCACGAATCATTTGCGTGGCCCTTTGAGAAGTCACCACCAGGCCTGCCAGCAAAGACAGTGGGGCTTCCTGAACCGCCTCCCCGCGGCTGCCAGTGGGTTCCTCTGCCCCTCTCAGGCACAGACAGCCTCTCCTCGGCGGTTTACAACATCGCTGAGCACAAGGCCCGGCTTTTGTTTTTTGCCCTGCCAAAGGAAGAAGGGGGAGGGCAAGCACTCTGTCTGGCACAGCTGAGCCTGCCGGAGACTCTGCCTGGAAAGTGCCTGGCGGAACGCGGCAGGATCTTCGCAGGACACGCTCAGAGCTGGCTACGAGGCCGGCCTGGCCCACCCAACCGCTCCTACCGATGGCCCCGAGGATGGAGGCCTCTGCCCACTTACCTGGACCCAGCGGGACTTCCTCCTGCATACAAGGCACCGGATCGGGCCGAGAGGGCCTCCCTGGACTCCCCAGCACGGGCTTGATGCGACCCCAAAGCCCTTCCTGAGGAAAGCTGCAGACCAGGTGGGGGGGGGCCAAGTCCAGCCTCCCCCCTTTGACACCCAAAGTGTTGCTTTCCATGGCGGCATAAACAGCCCTGCGCCCCCATCTCAGGTGTCGGCCAGACTGGGTGTTCTGCCACCTGGCGGGTGATGAAGGAACCCGGTTTTTCTCCCCCCCCCCACGACATCTTGGCCTGCCAGAAAGGTGGCCTTCCCCCACCCTGGCCTAGTGGAGGGGTCAGTCCAGAGAAGCTGCCGCTGCCGCCGCTGCCAAAGATCTGTCTCTTCTGCCTGCTCCTCTGGCACTTTAGAAAGCCTCCCCAAGAAGACCGTAACTCCCACAGCTGTGCACACAGGAACCTCCTTGGCCGGAGCCCTCGGGCTTGGGCTGGCGGTAGAGAAAACCCGACATGATCTTGCTGGAGAAGGCAAAGTCCGAGCCTTGCCCCATCCTTCCAGGTGTGGTTAATAATTGATTGGCAGAGCCTGCAGGAGGGATGGGGGCCATCAATATTTTAAGGCTTCTGCCGCTCATTTCACTCTCCTGTTCGCCGGGTGTGCGCTCGGCGAGCATTCCAAATTGGGTGCCATCGGGCCCATTATTAAGCCCAAGCGGCTGCCGGGGACATTAGGAACACCTGGGCACCTGACGCCCCTTCAGGACAGGCAGCTGGCTGGCCTAGCAGAAGCAGAGGCCTCGGATCAAGGGTGTCAGCGCTGAGCCGAGGTGCCTGGAGCGTGCCACGGAGTCCTGTGTGCTTTTGATGCTGTCCCACGTCTTCCAAAGCCAGCTACGGATGAGTGAAGCCAAACAGCAAGGGGAAAAGACGAGTGTCACAGAAGTCCCAAATATACAAATTCCACTGGTAGAAAACACCATCAAAGATTGCCAAAATTATATTGAGCAATTATAAAGTTGCCGAAGGCTTTCACAGCCGGAGTCCATTAGCTGCTGTAGATTTCCCGGGCTGTCTGGCCGTGGTCTTGGCATTGTAGGGCCTGACGTTTCGCCAGCAGCTGTGACTGGCATCCTCAGAGGTATAACACAGAAAGATAGAGTACTCCCTGTGTCAAGGTGAGCAGTAAACTGATAGGCAAGCAATTTATTTCTACCCTGGAAGGTGGGGTAGGGCTGAGTCAATTACCTTCCCTTGGCCAAGGAAGGGACTCTTTGGCACAAAGCCGGCGTCCGCCTGCCAGGGAGATGCGGTGCCCTCAGGCTTCTGCTCTGACGCAGGCCATTCCGAATGAAAGCAGACGAGGAGGCAGAGTCCCTGCCTGGGCCTGGCCACCACAGACCTTCGACAGAAGCCCCTCCAAAGCTGGGCAAGAGTCCACGGGGGGCAGGGCCTTACCTGCAGTTGCACCCACTTACGGCAGTCCCTCCCAAAGGGTACTCTCCGGGGGCCCTCCTGGCTCTCTTTTAAGTGCTGGGCAAAGTCCGCCCTGTTCCCCTAAGCCTTTCGTACTGGACTGTGTGCCTCTAGTTTTAATCGTCACTTTTAATGTATCTTATTTAATGTATCTGATTTAACCGTCACTATTTAATGTATCTAACCCTATCTTGACTGCCCCTCTGTGGCACAAAAGCAAGCAGCACCTAGATTTTGTCAATGAAACGGCCTCCTGCCATCAGGAGCAGAGACGGTTCCGTTGCCTCCTGGGAGCCTATCAAGAGCACAGAATGTGGCAGCCCTTTAGCAGGCCCGTGATCCACTGAGGTTCAGGTGAAAGGGAGACTGGGAGAGTAGCCGGACATCCCTAGGCCAGAAGCCCACCTTGACCCTAGGGCCAAAATTCTCTCAATGTAGGGTACAGCCCCCTGCCCCAGCAGGCACCATCAGTGTTCCATCCTCACGGGGCTTGTGCAGGACCCTCGTGCAGCCCTGGATGTGCCCCCCCCGGTCAGGAGAAGCAGCCCACCTCTGGAGTGGCCCTGCAGTGGCTGAGGACGTCTGACGCAGCCCGAGGCTGAGGAACGGTCGGCCCTTTCGGTCCCAGGATCTGTCTCTCAAAACGCCTCCTCCACATCCTCGCTCTGCCACAGGTACATCTTGCAGGCCTCTCCCTTCAGTCATTCAGCCAGTCAATCACGCTCAGAAGCCTGCTTTCCAATAAATATTGTCTTTCAAGAAAACAGAAGGAACTGTTTAATGTTCACGTCTCATATTTGTTTTTCAATAACTGCATCACACCAAAGCATCTTCCAAGCCGTCGACTGCAGAATGCTTGGGAACGATTTGCTTCCAAGACGCTCCTCTCCACGTGCCGAGCGGCAAGTCCCAGTCCAGATCTGAACGCCCACTTCCCCTCCGAGGGCACCAGCGCAGCGGGGGGCCACCGGACAGACGGTAGGAAGCCCGCCCCGCCCCGTGAAGGCAAAAGCCAGGCAGACTTCTCTGGCCCTCGGGGGAGGGGGAGCTCCTCCGTTTCATCGGAGTACAAACTAGAATCGCGCCCGTGTGCGTTTCGGGTGAGGCAGGGAGATGCTGCAGGGAGCAAGTTCAGAGGAGAAGGGGCCACGGTGAGATAAAATGAGATCAAACAAAACGAAACATTTCTTAAAAACTGCATGTAGGCAGAAAGAATTCTGTGGCTTACCTGAATTTCTTTCGCTGTTCTAACTTTGCCTGGAGGCATTTCTGAGCCCAAATAACTGCAGTTCTGGGAGCAACAGGTGTTTAATGGCTCCTTGGGGGTGGCGGCTTCCAACTGTGGAAGAAAGAAAACGTGGCGTGGCAAGGATTTATACTCCCTTGATTTATACATCTGCCTTCCTTGCTGGTGGACTACAGGATACCATCCAGGCAATCAGGCGGCCTAAAGCAGCTAATGAAGAATGCAACAGAACCAGGGCCACAGAGTTAGCGGACAGTGCAAACAGCAGACTAGCTAAGGCTAAAAGTAGCCTGTGAACAACACGGAAACTGGAACCACAAGGTAAAGACCATGCAGTAGAAGCAGGTGGCGCCCACAATAATCACTGCAGTGGACTAGAGTCCTTTTCCCGTGACCTGGGTAGCCCGGGGGGCCCTGATCTCCTTGGATCGTGGCTGCTAAGCAGGGCTGGCCCTGGCCACTACTTGGAGGGGAGGCCACCAAGGAAGCCCAGGGCTGCTACGCAGAGGCAGGCGATGGCCAGCCACCTCTGAGCCTCTCTTGCCTTGGAAACCTGACAGGGTCACCGTAAGTCAACTGGGACCTGATGGTAAGAAAAGAAAAGAATCCTTTTCCATGAAAAGAAATCTTACGTATGCATCATTTTAGAAAGTGCCAAACTGAGCAGCACTGATCGGGAAGATCAAACCAGAGCGCTTGAGAACTGTGGCCCAGAGTGAGTGACAGCCACAGAAGAACTCTTAAAAAGAGGCAGAGCATTCCTCCGGGGCGGGGGGGGGCTACCTCACACTTTCCCCCTCTTTAAAGTGTTCATATGGTGCAGAAGAAAGCAGCCACTTTGTACCAGCTCTTACAGAATCAAAACCCTTCCAATCAGCTCCAGAACTGTGCTAAGCATGGAGTGGGAAACATGCTATTCAGTGGCCGTGACATCACAGGCACTGTCCAATAGATGCCTCTGATAAGCACCGACACAACCGGCTTCTCACAAGAACCTGGTAGGTTTCTGGAGAAGGGATCGTAGCTTTTCAGGATACAAGGCTTGGCCTTCCATGAACAAACCGGAGCAGGAAATCAGTGGCAGAGGGGGTCACTAGCTATAAGCAAAGAGCACCTCCCAAAGCCTTCAAAGGGTCACCCTGCACACCCGGAGGCACCCAAGAGACCCAGGGATGGGCAGGAGGAGATGTTTGTTTCAGTGCAACACAAGAGGGCGCTGCGTGTTTCCAGGCAGGAAGGAGAACTGTGGCCCAGCTCTGGAAACAGGAATGGTGCCGAAGGAGAAGATGGGTGCGGAACCGGGGGGCGGGATCAGAGGTGTGAATGCGAGCAGTCAGGAGGACCACGGAGGGCAGAAGCGGGCAGGAACGACAGAGACCCCGCTGGGGGAGCAGACCCCTCCCCATGCCAGGACCTGATCCTCCTTCCCCCCCGGCAGGGCAGTGCTGTCGTCGGAGGGCCACATCGAGGCCTCCTTGAGCTCCACGGCCAAGGGCATCCGTTACCTCTTGGGAAAGGTTAACATCCTGGGACAGAACGCAGCACGGACTGCGGCAGGGCAAAACATCCCCCCCCCTCCCCCCCGGCCGCCATGTTGCTCTAACTTCTTAAAAGAAGAAACTTTTTGAGCCCTTTGGGAAGCTGAGGGTTGCACCACCGGGAGGGGGCAGGCCTGAATATCCATGTATGCGGGGCTCTTTTTTTTTTTTTGGTAGAAAAAGCCCTGCAGGAACTCATTAGCATAACAGGCCACACCCAACCGCAGAAACTCATTCGCATATTAGGCCACACCCCCGACAGCTTAGCTCCCTCCCAGGATTCGCTTCCCCAGCTGCCCTGTGGCTTCCGGGGCACCTGGGGAACCCAAGGGACGGAAGGCAGATTCTGGATCGGCTTCCCCAGGCGCCCTGCAGCTGTGGGCACCTGGGGTGGGGAACCCGAGGAGGGAGGCAGTTTAAACTGCCTCCCCTCCCTGGATCGGCTTGGCTTCCCCAGGTGCCCTGCGGCTTGCGAGGCGCCCGGGGAACCCGAGGGGGGGCAGGCTGTAGGCGTGGCCAACTCAGAAGCCGGCCGGGACTCCATTCCTGTGCGTTCCTGCCCCAAAACAGCCCTGCCCGTCTGGCTTTCTCGGCCCCTGAAGGGATCCGTATGGCTGAACGGGTGTGCAGCACGGAGCATTCTTCAGCGCCTTTCTGGCTTGCAGGAGTCTCCGCTAGCCGCACTCTGCCAGCTGCCTGAAGTCCCCGGGTTTCCATGGGAAGCCCATCCAGCCCCCCACTGCGAGTGCCTGGTAATCGGGAACCTCTTGACGGAACACTTCAGAGAGCTAATTAGATTTGTGTTAAAATAAATCTGTCATTAAGACTCGACACCCTGGGAGACGCTTCAGAGAAGACACTTTCTGCTTCCCCTCGGGCTCAGTCGGAGCCAGGCGCTGCACCTTGGCAGGGAGGGAGGGAGGGAGGGAGGAACAAGCCCCCCCCCCAGCCGGTTCCCAGGCCTCAGTGCCTGCGGTGGGCACGGAGCCATTGCCACATCAAGGGCGGGGCGGGGGGGTCTGTGTTATTATGGCATGGCTTCTTTTTGCCTCGGGGTGGTCTGGAGGCTGCTTAGAAGGGAATTCCCAAGTGAGGAATAACCAGGGGGGGACGGACCCCCCCCATTTGTGGCGGAGGAAGGCTGTGAGCCGGCAAAAAAGCCCTGGGCTCCTGGCTGCCTTTGCTGGCTGCTCCGAAAGGACCCCCGTCAGCCCCAGTTCCTCACCGGCACAAGAGGCTCCTCTGTCCACTCAAGCTCTCACCCTGGACAGGGTTAAAGCAACACAAAGCGCCAGTCATTTCGGGAGCAGTGAACAAGCACAAACACCCGCCACTGGCCAAAGGAAGTGGGGGGCACGAGGGGCTTGCCCGCCAGCCGGGTTTCCGGGGAAAACAGTGCCAGTCTCAGAGGATGTTTTGCCCAGCTGTTGAAGGTGGCTTTGGCTTGTGAACTCAGGAATGGGACTTAGGAAATGCAAAATGGGATTACCAGAACTCGACAACAATGCAGCGAGAAAAGTGCCATCAACTGCTGCCCTTGTCTCTGCAAAAGCTTCTTCTTGAACAATCTCATTTTACTACAGCCCTTGATAAAAATGCCCTCTTGAACGATTCTGTTGGATGCGTTCTGCAGGATGACTGAAGAGTAGGAGCCTTTCTGATTCTCAGTAGGCCATTCCACAAATGGGAACCAGAACAGATATGTGGGACTGTGACAAAATGCATTTTTTCCCCTGGGAGGTTTGAAATGAGCAAAACTTCCATTGTGTGTTTTACAAGTATTTTTTTTCTCTGGGCAGAGAACAGGCAGGGAAGGAAGAAGTCAGTTCAGTTTGCTTCCCAGACATACCTCAGCTCACCATCATACAAATGCTAATGGATCTAGCAGGAGAGATAATGGGTGGGTCAAGCTTTCCCCCTTCTTCAAGCAGGGAACAGAGATTTGGAAGAATAGAAGGCTAGAGAGTCTCCAGGAAGGAGATTCCTGGAGATCTCCAGGAAAAGCCTCTTTGACCTGGCCTGACCTGGTCAGGGGGTGGGGAAAAGAGGGGTGATAAATACTCCTTGCAGCAGGAAGGAGGCCTCTTTTCCTTGGGTGCTGGATCCATGATAGCAGAGAGAACTCTTCTCTGAGAAGGCAGCCATTGACCACATGCTCACCTGAAGAGTTACAGAAAGCTTCCAGGTAATGGGGAAACTCTGTAGAGATTTGTAACATCCTAAGCTTTAGAAGCCTGTCCTATCTTAGCATCTGATAGGGCCAGAGGATTTGCATTTTACCCATTTCTGATGGCTCCCTTGCTCAGTCTGGTGCTGTGCTAGAAGCATGCTTGTGAACATTTTCTTTTTAATAAATACTGTATAACTTAAGATGCTGGCCACCATCTCAGTCATGCTATTTTAAAAGGAGCACCAGGGAGAAGGCAGGCAGTTGGCAAGCGGCTATCCCTCTGGGGGCGCCCAAGGCAGTAATTTGTCCCTGTGGTGGCCAAGCACTGGGCAAGGGGAGACACAGAGGCAAGGCCTCAGATCTTGGAAGGGAAGCTGGGAGCCCTGACCTTCCCAGTGGGCAGTTCTTTGCAAAGGTCAGGTGGTGGTGGGAGGTTACCGGAGAGCGGAAGGAAAGCCTCTCCAGGAGTCAGGGAAACCTTGGAAGGCAGGGGGGAGCAGGGCCCGCAAGACAGAGGAGACCTGTTCCGCCACAGGGATCATGAAGAGCTCAGGAGGGGAGAGCCAGCACCCTGAACTGAACCCAGAAACTAATTGCTTGCCAGGGGAGAAACTGCAGAACAGGAGCCTTAGGCACGCTCCGGCTAGCTCCTGGTAGCAATCGAGCTGCAACATTCAGCACCACCTGGGATTTCCAGGTTGTCTTCAAGGGCAAACCCACATAAAGTACATTATAATAGTCTAGCCTCAGGGTAAATATGGATTAATAAGCACATTGTCCAATTTAACATAATGCGCCATAATGTGCCAACAATGCCCTTCTGCTGTCCATATTTGACAAATGTGTTGGTCTCTGTGTGAGAGAACCACTGAACACAAACCAGGTATGAAAAACCACAATGTTCAGAAACCGGCAGGGGAATATTTTAATCTCCCTGGACATACTATTGCAGGCCTTAAAATCACTCCTCTACCGAATCAAAAAAAAAAATCTACAAAAGGAACATATAATGTGAAAGTGCTGAATTAGAACACATCACAAAAATTAAACACCATATGCCATTCTGGCTTCAACAAAGACTTGGATTTCCTCAGTCACTACAGTCTCTAACCAGTTTGGTGTAATGGTTAAGGGCATGGACTTTAATCTGGGAGAGCTGGGTTTGATTCCCCACTCCTCCACATGCAGCTGCTGGTGTGACCTTGGGTCAGTCACAAGTCCCTTCAGAGCTGATCTCTCAAAAGCAGTTCTCAAGAGAGCTCTCTCAGCTCCACCTACCTCACAGGGGGTGTCTGTTGTGGGGAGGGGAAGGGAAAGGAGTTTGTAAGCCGCTCTGAGACTCCTTTGGGTAGTGAAGGGCGGAGTATAGATCTTCTCTTCTAACAGTTCTTCATGAGTCACTTTTTGGAAATTTTAATTGGCTGTTTTTAACACGTGTTATCAGACTACAACTTTGTACCAGTATCATTCATTTTTGCTTTGCTTTGAAGCAGAAAAGACCAACAAACTGGAAAGCCAGGCATAAAAGGAGAAAAGCAGTGGGTGGAGAATGGAGGTGCCGCCCCCCTCCAAGCAAAACCTCCCCAGGGCAGCTCATTCCATGTGGAGAAGTCATCTTCATGGCAGCCCAGGAAGTCAGCCAGGGCCTCTCCTCCCGCGTTCAGTGCTCCCTAAAGAAGGGCAGGAGGTGAGGACAGAAACCTGGACCGCCAGGCGTTGGACCTGGCCCTTTGAGCACCGGCGCATTTATGTAGATAGTTATGCCCAAAGTGGCAATAATGCTCCCTCCTCCCCCTTTTACCTTCACAACAACCACCCAGTGAGGCAGGTTAGGCTGAGAATGACTGACCCACGTTCACCAAGCGAGCTTCCATACCGGAGTGGGGATTTGAACCTGGGGCTCCCAGCCGAACCTCTTTGTTGAGCTGGCTCTCTAAATGTGTCAAAGGGAAGTTTCTCAGAGTGGGAATGGACAGAGAAAAATTTTACAAACAAAGGAAATTAGCCATTGTTGTTTTTTAAATCTCCACCTATACAGTCAATAAATATTTGCCTCAGTTAAGAGCCCCTTATTTGACACTCTGCAAGTTACGGATGCAAAAACTTCCAAATGCCTGCACTTGGCGAAGGATTCGACTTCTTCCTGATCATTGGGAAGAGCCGCCGGCCAGCCTCTCTCCATCTCTGACCCTCCTCAAAGGATGAAGATCACAGCAGGTCCCTGGAGGTCCCTGGCATGCAGCAAGCCGTCCTGGATCAGGAAATGAATGTCCTCATTGGAAACAGACACCAGCAGCTCCCCGGCCCTCTCCCCTCTGGAGAGCCACCTTGGGGGGAGCAGTGATGCTTTCGGGGGGTGGGGGCTCAGCAGGACTGGGGGGAGGCAGATGGGGCCGCCGAGGGGCCTGATCAACAGACCCATGGATGGGTCCAAAGAAGGGCGGAAGACACGGCAGCTTCCTTCAGATCAACCCGCCCCCCACAGACATGAGGCGGTGGGGGGGGGCTTTGGGTTGCCAGTTCTGGGGGGGAATTCCTGGAGGACTGGGGCAGAGCCTTTGGAGGGTGGGGTTTGATTTGGACCAATGGTCTAAGATACGGAAAACAAATATAGAAATCACCAAAGCACCTTCTTACAAAGAAAATATTTATAAAATGTTTAATGGATGGTATATTACACCAGATAAGTTATCTAAATTTTATCCTAAATATGTCAAATGATTGTTGGAAATGTAAAAAAAAAAAAAAAAGTTGGTTCTTTTTTTCATATGTCGTCGACTTGTGAGAAAAGTAAAAAGTTTTGGGCTTGGATACATGAAATATTGCAAAGAAAATTTAAAAAGTAATATACCCTTGGTACCAAAACTGTTTTATTGAATATACGTCCAGAAAATTGTAAAAAGCAAGATTCTTATCTTATTGTACATGTAGTTATAACTGCTAGAATATTACATGCTAAATATTGGAGAAGAAAGGAGATACCTTCCAAAGAAGAAGAAATAAGCTACTCGAAACTGCTGAAATGAACAAATTAACTTTAATTCTGAAAGGATACAAAGAGGAAAACTTCGAAAATACATGGTCAAGACTTTACAGTTGGATTGAAGAATACATTAAATGAAACACGAATACAACTGAAATAGAGGACAATGAGAAAATCTATATTAAACTGTGCAAAAAAGTATATTTAACATTGTAAGATGTAGAAACATACTTTCATTGAGAGATGTGCGGACAACTTAATAGTCAACCCAAAGAGTTGGAGATTCTCCCATTGAATGTTTGGATGTGTTATTGTTTGTTTTTGCTTGTTTGTCTTTGTCTGTTTGTTATAAAACAAAAAACACTTACCAAGGGAGGGTGGCGCTTGGGGGGACCTGGCAGTGGGGCACGATGCCACAGGGTCCGCCCTCCAAAGCAGCCATTTTCTCCAAGGGAACTGATCTCTGGAGATCAGGTGCAGTTCTGGGAGATCTCCAGCCAGGCCCCACCGGAAGACTGGCAGCCCGAGGCCTGGAATGGGCAAAGTCCAGTCCGGCTCCTGGGCTCGAAGGGTCAGTAGGAACTTCTATGAGTCAGCAGCGCTCATTTCTTCAGCTATGGGGTCAACCTGGGACTCTTATCGAAGGGGGAGATTACTTGGGGGGGGCAGAGTGAACTCCCTCAGGAACCTCCCAAGGGCAAACTGGTGTGGGGAAGACCCACCAGACCAACTGAAGGAGAGGCTAAAGGAGAGGGCGGGGGAGGAAATCAGGCACCCCCGCGGGCTCCTTGGTACCCCCAAGCATCACCAGGCAGACCACGAAGAACCAAGGCTTGCAGGCCAGCGGGGGCCTCTGAGTGCTGCAAGGGTGGGGGGGCAGAGGGAGACACTCCCCCCTCGTATTGCATGTCTGCCAGACAGCTCAGATTTGAGGGTGGGGTATGGTTCCAAACTCTGGGTGTGGCTTGGCAATCTCCCAGAAGGACAACGTACCTCCATACGACAGAGGTCACTTCTCCTGGAGGAAATGGGTGCTACTTGGGGGGTGGAGTCTATGACATCCTACTGAGGCCCCTTCTCTAGCCAAGCCCTACCTTCTCCACCCCAAACCTCCTGGAATTTCCCAGCCAGAGCTGGCAACCACAGCTCCAAGGGATTCACCTTCACCTGGATCAGGGACTGGGGGGTGCAGTCCTGACAGTGTGCAATGCACCCCCCAGACCTAATTCTCCCCCCGGGCCCCTTGGCAGACTAAATGCTCCTTTGAGGAGGTCTACTCGGGGCTGAGTCTCCTCCAAGCCTCATCAGCGCATCTTCCCTCAAGGAGAGGCGTTGTGTTCGGGATTCTTGATGGCGATGGTGCTGGCTCAGCTCAGGTCAAGGAACGTTCCGCTTTGGTAATGCCACAATTGCTGCTGGCTGGCCAAGCCCTTTGGGGAATGTGGCACTGTGACCCAAGACGTAGGGTGGCCAACCTCCGAGTGGTGCAAACCAAAGAGAGAGATCACGGGATGGAACCTGAAAGGAAACAAACAACCGTGATGTATACTGCCAAAAAAAAGTTCTTCACCAACTTATAAACTCTTTTTTTCAGTATTCAGTTTCCTGGAAGTAATTCAAACACCATCAACACCAAGGAACCATGCATTACGACATCTCGTTTTGTGCATACCTTTATCAAGGTGGGTAGCGTTGGCATACAAAGTTAATCCATTTGGCAAGCACTCTAGACACATCTCATAGTCACATTCATCCAATACTAATGTCATAGGCATGGTTCGTTGGTGTTGACGGCGTTTGAATTACTTTCAGTAAACTGAATACCGAAAAAAGAATTTAGAAGTTGGTGAAGAACTTTTTATTGACACTACCTCACGGTTGTTTGTTTCCTCTCAACCTCCGAGTGGTGGCTGGAGGCCTCCCAGAATCTCCACGGATATCCAGGCGACAGGGGTGGGGCCCCTGGAGAAAGTGGCTGCTTTGGGGAGGGTGGGCGGTATTGGCCTCCTGGGCCATTGAGCTCCCGCCCCTCCCTCGACCCCGCCCTCCCCAGGCTCCACCCACAAAATCCCCAGGAGTTCCCCAGGCCAGAGTCGGCAACCCTAATCCTTGATTCAGAAACCACAGTCCGAGAAGTGTTCCAGTGGACCGGAGCGGGGAGTGGGACCCCCTGTGTGGAAGGCCCCTTCGGCCGCTTTCGGCCCCGCCCAGGCATCTCACCTGCCTCCCCCCCCCGCCCCGGCCGCATGCCCAGCACGCCTGGGCTCAGGAGCACGCACAGATTCCCGCAACAGTCACTCTTTGACTCTTTTCAGCCTTTTTTGCCTGTGCTGCAATTTATAAATTTTTAAAGCTAATGGTATAACAAACACAAACAGTGAGTGATTTATAGGTGCATTCTGGGATAAATAAATGATGAGAGTGACAGTGAAATGGAAGGGAAGGGGCACCGCCGGGGAGGGGGGGTGGGCTTTGGAGAAGACCACCCTGCCTGTACTGCGGAGCTCTGCGTGGGCCCCTCTGCTCACCAGCTGCTGCAAGTTATGCGCTTTGGGGCTTGGGGTGAGGTCACTGGGACTGGGGACTGTCTGAACACAGCACATCCTCCAGGCCCCCGGGACAAGGAAAGGACCGCTGAAGGAGAGAGGCCCCTGACTGAAACTGGGGGTGCCAGCCTCCAGGGGGGACCTGGGGATCCCCCAGAATTACAGGTCATCTTCAGACCACAGAGATCAGTCCCCCTGGTTGGAGAAAACAGGTGGACTCTATTATGGCACTGTACCCCCCTGCTGAGGTGTTCCCTGTCCTCCCTAGGCTCCATCCCCAAATCTCCAGGAGTTTCCGAACCTGGATCTGGCAACCCCACCCCCCCACCCCCCGCTGGTGGCCCAAGCTGGACCCAGCGACCCTCCCTGAAAGACCCCCCGCCAGCTCCTTGTGCTCCCCACTTGGACCCCCCTCAGCTACCTGCAAATTCCACACAGCCAGACTATGGACACCCTGCATGCTGAACTGGCGTGCCGCACCTTTGTGAGACTCTGCACAGTCCGCACTGAGAATCGTCTATTTATTTATTTATGTATTTGATTGATTGATTGATTGATTGGTTGGTTGGTTGGTTGGTTGGTTGGTTGGTTGGTTGATACCCTGCCCTTCCCCGCAAGTGGGCTCAAGACAGCTTACAAGACACTCCTTTTGGTCCACAATTGGCTATATTTTCATAAACGTGCAGCATTTCCTAATCCACTAAACCTTCCAGATTTGCTCTTCCTAACCACCTCTCCAGCACACCTGAATTCCAACCGGACAGACAGGCTTCCCTCTGCTTCTACAGGGGCGTGGAGGTCTCTGGGGAAGAGAGCCTTCCGGGTCCAAGGGCACCACACCCCTCCCTGCGTCACGGGAGAGACGATTCACACAGCCACGGCGGCATAGAAGAAAGCGGGCAGAGCCACATGGGGTGCAAGTGGCATTGTACTCTGAGCACTAGACCGCAAGCCCACATTGACTGTTCTGGTCCATGTAAAGAGTTCCGGCAGGACACCATTTTGCAAGCCCTGCCCTAGACCAAAGTCCCCTCGTCCTTCCTATAGCAAGAAGATGGGCCGGTGCCCTGTCCAGGGATCAGGGGGAGAGCCCACCTCGCCGCGGGGCCCTTGCCTGCCATCCTGCCAGGGCTGCCCACCTGCCTGCACCCTCCCATCGGGGGGGGGGACTCCCCTCACAGGAACGGCTCCTTTCTTTCGCCATCCGTTTTTGAAGCACAAAATGGTAGTAGGTGAAAGGGGGGAAAGGAGCCAGTTTCTTTGGAAGGAAAACCCAACAAGATAAAATGTTATTAATAGCTGCCTTCATCACCACGGGGCGCTTTTCTTTCCCTCATTCTTTTATTCGCAGGTTAGGAGGTCATTTGCTTCAACCGGAGGCAAAGGAGGACATTCATCAGTTACCTCAAAGAGACAAATGAGAGCCAAATTAAACTTTAATACACACCAACACAGGAGTTCAATTTGGGGAATGAAAAGGAGGAGGACTTCTTCCATTTTCACTGTGCGATTCACTCTGGCAGGAGAAAAGTGACCCGAGCCCCACCGTGTTCCCACAGCACAAGCCCAGGCAACGCAGCCCAGCCCAGCCCCGCCCGCGCCCCGCCCTTCACCCCACGGCCACAATGGTGGGGACAAACCCAGGCCAGTGCAGGTGGCCTCTCTCTCCTGGTCCCGGGGGCCACGCTTTGAGAGAGCCCTGCCGGAAGGTGGGTCGACGGCCCTGGCTGTCCCTGGAGTCCGGCTCCGCCCTGGGGGAAGGGGCCGCAGGACAGGGCCGCCCTCATATCTCTACTGACGGCTTCCCTGTCTGAACCTTGGCAAAGCATCCAGAAATGCATCTCAAATCTATGCGTGTGTGCATGCGGGGGTTGCATGATGCAAGTGGGAGGGAGCGTCTCACAGCCTGCAGCAGCAGCCACTGCCGCCGCCACCGTTGCGCCTCCGCTCGGGAACCAGGCCGCCTGCCCTGGGCAGTTTGCGCTGCAGACTCGACCAACCCTGTGCGTCTGCTCCGCGAGGGAATCGGGGCCTCCCGCTCTGCTCAGGCAGTTTGCCACATGGGGTGGCTAGGCGGAGGATGGCGCAGGATCCCAGCCAGCCCCGTGGAGTTCTGACGGACGTGTGCCATGGGGGGGGGCCCTGATCCTGCACCTTCACAGAACGCGCTGACAAGCCAACAGCCCTTCTTCTCAGATCAACAAGAAGATTCAGACTGGGGGCTGACGTGAAGGGCCTGTTTTCCTAGAGTTCAACAGCCCCATAGCCCAGACGGGCCTTATGTGGTCAGAGCTCAGAAGCTGAGCAGGGCCGGCCCTGGATGGGAGGCCCACTGAGGAAGGCTGGAGAGAGGCTGCTATGCGGAGGAAGGCAAGGGGAGGAGAAACCCCTCCTGCCCTCTCTTGCCCTGGAAACCCTGGGAGGTGGAACTTCGCGGGGTTGCTGTGATCTGGCAGCAACCTGGCAACATGTTCAACCATTTATGTTAAAGACTTGGAAGCTTTCCAAGCCCCAGGGCTATTTTGGGGCGGGAACGCACAGGAACGGAGCTCTGGCTGGCTCCTGAGTTGGCCACGCCCAGCAGGAACTCATTAGCATAACAGGCCGCACCCAACAGCAGAAACTCATTAGGATTCGCTACACAAGGGGTGTGTGGCCTAACATGCAAAGGAGTTCCTGCTCCAAAAAAAGCCCTGGGTTCTGACAACAAACAAGGTAAACAGAATAAGAAGCAAAATGTGGGTGTGGCTGAATGACCACACTTCTGGTAAACATGGGGGTGTGGCCTGATAGGCCAATGAGCTGTGCTGTCAGGGGTATGGCCTAATATGCTAATGAGTTTCTGCTGTTGGGTGTGGCCTATTATGCCAATGAGTTCCTGCTGAGCTTTTTCTACCAAAAAAAGCCCTGCCGAGCCCTACGGCCCTTTCACCTTTGGGGGGAGGGGTGTGCCCATCCCAGCTCTCTGAAGATGTCTGCTGACCCCTTGTCCTGCCAACGCGGAAGAAGCCCTGAGGAGGAGGGGTGTGTGTGCCGTTGTCCGATAACCTGATGCTGGCTTTGAACAGACCGGCAGCAGGTTCCATAACCAAAGCGGCTGCAGGATTACTTCCTCCAAGTCGGTCCGCCGTCCTAACAAGGGCCAAGAGGCACTGAACCCCACGAGGCGGAACTCAGCATGATGGCCGGGCAGCTGCACCTACCGGGCTGGCCAAGATAGGGAGCCCTGCTGGACTCCCTGCAGCAGCCAGAGAAAAGGACACTCCGACGCAGCACCTTAAAGGCTAGCAAAATTTGCCGCAGGGCATGAAAGCTCCTCCCGTGCCATGCATCTTGTTAGGCCTTCAGGGGCTCCTGGACTCCTGCGCTTTGCAATTGTTTCCTTTTCTGGAATTAGAGTTGCCCAGGCCCCTTGCCTCACTGAGCCTCTGCGACCACCCACATCTGTTCAGAAGAGCCTCTGGCCAGACACCCCTTGGAAGAGCGAGCGCGGGCAGCCAGGCTCCGAGGGGAGCTGCTACTTCCTTCAAAGGGCACTGCCCCGTCCCCGGCCTTCCCTCCCTCTGGAGCTGGAGGAGAGTTTCCCAGCTCCAAGGCACGGGGGGGTGTCACTTTTTAGCTCCAGGGTGCACAGTCTGTGAGCACCTCTGGAAAGAAGGAAGGAAGGAAGGAAGGAAGGAAGGAAGGAAGGAAGGAAGGAAGGAAGGAAGGAAGGAAGGAAGGAAGGAAGGAAGGAAGGAAGGAAGGAAGTCTCACTTGCTCCACTCAGGAGCTTGCTGCCCACCAGAACCCTTGGCATGCACCCCTCCCAGGGGATGGAGACCCTGCTCAGCCCTTTTGAGTTTCCTGGAAGAGACAAATGGCCACGTGGGGAGGGAGCAGGGAGGGGTCACTGCTGCTTCCCAGGGTGTGTGTGGGAGGGGGGCTTTGCCAGACCTGTCCTTGTACTGAGGAAGGGGGCTTTTGGCAGGTGGCCCCCTCCCACCACCATCTTCACCGTCTTCTCTTGGAACGTCACCAACTCCTCCTGCCGGCCCTCATCTCTTAACCAGGGACGATTATTCAGACGCAAGCGAGAAACAAAGGCTGCTCTTAAAAACAGAGCGGTGCCGTTGAATGCTATTTCTGTCTCTCTGAAGTCTTTGGTAATTTGTTTACGACTACCAGATCCAGCCACAGATTTAGCAAATGCAACCCCATTTATGTTAATGTCCTCTGCCTTTCCTCAGATCATGTTCTGAATAAAAATTAGGCAAATACTCTGTTTTGAAAACATACAGAAGATGAGAAGTTGCTGGAAAGATTCCTCCAAATGTGCTATCCGATCCACCGCATTATGTTTTTTTACTTAATAACTTAAGTATACTGTTAGTGAAATTACAACCTGCTTGTGACACAATAAATTTACAGCAAAATTCCTTCCCATAAATTATTCAGTTCGCTGACTGCAACCAAGGAGAGAAATATCACCACGAGCAGGTGATTAGCATGAGAAAGGAGAGCCGTCTCTGCCCTGTCACCTCCCTTTGAAGCTGGCGGGTGGAGTTTGGGGAAATTACCATTAAGAATACACAGTGAAGGCGTTGCGGCCTCCATAAAAGCTCTAACTGTTTGATTTGCATCAGGTTCATTTGTTCTTTCTTCAACTGTCTCCTCCTGCAAACAGTAAACCACTTCAATAAATGCTCCCTCCATCAAGCATGCATTAAAACAAAAGAATTTCACTCCATAAAAGTGATGAATCAGAAACCAAAGTTAACTTTCCCCTTCGCTGTCCTCACTCCTTTGCCATGTTCCTGGCCATTTGGAGCGGGATCTGTAGCTCCGGGTTTTCTGCACCATTTCCGCCGTACTGTGTAACACTTGCATTTTATCCAGCAGTCTTCAGCGGTCGCCCCGCTTCTGGTGTTCCACATCAACAACAGGATCCAGCCACTCCCCCTGTCAGTCATGTAGTTTAAGTCCCACCCAATTTTCTTTTTTTAAGCGCATGTGTAGCTGCATTACAAAGCAGCACTACTGGGGGGAAAGTTAAGGAAACCCGGCAGTGCCACTGTTGCATGTCTGGGGAAATCCCTAATAAGGTCAGTCACGTGTGAGAGGCCACTGCAGTGGACTGGCCACGTAATTTATCACCGCGAGGACTGCGGATTTGATGCACTTTTAAATTTTAAAGGCTGTTGCTCGCCACGGGCATTCTCCATTTTGAGACTTGCCTTCCTTTGTCAAATTCTCTTTTGCGTTTCCAGTCTTTGCTGCTGTTCTATTTTATTCTGTGATCACATCCGCGGACATGGCAGATCAGCGACATCCGAGAGTGCTCGGGTCCGCCACGATTACATACTATTGCGGTTGCACAACCCTGTCTAAAATGGCCACCTGAGAGAAATGTGCAGTCTTTTCAAAAGCACCGCCATGCGTGTAGATTACAATGCGAAATTCTCGACCAAGAGAAAATGAGGAACACCAGTGAATGTGCCTCGTAAAATAAGTGCAGGTGACAGGAGACACTTCGATATCAGAGAAAAATGGAAAAATTTTCTTTGTGCATCAACACACGACATATATTCCAGGTCTATGTTTAGAATCATCCTTGCTAGCACTCTGGATGCTTCGCATTTAGTCCCACATAGAATATATGCATTGGGAATTGACCCGTCGTGATTTTGTCAGTGTTATAACGCTGACAAAAATGGGATTTAAAAGACCGCAATGTAAACAGTGCAGTTCTCAAGGAAACAAGAGAAGTCGGACGCCACGTCGTTCTAATGTTTCCTCTGTGGTCCTGGGGAGACCTGGCGCCCCGTTTACAAGTCATGTTTTTAAATGGAAAAATCATGCATGGCTGTTACACATCTACAGTGATTGCTATGATAGCGTTATGACATCATCAATATTACTTTTTTAAAAAGGTCCTGAGGGGTCATGGTGAGGGGAAGGGTGCTGGGTGGAACTGTGGAGGCGAGAGGCGGGGTGACGGGCGTGGAAAGCGTGGAAAGCGTGGGGGCACTCCGACGTCACAGGGTCAGAGGATGTATGGTGGGAAACTCAGCACCATTGCTGGAACTCCACATTAGGAAATGGCGGTTTAAAAGTCACAGTGCGGGAAACTTCGCGAAAACCCAATAGCCAGAAAACATGGGGTGAGAGGGAGGATCATGCAGGTCAGATGCTGGGCGTGCAACATCCAGTGTGGAACCATTACGTTTGTGCGAATGTTTCAAAACACTGATGCCCTTTTGCAGAAATGGTGCCAGTCTGGGCCACGATGCGCCTCAAAAGCCCCATCCATGGGCCACGGATTGGGGAGATCTCCCCCCCACCACCATTGGCTGCGTGAACCCGGCCACAACTCACCAGGCTTTGCAAAGACTTCTGGTTTAGTCTTCCTCCCAGAGGACAAACTGCTTCAGGGTCACCTTTGGCTCCACCTTCGCTCTGATTTCAAGAGGAGGGAAAGTGGCAGCGAGGCAGGAAGCGGGCGACCTCCCAGGCCCATCTCAGGTTCAGAACTGGCACGGGGGTGTTCCAGGATCCCGCCTCATCCTTCCCAAGGGAACAGGCCATCAAGAGGTCCAAATCAAGGGACATTTCCCTCACGCCCAAATGCTTCACTCGGAACTAGCTTGAGGGTACTGGGCCATTAACACTCGGAGCTGCTTCTAACTTTCCCACCCAAGCCCCATTCGCTAGTATTCATTCCCATGCTGATTCGTTTTAATTGAGGTCAGTTTGCATCTTCCTGCCAGCCGCTTCATCCCCTTGGGGGGAAAGGAGGAAGAGAAATAGTTCAAATGACTAGAGAGCCAGCCAGTGGGTCTATGCTGGCTAGCCTGGGGTGTCTGTCCTCCCCCCCCCGCTCCCTGCTTACAACCCCTTTCCCTTCCCCGGGGCCCTTCTTCCGGGGCTCAGTCCCTTCTGGAGTCCCACGAAAGTGAATCCTGTGAAAGAGCCCCCCCTTCCTGATCCCACAGCCAGGTGCTACACCAGCAGAAGCAGCCCAGAGGGGCCAGCTGTCCTTGCAGCTGCAGGTCCCTGTGGATGGGCAAAATCTTCCCCCTTTGTGGAGAAATGCCTTGTCTCCTGGGAGGTTGGCAATGAGCAGGGCTCCACTGTGCATTTCAACCCTTTCCCCCCCTCTGAACTAAGAACAAGCAGGAGAGGGGAGGAAATTAGCCCATGGTCTTCCAGATACATCTCTTAAGAAATGCTCATGGATCTAGCAGGAGAGACAATGGGATGGGCCAGTTCACCCCGCACCTTCTCCAAGCAGGAGAAGGACTGAGAATACCAGAGAGACCATCAGGAAGGGAATTTCTAGAATCCACAGGAAGAGCTCTGACCCCGTCTGACCTGGTCAGTCGGAGGACATAGGGGTTTGTTAAAAATCCCTTGCAAGGAAAAGGTGGTCTCTTTTTGGGGGGATGCTGGGTTGAGGAGAACTCTGAGCTCTGGTCTACAAGCAGGTGGCCATTGGCCATGTGGTCACCTGGGAGACTTGGAGGAAGCTTGAAGGTAAGGGAAACTCTGTAGGGAACTGGAACAGCTCAGCTAAAGAGGCTGTCCTAGATTTTATCATCCGCTAGGGCATGTTTAGAGAAGGGAGAGGGGATGTGTGTTTTCACCAGTTTCTTTTGTTTTCTTTGTTCAAATCTGGTACTGTGCTGAAAGTATACTTGTAAACATTTTCTTTTGAATAAATATTTTAAGCTTTTGATGTTGGGAGCGTTCTCTGTACCACATTTGGGCACACTATTTTTTAAAAGGGGCTCCAGGGAGGTCGGCAAGCGGCTATTACTCTGTTCCCGCAGTGGCCAGGGGCTGGGAGACACAGAGGGGAGGCTTCAGAGCTGAGAAGGGGAGCAGGGGGGTCCTGATCTTCCCAGTGGGAAATCCCTAAATTGACCAGGTGGTGATAGCGGCTACTTGAGAGTGAAGGAAAAAACCCTCCAGGGAGCCGGGAACCCCAGAAAAGAATGCCAGGAGAGGCACGTTCTGTCACACCCTTCTCTGCCAACACTCAGTGACGCTCCCTTCTTCCTTCTCGCTATCTGTCTTCATTTGGACGCGGCCACTCCTGTGCTTCAGAAGAGGCAGGCTTGTTCCCAAGGCCTGGAGCCAGTGGCCCTCCCAGGGACTGTCGGCTTCCGCACGGATCAGGTTTCCTGGGCATCTGGAGCAGCGGGGCTGGTTTGCTCATCCTGCTGTGGTAGGAAATATAGCAGGTCTTGCCTGGTTTGTGAGTGTGATGCCCAGGCACACAACACACAATGCTGCTGGGGTCAGCAGGCAGGAATAGCATCTACCCCCCCTGTTCTGCACTGCACGACTTCTCCCACGCTAAGGCACAAGTGGGACACACACACACACACACAGCCAATTCTCCCTCTAAGCTGTGGGGTCTTGTGAGCAAAAATTCTACTTTGTGAGCTCCTGGCATTAAAGTTGTGAGTGAGCGATTTGGCTGCTGTATAAATTAGTTTGCTCTCGAGCCCTCCTTCCTGAGCTGAGACAAAAATGTCTGAGCTAGAGGCTAAAAAACTGTGAGCTAGCTCACACTGACTCAGCTGAGAGGGAACACTGCACACAGCCTCCCCCCCCATACTTGTTGTTTACCTCTTGGCTGGCAACAAGACTGTGGCTGCATCCCTGGCCATGGATACACACCTCATGATAGGGTTTGCCAGGTCTGGGTTGGGACCTTCCTGGGGATTGGGCGGGGGGTGGTTTTGAGCCTGGGGGAGGTGAGGTTTGGGGAGGGAGGGAGGGCCCTCCGTGGGGGGCAGTGCTGTGGAGTCCACCTCCTAAGACAGCCATTGCCTCCGGGGGAACCGACCGCTATAACCTGGAGACCAGCTCTAATTCCAGATCTCCAGCCGCCGCCTGGAGACTGGCAACCCTCAGGGCCCCACAAAAACGCTGCCTGCAAAGTCCACCCGGAGGACAGGGCCGGCAGGAATGTGGCTCAGGCACCCTCCCTGCTGGAGGCAAAATCATTGGCTTGCTAAGCCTCAGCCACATTTGCTAGCCCCCCCAATGCACCCCCAACACACGCACACTCATGCTGTGCAAATGCAGCCGACTGCAAGGCCCTGCAGCGCAAACCCCCCCCCCCGCGCTCCAAAAGAGAGGCGCACACGTTCCCCAGACCAAGCGAGGCCTCCCGAATGGGCCTCTTGGGTTACTGGAGCGGAGCAGAGACCAGACAGCAGATGCAGGTGGATCCGCACCGTTCAAGGAGGAGGGTTGACATTCCTGCCCTAAATTCCAGACTCACTGTGCTTCGTTAACTGCTTCTGCTAACGGATGCTTCATTTTAAGGGAAATGACACACAGATGTCCCGAGCAACTGTTTGAACGCAAGCCATAGAAAGCCAAACGTCTCTGCTGTAGAACCAGAACAGAAACTGCCATGTGTTAAACCAGAGGCGGCTGGAGTGAGTCAAACATCATTGGCTCGAACTCACACGTAACCCGACAATTCCCACGTCTGAGCACAGCTTTGCTTGAAGGGCTGGCCTTGAGGAGTTACCTTTCTTCAGCCCAAATTAATGAAGGAAAAGCTCGGCTTGGTTTTATCCTGCTTTTACCTCTGATCATTTATCATGCAAATGAAAAGCAGTAATGGAAAATGTAAAGAAAACAAATTTTGCAATATATTGAAACCTCTATCCAGCAAGAGATAAGATTGAATATTAGAAGGAAGGGTGCAGAAAATTAGCTGTCTGTACAATAACTGGGAGGGGAAGCAGTTTTATTTAGCCTGGAGGGATTTTGGTTGCAAACCGACTAAATTAAAATCCAGTCTATTAAATCCAGGATCATACTGGAAAATGCCTTCTCCTTGCACTTTTAGATAAATTTTCATTGATCTCATTTTACGCATGATTACATTTTTAATGAGTTGTGCAACATTTCCAAGCTAATTTTAAATCCTCGCTCTCTGTCTTATGCCCCCCCCGCCATACTTACTGCCCGCTGGATTAACATTTCTGATAAATTGTTGGACCAGAAAGAAAGCGCATTACCCAGATGAAATAAATTACCTCCAGTTTTGCAGCTGCCGGCTGCCACCGCAGGAACACCCGTGTCCAGTGTCTAATTAGGCCATCTTCCAATTCATTTCACAAAACAATCATTTTGTTTCTCCGGATGTGGCCCATTATAAATAACCCAGAACAACGTACAAGATGTTACGGGATGGCGGTCCCTCACTCCAGCCCCAGCCACGCACAGCCCCGCTCCCCCTTCCCTCCGTGGGCAGAAGGTGTTCTGTGCAACACTGAGGGGTCTGGGCTGCAGGGAGTCAAAGGGTGCCCCCCCCTTCTCAGCAGCCACGCCAGGGATAACGTCCCAGTCAAAGGACCAGCGCCCAGTGGTACACCCGGGGGCTGCAAACCAACACCACTTATGTTGCTCTCTTCTCTAACACTAGACGTGAGTTGTGATACCCCTCGAGATGCCCGGTGAACTCAGAGCAGCCGCGGAGACAGGGGACAAGCACTCAGGAGCCCGCCAAGGTTGGTGTGTGGTTCAAGCTGAGAGACACCCGTCTGCAAGGTCACCTGGTGCAGGGGTGGCCAAACTGCCACTCGGGAGCCACCTGAGGCTCTGTCCCACATATTGAGGGGCTCCCGGCAGGGTGGCTGGGGAAGCAAACAGGAGGCAGACTTTTTCTCCCTCCCACCCATCTATTTGCTTTCTTTCTTTCTCCCGCTCCCTCCCTCCCTCCCTCTCTCTCTCTCTCTCTCTCTTCCTTCCTTCCTTCCTTCCTTCCTTCCTTTCCACCTTTCTTTCTTTCCACCTTTCTTTCTTTCCACCTCTTTCATTCTTTCTTTCCACCTCCCTCTCTCTTTCTCTCAGACAAAGAAATATCAGTGGACAAATAAACATTGTTAGCAATATCTGTTTTTACCCCTTTTGTTTTTATTTTTGGCAGCCTTGTTTTAATTTTAATAAAAAGCAAATTTGCATCTTTTAAAAATAAAAATGTGTGTGTTTATATTTGTTCATGCCTTGCGACTCTGAAACATCTGACGTTTATTCTGTGTGGCTCTTATGCTGGGCAAGTCTGGCCACCCCTGGCCTAGCGGAACCCTTCCGCTGCAGACTTCAGGTGGGGGAGTCCTGCGTTTCATCAGAAAACCCTCTCCATGGGGAAAAGCAGCCCATCAGCGAGGAAAGAGGGACTAGCTCTCTACACACTGCCCCTTTTCCGGCTTGCAACTGGAGCCTGGGCAGCCCCCGCCCCCCCTTCGGCCGGCCTTTGCCAACTCTTGCAGGAGTCTCGCTGCAACCTGGCCCGGGCAGGGCTGTGCTCAGGAATGGGGGGGGGGTGGACATGCGAGAAAGCAAAAGTATACTGGTCAAATGTTCATTGTGAGATGCAGAAAATATTGAAAATCCCTATTAGAAAAAGTCCGGAACTTCTACTCTTAGGTTTGACAATGGAAAAAATCAAGCAAGAAAAGAGAACAGTATTATGGTACATGATCACGTCAGTGAGAATGGCTTTTGCGCAACAGTGGAAATCGGATAAAGTACCAAAGATACAGGAGTGGTTAAGAAAACTGCTATTTTTAGCTGAAATGGACAAAATGACTAAAAACTTAAATGGGCAAATGGCAGAACTGTATTTAAATGAATGGGAAGACCTGAAAATATATATGGAAACTGAATATAAAATGAAAGGGAAAATGTATAACCTTGATTTTTATTGAAAATGGAATAATGTTAGATGAGTCAGATTTCTGTATACAAAAAACATGTTACCTGGTTTATCGATTGCTATAAGTTTAAACCTGATTACTGTTAAATTCTCTTTGTTATTGGCAATAGCAGTGTTGGAAGCCTATTAGGGGGGAAGGGGGGAAGGGATATAGTTGATAAGTGGATTTGGAAATTGTGTTTAACAATGTTGAATATATTCCAATAAAAATCTTTGTTATAAAAAATTATAAAAAGGAATGGGTGTGTGTGTAAATGATGATGCTTTGGCCCCCAGCAGGCCCCCACTGTGAACAAAGTATTTCCCTGGGAAACTCGGCTGTGCCGCTGGCCAGGAACCAAGTGACTCCTCCCCCTTCTGGGTTGTGGGCGGGCGCCAGAGAAAAGAGGCTTTCCTCCACGTGCTCTGGGCAGCCAAGGCTCGCTCTTGGGCAACAGGCTGCTGCAGCCGTGCCCCCCCCCCGTGCCCTGCTGGAGCTCCTCTGGTGCCAATGGAGGTTGCCCAGAGACATTCCAGGTCACGCCTGTCGCTTCCCTGGCCGATGGCCCATGCCCCTCGAGCCCCAGGCCCCGCAAAGCTTTCCTTGTGGAGGGTTCCGAGCCACCTCCCGCCCCTTGCAAAAGAAGGCCTTTGGAGAGGCGAGCTGCCACTGGCCTGCCAGGAGGGAGTGGCGTGCGCGGGAGCCCCAGGGATCCGTCCCCGACAGACGTGGCAGCCCTTCCCCAATGCATCCTCCCAATAAGCACCAAGCCTGCCCCCCCTCGGGGGTCTTCGTGCAGGAGGAGGCTTGGGTCCCCGCTGAGCACGCGAGAGAGACGACCGCCCTGCCTTGAGTCCCAGGCCTCAGCAAAAATAAATACATAAACAAATCCTAAAACAGAATGACTAACAACTTTCTTCCTGGTTTTGAAAAAGAGGCTTCCTCCCTCCCCTTTACGTAAGCAAGTGGATGTTTTCAGGCGGAGGCTGGACGACCCTCTTTCGGGGATGTTGTAGGGCTGTCTTTTGGCTACACTCCTGCAGAGTGCCGGGGGTTGGACTAGATGACCTGCAAGGTCCCTTCCGACTCTTAACGTTCTATGATTCTAGGGAGAGCGAAGGGCAGGCGATCTGGACTGGTTGCTCAGGGCCCAAATGGGGTCTGGTGGGATAAAGGAGAAGGAAAAGCACACCTCTGGGACCCGCCCTCACCCCCCCCCATCCTTTCACCATCATCCTGGACAGCGTCTCCCTGTATTAACACGTGCTTGGGTGGGGGTGGGAGGCAGGAGGGGGCTTAAGGCAACCCAGGCCCAGGGACAGCAGGAATCCAGGGGAATGCACACAAAAGCCTCAGCGTTTCTGCTCAGAATGGGAGGATCCTGTGCTGGCAGACGAGAAGGAGGCTGAGCCGCAAGAACTGCCTGTGGCAGGCACTGGGCAAGTCCGAAGGGCTTCCGAAACCCGCAGCAGCCGTTTCCAGTGGGACCTCAGCCTGCACGCCAAGGGGGGCGGCGCAACTTCAGTCCCAACTTGAGATCGTGGCCAAGCCCAGACCTGAACGGGGGAAGGGGCATTGCTCTTGGATCCGAAACGGGTCAAGGGGCCAGCAGAGACACCTCATCCACTTGCGTGACAGACTGCCTGGCGTGTGTCCATGGAACGGATTCCTCCGCCAGCCTTCCCGTAAAAGAATTACAGCTGTGCATCCACAGAGCAGGCCCTGGTGGCCACGTCCTCATTCCAGCCTCCTCACAAAGCTCTCCATCCGCCTCACCCCTTCGGGATCTGCTCAGCTGTGTTAGTTTAACAAATCCTTCGCATGCGTTGACCTCGGTGCGGTTCACGAGACAAGCAGCGTTCAAAAGGAAGCAGCTTTAACTTCTGTTTCTCCAAAGGCTAAAGCAAGATTTCCTTTGGACTTGCCAAAAACTGCACCAGAGCACAAGTTGCAGGCCTGAGCATGGGAGAGAGCCCAGAGCCGGGGCGGATGGTGTCCTCAGCTCAGCTCAGCCAGGGAAGAGGAGAAGCCAAAGCCAACCGTCGGGGAAGCTCACGCAGACCGCAGGTCGTGGCATGGTCACGAGAACACCAAAAGAGCCCTGCTGGATCTGCCCCATGAGGGTCCATCTAGTCCAGCTTCCCGTCTCACTCAGTGGCCAACCTGTTCCTCTGGAAGTCCAGCAACAGGGCAGAGAGGCTGAGGGCTTCCCCTGATGTTGCCTCCTGGAACTGGGATTCAGAATGTGGCGGTTCCCTTTACTCACCACGGCTAGTAGCCACTAATGGACCTCTCCCCCATGAATGTGCCACCTATGCTTATGGCCGTCGCTATGTCCACAGCCAGTGAAGCTCACAGTTTAATTACCTATCGAGTAAAACTACTTCCTTTTGACCATCTTAATAAATAGGGCATGGTTTCCTGTCCTGAGAAGCACAAAATGCTCTACATCTTACAACAGCGCTACAGAGAAGATTAGAATTCCAACAGCCCATCCATATGCAAAAGAACCTCCTCAGGAAAACTCCTCCATTAGCATGTCACAGCCTGGGGAGCTCCTACAAGACAATGACTCAGCCCTACCCCACCTTCCTGAGTAGGTATAAATTACCTGCCTACCATTTTCCTGCTCACTTTGACACAGAGAGTACTCCATCTTCCTGTGTTATACCTCTGAGGATGCCAGTCACAGCAGCAGTCGAAACGTCAGGTCCTACAATGCCAAGACCACGGCCATACAGCCCGGAAAATCTGCAACAACTAACGTCTTAAACCCGTTTGCCCCCGAGTTGTGGTATTATGGGAGAAGGAGGGGAAAGCTCTCTTTGTTCAACGGGGTCCCTTTTTGTGGCATTAGAGGTTCATTCCCAAGTAGCTCCCCCCCCCGGAGGAACTAACCAATCTTGCTGTCCCTGAAATGCTTGACCGTCTCCAACCTGCCTGACTCCCAGTCTCCAAATGCTAGTTGTGTCTGCTGCTGAATTGACAGCACGCAGCCCCTAGGGAAGGGGCATTTTCAGAGTGCCTTCCTCCTGCATGCAGGCAGAGCTGCTACTCCTTGTTGTCTCTCGCTTCTCTTCCGCACTCAAAGTGGCCTTTCCCTTGTTCACCACTTCCACTGCCTGATGGCAAAGATCCACCCGGCACTAAACAGGTGCCAGTTCCTGGGCCAGGCTCGAGATCTTGTAGATGCTCCATTTTGTCAGCAACCTGGTTCAGCCCCAGAGCAGGAAACGAATCTTGGCCTCGGCAATGCGTCCAAAGGAGCCAAACATGTGTTTGCATTTCCCCCCCCTGAACAGCTCAGGTAAGGATTAATTTCCCACTAGCTGTGATGAGGACGGAGGTGGGGGGAATACTCTTGAATTTCTTTCATTCGGTTTTATACTGCACACATTTTCTTCTGTTGCATTCAAACTAATTAAACACCTAATGATAATAAAATGTTATAGTGAAGATCTTAAGCCAAAAAATCTGGAATCCCATCTGGCAACGGTGCATGTTTTGGAAGCAAACCCTAACACAGAACAGTCGCTCCCAGCGTGCGGCACAGTTGGCAGTCGAGACACCAGTCAGGCGGCTTTGCCGGCCCAGCTCCTCCTGGAGCTCTTGCGGGATAATCGGAGTGATGCCGCGCGGCTCGTGGCCAGCATGTCAGACTGGGATCTGGGAGAATTTCCCACTCTGCGATGGAAACTTGCTGGGTGACTCTGGGCCAGACCGGCACTCGCAGCCTCGCCCACCCCGCAGGGGGGGTCACTGTGAGGATAAAAGGCAGGAGGGGGGAACTATTTAACCACTCTGGGTCATCACTGGGGGAGAAGGGTGGGGCATAACTGGAGGGAACAACAAACGCTCGGCACATGGGGCATCCGGTGTGGCCAGGTGGCCAGTCTTTGCAAGGCTACGTCGGGATGGAGCCCCGCAGACGGACTCCCCAGGCAAGGGAAAGCAGTGCTGCTGTGGGTGTGGGGAGGCAGCCCCGGGGGCTTCTGCTACCCCAAGACATCTCCCTGTGCTGCCAGGAGCGGTAGAGATGGCAGCAACTGCAATGAACTGGCAAACCGAGACACGGCATCCGCTCATGTGTTGACCGTCGGAGCCCCTCTGATCCCCAGCGCAAAGGGAATGCATGCATTTCTTATCATCACAGATAATTATTATTAATGAGGCAGAGAGCTCCCCAAAGCAACTGGGGGGTGTGTCTTTGGCTGTGGTCACACTGGAGGCTTGGCGTGATCTGGCGGTGCCTCTGTTTCCTAGAATCCTCGAATCCATAGAGTCACAGAGTGGGAAGGGGCCACAGAGGCCATCTCGTTCAACCCCCTGTTCAAGGCAAGACCAGCCTAGAGCACCCCTGGCAAGTATTTGTCCAGCTGCCGCTTCAAGACTGCCAGGGAGGGGGAGCTCACCACCTCCCCAGGCAGCTGATTCCACTGTTGCAGCCAGGGCTCTTTCTGTAGCAGGGACTCCTTTGCATATTAGGCCACACGCCCCTGATGTAGCCAATCCTCCAAGGGCTTACAGAGCTCTTCTCCCAGGGGCTACTGTAAGCTCTTGGAGGATTGGCTACATCAGGGGTATGTGGCCTAATATGCAAAGGAGTTCCTGCTACAGAAAGAGCCCTGGCTGCAGCCATTTAAATTGTTGTGGGGAGGGGTGACCAGGCAGCACACCCTGAAGCAGCTCCCCCAGGTGCCGGTCCCAGCGGAAGCATCCACGTCACTGGCCGCTCAGCCGCGGAGCGGGGTTCTTGCTGGCAATGGGAGCTGCTCACATTCATATGCACTTATGCGCACATCCCTACTGGGTGAAAACCCCCCTCACGACTGAGATGGAAGTGGCCATTCACACTTCTCACCCGGCATCTGTTCGCGACAGGGAGTTCAGACGTCGGGAAAAGCAGAGTGGAAGTGCCGGCACACGTAAAGACTGGACTCTCCCCAGTGTCAGCAAACTCTGCTTCCAGGATGGGCCGCTGGACCCAGGTGCTGACGACTGGAGCACGGAAGGCAGATGTTGTTGTCTGTCCGCGAAGGTAACACAACTATATTGGCCTGAACTGCTTGTGCGACCACAGCCTTTGTGTGACTGCATAGAGGGCAATCGACAGCTGCAGAATGTTGGCAGGTCACTGGACCAGAGTGGTGCCAGGAAAGGCCATCTCCAAGGGTGCTCTGTGCATCTGGAGGGAGAGCTGCCCTCACCTCCGTGGCTGCCCTGAGCCACACATTGGCCACAAGGAGTCAAATGCTCATGGCCACAGGAAGGGGCCTGCCAATGTTGTCTCCCTCTCCCTCGGCTTCAGGGGCTTTGAAGGAATCAGTCCTTGAGAAAGATTCAGAGGTGGTTGTGGCCGTCCAGAGCGTAGGGCTGGTGGTGATCAAAGGGGGCTTAGTGCCGCCAAGCCAATGGAGGGGGCTGCAGCAGTGAAGGCCCTGCCTCCCCCCCACCCCGGCTCAGGAAGAGAGGGCAGGGCTCTGAAATCCCCTCGGGGGGGCCCCACTCTTTGTTTGGCTGCAACCACAGCGCCCCCCACCCCCACTCTGCTGCTACTGCTCTATTAAAATGCAAAATGCAGCCAGAATCAAAGACGCCAATAAATTCTTCTGTAAAAGCGGGAATGTTTTCCCCCAAATGGCTCCCCAAACACTCATAATCACGGTGCTCTTGCGTGTACTTGACTCCAGTTAACCTTTTCCGGGTGCGTTTTAACAGCTCCAAGTCAGGGACTAATATGGAACTAATGTGGGCTTTATTTTCCCTGCAGGATTCGCAGAAAGAGCACTGCACGTTATCGCAGCCACGCAACACCCACCCCTCCGACGGCAGGACTTTAGATCAAAGCGCAGGACAAGAATGTAACCCTGACCGGGGGGGGGAGGCGCAGCGGGGCGGGGTAGAATAAAGGGCCTTTTCGGAAAAAACACACATCATTTATGGAATATGAATCCTGCACAGAGTTGCCAGAAAATGGAAAACTGGTGTGAGGGGGGGGGGCTCACCCTTCTCCATGCCAGACCGTTTTAAAGGATATTTGTTGGGGCAACTGTCACCGATAGGCCTGCCAGCCGGCGGACTCCAGCAGGGCAGAGGCCCCACACGACCGAGCAGCATTTCCTGGAGGGCGGCCACCTCAGCTCCTCCCAGGGCAAAAGCAGCCAGGTGCCCAGCAAGCGGCTCAGGAGGACCGGCAAGGGGTGCGCTGCAAAGGCGCCTTCCGAGTGGCTGCTTAGGGACAAGGTCAACCGCATCCTCCCCTCCCCCCCCAAAAAAAACCCTTGCCCGGAGACCAGAGGTTCGAGCCAGGTCCTCTTGTGTGAGCAAAGAGCTGGCCCACTGAAGCCCCCCTCAACCTGCCACATCTGGGGGCAGAGCCACGCCCCACATCTCTCCCCCAAGCTGCAGAGGGTCCCCTCCGGAAGAGAGTCCGTAGCAGCGCCCGTGATCTGCCACCCCCCCCATCTCTGCCCTCCCAGAAAGTGTCTCTCTCAGAGCGGCCCAGAGAGGCGGGGGTCGCTTCTGGGGAAACGGAAAGGGGCTTCTCCCCTCCCCATTAGTTGCTAACCACTGGCCATCTCCCCCTTCCACCCCCGCCCCAGGTGCAGACACCACCCGCGTCATTCTCTGGCCACGTGGCTCCCTCTCGGGCAGAGCAGCGGGAAAGCGGAAGGGAAGAAGCCCTGGTGGAAGCCCGGAGGCCGAGGGGGACAGAGAGGCCTCCCGGGAGACGCCCGAGCAGAAAAGAATCGGGGCTGGCCCAGGGGCTCCTTGTGCTCCTTCCCAGCCTGCTGGCCAGCCGCCTGGGCAGACACACGCCCGGGACCGCCCCGGTGCCTCCTCGCCCTCCGATGCCCTTGGCCGTAGCCCAGAGCCACCTCGTGGTCGGACTGACCCTCTGCGGGCAAGGAGGGTGCTTCTGCCTCCCAGGAGGGACCCCCCGCCACAAAACAAACCCCGGGAGCAGCTCCCCTGCTCTTCTCTGTCGAAACAGGCAGTTTGGTCAAGACCGGGCCCAGCTTTGCAAACCTCCTGGGTACCCTTTTGTGTTTGGTGAGCCACTGGGTGGTGTCTTGTGGCCCCAGGGCCCCATCCTCCAAGGGCCATGCCGGAGAGCCAAGCAAAAGCGCCGCTCCCGCCTGAGAAGTGGTGAAGGGGGCATTCTGCACATGCTCAAGTGCACTCTCCAAAACAGGTCCCCAGAGGGCAGCTCACACTCCAGGGGCCCAGTCCGGGACGCCAAGATCTGGCCCAGCACGGATGCCCTCTCTGCAGGGGCACCTCTGGAGGAGGCAGCTTCACGCCCTCCTGAGTGGGGGCGGCACCTGCCCGGACAGCCCCCGGGGCTCTGTTTCCTCACGAAGAGGCGTTGCCTCCACAGCTGCTTCCTCACCAGCCAGGGCGTGGGGCGGGCAGTCCCCCCCAGGTCTGTCCCGCCTGGCTCTGAGAGGAGGCCGGGCCCAGTCTGTGCTTAGCGGCTCTTGAGAGAAGAGGACCCCCCTCCCCTCCCCGCAGGAGCCCCGCACCTGCCCACCCTGCAGCTGACCCCTGGCCCCAGTTAGGCCCTGCGGCTCCTGCAAATCTTTTCCAGGTTATTGTGGAAAGGCCTGGACACAACAAGGGCCGGAGGCTTTGTGGCCCTGGGGGGCCCTTCCCACCGGTCTCCGTGGTGCATCTTATACGCTGCAGGAGCCGTTTGCCCAGAAGGGTCAGGAAAGAGCGCGCAGCCAGGGGGGGGGGCCCTGCCACCACAGCAGCCCCCAGAACGCATCCCCGAAGGAGGCAAGGCGGGTTTCCAGGACACCAGACGTTTGCCCCGGCGGCCAGATGTGGATGCTTAAGCTTCCTGGCTCACTGTTTAGGACAGGCCACAAGTCAAACGGAAACTTTTTTCTTGCACGTCACCCTCTGTTTTTGCAGCTGCCCGGCACACTTGCTGCGGCAGACGCTTCTCTGCAAATACTTTGACTGCGTTGGTCACATGGTTGGATCCACGCCTGAGAGCCACGAAAACATCCCTCATGGCTTGCGGGGGGGACGGGGGGGACAGGGACGGGACGGCATAGTCCTCCATCCGTGCCGAAAAGGAAGTTGTTAACTTGGCAATTCCAGACAGAGTGTTCTGCCAAGCAGCCGAGGGGGGATGTGAAATCCCAAATATTTAAGACAAGTGGGGGCAGGGGAAGACCGTTAAAAAGCCCTGGAGGTGAGAGCTGGAGGGAAGGAGGCCTGTGGGAGTATCCGGGGTGTGTGTGTCTGTGTCTTCCTGGACTCTGGGAGAGGCCCCTGTGGGCTGAGGAAGAGAAGCCCCCCCCCCAATTGCCTGCAGAGTCCCTTGGAGCGGAGAAGCAAGCTGGGGTTGACGGGCTGTGTTCTTCTGCTGCCTGTGGGCACAGACCCGCTTGGCCCCTGGGCTTTGGGCAGCTTCACCGCTGACCTAGCTTGCTTGCTCTGCGAAAAGGCATCGGCGGACCCCCTCCCCTCTTCTCCCTTTCTTTATACTGTTTCTAGTCTGCCTTTCTCAGTAAGACTCACCCAGAGGAAGTGTCATTATTGATGCAGGCGATAATAAAAACAGAAATAGTAAAAATAAACAAAAATGACTGGCAGCAGTTTCCGAACAAGAGAGCAACAGATCGGCCAGCTTCATTCCAATATCCCCCAGGCACATCCCCCATCAATTAATCCACACCCCTAAGTGGTCAGTGCTGTGAGGACTGGTGGCTTCAGCCCTTCCTCCGCTGACTTTTAAGACCCTGCCCCCAATGAGTTCCTTCCCCTCCCTGTGGGCAGCTGTGCCTCTCTCTCCGTGGGCGGGTTCACGATCCCATGCCAGCGATGCCAGTGACAGAGGGCAGCGGTCCTGAGCCCCCAGGGGGCTTGCTGGGCCCGAGGCCCACGGTTCTTCTCCCCGTGCAGTTCTGGAGGCACAGCCTTGGCCGTCGTGCCCGGCAGCTCCTTGGGGCAGAGGTGGCCGGCCGGCCGGCCTCCTCTTGGGATCGCCTGGGTGGGCTCCTCCGTCCTGACAACTCGCTCGTTAGCTGCTAATGACTGCCCGCTGGGCCCGGGGGAAGGACGCTGGTCAGAAATGCCAATACCCTCCTTGGAAATGATTTAGCTGTCTCTCTCAGGCACCGAGCAGGCAGCAGGTGGGATGCATAAAATCCATACGTCAAGAAGCTTCCCAGGGGCCGCCCCACAACAGCCTCCCCCTCAGACCAGGAAGCCTGAGAGCCCTGTGGGCAGACCGGCATGGATCGGGGCCCTGGGCCAGCCTGCAGTTGGGAGGGGGGAGGGACAACTGGGGCTGCAAAGAGGCCTGCAGAGCCCACCGCAGAATGCCGGCCATCAAAACACACCCTGCAGCTGAAATGAGAGAAGGTGGCAGCAGTTAATAGAACGAATTAGCCAACAATACAACCATAAAATAGTAAGACCCTCCTGAAAAGCAGTAAGAGCAGCATAAAATCATTAAGAGCCCATTAACAGCAGCCACTGATGTTTGAAAGGCCAACAAGGAAGTGGGGGCGGGGGTAGGAGACAAAAAGAAGGGGGAAAGTCCACAAATAGTTGTAGAAAGAAGAAACATCCTTTAACAGGCGTTGCAAAGGGAATGGTGCCAGGCACAATCCACACAGGAGGGGACTTCTGTAGCCTGGTGCCAGAATGGAAAAGACCCCGCCTCTGGCAGCACACACACCCCCACACACACATACAGCGGAGTGGATGCAGAGGGCCCTTCAGGTCCCTGGGTCTCTGGCTGGCAGGGGCTGCGGAGCCAAGAAGCAGCATGCTTGGGGGGGGGGCAACAGTGGGAGAGCTTCTACTGTGTACAGTTCTGGTCACCACCTCAAAAAGGGTACTATATCATAGGGGAAAGTGCAGAAAAGGGCAACTAGCATGATGAAAGGGTTGGAACACTTTCCCGATGATTAAAACGCTTGGGGCTCTTTAGCTTGGAGAAACAACGGCTGAGGGGGTGACATGATCGAGGTTTATAAGATTAGGCGTGGGATAGAGCAGGTAGAGAAAGAGGTCCTTTTCTCCCTTTCTCACAATGCAAGAACTCAAGTGGGCACTCCATGAAATTGCGGAGCAGTCAGGTTAGAACGGATAAAAGGAAGTACTTCTTCACCCAAAGAATGATTAACACATGGAACTCACTGCCACAGGAGGTGGTGGCAGCTACAAGCATGGATGGCTTCAGGTGGGAATTAGATAAGCATATAGAGCAGAGGTCCATCAGTGGCTATTAGCCACAATGTATAGATAGGGACTCTCAGGCTGGGGCAAGTGATGCTCTGTCTTCTTGGTGCTGGGGGGGGGCAACAGTGGGAGAGCTTCTAGTGTCCCGACTCCACTGCTGGACCTCCTGATGGCCCCTGGTGTTTTTGGCCACTGTGTGACACAGAGTGTTGGACTGGATGGGCCATTGGCCTGATCCAACATTGGCTTCTCTTATGTTCTCTTACAAGAGGAGACGTGTTTCTTGCTGCCATCCTGTCCCAAGCAACGCTTCCAAGCTGTCTCCAAAGGCATGCATTACAGTACTCTAAGCAGGATGTGATCAGAGCTCAGACCACTGTGGCCAGGGCTGGCTTCTCAAGAATGGGCCTTGGCGGGCTAAGGGTCCTACGTGCCGCAGAGGAGACCCACGCTAAGAACCTGGTCCTTTTGGGAAGTCCAGCCCAGTCCCCAGCCCCTGATGGGCGACACTGGCCAAGAGCAGGCCTGTAGCCACCAGGGGGGCATTTGGGGGCAGAGCCCTGCCCCGCCATTTGAGGATGCCAGACACCCCCACCCCCCCTGCGCCTAGCCCCATAGCTGCAGCCAGGAGGCTGGGGAAAGAAAGGGAAGCCCCCCCCCTGCAGCTTCTGGTCAGTTTCACTCCCCTCCCATCAGCTGTCAGGTTTTAACAGTTGATCAGAGGGGAGTGAAACTGACCGGAATGGGGCAGGGTGCTTCCAGTCCCTTCCCCAGCCTCCCCCTGCTGGGGTGGGGCTGGGGAAGGAAAGAGAGAGAGAGAAGGCCTAGTGATGGGGGTGGGGAAGCCAATCTCTCCCCCCCATAACTTTCCATGGCAGGGCGGGTGGGGGGTGTTGATGGTGGGGAAGCCAGTCTCGCTCCTGGGGTTGCCAGTCTCTGGGTGGTTAAGTAAAACACTAAATCACCATGTGTAATTTTACAAGTTTTTTTCTATTTTTGTATTATGCTAAATGTGAATTATTAAAGTATTTTTAGAATTATCCATTAACAAAAAGTACAACTTAAGCATTAACCATGAAGCTCAACAGTACATTCAGAACAATGTCACTTCTGTACAACCGATAATGAGGTCTTATCTTAGGCCCAAGGTCCCAACCCAATAGACTTATTACAGAAACAACTAAGACAAACAATGGCGTTCTAGTAATCATTCCGTTTGCGTACTCTTCATCAGGTTTGTCTGTTGCTGTTGATTCAACACAGTCTTGAAGTACTGAAGGCCATGTTTCAAGATTCTTAGTGCTAGTTCATATATTATATTGGTGCCACGCTATTGTGTTTAAGTTCTGGTGATTGGGAATCGCCAGTATTAAACTATGAAGTGACTAGGTCTACAATACATTTCAAATGGGTGAACTGGGGGGGGGAAGTTTGTCTTAGTCGTTTTTGTAATAAGTATATTGAGTTGGGACCTTGGGCCTAAGATAAGACCTTGTTATTGGCTGTAAACATTTCTACAGAAGTGACATCGTTCTGAATGTATGTTAATGAATCATTCTAAAAATATGTTGTCAAAGCCTTTCACGGCTGGAGTTCATTAGTTGCTGTAGATTTTCCAGTGTAGGACAATGCCAAGACCACGGCCACACAACCCGGAAAATCTACAGCAACTAAATTCTAAAAATACTTTAATAATTCACATTTAGCATAATGTATGAACAAAAAAAAATTGCAAAATTATAAACAGTGATTTAGTGTTTGACTTTGCCACATACACCGCGGCCCAGTTTGGTGCAATTAATCTCCAGGGGGCGGCCCTGGCATGGCGCCTGATCGTCAGGTGGACTCTGTGGCATTGAAGCCCCTCCCCTCCCCTCCTCAGGCTCCGCTCCCAAAATCTCCAGTTATTTATTATTTTAAGTATATAAGCACAATATGGGACCCAGAAGAAAAATAATTGCCCCACGAAATGAAAAATCCTGGCAGCAGCCCTGGCCAAGAGCCCCTCCGATCTTTGCGGGACTCGGCCCCAGTTTCTTCTCAGCTTCTGTGAGCCAGTTTGGTGTCGTAGTGAAGTGCGCGGACTGTAATCTGGGAGAACCAGGTTTGATTCTCCACTCCTCCTCCACTCACAGCTGCTGGATGACCTTCAGCAAGCCATAGTTCTGGCACAGCTGTTCCTGAAAAGGGGAGTTTCGGTCAGAGCTCTCTCAGCCCCACCTACCTCACAGGGCGTCTGTTGTGGGGAGGGGAAGGGACAGGAGACTCCTTTGGGTAGTGAAGGGCAAGGAGTATAAATCCAATCTCTTCTCTTCTTCTTCTTTTGCAGCCCACCTGGAGCCGGGGTGGGGGGTGCACGATGTCGGGGTGGGGGAGCCTCAACAAATTAAGTAGCTCCACTGCATTATCGTCCCTTCATGACTTAACAGACTCCAAGAGTGTTTTTAAGTTTACATTTTGAATCAAAAGTGGGGAAAGGAAAACAGGCCATGAGGGGAAGAGGGCATAGGCTGTGTGTTGAGCCCCCTGCTCTATACCCTCTACACACAGGACTGTACCCCCACTCACCCCAGCAACACTATCATCAAGTTTACTGATGACACCACTGTGGTGGGGCTCATCTCTGGGAATGATGAGTCTGCTTATCGGGATGAGGTGGAACGGCTTTGTGTTTGGTGTGGGGAAAATAATTTGATTCTCAATACTACCAAGACCAAGGAATTGGTGGTGGACTACAGGAAGAACAAAACGGAAATTAAGCCACTGTTTATTGGCGGAGAATGTGTGGAGAGGGTGGCTACTTTTAAGTTTTTGGGAGTGACTATTGAGCAAAATCTGACTTGGAGCGTTAACACCACTGCTCTGGTGAAGAAGGCCCAGCAGAGGCTTTATTTTCTCAGACTCTTAAAGAAAAACAACCTGAGTGAGAAAACACTGATGTCTTTCTATCGTTGCTCAATAGAAAGCATTTTATCATATTGTGTCTGTGCCTGGTTTGCCAGTTGTACGGCTGCGGATAGGAAGGCACTCCAGAGAGTTACCACCACAGCTCAGAAGATCATTGGCTGCCCTCTCCCATCCCTGGAACAACTGTACAGTTCTCGATGCTTGAAAAAGGCAAAGAACATTTTGCAGGACTCATCACACCCTGGACACTCCTTGTTTGAATTGCTGCCTTCGGGCAGAAGTTACAGGACAATTAAGGACAAATAGATTAAAAAACAGTTTTTATCCAAGAGCCATTATTGCCCTAAATGCTGTATGAGATTGGAATTGGGGACATCAGTGGTTTAGTTGCTATGTGAACTTTAGGGGAGCTATGAAGCAGTTGTGAATGGCTGTGTGAGCGCACATGATTATTGTTGTAGATTACTGAAATGATTGCACTTTTAATTTCGTTGTGCCATGTACAATGACAATAAAGTATTATTATTGTTATTATTATTATTATTGTTATTGTTATTATTATTGTTATTATTATTATTACTACTACTACTATTATTACTATTATTACTATTATTATCATCATAGGGTACATTTCTGGGCTTAAAATCCTTCCTGATGTGCTGCCCTGTGATGGCTGCCGGCAAAAGCAAGTGACTGGCGGGGTGAAGGAAAGCCACGCTGAAGGCCTGGGGAGATCTCTCACTGCCATGGACCTTCTCTGGAGCCAGCTGCCCAGATGGGTCCTCCCCCCCCGCCACAAGCCAGGAGCCGCCCAATGTAGTCACCGGTTTACACTTGGACAGATGTCCCACCTTCCCCCTTCCCCCTTCACCACATTGATTTATCTTTATTATAAAGGCCCAGTTCTAAGAAGTGTCTTTTCCTCTTTAATATATCAAAACCCAGGTGTTTTCTGATAACAATAAAGGCAACGTTAATTATGCACCTGATGTACCTCTTGGCTGTTCCTCAACAAGAAGTCTTTAAGGTACCGCAGGAATCTTTTAAAATGGAAATAAATTTTATCTGCAATTACACCATCTGTATCTGGAGTTCTGAGCAGCGTTGGCAATCCCCCCCCCCCCACGCTGCCTTTATCTCTTCCTGGCAACTATGGGACAGAGGGCAGGGCCAAGGGGCTGAACGTCACCAGGGCACTCGGTGGCTAAGCAGGGATCTGACCCCGTTTCTGCAAAGACCAGCAGTTTATCCTGTACGCCACCAGACTGGCCCTTCCGAGCAGCACAACCGAGCTTTTTTCAGACTCAGTCCGGATTGGCCACAAGTTCAGCAACCATTGCTCCCTCTAAGCTGTGGAGTCCTGTGAGCAAAACTTCTGCTTTGTGAGCTACTGACTTTAAAGCTGTAAGGAACAATTTGGCTACTGCATAAATGAGTTTCCTCTGGAACCACCCTTCCTGAGCTAAGACAAAAATCTGTGAGCTGGAGGCTATAAAACTGTGAGCTAGCTCACACTAACTCAGCTTAGAGGGAACACTGTTCACAACCCTTTCCAGAATATCTAGGACTGAATGATGGGTTTACTTTAACGTTTTAGCCCCAAACCAGGTGAATTTTAGCAATTCTGCCTTTGAGTTGAAAACACCTGTTCTTGACTCCTTTGCCCCAGTCCCCGTGTGAACTGTTCCCCCCTCCATGTTCTTACGCAGCTCAGTGACTCTGGAGGACGACCAAGAGAAGACCAACGTTGCCCAGCACGGTGCCACCCTCTCTTCTTGCCCCTCTGCCGTCTCCCATACACTTCAGTGACAAGACTGAGATTCTCCGCTCTGACCTGCACGCCCTCTTCTGACCTCTTCCGGCCGTCACCTTCCCCACGCTTCCGTCGGTCCTCTCCCTTCTTCTCGGGGCTTCTGAGTGCCCCCTTCCCCTTTCATGCGGCTTCCTCACCGCTATATAACCAACATGCTTTATCCACTTCTCCCCAGTGGGGACCCAAAGCTGCTTATGTTGTTCTTGTCTTCTCCATTTTATCTTCACAACACCCCTGCGAGGTGTAGGTTAGGCCGAGCGAGTGTGACTGGGCCCAAGGTCACCCAGCAAGCTCCTGTGGCAGAGTGAGGATCGAACCCAGGTCCCCCAGATGTTAGTGGTCAGACCCCTCCTTTCGCTGAAGGGCAGTTTACAGCTAGAAAAGCCACAGACACCCTTCCTAATATATATCATTTCAAATATCACAAGTGCAACACACGGCCTGGCCTAGAATGACACAAAAGGGATGCCAGCCAGGGACCAGTCTGGACATCGAGTTTAGAAGTGAGAGAAAGAGCAGCTGGCTAGCTGACGACCCTCTCCCCACCCTAGGGAGACACACGGATGAGGGACAAGGGGTCTCTCAAGAACCTATCGCCTCACATGAACTAAGCCCAACGAAGTCCAGCCTCACTTCCCCTCACTCACTTCCCCTAATTAAGCAGCACTTAACACTATTCACCAAACCTGGTCACTCTGGTGCCAGTTTGGTGTGGTGGCTAAGTGTGTGGACTCTAATCTGGGAGAAGCGGGTGCTGATTCCCCACTTCTCCACTTGCACCTGCTGGGTCAGTCACAAGCTCTGGCACAGCTGTCCATGAAAAAGAGCAGTTTCTGTCAGAGCTCTCTCGGCCCCGCCTACCTCACAGGGTGTCTGTTGTAGGGAGGGGGAGGGAGAGGAGTTTATAAGCCGCTCTGAGACTCCCTGGGGTAGTGAAGGGCGGGGTATAAATCCAATCTCCTCTTCTTCTTCTTCTTCTTCTTCTTCTTCTTCTTCTTCTTCTTCTTCTTCTTCTTCTTTCCCATCTGGTAATTACAGGGTCATCAAGCACCATTTACACCTATAGTCCCCCTCTGACAAACCACTCCAGCTTTTGCCAAAATAATTGTCTACCTCCAAAAAAACCATCAAGTTATTGTTGAAGGCTTTCACGGCCAGAGTTCATTAGTTGCTGTAGATTTTCCGGGTTGTGTGGCCGTGGTCTTGGCAAGACCACGGCCACACAACCCAGAAAATCTACAGCAACCATCAAGTTTTTGTTTGGGGGGCAAATATGTCAGCCTTCCCCAGGCAGCATTTTGCCCTGAATCTGGAGTGCCTAGCCACCAATGTGTGTGTTCTTGGATCCTCCACACACCCCCACTTGCATATGGACCTTCCCATTCTCATTTCCGGAAACATTGTTCATTTTGCTGCTGCCTCCATGGACCTCTTTCTTCACTGGTAATTATAGCCTCCCCCCCAACTTCTTTCACTCCTCTCCTCCCTGATTTCCTCTTAGCTAGCTTGCAGGGTTTAAAGTGTGTCTGTGTGTGTGTTTTGCTCATTTTAATTGTTTTAAAAGTAAAAAACCTTACTGGTGGAACATCTGCCTGGTTTCCTTCAAGAGTTCTCTTAAGGGAAAAATCCCCATAAACACTGGTGGAGAATTCCAGTTACCCCCTCTCGCTCTGTCTCCTTAAAGCTAATTCCCCCAATTAAATAGGAGACTGCCTAATTGGGTAACACAGGTCCTAGTCTGATACTTTAGCCCCTACACCACACTGGCTCTCCCCCCCTGTCCCTCCCCTCTCCCCCTTTCCCTAATGACCCATCCTCTCGGGGACAGACTGGCCATTTAACAATCGGGGAGAGACCCTGGTGGTCGGGTCACGGCCCTGGAGCTCAGGAAGCAGAGCTGAGTCCCAGCACCTCAGCCAGCGCTGGAGTGGCCACTGGACTCCGACCCGGCAGCACAGTGGTGGCCGCACTAACTGACAGAGGCAGCGGGTGAGCCGGCATCCCATATTGGCAACTCGGGGCCTTTTCTATGGCCCCAACTGGTGCCTGCAGCCTCCCTTTCCTCCAGTGGCAGGTTTCCGGTTCCTTTGCCTTCAGACTCCTGGAGCACCCGGCTTCCTCCCACTCTTGGCATCCCTTTCTCTTCTCTCCCCCCCACTTCCAAATCTGGATACACCCCCTGCAACCACCGCTATGGCCCTGACCGTAATCACGGCCACAGAATGGCTGTTGCAGGAAGTGGCGTCGACTGCCAAACAGCTGCTCCGCGTTGCCCTTGAGTTGCACAGCAAAGATCCCTGTGCTGTGGGGGCAACGGCTGCCAAAGCAACATTTTAAAAGAGCCAATCAAATCTCCAGTGGCCAATCAGAAGCTTTGCTGGGCAAAAGACTGAACTGGCCCTGCCCACTTTCCAAAAACACTGGGTAGGCACTGGAAAAGGGGCTGGCAGATGCCATAGCACCCCGTGGGCACAACTTTTGGGGTCTCTGCTCTGTGGGATGCTTGGAGGGACTCAGGGCCCAGACCGGCCACCAAGGGCTCCCGGGCGAATCCGCAGGGCCTGGCCAACGTCCTCGTCTCGCTGGAGGGCAGGCCCAGCAAGTGACAGACCACAGTGCATCTAGGCTAGGGGGCTTGGGCAGAGGGTAGGAATCCGCACCGCCCTGCCAGGGAGGAGAGAGGTGGGTGACTTTAATGAAACGGCACCAAGCCCAGGAGTCCGCCTCTGTGTTTGCAGAGAAGCCTCTGGGAAGATGGAACTCATTATTACCATCTGCCGCCAGCCCCATCCTTATATTTCCTCTCTAGCAGCTCATTCTTCAAAAACTTGGTAGCTTCCTCCCTTTACATTTGTAAATGCCGTTCACTGTGGATAAAATCCATGTTTACTTTGTGTCGGGGGACCATTTTAATCGCCAGCAGATGTTCCACCCTGCTCTGCTTTGCTTGGCAGTCCACCTCGGAGGGAAATAAAAGAGAGAGAAAAAAATCTTTATTTTGAATTTAAATTGTAGATTGTTGCAGACTAAATAAAATGCCAAATTGTTATTGGAAACAATGCGGCCGCTGCAATAACCAGACTTGACATTTGTGTTTCATACAATTATAACTCTGTTTTCTGGCATTGTTTAACACAAGATGGTTTCCACATTGGGGGGACGTTCTCCTCCCCCCCCCCTTTTCCAAAATGATTTGCAATGAGGCCACAGACATTTGAAATTTATTTTTATTTAATACTTTCCTATGAGTTTATGAAATACAGGGATTATTAAAGGCTGTATACAGTAGAGAGATTTTTGAACGTGCACCAATTCCGTCCCCGTCCCCGTCCCCGTCCCCCCCGGGCTCCCATTCCAATACACATTATCCTCTCGAGCCCATCTGAGAGTCCCCCCCCCCCGCCCCGGTTCCTACAGACCTCTCTATAAATATGCCGCGCCTCCATGGGCTGGTTGGGCCCTGCCGTTCTTTTTATCTCTGGTTTCTTTCATATTTATAGCCATCCTTGATGTCCAACAGGCACACTCTCTTCCTCCGGCTTTTATTTATCTACCACTTGTGTTCACTGCAACTTCCATCAGTGGCAAGAAGGAGCAAAGCAGACCTCAGGGAGTCTTCTCAGCTTCCCAGATGGCACCCAAAATGCACCCGCAGAGAGCCGCTCGGGATCCTACCGGGGCCACGGACCTCTTACTCCCCAGCTGCAACTCTTAACCAGCTCACGTGACGCTCTGCCATTCCAGCCCTTTGGTTCTGCACTCTGCACCACAAAGCAAAAAGCAGCCCCCCCTGAAACACGACCCACTCCCCTTCCATTGCTGCCTGGGAGTAGGCGCGTGCATGGGATACGCCACCCAGCCAAGCTCTGCTTCCGACAGACCTCGAAGGATCGCCGCTGTTCTCTTTTAGACTGGCAGGAGGCTATTTTGTGGCCTGCGGCCCTCCTGGCAATGCTTGGAAAGAGGCTGCGAGCAGTTCTTGCGGTGAGCTGTTGCCCCAGTAGTTGGAGTACAATGGCTGGATGCTTACAGTATTTTTATGAATTCTAGTTTTAAGCTATTATTATGTTGTTGTTGTCGAAGGCTTTTTTTCTTCTTCTTTCTGTGTTATACCTCTGAGGATGCCAGTCACAGCTACTGGCGAAAGGTCAGGTCCTACAATGCCAAGACCACGGCCACACAACCCGGAGAATCTACAGCAACTATTATTATTATTTATTATTGGTGAATCTGAGGGACTGGCGGGGAGACTTCCCTGCTCCATGCCTGGCCAAAGGCGGCTCAGGACGGCCACCGTAGGCACCTCATGCCCACTGGGGTCAAGGCGGGCCTCTCATCAGAAAGCGGGGCCATGTGCCTAGCCTTGGTTTGAGCTCGGAGGGGGGAGCTGCCCCCCTTCCCTGAGGACAACCCCCTCACGTGGCTACCCACCCCTGTTCCTGTCACCCTTGAAGACAGGGGGCAGCCTCACGGATGAGCCTTAGGAAGCCCTCTTCTCCACATCACTTGGCCATGTGACTGGGAGCCCTGCCATGGCCAGAAGGCTTGCTGGGATTACGTGCCTGCCTTCTGAGAAAGACCTCCGGGAGAGTCACCCCGTTCCCAGCCAAGGCTTCACAGGCGGGGGGGATGGGCACACAGGGTGGCGGTGGTGGTGGCAGTGTTGCACTATCCCATCTGGCTAAAAATCAGATGCAACATCATCATGTTGGGATGCTGCTGCAAATGACATCACTTCTGGGTTGTTGTCTTTTTGCCAGGAGTGATGTCACTCATGTGCCCACAAACCGGTCCCCGCCCCCCAGCAGGCAACATTAGATGCCCCTCGGTCTCCTAAAGGACAGGTTATTGCGCAGTCCCGTCAATGATGCCCAAGAAGCAGAAAGGTGACTCAAGCCTCCAAGTGAGACACCGAGACAGCCCCCCTCCTGGCTTCCCACAAACGATGTCGCACGGGAGCCTTCAGGAGGGCTTTTCCCTGCACAGGGTTGCGCTGCCTGGAATGGTTCACCAGCTTTCTTGGGCAAATGATCAGGGACTGTGGTCTACACCGCTGTGGAACAGCTTACTGCAAGTAGGATCCGGTTACGTAATTTTGGCATCATTCCCGTGTGAACATAAGAACATAAGAGAAGCCAGTGTTGAATCAGGCCAATGGCCCACCCAGTCCAACACTCTGTCACACAGTGCCCAAAATATACCAGGTGCCATCAGGAGGTCCAGCAGTGGGGCCAGGACACGAGAAGCCCTCCCACTGCTGCCCCCTCCAGCACCAAGAACAGAGTGCATCACCTGCCCCAGACTGAGAGTTCCCATCTATACCCTGTGGCTAAGAGCCACTGATGGACTTCTGCTCCATATGTTTATCTAATTCCCTCTTGAAACTGTCCATGCTTGTAGCTGCCACCACCTCCTGTGGCAGTGAATTTCATATGTTAATCACTCTTTGGGTGAAGAAGTATTTCCTTTTATCTGTTCTAACCCGACTGCTCAGCAATTTCATGGAGTGCCCACAGGGAGTTCTTGTATTGTGAGAAAGGGAGAAAAGGACTTCTTTCTCTACCTGCTCAATCCCATTCATAATCTTATAAACCTCAATCATGTCACCCCTCAGCCGTCGTTTCTCCAAGCTAAAGAGCCCCAAGCATTTTAACCTTTCTTCATAGGGAAGGTGTTCCACCCCTTTTATCATTCTAGTTGCCCTTCTCTGCACTTTTCCCAGTGCTATAATATCCTTTTTGAGATGTGGTGACCAGAACTGTACACAGTATTCCAATTGAGGTCGCACCAATGATTTATACAGGGGCATGATGATACTGGCTGATTTGTTTTCAGTTCCCTTCCTAATAACCCCCAGCATAGCATTGGCCTTCTTTATTGCAGCTACACACTGTCTAGACATTTTCATTGAGTTATCCACTACGACTCCAAGATCTCTCTCTTGGTCCGTCTCTGCCAGTTCAGACCCCATCAACGTGTATTTATATTTAGGATTTTTGGCTCCAATGTGCATCACTTTGCACTTGGCCACATTGAACCCCATTTGCCACGTTGACGCCCACTCACCCATCCTCGACAGATCCCTTTGGAGTGCCTCACACTCCTCCCTGGTTTTCACCACCCGGAACAACTTCGCGTCATCTGCAAATTTAGCCACTTCACTGCTTACTCCCAATTCCAAATCATTAATAAGTTAAAAAGCATCGGACCGAGTACTGATCCCTGTGATACACCACTGCTTACCATCCTCCACTGAGAAAGTTTCCCATTTATACTCACTCTCTGTTTCCTATTTATAAGCCAGGTTTTCATCCACAAAAGAACTTGCCCTTTTATCCCATGACTATTGAGCTTACTTAGGAGCCTTTGATGAGGAACTGTATCAAAAGCTTTCCGGAAGTCAAGGTAAATTGAAGGTGTGTCCTGTCAATACTTGTGTGTTTGCTTCGCTTCTGTTTCTGGGATTTCTGGTTAGTTCCAGACTTCCGCAATCCTAACCCTATTGCACTGTTTATTGAACGTCCCTCCCTGTTGCCTGCACTAACTCAGACTGTGTCACAGAGCCGGGCTATAGATAATGTCAACCTGTGTTCTCCAAACCAACCTTGCTCACCGCAGGCTCTCAGGTGTTGTTACTGCAAAGCCCAACTTGCCTGTCCTGAGTTGGGGGGGGGCCTGCCCCACACTGCAGGGGCCTCCTTGCTCCTGACAAAGAGAGTCCGCTCTCTGGCAGGCCCTTGGCTAGCCGGGAGAAGGAAGCCCTCCTCCTCTCCAGAGGGAAGGCCAAGCTTTGCGCCCAGGCGGGTAGGCGGCACCCTGACATTTCAGCGCACAGGTCTGAGTCCTGGTCTGAGTTAACAGCTCATTAAGGAAACCTCTTTGCAAGCCTGGGCCTAAAAGGAAAAACACAAAGATTGTCATAGATCATTTCCACCCGATGGATAAACCTGAAGAGACGTCAGCAGGCTGAGCCCCAACTGCACAGGTGTGTGCTGGCCCTCTGACCTGTGACATCAGCCACACATTGAAACCCCCCCCCGCTCCACTGATGAAGCAAGCCATTTGGTCTGGGGCTGGGGCATAATACCTGCTTCATAAAATAAAGAAACATTTATAACAAATGCCTCACTAGATTCCAGGGGGAATGGACTCTTACAAAGTGGAGTATTCCCTCTAGAAATCCTGTAAATCATAGCAAAGTTTAACATGTCCCGGGACAGGTCTGAAAATCTGTTTGTGGTTTCCAGTTCATTTTGGAACACTATATCTGGTCAACCCTCAAATAGCAAAAGGATCCCTTGATATTCCTATGCCAAAAAGTTTATTTAAATGTTCCTGGTGGGGTGGGTTTACGTTCCAGAGAAATGTGGTTTCTAAAAGTCAATTAACATTCTAGGTTTTAAAATCCCATTTACTCTCTTGTTTATCCTGTAACTGTACAAAACCTACAGAAGAAATGTCTACTCCTAGCAGAGTTTTGTGTTGCTTTTTCGCTTTTCTTTTTGAAATGCAAAGGCATCAAATCCCACCCCCACCCCCCTCTTTTCCAACACTGGAATGTTTCAATTTCATCAAGAATGTATTTCGCTTGGGAATACGCCTGAGGAGAGAGTGAGTGAAGCAATTTCCCTCCTGATCCTAAACACTTGTGCTGGCATCTCTGCCCACCGTCCTACCGTCCGGTTGCATGCCAAAGACACTGCAGTGGCCCATCCTGAGCTTCCGTGGGCTGGTTGCGGGGGGAAATGAGGCAGAGTGAGGGGATGAAGCACCAACGCTCCCTCTAAGCTTTGAAGTCTTCTGAGCAAAAATCCTGCTTTGTGAGCTCCTGGCATTAAAGTTGTGAGCAAGCGATTTGGCTAGTGCATAAATTCATTTGCTCCAGAGCCATCCTTCCAGAGCTAAGACAAAAGCATGTGAGCCGGAGGCTAAAAAACTGTGAGCTAGCTCACACTAACTCAGCTTGGAGGGAACACGGCTCAGCACTGCTCACCTGGATGTTTTCCGAAACAAGATCAGGGTGGGAGTTGTCAGAGGTATCCCGAGGGCGGTGACTGAGGAGCGACCAGGGAGGTCCCCCTTGGGCTGTGAGTTCCCAGGTGAGAGTACTCGCTCGGGCACCCATTCCCAGGTCCATTCAGCAGAGACAGGCTGGCTCAAAATATCAGCCGTTCACCTGCAAGGAGACAACTCCAACAACCAACCACTTCAGCTAACATGCAAAAGTGGAAACCAAACCCAAGAGCTCCACCCAATAGGACCAAACTGAATCACAACTGACATCAGGGGAGGAGCAGGCTGTCCCATTACGGACATCCATGTAGGACATCAACGTGCAGAGCTGCCTGCCAATGGCAACCGCCTTAGTGCCAGAGGCCACCCTGTGGGAGCCCGCGAGATCCGCCTCACCATCAGCCCCCAAGACAGCCACCAGGTCTCCGGCAGGCAGGACTCCTCAAGTCCTGGCCCTGTAGCCCCCTGGGGACCCCCTCCCAGTCCTCAGGAACACCAGTCCACCTGGGCTTGGTTACCTGCCAGCCTACTGAAGCCAGGGCCTGGGGATTAATGGGCTCACCCCGAGGTCACACCCCTTGTCTCCTCGATCCAGCTCCAGAGTCCAGACCCCACTCAGGGATCATCTGCAGGGGAAGACCTCTTGAGGAGACCGGCAGAAGCCGGAGGAACACTAAGGCCACCCCCAATGGGACACTAAGGCCACCCCCAAGGGGAAAGGGGGACAGACTGGGGTTACTTAAAGTGAGGGTCAGGAATGAAAGTCTCTTACTCTTGCATCTTAATCTGAGTTTGAGTTCATCCAAGGAGCTGGAAGCTCTGATAACTTTCACCTAGGGACTCCATCTTGACCACATGACAAAGGGACAACCAAGAGAAGACCAAATCATGAGAGTTAAGGTAGTGCTGAACTTTAAAGTACTGCAGCTTCAAGTAAATATATAATCATCAGGTGGGAAGTACTTAGTGTAGGGAAAGAAGATAACAAAAACCAACACCCCCACCCACCAAGGAGAGGCCACCGGGGGAAGTGGGCTGGTGATGCAAAGGTGGTGTGTCCCCCCGCCCATCGCAGCTGCTACAATTAGACAGCGACATTTTCTCACACCTGCCCAGAGCTCCCGGCTTGCTCATCCATTACCCACCCTTCAAAGCACCACTCTAACCTCATGACAAATATCTGAACATACAAACTGTTTGAAACATGCTTGCTTAAAACAAAAAGCAGCAACCCACACCCACCCCTGACCAAAACGTAAGGGGAATCTGGCTGTTTCATTTTAACTAAGCAGAAACATCGTCACTTATGAGTATTGGGGCGGGGGGGGGAGAATCAAAGGTAATCTTCCTTCCTGCTGGCGTGAGTGCGAAGGGACATTCCCAGACATCCGACCACCTCCCGTCTCTCATCACAAGCCGCTTCCCGCCTGCTCCCTTTGGGGGGGGGCCCTCTGCTGAGCAAATGCCATTACGCGCCCGGCTGCTGGGAGGCTGCCAAGAGGCCTGGGATGCCGGTCCCTCCAGCGCAGCTGAGCATGTTAAACCACCAGGCAGGCCCAGGAGGGACAAAAGGCAGTGAGTCGGGGGGGGAGGGGCTATTTGCCGCTCTGCCTTCCAACAGGTGGCCACTTTATCCATTATGATGCCTCATATTGCGGGGAAGAGAAAGTGGGAAAATATTTTAGCATCAAAAATGCATAAGATCTGAGTGAAAATCAAGGGCTCTCCCACCGTTGGGGGGCTTCAGGTTTCCTTCCATGCCACCGGAACCATCTGTGGCTGCCGTTCTGAGCAAAACAGCTGGGATTTGCCATCTATCTTGCCTTAAGCTGCAAATTGTTCTGGTGCTTACAAGCCAGGATTATGAACGGCTTGTTTGTTTCTGGGCAGAGATACCTCCAGAGCCACGGTGGTGGGCTTCAGTGCGGGAACGGAAAACAGGCCTCTGTGCGAGAGAGGTGCATTAACTCGCATCAGTCACGCCAGACCATGACCTGCATTCCAGGGTCCCACAAGCTCCTTTGGGGCACGCTGTGGGATCCTCCCCCCTCCACCAGGGCTGGGCCAGGGCATCTCATCTCGCCCGGGTGTCCCGTCAACATGGCTTGGCAGGCAGCCATGCGCTCACCTCGTGCCAGACCAGTTCCCTGTAGCATTGCTAAGGGCATCCTCCACAGAGTCTCCGCAAGGAACATAGAGCTGTGGCAGTCCTTTGGTTTCATGCATGCAGTTTAAATTCATGCCCGACAGGGTGGGTGTGGGGAGGGAAGAGCTATCCCCGGCTTCAACAAAAATTGAGTCATTCGTGTTCTATGCGCTTGGTGCCGCTCACTCCTTGCAAGGTCCTGCCATTAGAGCTGCAGTGAGGAGAAGGTGCAGGGACTTCCAGGGCTGAAGGAAACCCAGGACAGGAGCCAATGACCGATCTCTCAAACCAGCAGTGACCACAGGACAGTCCATTCTTCCACCTACTGCCCTTGTTGCTGGGGCACAGGGCAGCTGCCCATCAGGTGCCAGCGCCAGGCACGCTGCAATCTGTGGGGGTGGGAACCCCTCCAGAGGAGGATGGGCTTTGAGATGAGATGTTGTTGTGGGACTTCTTGAACACAAGCAGCGCTAGGCACGCTTCTGAGGGCAGGGGAGGGGCGAGCCCCAACGCCTCATGCCAGGGCCGGGCAGGATGAGCTCTGGCTCTGCGGGCCCCCCCCGGAAGCTCTGTTAACCTCCCACTGGCCACAGGCACAGGCCCATCAGATACAACAGGAAGCCCCATTTATGTGGTGTTGGTGCAACTGCTGACAGTCCGAAGTACAACTTTGCTCTTTTTCCACAGGTCTTTAGAGGCTCCCGTTCTACTTTTGTCACATGTGAATGTGTTGGAAATATGTGTGTTGCAAGGTCTAAGGTTCAGTCATGATAGGGTTAATGTGTGTTTACCTTGTGTGCTATTGTTTAGACTGACCTGGAAGGAAACCCGGCACAAAGCTGGAGAAACTGAAGTCTGTTTACTCACAATCATTGGTTAATGCATTCAGGTGATTTCCTTCTAGAGGTCAAGAAGATGAAGAAACTCCATTGTTGTAGTCTGTGTGGTAAAAGTGTAAAGATGTAGTCTTAGGTGTCTTTGTTGTTTTGTTGATTTCCTGTGAACCCTTCCCATAGAAATAAAGATTTTTACATAGAAAAAAATGCCTCCTCTCCAGTGAAGCACAGATCCATTGCAATCTCTGAATATTTAACTATTTTGCCAGTTTTTCCAACAGAAAGCTGATGCTGGGAAAATATGTGGAAAATGCTTTGATGTCAGTTTTGCAACCTGACCACAGACAGTGTCCAACAAAGAACTCTTTCGACTCTCACGGGAAAGTGGCCTCGGCCAGGCCGTGGGCGTGGGCTGCACCGGAAGGAGCAGGTGCGGGGAGATGCGGGGCAGATTTGACCAGCCTGGCAGCCGTGGTGTGGCCTCCTTGGTGGGGGTCTCCAGGCGTGGTGGAAGCGACACAACTTTTGATGTGGGTCCAGCCGTTCCTGAAGGCATGCGCGCGCACACACACACGCCAAGAGCAATGTTCCCTCTAAGCTGCGGAGCCTTGTGAGCAGAAATTCTACTTTGTGAGCTGCTGGCATTAAAGTTGTGAGCGAGCGATTTGGCTGCTGCATGAATTAGCTTGCTCTGGAGCCACCTCCTTCCTGAGCTAAGACAAAAGTGTGTGAGCCGGAGGCTAATAAACTGTGAGCCGGCTCACACTAACTCAGCTGAGAGGGGACCCTGGCCAAGAGCGGCCCAGGCGCCTCCGGGCTCCTCCCGTCCTTCAAGAGACGTGACTGGCCAGGGGCTGGGAGGAGCAGCAGCAGCAGCAGCGCCTTCGTCCTTTTTGTTTAAAACTTCTGTTGGCCAGCTTCCTCCCTTGCAGAACCCGAGGCCACTCACAAGAGCAATACGAGGAGTATAAAAGCACAAGAGAAACGATACAAATAAAACAGCAATTATAAAAACCCCATAAAAGGTCTCAGTTTAAAAACTCCAGTTTGGTCTGCCAATAAAGGAGATCAGTCGAAGGCAGCCCTGAATGAAACTGCCTCCGGGGGGGGGGGTGCCGCCTGAGGGTGGGCAGGGAGGGGCCCCGGCTGGGAAGGGGCGGGGGCCGGAAGTCCCTGGGAGGAGAAGGTCACCAGAGGCCCTTCCCTTCCCTGGGGAGTTTGTGAAGGAAGCAAAAGATGTTCTCTTTGAGCAAGAAGGTCATCATATTTAGGAGTCGTGGTGGCTGGATTGGTTTTTGTTCCTCACATGGCCTTGCTGTATTTTGACTGCATTCAGCTGCCCTTACTTGCTGATTGTTTTAACCAACATGTTACTCTGATCTTGCAAAGAACTATGAAGAAAGGTGTGGTAGGAACGGCTAAATAAATCAGCTTTCATGGCCAGCAGTTAACTTCCAACACAAGACCCGGGTTCAAGTCTACTTGGAAACTGCCTGCCTTTGAGTGTGGAACCATGATGGCCGCACCATGCAGACCGGGGGCAGCTCTTCAGTGGCCCTGTCTGTGCGTACGGAAGCATCCTCCCCCTTTAGGACATGCCATAGGGTGGAGTCCCGACCTTATGAAGCAGTTCTCCAGCTCTGCCCTGGAGGGAGATGTCGCCAGTTAAGTCCCATGTACAGCAATGCCACGCCCAGTCATCAGCATCTCCTCTGGGTCCTGAGAGGCAGAGAAAAGACAGAGAATGTCTTGTCTGCAAGTCAAACGTGGTTCACCCCGAGGTTTCAAGAAAGGGTCAACAAGCTAACAAACACTTCTTCCATGAGTGCGGTCCCTCCTCTCGAGCCCTGTGGCAGGGTTTGGGTTTGGGTCAGGCAGGCTATTCCATCCCCAGAGACCCACTGGGTTGCTTCAGAGAAAAGGCTCCGTGTCTTCCTGTCTCTCCCTGACGAGAAAGAGGTGTAAATGTTATAAGACCCAAGACGAGAGTCACCTTTGCTGGCACTCCTGGCCAAGGAGAATGCTGAGCCGACCTTCCACACCAAGCTCCTGTTAAACAGCTTGCACAATTCAAAACCACTTAGTTAGGAGGAGGAAAAGGGGAGGGGGAGACCCTGAAATAGATCTCTCACTGCCAATCCTGCACGACACAACTCAGCCCTATGGGCCACGGCGAGGAGCTTTAGAAGAAGAAGAAGAGAAGAGACTGGATTTATACCCCTTGCCCTTCACTACCCAAAGGAGTCTCAGAGCGGCTTACATTCTCCTTTCCCTTCCCCTACTCCCCACAACAGGTACCCTGTGAGGTAGGTGGGGCTGAGAGAGCTCTGACAGAAACTGCTCTTTTTCAAGGACAGCTCCTATCAGAACTACGGCTTGCCCAAGGTCATCCAGCCAGGTGCAAGCGAAGAAGTGGGAAATCAAACCCGGTTCTCCCAGATTAGAGTCCGCGCACTTAACCACGACACCACACTGGTGAGTGCCAGCACAGCCTCTGGGTGCACGTCAGCACCACGTGGGCTCTCGGCCTAGCTGGATGCAGCCCTCGCCACCGTCTCCCCCCCCTCGACTCCCCGCTGACATGGCCAGGCATTGCTGTGGAGGGGCTGCACAGGGTGATCTTTTGTGGCGTCTTGTTAAGAGCTAGCTTGGTGTTGTGGTTAAGAGCGGTGGACTCTAATCTGGGAGAACCGGGTTTGATTCCCTGCTCCTCCACATGCAGCTGCTGGCTTGACCTTGGGCAAGCCACAGTTCTCTCAGAGCTGCTCTCTCAGCCCCACCTGCCTCACAGGGTGCCTGTTGTGGGGAGAGGAAGGGAAGGGAGTTTATAAGCCGCTCCGAGACTCCTGCAGGTTGTGAAGGGCGGGGTAGAAATCCAACTCTTCTTCTTCTTCTTCTTCTTCTTCTTCTTCTTCTTCTTCTTCTTCTTCTTCTTCTTCTTCTTCTTCTTCGAGAACACTCTTGTTGTAGTGCCGAGACTGAGCCTGTGTCCCGGGACTCACAGCTACGTTATTCCTCCCTACCCCCACCTCCTGGGGTCCCTGTGCACGCAGGTCAGCAGCCCTTGCACATGAGCTGGTCGCTGGTCTGGCCTGTGCAGGAACCTCCTGCATTTTTTAAAAAAGGTGAGTCCCCCCCTCCACCCCACACTGTCGTGCCAAGGTAAGGACCACCGCCCTAATCACGGCCTCAGCATAGCTGGCCCTGGGGCAGGCCCTGGCCCTGAGGCCCCACAGGCCCCCTTCTCACCTGAGATGTTGGGAACCTGCCCAGGAGCACATGGCCGGGTGGCCAGTCTGCATCTTTCCGCGGCTGCAGCGGCGGATCCTGTGGAGTCTTGCAAAAGGCGGTGCAACTGCGACCGAGCAAACCGGAGGCTGCTGGGATGGATCAAGGAGGCCGTCCTCAGATCCCTCGCCCGGGGCGGTGATCAATAAGAAGAGACGGATACAAGGCCTTGGTTTAAAGCATCCATTTGAATCCACTGCCAGATGGGCCCAGCAGCCTTTCTGGGGTGAAGTCATGGAAAGAAACCCAAACCCGGGTTCCCTAATGTAATTTTACAGTCATTACTGCGGCTCATTGATCTGTCAGTTTAAAGTGCCCTGGTATCATTTCACCACCAAACGGCATTAGACATTTTTCTTCTAGACTATCCCCACTTTTAATAAAAATCCCATTTTGTGACTCAGGTATACCAGAGTGCAGGCTTCAGGGCCCTTCGATGTGTCAAGCGAAATAAATCAGGAGCCAGGAGGAAAACATATCAGAAAATAAAACGTGAGCCGTAAACAGAACGGGCCAAAAGAGAAACTTTTTTTGCAGATGCAATGAATGGTGTTCAGTTCATCTCTCTTTGTCCTTCTGCGGCTTCCTTACATCTGCTGAGCTCATTTGGGGTTTTTTAAAAAGAGAGGAAGATTTCCATTCAGGCGCTGTCATCCGTCCCTCCCAAAGGACTCTGCAGCATTAATAAAACAGGTAGCTGAACATTCTGCACAAACGCTACAATGGTGCTATTTTAATGTCCAGCCGAATCTGAGCAGATGGGGAAACGACACGTGCAGCACCTTGAGGAGGGTGGCCTGGGGACTGAGGCTGCCAGGCTGTGAAGCAGAAGTCTTGAGCCCTGCCAGTCGCCTGGAACTGTCCTCCCTCTGGGTCGATGCGCTATGTGAGTTGGAACTGAACCGGTTTGGGAGCAGGTCACACCCTGAGCCAAGAGAAGAGACTTCCACCTGCTGTAGCCCTTTGCCAGTCTTGCATCACAACTGGTTGGTGGCAAGAGTCAGGCCTTGCTGGGGGTAGGTGGGCCAGGAGGGGGAAAGGCAACACTAGGAGTTCTACACAATGCCCCACACAACTAGGGAAAATCTGAACCTTTACACAAGGTAGTACGTAGAAGTCTCTACCCCATTTCTTGCAGAATACAGAACTGTTTGAGGAGGCGGCAGCATGCAACTGGCAGACGCCATGAGATTGGGGCACCCAGTCTTTGGACCTGCTCCCCGACCCCATCGTGCCCTAGGGTTCAGAGCAGGGTACTGGGACATCTCAATAAATGAGGCCGGGGACATGCAAGCAGATTCCATGCCCCTGCTCTTGAGCATCTCTGGAGGCTGCAAACAGGGCAGGGTCAAGCTCCCTCCTTCCTGTAGCCCCAGTGGCCGGCACAGGGCGAAGCCCAGCCACGGAAGAAAGACAGCAGGAGCTGCAGTTGCCAACAGGGCAGCCTCCCAAGCCTCCCAGTTCCCTCCCATGCCAGTTTTTTACCTAAATATTTCACACAACCTGATTTGGAGCAAATAACTTTTCTTTAAAAATGAACCATCTGGAGGAATCCTCTGTGATAGCATGCTAACGAGCATGGCGCATTCATTTCAGACCAAGCACCGAAGCAGCGTTACAAGAGGGAAAATGAGCCAGCAGGGGAGGGACTTCCCAGGGGAGGCCGCGTTCCCACCTGCTGTTCACACACAGGATTCACGCCTGCAAATTAACACCGGGCTCTTGTTTCCCGTCTTGTAGTGCAGCGGCCGCTCCATGCAGCTGAGTCTTCCAGCAGATGTTAATCAGCATCTCTGAGAGGAAAGGCGTTTTTGCCACCACCACCCACCGCATCAAGGGTGCTGGCCTGGGCAGTCCTGCAGGATGGGCCAGAGCAAGGTGGCCAGTATGGCCCCTTCAAACTCTATGATTGCGCGATCCTATGATTTAGTCTGCTTGCTACACAGAAGGCCTCCGCTGCTGTCCTGGGCACCTCCAGACTCCAAAAGGATCTCCACAGCATCAGGGAAGACCTTGACCAAGGCCAGGTCCCGGGGGGCAACGGTCTGACTCATTCGGAGGCTGCATCGTGCATTCAAATGGCACAGAACTTTAGACCTCATTTGTTTATCAAAATTGTCTAAAAACACCGACAGGCAGAACAGCAAGTCGAAAAGACCAGTTTTACTGATAAAAGAAGTGAAAGAACGACAATGGCCCCTGTGGCAGCAGGAGCTCTGGTGTGCCGAGTGGACGCTCTGGGGCAGGGGTGTCCAAAATGCAGCCTGGGGTCCGGATCAGCCCCCCAGGCAACTTCTATCAGGCCTGCGGTGGAACTGGCTGTCTTCTGCTTCTTCTTCCAGTTCTGCCGCTGCTACGTCATCGCAGGTTTGCAGCTTACAGATACACAGCCGAACAGCATACTCAAGATTGCAACAGCACAGACATTTTGATGCAATATTTCAGAGCAAGAGGTGTCAGTGATCAGACTGAATATACAAAATATTGCAAGAGTGCTGATGTCTTAAGCAAGTTTTTATTTTAAGTTGTGTTTGTGTCCTTTATAAAGTTTACATCTCCGCTATCCGGCATTACATTTTATGACCCACACCCGGCCCGGCCCAACAAGGTCTCATTTATGTCAGATCTGGCCCCCGTAACAAATGAGTTCGACACCCCTGCTCTAGTGGGTCTCCAAAAGGAGATGCGCTCCCTAGGGTGATTTTACTCTGTGTGGCCAACGGGATATACCCACCCTCTCAGGGGAGGCTGCTCACACTGTTGTGCCCCTTCTGTTTCAGGCCTCATTGTGAAGTGCCCTGACAGCACCCCGTCTCCATGTCCTTTCTCCTTCATACTCATGGTCCAGAGAGCCAGGTGGGCGTCTCCTGGAAGGAGCTGAACTAATTTACCCAAGGGGCTCCACGCACAGGCGGGACTCTCTCCAGAACAGGGAAGCCATTTTGGATGCCTGGCGTGAGGATCAGCGCTGTGTGCAAACCTCATGTTTGAAGCATCCCATGAAACTCTTCTCTGGACCTGGTCACTCCTACACCACAGGGCCACACCTTCATTTTACCGGGTACTCTAGTCATGTGCATTAAAACTGTCACTCTCTGCAAAAAGATGGCTGTTATTAAGACAATCTGAGCAAAGAAACAACCCCAAGGCAATCCAGCAGGAAAATCAGGGAGGGGGCCAGGCCAGCCTTCAAAGCACTGCACTGGTGGAAGACTCTCTGACCTTAATGGGCTGTGCCCCAGAGGTCCATCCTAAAGACCAGGGGCATTCCGGGACGCCTTGTGCTGGGCATGCTCTGAGAACACTCTGAGAAGAAGTGTCCACTAGAAGGGCCTCTATGTAGACTGGCCTGTCGTGTGATTCCCCATTTTGGCTGGCCGATGTGGGCACAGACAGAGTGGCCGTCTCGCGGAATCTCCAGTAAACGTGCCCCGAAGCCCTATTGGCGGGACATGCACAGGTGCGCTGAAATCACCCCAGGGACTCAGTTCCGTCAGTTTGGCAGTGTCTGTTGGTGTCTCACTGTGAGTTGTAGTTGTGTGCTGCTTTTAACTTGCTGCTGGAAGCTTAGGACATTTGTATCCCGACAGAGTTTGCTGTTCTGTGTGTTCACTTGAGTTGATGGAGATAAGGCGGGGTATAAATATTTTAAATAAAGTTCCTTGTCAATTTTGAATTACTTGACATAAGTCCCTCCTAAGTCTATGGAAACCGGCCTGTCAGACAGTTCCCAGAGCTTGCTGCTGTGAATATTCTCGATGCTTCATAAACTGATATGACAATTGTTATGTACTGAATGTGAATCGCTCCTATCTATTCACATGTTAAGCTTGAGTCTGAATGTGGCTCTTCAAATGTCGCATTGCTATTGGTCGGTTTCTGCGAAAGCTGTGTAATTACCCAATCACTGAGTGATATTGTTGCAAAGAGGGAACGGTCCTGATTGGCCTTTATCCCTGTATTCTGATTGGTCTTTAACTTGTAATGGGTGTGGCTTTGACAGTCTGGGAGAGTTTAAAAGAAGGAGCTGTGCTCCCCTTGTTGTCTGTGTTCCTGACTTGCAGTTGCTGTTTAATAAAGCTGAAATCACTTGAAGCTGAATCCTTTGTTGAGTCTCATACTTAACAACAATGTTGGCATTGTGTCATTATATGGGCAAGGAATGATTCATATACGGCTTCCTCGAGGTCCCTGTCCAGCCCCCTGTCTTTGCAGAATAACATTCCCAAGCAAGGTCTCTAGATTCTTTCGACAGGCAAGAAAGAGATAACACAGAACTGGATCACGAAGTTCGGACTAACAGGATGGTGCTGGACTTAATGCAGAAACCAACCTTTCAACAAAACAAGTGAGGCAAAAACCAAGTTGAACCAGGCAAATTATTCCAAACATGGAACCCCTTGTAAACTTATGAGGATCACAATCCTCAGGTCACTGTCACTGTAGAGAAGGTGCCCTGTCTGGGGAGAGAGATTTCAAGAAACCAATTTTACCAGCCATACAGCAATAAATCTACATTGCAATAGGCAGAAAACTTTTAACCATCAGTCTCTTTATTGTTAGGTGTAAGAAAGAATATGCTTTGTCATGAGAAAAATTCATTGTGAAATGAATACACCTGTATCGATTTTATATTGCATAATGCAACTCAAAATAAAAAAGAAACTATCGAACGCATCTGAATTTGGCCATGGGTGAAAAGTTCCTGTGTGCAGGTTTCAAACTCAGATTCCAGACTCTGGACGCTGGCATTCTTCCCTAAGAGTATCCAATATCCAGTCTCCAGAATTCATGCTGAGCCTTCACTCCTGACATGACGCGTAAACCAGAAACTTTATTTGCTTCAGTGAGAAAATTAGTTAGCAGAAATGCCGTCCCCTGCAGTGGAAGCGGTACTGCCACCTCAAACAGCTGGATGACAAAGACAAGGTGCAACAGGAAACCGCTTTGAGCTGTTATCGTCTGCTCTGGCTGGCAGCAGGCCTCCAGCTGAAGGCTTTCATATTACTCACTACCAAATCCTCTTCATGGGACATGCCAGGGATTGAACCTGGGACCTTCTGCATGCAGAGCAGAGGCTCCACCACTGAGCCACAGACCCTCCCTTACACAGGGCAGCTGTTGGAGGCACTAGAGGACAAAGGTCAACATACTCAAGAAGATAGTCCCAGGTGGTCAGCACCAGTAGAACAAATTCAGAGTCCAGCGGGGGCATCTTTAAGACCACAAAAGTTTATTCAAGGTAGGAGCTTTCGCGTGCAAAGTATTTGAAGAACTTTTGCTGGACTTAAAGGTGCCCCCACTGGACTCTGAATTTGTTATCCCCAAGAAGAGACAACCATGAATGGCAGCTGGAGCCCTTCCATTGGTGTTAGGGGGCTGCAGTGGGGACAGGTGGGAGTCACACACATCCTCACCATCACAGGCGATACAAGCAGCTACCCCGGAGCAATGCTCCCTCCCTGCTGCGGAGTCTGGTGAGCAAAAATTCTACTTTGTGGGCTACTGGCATTAAAGTGGTGAGCAAGCGATTTGGCTGCTGCATAACTTTAGTTTGCTCTGGAGCCCCATCCTTCCTGAGCTAAGACAGAACTGTGTGAGCAGGAGGCTAGAAAACTGTGACCTAGCTCACACTAACTCAGCTTAGAGGGAACACTGCCCAGGAGGTGACACAGCCAGAGGGAGGGGTGCCACGCAAGTGGCCCAAGGAGTCCACGCTGGCTGCTTACTTCTGAGTAGCGTTTCCCAAGGAGGCACCAAGAAACCAAGGCCCTCGTTTCATCAGTCCAGGCCCACAAGCAGATCTTAGTCCTGAAGAAAGTTAAACCCTTGTGGATGACTGCCCATTCCCTGCAAGGCAACAGCCTTAAGCCCTCGAGCACTTTGTTCAAACTTTAAAACAGATGTTAAGGAAATCCATGGCCACCAAGAGATGCCAATGACACCAACCATTGGCCCCATGAATGGATGGCGTTTCTGGTTTTGGCTGCCGGGGTGAGGTGAGAAGGTGGTCACTACAGACCTTCGAGAGACAACTGCTTCAGACCTTTCTGCTCAGGAAGGTGCCCTGACCAACTGCCCTCTTTTATTATGGTTATATGTGAAGAGGTTTGAATGTTTGAAATTTTAATGTTGAATAACGTCCTTTCTTGTGGTTATTAGCTACCTTGCGGGCCTCAGAGAGGGGGAAAGGCAACATTACTCAATTACTCAAGAGAAAGGCTGAAAGGGGCTTAAAGGGGCATGTCTGGATTCTGCCTCAACTTCTCCACAGCACTGGAGAAAGGCCGCCATGTGTCTCAGCTCAGTGAGGGATTTTGGCAGGGGGGCTGGGCAAGCTCTCTCTTGTAGGCCCGTGAGAGCCACTGGAAGTCAGAGTGGGCAATACCAGGCAAGAGCAAACTGACTGTACGCCTTCTGGAGGGCAAACAGCAGAAGACATGGGTCATGGTGTAGAGCCCGTGTGGTATACTGGTTATGAGCGGTGGACTCTAATCTGGAGAACTGAGTTTGATTCCCCGCTCCTCCTCCTCCGCCGCCGCCGCCGCCTGAAGCCCGCTGGGTGGCCTCTTGGGCTGGTGGACCAGTCACAGTTTCTCTCACAACTCTCTCAGCCCCATCAGCCTCATTTGTGGGGAGAGGAAGGGAAGGTGATTGTAAGCCACTTTGAGACTCCTTAGGGTAGAGAAAAGCAGGCTATGGGAACCAACCGTTCTTCGTCTTCACTCTTGACTTAACATCCTTTCCAGAGCAGCCACAGGCAGGGCCAGAATGCTGGGCTGGAGGGACCCTGGTCTCCTCAAGAGAAATTCAAGCAGACTGCCAAGTGCTGCAGAAGCAGACTTACGAAGGCCGCTGTAAGGGGCACTGGATCTCTCAGCCACCTGAGTCCCTTCGAAATATTGTGTTTCAGTAACAAGTTGATATGCATCCAAAGTAAAACAGTCCTTTTGTAAAGCACCAACAAGTGACTGAACTTCTCTCTCTGGGGCCAAGAAGCACACTTGAAATAAATAGCCACGATCCCTAAAGAGTACCCTCCTCACCCGGTGTGATTGCTTTTCAGTGCACTCTCCTCCTCCCACGTGGGCTGCTGCTTTCACGGCAACCTTTGGTGCTTGCGAACAACAGGGCCCAGCTTGGCTCCTGAAGAGGGCAGCTGCTCACAAGCTCCACAGAGACATTATTTTATATTGTTTAATATAGCAAGCCACCATACTGGCCCCAAAGAATGATACAAAATCAATATGGCAGAAAACTTTTTAATACCGTAGGTATCGCCCACCTATTTTGTGTCTCTTAAGATGAGTCACAGGTAAGGCAAATATTAGACCAAAGGTGGTTTGCCCCAAGGGCCAGAGCAGTGGCCTCCACTGGGAGCTCAGACACCCCACCCCTGATGGCCAGTGAGGCCCAGAGATTGTGTCCCACCACTCTATGGTGAGAGCCAGTTTGGTGTAGTGGTTAAGTGCATGGATTCTTATCTGGGAGAACCAGGTTTGATTCCCCACTCCTCCACTTGCACCTGCTGATGTGACCTTGGGTCAGCCACAAGCTCTGGCTCAGCTGTTCTCTCAAGGACAGTTTCTGTCAAGAGTTCTCTCAGCCCCGCCTACCTCACAGGGTGTCTTTTGTGGGGAGGGGAGGGGAAAGGAGTTTGTAAGCCGCTCTGAGACGCCTTTGGGCAGTGAAGGGCGGGCTATAAATCCAATCTCTTCTTCTTCTTCTTCTTCTATGGCCTCTCCCAATAGCTGATGCTGCAGGTGATGCCAGGTGGTTCCCTGAGTGTCCCACGGGGCTGTCGGTGGGTACACTGTTGCCAGAGGCACTGCCTTTTACTCTTGGGTAGCCCCAAAGCAGGGGTGCCCCACTTTCTAACCTGAACCAAAGTCCCCAAAAGTCAAGCACTCTCAGCTTGAACGACACAGTCAGGCTGCAAGTACTCTGCAAAAAGGGTTTCATATTCAGGCGACAATAAAGGCAACCTCAGGGCAGAATTCCAGTCTTCCCCCTCCACCTAGCAGTGATATGCTTATGGAATAACAATGAGTTCCACCAGGTGAAGTATCTACATTTCTAAAGTCTATTCACGGGCCACCTGGCGAATAACCCAGTCTCCAGTACTTCTTTGTCTGAATACTTGTCTTTCCTTTTCTGTCCCTCAGGATACCGGGATAAACCAATCAATCATTCAAATGTTTAGCAATTCTTCCTGATGCTAATCAGGGACCCACCTCCCATCTTTTGTTTGTATCTGAGAACCTATTCAAGTGCCTAGTAGAACCATTAGTGGTCAGGAAATCCATTCAACTAATCCCAGTACAGTCACCCAGCACCGGGCTTATTTAATCAAGGCTTCTGTCAAGCCTGACTCTGCCTCTCTGGAACTTCAGTGGTCACATCCAGGTCTGGCCTATCCTGATGCCAAACACCCCTGGGACTCATCATTGGTCCAGGTAATCTATTGTTCTCACCTGAGACCAGCCCCCAGGTCCACCCATTGGTCTGCATTGTTTTCCAGTGTCTATATCTGTTAGCTCATGGTCTCAGACTGTGTGCTTCTGCCCAGATGACAACTGGCAGTCCACCCCTAAACCCTTTGGGCTTAGGTCATAGTCCCTTCTTCATGTCTGGACACGTAGTATCACCCCACAACTGGCCCCCTCTATCAGCCATCAATCACCTCTGCTTTCTTAATTCTGTATTGTGTGTGTGAATGTTTGAATATTGTTTGTATGCTTCAGAATATTTAGTAAAGAAATCATTATTCTAGCCATCCAGTCTCTGTGTCTATTCCTGGGTCCTTGGGAATTCTAACTCCGGTATACACAGGTCTGATCCTATAGTTATGCCAATTGCTGATTAATATCATAATTCCCCAATCTATTATTAAGAAATAGCACAGTTTGGCTAACAACACTTACAGGAGTCTCTGGCCCCTCCATGGACCAGGCAAGGGGACACAGAGGGCTGAGGGATCGTCTTCCTACCCAGGGATTGCTCAAGCAAAAACAGGACACCCCCCACACACACACACAAATCCTGAGCCTCTCCTAGGTTTGCAAATGAAGCAGGAATTTTGGCAGGCATGCTTTTGCCATTAAGCAACATCCTAACAAGCTTACTGTAGGCTCTTTTCTATAGTTCTAAAATTCCTGAAGCGCATGATGAAACACAGGAACTCTCTGGTGCTTAATGAACTCAAAGGGTTATGTGTTTTCTTTACTGAACTTGAGCCAAGATTCGCCAAATTTCCTTTAACCAAATTACTTCCACATTCCAGAGATGTTAATGCAGAGACAGGAGCCACCTGACGTTTTACAACAATGGAATGGGAAAGCGAAGATGCCGCTACGTGGCGCTAATATAATCGACGAACGGCCTGACTCAGCTTCCCTGCCGGCCATGAATTTGAATTAATTGTATCACTTTATTTAAGTTTCCAACTTGCTGTGGTATCTTAGTGTATTAAAATTAACTCTGCAGGCTGTAATCAATTTGCCTTAATAAACCAACTTACCAGGGCAAATTTGATAAAAATTATAGTACCCCCTTGTGGTGTTACCTTCATACCCCAGTAGGATGTTGCCTCATATTGTATTTTAAAATCTTCCACTGAGCTCAGTGGATGACTAATTAACCTTTTCTAGAAACCAATAAGAGCCGGGGAAAACCAGATGACCACCAGAGTCTGAAAATGGATGGGAAACGTGACATTTTGCCACCGACGGAGAAAGTCACCTTCTTCAATCAAAACCGCATGCATTTAAGTATCAGCAAAACTGACAGGCATTGTTGGAGAGATGCCAGGGTGGAAGGAACTGATACCTTGGCCAGAATGCACCAGAGGGGGAATCCCCGCAAATGACCGGTCAGCAGTTACCCAGGGGTGCAGTTTGTCATGCACTGGCTGATTATATTCCAACTAGGAAAAATGGGAGGGGGGGGACTTAACCCTGAAATCTGGGATCCAGAACCTAAAAAGGTAAGTCAAACAGAACAGAGGGCCAACAATAAAAACTTAATGTATATAGTATAAAAAGATACATGTATTTATTAACACAAAGAATTTAAAAAACATCTAAGGGCCCAATCACACCTCATGTAAAAATACCAAAATTGAGGACACAAGGGCCAATGGACTTGACCTGACGCGTTTCGGCCCGTATAGGCCTTCTTCAGAGGTCAAACACAATGAGGAGCATATTGGCTTATATCATAATACAATACAATCATACAGTTCTGCAACACAGATTGTCACTTAGCACCAAAGCGGCATCCTGTGCTAGGCCTCAGGAGCAGGAAGGACCGTACCACCAGAGCCAGCCATCTCCCTGCCCTGCCACCCACTGGGATCCCCATTGAAAGGGCTGCCATGGCACAGAAGTGTGCCAACTTGGGATTCTGTTTATGAGGAGCCATTCTCCCCTATGAGGCTGCCCCAGATCTCAGCCAGCTCTCACGGAGCCGGGTAGCCAAGTACACGCCACTCTCTTCCATCTTTGTAGCAGCAGCTCTACAGCCCACGTCTTGGCATAACTCAGCCGCCCTTAAATCTGCCGTGCTTTTGCATAGCGGCCTTCTGAAATTCCTCCGGAAGCGCGATTGTGAACCAGCACTGAGTGCAATTTTGTCCGCCGTGCATGTGATTAATAATCCAGCGCCGTGGCCTGCGTGTGCCCGTAGGCTCATCACTGAGTGGACTCTAAAAATAAATTTTGTTTCTTCTTCTCAGAGCTCCTTACTTAAGTCAGCAGAGATCTCTGGAACAGAGGGCCACCAGTATGAACGGGCACTCCCCTCCTCCCGTGTTTTAATTCATGGCTCAGTGCGACAGTGTAACAAATGAGCCCTCCCAGGCCAGGAAGTGCTAACTATTTCAAGGTGTATATTTTAATCTTCCCTCCTATGCTCCCAGCCATAAGTTCTATCATCCATTTTTTAAAATCCTCTTACGTGTCTCTGAGCAAAACCCTCCTATTTCCAACGGCAACACAACAAAGAATCCGCCATCGTCTCCGCTGAGACCTTCGGGAGCCGCTGGAGGAAGGAGCATTACAGCATTTGCACTTTTATGAAGAATTCCTTGTTTTCGCAAAAGTGAGCAAGGCAATAACATGGCTGTCATGTCTGCTTTCCCCATTTTGGTTTAGGGCTCCGCCGGCTACCCCCGTACGTCCTCTCATGCAGGACGGAGGAGGAAACCCGATGGCAGCTCCACCCGAGCCGGCTCTCAGCTAACAGATGGTCTTTAAACGATTCAACACGAAAGCACACTTTTGCAAAAAGTGACCCCCAGACTGCTCCGTAAAGGAAAAGGGTTTTCCAAAATCTTTAAAACCTTTAACGACATTACAATATAAACGAGACCCTGGAGTACAAAAAACACTTATAATTTCCAACTTAAAATATCAGGCAAAAGACTTAACAATATGATAAGTATCAGAACAAACGCAGAATTCCCTCCACACCGGTATAAAAGAAGCCGGCCTCCTTCTGGCCAAAGTCTTTCCTAGCAGGATTTTTTAAGTGTGGCCATAAAAGGGCAGCAAATGGGCTTGAAGGCCCCCTCGGCTGGGGCTGACCCCTCCCCCCGTGACAGAACAGCCATAGCCCCACTTTCCCCGTATCGTATCCTGGCTGCGCTGGTTAGGAGCGGGTCCCAAGGCCACCACCCTAGGCAGCTCCTTTCCATGCCCACAACACACTGCACTTCAGCCGCAACTGACCCACTTCCTCCCAAGCAATCCCACTGACTTTGGCTGCAGCAGGCCGTCCGTGGCTCTGTCAGCGGATTCCCGCCTGCAACCATTGCTGTGCGGCACCTCAGTGTGTCCTCCTTGTTAATGGGGAGAAGGAGGGACAAGTCTGTGCTGCCCACGAGAAAGCTGCCTACTTGCCAGGGTTTGGGAGGCTGCCTCCGTACCTTGCCCTCGTCTGGATCAAGGCCGCTCTCTCTCGCTCCCTCAGCCTGATCGGCACAGGGAAAACAGGCACTCACGTCCAGTTCTCAAGGCGAAAACTCACAACCACTTGATTAAGTGTAGGCCCAGCGAATGAGTCACAGTGAACACTCCTAACTGAACAAAGTTTGAGTCCAGTCAGGCACCTTTAAGACCAACAGAATTTTAGTCAAGGCCTAAGGTTCCATGCGCACGCACACTTCTTCCGGATGGCACTCGTTCAGGGAACCTTTGGAGAGGCTACAAAAGGCCAAGATCTGGACGGAGTTGCAGGGATGAGCCAGCGGCGGCAGCTTGCATGCTGCTCCCTCCACAACCTTGAGCGGTTTTCCAGGCATGAGAAGTTGCTTTGTCCACCCAGCCACCGTGTGCAGAAATGCCGTTTGCCTCTTGATGTGGGACACACGCAGCCTACAAGACTGGCTTCTCTGTGGCGGTGCTGGATTTTTCTTCATTTTAAAAACAAAGTCTCAGTTACAGGAGGCAGCCCTATGTGGTCTATTCGTACATTTTATTCATATTTAAATATTTCTTTCCCCCTTTTCTCCCAGCCTGGGGGCTCAAAGTGGTTTACAACTAACAGACACACAGAGAATAAAATGTAAAGAGAAATTCACAACCCAGCAGAGGCCCCCCCCACACACAACTGAAAACATGGCTAAGCTAGAGACACCCAGGCTTCAAATTGAACGGAGGCTCCGAGAAGACGGAAGAGGGCCACGGCTGTTTTCAAGAACGCCTCTGAAGGAGAAAATCAGCGGGAGCTCGTGCGGGACGGCCTTTGAGACGGGCTGGAAAGACAAATACAAAGAGCCACCCTCATTGTTTCCTCTCATAAAATGTAATTGGATTTATGTTCTTAAAATCTTTTTTTGTGTCCAAATTAGGTTAAATCTCAACCAGGACTCCATGACTTGTGTTTTGCAAGTTTCATTCTTTAGCATTCAAAGTGTTCTTGTATGTTGTCATTTTCCCTTTGTTCCAAATGAACATTTTCTTCCTTCTGCTGTCACTGGAGGACAGAAACCCAAGTTCTTGCCGGCCCCAGAGAGTGTGCCACCCTGCAGAATAAGCAAGTTTTTCTTCCCAGGGCCCACTCCACAAATCAGAACAATGGGTTCTTGTTACAAACATGAGGAATTTTATATTCCCCTAAATCAGAATTATCTGAGTTGTCCTCAGAAAGGTTGGGATATGGTAGTTTTTCCCACCCAATTTCAAAAGTGTCATGCAAATAAAATAAAAATTAAGAGCGGGGGAATAAATAATGCTGGCAACTAATAGCAAGCAGGAAGTAAATTTGTATCACTCAGAGAATCTGCTGTTCTAGATGCACCCTCAGCACCTGCGTTGCCACAATCCATCATCGTGGGGAGAGGGAGAGCTGCAGGAGCCGGCCGCGCTACAAGCCAGGGAGACCAACACACACGTTTTAGGAAGGTTATAGAACAAAAGAACTCATTTTATCACTTGGCTTTACCGCTTGAGAAAATGGCTCCTGGTGCGCTGAACTCCATGATGAATGCGCCCCCTCCAGATCTTTATTGCCCTTGTAAATCACGGGACTGACAGCAGTTAATAAGAAAGCTTTTGAGTGGTTTTGAAGTTTTGCTTTGTACAAATAAAGCCTCATATTAAAGAATTTGCTAGTCCTCAAGGTGTGGGGAATCATGGCAAGTGAAACCTTCTTAACTGTTTGCTTTCCTTGCTAAAGAAAGATATGTGCAAAAAACATGAGGTGATTTAAGTAGCACTTGTAATTTGCCTTTCTTAGCCTTCTCGATGTCAGAATGGCTCTTGTGTTTCTCGGCTCAGACCTTCGCAGACACAACAGGGAAGACCGGGGAGCTGAAATCAGTGTTGTATCTCTGGCTGCACGTCTGTTCAGAGAGTGTTTTATGCTGTAGTAAAGACCGGGGAGGATTGTGCTTGCTCAGCTACACAGTGGGATATGAAAAAAGGTGAACTCTGTGGAAAGATCACAACAAGCCACCACCGTAATAGGACAACCCGTATTTGGAGCCGATACAAGACACACAGCTCTCCCCCTGAAGTTCTCACCTCATGGAGAACAAGCAGCATTTCCGCTGACCCAGTCTTGTGAGCGTCACCAGCCTATGGAAACAGATTTGTGCACCCACCGGACCCATTAAGGAGCAGGCGGCGATGGATGAGATGCGCAACAGAATTCATTACCCTGTGCACCGTAATTCTGAACTCACAAGCAGCAGCTCTGTCAGTGCAGCCACAACTGCCTCAGGGCCTGAATCTCCCTGCCCCGGGGCCTGCCTGTGCCCACTGCTTCGCTTGCCCACCCACAGCATCCTGCAACCGTCTCTGAGCACGGCCACACACCATTCCCTGGATCTGTTTGGGTCCTTTTGTTCCCCACAGTGAGATCCAGTGCAGCCTCCCAGGCACAGAGCAGCCGTTCTGTGTGCACAACTTCCTTATGGGGTAATCCCTACATTGAGACCAGGGCATTTCCCTCGGGACCATTACGAAGCAAGGACTCCTCTTCACGGGCTAATTGAGCTCCTGCGCATACCTGGAAAACAACGTATGCTGCCCCTGGATTCCAAAGGCTGTTCTCTTAATTTCCTGCAGCAGCCTAATTGGTAATTTCCCTTAAATTGCAGCTATGAGCAAAACAAATCCTGAGCCAATTAAAGCACTTGACTTTGCAGGACCCCGTCCCCTACGCTGGTTCTGCAGCCACATAATCCCGCTAAACTCCTCCGGCACAGCTCAGGAGGAATCCCTTGCCAAATCATGTATTGATGGTTGCTGATCCATAGTTAAATCGCATATCATCTCATCAGCTGGCCTTTATTGAGCTTCCAAGATCACTACATCGTTTTGCTGTTCTTTGATTAGGCAACGGATGTCCTCCGTTTGCACTCGACATCTTGCCAGCTGATCCGCTCAGTGGGACTGACAGTCCGGAAGGAAACAGCCGGGTGGCCCCATCTGAGGCCGAATGGCGGCATGCAGCTTTCTTAGCAGTATAACCCGATCGAAAGGAACTTCCCGATTGCCAGGTGAGAGTGATTTCAAGGACACAGCCGGGGTGTATTACACTTGGAGATCATGGGTGGCAAAGGTCAGGTGAGCTTATTGGTAAACCAACCCACTGCTCCAAAGCGCGTTACCTTTTTCGGACTCTTGGTTACTGTCTGCCGTAAAAACACCTTTACGCATCCCTTGAACATACCAGGCTAGCATCCAATAGCTCAGAGGCCAACAGGCTTGTTTTAAATCTCTTCTCACCAAGTTGTCCCATTAACTATCTCCTGTCTAAACTAAATGTTTAATTATCTAATAAAGAACACACATTATAATTGCCTCTATACATGTGACATTTAAGGGTGTCTAATGAAGATAACAGACCCTCCCAAGTAATTAACACAGACTGATTTTCTGCTCAAGAAATCATTGTAAGTGCAAGAAATGGTCATTCATAACATCAGCAGAGAATGCCCTTCAACTGAAGACAGCATTCATTTGTCTGATTTAAAATCCGCGCTTTAAATCTCTGATTAATGTATTAATCGATTAATGTGCCGATTAGTTTGATAAATGCTTCCAGGCGTGGCTCTTGCTGAAAACGCTGATGTCAGAACCCGAAAGGGAAGGGGGTGTGATTGTCACATACAGAGTGGCTGGGGGGCAAAGGTCAGGAGAGCTTTCTGGTAAGCTGGCCCACAGCTCCAAGTGGGATGTCTTTTCCGTCCTTTGGTTATTGCCTGACATGATTTAACAACTGTAATTCCTTATTTAACGATGTCAAAGGTTTTTAGGAAATTGACTGTATTTCACCAACAATATATTTCTTCTTGATTACCGAGTGGTTAAAATGATTTTAAACCAAGACAGCAAAATAAAGCAGTAATAAAATCAATAGAAGGTGCTTAAAACATTCTGTCTATTAGGTAATGGCATTTAAAATATCCGTAGCTTGTAATGGCACTTAAGATAGGCCCAAAAATCAATGAGCTAAATTACTTATTGAACTAGTTAATTTGAGCATTGAGTTTTATATGTATATTGATAAAATGAGCTTCCAAAACTGCCGTCATTGTATGGTTAAAAGTCTCCCTCTGCTGGCAAAACCCAAACATTCCAGACGGGGAGGGTAAGAGCAGGAGATAAATTGACGCAACTTCCAGAAACACCGCCAGAGGACCTGGGCTCCTCCTGTACTCCAGCATTCAGCATATAAGCCTCTGAGGCAAGCTTTCAGCGTTTCTTCCTCTCATGGAAATCCTTTTGGGACGCATCTTATAAAGCCGTAGAGTGAAAAGGCTGCACTTAGTCAGGACCCAGGGCAGGCAGTCAGGCACTGGACAGTTTGCTGATAGGTCTCTCCAGTTAAAGTTAGGCTGTGGCACAGACTTAGTTCAGACACCAGGCCAAGCCACTGTGTGATGCTTAGAATCATAGAATGTTAGAGCTGGAAGGGATCCTATGGGTCATCTAGTCCAACCCCCTGCACTCTGCAGGAGCGTAGCCAAAAGACAGCCCTACAACATACCCGAAAAACGGTTGTCCAGTCTTGGGAGGGCTCCTGCAGGCTCCCTCTTGTGCTCAAGCCCCCCACCCCCCCCAATATTTCCTGGGTTTCACTCACACACGTCGTTGCAGCACCTGAACTGGCAGGCCATGGGTCAGGCACAAACGGGGGTATCAGACTCCTGGCCTCCCCCCCTGCTCCATTCCTGCCACGGTCCTGGCAGGCTGGATGTTGTTTCTTAAGCGCTCGGCCAGCTGACCCCAGGGACTGACCCACTTCCACCAAACCTTGTTAAATCCCAACTTCAGAGCTCAGCCCAACGTCTGAACCACTTGTCTTAAGGACACCAGGAGAGCCCAGCTGGATCAGACCAGGGAGGGTCCACCTAGTCCAGCCTCCTGTCTCACGCAGCGGCCAGCCGGTTCCTCTGGACGGCCAGCAACAGGGCAGAGAGGCCGATGTTGCCTCCTGGCTCCGGGATTCAGTGGTTAGTGCCCCTGAATGTGAAGGTTTCTCTCAGTCACCACGGCTGGTAGCCACTGATAGACCTATACAAATCTATCCCGTTCCCCTTTTGAAGCTCTCTGTTCCAGGGGTCAATCACGACATCCTCTGGCAGCGAATTCCACCTTGTAATCACTCCCTGTGTAAAGTAGCCCTTTCCTCCTGCTTGTCCTGGGCTCCCTGGCTTGCTCCTGATACTCCCTGCCTTTGCTGGCTGCTTACAAACCTTGACCCTTCCCTGCCCTGGACGACTTGCTTATAAGGACAGCACTCCCACTATGGACCCTGAGCCCTCACTGCCCAGGACCCCGGTGCTACAGTTAAGGCTACCTTGGTTGGCAGAAACATTTCCACCTGGGTTTTTAAACTGCAGTTGGAAGGCAAGGTGCTCCCGGCCATCATCTGCCAATTCAGATGACTTAGTAAGCGATGGCTGGAGAAAACCCCAAAGAGGAGAGGATTCAAGAGGGAGCATGTAAGTCTCTCCAGACTGCCATGAGCCTGAGGCTGCATTTGAATCGAGGATGGCCAGCCCAGCCCTGTCTCTGATCTCATCAGATCTCAGGGGCTAAGCAGGACTAGCCCTGGTTGGGACTTGGATGGGAGACCACCAAGGAAGTCCAGGGTTGCTTCACAGAGTCAGGCAAGGGCAAGCCAGCTCTGCTCCTCTCTTGCCCTGCCCTGGACGGCCCAGGCGAGCCTGACCTTGTCGGAGCTCAGAAGCTGAGCGGGGTCAGCCAAGGTTAGTCTTTGGAGGGGAGACCACCAAGGAAGTCTAGTGTTGCTAGGCCAGAGGCAGGCAGTGGCCAGCCACCTCCAAATGTCTCTTGCCTTGAGAGCCCCGTCAGGGGTCCCTACAAGTCGGCTGCAACTTGGTGGCACTCCCCACCACCACCACCAGGAGGGCTTTCTGGCTGGGGCTCCAGAAACAATCACGTCCCGTAAAACAGCAAACATCTTACTGTTTTAAAAAGTGTTCCTGGGGCCCAGGAGTCCTCGCTTGTATTATTTGGCGCGATCGTTCCGAGATTCATTAGACTGGCAAATTTTCTCTGCCTCTCCTATGGAATAAACCCTGTCCAAAAATCCAGATCACAAAACTTCTATTCCTTTCCCTGAGACTAAATCATTCCTGATTAAGATCTCGTATTACAATGTCTTGAGCTGAAAGGTTTGATCAAAAGGCTTTCTCTACCGTACAACACTCCCTTCTCGTCCTCCTCTTTTTCTGTACGTGACAATTATGGGGTAGGAGGGCTGAGTAGGATGGAGCTCCGAGGAAACTGTACCTGCGGTTCAAGGGTTTGATTATGCTCAGGACAATGTTGTCCTCCTGAGGCACCTCACTGTCCTCGGTAGTTGCCTCGAACCTTCCTAAAACAGCCCCTCCCTCACACTAGCCTCTCTTTCTCTTTGCATCACTGACTGCCCACAGTCCTTGGCTGTGTGCAAACCGCATGCCCCAGCACTTCTCTTCTCCAGGTGTTGTTACAACGCTGGATGTGTTTATGTGAATTCAGTCCCCCTTTTCCTATATATTCAGCTGGACAGAGAAGACACAGATGAACAGTGTAGATGCTAAGTGCGGAATGTGTCGGTTTAAGTGGGTAAAATGACTCTCAGCTGCGACCCAGCAGTTACAGCCTTTCCTCAGCAAGCTTGCCTTGGGTTAGGAGGTGGACTGGACCTGGTTACCCAAACGCAGGTTCTCTCAAAGGGGTCGGCTTCTCCCCTTTCACCTCATAGCCCCCACCTCTCAGAAACCGCCCAGGTAGATCTAGTGCTCCTGGCTTTTACCAGGGTGCTTACTTATTACCTAAGATCAGCTTTCTCTCCGAAGTCTACCTGCCCAACCTAAAACCCAAATTAAAATCCTAGCTCAACTGACACTCTTAGCCAGAATTTCCAAGCCCACCCCACACACCTGAGAAGTTTTTTCCTCCCCCTTGCTTGCCCCCTCCCCTCTGGTGGGGTCCCATGGGCTCCAACCGGCTGGCAACCACTTGGCTTGGCCGGAGGTGGAAGTCCCAAGGATTGGTTCAGAGCCTTGGAGGAGAGGTGGGGCCTGGGGGGATGACTGCCACACAGCACCTCAAATTTTTATCACTCTGGGGGAATTTTTATCCTCGTGGAAATTTGGGGGTGAAAGGATTGTCTGCTAGTAACTGTCCTGTTCCCTGGCTTTTATTGACAGAGGAGGGCTTGTGGAAAACACCATCTGTAACCTCCATGACTGCCTCAGTTCTTATTGCCACCCCATATAAAATAATAGGGATTACCTTTAGACTAAAAACTTGAATAGCCCCCTCATTCATAGTATCTCCTTCCCCTCATTCAAAAGAAACACAAAATATCCCCAATAAAAGGCTTGATTTTGTTTCTCACAGCTTGTTGATGCGGTTTCCAGTTTCGATTAGAAACCGAATTCCAAGATAAGAAAAATTAACTTGTTCTAATTCACCAGGGCCCCCAGGGGCCAACAATGTGTTTTAGAATCCCTTTTCCAGTGAAGACCACCACCGGGGCCTCTTGAGAGTTTACTGTCAAACCTTCTTTATAGGAGTTTTGTTCCAGTTTGCCCTTTATTGGGTTTTATGCATGGAATCAGTTTTCACTTAGCATTAGCTTTGTACGTGTAAACTGCTTTGGCCCTGTCTGGAAAAACCATGGAAAACTATATTAAACAAATGAATCCAGAGGAGAAGACGGCTTAGTGGGCAACTGCTGCTGTCCCCGTGATGTCTGGCTTAGTGGGAGAGCGCAGGCCGTGAGAAAGGGACCTCCTTTCATAAGAACATAAGAACATAAGAGAAGCCAATGTTGAATCAGGCCAATGGCCCATCTAGTCCAACACTCTGTCACACAGTGGCCAAAATATACCAGGTGCCATCAGGAGGTCCAGCAGTGGGGCCAGGGCACCAGAAGCCCCCTCCCACTGCTGCCCCCTCCAGCACCAAGAATAGAGTGCATCACCTGCCCCAGACCGAGAGTTCCCATCCATACCCTGTGGCTAATAGCCACTGGTGGACTTCTGCTCCATCTGTTTATCTAATTCCCTCTTGAAACTGTCCATGCTTGCAGCTGCCACCACCTCCTGTGGCAGTGAATTCCATATGTTAATCACTCTTTGGGTGAAGAAGGACTTCCTTTTGTCTGTTCTAACCCGACTGCTCAGCAATTTCATGGAGTGCCCACGAGTTCTTGTATTGTGAGAAAGGGAGAAAAGTACTTCTTTCTCAACCTGCTCAATCCCATTCATAATCTTATAAACCTCGATCATGTCACCCCTCATGTCACCCCTCATCTCAGAATCCTGCAGATGACTGTGCCTTGTAGGGAACTGCAGGGGCCGGACTTGGTCCCCGGCCTGGTTCTAGGTAGAGGCAAGTGCCGGGTGGGGGGGCGGGAGGAGTGTCACTTGGGACACGGAACTGAGTGCCCTGCCGCTGCTGCACTTGCTGCCCCAGTGGCAGCAGGCCAGCCAAATCTCGCTTCCACGGAGGAAGGCCGCGAAGGAAAGGCAGGATGGGGGAGGAAGCGAGCCGGGCCCCCTCGGAAGGGGTTCAAGCCGCCCCCCCCCCCAGCGTGGAAGGGCGAAGGGGCGCCTGCAGGCCAGAGCTCAGGAGGAGGCGGGGGACCGGGAGGCGCAGCCACGGAGGGCCAAGGGGAGATTCGGAAGCGGAGGGGGTCAGGCGGGCCGCGCCGGTCTCCTGCGATGGAGCGACCGACCTTTGAGCGGCACCCACGGAACATTGTGCTCTGGGTGGAAGCTCTTGTCGTGCGCGCAGTTTATGGAACGCGGCCGCACCCTTTGTGTTCGGCCACTGACGAACAGGCTGACCTCGGCAGGCACACGGAGCGCCCCCCTGACACAGGCACGCGAAGGGCCCCTGATGATGATTCCAGCCGCAGGATCTCTTGTCGTGAGCGGCTGCCTCGAGGCTCCTACTTGACAAGGCCCTATCCGGGGGCGGGCCTCCGCAAGGCCGCGGGCAATGGCGGGCAATGGCGGGCGGGCGGGGGGGGGAGGGACTCGCCAGGGGGCCGCCCTGAGCCAGGAGGGCTTCCCATCGCCTCCCCCCAAGATAAAATGGCGGCCGGGGCCCGACGCAGACGCACTTCCGGCCCGGGAGCGGAAGAGAGGGCCGGCGACGCACTTCCCAAGATGCCCGCGGCGGCGCCCGCCCAAGATGGCGCCGGCGCGCGGCCCCGCCCCCTCCCTCCTCCCCCCTCCCAGGCGGCGCCGGGGTGACTCGGCCGCAGTGCACGCCGGGAGCGACGGGGTGGTGGGAGCCGGGCCGGAGCTGCCGCTGTTGCCGCCGCGATGCCGGAGCTGGCCGTGGAGCGGGTGGTGGTTCACCCGCTGGTGCTGCTCAGCGTCGTCGACCACTTCAACCGGTGAGGGGCCCCCCGCGGGGAGGGGCGGGGGAGGAGGAGGAGGAGGGCCGCCCCGCCTGGCCTACCTGGCCGGGCCGTCGTGAGGGGGAGGGGAGGGGGGTTCCCTGGGCCCGGCTCGCCCCCCCGCCTCTCAGCCGGGCCTCGTTGTCTTTGCGGGCAGGATCGGCAAGGTGGGCAACCAGAAGCGCGTGGTGGGCGTCCTCCTGGGCTCCTGGCAGAAGAAGGTCCTCGACGTCTCCAACAGCTTCGCCGGTGAGCGCGGGGGGGGGCGGCCGCGGCACGCACGCACACACACACACACACACACACACCCCGCCTCCCAGCACCCGCCCTCCCGACCCAGGCCCGCCGGGGAAGCAGGTTGGCGGGGGGCTTTGCCACATCCAGGAAGGGAAGAAGAAGTTGGATTCATACCCCCCCGCCCTTCACTGCCTGACGGAGTCTCAGGGCGGCTCACAAACTCCTCTCCCTTCCCCTCCCCGCAACAGACGCCCCCTGTGAGGCAGGCGGGGCTGAGAGAGCTCTCTCGAGAACTGCCCGTGAGAGAACAGCTCTGAGAGGACTTGTGCCTGACCCAAGGTCATCCAGCAGCTGCAGAGAGCCAGCTTGGTGTAGTGGTTAAGTGCGCGGACTCTGATCGGGGAGAACCGGGTTTGATTCCCCACTTCTCCTCCACTTGCACCTGCTGATGTGACCTTGGGTCAGTCACAAGCTCTGGCACAGCTGTTCTGTCAAGGACAGTTTCTGTCAGAAGTTCTCTCAGCCCCACCTACCTCACAGGGTGTCTGTTGTGGGGAGGGGAAGGGGAAGGAGTTTGTAAGCCGCTCTGAGACGCCTTTGGGCAGTGAAGGGCGGGGTATAAATCCAATCTCTTCTTCTTCTTCTTCTGCATGTGAAGAAGGAGTGGGGAATCAAACTGGTGTAGGAACCTGCCTGCCTGGGCTCCTCCGGGCCTTCTCTGCTGAATACTCCCCAACTGGGCCCTGCTTTGGGACCTCACCGTCTGCTCAGCACAGCACCCTTGCAGAGCAGGCCCCGTACTACAGAGTAGGGTTACCAATCTCCAGGTGGCACCTGGAGATCTCCTGCTATTCCGGTTGATCTCCAGATAACCGAGATCAGTTCCCCTGGAGAAAGCGGCTGCTCCGGAGGGTGAACCCGATGGCATTATGGCCTGCTGAAGTGTCTCCCCTCCCTACACCCTGCCGTCGCCAGGCTCTGCCCTAAAAATCGCCAGGCATTTCCCGACCCAGAGCTGGCAGCCCTCGTACAGAGGTGGTCTCCGCCGTGTCCCTCTTGGAGCCATGCTGGGGGCCTTCGTTGTGGGGCCGCCGCTTGGGTTCCTTGGCTGGAAATTTGTGCCGCACAGTAACAAACCGGCTTCTCGTTCTGCCTGCAGTCCCTTTCGACGAGGATGACAAAGACGACTCTGTGTGGTTTCTTGACCACGACTACCTGGAGAATATGTATGGGATGTTCAAGAAAGTGAACGGTAAGCGGCGTGTGGCTTGCGGTGGGAGGAAGCCTCCACCTGTCTCCGACCAAGTGAAAGAGCCAGAGGCCTGCTGCTTGAGCTGAGACTGCAATATTTGAGGCAGTGCGAAAAATCTCCTGGGGACTTTGCAAGCTTCCTTAGAAACATCTCACTCTCTGGGGAGCTTCAGGGGGCACTTGGGTCTGGTCCCTGTCCCAGCTGCATTGTGTGTGACGGCTCCCTCCTGGCATCTCCCTCGTCTCTTTTCTAGCCAGAGAAAGAATTGTGGGGTGGTACCACACCGGTCCCAAGCTTCACAAGAATGACATTGCCATCAACGAGCTCATGAAGAGATACTGTTCGAACTCGGTAAGGCCATCCTTGGCACACACACACACAGGGCTGAAAAGCTGCCCCGGGGTTATAGGAGGGTCCCTTGGTTAATGGCAGGTGCCAGCTTTGACTGCGGCTCCTGGGTGCTCGTGAGCTCAGGGCTTCAGAACCTGGCGTGCCCGTGCGCCTCTTGGCCGAGGACATCCTGCCCTGGCTGGGTCGGCGGGGGGCCGCCTGGGAGTTCCCTTCCCTCGGCAGGCCAGGCGGCTGCTTTTTCAGGGAAGGACTTTCCCTGCTGCTGTTAGGGGGGGTGTGGCGCCAGCAGGCACTAAGAAAGATCTTTCCAAACAGGTCTTGGTAATCATTGACGTGAAGCCAAAGGACTTGGGGCTGCCTACAGAAGCCTACATTTCCGTGGAAGAAGTTCACGATGTGAGTAACTGGGGGGTGGGAGGGGGCAGCACAGCGAGTGACTTTAGGCCCCCATCTCTTGGGCATGTCGGTGTACGTGCGGGGCCTGTGTGTGTGTGTGTTTTGAGGGCTCTCTCCTCACTTGCCAACACACCAGGCTGGGGATGAGGCTGGGCCAGTGGCGGCTGAGCTGCCTTGCCCTTCCGTGAACCACGTCTTCTTTGCAAGCAGCATGACGAGGCAGCTGGGCCTGCGAGGAGCGCTGTGCTACAGCAGGGTTCTGGTTGCAACATGAGCACACCCAGGCATGCGCTGGCAAGCAGGCCCGGTGTTGTTGAGGTGCCGCAGCAGCAGCTCTCCCTGTCCCTTGTGGAGGCCTTGGGGAACTGCACCAGCATGGATTCCCTTGGCTGAGCCCCAACTTTTCCAGCCCTGATTCTGTGGCCTCTCCCCGCGCCCCGGCCACTTGTGGTCCTGTTTTGGAGGGCTTGGGCTGCATGTTAAAGAATGAGCGCAGAGTCGTCACAGTTCTCTCTGGCAGTTCTCTATTCCCGCCTAGAAGCACCAGGGGAGCAGCGCTGGGCTCCTGCCTTCGGCCTCTGACTGGGTTTTGCTTGCTTTTGCCTCCCAAAGGATGGAACGCCGACATCCAAGACTTTTGAGCATGTGACCAGTGAAATTGGAGCAGAGGAAGCCGAGGAAGTCGGGGTGGAGCATCTCTTACGGTAAAGGCCGGTTTGCTCGTGGGAGGGGGCCTGTTGTGCCTCTGTGTTGCCTGTGCAGGAAACAGGTGCTAGCTGGCAGACTGCTGGAAGGCCAGTCGCAGGCCACACTTGCAAGGCCTTCTGGGAAGAGGGAGGCAGAACCGAGGAGAGGGGCAGCAGGGCTGGGCCTGTTTCACGATCATATGATACTGAAATCGGGTCTGGGTGGTGTGAGGGGGTCTCTGGGGTCTCCCGTGGCAGCTTGTAAAGATTCCATGTTTTGATGCGTGTATTTCTTTAAATGTTTGGTTGGAGTGCAGTGCTGGAAGGAGAGTGATGGAGGGAGACAGGTGTGCTGTGAGTGGCTGCTGAGTGAGAGTGTGGGAGGATAGAGTGTGTGTGTGTGTGTGTCTTTAGAGAGAGACAGGTGGGAGCTTCAACGGTGAACATAGTCTGTGTCACTGTGGGTTTTGGAGTCTATTTGTGAGTGGATAGGACCCAACAGTTAGTCTGTGTGACTAAGAGAGTTTTTTTCTATTCTGAGTGAATAAAACAAAGAGACTAGCCTGTGTGAAGATATATATGAGAGACAGACTGTTTGTAGCACCAAGTTTTGCCAGTTATATTTGCAAGTTCCTTTTTCGGTAACAGTTCAAAATAACCAGAAACCTATTTTGTTCTTTATTAAATAAATCAATTTTTATTTAAGCTTATCCCAGCAAATCAGCACAGTCTTTCCTCAGGGCCACATAGTCCTCTGAAGTGCCCAGCCCTGAGCCACCCTCCCAAAAGAGAGGGAGAACTGGAATTTTTAATTCCTGGTGGCAGCAGAAAACAACCAAGTTTATATATACAGAGTATGATTTAAAGCAAAAACAGTCTCCCCAGTAGCAAGCAGGCCACACAACTCTCAGCAGTTCAGAGGGCATCTGAGCTCTTGCTTTCGAGGCTTGACCCTGGCCCGTCCCCCTGCTTGGAGTCTAGAAGCGTATTCCCCTTGTTCCAGTCACCTGCCCTGATTGGCTTCTCCCACTCTCTGTCTGTTGAGTGGGCCTGAAGATGCCGGGTGTCTCCGATGGGGGCCACCTGACCTGATCACTGCCCTCCATTCCCGTCAGCTGAGCCCTCTTCTCCCTTTCCTGGCCCCACTGCTGGACCTCCTGATAGCACCTGGTATTTTTGGCCGCTGTGTGACAGAGTGTTGGACTAGATGGGCCATTGGCCTGATTCAACATGGGCTTATGTTCTTCCTGGTTGTTGCAGGGACATCAAAGACACCACGGTGGGCACCCTGTCGCAGCGCATCACCAACCAGGTCCACGGCTTGAAGGGCCTGAACTCCAAGCTCCTCGACATCAGGGGCTACCTGGAGAAGGTGGCCACGGGCAAGCTCCCCATCAACCACCAGATCATCTACCAGCTCCAGGACGTCTTCAACCTGCTGCCGGACGTCAACCTGCAGGAGTTTGTGAAGGCCTTCTACCTGAAGACCAACGACCAGATGGTGGTGGTGTACCTGGCGTCCCTGATCCGGTCGGTGGTCGCCCTCCACAACCTGATCAACAACAAGATCGCCAACAGGGACGCTGAGAAGAAGGAGGGCCAGGAAAAGGAGGAAGGCAAGAAGGAGCGGAAGGATGAGAAGGAGAAGGGAGAGGCCAAGAAGGAGGAGAAGAAGGAGAAGAAGTAAAATTTTGTATTTATAAATTAAAACCTTGGAAGCCGATGGGCAGTGCTGATGTGTGGGAGTCTTTCTTTTTTTGCCTGCGAGGGACAGCCTGGCGGAGAATTGCCGCTGCTCTGGCCTGGGAGTGGGGGAGGGCGACTGTCAGCGAACGGTTTTGACTGCACAAAACCTGCTTGTTATGGCCGCTAGGAGGAGATCAAATAAAAAAACAAATTAGATCTTTTTGAAAAACAAGTGGTGATTAGAAAAATTGGGGGGCGGTCATCTGTGGTCTGCTGCTGCTTAAGGTGGGAAAGCATAGCCACCCCCCCCCCCCAATCCCATTCCATAGTAAGCGAGCCAGGCAGGTTTTGCCCTCCGTGCAGCTAGGAGTCCATCTCGTCCTCTCTCCCTGGCAGGGGAGCTGGCAGCTGGTGCCCCCTGGGAGAAGGCAGCAGGGGCCACGCAGGAGGAAGTCTTCTCACACCTGCAGCTGGTGTTCCTCCTTCCAGAGCAGGGGCCGCCCGACACAAGGCCAGGAGAGCACATTGACCCACAGACGCATTACCCCACTGCTCTGGTTCTCCTTCTGGGTTGCCCCTCTGAAGGCCACCTGGAGGAAAGTCCCCCCCTGCTTTTTGAGACCGAGCAGGCTGTTCCAGGGCAGATGCGGGGAGGGGGCTCCTGCAGGAACACTTGCCTAGCAGCAGAGGGCAGCATCAGCCCTTTGGAGGAGGCTGCTGGCAGGAACGCGGGGGCTGCTGTCCTGGGCCATATAGGTTGTTTCCAGCCTCATCACCAAGAACAAAAGGAGGTCTCGAAGCATCCGAGGCAAGTGAAGAAGTTATCTGGAAATTAGTTGCTGTAGAATTTCCAGGTTGTGTGGCCGAGGACCTGACGTTTCGCCAGTAGCTGTGACTGGCATCCTCAGAGGTAGAACACAGACAGATGGAGGACACTCTATGTCAAAATGACACTCCATCTTTCTGTGTTATACCTCTGAGGATGCCAGTCACAGCTACTGGTGAAATGTCAGGTCCTAAAATGCCAAGACCACAGCCACACAACCCGGAAAACCTACAGCAGCTAATGACCTCCGGCCGTGAAAGCCTTCGACAACATGTCTGGAAATTCCTAAAATTAAACAGGGTGGAGGAGCGGACCGTGTAGATCAGTGGTCTTCGTGTTTCTCTGGGTTGAAGAGCTCTCCTCTGCGAGGCTCTCACAGGGCTGTTAAGGGCCGGAAGGCTGAACGCCAGCACGGTGGACGGGGTGCCTTGGCCACGGATTTGTTTCTCCCCTTTAGATAGTCAAGTTCAGCCATCTTCTCGGTGCTCTGCCAGGGCCGTGACCCATCCGAGGACCTCCCTAAGCCATCCAATTGGTAGTAATGACGGACGGTGTGTACCAAGGTCAGGGACTGAATCAACGCGCGCTTATGGCCTGCACTTACTGGGAATTCCTCGTTCATCCGTGAACGATTCCAGTCCCTGATCCCCATCACGAATGGGTGAGGCAGCGTGGCCGCGCGAGTGCGTGCCCTGGGAGTGGGGAGGCCTGAGTTACCTTGGGCCGGTTGCTCAGCGTGGACTACCTTGTTCTAAAATGCAGGCCGGCTACTGTGCCTTGAGCACCATGGAGGGAGAAGAGGATAGGAGTGTAGCAGGAGCTGATCGTGGCCTCCTAAAACCTGCTGTGAGCCTCTCTGCCTCCGCTGAGGACAGCAACAGAGGAGCCCCCGGGGGAAGCTGTGGGAGCTCAGCTCCATGAAGGCAGAGGAGCCGGGAGGGGACTGCACTGCTCTCCCAAGTCATGAGCAGCTTTGGCTCCAGAACGGCTCCCCCCACCCTGAGCAGGACAGGAGGGGCCTGGTATATGGAAAGGCCGCCCGCCACCTTCCTTGGCGGGGAGGCACTCGGTGCTGGGAGGGCAGGGAAGCGCCAGGGCAATAGGGGCGGGTTGTCATCCAGAACCCCACAGGCTGCTTATTCGCGTGGGCCACGCCCCAGCAGCTGACTCTTGGCTCCAGGAAGTAGCCTGGTAGTTACAAGAACTACCGTTCTGTGTAGGTATGTGTACTGCCCCCATCACCAGCGTTCCCTCTAAGCTGACCTAGTGTGAGCTAGCTCACAGTTTTTTAGCCTCCAGCTCACACGTTTTGGTCTCCGCTCAGGAAGGAGGGCTCCAGAGCAAACTGATTGATGCAGCAGCCAAATTGTTTGCTCACAAAGTAGAATTTTTGCTCACAAGACTCCACTGCTTAGAGGAGGCATTGCCCGTCACCTCTCTGGCAGGCGGGAGAGGAGTCGGGCGAAGAGGGGCTGGCCTATTGATCTTGGATGTGACATGCAAGCAGCCAGAAATGCTTCCGGTTCTGTGTCTCTCTTGACTGACTTCCCTTTCATGGCTTTGAGGGCGCGTCCTTGGGCAGGGTGGGCAGCGTTTGCCCTCGGCTGGGAGACCCGTTCCTTCGGCCAAAACGGGGGGAGGCTTGGTCCTCGGGGGTCAGGAAGGGCAGCAGCTCTGAGCTGCACGGTGACGCTGGGCTAGCCAGCAGCTCTTGCCTTTGGCCCTGGGTGGAGGCCCCGCTCTCTCTCCTCCCCTAATCCTTTTGCTGGAAACCACCAGGGATCGCCTGGGACAAGCAAAACCAAGTGGAATGGGGGGGGGGCCTTGGAAGAGTGTGGAGCCGGACCAAGGCTTCCTCCTGGTTTGGGCTACCCGAGAGCACACCAGTTGTCAGCCAAAAAGAGGCGATCAGAACCTACGAGGGAAGGCTGAAGGACCCGGGAGTGTTCAGTCTGGAGAAGAGGAGGCTGGGGGTGGACAAAAGGAGGGCAGGGATCTGTTCCTGTTGGTAGCAGAGGAGAGGACTCATAGTCATGGGTGTTACGGGGAGGGGAAGGGTATCAGCGGTGGAATGGGCTGCCCAGGGAGGCGGCAAGTTCCCCCTCTCACTGGCAGTCTTCAGGCCTTGCAGGAAGGCTTCAGGTGCTGCACCGGAGGGGGGGGGGGTTGAACTAGACGGCCTGAATGGCCCTGACCAACTCTCTTATTGTATTCTAGGTGTCACCATCGTTGTCCTCCTCTGGCCAGGCTGAGAGGCTTTCCTTTTCGCCTACAGCCACCTGATGTGAATTAAGGCCACTGGCATCTTAAAGACCAACCAAAGTTTCCAGGTTTGAGTCCAGTGGCACCTTTAAGAATGATAAAATTTAATTCTGGGTATAAGCTTTCGTGGGTGTGCTGGTGAAGTTTGCAGAGTGAAACTGTGTTGGTCTTCAAAGGTGCCACTGGGCTCCAACTCCTGTTCTCTCGCTGCAGACGCACCCGCCTGCCCCCTGAATGAAAGTTTCCAGGGTGGGTCGAGGACGACCTCATCGGCTGCAACTGAGAATGAAGGTCCTCTGGTAGCTTCCTAGCCAGGTCACAAGGTGGGAGGGGGGTTCCAGAGAGGGGCCGGCCGGAGTCAGGGATCCATCTCTGTGGATCTGCTCTGCCAATAAAAGGTATAATTTAATATCTGTTTATGAGAAGGGAGACGGAGCGGGCCCATCCAGCTGCAGGCCAATCAGCTGTTTATCGGTGGCCGGGAAGCTTTACGCTCTGCCCCAGTGGGAGGGCTTCTAGTGTCCTGGCCCCACTGCTGGACCTCCTGATGGCACCTGGTATATTTTGGCCGCTGTGTGACAGAGTGTTGGACTAGATGGGCCATTGGCCTGATCCAACCCTGACTTCTCTTATGTTCTTATGTACTCATGGACTGGTTGGAGACCATATCCTGGGAAGGGAACAGGCTGGCTCTAAGCCAGTTCTATGTCATCTTCTGACATCATAGTTCTTAATAAATATACAACCAAGAGTTGGCAGATCCTTGCTGCTGCCTTCACAGATTTGAAGGCAGTTTTGGATACTGTACTCCGTGCCCGATTGTGGCACAAGCTAAAATGAACATCTGTTTACAAGAGACTGTTGGCTTTGATTGAGAGTCTGTATTCTAATCCCACTGCACAAGTCTCCTATGGTTAGATGGACCACTTTCCAATGTAATTTCCCTGCAGCAGGGAGTGCTTTGGGTGCCTGCTGGCCCCATTTATATATCACCAATATGATTTCTGCTGTTTCTGCCCAGGACTTTTATTCTCCGCCCATTGGTATAATTAAAGTCTCTGTCTTTTTGCTGATGATGCAGTTCTCCTATCAAGAACCACTGCAGGCCTGTCCTCTCTGATAAGAGGCTTTTGTCTCCTACTGTCCGGAAAAAATGTCTATCAAAAATCCAAGATTGTTTTGGAGGTGAAATCTCATGAACCCCAAAAGTGGAAAATTCATGGTAACGATACTGAGGAGGTCCCCTATTTTAGACACTTCAGGACCAGAGATTAATTGGATCAGTGCAAGCGGTTCACGTTGAAAGACTGGCCACAGCTCCATCAAATATTGTCTGTCCTTTCTTTTAGTCACCCGGGGCTCTGTATATCCCAGCTTGATAAAACACAAGAGTCCTTGGATTCAGTTCTTAGAGTCCTGTGTTCCCCCTGTGGAATTCTGACATGTGTGGCGGGGTTCGCCCTCCAGGCTGAACTGGGACAACCCTCTCCTGAAGCTCAGCCTTGGTTGGAGGGTCTTCCCCCTTGCAGATAAAATCGCACACTCCGGAATGCAGCAGGGCTACCTCGGCTCAGTCAGCGAGGATTCTTATGCTTCCCACAGGGATAAACTCCTCAAGCAACACGGACAGCTCCTCGATCTTTCCCTGGACGCCTTTTATTCAATTATCGGAGGGGAAGCCATGAGAACGACTAAGAAACGTCTATTCACGCATAACAGCACAATCTGTAGAGCACAATGTATCCGTTCTACCCAATTTGCTGGTATTTTTCCACCTGGAGAACTTCCTGATTACTGCTTATATTTGACTGTTCCTCGCTACAGGTGTGCTTTTATGTTGGTGCCCCTTAAGGCCCAGCACCCAGAGTATTGCAAGAGAGGTGAAGATACCCTACTCTGATAAGGTGTGCAACAATAGTGCAGGTAGTGTGGATACCCTGTACCACGTGACCAATGCTCCCTCTAAGCTATGGAAACCTGTGAGCAAAAATGCTACTCTGTGAGCCCCTAGCATTAAAGTTGTGAGCGAGCGATTTAGCTACTGCATAAGTTAGCCATTCTTACTGAGCATGTGTGTGTGAGCCGGGGGCTAAAAAACTGTGAGCTAGCTCACACTAACTCAGCTTAGAGAGAACACTGCCCGTGACCCCTGAATGTTATTACTTCTCTGAGTCTAGAAATCTTAATTCTTCCTTTGCTCCAAAATATAGATCATATGGAGACATTATCTCTTTATTATTAGACAATAATAGCAGACCTATCACACTGTCAGCTGTGAAATATTGTGCATCCGTGAGAGATTTCTACAGCCCTTCAAAAGGGGTCTAGCTTTTCCAATATTTTAGTCATCTGCTTAGAATTAAGAAGTTAAGCAGCAGCATGAGAACGTCAGGTAACAAAAGGTAGTGCCGGATCCCGCTTGGCAGCAGGGGCACGGGACTGAGGCTGAACGAATGACCAGAGGCCTTCAGCCCCTGATCTCGGAAGATGGAGGAGAGGCTGGTGCCAACGTGCCCCAAACCAGCCAAGGTCTGCCTCCTGTCTGATGCTGCAGTCATTGCCTGTTTGGACACAATACAGCTCTTCAGAAAAGTAACCTGCAACTCTGTTAAGCAGAAGTTCTTTCTGATTCTGCCAAGCAGAGAACAAAGCACCTGGGAAACTCCTTTGAAGAGTTCTGGCCAAAGACCACCATGACAGCAAAGGCCCTGGATCTGGGGAGTCCCAGACTTCTTCCTAGGCACAGAGAGCCTCCCAAGCACCACTGTGCTAACTAAGGACCTCCCCAGTTTGACTCTCCTAAGGAAGTCTGCAGGAAAATCTTTGATGAACTCATAGATAGCAGCAGCTTTTTCTCAGATGCCAACATATGAGAAAAACGGAGCCGTTCGTCATAGGCGAAGGTGACAGCACAGGTGGGGGCTTTTTACAGAACTGACCTGGACGTGTCTCGTGTGCAGCCACATCATGACATGTGTGGGATGCGGCAAGGGAGCAGAAAGTTAAACTACATGCGAAACAAGGAAACGGTCTGCAACGGCTAGTGCCAGCTGGTTGAAACAGGCCTTTCTCAAACTGTTTCAGTGGGTGCACCAGAGAGGCCGTTCTCATGCCTTTGCAGAATGCTGGCATTTTGGTGGCCAGGCCAGGCTCTCCTGACACGGACACAAACAGCTCTCTTGGGAAATGGATCTTAACAGGACAGCAAAAGGACTCATCAAGAGAGCACCATTTAGAAAAAAATATATAGTCAGGGTTGAAGAAGGCTAGCAATATAGGCACAGGCCGCATTTGCCCTACTACAGACTTCAGTGAGATATTTATCGCTCATTTACGTAATAAAGATCTGTTTCATGTAACTTATTTTTGAATTTGTGTTTGGACCTTGTCCCTGGGCCCCACCCTCTCCTAGGTTAACCCCCCCCTCCGGAAATGGAGAGGTCTAGTCCATTGCTTGCAGGGGGAGGGAAGGCGGCACCCCCAGCCACTGGAACACACGGGTGGTTTCGTGTCCAAGAACACCGCGATCTGCCTAGCCGGAAGCAGAGCACACAGAACCAGCCTGTGCCGGCGGGCCAAGCTAAACATGCGGTGCTGGTGATGCTGGCAGCCCCTCCCCTGCCCACAAAGCAGAGCTTGCCTGCCTGCCTGCCTGCCTGCCTCCCTCCCTGGGCCATCCCCACCCCTTTAGATGCTGAGTGCCGGAGAACCCCCTTTCCCCAGGAGGCCCAGGCCCTCCCGACCTCTGCCCACCCACCCACGCTGGCCTTAGTCCCTCCTCCTGCTTTTCACCCAGACTATCCGTTTCCGCACCCCCCTGGCAAGGGAGCCGGGCCTGGCCTGGTCCCTCAAAGGCGGCTCCTTCGGCCAGCAGGGCAGCTGCGTTTTCAGGAGAGCCGGCAGCTGCGGAGAAAGGCCTGGGCCTACCGGAAGGTCGGGGCGCCAGTCCTCCAGCTGAGCAAGCCTGCAAGGCAGCTCACGTCTTTTGTGGCTTGGCTTCCGGGCACGACAGAAGGCGCATCCTCCCACCGGGGGCAGTCAGGGGAGTGGGGCGAAGGCCCAGGCTGGGCTCCAAGCAGGGAAATGCTCCCCCACCCCCAACTCCAGCTCTGTAGAGACCCCCTGGCCAAGGCTTGCTCTTGGGCCACATGTGGATGGAGGGCTGGGCCCACGTGCCAAGGGCAGCAGAGGGGGCAGGCCCAGCCGCAGCGCTCTGGAGAGGCCCCACCCGGGAAGACCCTGCCCCCTCCCAGAGACGGAGGGAGACGCGAAGCACACAAGCAGCTGTGGATTGTTTATTGCACAAGAGGTTGGCGTCACCGAGGGGGGGGCGCAGTACAAAAGTATCCAGATTCCCCATCAAAAGCTATTGCAATTCTTTGTGTCCACAGACATTTATATACAGCTATACACAACTGGGTATGTACACGCAGCCCTGCTCTTGTCCACAAGCACACGGGCACTCCCAGAACGCTCAAAGGCACCCCCACGCTGCAGTCACACGGGATGGGGGGGGGGAGACAGACAGAGAGAGAGACGAGACAGACAGACACACACACACACACTGAGGGGGGGCATTCTGGAGCCCACGCCCACAGGCACAGCCAGCTCCCCTCTCGAGCCTGCCGACGAGAATCACCCTAAAAATCTAGCAGGAGGCCGCTCACCAATCACAGGATTAAAAAGCACAAGGGGGTGAGAAGGGAGGACTCTCTGCGCCCGTCCCCCAATTCTTCCTGCCCTTCAACACACAGACGAGCAGAGCCGTGCCCTTGGCTGATGGGTGTCCAGCAGGAATCCGTCCCGGTCTCGGCCAGAGAGGGCTTCACGGCAGGAGGACCCGGGCAGGGAAGGGACCACGGCCAGGCCCAGCTGCCTCGGGGCCCAGGAAGTACTGCACGGAGGACCCTTTGCTGGGTCGAATGGCCAAGGGACTCAGAGGGGGACCGGGCAGGGCCCAGCATCCACCGCGCCCGTCCATTTAGGGAGGAGCTTGCGATGCACGCAGCCGAAAACCCTCAAGGAGTCGGCACCGCAGATGGGGGAAGCCCTCCAGAGAGAGCAGGGAACTGCCCCCCCCCCCAACAGCCTTCAGTGGGAAACTTCACCCTGGATGACAATGCTTGCTTGTTTATATCAAGTGCTGCATGCTCACGCCAGGGCTCAGGCCGCCCTGGCAGGCGGGGGGGGGGGGCAGGCGGGCTTCTGGACTGCTCTCAAGGCAGCTGCAGCAACAGTCCGAGATGCCCGGGCACGGGGCAGAATGAGCACGCAGCCCAGAACGTGGCGCAAGGACGTGGGCACTCAGGCTCTCCTGGGGGAGGCAAAGGTGGTGGGGCTGTTGCTGCCGCTGGTGGTCAATGGGAGTGGGACACAACACAGCTGGCAGAGACCGGAGGCCTGGAAGGCAGCCCCCCAGGGCACCCCCCCCCAAGTCCATGCTGCTGCTGCTGCTGCTGGTGGGGACAGGCCCTCCCTTGGCCAGGAGCAGGGGAGAGCGGGAGGCCAGGGGGTGGGGCTTTCTGCAGTCCTTGTCTGGCCCAGCCCAAGGCCCTCTGCCCGCCTCCCCCCAGGGGGGTTTACTCCCCCCCCTCGGAGGGCGCCCGGCTGGCGTCTGCCTTCTGCTCCCTCACTCCTGCCCGAAGCCCTCCGTCTCCTCGATGGCGTAGAGCAGCTTCTCTTTCAGCTGCTCCAGGCTCTTGTAGGGAGGCAGGTCCAGGCGGTTGAAGCTGCGGGGGGGGGGGGGGCACAGGGCGAGAGATGAGCACCGGGTCCCCCTGGCCTGCCCCGCCCCGTGCCACCTTCCAGGGGAGGGAGGGGCTCACTCACCACGTGTGGCTCCGGGGCAGCCACGTCTCCTTGCCCACTTTGTCGATGCAAAACTTCTGAGGGCCATTGCTGCCTGCCGGGGGAGAGGGGAGACTGTCGCCCTGAGCCTGGGAAGCGGCACCACACGAGGCCGCAGCGCTGCAAGTCGTGACCAGTGTTCCCTCTAAGCTGAGTTAGTGTGAGCCAGCTCACAATTTTTTAGCCTCCGGCTCACACATTTTGGTCTTAGCTCAGGGAGGATGGCTGCACAGGAAACTAATTTATGCAGTGGCCAAATCACTCGCTCAGAACATTAATGCCAGCAGCTCACAAAGGAGAATTTTGCTCACAAGACTCCACAGCTTAGAGGGAACATTGGTCGTGACCTTGTGGGCTACCCCCCTCCCCGGAAAGGGAGCCAGGAGGAGAGTTCAGGAGCAGGCCCCAGACTAGCTCTGATGTGTAGTGCGGACTCATGGGCGAGGCAGCCAGCCACCCCCGCCCCCAAACTCCTCTGGATGCAGCTGCCACAAGGAAATACTTCTTCACCCAAAGAGTGATTAACATATGGAATTCACTGCCACAGGAGGTGGTGGCAGCTGCAAGCACGGACAGTTTCAAGAGGAAATTAGATAAACATATGGAGCAGAAGTCCACCAGTGGCTATTAGCCACAGGGTATAGATGGGAATTCTCAGTCTGGGGCAGGTGATGCACTCTATTCTTGGTGCTGGAGGGGGCAGCAGTGGGAGGGCTTCTGGTGTCCTGGTCCCACTGCTGGACCTTCTGAAGGCACCTGGTATATTTTGGCCCCTGTGTGACACAGAGTGTTGGACTAGATGGGCCATTGGCCTGATTCAACATTGGCTTCTCTTATGTTCTTATGTTCACATCGGGGCACACAAGCACAGCCGCCCCCAGGCCCTCTGGCATTGAGGGGAGCCCAGGACCAGGAGGGGAGCTCCGCGGAGGGGCCCCGAGGCTGGAGAGGGAAGCTCACCAGCTCCATCAGAGCCCTCAGCCCCCTCTGCCTTTCTCCCCGGCTCCCTCAGCGTCTCAGCGATGCCCTGCGCAGGTAAGCCGGGGGGGACGGGACACGGGGGACCCACACGTACCAATGAGCTCAGCAAACCCGCCCACGGGCAGGCGGCAGGTCCCTGTCACAAACTGCAGCAGCCGGATCCTCTTCTCATTGTCCATCTCCTTGACCACCTGCAAGCCACACAACAGTCGGGAGGCGTCAGGCCGGGGGCCGCAGGGGGCGGGACCCAGGAGGGCTCCGGTCTCCTTCCCAGAGGGACACGCCGAGTCCCGGGCAGGGGCCATGCGCCGTGGCAGCCCGGAGGCCCTTCCGGCTTCCTGACTGCTGTCCCTTGGTCCTTGCCCTGCCCAGCGGCATGAGAGGGTCCCCCCACCCAGTCCCACTCCGAGGCCAAGCCGAGGGGGGAGGCTGACCTGCCAGAACCACTGGACCTGCTTGCTGTTCTTGGTGTAGTGCCGGTAGATGGCGTTCTTCTGCCAGTCGCTCAGGTCGATCTCTTGCATGCCGCACAGCATCAGCTGCAGCAGGAGAGAGGAGGAGGAGGCCAGGCCTGAGACCCCTCCCCGAGGGCCCAGGGAGCCCGGCCTGGAGAGGGGGCTCCGTCGCCCGACAGCAGAGGGCCCCCCCCGGGGGGGGGAGGCTGCAGGCAGGAGGGGAGCAGCTGCCGACTTCGCCCGCGTCATTCCCTAGAGACGGACACCTGCCCATCTCTCAGAACCGTCAGCGGCTTTTCTCACCCTGATGAGAATGCCACCTTCGCTGAGCTGGCACGTGAATGCGGCCGAGTCACTGGCCAAAGGCCAAACTGGTAACCCACCGAGGGGCCCCTCCCAGCCGCTGTTCTTGGCTCTGGGCCGGGGGGGGGGGCCCAACTCCGCCCCTACAAAGCCCCCGACCCCGCTGAGTGTGTGTGTGTGTGGGGGGGAGGGGGGGCCTGACCTCCAGCTCCTTCTCGTCAAAGTAGCGCAGCCACTCCAGCGGGGCCACCTCATTGAAGCCGTCCAGGAAGGCCTTGGTCTGCTCCTCCACGCCCCGAGTGAACCGCCAGTCTGTCAGCAGCCTGCAGGGACAAGACCCGCCGGTGGTGAGCCCTCCTCCGGGCCAGCCCCGGAAGCCGCTTGCAGGGAGGCCGGCTCTTCACACTCCCGTTGGACAGACGGGGAACGGAGGCTCACCCAGACGCTTGCCCAAGGCCAGGAGGGAGCAGGAGGGAGGCGCCCTGGGGAGGCCACCGTGGGAGGGAACGCACCCTCCTGCCTCTGGGAAGTCGCACACGCGCACACACACAGGAGGGGGGCCCACTCACATGATGTACTCCTCCTTGTTCTCCTCGGTGACCCGGATGCCCTCCCCGCCCGCCTTCAGCTCGTGGGTGGTCACCTTGCCCAGGATCTCCATGTCCTGGATGAAGTAGAGCTCCAAGCCGCACTCCTCCAGGTTGTTCTCTCTGCGCAGGGGGGGGGGGGAACGACACCCCACGCGGGACTTCAGGAAGGAGGCCGGGGCAAGCCCTGCCACAGCCCCCGAGGCAGCCCAACTGTGCCCCGGGTGCAAAAGAGGCCACAGAAGGCTCCATTTCTTGAGGCTTCGCTGCCCTCCCAGAACCAAGAGCTCGCCTCCTGGGTACCATTAACCAACCCCCCCCCGCCACCCCCTTTAAACAAGTGCCGGCTGACCAACGGCACAGTCTTCCACCAGAAGCCACCTCAGTCAGCCCTGGGTGGTCAAGCGGGTTCCCTGGGCAGCCCTTTGCCCTTTATCATAAACGGCAACGTTCAGAGACGTGCCCCCCCCCGCCCAGACGGGGTCCCACCAACCCTGAGGGCCCTCCGTGCCCTGCCAGACAAGAAGGGCTGCGGTGGGCACTGGAGGGGGGGGTTGCAGCCCCCAGGCTGGGCACCATGAGGTGGTCCCCGTCGTTGCCCGCGTGCCTGGCCAAGTTTCCAGGCAGGGCTGTGGGAGCCCTTTGGCCTCCGGGGTGGGGCTCCCAGGGACGGGGGGGGCGGGGGGGCAACTGACTTGATCCAGCGGATGGAGCTGTGGAACTCGGGGTCGATGGACTCCAGGTCCTTCAAAGTGGGCCGCTTGTTGAGCATCCGCTTGTAGAAGGGCAGCGTGAAGCCCGTGTCGATGAACTTGCCGTGGTACAAGGCCTGCCGGGGAAGGAGACCCCGTGAGGGAAGGAGACCCCATGAGACCGATCCCCCCCCTCCCCCCTCTGCCTCCAAGGGGACAGCCGGCGGAGAAGCCCCAGAAAGCCCGCCGGGCCCAGGAAGCGCCAGGGATGGCTGCAGTCTGTCCCCCCCACCCCCATCCCCCCCGGGGAAGAAGCGGCCCCTCCCTGCTCCTCCTTCCTTTGCTGGGGGTGTCCAAACAAGCCACCCCCCTCCCTCCAGGGAGCCCCCTCCCCACTCAGCCTCAGAGCCGCGTTTGTTTCCAGCAGCCCTCGGCGGCCACAGGCCTGCCCGCGCGAGCCAAGAAAAACGCAGACGGCCGCGTGCGTCTGGATCGGCCCAGGCGGGTGGTGAGTAATAGTCTGGGGTTTGGGGCGGGGAGGGGGAGCAGGGGAGGGTTGGGGGGGAGACTCTGGCGGGGAGGGAAAATCTTCTTGGTGGGAAGGTTTCCCAGCCCCCCTTCCCACCCCCGGCCAAAGCCAGCCAGGGCGACAGAGGCACCATGCGGGGGGCGCTGCCAGTCCTGCCGAGCACTTCCGTCCCCACAGCCACAGCTTCCCTGGGGCCGGGCCCGGCCGGGAGTTCCTGACTGCAGCCCCCACCCGGCCTCCATCCGGAGAGGAGCGTTCGGCGGTGGGGGGAGAGCCGAGGCCCCCGGGAGGCTCTGGGGAATCGCGGCAGCTCTTCCAGGCCACACTTCTGCACAGAAGGACCACCGAGGGGCCTCCATCTGCCAGCCAATGAGAGCCTGGGCCTCGGTGAGGGGCCTTGCCCAAACCCAGAGGAGGAGGGGGGGGGGGAGGCAAACAGTCCATCCAAACACTGCGGCTGCCCCCAGCCTCCGTTTGGTCCTCCGGGGGGGAAGAGCCGGCCCCCTGGCACGCCTCCTGCGCCTCTGGGAGGGCTGGAAACACCCAGGGTGCTGGCTCTTCAGCTCGCTCCCATCAGAGGGAACGTGACCCTGCAAGCCCCCCAATCCCCCCCCACTCCCTGGACCCAGAAGCAGCCAGGTGGTTGGGGGACGCAGCCGACTGGAACGGCTGCAGAGCCGAGGGCCGATCCTGCAGACCAGGGTTGAGTTGCAGGACGGGGGGATGTCTCTTGAGCCAGTGTCCAGCCCTTGCAAAGCGCTTGTTCGGGTGGAGTGGTGCTGAGCATGGCAACTGGCTGTTCCCTCCAGGCCTGGGATGAGAGGGCCTGGGAGCACCCTGGGAGGAAGGCCCCGGGGCAGAAGCTGCAGGAGCCGAGCCACTGAGGCAAACAGCACAAGAAGGGAGGGTCCCCCCCGCAACCTCCAAACGCTGCCTCAGTTCAGAACATTTCTGAGAGCAAACCGTTGATGTCTACCGCACAGTGGCCGTTCCTGGGCCCAGCTGGCATCCTGCGTCCCCCCCAGCCCCCCCAGCCCCCTTCAGACTGGAGGGCTGACGGCACCCCCGGGCAAGCGGCACCCCCTCCGGCGCCACCCCTCTCCCCCCACCCCGGGAGCTCACCATGGCGATGAACCGGCCGATGAAGCGGAAGTAGGTGAGGTGGTCCGGGTTGATGGAGGAGGCCGGATTGATCTGCAGGCAGTAGTTGTTCTTGCCGGCGTACTCGAAGAGGCAGTACATGGGGTTGAGCACCTCGTGGGAGAGGAGGAAGAACCACTCCCTGCGAGGGGGCAGGAGGGGAGAAGTCGGAGGGGAGAAGTCGGGCCCCCGAGCACGGGCCACGAGTGCGACCAGAGAGCTTGGGTTTGGGGTCTCCCTGAAAACACACAACGAGGGAGGGGGCCCCAAGGAGCTGCTCAGCCCGACCACCTCCCCTTTGGGTCCCCCCACACACCCCCTCCAGCCCCAGCCCCACGTGCACACCGCCCCACTGAAACTCTCAGCCCCCCTCCCGTCCCCTTCTCTCGACGCGTCCCGTCGTCCACGCAGGAAGGCCCGGCATCCCGTCCGTGGTTCTACCCTGTGGTAGAACAGCCTGACGTCACCTACCATAGGGTAAAACCACTGGCGGGACACAGAGAGAGATGCACTCGGGGCTCCGGCCCCACGGCCGCAGAAGAAGCTGGGGCTCGCTGAGCCGCGGGGTGGGTGGGTGTGTGTGTGCCTGCCCTCCAGCCCCTCTCGAGGCCCCCTCACCTGGCGATGCCGCCGTAATCCAGGCCCTCCTCCCCACGCATGATGATGTACAGCCGGCGACGGAGGTCGTAGGGCTTCATGTTCATGATCTGGAAAGTCGACCCGAGAAGAGCAAGGGGGTGCCGGGGCAGCTCAGAGACAGCCCCCCTCCCCCCTCCGCCGGCCTCCCCGGCCGAGACCTCACCTGCTGGAAGGAGTCTTCAAAGAGAGTCTGCCGCGAGACGCTGATCTTGACGTGGCTGGGCAGCGCATTTGACTGCAAAGGAAGCACCAGTTGAGACAGACCCGAACTCAGCCCTCCCTGCAGAAGCCCCCCCATGCAAACCCTGGGAGAGCCCCATCGAGCTCAGCGCCCTGGCCAACGAACGGCACGGAGGCCAAAGCCTTCCCCCGATGCTGCCTCCTAACACTGGCCGCCTCTGCGTGGGGAGGGTCCCCCTCACTAGACCTGTTCTCCGTGCACGTGTCTAACCCACCCCCTCCCCTTTAAAGCCAGCTACACTTGCGGCCATCACCACGTTCCCTGGCTGTGAATTCCACAATCTAGTCACTCATTAAGAAAAGAAGCATTTCTCCTTTGGTGTGGCCTGCACCTACTGCTCATCAACTCCACGGGGGGGGGGCGCCCTGAGTGCTCACATTAGGGGAGAAGGAGAACACGTTCTCTCTGTGCCATCCCTTTATTACGCCCCTGCCCCCTTTAATTGTCTCTGTTCTGGACTGCAAATTCCCGGACTCTCGAGCCTCTCCTGATAGGAACGGGGCTGCAGCCCCCCCAACCCCCCTGCAATCATCTGCACCTCTCCCAGCCCTGCAAGATTGTTTATTAAAGGCAGGCTCATGCAAAACCCCACCCCATCGTGACCACTTACATGACAAAGGAAGCGAAACTGGTGGTATTTCCAACGGAAGCTCCGGTCGTAGGCACCGGGGGAGCCCCCCTGCTTACTCCTGCAACGGCAAAGGACCCCTCGGTCGGTTGGACAGCGGCCATGCAAGGAAAGGCCCCCCCCCACGCCTGTCAGGCCAATCCTCCGAGGAGCAGCTGGGCCCCCCCAGATGTTGGGAAGGGCAGAAGAGGGGCGTGCACGGAGACCCCCCCCATGGAGGCTTCCTCCCCAGTGACTACCACCTTCAGCGGTGGGGGGGGGCGGTCCAGCAAGCCCTCCAGGCAGCATTCCCAGTTCCTGGCTGGAGGGAAATTCCTTCCTCTCCCGAGATTCAAGTTTGTCGCAACATTCCGGGCTACTCCGGCATCCCCGGGCCCCTGGCTAGACATCTGGAGGGCCTCCTGGAGTCCCTGCCCTGCGGCTCCCTGGCCCTCTGGGGGACATGCCGGCCCGGCTGCCAAGGAAGGCCCTGGTGCACATTGCGAGAGCAGCGCAGGATGCCTGCATTGCAGGGCTGGCAAAGGAACCAGGCTTGATTCGGGGGCAGAAGGCCCAGTGGGCGGGGGCTTACCCGGACTCGAATCCAGGACGGGGGTCTTTGAAGGTGGTCGTGCGAGTGTTGTGGTCCACAAAATAGCAGACGCCTTCGCTGGTATATTTCATCTCCCAGCCGGGTGGCAGTGCCGGTTCCTGGATCATCCTGCCGGAAAAAGACAGAGGGCTGATCCTGGGATCTCACCTGGGGCCCCCCTGCCCCGCTCACCGTCCTGCCCGGCAACCTCCCCCCCAAAGCACCAGCTTCCCGGCACCCCTGCAGTCGGCTGGCTGGCTGCGTGTCCCTCGAGAGACCTGGAGCAGAACTCTCCCCCTGCCCACGGAAGGATCCCCTCCCGCCCCCCAAGGGTCCAGGTGGGTGCTGCCTCCTGGGACTGCCAGCCGGGAGCCCTGGCAGGGAAGCGGGACCGCGCCCGACCACCAGACAGCCCGCCTACCCCTGGGTGCGGGGGTCCTCCCATTGTGTGGTGCGAGTGTTGTGGTTCACATAGTAGACTCGCCCGTTGTCCTGTCTCTTTTCTGGAAGGAGAGAGAGAGAGAGGGGAGGCGCCCTCAGCCCCCAGTGCAAAGCCGCCACAACTGGGCAAGCAGTGGGCTCTCAGGATGGTGCTGGTTTTGGGTGGGGTGTTCAGGCATGCTCACAGCCCCCCACCGGCAGCACAAGCCCCTCGCCACATCCCGCACCCACCCTACGCAGCCCGCCCCTCCTTTGCCAAGACAACTGCGGCCCCAATCCCAGAGAGAAGAGAGGCTGTGCACTGTGCAAACTCTCTAGCAGACCTCCCCGCCCCCCCCCCCAGTCACTCCACTCTGCCCCACAACAGAGGTGGGGGAGGGAAAGCTTCCTGCGCCACCTGAACACGTGACGCTGCCTTCCCCTGAATCGGGGCCCCCGTGCTCCATCACAGGCAGGCTGGGAGTGGCTCTCCCGTCACCTCCTGCCCGGTCCCTTTTCATTGGAGACGCTGCCGGGGACGGAACCTGCCGAGCAGAGGCTCTGCCCCTCCTTCCTCCCACACCCTCTCCTCTCCCCGGAATATAGCTCTGCCGCCCACCAGAGGAGGAGCCCCCTCCCCCCCAAGCCTGGCCTGTGGGCGCCTCAAACGCCAGAGTGGCAGGATCTTCGTGCCCGCCTCATCTGCACCAGACCGCCGCCCGGCCAGGTTTCGGGAACCTTCCCCACGTCCCCTGCTGAGCGCAAGTCGAGTCCCCGGCTGTGAGCCGGTGGTTGGGCGCTAGATGTCCAGGCGCTTGGAGAGCTCTGGCCTTGCCCCCCAGACGGAGGGCTGTAAGTCCCCGTGACTGCTGGGAGGCAAACGCCAAAACCACCGGCCCTCTGGCAAAGAGCTCCGGAGGCTGAGGCATTGCTGGACGGGGGCTGAGCTGCTCTGTGGCCCACTCTGGCGTGGCCAAACACACTCCTCCGCCCGCTGCGAGAGGCAAAAGGCCACCCTTGGCCGGGAAGGGTGCGCGGACTCGAGGGCGGAGGAGGGACAGGCCAGGGACCGTTCTGCCTGCTCTCAGGGCTGGAAGAGCACCCCAGGGCACCTCCCTCCCTCCCTCCCTTGGGCAGATGCTGGCCGTCCCCTCTGCCTTGGAGGCAACCCCCCTCCCCTGGACCCCCTTCGCCACGTGCGTCTCTGGCCGGGCTCCGACCCACCCGCTCTCTCTCCAAGGCAAGATCTGGTGGGCGAGGGGGTCACTCCGGAGGGCCCGCCCCCCAATCAGCAGGACGCCCGGCTGGGAGGCAGCCTCCGTCACTACCCCCGTGCCCCCTCCCCTCTCAGCCGCCCCCCGTCCCCACCGTGCTCTTGGCATGAATGCCAGCCAGCACCAGAGGACTCCAGCGGGCTCCTGCAGGCCCTCCGGGCTTCTTCCAAATTCCCCAGGGGTGGGGGGTGGGGGGTGGGGAGTCTCGGGCTCATTCCAGCTGGGCCAGCATGTAAAAGGGAAGTGGCACCACGCCCCCCCCCCCCCAAGACTGCGTGATTCCAAATCAGACCTAAGCGCTTTTGACACTTCCCGGTGCCACCGCGTGGGAGATGCACACGTGCATCACACAGGAAACTCTTGTTGCGCGGCCACGGAGGCCCAGCACACAACCCACCCCCCGCCCCCACCCCAACTCAGCTCCCTCAGGAGCAACAGAAGCCAGAGCGGCTTCCAGGCAGCCGGAGAACTCCTCTTGGGCTCCCCCCCCACCTTCTCCCTCCATTCTTTCCCACGCGTGGGGGCAACGGAAACTCTGAGCCAGGGGGCAAAAAGTCTCCCTCCCCTACCCCCAGTGCTTCTGGGCTCGGAAGCCAGGTTTTGAACTCAGAGCCCAGACAGGTCCTTGGGCCGGTTTAGCTGACCCAAGCAGCCCCAAGGGCACCCTAAGCCCGACACACCTGCCTGGGTGGAAGGAGAAGCCCCCAAAGGAGGGCAGAGCCAAGTGCAGGGCAAAGGGAGGGTACTTACCCCAGCCAGGAGGAAGGGGGCCAAGCGGGTCATTGTCAGACGGGGCGCCCGAAGACTAGAGGGGCAGAGACAACCAGCGTGGTGGTTACCAGTGGGCGGCATGGAGTCCGTCCGTCTGGCCAGCCAGCCAGCCAGCTGGTCCCCCTTCCCAGGTGGGCTGAAAGCGCCAGCGGCAGAGAGAGCAAAGCCCCGTGCAGGAGGCGTGCGGATCAGGGCAGGGCCTGAGGCCTGGAGAGGCTGGGCTGCTCCGTGCTGGCCAAGGCAACCGAGAGCCCCACGCTGCTGCTGCTGCTGCTTGCTGCTGTCCCACCTCCAGCCTCCTCCAAGAACCACACACAAGAGGGGGAAAGTATCGCAGGCCTTTCCAATGAAATCATTCCCACAAGCCCTGTCCACGCCCAGCGCTTCCTGGCCTGGCCTGTGGGCCGCCTGCCTCCCCCTCCCCCTCGCAGCAGCAGCAGCAGCAGCAGCAGCAGCAGGCCGTGAAACCCAGGCCGGCGGGTGTGAGATGCAAGATGCTCTCTCTCTCTCTCTCTAGCGCGTGCAGCAGACTGAGGGTGCATTCATGCTGGGCAGACAGGCGTTTCCCCCCAGCCCCCCACCGGTCCCCGTACAAAGCACCTTTATCCAGCGCCAGGCAGCCCAAGCCCAGCCGGGGGACACACTTGGCTGGGGAGGGGGACGGCTCCTCACCGGCAGCACAGCTTGGGGGGGGGTCCTCTGGAGAAGGCGCGGTGGGGATGGTGGAACAGGCCGGGAGGGGAGAGGCCAAAGGCCTTCCAGAGGACCCCACGGGGGAAACGGGGCTCCCCCTCCTCCCTCCGATCACCTCCCCACAAGGCGGCCTTGGCCCCCAGCTCCCCCCCCACTGCCCGTGAGAGCGCTGGCCACCAGCACACCAGAGCTGCCCTCCACCGGCTCAGAAGGCGGAGGAGAGTTTGGGGAACTTCTCTGAGGCAAGGGAAGGGCGGAGCGACCCCAGGACGGGCGCCGGTGCTCCCAGCTGCTCCCATGGAACTGCAGGGACCACTAGGCAAGCTGACCAGAAGCCCAGTTGGAGGAGCCAAGACCCCCAGGGACAGGGGGAAACACACCAAGGCCGTCCCAGTGCCCCTGGGATCCTGTGATGCGGGGTGGGGGTGGAAGGCAGTCAGTGCTCCCGCTCCCCCCTCCCCTGAGAGCACCACTCTCCGGACGGCCACACGCCCAGGAGGCCGGACTGGACCCCACCCCTGCAGGAGGGGCTCAGCAGCCCCCAAAGCGTGTCGGAAGCCCAGATCCGTCCACGGGGCCAGAACGGACCCCCGCCCAAACGGCCTGAGTTTGGACAGACACTCGTGGTTACTGCTGTCTGAACACTCTGCAGGCTCCTTGGGGGCCCTGGGCCGGCCGTTCTCTTTCAGCCTGTCCTACTCTACAGGGTTGTGGTGGGGACAGGGTGGAGGAGGGGAAAAAGCCACCCACGTTGCCTTCACTGGCTTTGGGGATAAGCTGGATAAAAACACCCAAAATAAATGTGCAGTTCTGAAAACAACCACCGCGCCGCCGCCACCACCACCCTGCACTCCTCACGAAAAGTGTTCTTCGGGGGGTTATTTGTGGAAGCGGCCTGGGGTTGGGTGGGGGTTGGGTGGGGGGCAGGTGCACAGCGGCCCGGCTCTCCCTCCCCCACCCGTGGCGCTCAGGGCCCTGGCGAGCGGGGGTGGGGGCGCGGGGAATCTTCTCTCCTGCCTCTGCTGGAAACCACCCCCCCCGGCACCCCGGGGCTCCAGCTCCAAGCCCCCCCCCCACCATAAGACTGCCCGGAGGCAGTGCGGGCAGAGGGGGCCCAAAGCCACAAAAAGCCCAAGAGCAACCCGACCGTGTGCCCGGAAGTTCCCCCACCGCCCTGGCTCAGGACCATCCTGCCCCCCACCAAACCGGGAGTCGGCTGACTGGGGCATCTCTCCCCCACCTGGCGCCCCCAGCCCCACAGCATCCCCTCAGCCGGCTGTCTGTGTCTGTGTGTGTGTGTGTGTGGGGGTTTGAGATGGGGGGTTTGAGATGGGGGGCCCCTCCCTCACCTGGTAGAGGAATCTCTGGCTGAACTGCTGCATGGCCCCCTGCAGCTGGTTGCGCTGGCTCTGCCACTGCTCGTAGCTGCGCACGTACTCGGCCGTGGGGCGCTGCCAGGTGGTGGTGCGGGTGTTGTGGTCCACATAGTAGTACCTGCCACGCGGATCCACGCGCTTCTCCCAGCTGCACAGACAAGAGAGGCCACCTGAGAGCAGAAACCTCTCTCTCTCTCTCTCTCTCTCTCTCTCTTGCTCGTGCGCGGGCACTGCCAGGGGATGGCCAATCTCCCCCCCCCCATCCGTATTGGCCGTGCCTTTTGCCAAGGGGCTTGAAGGGCCAGAGCCGGCTTCTGGGTTTGGGGTCTGGTAACACCCACACCCACACCTCCCCCCACCCCCCACCCCCGTGGGCAGGGTCTCCTCTCCCTGCTCCCGGCGGCCTCCATGAAGCTCGTTCTCCCCACTCCACTCGGCAGGGAGGACCAGAGGTCAGCCTCAGGCTGGAGGACTCTGGCTGGAACCTGCATGGCTGCTGAGGAGGACCTCAGCCCCATGGGCTCCGGGAGCCCCCCCCCGGTTTCTCCCCCAGCCCCTCCCCACACCCTCCACCTCGTCCTTTCTGGGAGCCAGATCTGCAGGAGAGCGCCTTCCGTGGTGGAGCCGCCTACCCCGGGGGAAGGGGCCGCTCCCACGTGGTGGTCTTGGTGTTGTGGTCCACGTAATACACTCTCCCGTTGGGCAACTCCCGCTGCTCCCACCTGAAGGAAAGAGGGGGGGGGCAGTGAGGGGGGGGCAGGGTCCACGCACCCCCTTTGGCACCAGGTCTCCTTTCTAGTACTTCCTAGCACACAGAGGTGGCTTCTGGCTCTTACGCATCGCCCCGCAAGAGCCCCGCAGACGAAGCCCCCCTCACGCCAGCCCCCGAGCAAGATCGAAGGGGGAGCCAAGATTCAAGCCCGGGACTCTGCCCCGTGTCCGGCACGGCTTCCGCCCAGATCCGAGCAGGCACATCTGGAGTTTGGGGGGGGGAACCCGAACAAGCCCATTCAGGCCAGAGGCTACCAGGAGACGCAGGCCCTGCTTGGCAGCGTGTGTGCATGTGAGAGTGTGCGCCCTTCTTTTGCTTTCTGCTTTGGCCAGCCGAGGGGAGGGGGGGCGAAGAGCAGTGGGGGGACTGGACTGGCCGCCTCCAGGCTCCCACCGGCCTTTCCAGCGCCTACGGGTTAGAAGCTTCCTTCACTTTTTTTTAATATCTGAAAAGATATTCTCAGGACGCCAGATTCTGTGCGCAACTTTCTGAGCCCCCCAAGCTACAGGAGTTCTACCGGGGTGTGAGCGTGTGTGTCCCTCCACCTCTGCCCACGCGTGGCCCACCCCCTCCCACCGGCAGGCCAAGCCTCCCCCTGCCACGGGCGCAAGGGCGGCTGGTGGCAAAACAGCAGCACCGAGGGAACCTTGCTGGCCAAGCGAGACGCCCGCCGCCTTTACGTCAGGGGACCGCAGCCCGCGCTCACTGCCAGGGAGCATAATGCCCTCCTTTGTGCGCGCGAGACGAGGCGCGAACGGGTGTACAGGCCGCCGTGTTAATGAGGGCGGCTGTCCTCCATGCAGGGCCTGCTGATAGGAACCAGATGCGGGAGGAGGAGGAGGAGGCGGCGGCGGCAGTGGAGGCTGCTCTGCCACCAGCCCAGAGGGAGCGCATGGCTGCAGAGGGTGTCATGGGGGGGGGGGAGGCTCCCGGTCTCCCCCAGGAGCATGAGCTTCCCTCGGCCTCGACTCAGCCCCCTGCCGCCACTCCTACCCTGGGGGGAGGCCGAGGGGAGATGGCCGGGGGCTGGGGGGGGGCATGGGAATGCTGCCAGTGCCCCCCCCCGCTGCCACCTCCCGCCCTGAGGAGGGGGGAGAAGAGGCTTAGCCTCCCCCCCCCCAGCAGAGGCACCGCAACCCCCCTGCCATAGAACCACCGAGAGAAGAGAAGCAGGGGGAGGGCGATGCACCCCCCCCCCGATCCAAGCGCCAAGGTGGGGAGAGCGGTGCTCCTTTCTCCAGGCAGGGGCTGCGGAGTGGGAGGGGACCCCGGCACTCCCAGCACTAAAGCAGCAGCAGCAGAGGTGGGGGGGAGGGAGGGAGGGAGGGAGGGAAGGAGGCCTTTTGGCGCCTGCCGGCAGCAGTGCTCCCATGCCACCTCCTCCTCCTTCTCCTCCTCGCAGGAAGACTCACGGGCGACTCTCCCACAAGGCGGGCCTGATGCAGCAGCCAAAGGGAAGTGACAGGCAGCCACTTGAGCCGCCCGGGAAAACCTTCCCTGCTCCCCACAGCCCTCCGAGGAGGCCCCGCGGGGCAGGAAAGACCAGGAGGGAGCCGGCCAAGCAGAGAGTTTGCGTGGGAGAGGGAGTGGAGTGTGTAGGGCGGGGCGGGCCTACCTGACAGGACTGTTGTTGTAGTGAGGAGAAAATGAGGAAGGGGAGAACAATGCTGTCAACTGTTTTGGGTCCCCCATTGGGAAGACAAACAGGCAAAAATCCGTTCGATGTGAGTCCAGGAGGACCTCAGAGGCCAGCAAGGATTTGGGAGGGGGGGCGTGCAAGCGTCAGAGGCGTCAAGGGCCTGACGGAGGGGCCCTTGCCTCTCAGACGCTCTTGCCCCCAAAACCTCACTGGCCTCCCCGGTGCTCCTGGACCGGCATCCGGCTGTTCCGTACTGCAGGCCAGCCCACGGCCTCCTGAGTCACGGCCAGGGCTCCCGCTACGCTGCGGAGTCTTGTGAGCAAAAAGTCCACTTTGTGAGCTCCTGGCATTGAAGTTGTGAGCGAGCGACTGGGCCGCTGCATCAATTAGTTTGCTCTGGAGCCCCATCCTTCCTGAGCTAAGGCAAAAATGCGTGAGAGCCAGAGGCTAAAAAACCGTGAGCTAGCTCACACTGACTCAGTTGAGAGGGAACACCGGTCACAGCTCCACCTCTGCCGTGTTTGGCCGCTTATCTTCCCCCCTGGGATGCAGAGCCCGCCTTTCTCGGGGGGCGCGAGGCAGACCACACCGTCGAATCCATTGGCCCGCTGTGCTCCAAGGGCGTCCCCGAGGCCCCCTCCCACTTACCCGGGGGGCAGCACCTCCAGGGCCTGGACTGCCGGCTGGGAAACCGGGGTCCCCGAGGCGGGGGCCGCCTCCTCTGGCCCGGCAGGGTCGCCAGCAGTGCTGGGGCCGGGGCTCGCGGCCTGCTCCTCTTCGGCGTCGGGGGCCGGGCCGGCAGCCTCTCCGTTCACTACGACACAGGGCAAGGCCGTTAGGGCGGGGCGGACCAAGGCGCACAGCAGCCTCTGGGCCCCTCCCGTCCCCCCCAAGGCCTGCTGCTCATCTGAGGCCTCCCCAGGGCAATCCCCGCCTGCAGGGCCCAGCTGCTCCAGTACGTAGGGAGGAATGGCTCGGGGCCTCCGTACTGGAGAAGGCAGGGGAGAAATCCCGGCAGAGGGCAGGGCACCCTTCCAAGGGGGAGGGGTCCAGGCTGCTCTTGCACAGAGGAGGAAGAGGAGGAGATGGGGGGGTGCCCCTGGATGGAGCAGTACCTGTGCCGTTCACTGTGTCAGCCTGGTGAGTGCCCAGCTGCGAGTGCCCAGCTCTGGGGCTCTGCCCCCCATTTGCCAGGCTCTGCCCGGTCCCTCCGGCGGTTTGTCTGTGTGCCCCCCTGCACAGGAAGCAGATGAGAGAGCACCAGAATGGCCCTGAAGCACACGGCCGGTGGGCAGGCGGGGGGGCGAGGGGTGGCAGCACTTTGCCCACTCCATCCTTCCGCTCCAGTGAGGAGCTCAGTGCAAACCTCAGGGGTGCCGCTCTGGCCGAGATATTCTACATCAACCCCCTCCCCACCCACCCCCATTCTTCCATGGATTCTGCCGTCTGAAGAAATGGGGCACATGGGCTTAGGGTATCAGGCCAGGATCCGGGGAAGACAGGTTCAAATTCCCACCAGCCACGGAAGCTGGCTGGTTGACCCCCCCCGACCAGTTGCCCGCTCTCAGCCTCACCGACCTCCCAGGGCTGTTGTGAGGGTTAACTGGAGGACGGGAGAACAAGGCAAGGCGCTCTCAATCCAGCCCTAATTCCGTGACGGTTCCACATTGCGGGGAAAGACCGAGTATGAACAAGGTTACATTTTTTTCAAAAAGATGGAATACAATCAGCCAATGCCTATTTTGCATAATTTATGCAGGTGTTTCCAAAGAGGAGGGAGGGCCACAGGAGCTCTGTCCCCCGTCCCCCTCAGCCACTGGCCCTCCGGCACGCCCCTCCAACTCCTGAAGTTGTTTCTTTAGGTGTTTGTCCGCATCCACCAGGGCCTAGAGAACTGCCAGGAAGAATGAAGTCAGACCCGGAGCTCTGCCCCTGGTGCCAAGCCCAGCATTTGCACAGAGCGACTGTGTAGAATTCGCACAGCCCTGGCAGTGGGGGGGGGGGGAGCTACACCCACAGGCCTGGCGACAGAACTGGGAACTGCCCACATGTCTGTTTTCACACAGCTAGACAACACTGGCAACGGAGGAAAATAACCGTACCAAATTCTGCACGAACATGCGTGGTGCAAGCGAGCATCCTTTCTGGCTCAGAACCCACGGAGACGTATCTGGCAATGGGCGAGAGGAAGCCACAAGCAGCCCGTCCCTCCTCGGGGGGATAAACAAGTCCCGAGCCGCCTCTTGGGGTTTTTTTAGAAGCCCAAATAGGCTGGTTCCAAAGCACGGCTCAGACCGAGCAGGCCGAAATTAGCCTGCCTGCCTTCCTACGGGGCTCCAAACTTGGCACCGCTTTTTAATAGCTGTGTGGAAATAAACCAAACGTGGTCACATGGCAGAGCCCGTGCCGAAGAGCCGCTTAAAATAGGAGCAGGGGGGAGAGGTGGGTCAATGGGGAGCGGACGGCTCTAGGGGAAGACGGAGGAGGCCAGCTCCCGGCAGGCTGGGCAGAGGAAGGGAGACCCCCCACCCCAGTCCCCCGTGATCCGCGCTGGGAGGGCCCAGAAACCGGGCATTGCCAAAGCCGAAGGGGCTCCGAGACCCTCCGGGGGAGCCACACATCCTGAGCCGACTGCCCCCCTCTGGCCACCAGTGAAGGAGACGGATGAGAGACCGGCTGCAGCCCCTCGCCAGGCGTGACGTCCAAACGGAGGCAGCAGTGCGGCCTGGAGGAGCAGGGGCCACAGCAGGGGCTGGGAGAGGCCGGCAGAGCTCCCTGGGCTACAGACGCCATGGGCGTCTGCCTCTGCCTCGGTCTCCCTACAGGGAGCCCAACAATACCCCCTCCTTCCGTGCCATCAAGGCCTGGCAGCAGTCTGCAGACTGCAGGAGAGTGGCGATGGCAGCGGCAGCGGGCAGGGATCCCCCTCCCAGAGAGAGAGAGAGGGAGGGAGGGAGGGAGGGAGGAGGCGGCTGCCGCCCCTCAGGCTACGCCACCACCCCTGAGAAATTCCTCCCCTCGGTGAGAAAAGGGAGGGGGTGTCGAAGCCTCGGGTGCTTTTGTCTCCAGGAGGAGAACGGCGGCCCAGCAGCCCTTCTCCCCTCAGCACCTTTCCTCTCCCTTGCAGAAACTGTGCCCCAGAGCTGGAGGAAAGCCTCCTCCCTCCCCCGTGCCCACAAACTGTGGCTGCCAGAAATGGAACCTCCCTGATCTGTGGCAGTCTACCACCAATAACGAGAAGCTGCCACGAAAAAGAGGGAGGATATCCTTGTTGTGCTGGCCTTTCCCTGCCTCTCCCAGAGGCATCCCCCTGCCGCCTCACTGCTCGGGGACAAGATCCAACCCTGGACCAACAAGGTTCCACCCTGGCAGCACAAACCTTCCTCAGGTGTTCAGAGGGCCCCTTCCCCCCACAGAAGCTGCCTCCCCCCTCCCCCAGCGGTGTTTTCTCAGCACTCTTCCCGGGGAATTTGGCACCTCCACGCCAAAGTGCTCTTGATCCAAACAAGGCGGAGGCCTCATTCCTCCCCACCGGCAAGAACCCTGCCAGCCCCAGCAGCAACAGCAGCCAGAAGCCTCCGGGGGCTGCCAACACAGCGGGGTGAGGGGGGAGCTGAGCTGATGCCAGGGCCGAGAGGCTGCCTGTGGGTGCCAGTTGGCTAGCCCTGCCCTGCGTGGCACCAAAGAATCTGTGGCATCACAGGCAATGGGGGGGGGATCTCCCGCCCCAAGAAGACACCCCCCCGGTCTACGATGCTGTGGGACTCTCCACTGCTCCTGCCCCCACAGGCTGAAGGGCCTCCTCCTCTGGAGCGGGGCCACAACCGGCAGCGACCCGGGCTCCGTGCGTCTGTCTCTGGGCACCTCTAAAGTGCAGAACTGGGAGCCTGCAGGCACAAGTCTTTACTTCTGAAGAGCAAATCTAGCCCTTGGGACTGGGAAAAGAAGTTGGGAAAACCGTGAGCAGTACCTAGTGAGACTGTGGGAGCCAGGCATTTTCTTTGGGGGGGCGGGACAGGCACTTGGGGGAAGAAAAAGAAGACGATTCACTCGGAGCCCTGAAGCGGCCTACCGTCTCCTTCCCTTCCTCTCCCCACAACAGACACCCTGTGAGGCAGGTGGAGCTGAGAGAACAGCTCTGAGAGAACTTGTGACTGACCCAAGTTCACCCAGCTGACTGCACATGGAGGAGTGGGGAACCAAACCCGGTTCTCCAGATTAGAATCTTGCCACTCTTAATCATGACACCAAACTGCCGACACCAAACTGGGAGAGCGAAGCTGGGCAGAGCTTCCCACAGCAGACCGACTGACACGCGAAGCCCCCGTGCTGCAGAAGCAAAGGGCAAAGGCGTGGATGCGCCGAGAAGGCCGGCACGGACTCTGACCCTCCGTCCCTCAGAGCCAGGGTTACCCACCCCGACCGGCAGCGGCTCTCCAGGGTGCCAGCGAGGGAGGCCTTTCCCATCACCGCCTGCCTGGTCCTTTCTGCAGGTACCCGCAGGGCAGTCGCTTACGGGAGGGCCGGGAGCTGCTCCTCTTGGCAGCAGAGGACGGACTCGCAATCACAGGTCTAAACTGAGGGTGGGAAGGGACCAGCTGGGTATTAGGAGAACATTTCTAGAGCTCCCCTCCCTGGCAGTCCTGACGCAGCGGGCGGGCGGATGAACAAGCCCTTGTCGGGGATGCTCTCGGCTGGCTCTGCGCTGAGCAGGGGCGGGACTAGACACCCGTCGGGCCCCTCCCAGCTCTGCACATCTAACTGGAGATGGTGCTGGGGACTGAACCTGCAGATGCCCCGCCACTGAGCCACAGCCCCTCCCCAGTTCCGTTTGCGTGATGCTCCCTGTGGCTCCCGCAGACAAGGCCAGGAAGGCCAGGCCGGCACCCAGCGGCAGCCCCGTCCTGCTCCAGCTTCGAGTCCCGATCTCTGCAGAGGGGGCCCAGGAAGCCCTGCAAGGGCTCAGAGACCCTCGGGTCCTCGCCCGCCCACCCACCCATCTGGACTCCCACTGGCCCAGGGCTCAGCTGAGAGGAACCAGACCAGGCCTGGCCGGAAGAGGCAGCCCTCGTCCACTCCCCCGCATTGCAGAGGGGCCGCCTGGCTCTTCCAGCTCAGCCTCGCCGGCCCTGGGTCCCTTGCCTCCACCCCCTCCCCGCTGCAGCCTCCCCCCAGGAGCCAGCCTTACCTGGGCCTGTTCCCAAAGCAGTTGGTGCCGGGGCCCTGACACCTGCCTTCTGGCGAGGGAGCCGTGCCTCCCGGCTCCCCGTCGCTCCCCTGGCACCCTGGCGGAGCAAAGAGACACGGGCGTGGTCAGGAGGTGGCTCAGGGAAGCCAGCTGCCCACCTCTGGGAGAAGGGCCCGCCTGGCTGCCTGGATCCGGGGGGTGGAAAACGGCTCTGGACCGGGGGCATCCCGGGCCAGGAGTGCAAAAGCCTCCCCTCTGCAAGGGGCTCACAAGGCCCACCCTGCCAGGGCAAGGGGGGGCCCTCCAAGGTCCCAAAAGCATGCAGGGAGCAGAGAGCCTTGATCCAAGCCTGGGGGCAGCCCCAGGGCTCAGGGACTGGAGAGGAACCTGTGAGGACGCCCTTCTTTCCTGCCTTCCTCCCGGTGCCTCACGGCCTGCTCTGGCCCGGCCCGGGGAACTCACCCTCCGCCGTGAGGCTGCCGTTGGGCACGCTGCTGCGCCCCTCAACCGCCAGCCCCTCCAGGAAGACGGTCACCTCCCCTCCAGAGACGGGGCTGCCTTTGTGCTCCATCTGCAGGCTGAGGCTCAGCGGCTTGTCCCCCCCTGCGAGGGCCAGAGCATGAGAGGGACGGAGTGTCAGGAGAGCCCCGCTGCGGGATCAGAGTTGTGGCCCCCCACGGTGGCCAAGCAGCTCCTGGGGGGGTCCAGCCAAAGAGCAGCCAGTGCTGGGCCTCCGGGGCCGATGGCCTCTCCCCGTGGAAGCCGGGCCACAGGCCCCAGCCCTCCCGCCCAGCCCCCCCCGCGGGCCACCACTTCCCCCCACCCATTGCAGACGGGGGCAGAACAGCATGGCAGTGGACAACTCCCACGGCACTGCCACCGGGAAGCTGGACTGAACCCCAGCAGCCCCTCTGGGGGCAGAAGTGCAGTACTGGAAGGCAAGGGAGCAGGGTTCAAATCCTGTCCAGCCACACCCACCCCCGCTGCTCAGCACAAGTGCCTCCCGCGGTGCCCAGCGAGCCCCGTGCTGCCGCCACTGCCACCCCCCTCCCCGTCTGAAGTGAAACATGGCGCCATGTCCACCAGCATCAGGCGTGTCCCCCGCAAGGGCCCTCTCTTTCCCCGGACGAGCAGCCGGGACGCTGGGTTGCCCTGCCACCGGCTGCACAAGGGACTCCAGCCTCGCCGCCCTGGGCCGGGCGAGCGGAAGCATCCGGAGAGAGCGCCGCTTAAGGGGTCTTCCTGCCACCGCTGGCCGCTCTCACCATCCGGGGAGGCCGACAAGAGACCGGAGTGCATTTGGGGAGGCCCGACCGACGGACGGACGGACAGGGCGGCCCACCCTCCAGGGCCACAAGCGAGCCAGGCCCGCTCCTCCAGCCCCCCCCGCTCTGCTGCCCCCTCGGCCACGCCTGGGCCTCAGCCACCACTCCTCCATGCCGCTGCCGCCGCGGGCCACACAAGCCCTCTTTGTCCCCAGCCAAGAAAAAGGTGTTGTGTGTGTTTCCAAGCCAGGCGAGGGAGCGGGCCTTTGCCCTCCCCCCCCCGCCTGCCTTAAGAAAATAAACACTCGGGAGCCCCTCTGCCCCCCGCCCTGCCCACAGCCCACCCCCGCCCGCACAAAGGGCCCCGTGTGTGCACAGGCCGCCTTCCTGAATGAGCCCTCAGTGCCGCCCCTCCACCCGCCCCTCGGTCCAGCGCAGGGAACTCCCAGCCTGTCTCCGGCACCAAGACCCCTCCGGCCGAGAGGCGGCTCCCTGGGGCCGCCCAGCCAGAGTGGGCAAAAGGGGCCGGCCACTGGCAGCTCTCTCAGAAACGGATGCCAGGCGTGGGGGTGGCTGCTCCCTTCTTGGTGGTGGGGTCTGGCCCCCGGGGCCTGCCCTCCGGGAAGAGGCGGCGGGGCCTCTGTATGGGCCAGGTGCAGGGGAGCCGAGCCCCCACAAACCCCCAGGACACCCGAGGGGAGAGGGCACCTCCACGGGGGACAGGCCAGGGGGGGCTTCCACCGGCAGAGGCAGTGGGCCACGGGACAGGGTGGGGGGCGGTGGTGCCTCTGTGCCTCACCTGTAGGCTCCCCAGAGGAACCGGAAGCCGGCCTCCCTCCTTGGGAGCCTCTTCGGCCGTCTCCCCTCCCATTACCGTCCCGTGAAAACAGAGAGACGGGGGTCCTGAATGGCTGCCACCCCATAGTGCTTCCAAACTCCCCACGGCAGCCGTTGCCACTAATGGCCTGGGAGGGCGCAGCAGCAAGCGGGGAGGGGGGGGCAGGGATGGCCCCAGAGGAGACAGGGCAGAAGCCAGCAGCCCCTGAGCCCCAGTGTGGGCTAGAAAGCCCCCTTCCCCCTTGACAACCCCCCCAACTGTGAGTCCCCCCAGGGTGCCAAGGGCCCTGGAGGGCCGATCCTGCCTTCCCAGGGGGCAGCCGGGTGGGTCAGCCACAGCCAGCCCCCAAGGAGGGATTCCTGCGTGGGAGGGCGGAGCTCCGCCGAGGCTTCCGGAGGGAGCGCCTGCTGCGGGGGGGGGGGGCTCCCTCCAGAGACGGGCCGCTGCTTTTCCCAGCAGGAAGGAGCTCGGCCACCCGGGAGCGGCTCCTCCTCGGGCCCAGCCGCAGGGCCAGGGAAGCGGCGGCCGGCTTCCTCCTGAGGAGCAGCTGGCCCAGGCAGGCCCCAGCCTTGCTTCAGCCACCTCTCTCTGGGACGCCCCCGTCTCCCCACACGGGACCGGGGTCCGGGGCTGGCTGCCGCTAGGGGGAGGCTTCGCCCGGGGGTGGGGGTGGGGGCAGAGCCGTGGGCTGCCTAAACAAGAGCCCCTTGCAACCCGAGAAGAAGAAGGGGGGGGCAGGTTGCAGCCCCCGGCAGGCGCCTTGCTGGAGCAGCCCAGCACAGCACAGAGACACACCCCCGGTCTCCCCAGCGGCCTCCTTCCCGCCAGCAGGTACAGGAAGAGGGCCACGTGTGCTCCTCTGGCAGGGAGGGGAGGCGCACACACACACAGACACCCCCCCCCACGCACACACACGACCTGCGCTGGGCTCCCCTCCAGGCAGCCCAGGAACAAAGGGCCCCTTTCTCGGGTGGGGGAGGGGAGGCAGAGCCGCAAATGAGGTGTCTGACGGGGGCCCCTCCTCCCGGCACGTGGGGGGCGGGGGGACGAGGACTGACGGCCGACCATTCAGGGCATTCTGCTCTCTGCAGGGCAGGCTGGGCAAAGCGGGGACACTGGTGAGGATGGCCTGGGGGGAAGAGGAGGAGGAGGCCCCTGGGTTAGACTCCACCCCCTTACAATGAGGAGGAGGAGGAGGATGCGGGCTGCTAGTGCCCCCCAGGAGGCTGGGCACAGCCCAGGGCAGAAGCTGCTCTCGCAGCACACAGAGAGACCCACTGAGGCAGGGCAGCTCAGGCCAAAGGGTCCCCGAAGCCCTTTGGGGGGTCTGGCTGGCCCCTCCGGGAGCCCCGCCTCGGCTGGCCGAAAGCCAGGGGGAAGCCGGGCCAGGCGGGGGGTGGGGCTCGGAGAGGAGGGGGCCCAGCCCCCCCACAGCCCTGAAAGTGACTGGCGGGCAAAGACCGTTCTCTTCACCCCCCTGGACTGCTGGGCACCGACCGGCTCCCCCAGTCCAACCTCTTCTTGCCCTCGAGGGGCTGGGTGGTGCCAGGTCCTCCCTCCTTCCCTCCAGCCTTGCCCACGTGTGGCACCAGGACAAGCGCGGGCGAGGGGCCAGACCCATTTGGGTGGAGGAATGAATGGCCCGGGGCCTTCCCACCAGGCCAGAGCCCCAGGGCGGGGGTGAGGTGCGCCACTCTCATCACGCAGGGGGGACCCCATGGGGCACCCTCAGCACAGACCAGGAATGCCGGGAGGGGGGTGGCTGTCCCACACACCCACCCACCCACCCCCAGCCTGAATCCAGCTCCTTGGGCTGCTTCTCCCAGCTGGGCGCCCCCAAAGGAAGGCCAGTCCTCGCCCACCAGCCCCACAGAGGCTGCGGCGCTCTCCCCTTCAGACGCCAGCCCGGGCAGCCGGCGCCAGGGAAAATTCCGTCCGCCCGGGGATCCCGCCAAGCCTTTTCCACTGGCTTCCTCTATTGCCCTGTGCCTCATAAAAGGCGCCTTGTGTCCGCCCAGGGAGCACAGCTCAGGTGCGGAAGCAAGAGGCTCTACGCAGCCAGGCAGGGCCCTGGGCCTCCAAAGACGCGGCCTCCTGGTCCTGAGGCAAGAACACACACACACAAACACCCCCCCCCATGCCTCCCTCCTCCCTCCCTTTGGGGCAGGGCACTTCTGCCCCCCGATCTGTGCACCAGGGGCCCCGAGGATGAGCTCCAGGGGGCAGGGAGCTCCAGACCAGCAGGCCTCCCCCATAAACAGCAGGTAAGCGAAAGGCCCTGGCTGTGGGACCTCCCACCCCGCCGTATGAGACCCACAGGCCAAGCCCCCCCCCAGCCCTCCAGCACCCTGGATGGAGACCCTTTGCGGCGGTGGCGGCTACTCTGGGGCCACGCCAGGGACCACAAGCGGCAGCAACTGGCCAGGGGCTCGGTGGGGCCGGGCAGGCCGCTCTCCCTCCAGAGCACACCGGCAGCCCTGAGCGCCCGACAGGCCGCCCAGCCCCTGACAATGAGGCCTTGTTCCCCCTGGAGGCCAGGGACCGCTCTCGCCAGGCGAGCGGCCCCGCACGGCAGAGGGAAAGGGGGGCGAGCGGCCCCGGGCGGAGCAGGGGAGGCGGCCAGGCCCCGGGCGAGGGCGTACCTTTCCCCTTGCTCTGCTGCTGCTGCAGGCTGGAGAGGCGGACGGAGGCCGTGCCCAGGAGCTCGTTCCGGAGGGTGTGGCAGCTCCATAGCTTCACGTCAAGGTGGCTCTGGGCCGTGACGTTCCTGGAGACGGGCAGAGAAGAGGCCGGGCAGGTGAGGTGGTGGCTGGCAGGGCGAGGCATTACGGCAGCCTTCTAAGCGCTCCCCGGGGGGGTCTGTGCCTGGCTCGAGAATCCCCAGGCCGAAGGATGGCCCTGGACAGGCGCTGCTTTTCCTCCACGGGGAGCCTCCCGCACACCGATCAGCAAGGCAAAGGCCGTGGAATCACTGCTGGGCCGCCCTCCCAGCCGGCACAGACGCCTCCGCCGCACCTTCAAAGCCGCTATGGCCTCCCCCTCCCGCTGCAACTTTCCCACCCTCACCCCCCCACACACACACACAGCCACCTGTGACCTTTGCCCCTTGAGCTGCACCACCCTGAGCTATCCACCGGTTCCCCGCTGCCTGCAGCAGTGCCTGGAACTGCCTCCGGGAACCCCAGCCCCACGTCGCCTTGACCCCCCCCTACTTAAAACCCACCTCCCCCTCGACGCCTCCGTGCACTCTGCTCCAGAGGCACAGGCAGCCTGCTTGCATCCCCCACTCTCCGCCTCCCTCGTGGCAACGTCTAGAGCGCCCCTTGGGGCGAGAACCTGCCCTGCCGCCATCAGCCATGCCAGCAGAGGGCACCAACAAGATCGTCCGTGCCCTTGCCGGAGTAGATAGATGCCCGCACGCCAGCCTGCCTGCAGAAAGTTCCACTTCCCGTTGCCACGGCTACCCCCACTCTGGCCAGGGCTGAGGGCCAGGGCCCGAGGGAGACCCCCGCGCTCAAATCCAGAGGGGCCCCCCCCCCAGTTCTTACAGAGTGAAGCTTTCATTCCAGAGCACCTCGGAGCTCCCGATCCGTTTCCCCGTTTTTTTGGTCTCGCTGCTGAGCCCATCGGCTGCCACCTCCACAAAGAAGCTGATCCGAGACTGGCGGCCATGCGCCTTGGGCTTTGCCGACACCACTGGAGAAAGGAAGTGTGTAACTCAGCCCCTGGGGCCATCCCTCCGGCAACCATGCAGCTCACAGGCTGGGAACGATGGTGCCATTTCCATGCCAGCCTGCCCACCCCCCCTCCTGAGGAGGTTCCAGGGCTGCACTGGCCCAAGGCTCCGTGGGCCCAGAGCACTCTGGCCTGAGAAACTCCGCTCGCAAGGCCAAATGGCCTCGGCTGGGAAGTGGAGTGTTGCTATGGCAGCCAGGCACTGTGGCCAAGACACAGGCCAAGTCTTCCGTCTCAGGTGCCGAACCGGGACAGGCTCCTATTTGGGGCCCAGCAACCAGCCCAGCTGGAAACGCCAGAGGCTGAGCTGATGTTTCGGTCAGCAGAGAGGAGACCCGACCCCCCCCCCCACAACACACCCAAGCCCAAGTGGTGGGGGCCCCCTGGTGGTGGAGAGTGCACACTGCTGCCCACCCAGCCGGCCTCTCCAGCGGCCCGCAGCCTCCCCCCCCCCCCGCCACCACCATACACACGGAGGAACTGTTTGGGCTCCCAGAGGGGTCTCCACCGGCAGGGGTGCCCCCGCAACAGAAAACCAAGTCTGGATTCAGCAGGGGGTGGACAATCCTCCCGCTAAGCTGTGGAGTCTTGTGAGCAAAAATTCTACTTGGTGAGCTGCTGGCATTAGTAAATGATCGATTGGGCTACTGCATAAATTAGCTTGCTCTGGAACCATCCCTCCTGAGCGAAGACAAACATGCATGAGCCGGCGGCTAAAAAACAGTGAGCTGGCCCGCACTAACTCAGCTCAGAGGGAACATGGGTGGTTGGAGGAGAACAGGCGAGCTGGAATCGATCCTTGGAAGCAGCTGAAGCATTCCTCGCGGGGTCCCAGTGAACCAGAAGACAAAACTCACACTCCCTGCACAGCAGCTACCCGGAAGGAGCAGATGGTGGGTGGGAAGCAGGCCTGCTTCTGCTTCTGACCCAGATGCCAAAAAGACCCCCATTCAGCCGGGGCCGAAGGTGCCCAGAGTCCGGGTCAGACAGCTGGCAACCCGTGCCTCCCTTGCCCAACAAAGTGGCAAATGCAGAAGGGGCAGCCCACTTCTTCTCTTTCCACAGACTGCTCCTTCAGCCTGCCGGCTACCTGCTGGCCACAGGCAGTTCCTCTGCAGGCCAGAAGACGCAGCCTTCTTCCCTCTTCCTCTGGCGCAGCAGGGTGGGAGGGTGGGATACCTTGGACAGCAACCCAGAGTCCGGCTGCTCTTGATGGAAACCCGTGGCTCCAGTACACTGAACTTGTGGCAGCGTGGTTGGGGGGAGTAGGCCTCGCCCAGAGGCACTCCTCCACCAAGCCCAGAGGGCTCCCCCTTGAGTAGAGGGCTCACCTTTTACGGTAAGCAGAGACTTCTCTCCTGGCGCACCTGCGGAGGCCATTTCATCATTGGGCGCCTAAAAGACACAGATTGGCTGCATCAGGTGGTCGGAAGGGAGAGCCCAGCACACGTGGCGCCATCATCGGCACCAGGGGGAGACTTAAGAAGGTGCCCCTGCACTGCAGCCAGAGCTTTGCGCCTGATCCACAAGGAGCTACACCCAGGAGACAATGTGAACACACGTGAGGCCAGCCTGGACTGCATCCGTCCCTCGGTCTGTCCCTCAGCAGCAGCTCTCCAGGGTCTCAGGCAGAGGTCTTTCACCTCGCCCCCTGCCTGGTCCTTTTAAGCTGGAGATGCTGCCAGGGACAGAGCCTGGGGCCCCCTGCATGCAAAACAGGCTCTGCCACTGAGCCACAGCCCCTCGCCAAAGGGAGAACGCACATCCACGAACGCATGAGGCTGCCTTCTGCAGAATCAGACAGACAGACAGACACACACACACACACACACACCCGGTCTATCAGGATCAGACACGGAGCCAGGGGCCCTGCCCGAACACAGTCCAAAGGGGCCCTCCCAGCCCAGGCGTCCCGATCGGGGGCCCTGCCCAAATGCTGGGTTTGTCAGTCTTGTCGCCCAAGACCCACCAGAGTCCGAAAAGGGGAAACGGCTCCGTGGGGAGGAGAGGCTTCCTGCAGCGCCCTTCGCTGCGCAAGAGCGACACGGGGCAGGCGCGGCCCCGCGAAACTGCTGAGCCCAAACAGCTCCTCGGACATTAAGGACACAAGGAAGCCCTGCGCCCGGCAGCGGGTCCCCGGGGGCAAAGCGAGACTTCCCCCGCTGCGCGGAGCCAGCCCACGACGGGCGTGGAAGCCCCCCAGGAGAGGGAGCCCGGGCAGCCCCGAGGCCGGCAAGACCCTCGCCCAGCGCCGCGCCCCGCACGCCCCCGTCGCCCTCCTCCGAGCCGGGCCCCGGCCAAGGGCAGCCCCCGGAGGGGAGAGAGGGCCGCGCAGAAAAGGCCCCGGCCCGGGGGACCCAGCCCCGCAGGAAGGCTCCCGAGCACGACCCCCGGCGGCGGAGGGAGGGAGGGAGGGAGGCAGTCCCCGCCTCGCCCGATCCCCGCCGCCCCTCCTCCGCGGACTTACCGGTGACGGTCCAGCTCCTGCCACTTCCGCCTCCTGCAGCCACCGGTCATGTGGCCCCCCGACGCGTCACGTGGCTTCAGCACGCCCGCCGAGGCGCAGGGAGAACTACAACTCCCGGCGCGCCTCGCGAAGCCACTCGGTCGCCGGGAGGAAGCGGCCGTCGCCTGAGCCTTCCCGGCGGGCCTCTCCTGGCTCTCGGGGACTACAGCTCCCGGCACGCCCCGCAAGGAGGGAGGGAGGGAGACTCGGTTTCCCAGCGTGCTCTGCGAGAGAGGTCGGGGAGCGCGGCAAGATGGCGCCCGTGGAGCACGTCGTGGCCGACGCCGGCGCGTTCCTGCGCGGAGCCCCGCTGCAGGTGAGGGGCCGGGAGCCTCGTGAGCAGAAGCGCCACTTCGCGGGCCCCTGGGCAGTAAGGCGGGCGGGCGGGCGGCGGCATCATTTAGTTTGCTGGAGGCTAACATCCCTGTGAGGCGGCGCACACGGACTCAGCTTAGGGGGAGCCCGGGTCCGGACCAAGAACCCCCCCCGCCCCCCCCCGGCCGCGGCGCCTGGCGAGCAGGGACTCCCCTCCGCGGGCTCCTGGCGCCCAAGTTGCGAGCGAGCCCGCCCTCGGGCCACGGCGTGATTCCGCGCCCGCTGGAGCCCTGAGCCGAGCCGAGCCGAGCCGAGTTGGCGCGGAAATGTGAGCGCGGGAGGCCGAAGCCCTGCGAGCCGGCGCACACGGACTCAGCTGAGGGGGGGTGTTGGGGGGGGGGAGGCCCGCCCGCCCGCCCGCCCACGGATGCTCCGACCCTCCGCCTCTCCCCTCCCTTCCCGCCGCAGGAGATCGGCCGGCAGATCTACACGACCCGCGAGGTGGTGGCCGAGATCCGCGACAAGGAGACGCGGCGCCGCCTGGCCGCCCTGCCCTACCAGCTCCGCTTCCAGCAGCCCGGCCCCGAGTCCCTCCGCCGCGGTGAGCGCCCCGGCCGGCCGGACCCTCCGCCTCCGCCCCCGCCTCGGCTTGCCCCGGGGCCCCGCCCCTCTCCCACCCGCCGGAGGGCCCCTTGCCTCTGGCTGCCGCTGCCCCGCCACGAAGAGCATTCGGGGGGGGGGAGCCCCGCATGCTCTCCCCGACCCCCAAGCACCAACATCGCCACTCGGAGACCAGGGGAAGGCGGCAGCCGCCCCTCTCCCTTGCCTCCTGCATGCCGCTGGCAGCCGCCCCCGTCTCTCGCCTCCTCCTGCAAGACTTTCCCTGGTCTCCACGCGGCGATTTTGACGTTTGGAGAGCAGGGGAAGTGTGCTGCTACACACACACACACCCCCCCCGCTAGAAAAACAGCATTTAAAGCATTCTGTTTCAATGCTGTTTTGGCTTGATCTCCAAGCAGCAAATCCCCACCTGGAGATCATAGAAGGCATGCAGTGGCCCCTCTCCCTCCCGCCTCTCTTCCTCCTTTGCTGCCCCACCAGCCAAAAAGTTTCTGGCTACGGGCCTGGGCCCGCCTCTCCCTCCCACTTTCCGAAGAGTTCTCCTCTTTCCCAGTGACGGAGTTCTCCAAGAAGACCGGCGACTACCCCAGCCTATCGGCCACGGACCTCCAGGTGCTGGCCCTGACCTACCAGCTGGAAGCAGAGCACGTAGGGGTGGCTCACCTGAAGACGGAGCCCGTGCAGCAGGTGGGTCTCTGCAAGGCGGGGGGGGGGCAAAGCACTCCCTCCCTCCCCATTCTCCTCACCGTTTGATGCAAGGCCTTGGGGAGAGAGCCGGGCCAGGGGCCATCGGGTCCAGGCAGGGCTGCTTCTGAGCTTTGCAGAAACTCCACTGTGAGGCCGGGGGGGACCTGGAGCCCCCCACCCAGAAGCCTCCTAGCAGCCCAGAGGTCAGTGGAACCCAAAGGCCCAGGCCGCCTGCTTAGAAGCTCCTCAAACTTTATCCGTTTGCTACGAACTTGTTACATTACTCCTGGTGTTTTGGGTTCAGATTTGTACAGTCCAAACCTTATTGTGCTGTTTATTGGACTTCGCATCCTGTTGCTCGTGTTGGTTTGCTCGGCATCATCCACTTTGCGTCTCAGTGACAATGGCGGGCAGCGAGTAACCGAAACGAAAACTTTCTTTGCCTCTCTCTAACCAGGCTGCTCAAGTGCAGCTTGAGTGTCTAACACTCTTCTCCCCAGCTCCTTCTGGACATTTTCCGGTGGTGGTGGCCGTTCAGAAGCGGACGTGAGGGGGAGGTTCTCAAGGGGGGGGCACAGACAGGCTCTTGATGCACGTGCTGCTCTTCTTGTCCACACAGGTCACGCTCAGCACAACGAACCAGCACCCCGAGGCACCTGTTCACCTGGCTGGCTTCCATCTCCCTTCTAAGGTAGCAACTTTCCCAGGGAGCGGCATTCCTCCATCCTGCGAGGCCTGCCAGGCACAGCTTAGCCAGCCCTCTGGAAGGGGTTGTTCCTTCAGCCACGAGGGGCAGCATGCTCCCGTGGTCTTGGCTGCTGTGTGTGTGTGTGGCGGGGGTATTCTTTGGTCACCCATGCAGCTGCTTCAAGTGGGAAACCGGCCCGGCTCCCCGGAGTCTCGGTTGCGCGGCTGTGTCAGTGCTTAGCATGCAGTAACTCCGGTTTCCCTGGAGCATGAACCTTTTGGCATCTTCCTTGGGGAAGGGCCAGCCGGTCTCCTGGGTAGAGTCCCTGATGTCGCTTCCGGTTTTCTAATGGGAGGCACTGAGGCTTGAACCCAGGGCATTCCGTGTACCAAGCTGGTGGCGTTATTTATTTATTTATTTCATTAGATTTTTACCCCGCCCTCCCAGCAAAGTCTGGCATTTGACCCCTGCTCCCTTTGACCCTAGACCAAGCGCCCAGAGGGCGAAGAGAGCCCTCCGGTCGCGGCAGGCCAAGAACACCCCGGCTTGCCTGGGGCTGAAGATGCGGCATTTGGCTCCTTTGTGTTCTGGAGGCCCCCCCTGCCCAGCATTGAGGAGGACCTCCGGGAATTGCTGGTGAGAGGTCCCGGGGGCTCCCTTAACCCTGAGGGGCTGCCGCAGGGGCAGGGGCTGGCCAGGCGCTCTGGCCTTTTGGGCCTGCCTCCACTGATCTCTTTTCCACAGAAAGCGGCTGGCGGCTCCGTGGAGCCGGGGGAGGCAAAAGGCCGGGAAAGTGCCGAGGAGGACGGGAGTGAGGAGGAGGAGGAAGACGACGAAGGCTGGATCACACCCAGCAACCTCCGGCAGATCCAGCAGGGGGCCGGGCAAGGGGCGGAGCCTGCAGACGTGCAAGTTGGCTGCCTGACCACGGACTTTGCCATGCAGGCAAGTGCCAGGCGGGGGGGGGCAAGGGGGGCGGTGAGGGCAAGCCAGCCTGCTTGTCCTGTTCCTTTCCACGCTGGCTGGGGCTGCTGCAGGAGCGGCGAGTGGTTGCTCCAGCTCCCAGGGTGGCCTCTCGGGGCTTATGCTGCACAGCCGAAGAAGGTGTAAGGAAGGGAGGAGGTTTTTGGCGGGGGGGGGGGGGGCGTTCAAGGAACTCAGGAGGACAAGGATGGGAAAGCCCTTCTCATTTTGGAAGCAGGAGTGGAGGCAGGCTTTCTGCGAAACCCAGAACATTCGCAACAGAGGCAGGGCAGCATTCCCAGGCGATGGTGGAGAAGGAGTGGGCTTTGGCTGGAACCCAGGGTCTTGCTTGGCAAGGAGAGGCCCCGCGCTTTGGGGACTGGGCCGCTGTAGAGCCTTTCGGCCCCAGCCTTGCCGGGTGGGGTGCTCTGATGGCCCGTCTCTGACCAGCCACTTCTTCTGCCGGGCAGAATGTCCTGCTGCAAATGGGCTTGCACGTCCTGGCGGTGAACGGCCTGCTGATCCACCATGCCCGGAGCTACGTCCTGCGCTGCCACGGCTGCTTCAGGTAGGGGTTCCGCCTGGCTCGGGACCGAGGATTTGGGCAGCCTTCAGAGGTGGGCGGCCAGTCAGTCTGTGCCGTTGCCACTGTCTGCAAAAATATAGACCGCAAGGGTAGGCCATCAAAAGATGCACAACTTACACAAGTAAACAGTAGACATCAGTTTATTGCAATACAATAACAGTAAATTGAAGATACAATAGAATTGGTGGTCACGATTCTATTGTATCTTCAATTTATTGTTATTGTATTGCAATACGTGGACGTCTACTGTTTACTTGTGAAAGTTGTGCATCTTTTGATGGTCTACCCTCGCGGTCTATATTTTTGCATACTACGTACACTTGGGGCCCCTGTTGTTTGGCTGTTGCCACCGTCTGGGCACCCACCTCAGCCCTTCTTTAGGACGACGTCCGAAATGACCCGGCTCTTCTGCCCCCACTGTGGGAACAAGACGCTGAAGAAGGTGGCCGTGACCGTAGACAGCGAGGGCAACCTCCGCATGCACTTCTCCCGCAACCCAAAGGTGCTGAGCCCTCGCGGACTCCGGGTGAGTGGCTGGGGCGCAACGTGGGCTGCCAGAGCAAAACCCCTCCTCCCTCACAAAGGGCCCAAGGGCTTGTTTTTGTTGTTCAGTCGCACAGTTGAGTCCGACTCTTTGCGACCCCATGGACCACACCATGCCAGGGCGCCGCCCCCCCCCCCCGGTTTGGTGTAGTGGTTAAGTGTGCAGGCTCTAATCTGGGAGAACCAGGTTTGATTCCCTCCTCCTCCTCCACTTGCACCTGCTGGTGTGACCTTGGGTCAGTCACAAGTTCTGTCAGAGCTCTCTCGGCCCCACCTCCCTCACAAGCGTGTCTGTTGTGGGGAGGGGAAGGGAAAGGGGTTTGTGAGCCACTCTGAGACTCCCTGGGGTAGTGAAGGGCAAGGGGTATAAATCCAATCTCCTCCTTCTCCTCCTCCTCCTATTATTATTATTATTATTATTATTATTATTATTGCTTTTGGGGAGGTGGGAGTAGATGGGCTGCCACGATCCACAGCGCTGCCCTTCCTCATGGCAGCTGGGGCAGGAACATCGGTAACCCTGTCCCCCCTCGTCCCCCCCATGCAGTGCATGCTAGATGCTGAAACATGGGACCCCCAGCCAATCATGGAGGACGGGTGGCTCTCCAGCCTGAGGAGAGCAGAGGGGTACAGCCTTCTGGTGTGTAATTGGGGGGGGGGGGTTGTAAAGATTTTAGGACAGTGGGGTCACGTCTTTCTTCTTCCCCTCCCCCAGTATTCCCTTCCGGCTCCCCAGGGGGCAAACACGCGAACAACCCCCACCTGGTGGACGACCAGTGCTTCCCCCAGCAGCGGCTCTCCCGCAAGGCCAGGCAGAAGACCAGCGTCTTTGATCCGGATTACCTGGCCGGCACGTCTCCGTTCGTGGAGAACGACATCTACAGCCGGGCGGCCAACCTGCAGATCCGGGATGGGACACTGGGGGCAGGCAGGAGGCGGATGAACCCCAACACCTCCACAAAAAAATTTGTGAAAAAGAGATGAGGGGGGACAGCCCCACCCCACCGTGGCCACCTCTTCACCCGCTTGGCGCCCCCCCGTGCTGCCAGGAGGTCCGATCTGAAGCCTGGACTCCCCTTTGGGACAGTGGCCCAGCCGTGCTTCCTGAACCCACGCAGGCCAGCAGAAGTGGGGGGGCCCCAAAAGGCGCATCTCTGGAGGGGAGGGGGGTGCCGGCCAACAGGTCTGGAGAGCCCTGCACAGTCCCCCGAGCAAGGCATCTCCTCTCTCAAAGGCTGAGCCACACGGGCCTTGTGAATAAAGCAATGAGACCCACGTTGTGTTGTCTGTTTCAGCAAAGGACGAGAGAGAGGTCGGTTGCTTTCTGGCAAACAAAGGCCCGTGGGGCTAGTGGGCCCTTGAGACCTCACCCCGGCTGCCTTGGCCGTGGGTGCATCCTTCCGCCTGGGCAAGGGGGCCCCCGAGCACGTAGCCTGGCTAACTTCTCTTGCTCTCCTGCTTGCTCCTCCTGGGTGAGCCTCCTCCTGCTGCGTCTCTCCTGTGCCCAGGTGCCGGTGGCTGGTCTTGGAGGTGCAGCGCTCCCGAGCTACCAACTTGTGTTTTGACTAGAGACGTAAAATTTCCAGGGGGGCAGGGGGGTGGAAATTTTTGAGAAAATTGAAAAAAGAAATGCTACATTAGCACTTCATTTTTCTTTTCCAGATTGAAAGTCATTCTGTTACTTTAGGAACCTAAAATATGACTATGGACAGTTTTACTTGGCATGAAATTATCACAACTGGCATATTAAAAATATAGTGTATCCAAACGGTTATTACAAACAGAATTTACTTTTTTCAATAATATTTGTAACTGTAACAAACGGGGCAACAGTCTCCTGTCCTGAACTGTTGACTAGTTTATGTGGAACAGACAAAAAACCCTCCACAAAACAGTTTTTAAAAACCCAGAAGTAACAATTATTCCTATTTCCTCTCCACAGTATTAAATAAAAATCAAAAAACCCGTTCTCATAAAAAGAACTGAAGAGGGGGAAGTGTATGGAAAGGAGCGTGGGTCTAAGTTTCAATGAAGGGGCCTGAAACTTAATCAGAATCTTTTTCTGAGCTGTAATTCTCAGTTTCGGTCTCTGCTTCTGCAGCTACTCTGTTGTGTCTGCCAGTATCACATTCCATAATCAATTTTTCTCTTTCCTTTTTTCAATTTTTCCAGTTTTTTTCCGGGCCTTCACATCTCTAGTTTTGACTGCTTTTCACAAGGAGAGCCTCTGAGGGTGGTTTGTAGTCCTTTAAGGCGTATCTAGAAATGAAGTCAAAGGAAGTGGCTCTTGATAAGGGTGGGGGCACACCTGCTTCGGGGGGGGCGGCGGCTTTGTTCTCCAGAGGCAAAATAAGTGTGTGGCTGGGTTCAGGACTGTGCTCTTGAGTGCTGATACTAAAAGAACAGATTGCGGTGTAACCCAGAAGCTTGTTCCCTGCCTTGTCAAGGTGAACAGCGCTATGTGCTGAGCATTCTGGGTGGCCCCCCCAGCACACTTCAAGCTTTCCTTGTTGGGCGGCCCCTCCGCTTATCTGCTCTGGCTCAGCTCCTCCCTGCTTGTAAGCTAAAGGTCTTCGCGAGTTCTGACATGCACCCTCAAAGGTGTGCTGGCAGAGCAAGAGAGATTAGCTGTGCCTACAATGCAAACACTCTGACCTTCCCAGGCCCTTTTTACCTGTCACCTACCCCTGCTCTCTAATCCCGATTTGGGTTGCTAGGAGAACGCCGCACCCTGGGGCCAGGCCCATGTGCCTCTCCCCTCCCATGCAGCTGCCTCCACCTGCCCAAGAGCCGCTGCTAATTCAGACACGCTCAACAGGCAGGAGAGGCAGTAGCCAGCATGGGCTCCCCTCCCTCTGTGAAGATGGATGCCCCACTCCCTCTCGGGCTGATGTGGCAGGCGCCTGCCTTCTGCAGAGTCCGTGGTCTCCTGCTGTGTGAACTCAAGACGGGAGCAGAAGGGGTGGGACTAGGCAAGGATGCCCGGCCACTTGCCACTTTGGGGGGCCCTAGCCTCAGTCAAATTTTAAAAAAAATGGTCCTGGGGAGACGGATGCTCAGGAAAACAACCTGCGGAACCTTATCCAGTGCCACGATTCACCCCCCTGTGCTGATCACCCCCCATAACTCACTGCTCCACCTGGCTGGCTGCAGAGCTGCCCCGGAAGATGTCCCCCCACAAAGTTGTTGTGGAGAGCAGCTCGAAGGCCTCTGCTGCGTGAAGGCAGCTGAGGGAGACCCAGCCGGGCCCCCGAGGCGGGAGGGGAGCTCTCCCGGCTGAGCCCCTCAAGGGCAGCCGGCCCACCAGATGATGGCAAGGGAGCTCTGGAGGCCAAGCACCTCGCTGGGAACTTAATTAGCCTGTTTGTGCTCCCTGCTTATTTCTGGACACTGCAGCAACAGTGGTGCCCTGGGGACTCCCCCCCCCCCGCCCGGCATCGCTTGTTTCCCTGCAACTGTGGCAGGTATCCAAAGCAAATGGCGCTCCCCAGCAGTCCGGTGCTCCCTGGGTGGCAGTCTGAACAGAAAGTGGCTCTTCGTGGGTCTTGCCTGGGAGGGGGCAGGGAAGGGCTCAGCCTGCTGCTCCCATCGCTGTGACGGGCTTTCCCCGGAAGACAAACCCCCCATGTGTTTCTCCTCTCCCCTGCCTCTGCGGTGCTTTCGCTGTTGGAAAGAGTATGCAGAAGAGTGAGGAAGTTGGCAGCCCCTTCCTTGTCTGTGCAAGCCAGCACCTTGCAGACTTGCTTCCAAACAGTGTGTGTGTGTGTGTTGTAAACCAAATTAAAAAGCTGCATTGCCTTTAAGAAGCGACTCCTCTTCTATGAGGTGCTGCCCTCCTTTCAGCAAAAGCACCCTGAATTCAAAGGGTATCTTACTTGAGCCGATTCTTCAGGAAGGTTTTTAGTTCGTAAAAGTATAATGCACTTGGGGGGAAATATGTTTGGTGTCACTTACAGGCCTGGATCTGGTAAGTTTTCTATCTCGGCACATTTGTGAAGCTGCTCTCTTTAAAAGAACAAGAGACTTTGGATGGGGGCTTAAATCTGACCTCAAATTGGATTGGGGGGGGGATGTCTCCTGATTTAGGGAGTTCTTCCCACCTGTCCAGTTAAGCAGGCAAACCCTAAGTGTTTGAAGGCAGCCATGGGAGACGGCTGTGAGAGTTGGACTATAAAGAAGGCCGAGCGCCAAAGAATAGATGCTTTGGAATGATGGTGTGGGAGAAGACTCTTGAGAGAGTCCCTTGGGCTGCAAGGAGATCCAGTCAGTCCTAAAGGAAATCAACCCTGACTGTTCCCTGGAAGGCCAGATCCTGAAGCTGAAGCTCAAATACTTTGGCCACCAAATGAGAAGGGAGCATTCACTGGAGAAGACCCTGATGCTGGGAAAGATGGAAGGTCAAAGAAGAAGGGGGCGGCAAAGGAGGAGATGATCAGACAGTGTTATTGATGCAACGAACATGAAATTAAGCAAACTCCGGAGGACAGCAGAAGACAGAAGGGCCTGGCGCGGTGTGGTCTGTGGGGTTGCGAAGGACTCAACTGTGCGACTGAACAACAACAAAAAAATGTTTGATAGTTTTTGGTGTCACCCAGAGAGAGAGACTGTCTAATGTACACAATTCATATACATGTATAGATCATATAACTGTCCCTGTTGACTGTGAAAATAAGCAGGCAGATTCATCTGCTGGACCAACCTTTCTGTCTGATCGTGGTTTAGGAATATGACTTTACGTAATCCTCAAGCAAAGGTAATAGTTGGAGGGAGTTGACTGTGTGACTAAACAGCAACAGGATCCAGCCCTCATCCCTCTTGCCCATGAGGAGTCTCTTGAAGAATAAGCTCAGAATAAGAATGGGTTAATCAAGGATTTTAAGGCCAATGGTGGCTGACTGGGAACAGCCAATTAAAAATGGGGAATGGAAAGAGAGAGCTTATTTTTTCCAGATAAGTCTCTAGAAACCAACGATCAGGTAGCTGCCATACCCATATTTAAGTAGAATCAGTTTAAATTATGCCTATTAGACACCTATGCCAGGGGTGTCGAACTCCTTTGTTAGGAGGGCCAGATCTGACATAAATGAGACCTTGTGGGGCTGGGCTGTGTGTGTGTCGTAGAATGTAATGCCAGGTCGCGGAGATATAAACTTTATAAAGGACACAAACACAAAGATTCCCCCCCTTAAAATAAAAACATGCTAAAAACATGAGCACTCTTGCAATATTTTGTCTATTTAACAGTCTCTGATAACGGACCCCTCTTGCTCTGAATTATTCCATCAAAATGTCTGTGCTGTTGCAATCTTGAGTATGCTGTTCAAGTGCGTATCTGTAAACTGCAAACCTACTTTTGATTTATCGACATTCACCCCAGAAATCTCATGCTCAGAGTTCTGAGTCCAGGACCCGGGTTAGAACATGAAATGGCTGAGTGACTGAGAGAGTCTGGCAAAGCAAGCGATGAGGCAGCAGCAGCAGGAGAGGGCCGGTTCCACTGCTGGCCTGATGGAAGCCCTTCGGGGGCCTGATCCAGCCCCGGGCTGCATGTTTGACACCCCTGACCTAGACCGTCCAAAAAGGTCTCCCATTCCTAAACCACAGGTTTTATGAAGAGGGAATGAACTCCCAGCTTCTTGCTCGACCATTAAAAGGTAAATTACCTCACAGACAAAAACTTTTCAAATCAGAAATTTCTTCCACTAACTTTAGTCTATTCCTCATTGAACAGGTTTTAAAAATTATTATTATAAAAATGTAACCCTAAGCTGATAAACCCAAGAATCGGCGATCCTCTCCCACTCCTCTAATGTCTTGCTTTCAATAATTTCAGAGGCTCGTAAATATACTCTGATTACTCCGGGAGAGGAGGAGTCTTTGTGCTGCAAGGCAAGAGGGGAAACAGGCTGGGATTTCTCTGTGTAGTTTCGAGGCACCCTGATCCCTCGTTTGACTACTGCAGAATCATCAGTCCTGAAATGAAGGCCCAGCCCCTGCTTCTTGGGAAACTGCTGGACAGACCGTCCTCCCACATAACCCCAGCCAGGGAGACCCTCTAATTGCCGCTACAGACCTGTCACGTTGCTTGAGGTCATGGTATTGGCACTTCTGTATTTGTGACGGAGTGAGCTCCCGTCTCTGGCCCCAGCTCCTGCCAACCTAGCAGTTTGAAAGCAAGAAATTGCAAGTAGATAAATAGGTACCGCTTCGGTGGGAAGGGAACAGTGTTCTGCGCGCCTCGGCGTCTAGTCATGCTGGCCACATGACCATGGAAACGTCTTTGGATAGCGCTGGCTCTTCAGCTTGGAAACAGAGATGGGCACCGCATCCCTAGAGTTGGATTCGACTGGCTTTTGAGCAAGGGAACCTTTACCTTATATGCCAACAGATCAACCTCTCTGGTAACCAGTGTTCCCTCTAAGCTGAGCTAGTGTGAGCTAGCTCACAGTTTTTTAGCCTCCAGCTCACACACATTTGTCTAGGCTCAGGAAGGAGGGCTCCAGAGCAAACTGATTCATGCAGTAGTGAAATGGCTTGCTCACCACTTGAATGCCAGGAGCTCACAAAGCAACATTTTTGCTCACCAGATTCCACAGCTTAGAGGGAGCATTGCTGGTAACTAAACTATATACTTAAAGATCACTCCAGTCTTATGCCCAAAGGGAAAGGAGTGTGGGGTTCTGTAAATTCATGAAATGTCCCCCTTCCATTTGTTCCCTGATCGGTTTGACCCGCCTTTTCTGCCCTGGGAGGTGCCCCGGAGTGTGGGGGGCAGGGGCGGATGAAGGCTCCCAGGGGCCCGAAGCAGCACTGACCAATCTTGCTGCCCCCTCCTTTCCACACTGACCCAGTGTCCATTTTAGTTGTTGACCTGTCCGACCAGATATACAATGCAGGCTGCAGTAATACAAACATTTATTTATGTGGTAACACAATATCCTGTCATGACCACTGAATCTGGCCCCATCATTTTACTTTTAAACATAGCCTCTGATACTGCACCTCGCCAGCCAGAAATAGAAGTTGACCCCTGGGGTGCACCATGATCAATTTGCACTAGTTTTATCATTTTATTTTTTTTTACAAATCTTCATTCCTGTTTTTTTCCCCTTTCCACCCTCTCCCCAACTTTGCGGTGCCCCCTTCGGCCCTGGTGCCCGAAGCACGTGCTCAGTCTGCGCCAGGGTGAGTCCGCCGCCGGGTGGGGGGCGGCCGGGCCCTGGCCTCCAGCGACGCCGGAGACGCAGCAGGCTCCCTCCCTCCCTCCCAGTCTCCGGGGGACGGCCCGGCCCGGCCCCGCCTCGCCCGGCATAAAAGGCCGGCCGGCCCCGGCAACTCCCGCACCGCCTCCTCTTCCTCCTCCTCCTCCTGCTGCTGCGCCATGGCCGGTGAGTGCTGGAGCGGGGCCGCGGCCGGGGCGGGCTGGGGCGGCCCGGGCGCCGTCGCCGCCGCCTCTGGCTTCTCGTCGCACCGCAGGGCGGGCCGGGGTGCCCGGAGCTTCCCAGCGGGCGCCTCCGGGCGGGGAAGGGTTTGGGCCCGGCGCGGCGGCGCCCCCCCGACGACCCATCTCTCTCCCTCTCCCCGTCGGCGGCAGGGCGTCGGGCGCTGGTGGTGCTGGCCCACCCGGAGCGGACCTCCTTCAACCACGCCATGAAAGAGGCGGCCGTGGAGGCGCTGCAGCGGCAGGGCTGGACCGTCGCCGTCTCGGACCTCTACGCCCTGCGCTTCAACCCGGTCCTCTCCCGCGCCGACGTCGCCGGTAGGCAGGGCCCCCTCTCCCGCCCTCCCGCCCCCTCTCCCGGGCCCGGCCCCCGCTCAGCGCCCCCCTCTCTGCTTAGGCAGCCCGCGGGAGCCGGAGCGCGCCTTCAACTACGCGGCCGAGGCCGGCCAGGCCTGGAAGGAGGGGCGCCTGAGCAGCGACATCGCGGCCGAGCAGAAGAAGCTGGAGGCGGCCGACCTGGTCATCTTCCAGGTGGGCGCCCGGCCGGTCGGCCGGCCGGGGAGGGGGTCCCGAAGCACGCGGGGGGGGGGACGCGCGCAGGGCGGGAGGCGGAGGCCGGGAGGCGCGGGAGACTCCTGCCCCGGGAGGGTCCCGCCGGACGGGCCCAGTTCTCGGAAGGGGAGACTCCGCGCCCCCGCCCCGCCTCTCCTCCTCGGCCTTGCGGAGGCTCGCGCGCAGGGGGGCGGCGGGGAAGGAGAGCGGGCGGCTCCTCGGGGGGGGGCCGCTGCAGCCTGCAGACCAGCCCCCCCCACCCACCCCGCCCCGTTGTGCTTTTCCTCCAGTTCCCCCTGCAGTGGTTCGGCGTGCCCGCCATCCTGAAAGGGTGGTTCGAACGCGTCCTCACGCAAGGCTTTGCCTACTCCTACGCCGGCATGTACGAACAAGGGCCCTTCCAGGTAGGCCTACGCCCGACCCGCCCCGCCCCTTCGGACCGCCCCAGCGGCTTTCCTGCTGCAGCCCTCTCCCCCTCTGCCCTTGGGCCCCGGCTGGCTGGCTGGCTGCTGCCGGGAAAGCTGCTCCAGGGCCCCAGGCGCACCCTCCCGGGATGGGTGAGCAAGGCCAGAGGGATGAACCCTGCAGGGGACCGGGGCTGGGGGGGGTTCCTCTGCAAAGCCACCCCCCTGGAGTCACTGACCCGCAGCACGCTTGGTCCTCCCAGAAAAAGAAGGCTGTGCTGTCCTTCACCACTGGCGGGATCGGCTCCATGTACACCCCCCAAGGCATCAACGGAGACATCAACATCCTCCTCTGGCCCGTGCAGGTGAGGACGCAACCCCCCCCCCTGGCTGGTAGGCCCATGGAGGGGCTGCCTCTCCCCCCCACACACACTTTTAGGGGGCCGGGGATTACAGGGGACTCTTCCTCCAGCCGGTCAAAGGAAGTGCTTCTTCCTTTGCAACACGTCCCTCCGGAAAGCCAGAGCAAAACTGCCACAGGGCGGCTCTGGGGAACGGACTTCAGGTGCGGCCGAGGAGCCTTCAGCAGCACCAGCATCTGCAGCTGGCTATGAGCACCGGCCGGATCCTGCTGCCCTCCCCCACCTGCCTTGCGCCCTGAGCCCTCTCTCTCCCTGCAGAGCGGGACCCTGCACTTCTGCGGCTTCCAGATCTTGGAGCCCCAGATAGCCTTCAGCATTGCGCACACCCCACCAGAGGTTCGTTCCCAGATCCTAGAAGGGTGGAAGAAGAGACTGGGGGCCATCTGGGACGAAAAGCCCCTCACGTTTGCTCCCAGCAGCAGCTTTGACCTGAGCTTCCCCGGCGGCTTTGTCCTGAAGAAAGAGGTGGAAGAACAGCTGCGAGAGCAGAAATACGGGCTGACAGTGGGCCAGCACCTGGGGAAGCCACTCCCACCTGACAACCAGGTCAAGGTCCAGAAGAAATGACCCGTCCCGGGGATCATGGGGGGGGAGGGGCCGGGTGCGCAGTGATACGCCTTCTTTCCGGGCAGCTCAGTGGCATCTAGCAGGGTAGAAGCGGGCGTCCTTTCCTCTGGGGTCTCCCGGAGACGTGGCCTTGATTAAACAGGGCTGCAGGGGACCCAGCTGCAGACGGAGAAGGTACCAGAGGAGACCCTCCCAAGCGCCTTGCTGGGGGCATGCAACACTCTCCCTTCTCTGCTCTTGGCCTTAAAAGTGTAGCTGCCTCTGTACTGCTGGGACTTCCCTCTGTCTGAACACACCCGCCATTGTTTCACTCCAGCCCCAGCTGCTTTCTAGCCTCTAATGCACTTCTCCAGTTAACTTTCTAGGTGTTGCCTCCTTTCTGCTCTTCAAACACGGTGGGTGGGGCTTCTCTTGCAGCAGTCTGTCCGCGGGCAAAGCCGGGTCTTGAAATAAAGATTTTTTCCAACCACTGCCGGCACCTGTCTTAATGGAGAACATTCTCTAAAAATGGGCATGAGTCCAAACCAGGCAGCTGCAGGTTATGCAAGGTGGTTTGGGGCCAGCACAGTTCGCAGCAGCAGTGTGGGTGGGTCCATTGGCAGGGCCGGCCCACTCACTAGGCAAACTAGACATTTGCCTAGGGCGGGGCCATCATGGGGTGCTGAACTGAGCCGCCCTCCCCCCAAAAGCTCACGCCATGCGCCCTGCTGCTGCCTCTTCACTCCCCCGATTCCACACTCCGCGGGCATGGCCAGCAGCCGCTCCGCAGGCAGGCCGAGCACACGCTCAGCTCTGGGCCCTCTTCTGCCCGGCTCGGCTCGTTCTGTCCCTCCGGGGGCAGCCAAGTGAGGCCGCCCCCGGGGAGCGATTGGCTGTGGGGCGGGCGGGGGCGCAGCCTGGGTGAGCACCAGTGCCACAGAAGAGCTTGGATTTATTCCCCACTCCAGGATTCCCTCTAAACAGGGTAGGCTGAGACCCCGCGTGGTGGCGGAGACTGGCTTCCAGCCACGCTGCCCTGGGGATGCCACGCTGCTCTGGCCTCCAGCAAGCCCCCTGCTGGGCTCCGCCCCCCTTCCCCCACAGCTCCGCCCCACACTCTGGTGCTGGCTTTGGGTAGCAGAGCCTCTCTGCTGACACCCTCGCTCACGCAAATTCTCGTGGCGTGTGTGTTTTCACCACCTGGGGGGGGGCACACGCCGCCCCCTGCCGGGCCGGCCACTTGAGCATGGGTGGGAGGGAAATGCTGCGCTTTAATAAATGCAGAGTGGGGAGAACAGCACAGGCCAAGGGAACTGCCAGGCTTGGGAAGGGCGCGACACCCCCTCCCCCCAATTCCACCCAGCTGAGGCCGGTCAGTTTCATTCCTTTTAAAAAGGGGATCTGAGGCAGAGAAAAAAGAGGAGGGGGGAAGAGGGCAGTCACCCCCCCCCGAGGGAAAAGCTCACCCCAAAGAGTTGAGCGTCTTTCCTTCCAAGTTGATTGTATTGATTGTATTACTGTGTTAATTGTTGCCGTAGAACCAGATCAGGTGCAAAGATACTGACCGGGGGGGGCGGGGGGCAGAAGGTAGCCTCGCCTAGTGTGCAAAAACCCTGCACCCAGCCCTTTCCATTGGGCACTCCCAGTCTGGCAGGCTGCTAAGGCCAATGGCCAGAGCCTGTGGCAAAAGACAAAAGGGCTGGATTCGAACCTCGGCCCTGGGGCCAAATTCTGGCCCTGAGTTCAACAAGGGGCACCAGGCATGTTTCCCCAAGTCTGATCTTCCCCCCTCCCCGCATGCTTTCAAGTTTCTTGTGAAGGAATGCGCGCATCACAGGGGGGAAGGAGGTTGGCGTCACGGAGGCAGTACAAGTGGGAGGCTCCGGAGCCGAAAGCCGGAGAAGCACGAGGGCCTTGGGCAATGTTCCCTCTAAGCTGTAGGGTCTTGTGAGCCAAAACTCTACTTTGGGAGCTGCTGCCATTAAAGGTGTGAGCAATCAATCTGGCTACTGCATACAGTAGTTTGCCCTGGACCCATCCTTCCTGAGCCAAGACAAAAATGTGTGAGTTGGAGGCTACAAAACTGTGAGCTAGCTCACACTAACTCAGCTTAGAGGGAACAGTGGCCTTGGGTGGTCAAAGCAGACCCAGACCCCCGGTGTGGGCTCTTTGTGAAAGAGCAGCAGAAACTTCTCCCTGCTGCCAGATGCGGAGGTGCTGGCAGAATCCCGTCCTCTGCTGCCCTTCTGGAAGGGAGGGGAGCCTTCGGGCCAAGGCAGAGGGCAGCTCGGAGCAGGGGCTTTGGGAGCCGGTGGGGAGACTCCGGAACCACAGCCCGGATGCCCTGTGCCGGCCTCTGCTCGGAAACGGAGGCTCAGCTGAGCTCTGGCCCCGCGCAGCTCCTCCCCCTCTCCCCAGTCGCCTCGCACAATCGCACCATGCCAGGCAACCGCCACAGTCAGAAAGATTACCCTCCCCGGAGACTGCTGGCCTCTACGGAGGCAGGGGAGGCACGAGGGGTAGTCAGGAGTTTGAGTAACCCCCCCCCCTTGCTCCTGGCAAACTCTTCTCTCTTGCACAAGCGCATTTGGCTAAAAGCAACTACTGGCTCACTCACTCATGCCTCGAGGCCACAAATTTACCGCAAGAAGTAACTTGTTAACTTATTTAGTTTTTCACTTTCCATAACTTAAGCATCATCATGTTACATGTTAATTTGCTGTTAAATCCCTGTCTATAAGTTTAGAAGCTCACCTGCCATTCCAGTGTATTTGAAAAAGCATGGCTTGCACACTCGTACCCTGAATAAACCTTGGTTGGTCTTAAAGGTGCCCCCACCGGACTTTGCACTGGGCATTTGTCCTGTGCAGAGTTAATACAGCAAACATTTGGCTTCATGTGAACAGAAGGGATTCTCCGACAATGGAGCGGAGTTGTTTTCCATTACTCTAGAAACAACGGAATTAAATCAAGAGTTTTTGGCCAAACATTCGGAAGAGGGGTTCCCCAGTGGAACAGGCTGCCTCAGGAGACGGTGGTGGGCAGTTTCTAAACAGGCTTAAATGGCCATCTGACAGCAGTACAGATTTGATGACTCACTATGAATCTAGGCAGCTCATGAGAGGGAGGGCAGGAAGGGAGGAGCCAGGGGTTGGCTCACCTGGCCCTTTCTTACATGGCCCGGGTAATACTGATCACCACTCTGGGGGTTAGGAAGGAATTTTCTTCCAGGCTAGACTGGCCCAGGGATCCTGGAGGGTTTTGCCTTCCTCTGGGGAGTGGGGAGATCGCTCTGGATTCCCTGCATTAGCAGACAGTTGGACTAGATGACCCCTGGGATCCTGTCCAACTCTATGTCTGTGTTTCTAAGTATGAACTACAACTGTGCTGTTGAGAGACAAAACCAGAAGTGTGCATCAAGGACGGAGAGCCTTGGACTCCAGGCAGAGAAGAACCATGCAGACAGGTCCAGGCCTTGGGAGATCCTCCCTCACACGTGTCACGGGGGGCTGAAAGCGATGAGTGCAGAACTGTACGGAAAATGGAGGAGGCAACCCAGACCTCACAAGGACAATCCGTGTATCTGTGACTCTGTAGAATGTTTGCGCCATTATTAATAAAGAGCTACCTAAGAGAAGGGGAGGACACCACCACCTCTTGGAACCCCAGAGTTGGAAGGAACCTCGGGGGTCATCTAGTCCAACCCCCTGCATGATGCAGGAAATACCTCCCCACACACACCCGCAGTGACCACTGCTCCGTGCCCAGATGACAAAAAAACTCAGGATCTCCAGCCAAACTGACCTGAAGAAAAATTGCTTCTTGACCCCAAAGTGGCGATCAGCATTTCCCTGGGCATGTAAGGAAGGGCCCCAAGAACTAAGCACTGAGGCAGCCCTTCCTGCCCTCCCTCTCGTGATCTGCCTAAGTTCACAGAATCAGCATTGCTGTCCGATGGCCTCTGTTTGAAAACCTCCAAGGAAAGAGAGCCCACCACCTCCCAAGGGAGCCTGTTCCACTGAGGAACCGCTCTGTCAGGAAATTCTTCCTAATGTTCAGCAAAAAAACTCTTCTGATTTAATTTCAACCTGCTGGTTCTGGTCTGACCTTCTGGAGCAACTGAAAACAACTCTTCAAGCCCTTCAGGGACTTGAAGATGGTTACCGTATCGCCTCTCAGTCATCCCCTCTCCAGGCTAAACACGCTCAGCTCCTTCAGCCTTTCCTCATAGAACTTGGTCTCCAGACCCCTCACCATCTTCGTTGCCCTCCTCTGGACACGTTCCAGCTTATCCATAACCACCTTAAATTGTGGTGCCGAAAACTGAACACAATTCTCTAGGTGAGGTCCAACCAGAGCAGAGTAAGGTGATAACACTTTGCATGATCTGGACACTACACTTCTGTTGATACAGCCCAAAATCGCATTTGCCTTTTTAGCTACCAGATTACACTGCTGACTCACGTTCAGTGTATGGTCTACTAAGACCCCTAGATCCTTTCTGCCAAGACAAGTCTCCCCCAACCTATAATTATGCACTGGATTTCTCCTACTTAAATGCAGAACTTTACATTTATACCCATTTTAATTCATTTTATTTGTTTTAGCCCAGTTTTCCAGCCTGTCAGGATCATCCTGTATCCTGCCTCTGTCTTCTACCATATTTGTTACCCCTCCCAATTTAGTATCATCTGCAAATTTTACAAACATTCCCTCTATTCCTTCATCCAGATCATTTATAAGGATGCTGAACAAAACATCCAATTTTTCCTTTTCATAGGAATCGTTTGTGATTCTGCCTTCATTATTTCACTTTTAAGAAACTCCCTTCTCCTTAAGTATTTCTGTCTGTGGGATTCTACCCAGCATAACTTTGTCAGAATTTTCTTTCCTGAAGTCCATCCCATACGTCTGACTACGTACAGCTTTTCCCTTCCCCAAAACGGTAAATTCCAAAATCGCACGGTCACTACTACCCCAGGGTGTCCACTACTTTCACCTCGTCAACCAGTTCTTCCCTGTTGGTAAGAATCAAGTCCAAAATAGCAGATCCCCTTGTTTCCCTCTCCACTTTCTGGAAAATGAAGTTGTCAGCAAGACAAGTCAGGAATTCATTGGACCTTTCATTCTTAGCAGAGTTGGACTTCCAACAGATACCCAGGTAAATGAAATCTCTCATGACCACCATGTCCCGTCTCTTTGAGAATTTTGTAATCTGTTCTAGGAGTGTCTCATCCAAGTCCTCTGCCTATAGCAGACCCCCACCATAACATCACTGTTATTTCTTACTCCTTTTATTTTTACCCATAGACTCTACTGGACTTCCGTGCTCAAATTCACATATTTCCTCACAAGTATATACCTCCTTTACATATAATGCGACTCCTCCACCCTTCCTTATTTGTCTATCCTGTTTAAATAAGTTGTACCCCTCAATCCTAATATTCCGCTTGAGAACGTCATCCCACCAAGTTAGGTCATAGTCTCCTTCTTGTATTGGGACTTCAAGTTCCTCCTGCTTGTATCCCATACTCTGAGCATTAGTGCAGAGACATCAGAATCCATGTTTGTGCACTTTGAGGTTTTTACACTTGATCTTAGCCAAAAGGCCAAGCAGTGCTATATTCTTGGCTGAAGTAGTTAAAGATACAAACTTTCTGTATGATCAAGTCGTATTTTGCTGTCTCTGTAACGCTTTCTTGCTCATATTTTATCATACCATGTATTCTATTGATATGCCATTAAAGGTATTTGATTTGAGGTTTTTGTTGATATATTTACCTGTGAGTCAGTGTTACCTAGAATACGTGCCACTCCTAGAGTTCTTATCTTGTGACCAAAGTCTGAGAAGGTAAATCCAACTTGGGCACATGAAGGAGACACGCAGCCCCAACTGTGTTTCCAAGAGAGGCAGGCATTTGTGTGGGAGCAGGGGGGAACCAGCTGACACCCACATGGGTTGTGCAGCAACTGCCACCCACCGTTGACAGTCAAAGCACAGCTTTATTCATTTGTATTTATCCTGCCTCCTTGGTGTCGTGGTTAGGAGTACGGACTCTAATCTAGGAGAACCAGGTTTGATTGCTCACTCCTCCACATGCAGCTGCTGCGTGACCTTGGGCAAGCCACAGTTCTGTCAGAGCTGTTCTCTCAAGAGCAGTTCTCTGAGAGCTTGCTCAGCCCCACCTACCTCACAGGGTGTCTGTTGTGGGGAGAGGAAGGGAAGGACACTGTAAGTCGCTTTGAGACTCCAAATGAAGGGCAGGGTATAAATCCAATCTCCCCTTCTTCTTCTGTATCTCAGTGACAGGAACTGGTTGGGCACGGCCCTGCTGTGTTCAGCAAAACCCCTGGGAACTGCACAATGGACTGGAGAGGTTCACTTCTCAAACCAAGGCCTTGCAACAGTTGTGCTGTGAAGCCTCTGAGCGCACCAGTCCAGTGCCAAGTATGCCCAGTGCTACTTTCAAGCACTGTGTTTGGGAAACTGACCATGAACACTTCGAGTACATGGATCTGAAAACAACAGAGCACAAGAACAACTAAACACTGCGAAATAAAAACTTTCAAAGTTTTATTCTTGACTGCAGCTGTGTACAGAAATATAGTCGCAAGTATACAAATGTTCCAATAGAAGCAAAATATTTTTCTTAATATTTAACAAGTTATCACAGGATAGCTAAAAACAAACGCAAATGAGGTCCCTCCCCCCACCCCACCCTCTAGAAAGAACTGAAAAGAGGTTATCAGTGCTCCAAGAAACCGACTGACACACGCCAGGCCCACACAAATGCACAAGGGCCCGCCAGAGGCTACATTCACATTGCAGGGTGTCGAGGGGGCTCCTCAGCGGCTGGTCTGGGTGCTGCGCTACACAGAGAGGGTGGAAGGCAGAGATGCTGCTCCCAGGAGAGGCCTGAGGACAGCAGACCCCGTGGAGGCAGAGGGCTCGGACTGCAGCTGGGGCCGGCTTCCGTGTTTCTCTGAGCAGGTGGCGCTCTTGCAGGGAAACCCCACCACAAGCAGGCAGCAAGACTGCAGCAGAAGCAGGCCCAGGGACTCGGCCCAACGGTCAAAATATCCAGGGCTTCTCGGCCACCACAGGCCTTATTTCGCCATAGCCACTGAACTCTACGGCCAGATCCCGGCACATGGTGATAGGTGGACAGAGGCTGACCCCAGCCAGCAGCTCGGTGGTCTAAGGGTTTAGCTCTTGCTATGGGGCTTGAAAAAGAAATTGGTGCCAGCACACGAATGCTCCTGCTCCCCAAACGGAGGGTGCGTGCGTGCTGCAGGGTGAGGGGGTGGTGTGCAAGGGTGGGGAGGGGAAAAGGGAAGACACAGCGGTGACTGACGCGCCCTTGGTCCAATTACTGTGAGCCACCATGGGCAATATGCCAGGGGTGGCAGGTGGGCACCGAGCCACTTCACTGTGGGCACTAGATGGGAGAAATTGGCAGGAGGTTATCTTTGAATGGATGGCTCTCTAGACTAGAGATGTAAAATTTCCAGAAATTATGAACCAGAAATGTAAAATTTCCAGAAGTTTTGAACCCATAGGGGGAAAAAAATTCCCTCCTCCTGTTGGGGGGTGGGGGGGTGGAGTGGAAATCTTGGGAAAAATTGAAATATATGCAATACTTACTGTCCTATCAAATCTAAACAGATTTTACTGCTTTAACAACATAAAATGCATGATTTATAACTTACTTAGTGTATAAAATTCAATATCTGCCATGTGAATGTAACGGTTAGAATGCTGGTCTTTTTTAATTCCCCCAGCAAAGCAGGGCACGGAGGCCCTGGGGACCTGTCGCTGCGGGGGGGGGGGGTGTTGAGGGAGAGGCGACAAGGCCAGCCGTGGCAGCTCTAGAGGCCAACCGCAGGCGTGGAACAGTCGAGGAGCCGTGGAAGCCCTGCAGGCTCCCCTCATGAGGATTCGGTATCCTTCTAGGTGCAAGAAACCAATCTTGGATTTAAAAGCTGTACATGTCCACAGCATGCCCATCTTGTCTAACTCATTCCAAAAAGGAAATATTTCATAAGGAGGTTTTTTCACTACTCCTAGATTTCCAATTTTTCCATTGGAAAAATGGGGGGGGACACACTCGGGGGAGGAAGTTTCCCCCAATTTTTCCCATTTCCCCCCTGGGCCTTCACATCTCTACTCTGGACAGGGTCTTATACTTCACATGTTGACCACACTAAGCTGCCCTCTGTGGAACCAGATCCCTGGTCCATCTAGCTCAACTCTGCCTGACGGAAGCTGCCCAAGATCCTGTGACTGACCCTGGGACCCCCTACGTGCACAGCAGGTGCTCCTAGCAATGGTCCCTCTCCCGGCATCACTCAAGCCCTACAAAGACCCGCTACCTTCAGGGCTTTGACGCTCCCCGTACTGCTTCACACAGAACAGTGCCTGTGGTGTGGGGGGAAGGGGTCCGGGGTCCAGGGCAGCATCACCTCCTGCATTCCGAACCGCGTCATCCAGGGCTGAGCCTTCATCACGCCCTCCTTCCCACCACTGCTGTCCAAGGGCCTGCTTGGCTCCCCCGTCTCTGTGCAGAAAGACCAAACGGCGGGTGGGGGGCCAGTGACGAGGTAACCCTGCCCCCAGCCCTAAGCTCCAAGGCGGCATGCCCGCTATGAGGAACGAGGCGGTTCTCTTCCCAGGACTCTGCAGCCCCCCGTCCATCCCTGACCTCTGAACTGTAAGAAGGATGCAGCACCGGGCCAGACCAGCCGCTGAGCAGGCCCCTCATTCCAGAGACAGACTTTTTGTAACCAAATCATGTTGCACATTTAAATATTGACCTAAAATGGACCAAGTAAAATTAAAGTCAAACAAACCAAAAGGGAAAAAAAACACCCAAACAAGAAGATGGCTGTCCTCATCTCGCACCGAGCAGCAGAAGCCCTTCTTGAATATGGGGTGTGTGTGTGTGTGTGTTGGGGGGGGGGGATTGGAGCCATTTGGGGAGAAGCAGAGAGGCAGTCCTGGACAGGAAACTTGGGCTGAGAGAGAATTGGTCCCTGGTGACTTGGCCCTGCTCCACACAGCTTCAGCCCCTGGACATTCCCACCACGCCAGGGAACGGCAGGCAGCAGCACCCAGGCCGAGCTCCTGGTCTGGCACCGAGAGCCTGCCTCCGCTGGCCCCAGCCGCCGTCTCTGTTCCCTTCGGGGGCCAGCCTTGGGCTGCTGCTCCTGCCCTTCACCGCCTGGGAAGGCTCGGCAACCTCCTCTCAGCAGGGAAGTAAGCACACTGCGAGAGAAGGAGGCTCACACGTCTATGAAATGGCCAAACTGTAAATCCTTAGTGTCACTATAACTTAAGCAGCCAGCAATAACCTTAGACGTGAACAGTGAGTAAAAGCTGAGTGGAACCCCGCCATTCGGGGAAACATCCCCCCCCCCCGCCCCGAGGGATCCCGTTGTCCTCTGCAGAAGACGGGGCGTCAACCCTGCAGAGAAGTTCTCCCCCAGCCCATCGAGTCCAGCTGCCTGGTGGAATGGCCAGAGATGAACAAACATCAACTGCAAAAAAAAAACCCCTTAAATACAATGCAAAGACTTAATAAACCCTCTTTCCCTGCCCCTCCCGCCCTCCTCCCAGAACAAAACGCCACGGTGTGGGAGAACAGATGATAAAACTCACACATTCACCACAAAAATCTGTGGCAAAAAGAATATATGTGTGAATATATATATATATATATTTTATATTTATGCCGATGTACTCACTCAGTACAAAGAGCAAAATAGTTTACCATTTCCTAAATACAAAATAGAGCTTTCCAAAAAAATGAAACACACATTAGATATAAACCATCCAAAACTTGAACGATTGAAAACTGTATTCAAAATTAAATGACCCAGAGCAGGTCTCTTTTCTGAAAAGTTCCCTTCATATCGGCAAGATAGCCTGTACTACGGAAAACACAACGCGAGGGAGGCCTCTCGAGGAGAGACAGACAGACCTACGGCAAACGCCAGAGACAGACGACCAGGAGAACAAAAAACCAAGCACGATTCTACACAGTTCAAGGCAGCACACGAGTCAGAAAACACATACCGGGAGGGTGGGGGGGAGCCCATCGGATCGTGTGTAGGCCAAGCTCTTCTCTGTACACAAGGGACACAAAAGAAAACTCAGGGGGACTAAAAACACCCACCCCCGGCCAGTGACAACCACACACACAAAGCTGTTGGGTGACAGATGCCACCCACAGCGACTAACCGGGGGGGGGGGGCGCTAAATCCAAGCCGGAGGCCGTGGCGAGGGCCCTGAAAACAGGCCGCCCCCGGCCCAAGAGGATCTGCCTTTCAGGCTGAATGGGGCAGAGACCTGTGACACCAGGGTGGGCCCGGCACCTCCTGCCTCTGATGAGCCCCAGGCCTCCCGTCTGGGCTTCAGTTTCAGACTTCACGCCAGCACCAAGTGGAAAAGGGATTGGGAGGCAGAAACCAGCTCGCCCAGGACTCCTCCCCGCCCTCCGCAGACCGAGGTGGCGACTCCGGCCTTCCGCCCTGCAGCGGCAGCGGGTCTGCTGACCTCCTCCCAAGCTGGGTTTCTACAGGTGGCAGCATATTCAGCAGGAAAGGTACAGAGCGGTAACTATGAGGAAGGAAATTCTGCTGATATCCTAATTTAGGCTTTCACCTCAGCAAACTGTCCCCCGCCACCCCACCCCAAAAGGAAGGTTTACGTAGCACAAGAGGCCTGAAGGACTGCCTTCTGAGTGGCGCCACTCCGCCCTCCCAGTCCATGCCCAAGCACCCAGGAGAGAAGCCCAGGAACCACAGTCAGGGGAGGACCCTCTGCCTGTGCGCACGGCCAGTGCCTCCCTCGCACGGGCGGCAACTCTCCTCTTGCTTCGCCTGGTCCAGTGGAAACCATTCCCATTTGCAGCCGCGCACCAAGGGACTCGTCGTCATCAGAGACGGCCAGATCAGGATCTGGAGTAACAGAAAGATACACGGTGCCCGTCCCCAGGAGCGCCAGTGGCTGCGAAGAAAGGAAGGGAAGGACGGACCGGAGCGCACTTCCCTTGCCCAGCAGCAGTGGCCCCTGAACAGCCCGGCTCTGCGTCCCCCCAACAGGGCTCGAGATGGCCTGGGCACAGCAAAGCAGAGCTCTTCAGCTCCTCTCCCGAGGCTCCTACCCGGCGGTGGTTCAAGGCGGGTGCACTTGCAAAAGTGGGGTGGAGGCTACACTTGGCCTGGGGCCCAGGTGATCCTTTGGGAGGGGGGGTTTTACTCCAAACATCCAATATTCCCGAGTCACAAGAGCTGAAGGGATCTTCCACGTCTCCTTTCCCATCACGGCACTTCTGAAATGACAAGTGGGAGTGTGCGGGTGAGGAAGGACAAGGGCCACGGAGCCTGGACGCTTCCGCACCTTCACAGCCGCCAACCCTGGCTCTTCCCCCCTTGCTGAAGACTGGCGGACAAGCCTGCACCTGGCACCTGCTAGCTACTCCACCTCTCTGTCACCCAACTCCGCTCTGCACCCCTTTCCTTGCCGCACGGTTGTTTTCGGGACCGTCCACACAACGTTGCCCTCTGTTCCTCTGGCTTCTCTTCCCCCCTCCCCCTTTGGCTTGCTGTCTTCCCCAAAAGTCGTTAAGCGTGATCTTCTTGGAACAATCGCGGTCAAAGTGCCTTTGGACACTGTGGGCCAGAAGGTGTGCTACAGCCTGACGGCTGTTGGTCAAATGGCCGAAACTGAACCAACTGTAACGGAACCCAAAGAAGACAGGAGAGAGGCTGGGTGGGAAAGCGGAGATGCTGAAGGACACTGCGTCTCCCAACTTTTGACGGGGTTCAGTTGCCCTTTGTGGGCAACGCTACCAACAAGCCACAGACTGAGAAAGACTCCGGGGAGCTGCATTAGGAGCCAACGGCACCAGGAGAGGCCAAGCGCCAACCAAGTTCAAACCATCTGTTCTCAGGATGGCTGCTCCTCACCTGGGTAAAGCTAGAACCACCCTGTCCTGGGCAGAGAAAGAGCCTTGCCCAAATCTCCAACTCACCCAGCCCGTCAGAAGGAGCCGGCCATACTGCTGTTCCCCTGGTTCTGGAGAGACACAAGCAGGTCATCGATCTTCTTCATGCTCTGGTTGGTGGTCATGGCAGAAGGCAGCTGGTTGCTCTCCGACAGTTGCTGGGAGAGGAGGGTCGTGACTGACTGCTGAGCCTCACCCTGCGGCTGGCTGATGGTGAGCATCTGATCGGAGAGGGCAGCTGGTCCAGATGTTAAGAGCTGGCCACAGTCTGTGGAGGAAAACAAGCGGCAGGCACCCAGAGTACGCTGAGCCTCATCACGGAGCTCCAGCCTCTCAGGCAAGACCGGCAGCCACTCTACAGTGCACGCCCCATCCCTGGGCATGATCCTTGTCCCACCCAACAGCACTGACACTCCCCCAGGCACCGAAGGTCAGGATGCAACTATCCCCAGGTGCCAGAGGGAAGAAGTGCATCATGCATCTCCTCTATGTGAAACCCACAAGACTTCCAGCTCACTCTCCTGTACCTGCCTGTGTACGAACCCCAGTGCACGCAGGCACCCTCGCCTGTGCCAAGGAGCCCTTCCTCACCAGGCCCTGCACCCAAGACCGTGCTGTAGAGGCACACAGAGGTGCTGCCCAGGGCCGGCTCACCCACTAGGCGAGCTAGGCGCTCGCCTAGGGCGCCGACCCTGGAGGGGCGCCAAAATGCCCCCCACCTCCCCCGTGAAAAGCCCCCTTCCCGCCCAGGAAAGCCGGCGCTGCCAGTGCTGGGAGGGAAGGGCGGGGGTTAGAACCCCCACCCCTTCCCTTGCTTTCCTGGGCACCTCGCAGGTGTGAGGCGCCCAGAAAAGTGGCGCTCTGCCATCTCCAGGCCCCACCGGGAGTTTGGCATCCCTGGTGGGGTGGGCGCCCCAGGCTGTCCTGCCTAGGGCACCCAGACACCTGGGGCCGGCCCTGGTGCTGCCACAGCCCTGCTCCAGAACACTGGCAGAGGGAGAGTTCACAGATTAAGGCAACCGGAATCCAGCAGAGACTGAGGACAGACCCAGAGCAGCCACCCAGAGGATCCTCTGTCGCCAGCACCCACCTGGAGGCTGCCACTCCTTCTCTACTACCCTCAAGCAGAAATTGGCACCTGTGCCAAAAGGGCTGCTACCCCAAAGGTCAGGCCCTCGGACACCCACACGAAGCTGCCTTCTACTGAATCAGACCACCCAGCCCCCCCATGGTCCATCAAGGTCAGCATTGTCTACTCAGACTGGCAGCAGCTCTCCAGGGTCTCAGGCAGAAACGGGTCTTTCCCGTCACCTTCTGCCTGGTCCTTTTTAACTGGAGATGCGATGCTGCCGGAGACTGAACCTGCCAAGCAGATGCTGTACCGCTAAGCCACGCAGGCTCTACAGTGAAAGCCTGGAGGTAACGCTTTGGTACTTTTTACAACTGGGTGTTCATAGAATCATAGAATTCTAGAGTTGGAAGGGATGTTGCAGGTCATCTAGTCCAACCCCCTGCACTCTGCAGAAGCATAGCCAAAAGACAACCCAACATACCTACAACATACCCAAAAGATGGTCATCCAGCCTCCGCTTAAAAACGTCCAGTGAAGGAGCATCCACCACCTCCCGAGGCAGTCTGTTCCACTGCTCAACCACTCTTACAGTTAGGACGTTTCTCCTGATATATAGCTGGTAACTTGTAATTTCCTGATCCTAATTTCCTGTAATTATCCTGATATCTAGCCAATCCCTTGTAATTTCCACCCATTAGACCTAGTCTCGCAATCCGGAGCAAGAGAGAATAGATCTGCTCCATCTTCTACATGACAGGCCTTCAAATACTTGAAGACTGCAATCCGGTCCCCTCTAAGCCTTCTCTTTCCCAGGCTAAACATACCCAACTCTTTCAGCCTTTCCTCATAAGACTTGGATTCCAACCCTCTCACCATCCTGGTCGCTCTCTTGTAGACATGCTCAAGTGACATCCTTCCTAAAGTGTAGTGCCCAAAACTGGACACAGGACTCCAGGTGAGGCCTGACCATAGCAGAATAGAGCGGAACTACACCTCCTGTGATCTGGACACAAGGCTTCTGTTCATGCATCCTAAGATTGCATTAGCTTTCTTCAGAGTCGTATCGCACTGCAGGCTCATGTTTAGCTTGTGATCAACCAGAACACCTAGATCCCTTTCACATGTGCTGCTGTCAAGCCAAGTCCCTCCCATTCTATATCTGTGCCTTTGATTTTTTTGTGCCTAGGTGTAGGACTTTGCATTTATGAATTTCATTTTATTTGTCTCAGCCCACTGTTCCAGCCTATCTAGATCATTTTGAATCCTGACTCTGCCTTCTGCAGAATTAGCAGTCTTCCTCCAGGTCATTTATAAGAACACTGAATAACACCAGGCCCAGGACCGAGCCCTGTGGCACTCCACTCGAGACTTCCCTCCTTGGCTTGGCCTGCCCAGATGTGACGGTGTACATTGGGGGGACAAAGAGAAAACAAGCCTGGTTCCAGGCCCTCCATACTTACTGTCTTGTATGCCGAAGAGGAATATCCCAGAGGTCTGCTGAGATGAAGCCGAGGAGTTCTGCAGCTGGTTGAGGGCACCGCTGTGTGTGTTATGGAACAAAGCCGCCTGCTGCTGCTGCTGCTGCTGCTGCTGGGGGGCTGACGAAGTGCTCTGGATGTTGGCCATGCTGCCCTGGGAAGAGTAGAGGGAGGGCTGCTGCAGCTCCTGCTGGCTGATGCTGTTCTGCAAGGCAGACATGGAAGCGGAAGAGATGAAGAGGGTGACGGGCTGCTCCTGAGAGCCGGGTGAGCCCTGGACCAGCTGCATCTGGGGAGAGCTGTGGAACAAGGTGGGCTGCTGCGGCTCGGCTTGGGCAGAGCCCGCTCTCTGGCTCTGGAACTGCATGGGCTGCTGCTCCTGATTCATGCCAGCTGGGGGGTGGAAGAGAGACTGGCTCTGCTGCTGCTCCTGGCTGGCCATCGAGCTCGGGCTGGTGCCGAACATCATGTTGGGCTCCTGAGAAGTCATTGGGCCCAGGGAATTCTGACTGCCGAACCGCAGATTTTGCTGCTGCTGCTGCTGCTCTTGGGTCGAGGGGCTGTTCTGAAGAGCCACGAGTGAGTGTGAGGACTGGAACATGGCCCCCTGCTGGCTTGGGGGCACCCCAGAGGGAGGGAGGGAGCCGAGGGACACTTGCGGCTGGAACAGGCCCTGCTGTGGGTTCTGGGCTTGCTCTTGCGAAAGCAGAGGGCCCTGGAGGTGGGAGAGCTGAGCCGCTTGCTGCTGCTGCTGCTGCTGGAATGAGGGCTGCTGCTCGGCATTCGCAGATGTCTGCAGGGAAGAAATGGAGCTCGGGGTGGCGAAGAACGGCATCTGCTCCTCCTGTGTGACAGAGCCGCTCATGGAACTCTGTGTGAGGAACATGCTGCTCGGCTGCTGGTCTTGCACAACCGAACTGCTCTGCAGGACCCCCATGTTGCTCTGGGAGTGGAACATCGGAGGCTGCAACTGCTCAGCGGAAGAGGACGTGCTCTGGCTGTGAAAGAGCGAGCCCTGGGTCTCCTGCGAGATGTTCTGGGCATCTCCCATCGGGCCCTGAGGATGGAAAAGCTGTGCCTGGGAGTGGGGAGCCTGCTGCAGAAAGCTCCCGGCCTGCAGAGACATCATCTCCCCACTCTGCTGGAACAGGGCCCCCCCCGGCTGCTGCGTCCCGCCGCCCTGGACGGCCATCATGTTCTCGGAGGAGGGGAACAGACTGACTTGAGACTGGCTCTCCCCGCTGTGCTGCATCTGGACCATGGCCTGAAAGACGGAGTTCTGCATCTGCTTGGCCTGGCCCGAGGCCTCTTCGTTCTCAGCGGAGCCAGGAGACTGGAACAAAGCGGGGCCACTGGCAGAGGCCTGCTGCTGCTGCTGGGGTGGGGGCGCAGCTTCGTTGCCAGACACGTCGGCTGGAGAGAACAACTCACACTGCATCTGCATGTCTTCTGAGGCCGACAGCCCGCCCATCATGTGGGACGCTTGCTGGTACACGGGAGGCTGCTGGATGTTTCCATTTCCCGAGGAGGTGGTAGAGGAGGAGAACAGGTCCGACTGCATCTGGCTGGCCGCCTGGCAGAGGCCTTGCTGCATCTCCAGCACCATCGCTGCAGAGGTCTCCATCGCCTGCTGCTGGCTGGACAAGGAGCTCTCGGGCTGCTGGTGGATGTTCTCCGTTCTTCCAGAGAGAAGGTCCTCTGCTCTCGAACAGGCCGTCTCGGAGGAGGAGAACATCCCCGGGCTGACACGGTTCTGCATTTGGCTGACCTGCTGGAACATCTCTACATTGAGCTGTTCTTGGACATCCTCATTGTCCGAGCCAGAAAACAACACGGAGGACAGCTGCTGCTGAGCTTCTAGCACTTGCTGGACCAGGTCCACGCTTCCGCCGCTGCCACCGCCACCACCGCCAGCAGTGCCTGGCTGGAAGTTCCCCGCCTGCAGCTGCTGGATGGTGCTCTGCAGCTGACTCACCCCCTCCGCCGAGGAGAACATGGTGGACGAGATCTGCTGCTGCAGGGCCTGGGCCGACTCCTGCAGGGGGGACTGCTGCTGCTGCGAAGCCTCGGTCAGCTGAGACAGGGTCATCACGGCAGGGTCTGGCGGGGCCTCTCTGGAGGAGAACGAAGTCGCCTGCTGCAACAAGGCATCACTGTTCTGCAGCTGGCCGGGTGCCGAGGCTGCTGGGAAGCTGCCAGGCTGGGCAATGTCCTGCGTCTGGAGACTGGGCATCACCTCTGGAGTATATGCTTTGGGCTGCAGCTGCTGCTGTTCGTCCTCCGAAGCCAAATGAGAAGCCGAAGAGGAGAAAGTGCCACCGCCTAGCATGGTAGGCAGGCTGCTCTCCAGCGCTGCTGTAGAAGGCCCAACTACGCTGCCTGCCTGGAGTGGGAAACACAGCAGAAAGTTCACGTTAGCATGCTTGCCTGGTACCTTCCTCGCTCCAAGCTCAGGGCCGGAAGCATGAAAGGCTATTCTTTATTTGCCTTAAGTGATGAAACAGCAGGTACTTATGCCAAAGGTGCATGGGAACACAGTCAGGCAAGGCACAACCCACCCATAAAGGTCTTCTTGGAAAAAGGCCGCCCCTTTCACACACTGCTGCCTGGACCCAGTTCAGGAAGGAATCTGAACCAGTGTCTAGTTGGGCATGGTTCTTAGAGTCCAGTGTAATGAAGCAACACAAGAGCAGCCCGACTGGATCAGGTCAGAGGCCCATCTAGGCCAGCACCCTGTCCCTCCGAGTGGCTGAGCTGGATTTCCTGAAGGGCCAACAGCCAGGTGATAGATGCCAGGGCCTTTCCCTGCTGCTGCTACTGCTGCTGCCGCCTCCTGGGACTGGGACTCCAGAAGCTGACTGGATGCTCTGGTCCTCTTCAGTCACCATGGCCAGTAGCCATCCTCCAAGAATCGGTCTAACTCACATTCAGAGCCATCTAGGCTCAGGCAATCACTAAGTCCACTGGCAGTGACGTCTACAGTTTAGCTACCTATTAAGTAACTGTTTCCTTTTGTTTTCCTACCAAGTTCCAGTAAAATACTCTCTGGCCACACCATGAGCAAACCTAAGCAAGCCTGTCAGTGACACCACGCTCTGGAGGGCATTTGTTCATAGGGTTGCATAAGCCAGGAGCAACTTGACGGCACGTAACACACACACATCCGCTGCAGGAGGAACTGTCCACATCAGCATCATCCGTCCCGCCCCCTTCCTCTCTTTTTCTCTAAACTGCCCCAGCCCCTTGCCTCCCTTTTCTTTGCTTTTTCCAGCTTGCTCACGGCTAACCCCAGATCATTTATTAACAAATTAAATAGTCCCACCACTGATCCTGCAGGACCCTGCTGCTCACGTCCCTCTGTTGCGAGAACCGCTTCCTGTTGTTGAAAGAGGACCTGGCCTCTCATCCCACGACTGTTAAGCTCATTCAGCCATCTCTGATGAGTTACCCTGTCAAAAGCTCTTTGGATGTCCAGTTGTTTGATGTCTACTGGATCACCCTTGTCTACTTACTTATTAACCTATTCAACAGGTGGTGGTGGTGGTTATTATTATTATTATAAATTATTAAGTCCAACAGGCTGGTGATGCAGGATTCACTTTCCAGCACACTTCGTTCCTCCATATGCTTAAGAACTGTTATCTTTAATAACAGTTTCTACTAATTTACTCAGAAGAAGTAAGCAAACTGCAGTTAAGCAAACTGGCACGTAATTCCCTGGATCCCTTCTGGACCCCTTTTTAAAAATCGGTGTGACATTTGCCAATTTCCAGTTGTTGAGCACAGAGGCTGATTTTAGTGATGAGTTACATACAGTGTTCCCTCTAAGCTGAGTTAGTGTGAGCCAGCTCACAGTTTTTTAGCTTCCAGCTCACACATTTTTGTCTTCGCTCAGGAAGGATGGGGCTCCAGAGCAAACTAACTGATGCAGTAGCCCAATCGCTTGCTCACAACTTTAATGCCAGTAGCTCACAAAGTAGAATTTTTGCTCTCAAGACTCCACGGCTTAGAGGGAGCATTGGTTACATATGCTGGTTAGCAGATCGAAATGTTGTATCTGAGTTCCTTAAGAATCTCTGGGTGGAAGCCGCTTGGACCTGGAGACTTCAGTTTCCCTAGCAGCCCTAGAACCTCATCATTCATCACCTCAATTTCACCTAAGTCTTCAGCCTTACCAGAAGCAGTGGCACCGATGCAGGGAAGGTGCCCCACATTTTCTGCAGTGAAAACCAACACGAAGTATTCATTCAGTCTCTCTACCATCTCACCAGCTTCCCTAAGCAATCCTTTCATCCCTTTGTCATCTCATGGCCCAGCCGCCTCCCTGGCCAGTTTCCTGCCGCTGATCTATTTGAAGAAACGCTTCTTGCTGGCCTTATTTTTTTTTTTAGCAATCCACTCCTCAGATTTCCTCTTTGCTTGTTTTGTCGGCTCCCATGTGTGCTTCATATGCACCTCTTGCTGCTAATGTTGCCCAGAATGAACACCTGAGAATGCAGAAGCCTCCACTTACCGTAAAGACCGGGGGAGACGGTTTCTCAGCCGCAAGTTCCATTGGAGCAGCCTCCTCACTCTTGATCCCGCTGCTTGGCCTGAGTGGCGTTATCAGGGCACTGGGAAGGATGTTCACCTTCTCCAGGTTGCAGCCACTGGGATTCACTGCCGGGAGAAACACGCAAAATGAGCTGCTGCCACCCAGAGCCACAGGAGGCTACGGCCGGGACGGGGAGATGCCCTTTAACTCCCACGGCTCTGTACTGTCACACTAAACAGCATCTTGGTAAATCGGCTCTTTTCACACACGTTCTTCTACCAAGGGATGTAAAGTAACAGTGAGTAAAGGGAGGAAGTAAAGCTTTTCAGGAATCTTTCACTTTGGTACAGAAATGGTCCTATGAAGAACACACGGAAGAAAGATTAAAACTTCCAACAAGCACCAAAGACTAGCCAGCAAGCAAATGCATAACATTTGGATGAAAACACTGACAGGGGTGTGGCAGGGGTGAAAAGGGCAAGCCCCATATTAGGGATTATTCGGAAAGGGACTGAAGAAGAAGAGAAGAGACTGGATTTATACCCCTGCCCTTCACTACCCAGAGGTGTCTCAGAGCAGCTGACAAACTCCCTTCCCTTCCCTTCCCTTCCCCACAACAGACACCCTGTGAGGTAGGTGGGGCTGAGAGAGCTCTTGACAGAAACGGCTCTTTTTCAAGAACAGCTCTTATCAGAACTGTGGCTTGCCCAAGGTCATCCAGCCAGGTGCGAGTGGAGGAGTGGGGAATTGAACCCGGTTCTCCCAGATTAGAGTCCGCGCACTTAACCATGACACCAAACAGCCAACATTGTGATGCCCTTGAAAAGATCTATAGCGAGGACTTATTTGGGATACTGCGTGCAGTTTTGGCTGCTGCTTTTTAGAAAAGGTACTGCAAAGCTGGAAAAAGTGTGGAGAAGGCAACCAAGACAATCAAGGGACTGGAGCACCCTTCCTATGATGACAGGCTAGAGAGGCTGGGCCTTTAAAGTTTGGGGTGGGGAAGCAACTAAGGGGGGACATGATAGAAGTTTCTAAAACTATGCACAGGGTGCAGAAAGTGGAGAGGGGTTTTTCTTCCTCCCCCCATAATACTGACACGCATGACACTGTTCTATGCTGAATCAGACCGTTAGTCCATCAAAGTCCGTATTGTCTACTCAGACTGGCAGCTGCTCTCCAGAGTCTCAGGGCAGAGGTCTTTCACATCACCTACTGGCTGGTGCTTTTAACGGGAGATGATGGGGACTGAACCTGGGACCTTCTGCATGCCAAGCAGAGGCTCTTCCACTAAGCCATACCCCCTCCCCAATACCAGAACTCGGGAGCACTCAATGAAGGTGATGGGCAACAGATTCAGGAGAGACAAAAGGAACTACTTCCTTACTCAATGAGCAATTGACCTAAAGATTGATTGCCAGTGGACTCAGCAATGGCCACAAGCATGGATCGCTTTAAAAGCAGGTTGGGCAGATACATGGAGGGAGAGGCCCATCAATGGATACTGGTCACAGTGACTGAAGGGAACCTCCATATTCAAACCTCTGAATACCAGGGCTGGCATCTGGGGGCTGCCTTGGCCTCTATGCCTTGGCTGCTGGCAACTGTGTAGGAGAGGATGCCAGAAGAAGTGGGCCCCTGTTCTCCCCTAGCCTGGCACCTCTGACGTTCTGAGGAGCCAATGCCACTGTCATTTCATCGTGGCGGACAGAGAGTAAAAAAGATCAAATGGAGTGGGATGAAAACTTCCCCTGAAAGTCTGCGGGGAGTTGCTGTAAGTTAAAAGGGCCTCTGGAACTCATTTGCTACAAATCAAGATACCTGTGACAGCTTCGTCAAAAGAGCAGGGCTGGGCCGGGCTGGCGGTCTCCTGCTTCACGCTGACGTTCAGAGCACCGGCTGCAGGGGCAAGAGAAGACACCACCGACTTTCAAAGGACACAAAGCAAGACGTCTCCGAGACAAGGAGGAACAGCGTATTTCAGGACCCTGGGCAGCCCCCGCCATAAGCCCTTGCAAAAAGCAAGTCAGTGCCATGGGGTCAAGACCCGGCTCTGACAGAAGGCAAGCCTGGCCCTCCGCCTCTTCCCGCCAAGCACCAAAGAGGATGGGGCAGCCTCCGCAGAAGCACACCCCAGCTGAGCAACAAAAATGGTGCTGCCAGGGCTCCTGTCAACTTCTCCCAGAGTGTCAGAAGTTGCGGAGAAGCTCCAGAGGGAAGGTTTTCTCCCTCTCCCGTCATACTAGAAGCTGGGATCGTCCACTGAAGCTGACAGGTGGGAGCTATTCAGACAAAAGGAAGCACTTCTTCACAGAGTATATAGTTAACTTGTGGAACTTGCTGCCGCAGGATGTGGTCGTGGCCACCAACTTGGAAGGCTTCAAAAGGGGAGCGGACCAATCCACGGAGGATGGGGCCATTGATGGCTACTGATCATGATGGATACCTACTCCCTCCACTACCAGAGGCCTGATGCCACTCAGTTGCCGGGGAACATGGGTGGGAGGATGCAGGTCACCCTGTTTGCGGGCTTCCTATTGGCAGATGGTTGGCAGCTGTATGCACAGAAAGCTGGAATGGACAGGCCTCTAGTTTAATCCAGCACAGCTCTTATGTTCTTAAAGAGAAGAGAGGCTGCCCGGAAGTACTGGGCCAAGGCCCCCTCCACAGTGTTAGCCCCGTATCCATACCTGTGTCTGGAGTGTACGTAAATGGCTGTATGTCATGCGATCTCCCAGCATTGGTCACCACATAGATTCCCACGGAAACAGGTGCAGTTATTTGCTGGTCATGATATGGTGGCACCTTCACAATTACATGGTTCTGTATCCAGAAAGAGAGTTCCATTAAAACAAATCTAAAGAGCCTCACAACTGCGACACCAACTGCGGAAACTGCCCTGCGAGATCTGTCCAGACCAGGCAGAACAAAATCAGGGTGGGGTGGGGATCGTGCCCCTGTTGAAACCTCTGCCCGACTCGGCCTTAGGATGGCAGGTGACATTTGCCCCAGACCCCAGGGGGCTCTCTGGAGCACCCTCTGCTTCGCCTGCTCTTCCTCCCCCTGCCATCACGGCCCTTTCCACTGCAGAGCATGGATACGTGCGACAGGACATCTCGCACGAGGCAGGGACGAGTGTGTCGGACTGGAATCGGCGAGACCCAAGTGTGAGTCCCAACACTGCCAGGGAAGCTTGCCAGGTCACCTCGGGCCAGCCACTCACACTCACCTGAACCCACCACCTTAGAGGGTTGTTGGGAGGATAAAATGGAGAAGCGAGTGATGGAAACTCCTTTGAGTCCCCATCGGAAAGAAAGGTGGAATATTGGTTCCCTTCCTTGAATGCAACGACTTGGTGGCAGTGATCCATGCAATGGTCACCTCGAGACTGGACTACTGTAATGCTCTCTAAATGGGGCTGCCCTTGTCTCAAATCTGGAAGCTTCAGCTGGTGCAAAATGCCGCGGCCAGGCTGTTGACAGGACGTAGAGCTCGGGAGCACATCCAGCCAGTCTTAAAGGCATTGCACTGGCTGCCAATAGCATACCGAGTTCGTTTCAAGATGCTGGTTTTGACCTTTAAAGCCCTTTATGGTCTGGGGCCTACATACCTGAAGGACTGCCTTTCCCCATATGTCCCCCAGAGAGCGCTGCGTTCAGGGGCCCAGAACTGGCTGGCTCTCCCAAGCTGTAAGCAGGCCAGACTGGTGACAACCAGGGCCAGGGCTTTCTCAGTGGCGGCTCCGCTCTGGGGGAATGAGCTCCCAGTAGAGAGCAGGGCCCTGCGGGACCTTGTACAGTTCTGCAGGGCCTGTAAAACGGAGCTCTTCCACCAGGCTTTTGGAGCTGCCACCACCGCTAAATATCATCAGTAGCTAACAGCGGTAGAATAGAGAGCCCTGTGCCCCTGGAATTTTAACAACGGTGCCAATGCCAATCGCTTCTACGATCTGGGAGCCAGTCATCGGAGAGAGAACTGAGTATGGCTGCCATTGTTAAAGTAACAACAAAACCAACAACCAAGGAGAACAATGCTAGCACTTTATGTCATCAGTAGGTTGCAGCGGTGTTTTAATCCTTTTATTGTAATTTATGTATTGTTTTATGGAAGCCGCCCTGAGCTGGCCTCGGCTGAGAGGATGGGGTTAAAATCTGACTACATAAAACAAATAAATGAAGTAAGCAGATGGCCGACAAAAATCAACACGGTGCCCCCCTCCCTGCTGTCGCTCTCCTCCAACAAGCCACCCACTCAAACACTGGCCCCGGGGGGGGGGGGGGCGTTGAGGGCAAGCAGGGGCATCCCTAGGAGAAGGCGCCAAGGTGGATAAGGGAGGGGAGTGGGGAGCGTGGGGCCTCGGCGCCAGACTTGGCTGCCACACCGAGCAGCCGGAGGTGCCGCCTCTTTTTGCCATCGCTGTGCTGAAGAAGCCACAGGGAAGCAAAAAGATGAACCACTCCTGCAGGGGCAGAGCCTAGAGGGATTCATAAACCGCAGGACCAGCACCCAGCACCAGAAAAAGGGTCTCACCAATGCGAGAGTCATGGAAGAGGAGTCTGGCAACTTACAGAAAAACAACCAAGCACACAGAGAGAGCTTTGGGAATAAACAGATCTCTTATCTCAAAAAAAAAAAAATCAAATGTGGGGACTTCTTTTGGTATTTTTTTATTTATCTCAATTTATATCCCGCCCTGCCGGTGCAGCACTGGCTTATAAATGTGCACTTGTGTATGCACTTGTGTGTGCACCTGGAAGTCATGGCGACCTCTGGTGACTGACCCCTCCCGGGGGCCTGGAGGATATTCAGAGAGGGGGCTGAATAGGGCCTGCCCCCACCTCCGGTATTCCAAGAGGGTCTCCCATCTGAGTACAAGCCAGAGTCGGCCCTGCTTAGCTTCCGAGACCTGACGAGACGGGCTTGCCTGGGCCAGCCAGGTCAGGGCAAATCTGGGGACTTTTGGAGAGCCTTCCAGATGTATGATAACTGGATTCTTTTTATCAATTTTCAAAGAATACATTCAGGAGCAAAAACAGAATTGTATCCCAAGCACACGAAAAAACAAATACCTGATGGAATAGCTCCATGTCAATTTCTGCTTCTGCTTTCCAAGAGTTTTCATCTGTTTGGGAGGAAAGCGCAAAGACAAAGCTTATTTGTAGACTGCCCAGGCGGTGGTGTGACCCAGCGGATCCCTCGGCGACCCACTGGCACAGCTACTCCCATCTTGCCCCCACCCCCTGCTCCGCCTTGGGGACGCACCAGACACATTCTCCTGGAAGATCACTTTAGTTCCCTTCAGAAAGTTCTTGCCGATCAGGAAGACTTCCTCTTCCCCCTTCACGGAGCAACTATGCAGGCTTTTCTTTAGGATCTCCGGCACACCTGCTGGCTGAGCTATGAGGTGAAGAGAGAGGCGCCTCAATTAAGAGCAGGAGAGCAGTGAGAAACATTCCCAAAGTTCTTCATAAGGAAAACAAGTACTGTTGTACAGCACTGCACAAGGAAAAACAGAGCTTCACTGACTTGTAGAACACTCTGCTTGAGCAAGATACTTTTCAGGTCCAAAAGCCTGCTTGCATCGATGGTAATTCTTCCCGGCAGCTGACGCACAACATGCAAGAACCACCATTATCACAGCCCTCGCCATTAAATCACCCAAGGCCAGCGAAACAAGATGGAATCGCAGCTCTGGAAACTGCCTAGTGCAAGTTTCAAAAACCAAGCGACAAAGAGGACTTCACCATACCTATTGGTTGGTTGGGGATACTCATTTTCCCTTTGAAATTATGTTTTGGCAGATTTCTAAATGCAACTGGACAGGGGTCAATTATTTTGCCCAGAAGTATCTTACGCCCATTAGTTTGCCTCAAATGGCTCATAAATATTTCTCTCTAAAGAAGCCACCTGCCTCAGGCCAGGAGGACGGTTCTCTTCCGCAGGAGAACTGCAGGCACAGCTTCCTCCGGCTGCAACTACACTCTTCTCCAACGACTCCAGGAGGTCCGAGGGAGCTGAGACCCTTTCCACACAGATGCTGTGTGGATACATCTGCCCATCAATCTCTTAATTTTGATGTATTTATTTCCTTCATTATGTGTCCCACCCCCAAAATGAACCCAAACAAACGGTAACCATATAAACTAAGCTTGTTGTTCCTGTTTGGTCCTTGAATCTGTTAGACATCTTCATTATGCTGTATGCTAATTTACTGCTCACCCTCTAGCTATATGTATGGACTGGTGATTTCCATTTCACTGTATCTGAAGAAGTGTGCGTGCATACGGAAGCTGATACCTTGAATAAAACTTTGTTGGTCTTAAAGGTGCCCGACTGGAGGCAAACTTTGGTTTGATAAGGCGTGCAACTAGTCACGGCACTGCTTGTCTTGGAGGCGGACTTTGCTACTTACTGCACAGAATTGGGGTGGACGGTGTCTGTAGCGTCAGAGTGGAGCCATCCTTCCGAGGGATGTTAACACGGAACACCAGTCTTGCTCGAGTGCTTTTCTTCTTGGAGCCCACAATGCCTATTCGCGCTTCAACATCAGCATTCCTCAGCTTGAGGATTCCTACACAGTCAACCCTGGCACAACAGAAGAGTAGCATTACTAACTAACATGGGGTTTCCCTTGCCAATACACAGACGGAAGAAAGCTTCCCAGATCTCCAGCCAAAACCTTGCTGCTTGAGCCAGAGTTGTTGCCACAAAGACAATCAGAGCAGCCACAAAAAGTCACCTGGTCTCTGTGGGCTGTAACAACTATAACCAGAGAGACAGTTTTCATTCTGAAGAGGGCAGATGTGGCTTAAAATCCCTGCTGCTCACACAAACTTTGGCTGCCAGAAAACTACCAGAGGAGTTCAGGGGGAGGAGATGGCAGTCCACTACTTTGCACATTAACCATTATAGGTTAAACGGACATTGAGAACACTGGACTTTTAGAAGCAGCAAAACCAGAATCTACTGGCCTAGGTCTGGACTACATCTCCCAGGGGAAGTGAGCTTTCCTGCCTCTCCCTTCCCATGTGTGTCCATGAAATGCTGCTCCTGGGGATGAGGGGGAATAGGTGGAAGCTGCCCCTTCTGTTCTTAGACTGGGTCCAACTCACTGGCTGCTGCAAACTTAGTTGTTTCCACCAACTGAGCCTCCACTCCAAGGATTTCTGCCCTGGAGCATCAGGAGGTCAGTGTGATCAAGCCAAAGAACATCAGGAGGCTCTTGACATATTGCACACAAGCAGATTTCTCTGGCAATGACTGCAGTGTGAGAGAAGAACATTTCAGCAAGATGCCACTGAATTGCAGCTGGTGTGGATAAACCCAAGAGCCACGATCAGAGAATCCTAAACTCCAGCCACGAATAAGCAGCCTGCGATACGTTCCAGTGGCTCCTGCCTCTCAAACTGAAATCACCATCAACCCAACCCCTCCCGCCCCACCTACTAAGAGCAAGAATTTCAGCCACACAAAGCCCCAACTCTGCCAGTGCAGATATCCAGGGCTTGATGGGGCTGTGGACAAAATGCCGGCTGCTTTGCTCCCCTCCACCCCCATGGCAGCTAACAAAAAATAACTGTTTTCAGAAACAGCAAAACAGTGCTTTGGGCCCAACTGAGGAATCAGCGGTGCAACGGGAGGGGCAGATGCAATTTAACCTGGCAGCAGGTGGCAGAGGGGAAGTCATCGGGGCAAGGCAGCCCCGCTGGCTGAGTGCTCATCCCTGCAGCAACCAGTCCTGGTTCCAGAACTGCTTTGCATCTCCCAGGTGCCTGAAGCAAATGCCGGAAGGCGTGAACACTCCACAGTGTCTACAAGACCTATTCGTCAGTGGGTCAGGCTCTCATTATCAAACCACCTTCTCAACTAAAATGTTTCTTTAGCATCCACAGCAAATATTCTCTGCCTCCCTCTCGCCTAGACAGATGTACAGAGTTCTAGTATGACAGGGCAAAGGAAGACAGCTAGAGAGAAATAGGAAATGCGAGGTTGTTCTGTCTCCTACATTCCCCAAGCACTGCAAAAAAATCCCCTTCCAGAAGAAGAGAGAGAATTGGGCAAAGTGGTCCTGTTCCCTGTCTGAAGCCAATGGGACACCCAAATAATAAGTAAAAATAAAAATGCAAACGACAGATTTATTTTACAGGACTGCACACCCATAGTGAAAGCAGGAAATAGCTCAAGTTATCTGTGCAGTAGAAAGAATTGTGAAGAGCAATGTTCCCAAGACCACACACAATTCAAAGCCTTTGGGGGAGGGGATCCTGCACGGGGCCACCATTGATGGAGGCATTTCTGCGAGCCCAGTGGAGCCTCTCCACCTTCCCCCTCTGCGTGCCGCCTCAAATACCCCCCCCCCAATCCTGCTCTTGAGGGATGACCCCCACCCCACTGGTGACAGCATGAAGGAGGAGCTGGTGGCCTGCGGTGAAAACTGACACACACCCCTTCCGTCAGTAGAAACCTTCCTGCTGGATCCATCCTCTCAGAGAGACCCGCAACTCAGGAGGGATTTGAACCCAGGTCTCTTAGCCCAGTCCAGAAACCACTCTCTAGATCCCACTAGCTGAATGAGTGGATGGCGCCAAACTCCAGGATAGTTTGCTTCAGACAGAGCAGCCAAGCCACAAGCCACCTGCCATTTCCCAGAGTCCTTTGCCAGGCCCACGTAATGTGTGCAGCAAAGCAGACACGGCCAATCCGAGGAGTGACCATACCAGGGCCAGCTCTGTGAGCACCTCACCGCATAATACTTGGCTGGCTTCAGACAGCAGCCTAGTTGAAGAGCCCCCTTTGGCAGCAGCACAGCGGAGGCCTGTACCGGGGCTTGCCGCCACTGATCTATCCACAGCCAGCCAGAGCCAGAGCCAGAGCCAGCCCCCCGCCCCCCTTACGCAGGCTTTCGGCCGTCATCTGCATCTTCTTGCAACTGTCAACCCAGAAGAACATCACTCAGAACTCACATTTCCCAGAAGAGCCATCAAGGAGCAATTTTGCCAGACTAGAAAATCTTGCCAAAGCCAGTATCATGAATTCAAAGCAGGCCTACAGCATTTTCCTTGGCTAACACAAACCAACCTAAATGAAAATTATTAGTTGACAATGCAGAGCTGGGAAAAGGTACAGAAGAGGCCAACTAAGACATTCAAGGTGTTGGAGAACCTTTCCTCTGAGGGGAGACTGAAGAGCCCGGGACTTTTTAGTTCAGGAAAAAAACACACAACTGGGGGGCAGGGGGAGAGATGACGGAGGTTTCTAAAATTATGCATAGGGTGAAGAAAGGGGAAAGGGAGCTTTTTCCTCCCTTTTCCATAATACTAGAACCCGGGAGCACCCAACGTAGCCGAAGGGCAGTAGGTACAGACAAAAAGAAATACTGTTTTCCATTCAGCGAGCAATGAAATTGTGGGATTCACAGCCAACTGACTTAGTGGTGGCCACAAGCAAAGATGGCTTTAAAAGAGGGTTAAGCAGATTCATGGAGAAGGGGTCCATCAACAGCTACTCGCCGTGGTGAGTAGAGGAAACCTTGCTATACAGAGGCAGTTGACCTCTGAATCCCAGTGCCAGGAGGCAACATCAGGGAAGGGCCTTGGCCACTGTGGCGTCTGGCTCTCCAGGGCAACTAGTCCACTGCTGCGTGAAACAGAATGCTGGACTAGACTGGTCTCAGCCAGCTCCTACGAACTGCCAGGGAAACACTGCATTTCTCTTCACCACATGGCTCCTCTCTACTGGCAACTACTCTGATGGAATTCCTGGGAAGGAGCTTGCAGCTGCCTGTCTTCAGCACCTCCCCCAAGCTGTGCAAAAGCTGGGCAGCCACGCCTGCGCGCAGCACTCTCGAGCACAGAAGTGACGTGGCAGCTTTCGCTCACGTGCAGCGCCAGTTACGAGAAGAGCTCCCAAAGTTCAATATCCATGTATGTTTAACATCCCTCAGATGTCTGTGCCTATCAAATGCCTCACCTGAAAAGTTACCAGCCAGAATTATCAAGTGTGGGAGTGCCTGCCGTACACAGACAAAATAATAAACTGAGAAGGTGACTTACGCCAGGGTCATGCTGTTGTTTGGATCCAGGCCCACCTCAATGACCGTGGTGCCCTCAATGTCCACCTCCTTGCAGGGCGTGGTGTTCCGACCCATGACCCTGCAGGCCTGATAGAACCCGTGAGGCTTCACCCGGCCGGAGTCGTTCCCTACAAACACCTGCAGGGTCACCGCCTCGTTGTGCCCTTCCAGCTGGAAGGAGAGAGGAGAAGGGCAAGAGTGAGCAGAGGGAAACGGGTGAAGCAGCACATCTGCAAAACGCTGGCTACTCTGAGCAAAACACTAATGGGTGTCAACAGCCGGTTATGCATACAAAGTATTACTCTTGCCGCTGTGAAGAGTTCAGCCTATGTCAGCCCATGGTAATCTTATCCAGCTATACATAATACCTCGCTTATATTTTATCCAAGAGGACTAGAGAGACAGAAACCAGCATTCTGGTCTCTTGAACTGAAACCATCTCTTCGCAATGTTATTGTTTCTCAATAACCTATCTAAGATCTTTGGGAAACGGAAGTGTTTTCAGAACTCCCAATTTGCAGATGTATTGCTTAAAAAGCCAGCCATTAGGCAGGAACACTTCATGACACAATAGCGCCCCCACTGCCAAGGCAGCTGCAGTTTTTAACAGCTTTCCTTAGAAAATCTACACGTCTCTGAGCCATTTAATCTCTACTACGGTAGTCAACTACGGACGGACGTTGAGCTGCAGGGCTTCTCAGGGGTGGGGTGGGTGGAATACATAGCCATAAGAACATAAGAGAACATAAGAGAAGCCAATGTTGAATCAGGCCAATGGCCCATCTAGTCCAACACTCTGTCACACAGCGGCCAAAATATACCAGGTGCCATCAGGAATACCAGGTGCCATCAGGAAGCCAAGCCATTTACATGTTTTTAACCCAAAAATGAACCTGTGCCTGGTTGTACTCTATGATGCATGCAACACCCACAAACATTCAAATCTGACTGGGGCCCATAACAACCTGCATGATTGGGCTGCAAAGGTTCCCCCGCCCCCAAATTCTGCCTCACCTCCAAACCGAAGTGATATTTTACAAGGCAGTGGCACTCACAGGCACAGAGTCCTGTTCAGCACTGGTATTTATTGCCTGAGGACTTCCTTGTACTTGCTCTCAGGGAGGGGGAGCCAAAGTATATGGGTGTCGGTACCCACACGCAGCACACCTTGCCTGGCTTCTCTGTGCATTCATTGCAGGGCTGCATGATGACAGCACTGAGGGGGTCTATATTTAACAAACCTTCCCACCCGGCAAGAAAGGCTTCTCTGTCTCGCTCAGGGAGACAGCCAGTTCTCTGCTACACTCCAAACAACAAAACAGCCACATCCTCGGGAAACATGGAACTATGTACACAAGCCCTAGTTCAGGGCCATTTGAAACTCAGAATGGAAATAGTGCGATTGGAGGCCAGCTCTGGGCAAGAGTGAACAGCAGGGGGACCTCCCTGGGACTTTGTCACCGGAAGGGACAGGACGACAGCACCCCAAGAATGGCAGCCTGCTTTTGGCTCCGCCCCCTCCCCTTCCCGTCTGCCATACCTTCACAGTGGGGAACCCTTGCTGCGTTCCATCTTTCACTGAGCCCCGGCTGCCCTCAGTCAGGTAGCGAGCTCGGTGTTGGGTCTCTGGCTGCACCAGTATCTTCAGCTCCTTGCCCTCACTTTTAGAAGGGTACTGACCACAAAGCATAGGGCTCGTCTTCCCTCCAGTTGCTTTTGCCACTTCTGATGTTCTGAGGAGTCAAAAGAAACCATCGGTCATGTCACCAGAGGCATTCCTTCAAAGACCACAAGAGCCCAGAGGGCAGGGCATGAAGCTGGGCGACAACTTATGTGCCTATTGAGTCACAGAACAGTGCCCTGTTATGGACAGGGACCAGTCTGGAGAAGAACTATCCGTCCTCGCACCCTCTCCATACCAGAAAGGAAGTCATCCTATATGCCTAAGGTGATACAGAGAGCTGCCACTTCAGGACTGGGGTGCTGAGTGCGTTGAAGAGGAAGGACACACAGCTGCATAGCCAACCATACTAACAAAAGCCCAGCCAGCTGACAGGAGACGCTGCAGCCGTCTCCAAGCTAGCTGCACTGGGCCATTTCTCCTTTACTGTGACCAGCTGAAGCAATCCTGGTCACTGAATATTTGCTGTTTCAAAACTCCCCTGACACCATCTCCCCAAAATGCTGCATTATCTAAATATACACCACTAAGCAGAGCGCCCGCTTCATAGGGGAGACCTGAACCCTCGTTAACGGAGATGCCACAAACATCAGCAGTTCTGGCAAGGAGCCAGAGTCCGGGAACACCTTAAAGGAGTAGGGGGCCGGAGGTGAGCGTTTGTGAGACACGCCCCCTTCTTCAGGCACAGCTCGAACGGGGGCCCCCTGTCCTACTGATTGGGAAGTGGAGGGAGTAAATAGGACAGACGTCCTCTCCGCCTAGCTGGGCCTGCAGAAGCGACTCACAAGAGCTCCTCCCCTGCCACGTATTTTGCTGGTCTCTCCGGTGCCCCGGGACGCCTGCTCTTTTCTGCCGCTACGGACTAACACCCCTGCCCGTCTTGATCTCTCTCCTCCGGGGAAGGCACCGCATTCAGCCATATGGAACGGAGACCCATCCACCTGGTGATATGAGGACAGGGGGACTGCCATTCCAGCTGCATCCAGAGAAGTGAGCCAGGACTCACGACAACTCCTCTCCCGTCACAAATTTTGTTAGTCTTTAAGGTGCCGCCGGTCTCTGGCTCTTTTCTGCGGCTGGGGACAAACTACCATGGCTACCCATCTCGATCTGTCGGCAGTTCTGAAATGGATACAGCTGAGCCACAAGAAAAACACTCCTTTAACGTGTGTACACTAAACTGTGACAAGGCCACTCCCACTGGGTCACACTCCCATTCAGTGCAACTGGTGGACGCTGCTTCTCCCCACTCAAAGAGGCTGTGCGTCTTCTGTGAGTCATGACGTTTTTCTCCTGCATGCTGAGCCCACTGCGGCAAAGCTAAATCCATTTAAGACTCCCTGAACTCAGTAAGAATTAAATTTGCTTAACGTTATTGCTTCATGCCCATCTTTTCTCTTTAAAATCAATGTTATTTATAAAGGGGTGAAAGGTCATATTCATCCCCAGCTGAAAAACCAGCACTCAGGATTTCACTACACTGGTTCAGATGGAATAATCCACTTTTCTCCCTTCAGCCCGGCCTTTTCAGACGCAAATTGATCAAAATCCTGCCTAGATGTCAGCAATGCAGATTCCGAGTGGCACTCAAGGTGAAGCAGGCAACTCTGGTGCCAAGACGAAGGGCCTGCTTGGCTGCTGACCTTGCAACAGTTCAAGTTCGCAGACACACTTGATGGTGACTCTCTGGGGAAGGGGGCTGATTTATTGGTTTTCAGAACCGTCTCTCTCCGACTGGTGTGCCTGCTTTCACAAACACTCAGCCTTTGGCCAGCAGATCTCCAGAGAGGCAGCATACACAGGTTCTAAACAAATCCAAATAGTAATGCTTGGAAGCTACACCACACAATCAGTTCTGTAACTGGAACCTATGAGAAGAAGTCCTCCAAAATATGCCCTTTTCTGGCGATCCTAAGGGATCCAGAAAATAACGGACCAGTGTTGAACTAATACTATGGGCTCCTGAGTTCTAATAAATCACGGTTAGGTCATGCATGCCTAAGAGGTTGCCAAGGTGGCTCCAGAAGCGCTACCAGTTCTGCTGTCCAGACATGCAGAGCACTAGCAGGGACCAGCACAAGCTGATGTCCGCAGGGCAGTTTATAAAGCGGGCATGCCTGCCCACCAACATCTGAGGCCGGCCTTATGCCCCAAGGGCCAAGGGGCACATTTATTCTTGCACTCTTGGATGCACACTCAGCATCAGAATAGAGGCAGGGGAAGCCCAAGCCAACTCTCATGATCAGGCATCATGCCAGGATCTCTCGGGGTCTTATGGGTCTACAGTGGGAGCAAAGCAATAGAAAAAATGAAGACTGGTGTGTTTTCATAGCTGTTTCCAGCATTGGACGCTGTCACAGATGGCCTTGCCAGCAGATCTGTAGATGAAAGACTGAACTCTAGCCACTGCCTGAGAGCCATGCAAGTTTTCAGGGCCCCATTTCTGCTTGTATCAATGCAATGCAGTATTTATTACCTGAGACTTCACAACACACATACTCAATACCCTCCAGTGGCTTAAAGGCTCTGCAAAAAAAGTTAAACCCTTGCTGCCAAAGACTTTTCGCTAGTTCTACATGAACTGCATCTGTGCATTCTTGCAGGCAAGGCATGTTTCAGGATTTGATCTGTCTGCAGGCTCCAAGCACAGCACTGGCATACCTCTGTGCAATCCCAGGCAGCCTTGCCTTGCAGGCTTGCAAACAGAACACACACTGATGGGGAGAGAGATTTGACAAGGGATTATCATTCGATACGTACAACCTGTACTAGATATAAACCAACCATAATGGCAGCTGCTGCAGAAAAAGCTACTTTCAAAGAGGTGTTTGGTCAGCTGTTGCACTCACGGACAGCTCTTGAGGACAGGAATCTTTCAGTCCTCATGAGAAATCAAGCTGCTATCTCAAGACAGGCCAGCTGCCTCTGCCTGTGGCACGGAATCACAGGACTTGGTTTTGCAGCTTGGTTAAGGCTCTTTCTGGCTCTGGTGCAATGACACCCTCTCTTTGTAACCCATACTAATAATACTAATTCAATACCAGGATTTTAAACTTTAGTCGATTGGTGGATGTAAAATTCATTGCTGCACGAGAAATGTAACCAGCAGGAATTCTCTCTATTTCCTATGAGAAGTGGCTAGAGGCACGTTGTGTGTGAACTCTCCACAAAACCCGTGCACAGACTTCTTGTCAAACAAGCTGCCTCTCTTTACCGAGGCTCTGCTTCAACATGAAACCAAGAATCATGCCGCCAGCAACCAGTAATGTGCTTATACAGCTTTCAGGGCCTCCTCACAGCTGCTGGGAGAGACTGCGCACAGCTCTAGCCTTCACAAATGGAACTTGCTGCCTGGAAGAACTCGCAGCCTCTAAGCCCTACTCAGCTTTCCTAGCTGACTTTGGATAAAAGCACAAAACATTTACTGAACTCTCATTTCGTTCTCACAGAGTTATCAGTTGTGCCTAGGAGAACAGACACCGGAAGACTGCGGGTTGTGCTGGGAGCAAGAGGCTATCCCACCCTACCCAAAAGCATCCTTTGGTAGCATCAGGAAATCCACTGTGGACAGTCATCTTTCCCAGACAGTTTAATATTCTCCAACCCAAGGATAAATATAAGAACATTTAAAAAATATATACAGCATGTAAAGGAAGCCTACCACCGGATTATGAGGCACAACAACAAGAACAGGGTTGTATGCTGATGGGCTGTGGATTGGATCCAAAGGTTTTGCTGGGCAAGCAGAAGACGTTTCTGCTCATGCAACGTCCTTTGTGCAGTGACCCACATAGGCAGCCTCCCCAAAGGCGGCACTGGAAGTCTCTGGAACCAGTTTTGGGGGGCTGCAAACGAGGGAAAGGGGAAAACAACACACACACAGAGAAGAACCTTTTGCTTAGGCAGCGGGATCATCTTTGATTCAAACCATTAACCGTAAACTGAGAGGCACTTATGTGAAGAGTGTGAAGTGGGAGAGATGAGGAACCACCACCCAGGCATCACCACAAACGATACACACACACACATGCACACAACCGAGAAGCACACAGCGAAATAGGATTAGAGGTTTATTTTCGAAAAAATCAAATACAGAACTGAAGTGACATGGAACACAAATTTGGTTCAGCATATCTTAACATTTTAGTAAGTGTTAATATAACAAGATCAAAATCAGCTGTCTTTAATTGATGGAGCGAGTGAAACAGGAGGAGGCGAAGCGCAGACTCAGATCCTCACAAACAGCTTTGTTTGGAACTGTGGAGGAAGACACGGAGGAGCCGATCTCAGCTTCAGGGATTATGTTTTTAAACAAGGTTTTTAGTGAAAACCTTCCTATTCGCTAACCAGGTTCCAAAGGGAAGTGGCTAGGCAACTGTTCCAGGACTCGTTAGTTCAATGGCTGCTAAAATGGCCCACTCTTATGCCACATAAGTGTACTTTGCATCTTAGCATAAGAAACCACAGAACTTATTAAGTGCCCACATCAGCTCTCCCACACATCTGAGAGAAAACCTGAGCTGAACACTGGGAAAAAGTCAAGATAACGTTTTTAGGGTTTGTTTGTTTTTTCAAAATAACACATGTTGATAGAACTTAAAAAGGCAGATACCAACCCATTTCCTGCTTTCAGGTTGCTTTTGCTGTCCGTGCTGAGCTGAGAAAGGACATAGTGAGGCGCTTTGGCACTGTCAGCATCAAAGATATCCATGGTCGATTCTTCACAGTCTCGGCGTTTGATCCCCGGCCTCTGCTTTGGATTTCGCTTTCGTGATTTACGCGGCACCTCAGTGTTATCATTGTAGGAACTGGTGCTCATGTTACTGAAGTTGGAGGGGGAATCCTCCATCCACATGCTGCAGCTCTGCTCAGACTCCAACGCGCACCCCTCATCCTGGCAGGACATCTGGCTGTTGTCCAGCAAGTCTTCTGGTGGCGGCGAGATGTACAAGACCGTGTGCCTCTTCGGGGTGGACTGTGGCGGCTGCTGCTGCTGCTGCGGGGCTGTGTGATTGGTTAACTGGTTGTCACTTACCCCTCGGTTACTTACCCCCATGGCTGAGGAGCAGCTCTCCACTTGCATAGCTTTGCTGTCAGTGACTGAGGTAGAGCAAATGGTGGGGCGGGAAGAGGTGGTAAAGGAGCTGCAAGCACCGCCCATGGAGGAAGAGGAAGGAGCTGAAGAAGCATCTGCGGTGTACAATTCAGAAGTAAATACAGGGCACACGCTCCCAACTGTGCTGGCTATAGCAGTCCCTTTGAAATAATGTGATTGGTCAACTGATTTTTCCCCCAAATGAATGTTTGGAATTTGGCTAGTTTCGAATTTAAACACTTCAAGCAACACAAGGCTTAAGCAACGAAAAAGTATTCGGGAAGTGTTCAAGTGGTACTTCCATTTCCACAAGTATGTGCGGCAATCAGGCTTTTTAAACATTTCCTTTAAGTCATAAAGAGGCTGCAAGCAAACAAGAGCACTTTTATTGCCTCAGCGGGACTGAGTAAGTTCAAGCCATTTTTATCTAAATCCCCAACACAAGATGGAGAGTGCTTGTCGGCCACATTCAGTGCCAATCATTCAGCATTTGAAATTTTTGAAAAAGGTGGGACTGTGCTTAGCCACAAAATATTAAAGTAAGTTTCTAACCTATGAAGCAGAGAACTACAGGTCATTTTTAATGCAGACACTCCCTGCTTCAGAGGCAAATCCTGGAATAAAAATATGAGAAAATAAATGAGAAAAGAGCTGCTGATTATTCCAGATATCAATTATTAAATGAAAAATAAAATATAAAAGTAACTTAACTGTAACAAAATGGAACTGGTACCAATCACTACTTTATGGCCTCTGGACAAATTGCACCACCTGAGATTTTAAATCAGAGCATGCTCGGCACTTAAAGGCAAGAGAGGGCGTTCTGCACCTCCCTTCTAGGAACGTGTTAGTTGGCCTTCTGAAAGGCCTGGTGAGCAGGCCATGCCTCGGTGAGGTGAAGGGAGACTCTGCCTGAGAGCAAGCTGGAGCAGCGGAGAAGGAGAGCTGGATGGAGCAACAGCTAGGAGAAGGATCTCTGGAAAGCGGCGCAGGCAAGAAGGGGGTTTAGATACAAAAGGGTTAACTGTCTACGAAGCCTTCAAAGAACGGCTCTGACTGAAGCAGACTGTGGACTTCCTGCCACACTCCAGGTTTGTCCCGGAACACAGAAAAAAAAAGGCATCAATGGGTTAACTTGAGATATTCACCTACCTTTGAATCATGCACTAACTAGTAGCCATTTTCTTTACTAAATATGGAAGGTGGTAGCTGCTGGAGAGAGCAAAAAGGTGTTTCGACACTTCTGTGGAAGAAGAATTCTGATGTTGACATTAATTCTGGAGTATAAAACCTCAGTTCTTTACTCTGGCCAATGAAGACCATTGCAGATTTTGTTTTGTTTTTCTAAATGCACTTAATGGGCAACTTGCATGTTCATCTTACACACTGCCGTCTTGGCCAAGTTAAAGCATCACCACTGCAGTAGGAAACCCAAGAAATGTAGACCAAGATCAAAGCAGACTGGTCTATTTAGTTTTCGTTGCCAAAGTTTCAGGAGAAAATTCATCAGTCAGTCCGGTACCAGCACGTTGTCCCACAACCCATATCCAACCAATCTCTGCAATAATCTGGAGCTACTGAGTGATACCAGTTCCATTTTCTGAGCCTGTTCCTTGGCAAATGCAGTGGCTGAAACTGGAAGATTCAGTCACTCAAAACTGCATTTTATTAAAAAAAAAAAAAATACTTTTCAAATCCTTTTTGTATTCATGCATTAATGCAGTGCTTTAGATGTAAAATTTGCTCATTTCAGTGACTATGTAGAGTTGCTGATTTGCAGCCACTTTGCATTAAACAGATTGCTACCTGACATTTGGTTTTGTTAAAACGGTACTAATTTTCATTAAGTTTGTAAACTCCCACCCACTCTAAAACACCAGTATGCAGCTTGCATATCTTAGGTGTTTGCCGCTTTCTTTCTGCATGCTTAATAATTCCCCCAGTGCATGCATTACACCTAAGGTATGCAATGCGTTTCCCCTTTCTGGGATCAGTTCCCCCAAAGGAAACCCCATGCAGAACATCATCATCTTTGGATGTCTGTCCCAGACAAAGATGGTAATAAAATGGTCATGCAAGCTGGGAGATTGCCTTGTCTTCAAGCAAGGTGCAAAGAGCTCATTCACTGAGCCTATGACTAGCCCACTATTCTGGCAGAAGTTTCCTTCAGCAAAGACAGCTGGTTAAACATTGTGTTGGTGCTGGCAAAGAAGCAACCATGCATCTATCCAAAGTGGAATGATTTACACCAGTCCGTACTGGGGTGGGTATGCCCAGCAGGAAGCATTTATAGACTAATATCCTATTCAAAAAGCCAATGATTGCTTTGACTAAATAAAATTATGATGATGGACACACGTACCCTCCTCCAAGTGGAATTTCCTCTAAAGTGGTTGCATGAGGAATTTAGAAAGAATGGTGCTGCTGCTCTTACACAGGTCATCAGAGCCCTACTCTTCTATCACCAGCCCTGAGCAACAGTTCTGCAGATCACAACCAAGACAGATCAGGCCATCTAAACCAGTGCTCGGTTTACTCAATAGTCACAGCAGTGTCGAGTCAGATACTTGACTCTTTGGATGCTTAAAGCAAAGTTGAGCTAAAACACCTGAGAAGGGGAAAGTATGTGAATCGTCATGGAGGATAACCTAGAGCTGCCTTGTCCTGCAGTTGTGGTTGAAGCCAGGTGGCAGCCTTCCCCTTCCTGAGGCTGAATGAGGATCAGCCAGAGCAAAAGGCTGAGCAGCACTGAGATGAACCAAGCAATTTGGATGCAATGTGAACAAAGCATGACCTTGAAGGGTTTGAAATGTACTGGCTCGCCCTTAGCTGATCTCACAGCACAATGAAGCGCTCTCAGCCCAACTTTAAAATACATTCTAAATCAGCCCAAAGGAAGATTTAGAAAAATTTAGAAGCCAACTCTCACCGTCCCACCACCACCACCCGCAAAAAATGGGCAGTCACTGAGAAGTGAGCTACACAATTAGCTTAAGAACTTGTCATCTCACTGGGCATCTTTACCCTGGACAACACACCATCTTCCCATTAAGCTTCCCCCCTTCCACTTTAGGATGGGAGTTATTCTCTAGGGCTCCAGGGATGCCTCAAGAAGCACAAACTCACCGTTGGGGGATGGCTGCATAATTTTACTGCATTTTGGGAAATACAAAATGAAACACAAATATGGACCTAGTTACATCTTAAAGCCATTCTATACATCAACACATGGAGGCTACCTCCAACTGAGCCAGGCCACTGGTCTACATAGGTCAGTACGGAATGCTCTGGCCAGCAGGGGCTGGCTCTATAGGGCCAGAGACAGAGGACTTTCACAGCACCTCCTACCTTGTCATCTTTAAACTGGAGATGCTGCTGGGGACTAACGCTGGGACTTTCTGCATGCAGGGTGGGTGCTCTCATACTGAGCCACGGCTCTTCCTTGTTTTAGAATTATAACCCCATATTCCAAGAATGTTTTTAGGAGCCTCCTGGAGCCTGGCAACCACAACACACAACATCTGTGCATTTTCTAATTAATTCATGGAAGATCCAAGTGAAAGAGACCATACTGGAAGAAAAAGCCCTGTGAGATGCAATACCTTTCCACACACCAAGGTGAAATAAAATGTGTACTTGAATAATGCACAGCAAGCTCAGTGCCTTACTGACACCGTCCTGATTATTAATCGGCTTCAGTTATCTGGCGTAGAAATTGAAGGCCCCAAAGCTGAGCTGCGCAGCGCAAAGCCCGGGCCACCCTCTTCTCCATGAAGCAGGGCATCTCCCTTGGCAAGGCTGCCACCTGAAGCGTGAGCTCACAGCCTGTCGACATGGCCAAAGGCAGCTTTGAACCCTTTTTATGGCAGCGAAGTGCAATTTGTTGGAGCCTCTCCTTTCCCCTCCTCTGAACTAGAGTCAGGAGCTGACAAAGAGGCCCAATTAGCTACTCAGGTTACTAACTAAAGCGATCCTAGCCTCCCAAGGATGTAGAGTGCCGAGACTGTACATAAGCCCTTTGAAAACTCTGTCCTTCATCCACTGACTGCTAGCCACAAAGCGCTGGCTGCTATTTGTAGGCAAAGGCTGAAGGAAGCTGAGTCCACCAGGGCACAAAGATTCTCAAACCAAACAAGTCTCAGTCTTGTGTCGAGAAGGTACCTGGCAACTCCCTTCTGCCCAAGATGTCTCCCACTGTGGAGAGAGTTAAGAGCAAAGGCCTCAAGTGCCTGTCAGGTTTCTAAACCTTGCATGTCAGCAGTGACTAAGCACAAGCAGCCGATGCTGCTTTCCAGAACCCCGGCATGCGTGTCGTGCTCTTCAGGAAAGAGAATGAAAAAAATGAGCATTCAACAACAAAGGGATTCCAGCAGGCCCAAGCCTCAGAGCTTGTCCCTACGCCGGTGTCGTTTATGACGCCTGGCAGAATCCGCTCTCGGCATCATCTAAAGCTTCTGAGTCAATTAATCTTAAGGGACCAGTTGATGCAGAGAGGCAGTTTTGAAGTGCCACTGTCAAAGGCAGATGTGTGAACCAAGATGTACAAAGTGGCTGCAAACCTGCTTTCAGCGCCTTACAGGCCAGCTGGGGCTTTCTATTTTTCTTCAGCTTCATTTACTGAAGTAAAGTCAAAAGCTTTACAAGAGTTTAACTTCAATCAGTCAATCCACTATTTAGGGAAAAAAAAGAAAAAGAAAGGAAAGAGACTTAAGAAGTCTGAAAACGAGACCGACCTACACCCTGGGTGAGATTGGATGGGTTAAGTGTCTCTCGCACTATTTGTCTTCACTATTGACAGACACTGTCACACAACCCACCACACGATGCCTGCCTCTGAAGGGCGGAGCTAGAATGCAAGTCAAGTGTATTAATAGAGAAAACAACTAGCGTCCCAGCACATATCATCAAGCAATCCAATTGACTTCACAAATTCAAGACAATTCAAAGTGGGCTGGTTACTTACATTAAGCCCCAAATTCCCCCTTATGTTCACATGCCAAAAACAAGTTGCATTTAAGAGAATAAGTGCAGGATTCAGTCTGCTTTGACAGACAGAAAACCCATCACTTCAGCACTCATCTTTACAGATGCACAAGTGGTTATTTCTTACCTGGGATTTTTGCTGGGTGACTCGTGTTCACCAATTCAGACCCGCCACCCAACAGTGACAAGCGGCTGCAGCCAGTTAGCAAGCTGGAATTCTGACTCCTCACAGTGACTGCTTTTCACCCCAGCTTCTTCCCAGACAGAAAGCAGATGAGTTCTGCTGTGGTATCTTGACTGACGTCTGTTTCTCAGGCTCCCCTAAGCTACCCAAAATGGCTATCCTGAGTTCTGAAGCTGGTAAGAAATGCATCCATTTTCAAACTATCACAGAACTGCTTAATCAGCAAAAACACACAAACTGTTCTCTGTAAGGACAGACCAGCAGCTAACATACAAAGTCATCCAAAACAGCAGCTCCTACAAGAAACGGGCCTCATTTATGGGCTTTAGGAAATGTAAATTAAAATCTGTCCGTTAAAAATTGATAAGTTATACTAGATAAAAACAGAGGTAGACTGACGAATGAAAGGTCATCCTTTACTGAATCCAGGAGACAGAAAGAGTAGGTAAAACCTGTTACAGGTGCAACCATCCCATATGGTACGCATCAACTCAGGCAGATAACGCAGCCCTTCCTAAAACAATCACAGCGGGGGGGGGGGGGGGCCCTGTCTGAAGTCATCTAAGCACCAGGTTCTTCTGGGCTTACCTCATGGATCATTTATGTGCTAATGCAAGCCCAAGACTGCTCAGTGGGAATACCAGGCACGGCACCAACATGCAGGAGATGAGCAGTTGTGGCATACCTTCAGCCTGTATTCCCAAGGACAAAACAAACCATCCCATCCCCTACAAAACTCTGTGCTTTATTCTTTGCATTCTCAGTTATCTTTGTTAATTCACTTGCCAATGTGTTAATTGAGAAGAATATGAAACTATCAGAATAATCTCAGTTCTCGTTTGGCAGCAAGAGCTGAACTAAACCCAAGGCCTCATTAACAGTTTCATCTTTGAAATATCCCCCCCACAAAAAGAGGAAGATGTTCCAGCTCTTAAAGAGACAACCCAAGGAAGACATATCTCAATTCTTATAAGCGGAAATAAAATGAAGGCCATTTCAATGTCTTTCTCATATTCAGTGTCCAAAAAGCTACTTATCCATAACATGACAGAAATGAGTACTTCTGATTAGCAGACTTTCACAGTAGCTGCTAAAACAAGCCAGCAAATTCTGAAATAAATTCTACTTCACTACAAACATAAAATACGCCAAGGCTGAAATAAAAATTAAAGCTGTACCTAATCATGCATTTCCAACACTAAGCATGCTAAAGAGAATAAAAGTAAACTACCTCTGGCCTTTCCTCTACCTTCCAAAGTTATGGCCACTCTTTCAAGAAAGATGTGCATGGCATGTTTAAGAGATCTGCTGCAGTGCCATAAAGTTTTACATCCAACTGTGAAATATTTGTGTGGCAAATCGGAGGGAGGTTACTCCTTACACACACACTTTCATAGCCTTTTCTCACCCGCCTTGCCTCTCCTACAGAACAGTTCACAACTCTGGGACACAAAACTCAGGGGTGAGTGAACTCTGGCACCTTTTAGCAAGAGGCTGAGACTGCACAGGAAAAGCACTTCAAAGATATTTCCTTTGTACAAGCCCCCCTGCCCCCACCCCGGCTTCAGGAGGTAGGCACGTTTTCTTCCCATGAAACAGGCAGAGGGCTATCTGGAAATTCCAGATTGCTAGTTGGCTGACCTGTAAAGAAACCCGCTGTCTGAATGGATGAACATGAAACACACCTTTTAACGTGAAAATAATCAAATGTGCTCTTGAAAGGCAATTGCCAAGACTCCATTAGTTTTTTAGACTGATTTGCAAATTGGAAGCCAAACACTAATAGCAGAACTAGCAGTCTGTTCCTGCAGGCCCTCATACCTGAAATCAGCCAATCCTGTTCCTCCAGAAATCTGAAGTTAACTGCAGCAAACATTTTTGTAACCCGTGTATGTGTGTCCCAAGACCTCAGATCAAAGCCCTGAGACAGGCTTGGGGCAATCTGATTTGCAGCCCATGGCTAGGGAAGCAGAGAACACATGAAATTAAGTTTCAAATGAGGAAAGACTGGCACCGGCAAAGGTAACTGCATCAGTGAGCTTAAAGAAGGGGGGGGGATCTTTGTGTAGCGCAGAACACCACTGCACCTCTGCAGCCAACTTTTAAAAAGATGGTTTGACGTGATAAATTTGGGTTCCTGCTATCATCTGTAGGACTCATTTCAAGATAAGCCAGATCAGACACAACAGGTTTACACAAAACAAACCATGAGATTTGTTTTCAGGATACACAGGAACATACTCCCACAACTCTGGATTGTCCAAGGTCACCTTCCCCTCCCAGCCATTTGACACTGTGAACAGCTGAAATCTTTCCTATTTGCCTGAAAGAAGCAGCGAGGGGGGGGGGCCTCTTGGCCACTGTCTGAAAATTATGCTGTCTCCGAGTCCCCACCCTAGGCTACCCTGGGAGAATGTAACCAAGCAGGTTATTTCTCCAGAAGACATGGCCAGGCAGGCAGAACAGCTCTGTACCAAGGCAATATGGCCACTGCAGGGTCAACTGTGTAAAGAGAAGAGAAGCTTCCTTGTGCTTTCCACTTCAGCCTCAAGGCTGCCCAGTGGAGCAATCGACAGAGCACTGGACAAGCAGCAGTCACAGCCACTTCTGCTAGCCAGTCAAGCTACTTTACTGAGCCTGGAGAAGCACATGGCTGGGCACACTCAGAAATGTGACCACCACCTCCCCAGGAAGAAATAACCAGCAGGAGGATGGCATGCATGGTATTCTGGCCAGTCAATGAAGGTCACCCTGATTGCCAGAACTCAGGAGGCCCCTGCTGCAACTCAGCCACTAGCCAGGGACCACACTACTCTCCGCTGGTGCCTTCTGATCTGCTTGCGAGGAAGGAGTACCCGTGCTCTGGCTCCAGTCTTTCCCCCTCCCACTCTGGGTGGCACTCTGGGCCTACAGTTATTTCAAAGACTCCCAACTGCCCTCCACATAACACTGTTAGATCGAGGCTGCCGAGATGAGAGAAATGGATTATCAAGCTGGCCCTCCAGCTGCACTTCAAGCTACCCTCTACCTATCAGCACCTATATATTTTCTGAAGAGTGTGTTTTTTCCAGTGGCTCGATGACTTCCTCAGCATCCAAATGAAGTCCTTTATGAAGGCTGCAAACGTGTTTCAGCAATTCCTTCACCACCCTTGGCGGGGGGGCAAGTTTCTAGCCAAGCCATTTGAATTTAAAGATATGGGCAAACAAAGCATTGCTGTTATAGTCATCTCATCTCACTCTGTACACTTTTCAGTTTTGCTCACTTCTTTCTGCATATTCTTTGCAGCACATTAATGTTAACCCTGCACTTTCCAGTCACTCTACAGTGAAGCAACTGGCCCCTGCTGAATACATGGAGGCAGACTCCACTGTGTCTAGACCCAGTCCTTCAGCCATGCAAATGGACCAAGGTCTCTCAGTTCTCCTAACCCACGCTTCCAGGGATGATTACTGTGATGTGAAGGTGAACTGTATGCTACCAGTTTGGAAACTTTACAGGACACAAATCATGGCAATCCAAGAGAATTATTTTGGGATGGAGTCTTTAAAAATGAGCTAAAGATGTATTTATGCCATACTTCTATGCTGAAAAGAATCTGCTACCCAAAATGAATGCAGTCCTGAAAATTCCTTTGGATTCTATTAATACGGTCCTTAATCTTGTAGCTACGATGGCTACTTCTTTTCCATTTTAAGTGAACTCTGTGTGTTCAGTTTTTGAAAGGAAGTGGATTGACTGTCAGATAATTAAAGCTGCCCAGAAGTAACAGACATTCAGTTCTCCTTATCAAGACCTTCAAAAGTGTGAAAATGACATCAAAATAGAGAAGCCAATAGTTACATTCTATCTGTGGATTTAAAGCGTCGTTCATTTCCCAAAAATTCACTTAAATGAAGTAGACTTTAAGTGTAAAACAAGTGATGCTGTTTCAGATCTTCCATAACACACAATTAAATCCACAGATTTCATTAGGAAAAGTCTTAAAATACACCAACATTAAGCAGTGCTGTAAAGTTTCTACACCAAGTTTAAATCTTGCACTCTCAAAGCAAGCGGCTGCTTTTCCACAGAAGCCCTTGCTGAATCACTTGGTTCTGCACTTCTCTGCTAGAAAAACCTGAGGGGTATTACAAAGTCGACCAGCTGGGGTCATCCATGTAATTTTGGGCCAGAAAGGCAAAAACCTCTAGCATACATCTAATATTGAGAATAGTCCAAAGGTAAAGACAGAAGCTTTCCAGATGTACATCCAATGCTGACAAGAACTCTGATGTCATCTGGTCAGATCAGGCTAGCTGTAACAAAAGCTGCCCACATTTTTAAAGAGGTGTGGGGAGATCTGTAAAAACCCACACTACACCAAACAGGGGTCCTCTCAAGCAAGCGTCTGAAACAGTGTCTCATGCAAGGCATTGCTTAGTCTTTGGATTCAATTCAATGTGTAATTTGTAAATTTAGCTGACATCAATTGTCCCTTTATATACCATTTAAGCAATGAAGAGATCATACAATAATGTGGCTTAGCCACAAAATCTTTGCAGAGGGAGAAACACTATTTGTCATTGCATAACATCACAGAAACCACAAACCCAAAACATTGTTGCACATTCTATTTTCTGCCCTAGGCTGCAAAGCAGTATTTGCTAGCATAATCTAACTCAGTTCTAAATTGGCAGCTATCACATCCAAAAAGAATTAATTTGAGGAGCCAGGCACCATACCTAGAGCATAAAAATGTGCCCAAAGCAGAACAGAATATAAAGATCCTGCATTTGTTAGTATTATGCACCTTCCTACAAAGGTTTAAAGTGGAGCGTGTGATATTTCATCTGCCTAACCTCTTTCTTGTGATTTCTAAGACTGTAAACTTTTCCAGCACTGCTCATGTTGTCAAAAATATTAATATGCACTTTAAACATAATTTGATCAAAGGGAAGTACTTACCAGCAGCAACTACACCTGGAGGAGGCGAACCTGCCTCACCACCACTTGTTTGACTCATGGATGCTACCGAGAGTTCTCTGGAGGGCGGTAACTGCAACTCTTTTGGGAGAAGGTCATAGACAGATTCTGAAAGGGGAAAAGAAAAATATGTTTAAGGCTGGAACCAAGGGGTCCATATTGTAGTAATGCAGCACATCATGCCAGATAAGGACACAAAGAGAATCAGGCTATTAGACAAAACGTCAGGAGAAAACTAAACCAATCTATCTGTATCTTTAAGAAACGCCATAAGCCCCTCTCTACCATGACAATCATTCAAACAATCATCCAGTTCCACACGCTCAGTCAGGCTTTGGGCATATTTCTTGAACAGCATATCCACCTGCGTTGTCAGACTGCAAACCAGGTTCTGTGGCATGGGTTCACTCTTCAAAGAAGGGTTAGATTACTTGAAATTTGTTTAAAATATTTGTATGCTACCTCTCAACAAAAATATCCCCAAGGTGTCCTACAAAAAATTAACCGGCTCCACTGGTGGATCTCCTGATGGCACCTGGTATTTTTGGCCACTGTGTGACCGTGTTGGACTGGATGGGCCATTGGCCTGATCCAACATTGGCTTCTCTTATGTTCTTAACAAATAGCAAGTTGAAATTTGAGAGTGTGGGATAAGAATGCCAGTGATTTTAACACAATGAAATAAAATACTTGATTTAAATAAGATTTCAAAAAAAAAGTTTATGTATAAACTTTGTGGCTCTTCCAAATTAAATCTATAGTACAAACATGCTTGACAAATAACTGAGCATTTTATCTATGGCCCACTAAATTCAAGACTTAAAAACAAGCCAGGGAAAACATCTGACCTATGAAGCAAAGTGCCATGAATAAAATAATCAAGTCAAGTATGACGACCAAGGAAATCTCCCCACATAAAGAGAAACCAGGAGGCGTGACTCTGTATCTCATCAAGACTACCCGCTCAGCTTTCCTGAGTGATCTGCTCAAGATCACTGGTCTAGAAGACAGTGGCATGAATTCTCACAGGAACTCTATTGACAGCACATATTCAACCGGTGCTCCGCGGGCTGCACTGGCTCCAGACTGAATACTGGACCAGGTTCAAGGTTTTGGTATTACCCTGAAGGCCCTAAACGATCTGGGACCAACGCATCTAGGGGACCACCTCTCTTGGTATATCCCCCAAAGAGCATTACGCTCAAGGGAGAAACAACTGCTGGCGATCCCTGGCCCAAAAAGTATCCAGCTGTCCTCAAATCAGACCCAGGGCCTTTTTGGCCCTGGCACCGACCTGGTGGAACTCTCTGGCAGTTTGGTGTAGTGGTTAGGAGCGCAGACTCTGATCTGGGAGAACCGGGTTTGATTTCCCCACTCCTCCACTTGCAGCTGCTGGGTGACCTTGGGCAAGCCACAGTTCTGTCAGAGCTGTTGTCTCAAGAGTAGTTCTGTCAGAACTCTCTCAGCCCCACCTACCTCACAAGGTGTCTGTTGTAGGGCGGGGAAGGGAAGGAGACTGTAAGCTGCTCTGAGATTCCGAATGAAGGGTAAAGGGGCATAGATCCAATCTCTTCTTCTTCTGCTGAATGACATCGATGCCTTGGGGCTTTAAGACAGTTCCACGGGGCTTTAAGACAGAGATGTTCTGCCAGGACTATGGTTGGGGACAACAATTTTTTTTTAAGCTAACCTGGCTCCTTCCTTCCTTCTCCCCCACCAGGAAAGGATACTAAATTGTGTGTCTGTTGGCACCATCTGAAACCGTCAGCTGAATTGTTAAGCCTATTTTAAACTTAATTTTTAATGTTAAATCGTTGTGTATATTTTCAGAAATGCTGTTCCCCACCCTAAGCCCTGTTTATAGGGGAGGGCAGGTTCTAAATCAAAACAAACAAACAAAAGCTCTATTTTTGCCCTCTGAACTCTGCAGTGTTTTCACTTCTCAGATCAGTGCCAGCTCCAAAAGGTGACACAGCCAGCCGTTGGCCAGTATTTGGAAGACAAAGAACCAGCTACCACAACAGCACCACACTTCTCAGTTTATACACAAGATGGTCGGATGTAGCGCAAGAGAATTTTAGCTTAGCACATTCCCACACCACTTCCAGGTCAAGGAAGCCTTGTCCAGCACTCTTGTGCATATTTAGAATCATACAGCTAAACAATATGAGGGTTCCTTGAAAGAAACTGTTCTGCTCAATATGTACTTGTCTGTTCTTCTGGAGAGTTGTGCGCATTAATACTGAACAGTATTCACTCAGAAGTTCTACTGTGTACATTGAGAGTTAATCCTAAACAAATGTGTTTAGAATGAATGCCACAGTATTCCAGAAGGTAAATAATAATAAGTTATTGGTGTTCTGTTTTTAGTGTTATGCCTGCTTATACATTTTCATTGAATTACTGTATATATAATTTGTTTGCAATGTTTTTAATGTTGAAATGTTTGATGTTTGCCACCTTGGGAACCCCTATTTGGGTGGAAAGGCAGCATAGAAATGTTTTAAATTAATAAATACATTTGCTGAGTCCTTGAATCAGTACAGGCAAAACCCAACCAGAACATGTGAATTTCAAAACTATTTCCCCATATCTCTACCTAGAAATAATTCTGTAGCATTATCTCACAATAATAGTAATAATAAATATTTAAAAAGCGCTTACTGAGTGCCAGAAAGTCCCCAGATATATCTTTCAAAGACCTACATGATTATACACTAATCCATATCTTAACAAAACATTGTATCATTATGTACACTTACAAATACAACTTTTCCCAGAATTATCAGAAGTTCTGAAATGTGCTTATGCTCCTCTAGGCCTGATTTAGGTGCCAACCAATACATTTTAATTGTTACATGAACCAATTAGTCAGCACATTTATTCAGGAAATATATCACAAGAAGAAAATGAAGCTTACATTTGTTTTTAAGTAATGGTGTTTAACCAAGTTAATCTAAAACTCTGCCCTGAAACCTGGACCCTACATAGCAAATCGGGACCTTGTGAGCCATGGGTTGATCCGATGATAACTGTTTTGGAATGTTTATTCTGCCATGAGCAGAGGTGATATCCTGGCCCACTTTTCATGCCTGGGTCTCTGCACACCTGGCAACTGAAAGGTAAACGTACCAGTTACAGACCAACTTCTGAAGGAAAGAATAACTGACAGCATACAATTCATAATCTAGCATCTTCAGCTACTGCTGCTTGCTGAATCCAACACAGCTACTGTCAGCCAGCTGAGCAAGGAGGGCACACTGCGCAGCACACCCAGCTTTGAGAAATGAGATTCTGTGCTGAAAAGGCTAATCCCAAAGATTCCAATCATCAAACAAGACCACTGAAGCTGAATTCTACTGACTGTTTACCTAACCTCTACGGAGAAGAGGAGAGGAGAGGAGAGAAAAGGATGGGATTTATACTCCGCCCTTCACTACCCAAGGGAATCTCAGAGCAGCTTACAAACTCCTTTCCCTTCCCCTACCCGCAACAGACAACTTGGGAGGGAGGTGGGACTGAGAGAGCTCTGACAGAAACTGCTCTTTTTCAAGAACAGCTCTGACAGAACTATGGCTTGGCCAAGGTCATCCAGCAGGTGCAAGTGGAGGAGTGGGGAATCAAACCCAGTTCTCCCAGATTAGAGTTTGCGCTCCTAACCACTACACCAAACTGCCAGAGAGTTCCACCAGGTCGGTGCCAGGGCTGACCACTGCACCAAACTGGCTCTCAAGGCTAAATCTAGGCTAAAATACAGAAGTGCTTTTGTTATTTTATTTTTGCCTAATGCATAGTTCCATTTGCTTGAAGAGATTAGATGAAACTAGTCTCTTTGCAGAAAAGCCAGGCATCTCAGTTAACATACTCTGTTCAGTTCTCCTTTGTTCTAAGAGCTGCAGACCGAGCCAAGCAGCCACCAGTCTGGAAAGACAGGGCCCAAAGAATTGCACAGTTCCTTGTGCTGCGCCAGCTGTGGGCACCTAAAGGGACAGTGAGCCTGTGTCTCTCCGAGAGGAAGCCTGCTTGCGGCTGAGCAGCCCGTCTTTGAAACCAGGGAGAATTTCCAAGACAACTCATGATATCATATGGGAGCCTGAGAGAAAATGGCGGTGCCAGTGGCGCTGACGCTCTGGAATGAGCTCCCCAGTGAGATCAGGGCCCTGCGGGACCTCCAGCAATTCCACAGGGCCGTGAAAACGGAGCTTTTTCGCCAGGCGTTTCAGTAGGAGTGATACTATATCGGCTGAGCTGCACTTGCACTTTATTATATGACACCGCCACATTCAAACGGTTTTAACTGTATTTATTTGGAATTGAGTCCAGTTGTTTTATGTATGTACTTATGTTGGTTTTATAGTTGTATGTAAGCCGCCCTGCGCCACTTAGGCGGGAGGACGGGATAGAAGTCAAACAAAAAAATAAAAAGAACATTTAAAATTGTTCATGGCATGCCTAAGATAGTTCTCTGGCTGATAAAGAGTTTTAACAATTCCCTTCTAACAATATCACCCCTAAGAGTACGAAACCTAAAAAGGTATTTCTGTACAGTAAAAAATGAACTCGTTCGGCTTTCCTTAAAAGTTGTTGTTGTTCAGTCGCACAGTCAAGTCTTTGCGACCCCATGGACCACATCACGCCAGGCCCTCCTGTCCTCCGGAGTTTGCTTAATTCCATGTTCGCCGCATTGATAACACTGTCTAACCATCTCATCCTTTGCCGTCCCCCCTTCTTCTTTGACCTTCAGTCTTCTAATTCCGTCCCCTTCTTCTTTTGCCTTCAATTCTTCTAATTCATGTTAACAAAGACATGTCTTTCAAAATCAAGAGATGAATGATAACTTAGAACGACAAGGTGCAGGACCTGAAGAACCCACTGCTTGCTGCTGCCCTGCTGCCCCAATGCCCAAGGGGCTTCCTTCCACACTTGCCCTGGGCTCTGCCAGCGTCAGCTTCACCCCTCCTTTGAAACAGAGCAGACAATTTTCCCTCTACCCGCCCCTCTACTCCACTTGTCACTCATGACCTGACCAGGCTTCTGTCCCATTCACTGTAACTCTCCTTCAGACCCACTGTCCTTCCCAACCCTTAAGGCCAAGAACTGCAAGCTGTCCCGGACCCTGAGACCGCAGTCTCACTTGAGACAGCTACAGAGATGAGACTCAACTGCACAGACGGGCCAAATGGAGGGTATGTTTAAACTTTAACAGTCTGAACAGCCTTGAGGAGATGGCGATACCAGGAAGCTGCAGTTCCTCTAGATAATGGAAAACCAAACAGCTGCCTAAAAGCCAAACCTTGTTTGCTGCCCACATGCTCTTGGTGCCAACTACCAGGGACTTATAAATGGTCACTGGACCATCTCACTTTCAAGCCGAACAAAAGCTGAATTGTGTACAGCACCGTTAATGTCACCTCCCTTTCCCCCTTGGCACTTAAAAAGGAAGACGCTGATCACTCCTAATCCAGTGCTGTGTTTTCATTTTTACATATACCTGAAATTTTAACCAAGAGTGCATCATGGAATGTAGAAAGCGAAGCTAACACCGGAGCTTGCTCTGCCGTTCTAGCCCACCTGAATGCATACGACACCTCCAGAAAGGCACAGGCAGGAAGGGAACAACTCCAACCAAAAGGGCAAGGATCGCCCACTGGCCTTCCTGTGTCAGACTGAGCCCCTCAGACCTCTCAGCCTAAAAGCCTTTGACCAAGTCATCACTTCTCTGCACTAGACAATTCCTGTTATTTGTTTAACTGTGATTTTCAGAAGCCACCCCAGTATCGCTGCAGTGCCCCCTATGTTGATAGCTAAAAATTATACAAAGAATATCATTTGTATGCTTTACAAAGCTGCTGAAGCTGGTTTTTTCCCCCTTTTCTTTGCAGAATTTGAAACATTCTACTAAAGCCCTGGAAAACAAAAGAAAACAGCAGAAGCAGGAACTGAGTATCAGAGCCCTAGTGTCCAAAGTCCAGTAACACACACAAGCTTGCTGCTGTCTCATTGCCACTGAAGCTACTCTCAAAACCAGGGGTGTCGAACTCATTTATTAGGAGGGCTGGGTCTGACATAAACGAGACCTTGTTGGGCCGGGCCACGTGTGTCATAACACGTAATGCCAGGTAGCAGAGATATAAACTTTATAAAGGACACAAACACAAAGGTGTTTTTTTTTACTTAAACTAAAAACATGCTTAAAGCATTAGGACTCTTGCAATATTTTGTTTATTTAACAGTGTCTGATAAGTGACACCTCTTGCTCGGAATTATTGCATCAAAATGTCTGTGCTGTTGCAATCTTGAGTATGCTGTTCCGGTGTGTATCTGTAAGCCGCAAACCTACGATGACACAGCAGCAGCAGATCTGGAAGAGGCAGCAGGAGACAGCCAGTTCCACTGCGGGCCTGAGAGAAGCCCTCCGGGGGCCTGATCCAGCCCCCGGGCTGCATGTTTGTCACCCCTGCTCTAAACATTTTGCCTCTAGATCAGGTGGGTCACTGAAGGGCCAGACAGCAGCTCTCAGAAAGCCAGATTTCAACCAGGGGCCAATCCTAGAATAAGAGAAAGGGCACGAGAAGAACATAAGAGTCCCCACTGTATCAGACCACTGGGCCATCTAATCCAGCATCCTGCTTCACACAGAAGCCACCTAATTGACCTGGAAGGACAAGCAACAGGACATAGAGGCAAAAGCTTCCACAGATGTTGCCTCCTACATTGATTTCAGGGGTTTATTGCCATTGGATGTGGAGGCTTACTTCAGCGACCATGACTATTAAAGCCCCCTCTATATCCACAGGCAGCAAATCCCCCAGTTGAGTTTTTGTCCATCCGGAATCTATTGCCAATTAACCTTCATGGGGGGACCCTGTGTTCTAGTATTTGGGGAGAGGTAGAAAAAGTTATCTCTACCTACTCTCTCCACTCATGCATACATTTTATAAGCCTCTCTTATGGCCCTCTCAACTGTCTTTTTTCTAAACTGAAAAGCTCAAGCTCTTCAGCCACTGGAAAGGTGCCCCAACACTTTAATCATCTTGCTTGCCCTTTGCTGTACTTTCCCCCCAGCTCCACAATGCCCTTCTTGAGTTGTGGTGAAACGAACTGCACACAGCATTCCAAATAACGCTGTGCCACAAAGGCATTACAACAGGGGCCCTTTTATTTCCAATTCCTTTCCAAATAATCTCCAGCACAGAGGGAGATTACTAGTTGCAGGAGCCCATTTCCAGACGCTGAAGCCCTACCTGAAAGCCCCCTTTGCTCTATCAGCAAATGCCCATACACCGTGACGTTTGTCTTCAAAAATGTATCAGCTGGAAGAGGATTCTCAGAATGTTCAGAACCAAATTCCAGGACCTCTTCCTCTCTGCACAGGCACCTATAAATAGCACTCACTATTACTCATGTCCCTGCCAGATTACATTCTGTAGTAAACACAGCCTATGTTATCAACTTCATCAACGTCATTCAGCTTGGCTTTCCTGCCATGCAAGATTTCAGGCTTACTTTTGGTAACCTGGTACAAGACGACACAGGATGCACACATGCAAATAAATGCACACATGCAATGCCGCCGACTACCAATCTGGTGTAAAAATATGGTTACTACATTGCCACTGTTACTAATGATAACACAAATGCCCTTTATAAATATCTCTTTACTACAGTATCTGCAGTCCAGGATATTCCTAGCTCACTTCACTTATGAGATGGTTACAAAGCCCCAGACCAAAAGCTTAATGATAATCAGATCTGCTCCTTTTGAAATTATCTAGTTCTTTCCCAACAGAAACTATTGGATTCGTCAAGAATCGTCATCTGTTGAACAGAGTTTGAGTCCAGTGGGGGCACCTTCAAGACCAAAAAGGTTTTATTCAGGGTATGAGCTTCCGTGTGCAAGACAGCCACCCACCTGAATCCATCTTCTGTTGAGTGGGGCAAGAGCATGGGCATGGCATCTGTTCGGCAGTCACCTGGGTAACTGGTTAGTTTCGGACCACCTCTCCCAATATGCTCTGCTGAGGCAGCTCTGCTCATCACACCAAAACCTTCTGAATGTGCCACGCTGCAAATGGGTAAACCAGACAGCTGCTTGCACTCCAGGACTCTCTGCTGTGGCTTTCAAACTCCTATCATTTCACAGAGTATATAAAATGGACCTGTTCAGGGAAGTATCCTATATATGTAATTCCATTATGTATTGGCCATTTCCAGCTCTCCCACTGGTTGGGAAATTCCTGGAGATTTGAGGGGTGGAGCCTTGAGAGAGTGGGGTTTGAGGAGCGGTGGGACCTCAGACAGGTACAAAGCCATAGACCACCCTCCAAACCAGCCATTTCCTCCTGGGGAACCATTGTTGCCAATCTCCATGGGAGGGCTGAAGATCACTCAGAATTACAACTGCTCTTCAGATGGCAGAGATCAATTCCCCTGGAGAAAATGGTAAGCTCTGTGTCAATATACCCTGCTGAGGTCACCACAGCAAATTGATGCTGAGTACCGAAGGCCAGGGCACCCATCCAGAGCCTCTTTCTAGAGCCCCTTATATTTATTTCTACAGTGGGCCTTGTTCCTAGTATATTTATAAAGTCAAGAGGGTTCCCACACTCCTACCATTCTGCAGAATATAAGGAAGAATTGTTCCAGAGAGCACCTGTATGACGTGAAAAAAGTTGTAGTTGAGGACTTCACTGAGTATATTATGCTCTCTTAACAAAAGAAGTCCTCTAATTTTGTCCTCCAGCTTTAACCCAGCTCAGTCACTGCTGCTGTATAGTGATTCACTGCTTTGTTCTCTTAATATCAAAATGCTGCTTTACTGTCTGTGTTAGTGCTTTTGCTAATTTTGTTAGTTCTATGTATAGTACTGTTCTTATTTTTACCTGTAATCTGTCCAAAGTCTCTGCAAAAGGTAGACAATAACTGAAAGCAAACAAACTGATGGAAATCACACACTTCTCCTGATAAACCCATTTCATGCCTTTTAAGGGACTTGGGCAAAAAGTTCAACACTTATTTGAAATATATCTCTTACCACCCGTGTTCTGTATTTATGGTGACTCATTAATACTCTTCAGTTTTCGGTTTATAGAAAACTAGTTATATTTTCTATATACCTTTAGTTATTTCCTTAAATAGGGTATTACCAAGCAGGGGGGAAAGCTAGAGATTCATATTAACACTACAGAGCCACCGTGTCAATTTAACCACATTACTTTAAATTAAATTCCCACAGTTCAGTCTTGCAGAAATGCATCAACTTTCTTCTTTTTAAAAAAGGAATAAAGTCCAAATTCCAAGAACAGTCATGACCAAATCAAGCTGCCTCAACTTTATTAATAGGATTGTATCTTAAAAGGTTACGCAGCAGACCCAACGGATATTCAGAAGAGACCATGGTTCTATCCGGAACAGTGGAAGACAGACTTCCTGCCTCTGAGGTAATTTTGAGAAAGAAACAGCAGACACCGTCATTATCAGCAATTCATAGCCCATCTTTTCAACATTCTTTTGGCAAGCATTCTGTTCAGGTTTTCAGCAATACTTTCCCAATGAAATGGTCAACCGCACAGTGATATTTCACCCACACGCCCAACAAGCAACAGGGAATATACAGGAACTACAGATGCAAATGCAATCCGTGGTGAACTTTAAAACAATATACTAAAATACACTATAAAATCATTAAAGAAAGCTTGTACCTCATTTTGCCTGCGAGCAACATACTATAAACTGTGGAACTCAAGAGTCAAATCAATCTTAGTTTCTAAGGTAACTGCAGAAGTCACAAAAGCTTGCTGACACACGTACTCCACTATACTCGAAGTCCAAAACATGCCTCAAAAGTATTTGCAACAGCTGAATTTCAGTGGTGATCAGATTCCTCTGATTCTTATGTACCTGGGGACCTTATGTACCTAACGACTCCTTATGTACTTGTTTCATTAGTGAGACTGTTCCTCAAGGTCTGATTGTTTTCACCACTAGCTTGAGTAACCCTCGCCCTGTATAGCTATTAAAAGCCAACACTGGAATGAGAGATTATCAGTGCCTAATTAAGGGCAGGGAATGGTTTTGATGAAGATAAAGGAAACAACACAGCACAACCTGTGGTAAGCCCGGTCTTGCCAGTGCCTGTTTCTGCACCGTGAGAAAGGCACTTAGCCAACCCCGGTCCCCAGCCCATAGATCCCAACAAGGCTCCTCTTCCTCCACCACCACCAGCAGACCAATTCTCAGGTGCTTTGTCAAGCCAGAGGATTTACATTCAGGCCCCTCTTGAATTTACAGTGTAATCCTAAGCACAGGTACACCCTTACAAGTCCACTGAAGTCAGTGGGTTTAGAAGGGTGTAATTTTGTTTAGGACTGCACCATTAGTCCCTTAAAAGACCTCAGCACATATTTTGGCATCTCCCCCCTCTCCAAATTGCTAGAGGGGAACAATGTCTCTTTTGTGAGCTCTATAGGTGGATAGGGCTTACCAACTGCCCCCCCCCCTTCACATTCCTGCTAAGTGAGAACTGGGCTCAATGTGGTTTACAGAGACCAGATTGCCTGTATTTAAAATGAAATTTTTAGTAAGTAAATTAAAAGCTCACTCTGAATACTAACTAACTAACTAACAAATCTGAATGCATGTATACCTTCTTTCCCTTCCCTGGCATTAAACTCACCTCTTAAGAAAGGCTCTCGAAATCCTGCATTCATTGTGCCTCACCCACTACCTTGGTTTCAGTGCTCAGGGATCATCCCTTGTTTTCTTAGGATCGTGTACTCCTGGCTGCTCTTCTGAGTTGCGATGGTTCCTTCTTCCTCATGAAGGTGCAAGTAGTAAAAAAAAAAGAAAAAAGCTCCACCACCCCCCACACACACACCTTTCCCCAACTCTCAGCCGATTCCCCATTCCTTACTGTCTGCAGGAAGCTCCACTCTAGGCACCTGAGGCTCTATTATTGCTTGGGTGCAACTGTTGTTGTTTTTTGACCATCAGGTCATAGACATCTTCTGAGACCCCATAGAGTTCTCAAGGCAAGAAATGTCTCGAGGTAGCTTGCCGTTGCCTGCCTTTGTGTTGCAACCCTAGCCTTCCCTTGTGGTCTCCCATCCAAGTACTAGCCAGGGCCGACTCTGCTTAGCTGTCAAGACGAGGCGAGCCTGGGTCATCGGGGCCAGGGCACGGGGTGACGAAGGGCTGCCCAGTGTCCTCCTCTGGCCAAGGCCATGTCCACTTCTCAGGCACTGAATGGCTCTGCACCAGGAAGGTGACTCATGCCACTTGTTTCATAACCTTCCGCCAGCTAACCAGCAAGAAGCACATTACAGTCTCTGTCAACACAGAGTGCAAATCCAAGAATTATCCTGTCAGGTTATAAACCAAGGGTCGCCAAAGTGGTGCCCGTGGGTGTCATGGTGCCAGCCAGCTCCTTTTCTGGTGCCTGACAAGTGTTTCAAGGAAGTCAGTGGGGCAAGGATTCTGACTGGCTGTGCAGATTTTTTAAAATGTTGCTTTGGTAGCAGCTGCCACCACAACGCAAGGATCTGCACTGGGCTACTGAAGTTCAGCTGTGGCAATCTTTTGTGGCTGGCTCAGTGTCCTGCAACAGCCATTTTGTTGCTGGGCCCACCATGCCATGTCAGAATTCTAAATGTGCCCAGAGGCTCAAAAAGGTTGGGGGGCCCTGTTATAAACTACTGTACTCAAGTCCTGGAGTGGAAGGCATTTCCTCATATAACCAACTCTTGGAAAAACTATCCCTGACCAAGCCTATGCTGGTCTCCATCTTCATGGGAATGGAATACCTTATCTGGATTCTTACCAACCTGGTTTTCAACTCAGTTTTGGCACTGAAACAGCCTTCACCGCCTTTAATGAAGTGAGATGAGAAGTAATGCACTGCACTGGTTCCAATCCCTTTGTAAGGGTAGGACCCAGACAGTGGTTACAGATGTTACAGAACCAGTAAGAAAACTGAGAGGCCTTTTGCTTAAGGATCGGATTTGGAGTGAATACAGACTTCTCTTCCCCTGGCCTACTGGGTTCTGCAAAGCTCTACTGTTGCCAGTGTTTCCTACACTTTGACCACTGGGACAGGGTGTCACGAGCTTTTGGCTTAGTGTCACCAGCATGATGACACCCAGCTCTACTGCTCACTTTTATTATGTATCTTAGGAAGTCTGGATTTACTACACCAGTATCCAAAGGCAGCGATGGGCCAGATGGGAAACATTAACAGCCTAATCCAGAGAAGACAGAGGTACTTTGGTTAGTTACCTCCATGCCTGAGAGGAGACAAATGGAGGGTTTAACAACAGGGTCTCTTAGTTAATTACTCTCAGCTTTCCACAATTAAGGATATATTTACACATCAATCTCCAATTCTGACAGATTTATTTGCTTCATCGTGCCCCCCCCCCAAAAAAAATTAAATCCAAGCAAACGGTGACTTTTTAAACTTAGCTTGTTATTCCTGTTGTATGCTAATTTGCTGCTCGCCCTCTAGCTATATGTATGGACTAGTAACTTCCATTCCAGTGTATCTGAGGAAGTGTGCCGTGCACATGAAAGCTCATACCTTGAATGAAACTTTGTCAGTCTTAAAGGTGCCTGACTGGACTCAAACACTGTTCTAGTGGTACGTTTAGTAAGTGGTCCAGCTGATTCCAAGTGCAAGAATCAACTACATTGGGCTGCACTCCCTGTGAAGACTCATGTTTACAGTCTGAGAGTACTTGTGGACCAACCTTGCTCTTGAACTGCCAGGTAGTAGTAGTAGCTGCCATAAGGGCCTTTTATCATCTTAGACTAGTCGGTAAACTGTGCCCAAAGTCTGACCTGAGCACAGTAACAAATATCCAAGGCCATGTTTAGATTAGACTGTTATAATGTACTCTTTATGAGGTTGTCTTTGAAAGATTATTGAAATTTCCAGTTAGTCTAAACTGCTGACTACCTAATTATCCTGAGCAAATTGCTGTGATCCGTCTTAACTGACTTCCAGTTGGTTACAGGACCAGTGCAAAGTGCTGGTTTTTAACGTTTAAATCTAGAACCGGGATTGCCCCCTCTAGCATCAACCTACATATACATCAAGATTAGGTAAACTGGTTTGGTGTACCACTGTTTCCAGAAGTTCAGCAGATGGCAACACCTAGGGTACTTTCCTGTAGAAGCAGTGGAATACTGCACACACCCACATCCCAAAGAATGTCCAACATCTTCCCTCTTGGCTTTTAGGAGCGCAGTAAAAACCTTCCTCTCCCATACCTTCCCTCTCTCCTTTTGGAAAAAGTGCAGAAAAGGGCAACTAGAATGATAAAATGGTTGGAACACTTTCCCTATGAAGAAAGGTTGAGGTGCTTGGGGCTCTTTAGCTTAAGAGAAACAATGGCTGAGGGGGGACATAATCGAGGCTGACAAGCATAGGACAGAGCAGGTAGAGAAAGAACTACTTTTCTGCCTTTCTCACAATACAAGAACATGTGGGCACTCAATGAAATTGCTGAGCAGTCAGGTTAGGGTGGATAAAAGGAAGACCTTCACCCAAAGAGTGATTATCACACGGGATTCACTGCCACAGGAGATGGTGGCGGCTACAAGCATGGATGGCTTCAAGTGGGAATTGGACAAACACATGGAGCAGAGGTCCATCAGAGCCACAAGATATAGATAAGAACTCTCGGTCTGGGGCCAGGGATGCTCTGTACTCTTGGTACTTGGGGGGATGACAATAGTGGGGGGGGGGGGCCTTCTAGTTTCCAGGCCCCACCGCTGGACCTCCTGATGGCACCTGGTATTTTTGGCCACCGTGTGACACAGAGTGTTGGACTGGATGGGCCGCTGGCCTGACCCAACATTGGCTTCTCTTGTGTTCTTATACAGTTAACCCGTGGTCTGGTTGCTTAGTGAACTGATTGGAATCTTGTAGCTTGTTAATACTTTTGCTGGTATTTGTTTTCTCTCATTATGCAACCTTGTTATTACCACCGCCTGAAGATTTCATTGTGATTGTACAGTACTACAAGCTGCTTCAGAGCATTTTAGCACCCAAAAGCAGCAATAGTTCAACAAAACAAATAAACAAATACTGCCACACACTGCCAGACTGCTTCCAGTGAGCATGGGGCGTAAGGGATTATTAGGGGATTATTATGCTGGGGATTATTAGGAAGGGAATTGATAACAAATCAGCCAGTATCATCATGCCCCTGTATAAATCATTGGTGCGACCTCATTTGGAATACTGTGTACAGTTCTGGTCACCACATCTCAAAAAGGATATTATAGCATTGGAAAAAGTGCAGAGAAGGGCAACTAGAATGATAAAAGGGTTGGAACACCTTCCCTATGAAGAAAGGTTAAAATGCTTGGGGCTCTTTAGCTTGGAGAAACGACGGCTGAGAGGTGACATGATCGAGGTTTATAAGATTATGAATGGGATTGAGCAGGTTGAGAAAGAAGTACTTTTCTCCCTTTCTCACAATACAAGAACTCGTGGGCACTCTATGAAATTGCTGAGCAGTCGGGTTAGAACAGATAAAAGGAAATACTTCTTCACCCAAAGAGTGATTAACATATGGAATTCACTGCCACAGGAGGTCGTGGCAGCTGCAAGCATGGACAGTTTCAAGAGGAAATTAGATAACCATATGGAGCAGAAGTCCACCAGTGGCTATTAGCCACAGGGTATAGATGGGAACTCTCAGTCTGGGGCAGGTGATGCATTCTATTCTTGGTGCTGGAGGGGGCAGCAGTGGGAGGGCTTCTGGTGCCCTGGCCCCACTGCTGGACCTCCTGATGGCACCTGGTATATTTTGGCCGCTGTGTGACAGAGTGTTGGACTAGATGGGCCATTGGCCTGATCCAACATTGGCTTCTCTTATGTTCTTATGTTCTTAAGGCTCTCTGTACTCCTGAGAGCTGCAAGCATTCTCCTAACTGAAAATACCCAGATCTATACAAACAGAAGCACGACTACGGGTTTAAAACAAACCTGTATTCATATCTAGGACATGCAGTAGCTTTCAAGACGTTTCTGTTGTATATGTGACATCAGTTTTACAAAACTGTAAATGAAAAAAAGATATCTCAGAGTGAAACACATTGATCTTGCCTTATCCAGGCAAGACCATTATTTTGGAAAAGTCAGAGTAAATTTCAAAACCTAGCTAAAATGTGAGAAACAGCTTTATAGAATCATAGAATGTTAAGAGTTGGAAAGGACCTTGCAGGTCATCTAGTCCAACCCCCTGCACTCTGCAGGAGCGTAGCCAAAAGATAGCCCTACAACATACCCAAGCAGGGCTGGCTCTATCACTAGGTCAACTACGCGACCGCCTAGGGGTGCAGCTGGCAAACGGGGCAGCAGAGAGACTGAGAGCGAGACTGGGTGAGACAGCACGAGAGCCCAGCATGCTTTACAGGTAGTGGCAGCAGCAGCAGCGCTCCCCAGCTGTGACGGGCGAGTGGGCGGAGCCAAGGCACAGCCCAGGTGACCCGCGGCTGCCACTCCAACAAGTCCATCCCTGCCCCCTCCTCCGCCCCACACTGCCTTCAAGGACTGGACCGGCGGGGGGGGGGGGGTGGGGGAGATGCCGGCAGGGGGCGAGGGAAAGGAGGACATCCACAAGCATCCTCCTGACCGGTGGCGGTGGGGATCAGGCAGCCCAGAAGGCACAGGGGGGATGCCTGCCGCCCTGGAGGGGGGGGGGACACTTCGCCCGCCCAGGATGGGGCCCGGCGGCGGTGGCACTACTGCTGCTTCTCGGACCCAGTGCCGAACCTCTGTGGCAACTAGGCCAGCTCACATGACTGACAACTGAGAGGCGAACAGTCACTGCGAGGGTACTGCTGCTGCAGCCGCCTCCAAGAACAAGGCTGCTGTTCTGAGCCATCAGACTCCCCCCCCCACTTCCTCCCATCCGGCTCCATCCTTCAGTCTGTGCAGCCAGACGTGAGCCAGTCGGCCTGCAGCCGGAGGAAAGAGCAGGAGTCCCGCCGCAGCACCCGGGAGACTCCTGCCAGGAGTCACGCTGCAGTCGCTTCTTCCGAAGAGGTGTGACTGCAGAAAATAAAGCCGTCTGCCCACTTTTCTGAATTCCTCTTCCCCCCCAACACACACTTTTCTCCTTCCTTCGTTTTGCCCTCCCCTCCTTTTGTGATGACCTTTCATTTCTCCACCCATCAATCCAGTCAAAGGATGCTTCGCCCTCCCCTGTTCACATGCCCGGTGACTCCTCCTCGGCCTTCCCGGTTCCACCTGCGGGACAGACGTTAGTCCTCCTCCCCGCCCCCAATTAGATTCTGCAGCATTTTAAACACTGCCCAGAGGCGGGGGGGGGGTGTTGTTGTGGTGGTGGGGCCCCTTGGTAAATGCTGTTTTAACTGTGACGGGCAGCAGGGGGTCTCTCCTGGCAGGGGGATAGCTTTTCTTCTGGGCCACCTCCCTTCCCGGACACAGAGCTCTCCTGGCAGTTCTGGGCACTCCCTCGGGAGTTCCGCAAGTCTGGGCCACCCAAGGAGCCCCAAGAAGGGCATGATCCTGTGCTTGCTCCTTCTTCCAGTGCGGATCACGAGATACCCTGGGCTGGGTTAGCTGCCAGCCCCCCTCGGCCCCCTCCCCCGAAAATCCCTAGCAGGGGGCTGGCAAGGGAGAAGACCACATGTGCTGCATTTGCATTAACTATGTGTGTGCGTGAGTGAGTGTGAAGTATCTTCAAGTTGCTCCCAACTTTGCATTCTTCCTAAAATGCATTTGTGTTAGAAAACTGGTGGGGCGGGGGGGGCGGGGGGGGCAGAAGGTATCCTCGCCTAGTGTGCAAAAAACCCCAAAAGATGGCCAGCCTCCGCTTTACCAGGTTATTTGCTCTCCAATGAACAAAGGTGTCAAACTCATTGGTTACAAGGGCCGGATCTCACATAAATGTTACTTTGGCAGGCCAGGCCATGTCTGCCATAAAATGTAATACCAGATATAAACTTTATAAATGACCCAGGCAAACCCAATTAACAACGCTATTTTTTACTCAAAATACAAACAAAAGCAATTTATTCTGAGGCAGGAAAACAATTAGTTTACTGGAGAATCCACAAAAGCCCCCCAATTTTTTTTAATCATATGCAAGATTAGGCTTTTTCCAGGGGATACCATCCCCATCCCCTCCCTTTCATTTTCTGACAGCTTCAGCCACACACACTTCACCCTGTGCACCCACGCAGCCGCTTCCCTCCCCCCAGCACCCTCCTGCCTTCCCACTCTCTCACCAGTTGCTCGCGGGCAGGATAAGTTTGACATCCCTGCCTTAGAAGGGAAACTCACTAGACATACTAATTAGTGGATCCTGTAGATCAGGGATCCCCAATCTTTTTGAGCCTGTGGGCACCTTTGGAGGCGAAGCCAACCACAAACTGTCCCGGAGTGACGCCATGCATGACTTGAATAATCAGCGTTTCAGGCTGAAGCCCTGTTGAGCAGGATGCCTTTTAAAATGAATGTCTTGTTCAGAAACATGTTCTTGCTCCCGTACAGCTTACATTCAGTCATACGGTAAATGTTTTTGTGCTGTGGTGGCGGCTGCTGCTGAAGCAACTTTTTTAAAAAAATCTGCCAATCAGGACTCCAGTGGCCAGTCAGAAGCACTGCTGGGCAAAAGCCCCCTGGACCCACTCACTTTCCAAAAACGCTCAGAGGGCACCACGGGAAACACTGGGGACCCCTGGTTAAAACTGATCGTTTGTTCCTTGAGCCACCCCTTTCTAGAAAGCGTAAAGTCAAGGATAGCACAAGCATTTCACATATGTTTAGTAGTTTCTACCATTACAGCCAAGATGGACAGGTTCCAATCATTACAATCTCTTTTCCTGGCTTCCTGCCACATCCCTTTTACTCTTATCAGAAGCCTGCAACCCTCTGCTATATTAAGTACAAAGATTCAGTCCACAAAAACAATGTTATATCACCAAACAAATTATTAATTACTCAAACATTTACAGTTTTTTTGCAGTTTACCAAATGAATTCCTTGTTACTTCAATAACGTTTTGGCACTAAACAGCAGCGGACTTTAAGACAAAAAAGGGCCTTGAAGTATCTCTAACCATTCTAGTGGATCACAGCCCACTTCGTTGAATGCCTGATCTGTGGTCTCTGTTGAAGGAGATTCTAGTCAACAAAAGCTGATGCCACAATTAATCAGCCAGGCGTTAGAAGGACAAAAGATCTTTCTTTCCTGCTGTAATTGATTGGCGTGGATACCCCCCATGGAGCTGGTAATTTTATCCTACTTGTACAAGACTTAGTGGCCCATACTCCTCCTATAGTAAATGACAGAAGGAAGCCCTTATGACTCATACAGGTGAAGAATGAGTTTCCAAAGAGAAAAGATTGTACTTTAAACTGCTTTATAACAGTGCTGTATTTTTAGAAGTCACCTTCAGGTACAAGTTTTCCATGTTGGATATTATTTTCATTCAGTATTATAGTAACATACTTTAAATAATAAACAAAGCTCTTCCTTCTAACAGTTGAGAAGAGGAATAGCGTTTATTTAAAATGTCAACTATACCAAGATTTTTCGAATATCCAAATACATTTAAATGGAAGCAAACAACATTGATTAGAAGGCAGATGATTAAAGAATTTTCAGTTGGTCAGTTGACAGTCTCAAAACAGATTTCAAATTTCTCCCTTAAGACATCTGAAAAAACGAGCAGTGACTCACGAAAGCTCATTCTGCCACAAATTTGGTTAATCTTTAAGGTGCTACAGGACTCTTGCTCTTCTCTACTGCTACAGACAGACTAGCACAGCTAGTACGGGTGTGCATTTGGCATAGCCAGCCCAAAAAACCTGAAAAATCTCTTGCAGGTATTTTTTCAGTATTACTTAAGCAGAATACAGATCAGAGAATCTGACTGGCTAGCTGATTTTTTGTTTGTTTGCTTGCTTTTATTTGGGTATATTCAGCTATACCAAATAGCTGGTGGGCTCCTCTTGCACCTTGGTTTAAACTTAGCTGCAAGAGAAGCCAGCCCAGGATTGGCCTGGGTGGCAGGAGGTGAGAGCTCAAACAGCACCAGGTGAAGCCCTCCTGGCCAGGTCTGCATGCGGCCGGGAGAGATGTCCCCACCGCACACAGATCCTGGAGCCAGCTTCTCCTGCAGCATGGTTTAAATTAAAAGAGTGAAGCCAGCCCCAGGGTCAGGCTGGCCTTTTTCATTTTTTTTTAATCTGTATTTTTCTTCTCAGATCTACTGGACCCAGAAAAATTCAGGATTTTTGAAAAATCCCAGATCCCAATACCATATCAGTATTGGGATCCAGGATTTTTCAGAAATACTGATCCCCCCCCCCGGTTCAATAAACCCAAACTGAAAAATACTGGGTTGTGGTTTTTTTACACACCCCAATAGCGACCCATCTTGAACTATTCATTAAGATAGCTGGAGGCAGGAGATTCATTTGCTTCCAGTGCTATTAGATCACCATTGATGGCAAAGTAAATGCAACTCAGTCATGAAGGGGTTTATGTGTAGAGGCTTGAAGCACAAAAGTTGTCGTATTTCTAAATATTCATCAAACAGTAACAGACATTTTGACAATGGTTTACTTAGCATATTCCATTTGGGCAATATCTGTCATCACTCATTCAGAAGTGTTTCTAAAAGCAAACATGTTTTAGATTAAACTTATCTGGTGGTTACAACAGTCAAGTATTCAAAATCTATGCTTACCATTTATTTGGAGTCTGCGATACCACCTATTGATTGGTACTGGAAATACATTTTTACCCCAAAATTTACTGTTACTAAATATCCTGCAAATACGTCAGCTACACAAGGGAAGATTAAAATATTCTTTCAGGGGGGCATCTTCAAAGCAGATAGCTCAAGCTTAGGCCAATAAAGCAGGCAAGCACCATTAATTTGCTCACTAGCATAGCCTCTGATGCACAAGATCCTCCACACAAGCCTGGCTGTCTGTGCCCCTGCCGGCAGAGGTGATGTGGGTGGCAATCAGATCTCTGGGGCATTTTCAGTGGCACCTCACCCGTGGAACACTCCTTTTCCTGCGGCTTAGCTGGCACCCACCCTACCCTACGCTCAAGCGCCAGGCCAAAACATTTCTTTTTACCCAGGCTTTTTAATGTAAGGATTTCAATTGTTTTTACAGTCTGCTTCTAGCCTGAGATCAGTTTTATGATGCTCGTTTTAAGCTGCTAAATGTTTTATGCTGTTTTTATGCTGTGGCTGGGCTTCCAATAGTTTGTTAATTTTTAACAATTTTATCTTGTTTATATTTTACTCTGTAAACTGCCTCAAACAGGTTCTCTGGAGATGTGGCATAAAAATTTTCTTAAATCAAACAATCTCAGACACAAAATGCAAAATGGCTAAATCACAGTTACTCATACCCATATTTCAGTAAATTAATGACCAGCCGAAAGCCCAGAGTGCACATGATGACTTCAGCCCCTCCCCACTTGACAGTAACTTTTGCAGATTCACAGAGTTCTATGAATTGCAGATTCGGATAAGTGTGAAGCCACTGTCCACGCTACTACAAGGAACAGTGTCAGGACAACAGTGCTAACTGCCTATAACAGAGTATCAGCTTTTGACCAAGCCCATTTCTCAGTTTTGTACAGATATTTCCAGTTTGTAACTCCTCCTTTTATACTCACTGAACTAGCTAGAAGCTACTGCATTGGCAATGGCACCGGCTTGAGAGTTCTAAGGGAGGACTGCTCCGAAACGACACACAGAGGCACTTCCAAAGCCCACCTAAATGTTGTCAGCTTTGCTGTTTCTCAAAACAAATGACGAGGGAAACAGGAGTACCAACCTTTACTACCGTCCTGCCCAAAACTAGGTATTCTGAGAGAAAAAACAACCAGCAAAGGAGCACACTCCCGAGTTGCTTCAAACTGGGGGGTGTTTTTTCCGCCTTGCCTTGCCCGTTTTGGGATTACACCCCAAGCCAACTGAGCCAATTAACAAAACTGTCTAGTCATTTGTGGCTTGAAGCACCTGTCTTAACGGAGTCAGGCTCTTGACTTTTAGCATATTCGGGGTGGGGGGGCAAGGAAAGGCCACATCTCCATTGCACAATTCCGCCCCCCCCCCATAATCGCTGGCGTGCGTCTCCCTCCCAGTGAAATGCCTCCCAGTTTCATGCAGGACAGAAGAAGGTAAGAGACGCCAGTGCTGGTTCGGGCCAATGGCCCGTCCAGTCCAACACGGGGAGGAGAAGGGAGGGGAAGGCCCAGCAGGCTCCATTCAGGAGGGGCGGCGGCGGGGACAGGGGAGCCCCGAAGAGTTCGGAAGGCCAGGCGCCGGCGTGTCCCGCTGCCCCGTGGCCGCCCTGGGAGCGCGCGCACGGGCAGGCGGGGGCGCGCGTGGCCGCCGTTCCCGCGGGGCGGGCGGGGAGGGGGGCGGGGCGGCTGAATCGGCCCTCTGTGCGCGGCGCCCGGCCGGGCCCGGCCCAAGGCCAGCCGGGAGAGAGAATCGGGCCTTTGTCCCGGCGGGCGCCCCCCCCCGCGCCCCGCCCCCGGCCCGGCCCTCCCGGGGAGGGGGAGGGGAGTGACGCAGCCGGGGCCGGAGGGAAGGGCCGCCCCGAGCACGTGCAGAGCGCCGCCCCCGCGGGCCCCCCTCCTCCCCCTCCCCGCCGGGGTCGCCTCCCTGAGGGCCGGGCCGCCCCCGCGGCGGACTCACCCTTGGAGTAGAGGGACTTGGGCGACTCGAGGTCGAGGTCGGCGCTGAGGAGGGAGATGAAGTCCGAGGGCATCGCAGCAGCGCCGCGGCGGGAGAGAGAGAGAGGGCGGGCCGGAGGGGGGGGCGCGGCTCTCGAGGCGGGCGGGCGGGGGGTGGGCGAGTCGTCGCCGCCGGGCCGGGCCTGGGTCCGGCTCCGCTTCAGCCGCCGCTCCTGACGGGAATCCGGCGCCTGCCACCCAGCGGGACCGCCCCCTCGCGACTGGCTCCGCGCATGCGCCGCCGGGCGAGCTCCGGAGCGGGCCACGGCCGAGCGACGACCGCGAAGGCGACCGAAAGGCGAAGGGAATGCGGGGCATGCGCAGAGGCGTCCTCGGCGCGGAGGAGGGGGAGGAACGGCGAGGGTCTGCGCATGCGCCGCCTCCCGTGAGGGGCCGCGCCGCCGCCGCCGCCGCACTACCCTCAGCGGCCGGGCACACACCGCGCGTGCGCCAACTGCGCAGCCAGAAGACGGTGAAGGCGAAGCGAGAAATAACTCTTTGGCGCCTGCGCCTGGGGAGATGCTTCTTCCGCGCCTGCGCTGTAAGGTGTGTGTGGGGGGGAGGTGAATGGAAGAAGGCGGGGGCGGGGAGCGTCGCTGGTCCGGAGGAGGAGGAGGCCGGGGGGAACCGGCGACACACACACACACAACCCGAGGGCAGGCGCCCCGGCTCGGCGCAGAAAGACCACCCCCCTCCCTCGACGTGCCGTCCCAGGGCTGGCAGCCGGGCATGGTTCACCCACAAACACGCCCACCCGGTGCCAGGAGCGCCGCGTGGGAAGCCTGGGCGGGCAGGGCAGGGCAGGGCAGGGCGCCTCCCCCTCCCGGCCAGTTGGCAAGCTGCCCCGCGGAGGGGCCCCGGTTCAAGCCCCCTCCCATGGAGAGGCCTCCGCGGCCGGCGGGAGGAGGCGACGCTGAGCTCGGGGGCGGCGCCTGGCCGGACGCCCGGGAACCCCCCCCGGCCCTCCCTCCCGGGCAGCCTCGCGGCAGCAGCAGCACCAGGGGCCGCCCAGCGGGAGGGGCGCCGGCTCCTTCAGGCTCCCCTCCTCGAAGGCAGCCTTCCCTTCCCTTCCCTTCCCGGAGCCACACCGGCGGCTCGCCCTGACCTCCCGGCCCCACCCAGGACCCGCGGAGGCTGCAGACCCTGCCGGGCGCGTCCCCGCGAGGAGGGCCTGGCCCAGCCGCAGACAGGGCGGGGAGGGCCGGGAAACCACGCGGGGGAGTCACAGGCCGGAGGCGCCCGAGGAAAGGAGCAGCTCTTTCGCTTCGCTTCCCTTCCCCAGAATGCAGGGAAACTGCGCTGCCTCTGTCCCTAACTGGAGACCGGCTCTGCCTCCCGGACAGCCCACCGTGGCGAATCGGTGGGGGAAACACCTTTTTAAAAGACCGAGTTCTGAATCTGCTATTATTCATTTCCTACAAACATCCCCAAGGTCTTAGGAGATTAGAAGAGCAATCACTTTTCTGCAGGCCATTTGTTATGTTCACTCAATGCATCCTCTGTGAAAGAAAGAAACCCAATCTCTCCCATCTCTCTGCTTAATCTCAGCGTTTCTACAGGGTCGTCTGGTCGGCTCTGTGTCCGCCGCCTCCTCCGCCTCACTTGTGGGTTCATTTATGTTGCACTTTGTCCAAGTTTCCCCATCTGTGTCCAGGATTGTTCGTTCTTAAGCTTCGATAAAACCAGGTTATTTTGTTTCTGTTACTTTTAGAGAATCAACTACTGTGTCAGGACTCACAATAAAAGGGTGGTTGTTGTTTTTTTGCAACATTCTGACAATAATAACACTGATATCCCTTTCTCTTGAAAGGCTGTGGAAATGTTCCATTGTTACGGGTGCTGGAATCTTAACAATGAGACATTTTTAGACGGTCATGGACTGGTGCCCCGCAAGATTGCAAGGGTAAAGCCCCACTTCACACACTCAAGGATACGGCATTTTCTGTGGAACTCGGTGTGGACAGCCCCGCTGGGGCCTCAGGACACTCTCCCTTGTTGTAGCAGGTCAGAGCCCCAAGTGATTCTAAGCGGCTTAGCAGGTCAAATCCGTTCCAGAAACAAATGACCGTTCCCTGGCCACGTTCATCTCTAAGGAGCTCCAAGAGAGACTGGACAGCAACCTGAATGGCTGTCCGGTACAGAAACGGCAGGCCCGCATTACACAACGGGATGAACTAATTAACGTTGAAAGCCAATGGTTATTATTCTAATCGGAGACTATGAATAGTTAGAGCAAACAGAGAGTGGTAATCTCACCATGGGAGGTGAACCATGCCCAGTGCGACCCTAAGCCGATGGGTGTAGACGGGCAAACGCTGCCTAGGATGGCACTGGGGTGCGCCTTAGAGCAGCCGGCAGCAGGAACGCCCTCCAGCCAGGGTCCACAAGCGGGTGGGGGGCGGTGTGTGCCTGAGCAGGTGCTTCCCTAACCGGTCACACTCCAGTCACCACAAGCCCAGGGGAAGTCACTGCTTATTTTCCAATGACCATTTGGAAAAAGCCGTCAGAAAACAGCGAGTCTGTCAGCAGCTCCAGTGATCCCAGGTCACGCCAACACTTCCTGCCTCGCTGCAAAGGATGGCGGAGGCTTTGCCTAGCTGCTTTCTCTCCTCTCCTCGGAGGAGGGAGAGCTCTCTCTCAGAAAGGCAAGGCCAAAGCCAGCTCTGCCACTGAGCAGCCCTCCCCTCTCCAGCTGCTGAAGGGCCAGGCGGCGGCACTGATGTGACTCTACACCCCGCAAGCGCACCAGTCCCCCCATGCGCCACAAAGAACAGTGGATCTCTCCTTTGTGACTCCTCCAGGTCACACAGGCCCGCATGTATCCCCTGGCCTGCTCTCACTGTGGAGGAAGCACGAGCCGGCCGCACAGACACACACACACCGCGCAACCCTCTGCTCCAGGGGATGCTCCCCCCACATGCAGCGGAGCCTCGGCTGGGCCCCAGGCCTCGCCCTGCCACTGTGGTCCCAGAGCTGCTCACACTGCCTTGGAGCCAGGAGCCCGTGGCAGAGCCTTCCAGGCAGCGTGGTGAAGGTGCCATGCCAGCCGGGGAACTTCCGTCCGGGAAACTCCCTTTCACATCCAGCAGGCACCGAGAGTCAGAACCGCCCCCCCCCCGCCTGCCCCCTGCTAAGTGCCCCAACAGAGGACCTCCCCTCTCTGCCATCCTCAGCGCCCACCCCCTGGACCGCCTTCCTCCGCCTTGCCCCTCGATTCTGACCAGGGCGTTTTGACACTGCGCATGTGCAGGCCATGCAGGGGGCGGCCAAACCCATGTGCCCTCCGGGTGCTCCGAGGGGCTGGCCTCCCACTGCAGGGAGCGGCTCCTGCACCACTTCTTCCTCCTACCCAAAACCTCCCAAGTATCCTCAGCCTTTGCCAGGGCAGACCCTCCCAGGTATCCTCAGCCTTTGCACCCAAGAAGACCACACCAGCGGCCACACCCTTTAAAGGCGGGCCTGGCCTGCCACCGCTCGCACACCCAGATTGAGACCTCGCGGTTCTGACGCACAGTCCTGTCCAAAGGAAACACGGCACTGTCACCGGGCACAAAGCTAACAGGCCATCTGAGGGCTGATCCCTTCCCCACTGGCTGGGGTTGCTTGCCCAGGAGTAGGGCTTCACAGTAGTAGCCTAGCCAAGCCAAGCCTGATACTAGCGGAAGGAGGGGGGGCCTGAGGAAGCCCCGCCCCCGTGCCCCTGTCCTTCTGGCCACATCTCCAGTCCTTGACGCCTGCTCCTGCCTCTGCTAGAGACCCCCCGAGATGCCTGCCAAGCCCACAAGCACTCCCTGGTCAGGCCCCCCAGTGGAGAGAGCGGCAGCCTTTCCCTGCCTGGCCTGGCCCAGTCCCCAAAGACGCAAGCCAGCTGTGGGTCTCCCTCCCACACAATGCTCTACCACTCCCCCCTCTGGAATGCCAGCACCATGGAAGAGGCTCCAGGGCACCCCCCCCCCGCCGCCACCCACTCTCTCACTGACCCAAGCAGCTGGGTGTGTGACGCTTGGTTCCACGCACAGCTGTGCCTGCTCCAAGGCCTTCGCAAGGGACTGGTGGTGGAGGCACCTCTGGGACTGCGGGCGCTAGCAAGATACGGCCTTTTTATCCCAGCCTTCCTCCAAGGAGCGGGGGGGGGGCATAGGCGGTCCGCTCCACCCCCTCCTGGGAAAGAGGTTAAGCTAAAAGCAACTGGCCCCAGGACACTCAGGGGGCTTCATGGCAAAGCAGGGGGGCTGGAATGCAGGTCCCCCCACTACCACATGTCCCAGTGAGTATTCTCCCCCCCCCATCGCTCCCCTTTCTTCTTACAATGATCCCCTGAGGTGTCAGGCTGAGAGAGAGAGAGAAGGGTCCCACTGGGGGGGGGGGCAGCAGTGTGTAAAGCCCTTCAGGCACATTGTCTTGTTGCAATCCTTCTGTCAGCCCGGTCAGGTGAGCCCCTATTGTTCTCCCCATAATCCACGGGGGGGAGGGGAAGGAGGCCAGGAGTGGGCAGCTTGCCCAGGAGTTTCTCTCGGAGAGGCATCCCCTCTTCAGTTCGGGTCTGGCAGCCGGCCTGCTCCTAGAGGGCCCAGGCGAGGAGCCCTCTTTCCCCAGAGGGGTGCACAGAGCAGCCAGCCAGGCCGGTCTGGCGCAGAACACCAGGATCTGGAGGGTGCCGGTCAGCGCTCCCTCTAAGCTATGAGCAAATATTCCACTTTGTGAGCTAGGGGCAGGTGACTTGGCTGCTGCATGCATGAGTTTGCTCTGGAGCCCTCCTTCCTGAGCCAAGACAAAAAGGTGCGAGCCGGAGGCTTGGAAAGAACTGTGAGCCGGCTCCCACTCACTCAGCTCAGAGGGAGCACTGGTCCCGGTGGGCCTCAGCGGCCAGTCCGAGTTTCCGGGGGGGGGGAGAGCCGAAGGGAGCGCGGGCGGAGCCCCGAAAGTCCACACACACACACACACACCCAAAAAAACTCCGCCGCCGGAGGTCCGCGCAGTAGGGAGGAGGGGCCGGAGGAGCCCCGGCGGCGGGTCGACGGCAGCCCCCGGCAGGCGGGCAGGCAGGCAGGCGGGGGCGCGCGCGCGGAGAGCCCGGAGGAGCCCGCGGGGCGGCGGCGGCGGCTGGGCTCCCGGCAGCGGGGGGTGGCGGCGGGACGGCCGGGCACGGAGGCCCCGGGGGGAGGGGGGAGCCGCCGGGCAGGAAGGGCGCTGCGGGCGGCCCCGGTGCGGTGCAGGCAGGGGACACCCCCACGTGCCCGGCCAGAGGCGACGCCGGCCCCCTCCGCCTCCGCAGGCGGCTAGAGCTCCGCGGGAGGGCGGCGAGAGGCGCGCCGCGGCGGGGAAGCCCGGCTGGGCTCGGTTGGCCTGAGAGCGGCAAGAGCGGCCCACCGTCCTCGCCCCCGCTGCCCCCCCTGGCGCCGGGGGCCGAGCGGGGCCGGGACGGGAGGCGGACGGCGCCGTCGACTCTCTCTGGCTGGGAAGCGGCGCGGGAGCCCGGACCGGAGCAGCCCCGAGCCTGGCCTGGCCTGGCGGCGGTGGAGCCCGACGACGGGCCGGAGCGGGGCGGGGGGGGCTGGGCCGGGCATTACCTGGGCCGACGGCTCTGCCTCCGACGGCGCGCCACCGCCAGACGTGCAGCGGCGCGGCGCACAGGGCGCCCTCGTCGGCCAGCGCGGAGGAGCGCATGGCGGCCGGCCGGGCGGCCACGTCGTGCCAGGGGCGTCCGCGGGGCTCCAGCCTGCTCGCCGGCGGGCGGGCGGGCGGGCGGAGGGGCCGAGGGTGTCAGTCGCTGGCCGCCGCCCCTCCGCTTCTGCTGCTGCTGCTGCTGCTTCTCCTCCTCCGGCCCGGCCTGCGGAGGGCCGTCGAGGGCCCGGTTGGGGGGGAGGAGCTGCCCTCGGCCCTCCCCCGCCATTTGTGGCGCCGCTCGCCGGCCGGGCTGGCGGGGCGCGGCCTCCCGAGGCGGCGGCGGCGGGCAGCGGGAAGGGCAGGAGGGCCGCGGGGCTCCCCTCCCGTCCCGTCCCGTCCCGTCCCGTCCCTGGCGCGCGCCGAGGAGATGAGGGCCACCGCGGCAGCCGGGCGACCAAGCCCCGACGCCCGCCCACCCTTCAGCTCGCAGGGGCGGATTGCCACCCCCCCCGCCCAGGGCTGCCTGCCAACCTCCGGGGGGGGGGGATTCTCTCCCGGCGCCCCCAAGCCTCCGGGAGCCTCCGAGCCTGAAGCGGGCAGATGTGGGGGTGCCCGATGCCGCTTCCCAGCTCCCTCAGCCCCACCTGCCTGTTGTGGGGGTGTCTGTTGTGGGGAGGGGAAGAGAGAGGAGTTTGTGAGCCGCCCTGAGACTCCTTCGGGTAGTGAAGGGCGGGGGGTAGAAATCCAGTCTCTTCTTCTTCCTCTTCTTCTTCTTCCTCTTCTTCTTCTTCCTCTTCTTCTTCACCACCACCAATGGACACCGAAGGGAGAAAGGGCCCAAGGCCTGGCAACACTTGCTCTGTTGGCTTTCTGCTTGCAGGGAGTTTGGCCTGTAGCAGGGCAGGCCCCTTCTGCCACCCAGTTCCTCAGCCTGCCTGCCGGCCCCCTTCAGGGCAGCCTCCCAGGGCCTGCTGTGGGGCTTTGTCATCAGAACAGAAGAGAAGCCAGTGTTGGATCAGGCCAGTGGCCCACCCAGTCCAACACTCCGGGTCACACAGTGGCCAAAAACGCCAGGTGCCCTCAGGAGGTCCACCAGTGGGGCCAGGACACCAGAAGCCCCCTCCCACTGTTGACCCCCTCCCCAGAGCACCAAGAATACAGAGCATCCCTTGCCCCAGACCTAGAGTTCCTATCTATCCCTTGTGGCTCATAGCCACTGATGGGCCCCAGCACATAGAACTGAGTCTGAGCAGCAGGGAGGTGGTTGGCTTGCCACAGGCACAACCCTTCCCCCAGTGACATCTGTGTACACCGGGGGGGGGGCGCACGAAGGAGAGGCCGTGGCTCAGCGGTAGAACCTATGCTGCCTTGCATGCCGGGTCAGTCCCCGGCATGATCTCCAGGGATTGGGGGGGGAATGGGAGTGAATTGAAAGGTGTCGGCCCGGGACCCCTCAGAGCCCCTCCAGTACTGGCCGCGGAGGGCCACCTCCAGTGTCTTGAGCCCTCCCAGGAAAGAATGAAAGAGGAAGCGGCCCAAGGCGTCTCCTCCCCCAGCTCCTCCAGCCCTCCCTGCTGCTGCACAGGGGAAGGGAAGAGGTGAGCAGCGTCTCACGGAAGGAATTTTATCAGTTGGCACGGTACTCCTGGACCCCTGCTCTTTTCTGCTCCTCCTGACTCACCTGTGCCCCTGAGTGATGGGCGTCCTTGGTCCACTGCCCGGCAGTCCTTCCCTTGCTGGGAGACAGTCCTTGGCCCACTTGGTCTCCCTTGCTGGGAGACAGTCCTTGGTCCACTGCCCGGCAGTCCTTCCTTTGCTGGGTGACCCAGGCCCCACAGGGCAAGGCAGGCCCAAGAACCCCACTCGGAAGCACCTCCTGTCCTGCCCAGGGCAATGGCGGGCAAGGCTGCCCAGCTGCCCGTGAGACTCCTGGGGCTCTGAAGGGGCCGCAGCCACAGCAGAGAGGCAGCCGCTGACTGTCCTGGAGTCTTTGCAGGCAGCCTGCACCCCCTTCGAGGGAGCAATTTGGCCCCGAAGGAGGAAGCGCGGAGGGAGGGAGCGGAGCCGGGGAGAGCACTGCCTGGAGAGACCAATGGCCGGTCTGCTCCAGCATCTCATTCCTCCATGGCCAAGGGGATGTCCCTGGGGAAAGCCCAAGCAGCCAGGAAGACAGCAGCCCCCTCCCCCTCTGCAGGCTCCTAGCAGCAGGCATCCAGAGGTACAGGGCGCCACCCAGGCCCCTCGGCTCCCCTTCCACCTTCCCCGTCTCCTCCTCCCTAAGCCCTCCCCAGCTCCCCTCCTGCTCCCCTTTAGTGGGGATTATGTTCACAAATGGGGAAGGACAGCCCCCCCGCCCAAGCACTGCTTTGACTGAAGCAGGCAGTGACGACAAACCACGGATTCGGCAGTCGTGCCCATGCCATCATATCCCTGCAACGCCCACCGTAAAGCAAGCCCCTTCCTCCGTTCTCTCTCGGCCAGATATTCACTTACAAAGCAAGGGCAGCTAGTACAGAACCAACCACTGGCTGGCTTTGGCACTCTTGTCCCGGTCTGAGTAGCCACTCTACCTTTCGGGGGGGGCGGGGGGACGACACACGCAGTTTTGACACGGGGGGCCTGCGAAGCCACCCTGGCTTTTAGTGCTCATTATAACTTCACAACAAGAGGTGCTTCTGCTTACGTGCCTGGCGGGTCCTGCAGGAACGACAACCAGATACGGACTGGGCTTCAGTCCCTCTGTTTCGGGGGAGGGGGAATTCAGTCTAGCGATACTCTGGCAGCAGGAGACTCGCACGGAGTACCTGCTGGGGACTTCGCAAAGGCTGGCTGGGGATTTTGTTTTGAGCAGGAACCTCCCGAGCGTTTGACTTCACTTGCCTTCTGGCTGCAGAGTGTGCACAAGCCGCCCGTCTCCGGAGCAGGCCATTTCTTCAGTGTTCCCCACCATAACCTGCATTGTGGATGGATCAGTTGCCAAGACGACAAGGTCTGAACCTTGGCTTTACAGAGAGCGCCGAGAGACAGAGACACACATGCCCCTTGGTCTCTTATCAGCTAAATTCAACAAACACATGAGAGCAGATCTCAGCCTGCAAGCCAGCTGCCTCCCGAGAGCCACCCACCCACCCAATTCACTGCCAGCTGCATTTGTGCACTAGAGTCCTCAAGGCTTTTCAGACCCCAAGGCACAGGCAGGAAAGCCAGCGGCTGGCTAAACACCGCCAGGAAGCCAAATCTTGACGGAACTCTTGGCTCCTTCCAAAACATTCAAAATCAGATGGCTTTGGGGAAAGGAGTCTTGATTTCAATGAACAACCAAGCTGGCAAGAAAACCCCCCAGAAACTCTGCACAGCCTAAAACAAAGCTCAAGTCCAGAGGCACCTTCAAGAACAACAACGTTTAGTTCTGGGTATAAGTGAATGCTTATAACTGGAATTCAGCTCTGTTGGTCTTAAAGGAGGCGCTCTGGACTCAGACTTTGCACTGCTGCTTTGGACCAGCATGGCCACCCACCCGAACCTATCTGCACAGCCAGGCAACAGATGAGAAAACAAAAATGTTGATTTGCCTCTGGTGAAACGCAAAACAGAGTACTATGCCAACTACTGCTTTTATGCAATGTGAACGGTTACAAAGGCAGAAGCCAAAATCACGTTCTGTACTCCCAGCTACAGTCCAAACTACTACCATCTGAAGACAAAGCCATTCATCTCAACAGCATCTAGATTCATTCCCGACATTTCAAGTTCATTTCAAGAAGCTGGTTAACATCCTGGGTTCAAATTCAGAATAAGGTAAATGAGGTGGGGAGGAGAGAGGTTCTAAAGAGGATTTAACCCTGTATTCCAGGGCAGTCCCCACTTTGTGCTGTTTGGTTGCACTGTCTGGGACTGGCACAACAGTAAACACTGAAGAACACAAGAAGAGCCCTCCTGGATCAGACCAGTAGTTCATCTAGTCCAGCATCCTGCCTCCCACAGTGGCCAACCCAGTTTCTCTGGAGACCCAGCAACAGGGCACAGGGGCTGAGGCCTTCCCCTGGCGTTGCCCCCTGGCACTGGGATTCAGAGGTTGACCGCCTCTGAATGTGGAGGTTCCCCTCAGCCACCACGGCCAGTAGCCACTGATAGACCTATCTTTCATGAATCTATCTAATCCCCCTTTAAATCCCCATCTATGCCTGTGGCCCTCACTACATCCTCTGACAGCAAATTCCACATTTGAAACACTCACTTTTTAAAGTATTCCCTGTGTCTGTTCTGGATCTACCACCCATCGGCTTCATTAGATGCCCTCTAGTATTTTGGGGAGGAGAACAGATTCTCTGTCAACTTTCTCCAGCCTGTGCATAATTTTATCAACCTCTATCATGTCCTTCCTCGGTCACATCTTTTCTACACTGAAAAGTCCCAGAGACTCTTCGGCCTGTCCTCCTAGGGGAAGGGGCTCCACCCTCCCAATCATCTTGGTCGCCCTCTTCGGTGCTTTTCCCAGCTCTGCGATGTCCACTTTGAGATAGGGTGTCCAGAGCTGCACACAGTATTCCAAAGGAGACAGTGCCACAGAACTATAGGTAAAGGTTCCCTTGCTCGAAAACCAGTCGAATCCGACTCTAGGGTTGCGGTGCTCATCTCCGTTTCCAAGCCGAAGAGCCAGCGCTGTCCAAAGACATTTCCGTGGTCATGTGGCCGGCATGACTAAACACCAAAGTGGTACCTATTTATCTACTTGCAATTTCTTGCTTTCAAACTGCTAGGTTGGCAGGAGCTGGAACTAGAGACGGGAGCTCACCCCATCATGCGGCACCTGGGTCTCGAACTGCTGAACTACTGACCTTCCACAGCCTGCAGCTCAGTGTCTTAACCACTTGAGAACTATACAGAACGATACAGGGGCATTATCAGCTGACGCGCCACCCCCTCTAGACGGTCCCGTCTCGTCTCAAACCTGAAGGCTCACATTCCTGCCGCAACTCCCTTCTGCTGCCCAGGGCCCATTTTGCATCAGGCCAAACTCCAGGCAGGTCGGTGTTCGCAGCACAGCAGAGCCGAGCAGTGGGCAAGTTCCCCGTTACCCACAGAAAAACAAAGGCGGTCGAGGCAGGGCACTGGGGGAACTTTTTTTATTACAGAACAAGTACAACATTAAAAGGGCAGACTGGAAACCAGAAAAACATGAACCGTTTTAACCATTTTGAAAACAAAGAGGCCACAGGGGAACACTGATGCAAGCGGTGCACTGCTGCTCTGGTCACGTCGGCCGGCTCTGCCGGTGGAACCGTTCCTTGTGCCGGTCTCGTTCTAGACAGGAGGGCTGAGTGCCTGCCATCCTCTTCCCCTCGGACACACGGGAGAGACCGGCACGGGTCGCGGGCGCCCACCACCAGAAGCCAGAAGCCGCTGCTCAATGCAAAACGGCTCGCGGGCTGATGGCGAGGGACGCCAACCGGCACGGGGGAATGGCCTGGCAACTGCGGGCTCTGCTGAGACGGCAGCGGCCCCCCAGGCTCCAGCTCAGCTTTGCAGGCACCAGGATGGCGAGGCTGACTGGTGAAGGGCGGGATCCGGAAGGGGGAGGGCCACCAGAACGTAGCAGAGCGGCACCCCTTGGAATGGCATGCTTCCCAGCTTGCGAGATCCCTTCAGGAGGAGGATCTCCCGTCCATCGCATAGTAACGGTACATGAGGCCCAGGACCAAGGCGCCCAAAATGGGGATCAGCCAGACCGTCCACACACTGTGGGGGCAAGGAAGAATCGGTGAACACTGAAGGCACCCTGAGGAGGAAAGGTCTGATTCAGAGCGCGGGCACTAGGAGGACACGGGAGGCTGGCCACAAGCTCCCCAGGGCACGCCTCTGCCTGGCGGCTTCAGCCGGCTTAATCCCCACCCCCAACCAGGCCTGGCAGGCACACCGAGAGCCTGCGCCCCTTTCAGCAATTTGCAATTCCTTCAGTTATGGCTGCTCAGAATGCCTGTAGGTGTAGATATGCTGTCGGCTCTCTCTCTCTCTCTCTCACACACACACAGACACACAGAGTTCTAGCACACTTGCTGGCAGACCCATCCCACACGGTCCCATCAAGTCCAGGTAGTCCGCCGAGTTGGTCTGAAGCAGCAGAACAAATTTAGAGTCCAGTAGCACCTTTAAGGTCCAGTCAAGTGACAGGACTGTGGGGTGGAGACATCAGCTTGGATCCCTCAAAGCACCAGTGAAAGGCGCACTGATAGTTCCCACATTCGGTTTTCCCAGGAAGCCCTTTTCAGCCATGGAAAGATTTCTCTCGAGGTCACACCGACCCCAGGCAGACAGCTGCACAGGTTAGGGGGCTGCCCGAAGGAGGGCAAACGGGGTGAAATCCCCCCAACAGCTACGTAATCTGTCAGTGAAGCTTCTCCGAAGGAAGACAGGAAGGAGCAGACGCATCCCCCCTCCCCTCTTCACTGCCGCCGTAGGACCCCGGGCAGCTGCTTCTTCACAGAGGCCTCGCAACCCGGGAATGAGCTTCCCCGGGGTCGAAAGGGAGGAAGGAACAAGCCACGATCTTCACTGTGGTGTCACCTTCTGCTAACATGGAATCGGTGGCCTCCACGGAGGACCTGGACCTCGGGGAAAGGGGGGGGGCAAGAAACCCCCTCCCAGAGTGCCCCAGCCTACGCCACCTGACTCAGCCGGAAGCTGCTGAGCCCGCCCACCCCCCTCCCTGGCAGAGGCCCCCCGTGCAGAGAGGGGGAGGGGACTCCAAGGCCGCTTTCGCCAAAGCACTTGGGGCTGCATTTGTGTGCTCGCTGGCTCCTAGGTAGCCAAGGTACAATACCTGGACTCGCTTGGTGTTGGTTTCCCCGGGACCTGGGAAGACAGAAGACAAAACCCTGATTTAAGTTTTAATAGCAGACATTAAACCCAACTTCTGGCCTCCAAAGGAAGGCCCAGAAAACACACCCACCCACCCTCCCACCCCGCGGGTCCGTTGCCTTCTCTACTGCAAGACCCTTTTGGCTCAGATCCTCTCCTCAGTCACCTGCTCCATCCCCAGATCACCAAACCCTGTCCTCCCCATTAACCACGCTGAGGCCCTTCAAGAGAAGCCGCCAGCCGGGGGGGTGCCCGGCTTGGCTGCTTCTCTTCACTGACCCAATCCCAGGAGGTCCACTTGCCCTTCAGCAAGGGGCTTCCCAGCACGCCACAAGAGGCAGGCCCAGGCCCGCCCGCCCCTCTACAGACGAAGCAAGGCTGGGGGTCAAAAGGAGGCAGCAAGCTGACCTCTGCAGTGGCGGAAAGAAAAACCAAACTGCAAGACTCGAAGCTCCTGGAAAGTTCGACAAGGTATTTCCAGACAGGAGCTCAAAGTGCTGAAAATGTCAGTGGTCAAGGGCCAGCAAGCGCCAGCCAGCCAAATTCCGCAGGAGGGCCTACGGAGTGGCCGCTGACACACAGCCCGAAGGAGGACGCAGCAGGCTTTTCCTCCCAGGCGAGCCCAGGAGCTGGGAGACAGACTGGCCTTTGAAAGCCAGCAAGTCTCTTAGCAAACAGAAACTGGCTGCCCCGCTAGAGGAGAACAGGAAAGGCTGTGTTAAGGAGGGCGGTGAAGCAAGAGCTGCATTTTTGGACCGCCATTCATCAGGGAAGATGGACATCAGCAGACAGAGAGGGAGAAAGACAATCAGCCAGAGGCCCGGCATCAAGCTTTTGAGTGAGGAAGACAGCATCCTGTACCGTGCTGGAGGGGAGGGGCCTGTCGGTCTACCTGGTGCATTTCTCCACTGCCCGTCCTCCGAGGAAGCTCAGGGTGGTGTGCCCAGTTCTCCCTGTCCCCCATTTCTGGCGCTGCCTCCATAAGGCAGACCTCCAGGCCTTCAGGAAAAGAGAGACCTCCGCGCTGCAGGACGCCTCCTCGTGTGTCGCTCGCTGCTGGTGCCACAGAAGGCTAGCAGCCACAGGGAGGAGCCCTTTTCCTGTCAGCCCCTGCAGCAAGCGCACAAGATGCGCCACTGGGGGAGGGGGGGGGCCCTGTCAGGAGCTCCAGGACTGCGCACGCTTGAATGCTGGATCCCTTCCAGCAGCTCGGTCTTCCGGACCGCCAGCTTCTTGGAAGGCTTCAGACAAGAGACGCAGCTAGCGGAGACCCGCCACGTGACAACAACACCCAACAGATGAGCTATCCCATGGCAGGTGAAAGAGAGCGCATCGACGCAGGACTTTGTGTGGCGGCAGAAGTGGCCACGCATTCACACTCCACGGCCTTTGGCAGTGGTTTAGGCGAGGGCAGCTTTCAAGAAGTTTGCCTGCAAAACCAGAGAGTCGGCCGGGACAGGGCAAAGCGGACATCCCACCCTACAGAAGCGGCACTTCACCCTCCACGTCCCCAAGGCAGACGGCAGGTCTCATGAAAGGGAAACGGGCAGGAGAGACAGACAGTCCCGCTCAGCTCAGCTGCTCTGCTGCACGGCACGTTCCCTGCCACCCCCACCCCACATCAGAGAGCAAATAACACTATCGGGGGGGGGGAGAGAGAGAGAGAGAACTCGGTTTCTGCCCAGAATTGCTGCTTCACCTCTGAAACGGTGGAGTCAAAGCCTTTGACTGTCGTTATCTAGTGGTCCGGCTGGGGAGGTGCACTTTCACAGGCATGCCGCCACTCCCTTGCTCAACAGCCCACGGGGACTCCTTCGTCTTAATTACTGTTTTTGCAACAAAAAGAGAGAGAGCCATAAACGGTGACTCCGACGAGAGAGATCAAGACTCTCGGCTCCTGTTGCTACTGGGCCTGGCTTCCTCCCTACCCAGCAAAGTGCGGGCAGAGCCCCCCGGGCCGCACAGCCTCAGCACCACCTGCCCGGGCTGGCAGCCTGCGCTGCTTGTGAGGACTCTTCTTCACAATTCCCCTTGCAAAGGGTGGGAGACAACGAGAAGGTCTAAGCCAGCTGAACCGGACCTGGGCTGGGCACCTGCCCTCACGCGTCCAGCCGGTCCAGAGGCAGGAGCCAGAGCCCCAGTAGGACCCACGCCAACCGAGCCGGCCCCAGTCGGGATGTTCTTGTGGCTCACCACCAGTTCCACATTGGATTGGGAGAGGGTCTGGGGTTGTCTATTTTTGTTTAAATTCTGTTGTTTCTGTGTATTTTACTTTGTAAGCTGCTTTGCACCCCCAGGGTGAAAGAGAAGAGAGACACAAATCTTTAAGTAAACACCCCACTGACCTCAGAAGAGCTGTATGCCCTGGCAACACCGTCCAGCCCGACTGCCCCTTCTCCTGGCCACAGGGTGATTTCTGCAGCCCACTCTGCTGGCTGGCCAGCCTTCAGGCCACTGGATCAAAGAGTGGAGCTCACAGCCTGGGGGCGGCGGGGGGGGGGGGAACACGACCGCACGGGAGGGCTCTCTCTGCCTGTGGAGGAGGCAACGCCTGCAGGGGCCCTCAGCTAAGAGGCTTCTCCGGCTACTGGGATTTTGTCTAAACAGCATGAGTAAACATTTCTGAGCCCGCATCAATCTGCCCTTGTCGGAAGATTACATGATTATTTCTTGAGACTCACAGAAGTTGCTTTCGCGGAGCACGCAGAGACAGTGAGAAAGCCAGCACTGAGCAAGCAGCTAGGGAGGAGGTGAGCATGCAAAAGCAACCCTTCAGTTAGCCTAGCAGAGGGAGAAAAGACACAAAACAAAGACCGGCTTGAGCGAGGCTTCCTCCAGCATAGGGGGCTGCCAGGCAGTCCGGCAACACAAGGACCAGCCGAGGTACAAAAATGTAGAAGGCCCGAGATCCCAAAGCAACAGACCATGTTTGTTTAGCAAGGTCCTGGTTCCAACGCCAAAAGCGACTGTGGTCTGCATAGTCATTAGTCCAGGAAATTCTGATACAAACCACACAGCAGGGGGGCTGAGTTGGGGGGGGAGGAAACAGAGGCTCCCTTCTGTGGCACAGACGCTGGAGGTGGCACCCTCTGCTTGGTAGCCTCTCGCCCAGCACCCCAGCCTCCCTTCGGTTGACAGCCGTGGAAGCAAGCTGAGGCTCTCCCTGACGGCCAGGTCGGCCCCTTTCCACAGGCATCTGCGCCTGGCTTCTGTTAGCCTTCCTGCTCCTGGAACAGAAGCCCGTCCCCCGTGACCCCTGCCCCCCTCCCTCCCCTGCCCAAATCCCAATGTGGGGAACAGAGCAGCAGCAAGTCCTGGGGAAACAGAGCAGCAGCCCGCCACAGGTGCCCGTGGGATATTCACTTTCCCGAAGGACACGGGAGACTTTGACTGGGGGGACGAGGGGAAGGCAGAGGCAGGAACCGCCAGCCTACTCAGTGACTCTGCCCCACGGCTCCAGTAGAAGAGGAGTCAAGCAAATGGGTGGTGGTCGGCCACCTCTGCTGCAGAGGAAGTTGGCATCTGGGGGGCTCTCTCTCTCTCTCTCTCGGGGTGTTTTCACGTCTACAGGAATAATGTTGCCAAGGCTCTTTCACACCTCAGGGCATCGTAACTCACCGCCGGGTACTGACTTTAGAGCCTGTCAAGACGGTCCTCTTGCATGCAGGGAAGGAGCCCATCCCCACAAGCACGAGGCCATTCCGACCTACACCCTCCCTCAGAAGACACGTCCCCGGGCACAAGGTTCAGAACCCAAAGACCTGTCCTGTAAGCTACGGGCTGGGACTTCATGCTCCTTCCAAGACCGCGCTTGGAGCTCATTTCGAGAAAAATTCTAAGCCAAGGGTTCTCAGCCTTCATCTCTGAAGCCCCACTGACCCCTCCATCAGAGAGCCTGGTTCCCACCATGACAGGCACAAAAAGGCCACTAGTTGCTGTAGATTTTCCAGGTTGTATGGCCGTGGTCTTGGGCAACTAATGAACTCCGGCCGTGAAAGCCTTCGACACCAAAAAGGCCACTGTTTCCAAGAAGGGCACGTGTACATTTACAGGCATTCTGTTGTTACATTTATCACTGGCGGAAAGCTTTAAGCTCAGTGGTGTCATCAGGAATACCTTTTATTGCTGTAACTAAAAGGCACTGGGGGAGAGCAAATTCTTAGCAACTGGTACAGAAACCCCACGTCCCACCTATGCTATTTCTGCGTCCTTCAGCTGAGAGCCACAGTTCTAATCCACACCCTGTAAATTATTGAACCGCCGGGCATCACCCAGCACAGCCGAGGCAGCCGACTGCTGTATTGACACAGGAAGCAGATGGCTCTTGCTTGCCTCCTGGATGTGGGCCCTTCTCTGAAAACACGAGCTGGCCACCCTGGCCACGGAGCTCACCGTAGGACTGGTCATGAGATGGGGGGGGGACCCTACGTGACCCAGGCCTCCAGCCTCCACACACCCACACCCTCTAGCGGTAAGCAGCAGCCTGACAAAGGAGGGGCCCCCAGCTCCCCCAGCAAAGACAAGCAGCACCTGTCGCCCCGAGGGCTTCCTCTTGCACGGCTACAGGGAGGCAAGGACCGGGGAGGCAGGCCACTGGGTGGCTCCTCCCATAACGGTGGCAAAAGGAAAAGCCTCTCTTTACCTGCAGCGGCCAGAGAGAAGGGGACCCCGGGTGCGATACCAGGGCACAAAGAACTGCTGGTGAGGCACCGACTGTTTGGCTTCCGGGAAGAAAAGTCTCTGGGAAATGCCAACGGGCTGCAGCGCTCCTTCCCCGACAGCCAGATCACCTGCAGGATCCCGGCTGAAGTCATTTCCCTTCTTTCCCTGGCAAAACCACAGCAAGGCACCACTCCCCCCCCCCCAAGCTGAGCAGCGCAGCGCGGCAGTTCTTGTTCCCAGTTGTCCCTGGACATAGCCACACTGGGGCATTTGGGGGGGCCGCCCCCTTAATTAAAAGCCTTGCCCCACAAATAGCCATGCCAGAAACCTTATTTTTGCATGTTTCCCAAAGGCTCATGGGAAAGCTTTTGAAAGCCTCACCGTGACCTCGGTGGTCTCCATCAGGACTGGGCTAGCAGGAAGGGGGATGATGGGAGATGGGCTGAAGGCACCACTCTGGAGTGCCCTTCTGAGCTCTCTTGCCCTGTGGGAGGGAATGCCTTCTGAAGGCAATTACATGTTCTCTGAGCTGTTTTTTTCCCCAAGCACTGATGCGCTTGCTGCCCAGTCCCTTGAAAGGAAGGGCGAGAAACAGGCTTGGAGCCTCCCCATTTAAAGACAGGCATTCAGATTAATTTAATTCACTGTAAGTTAACTGCCCCCTTAAAATTTAAATGCCTCCCAAACAAAAGACATCCTGGCGACGGGCCTGCCCTGGACTCTTCTGTAACAGAACAGGAAGGAAGGAACACCAAGCGAGTCACGTCTTACCCCAGAGCTCCCAGGTTGGAGGTCACACTGTTGAGAGAAGGGGAAAGAAGAGGCTGTTAACTTCTCCAGAGGGAATGTAAGAGAAGCCAGTGTTGGATCAGGCCAATGGCCCATCCAGTGAAACACTCTGGGTCACACAGTGGCCAAAAATACCAGGGGCCATCAGGGAGGTCCAGCAGTGGGGCCAGGACACCAGAAGCCCTCCCACTGTTGCCCTCCCCTTCCCACAAGCACCAAGAATACTGTGCCCCCACAAGCATCACTTGCCCCAGACTGAGAGTCCCTACCTATACCTTGTGGCTCATAACCACTGATGAACCTCTGCTCCATATGCTTATCTAATTCCCTCTTGAAGCTGTCCATGCTTGTAGCCGCTGCCACACCTCCAGTGGCAGTGAATTCCTTGTGTTAATCACTCTTTGGGTGAAGAAGGACTTCCTTTTCATTGAGTGCCCACAAGTTCTTGTATTGTAAGAAAGGGAGAAAAGTACTTCTTTCTCCACCTGCTCTATCCCATTCATGATCTTATAAACCTTGATCATGTCACCCCTCAGCCATCATTTCTCTAAGCTAAAGAACCCCAAGTGCTTTAACCTTTCTTCATAGGGAAAGTGTCCCAACCCTTTTATCAGTCTAGTTGCCCTTCTCTGCACTTTTTCCAATGCTATAATGTCCTTTTTGAGATGTGGCGACCAGAACTGTACACAGTAATCCAAATGAGGTCGCACCATTGATTTATACAGGGGCATGATGATACTGGCTGATTTGTTTTCAGTTCCCTTCCTAATAATCCTCAGCATAGCGTTGGCCTTTCTTATTGCAGTTACACACTGTTCTAGACATTTTCAGTGAGTTATCTACTACAACTCCCAGATCTCTCTCTTGGTCAGCCTCTGCCAGTTCAGAACCCATCAATGTATAATTATATTTAGGATTTTGGCTCCAGTGTGCATCACCTTGCACTTGGCCACATTCCCTCCTGAAGGGAATGGTGTGTTGTAGGACTGCGTACAAAGATCTAACAACTGTTCTACTCAATGATCTTCCTTATACGGGCAGTGGCACTTTACACACACACAAAAGTCATTCCAAGTTTGTTTTATAAATAGGACCTCACCGGATGCACCTCTCCAACGAGGTACTGATCGAGCATCTCCCGGGCATCCACGGAGTGACCGACGTCTTCAAAGGACTCCGTGGCATCTCTCCCAGCTTGCTCCAGCAGAACCTCCTCTCCTCCAGGGTGCTGAAAAGAATCATTGGTGAGATTTTCCAGCTCCGTCTGCATGTCCCCAAGCACCCCTCAGGCATCAAAGCACCCCCTCCCACCCTGGCAGGAGCCGTGCACATTCCAATGCCGGGCTCCTGAGACAAAGCAGCTCAAGGGAATTTCTACCCTGCAGGTCAGGGTCAGGCTAGTCAGACAGCTGAACACAGTGAACAAAGAGGGGAAACAGCTCCTGGTCTGCACTCGGTGGAACTTCTGGCTGTCAGTGATCTTTGAAGTGCCCTTTACCTCTCCTCCCCCACCTGCTGGGTGCCATCAGAGAGCCAGTTTGGTGTAGTGGTTCATTGTGCGCGGACTCTAATCTGGGAGAACAGGTTTTGATTCCTCACTCCTCCACTTGCACCTGCTGGATGATCTTGGGACGAGCCATAGTTCTGACAAGAGCTGCTCTTGAAAAAAGAGCCGTTTCTGTCAGTGCTCTCTCAGGCCCATCTAGAAGAAGAAGAGGAGATTGGATTTATACCCCGCTTTTCACTACCCAAAGGCATCTCAGAGCGGATTACAAGCTCCTTTCCCTTCCCCTCCCCACAACAGACACCCTGTGAGGTCGGTGGGACTGAGAGAGCTCTGACAGAAACTGCTCTTTTCCAAGGACAGCTGTGCCAGAGCTTGTGACTGACCCAAGGTCACATCAGCAGATGCAAGGGGAGGAGTGGGGAATCAAACCTGGTTCTCCCAGGTTAGAGTCCACACACTTCACCACTACCTCACAGGGTGTCTGTTGTGGGGAGGGGAAGGGAAAAGAGTTTGCAAACTGCTCTGAGACTCCCAGTGAAGAATCCAATTTCTTCTTCTTCTTTTTCCAATAAAACTATGGCTGCACACAGCAATCTGAGGTCGGAGAGTGCAAAACCGGCCCCGCACGCCTTTAAGGAGTTGCAAGGGACCCTGCGGTGCATTTGGCTCCCAAGGCAAAACTCCTCCAGAGGCCAGCATGGGGCAGAGGCCAAAGAGTCGGCTCACGCTGACGTCATCAACCTCCCCTCTGGCAGGTTTCATACTTTCCCCCAGGAAAGGGCGTGGAGGGGGAAAAGGAGAGCATGGGCAACACACAAACAAGAGTCTGAACAAGTCCACCTGCAAGCGGTTCCCTTGCTTTGCTTTTGTGCACTCTGAAATCAAAGGCAGACCTCGAAAGAAACTCGGCAAAACCGATTCTCTTTACGTCGAATTCTGGCAAGTTTGCTGCGACAGGGGGCCCTGAGGGGCAGCTCACCAATTGTCAGGCAACACAACTCAGCCTCCCGTACCCGCAGGTGAATCAGCCGCCCTGCCTGTGCTTTTGGGGGCAGAAAATAGAAAAACGTTTCCCTCTTAGGACATGGCTGCCTGTACAGTAGCAAGCAGAGACACTTACCACTCACACTTTACCTTCCATAAGCATAAAAGCACCTAGGGTAGAAAACGGCCACTAAAAATATGCATTTTGCCAAATTGGGGTAGCTTTTTAACCCCAACCCATCTAACATATTGGGGTAAAAAAAAACCCACCGTGAGTTCCCCCCCCCTAAAATAATGCTACAGGAAAACCTTTTAAGATGCTCTTGAGGAGAACAGCCCTTCATCACATGGTAACCCTTTTCTTCCAAGGAGTGATATATTCAGGAGGTATAAAAATTTCCCAAGGTAACAAAAACTATTAGAAACTGTTAATTTTACTGTTTTCCCTTACAATTTATGTAAGTGTATGTTTTTGAGATCTTAGGTTAAAACCATGGCTTTTGTTACTTCAAATAATTGGAATTTGGCTAGAGATAGGAATGAGCCCCAAATGCATCATGTGTGAATTTCTCCAGAGGTTAGTCTGAAGGTCAAGGTAGGCCCAGTCGGCACGGACTCTCCCGGGGGGGGGGTCAACCATGCCAGGGAGAGGCACAGCATTGCACAAGCCTTCCGCCTACGATGACTCTGCAGGGTGCAGAAGATCTTTTCCACATCAGGAGAACCAGGCAGACACAACATGTGGGGAGACACCTTTCCAGCCAGACCAATTTGAGGAAGACCTACATTTCTTGGCACCTTTCATTTCATTCTTGGCACCCCTTGCAGAAACAGCGTCCGGCCTGGAGGCCCACGACACAGAGATGTACATCAACACACTGAAGATTTGGGGCCATTCTTGTCCCAAATTATGTCTCCCAAAGTGCCCGCAGAATAGCAGGAGGTGCCACATCGAACCAGGCTGGAAGACACAGCTGCTGTCGAGGCGGAAGAGGCGCCCCAACTGAGACCGGCTGCAGAAACAAGCACCTTGAGGGCTCCCTTCCAAAAGACTCCCAGCCACCCATCACAGGTCCAAATGAGCCGGGAATTTTAACGGACACCTTTCAGGAGCTTCTGCCACACGCAAGGGCTTCCACTAAGTAAGCTCTGAGGCAAAAGTGTTTTTTAAACAACCCCTGTTGCAAGGGGCTGGCTTGGAGCCGCCCGACTGTGTGTGTGCAGCATCCGGCCACAGGAACAGAATGCAGGCGCTTCCCTGGCCAGAAAGCATCCTACCCTTTGCCCTACAGGCCAGCTCAGTCCCAGTCAAAGATCACACAGCAAGGACACTCCCTGGGCAAATGCCCCCGGGGAGGACAGGGGGCCTGGGGGAGGGTGTGGGGAGCAGCCCTGGTCATCTGCCCCAGGACTGCAGCTGGGAGGCATCTGGAAGGGTGCTCGAGTCAAGGGCCGAGGGTTCACTCACAGGCCTTTAGTCCCCCTACAGTGGGAAGAAACTGAGCCTGAGCACACAAGCTGCCCAAAGAGGAGAAGAAGAAGAGACTGGATTTATACCTCGCCCTTCACTCAGAGTGGCACAATCTCCTTTCCCTTCCCACAACAGACTCCCTGTGAGGTAGGTGGGGCTGAGAGAGCTCCCTCAAGAATTGTTCTTAAGAGAATAGCTCTGAGAGAACTTGTGACTGACCCAAGGTCACACCAGTAGCTGCAGGTGGAGGTGTGGGAAGTCAAACCCAGTTCTCTCAGATCAGAGTCCACGCTCCTAAACACTACACCAAACTGGCTCTCACAGGTCCTGCCTTTGGGTAGTACAACCTGTCTGCCCAGCAGCCATCCTCCAGAGGTTGAGATCCTTGGACGGAAGATGGCAGGGATTTAACTCTGCTGTGCACACCCGCAGCGAGCCACCGCTCCCTCCCACCCCAGACAGAGGCTCTCTGCCAGAGGTGACCAGCAACTTGAAGGCAGCAGCCGAGACCTCCCAGCCATCCTGACGGGCTGAGCTTCACGGTGGGAAGATGAGAAGTTGCCCCTGTCCCAGTGAGCCCACCCGAGTCAGAAAGGCCTCCTTGCACTCCTCCCACAAGCACAAACTAAGGGCAGCAAGGCCTTTGCAGCAGTGGCCCCAGGTCGTGGGAATTTTTTACAGAAGAGGCCCAAGCAGGTAAGTAGACAAGAAACTGTGCGAAGCCATTTTGTATTCAGACCAGTCTGCGAGGTCCTTTGAACTGGTGAGGCTATCCGGGAACTTGTTTTCACTGCTGCAATCAATGGCAGGTGATGACCATCTTTTAGTGGGTGGGGATGATATCGATACAGTTGATAGTAATGACTATTTGGTGGTGCCTTCTAAGGCATCTACATGAGGTTTGTTACCTGCCTTGGGCAAGGAATAAAAAGGTACACTAGCAATAATAAGTAATCATAATAATGAACTTCAAAGCAACCAGAGTCCTCAGTTCCCACACCGGGCTCTTTTGCTGAGGACAATCTAGATATAATTTAGATGCCTGGGGGCCATGCAAGTGTGCCCATAGGCCTGTAGCCGAGAACATTTTGTCTTGTTTTGTCTCCTTTGAGGCAGTCTGGTTTGCGGACTTTTTAAAAAATAGCTCTTCTGTTACCTGGCACGTATTTCTCGCCCTACTGGGAAATGAAGAGCAACTTCAAAGTTCTCCCATGAGTGACTCTCATCCAGAAGACCTAATCAAATGAAAGGCCCTCCTGGAATAACAGATTGTCTGGCAGTTACTGGTCCTGTCTGCTCTGACTGGCAGCCAGCTTAGGCCTGGCGCAAGGATTTCTGGTGCCCTAGGCGAGTGACGAATCTTGCGTGCATGCCCACACCTCTGCACTTTCAAAAGAGAAAAATGAGAAGTCTAGAATGAACTTTTGTTTCTTAGTAGAAAACACAGTCATGTTTTCTTAAATAGAAAAAAGAAATTCACTTCCATCTGATTTGGTGTCCCTTAAAGCCTGGCACCCTAGGTGACCACCAATGTTCCCTCTAAGCTGTGGCATCTTGTGAGCAAAATCAATTTGGCTACTGCATAAATCAGTTTACTTTGGAGTCATCCTTCCTGAGCTAAGACAAAAATGTGTGAGCCGGAGGCTGAAAATCTGTGAGCTAGCTCACACCAACTCAGCTTAGAGGGAACACTGGTGACCGCCTAGTTCACAGGGGCCGGCCCTAGTTGTGCCTCCTTTCTAGCCTGGCTGCCAGAGGCCTGAACCTGGATGCTCCTGCCTGCAAAGTACAGTCTGTCCCCTGCCCCATCAGCTCTCCAGGGCATGGCAGAGGCTGAAGTCTCCACCACGCCCTGGTGGTTTTCGGTTAAACATTAGGAAGAACTTCCTGGCAGTTACAGTGGTTCTTGAGTGGAACAGGTTTCCTCGGGAAGTGGTGGGCTCTCCTTCTTTGGAGGTTTTCAAACTGAGACTAGATGGCCATCTGACAGCAATGCTGATTCTGTGAACTGAAGCAGATCAGTGCTCAGTTCTCGTGGCCCTTTCTTACATGCCCAGAGAAATGCGGATCTCCACTTTGGGGTCAGGAAGCAATTTTATCCAGGCCAGACTGGCCCAGGGTCCCTGGAGGTTTTTTGCCTTCCTCTGGGTACAGAGCAGGAGTCACCGGGGGTGTGTGTGTGTGTGTGTGAACTTCCTGCATTGTGCAGGGGGTTGGAATAGATGACCTGTGGGGTCCCTTCCACTCCTATGTTTCTGTGTCTGGATTCTTGGCAGGCTGCTTGCCCTGATTTTGGAAACTGTCTTTGTGTTTTCTTGTAGGATGGCCCTTTAACTTCAACTCTGTGTATGGTATTTTTCAGACCTGGGGGGGGAAAGAGAGAGAAACCGACACGGGGACCCTCTGCAGCCAGAGGCCTTCCAATGTCTGGCATCAAGCCGCGGGGCGGGGCTGCTCCACGCGCGGCCTAGTGGTTAGAGCTTTAGGCCCGGAAGGGGGAGAGAGAGTGAGAGCCGCGGCAGCGCCACCCTCGGCCCCCCGAAGCCCACGAGCTGAACGGCAGCCCGTCCCCTTCTTCCGGGCCTGCCTACCTCGCAGGGCTGCTGTGAAGATGAGGGGGCAGGAGAGGAGGCCTCCCGCCGCCGACTACTAGAACCTGCGGAGCGGAGCCTCCCCGTGCGGGGGCAGCCTACCCTACCCTACCCTACCCTACCCTACCCGCCCCTCGCCCCCACCTCGTTCAGGAAGCGGGTGACGTCGTAGACGCGCCCGTGGATGACCAGCCACGTCTCCTTCTCGGTGTTGCGCTTCGCCACCTCGGCCAGGGTGAAGAAGGCCCCGCCGCGGCCGGGTTCCGAGCCGGGCCCGGCCTGGGCCCCTCCGCGCTGCTCCGTCCCCATGCGGGCTGCCTCCACGGCCGCTTCGCCACCGGAGGACTCGCGGCCGCCCGCGGGCGCCGTACCTGGGCCACGCCCCCCTCCGCCTGCGCCGGCCGGCCAATGGGAGGCCGGGAAGCGAGGGCGCGCCCAATCGGAGCGGCGTCGGTCTCGCGGCCGCAGCCAATGAGACGTCGGCGTCCCGGCCGCGGGCCCAATCGGAAGGCGGGAGGGGGGGGTGCGGCGGCTGGAAGCGCTTGCCCGGGCGGGCGGGCGGCGCAAAGGGCCCAGAGCGGCCGCGGGCCTGCGGAACCCTCGGCCACTGGGCGGGCATCTTCCGCCGGCTCCCTCGGGCGCGCTGACAGAGGGCGACGCCGCTTCCTTGCGCGGCTACGTTGGGCCGCCCGCGGGCAGAAAGTGCGGGAGCCCCTCCCGTCCCAAGGGGCTTCGTGCAGCGGCAGATTCACCATTCAGCAGACTATAAGCGCGTGCTTAGGGCCCCGGGGCCAAAGGGGGCTCCGCACAGTTGGGAAAAGGGTGGAAAAAATGTAGGAAAAGGCCTTTCAGAGGTCCTGAATATTGGAACTTGGATACATTTAACTTGTGAAATATTAAAACAGATGTGGCGTTGCATTTTTGTAGAACTTGATGTCGCCCAAGGCTGGCTTAGTTTCCACAGTAGATTGTGTTATCCTATGAATACATTTTTGTATTGCTGCAACCTGTCATTGTATATCTGGTCGGAGAGGTCGACAACCTGAATGGACGGGGTCAGTGTGGAAAGGAGCGGGGCGCCAAGATGGGTCAGTGCTTAGGGCACCAGCGAGCCTTCATCCGCCCCTGGCTTCGTGACTCACTCGCTGCTCACCTCTTTAGCAGTGCTTCCGCTAAACTGTGGAGTCTTGTGAGCAAAAATCCTGCTTTCTGAGCTCCTGGCATTCAAGTGGTGAGTGAGGGATTTGGCTGCTGCGTAAATTAGTTTGCTCCACAGCCCTTCTTCCTGAACTAAGACAAAAAGGTGTGGGCCGGAGCAGTGTTCCCTCTAAGCTGAGTTAGTGAGAGCCAGCTCACAGTTTTTTAGCCTCCGGCTCACACATTTTTTCCTGAGCTCAGGAAGGGAGGGCTCCAGAGCAAACTAATTCATGCAGTAGCCAAATCACTTGCTCACAACTTTTAATGCCAGCAGCTCACAAAGCAGAATTTTTGCTCACAAGACTCCGCAGCTTAGAGGGAGCATTGGGCCGGAGGCTAAAAATCTGTGAGCTGGCTCACACTAACTCAGCTTAGAGGGAACACTGCTCTTCAGAGACCAGCGACACCCACGGAAGCTCCTCCCTGGCCACCGACTGCCTGAGCCTCGAAGGCACTCCTGGACTGTGGGTCTCTGCTGCTGCTGCTGCTGCAGACCAACTAAGCACACAGCCGCCCATCTCGATCTGCACCCATTGCGGATGGATCCAGGTGGTCAGCCGGGTTGGTCTGTAGCAGTAGCACAAATCTGGAGGCCAGAGCTCCAGGGCAGATGCCAGGCATGATGGCACAGCGGGGCAGACTGCAGCAAGGGAGGGATGCTCCAGCCGGCCAACCACACAAAGCACTGCAGGACTCTCAGGCCTAAGGCACATGCCACTTTCCACTGAGCTGCACTGGAAACCTGCAGTTCTGCAAGAACCTTGAGGGGAGGGGCTGGGGACTGTCAACTACGCCACTGTGTAAAGTTTGTACTGCCCATTGCTGTAAGGAGGCTCCCACTATGTATTCTTTGCTTTCGTCTAACATGCCACGTTGATACCTACACTGGGCTTCACCTCTGGTTGGTTTTCCAGATCTCTGCAAGTCGAATCCGATGGCATTGTCTTCTGGATGTCCCATTCAGGTGATTGTACTGATTTATTCTATAGAACAAAGTTAGAGTCCAGCACGCACATGAAAGCTCACATCTTGAATAAAACTTTGTTGGTCTTAAAGGTGCCACTGGACACTTAACTTTGCTCTGCTGCTTCAGACCAACACAGCTACCCACCTTGATCTGATTTATTCTACGTGAGCCACCTGGGGTCCCGGTGAGAAATGCAGAGTATAAGTAATGTCAATAAATAGTCACATCATGAGCTACATAGCGCATGAGCCAGGAACTCATGTGAGCACTCCCAGCTTCCAGGGATGCTCTGGACCTTCCTGGGTCATGGCAGAAATTTCCATGTGTAATGGACGTTTAGGAAGTGTGACTTCAAGGGCTTCACATGATCTCCTTGGACCCTTTCCCCAGGAAAGGAGCCCCGAACACACTGACATAAAAATGGTGTGCGCGCCTTTTTGCCTGATTATCCCCTAGCGACATTTTTGCTTTCCTGTCCTCTGTTTATTCAGTCACGGGAAATATTTTCAGGCTGGGGAGGGGAGAAGCCGTCATTTTCACAGGAAATGTGCATTTCTCTCTCTCTTTTTTCCCCCCAGTCCAACGAGTTTAGCCACATGCGCTGGAGGCCAGCCCAACAGCCTCTTCATATATTTACTGTAAAGCCACCAAAGGTTGGAGTGGGTACAGATAACGACAGGCCGGAGACACAAAGTCAGGATACCTCCCTATCTGCACAGTGGCTCCAGCTTATCTGGAGTAATCAAACCAAAAATGTAGGCAGGATAGATCTATTCCCGTCGTTGCAGCAATCCAGCTATTTGCTGGAAGACGATGCAAGCATCATCTTTTGGTTTTGTGTGGCAGGGCCTTGCAGTTGTCTTGCCTGCTTCTCAGACTACACATTCTGGGGAGGAATTCTAACTCCTGGAGAATCCTGACCCCCCCCCCCAAAGGATACGAGGCCACAGCTACCAAACTCCCATAATCTGGATAGGTCCAATGTGTATGGAGCAAGAACTAGAAATAAGTGCCAAGCTACTTAATGGTCTGTGTGTGTGTGTGCGTGCATACCCACCACCTAGGGACAATCTTTTGATTAAAAATGTTCAGCAGATGTTTCCAAACATTTCTACTGTTGGTTAACCTAGCTCAAGCCAGGTAGTGGAAAGAGCCAACCAGCCTCAGCTGACTTATGGTGGCCCTGTAGAGTTTTCAAGGCAAGAGTCCTTCAGAAGTGGTTTGCCATCACCTGCCTCTGCATTGCAACCCTGGACTCTGAGAGCCGGTTTGGTGTAGTGGTTAAGTGTGTGGACTCTAATCTGGGAGAACCGGGTTTGATTCCCCACTCCTCCACTCACAGCTGCTGGATGACCTTGGGCAAGCCATAGTTCTGTCAGAGCTGTCCTTGATAGGGCAGTCCTTGAAAAAGCTCTCTATCTGCCCCACCTCCTTCACAGGGTGTCTTCTGTGGGGAGGGGGAGGGAAAGGAGTTTGTAAACCATTCTGAGACTCCAAGTGAAGGGCAAGGGGTGTAAATCCAATCTCCTCCTCCTCTTCTTCATTGGTGGTCTCCCATCCAAGGGCTACCGGGGCCCAAGACTGCTTAGCTTCTGAGATCTGATGAAGGCAGGCTAGCCTGGGCCATCCAGGCCTCAGAGTGGTTAGGGTAACAGAGGTTAAACAAGACCCCAAACTAGCAATAACTGGATAGCCTGGGGGGCTAGACCCACCCTGAGTCCCTTCCCTGGGAGTACCTGGCCAACCCACTCTGTGCTGAATTACTGTTGTGAATAATCCCATCAGCCTATGTACGGAGCATGCATGTCAAAAGCACAAATCCCTTTTGCTCCAAATATGCCCAAGAATAGATTACTTCTGCTGCTGAAGTCTCTCCCCCTCGGAAAGATGCAGAGGTCCACAGTTCTGGTTAGCAGCACTGTTTGAAGTCTGGGACATCTGGCTCTCAGGGCCAAGCAGGTGAGATGTCTCCCCAGGCTCTCTCTTCGTTCCCACATCACTTTTGCACACCAAAGACAATTGATGGTCCCCTCGTAGGATCTGGGACTTTCACACAAATGTCCCGTGGCTTTCAAAACTTCCTGAAGGAATTGGCTACAAAAAGCATGGGGCTCGTTCTGCCCACGTCAGCCATAATTTCCAGTCCAATGATATTTACTGGGCAGGTAAAAGCAGCAGCTGTAAAAGAGACTGGATCCATGTCAACAGCCCAGGTTTTTTCCTTGGACTGGCTTTACCGAAAGGGAGTCGGTAGGGGCCAACGGCAGCCGAGCCGCTTGTGACACTGAGGAATTGCACGGGATGGGACAGAAACTGAATTCCCCCTTCGCTCTTCATTTTCTCCTTTTCAGAGATCTGCAAAGGAGAGGCGGAGCAGAGTTGCCACAAGGGATGTCTTTTGGCACTTTCCAGAATTGCCCGACCCTTGTCCTCGAGGCTACCTTGAGCACACTCCAGAGCAGATAACGCCTTTCTTCAGATAGGCTGGTGGAGGTAATTTGGCAGCGCCCTACAGGCGTTCTCTTTGGCACACCAAGCAGTGGTTAATTTCCAGGGGGTCACGGAGCACGCAGTTGGCATGCCCTGGCCCCCAGAGGAATATAAGCAGCATGGACCATGAGTTACATCTTCCTTGGGAAGGCAGTGGCAGTCTGCATCTTCCTCTTGTCTTGACATTTCCCAGGGCTGAGCCCAAGAGGGGTTGTGGGCAATGCTCCCTCTAAGCTGTGGAGTCTTGCGAGCAAAAATTCTACTTTGTGAGTTAAAGTTGTGAGTGAGCGATTTGGCTATCGCATAAATTAGTTTGTCTCTGGAGCCATCCCTTCCTGAGCGAAGACAAAAATGTGTGAGCCGGAGGCTAAAAAACGGTGAGCTAGCTCATACTCACTCAGCTTAGAGGGAACACTGGTTGCGGGGCTCAGGCCAGTCGCCAGTTAAGCCCCACCCAGGAGTCAGCTGCTCCCTGAAGACCCTCCCCTCTCACCAAAGGACCATCCTGGCTGTCCCCCAGTGGGGCTTCTTTCTGACTACGTGCTAGACGAAAACACCGCTGGCAGGACGAGGGCTGACACTCCGCCAGAATCACCCGCAGTTGGAAAGGGGAGGCCGAATAGAGGGGTGCCATTCCAGATTGCTCCCACACAAGAAAATACCCGGACAGAAAGTGTTCTGGGAAGAACGGAAACACTCAGGAACCAGCACGGGGATAACTGAATCTCCTGGGCTGCTCAGTAATAAGACTTAAAGGATGCCATATTTACAGGTCTCCCTGGGAGACTCCAGTGCGAAGCTGCCGAACTACAATTTAGCTGCTGGAGGGGGCAGCAGTGGGAGGGGGGCTTCCAGTGTCCTAGCCCCACTGCTGGACCTCCTGATGGCACCTGGTATATTTTGGCCCCTGTGTGACAGAGTGTTGGACTGGGTGGGCCATTGGCCTGATTCAACACTGGCTTCTCTTATGTTCTTAAGCTCGATGCTGCCAGGGTAGACCTGGGGCGGGGGCCAGTTCATGACAATGCAGATGGTCTACCTGCTGAGTGGAACACTTCACGCACCAGGGGGAGTGGGTTCTGACCTTCAGGCTTCTGCTCCAATAAACGGAAAAGCTGTCCCTAGGCTGCCTTCCCCGGTGCAAAAGCAGCACACGTGTGCAGATGGAGCAGCAGGCAGGCTGAGGTGCAGTGTTGCCCGGCACTGGCCTGGCAGTTGGCGTTCAGCCTGCAGGACAGAGAAAGGAGCCTCCAGTGACCAGCAGGGCCCCTGGGATTGTCCCTCTTTGGGGGGCTGCTTCCCCCTCCTTTTACTGAAAGCCATGCAGAAAGCCAGACTGGCAGCCCCCGACCCCTGCAATGCACAAGTCTTGGGCCTTGGAGTGTTTTCGCTGTTTCTTCCTTCCTGCTCTTCCTTCCTTCCTGCTCTTCCTTCCTTCCTTTCTCTTTCTTTCTTCCTTCCTGCTCTTTCTTTCTTCCTTCCTTTCTCTTCCTTCCTCTTCCTTCCTTCCTTTCTTTCTCTCTCTTCCTCCCTCCCTCCCTTCCCTTTCTTTTCTTTTCAAAATGGTTTTATTCATTTTACATTAACAACAAGATTAACAACAGGATAGGCATGTACCTATAGCCTACATATATTATCTTATACATACAAATAAATATAGCTCTATATAGTCTAAGGATGCTGTTTTCCAACGTCTTACGAGTCAGACCTTATGACAGGAGAGCTTAGAGTCTAATCTAAAAAGTCCAAAGAGCATTACACGCTGCCCGTACAGTATGTCTGTAATACCTTTTGAGATTGCTAAATGAGGTGAAGAGTATTTATTACATCAGGTATTGTTCCTCTAGTGGTTAGATGTGCTAATATGGGAGACCATAAACTCGTGATATCTGTCGTGTTCGCCTTGAGATTTGTTTTGTTTCAGAATGTTTCAGCTCTGGCGGCTGGGCCGAGGCTCACCGATCAAGGCGGCCGGACACAAAGCCAAAGCGGGGCTGTAATTTGTTTCTTCCTGGCCGCTGTTGTTCTTGGCCTGGCGAAAGCAGAGGCGGTGATGACAACGGGAGAGAATGCAGGGAGTCCTCCCCGGTCGGTCCCCGCCCTCCCCCTTTCTTCTGAAGTGGCGCCAAGAGAGAGGGGACGGTGACCATCGGCTTCCTCCTGATCGCGCATCACGACGGGGAGTGACACAGGGAGCCAGAGGAGTGGGTCCTTCTTGAGCGAAGGGCCGCCTGCTCCGCTTGTGCAGAAATGACGGCAAGGCCCGGGACAGACGTGGGGAACAAAATTTGGGGGCAAAGTGTGCACCTTGCTCCACAGCACCGTTTGGGACTGAGAACTGGGAGGGGAGAAGGGGAGGGAAGCCCTATGGGCACAACAATGACTTTGCTCTGAGCCTGATTTCCAGCCTGGGCTGTGGAATGGGACTGTGTGGCCCAGTCGGGCAGGATCTCAGGAGCCAGGCAGGGGCAGTACTTGGAGCGGACAGCACCAAGGAGGACTCTGCAGAGGGAGAACAAAGTCTGAGTCCGGCGGGGGCACCTTTAAGACCGACAAAGTTTTATCCAAAGTATAAGCTTTCACATGCAAGCACACTTCATCCAAATTATACTGCTTCAGGCCAACACGGGGACCCCACCTGGAAGGCCCTGCCACACCACCTCTGCTGCCTCTCAATGGCCTGGAGAGCCCCTCCCTGGGGTCACTAGAAGTCTGCTGCCACTTGACAGCCCTTGACCCCCACACCCTTTCCCCACCCAACCCCGCCCCGCAGCTTTGTTTGGGAATGCAGCACTTCACAATCCACCTTCACACCCACCTTCACACCCACAATCCACTTCACACCCACCTGTTTTGTCAGACCGAAGGACTGGCTCGTCGAGTCCAGCTCTCCCCCCTCCCCCCCGGAAGTTCACCCATCAGGCATGACGGAGAGCCCACGGATGGGGCCGTGCCCATGTGGCCAGGCAAGCTCCCAGTGGCCCTGTTCATGTCAGGCATGTGCTCAGCTTTTGGGGGAGTCCTGTAGGGATGGGGAAGCCAGGTCCAACCCTGACAAGGGATTGTATGCGCCTTTCTGCCCCACTTTCCTCCAGGCCCCGATCCAAGGAGGGAGCCCATGCCCAGTGACTCACTCCCCATTCTTATATGGGCCTCCCAAGCAGGCACCTCCGTTTCAGTGAGCAACATCGTCAGGAATTTGTTTACATCACCGATCGTCTGCCTTTCGCAAGGCCTTCCGGCTCAGTAATCCCTGCTGTGTGACCCACATCCAGAGCCGTGGAGGTGGGCCGCTGCTGGGAATGCCGACCTCCACGTGGGGCCTGGGGAATTTCCGGAGTTACATCTCCTCTCCAGGCTACAGAGACCAGTGCCCCTGGAGAAAATGGACGGTTTGGAGGGTGGGCTCTGTGGCCTTGTACCCCGCTGAGGTTTGTATTCTCCCCAGGCTCAATCCCCAAATCTGTAGGTGTTTCCCAACCTGGATCTGGCAGCTGTACGCCCCCACCCTCTTGCCTTTGCCATAGGAGCACCGTGGCTGTCCAACTCCCTTCCCGCAGTATCCCAGTCTGCTGCCTCTTCGTTGCTGCTCAGATGCTGTGTTCAGCAGCACGTTGTTAGAGGTCTTTTGGGGCTTTGCTGGGGCTTTAAGGGCTTATTTTAATCGCCCTCCTCTTCTGATGTGGACTGTTCATATGTTCATATATTTCAGCCACTTCTAGCTTGCTCTCTCCACCAAAGACCTGAAAGGGGGCCCCTTTACCATCCAGACAATCAAAATCACCAACAAGAAAACGGCATCTCTCTGCTGCAGCAATGGCAGTACAGGCAATCGTACTTTGTAGCAGCATAAAAATAATATTTGTAGCAGCAACAAATAAGAGAACAAAAAAATAAATCAGAGTGTTCTGCCCGCCAGGTACTATGGATCTGCTCCTCCCTCCTGACACACAAGAGGATTATTCAAGTGAAGTCGGCTTGGATCCCGTTTGCCCCAGCGGGCTGCCCTGAGCCCATAAAGCCAGTAAACGGAACTCTGGATATTTTCAGCTGCCTTCGGGTTTACAATTCCCATCATCCAGCCTCCGCCATTCCGGACTTCTTCACCCTCCTAGCTGGGCAGAAACCCAGCTCCCAGGACATCTTTCCCACCAGCTCTGTCTACGCTACAGCGGCTGCCCAGTCCAGCGGGACAGGAGGCATGAGGAGGAATTCTGTGCCACAGGCCGGTGGGCTCCGGCCGTTTGCTGGACAGAGGCTGGGTCTGAGGGAGGCCCTCGCCAGCAATAGGCCCTGCGGCGGGTGGGAACGGCGCATCCTGTGCAGAGAGGTGAGGAGACCCCCTCCCTGCCCTCCCAGGGCTGCCGCTTGTTGCAACAGGCATTCATGCGTCTGTCAGCACCACTTCCCCCTGCACGGCGTTATCGTTTTTCCATTTGGCAGGCTCCGGTTCGGATTGTTTTTCCTCCTGCCCCCGTGAGCCATGGAATGGGGAGTGTTCGGCCGGCCGGGCCAAGAGGCCGCTGAAGGACCCTCTCCCACAAGGGCTCCTGTGGGCAGGGCGGGGGGGGGAGAGGGCTCCTCCCGGGATGCTGTCAGGAATCCGCCTCTGTTTCCCAGGACCCCGGCAGATCTCATGCGAGATTAGTTTCACATTCTTAAAGGATAATTTAAGCACCATGTAGGATTAGTCCGTGCTGCCTGGCCCGCGGCACAAAGAGAACAAGCAACTGGGGGGGGGCAATGCTTACACTGGAGCAGGCCAAGGTGAGGCGACTGAGGCCCCCGTCCTGTTTCCGAGGACAGCCACACGCCCCAGCGGTTCAACAGGTGAGCTGGCCTGTGGCTACGAAGGCATCTCTTCCCCCTGGTTTACCACCACCACCACCACCACCCCTGCCCAGCAAACGTTTTTCAGAGCTCAGAAACTCTGTTTAGCTGACAGCCACTGGGGGGGGGGGCTGTCCCCCAGGAAGGGAAGGCCCTTTTAAAGCTTTTGATATAAGTGACCGTAGCCCATCGTCATGACCTGGATGGCACAGGCCAGCCAGATCTCGTCAGGTTTCAACAGCTCAGCAGGGTCGGCCCTGGTTAGTCTTTGACTGGGAGACCGCCAGGGAAGTCCAAGGTTGCCACGCAGAGGCAGGCAAGGGCGAAAGTCACCTCTGTCTGTCTCTTGCCTGGAAAACCCCACCAGGGGTCACTATAAGTCGGTTGTAGCTTGACAGCACTTTCCGCTGCCGGCCACGGCACATCAGTTGGCCTGTCCTGACTCTACCGCCCCTCAACAGCACTGGGTGACTCCACACAGCAGCACTTTCAGCGAGGGAAGATATGTCATTCTGTACTGTACACCTCTTTCGTGCCTTTCCCCCTAAACTAGAAGCCCCAGCCCCCTCGAGCATTTGGCTTGCCTTTCTCTGCATCTTTCCTGGCTCACTCTTGTGCACACGCGCTCCGGGACCCAGTTCAGAGCAGAGGGAGTGGCCAAGATTCCAGAAGGCTCACTATCAAATTCACCCTCCAGTTTCTGAGCAGTAGAATTCCCTCTTGGAGCAGGGCGTGGTGTAAACATAACATGGCTAAGGAAAGCTGGGGCCTACAAGGATGGATATTTGTCAGTGATGCTTTAGGATGGTCCTGCATCGGGCCGGGGGTTGGACTAGATGGTCTGTAGGGCCCCTTCCAACTCTGTGGTTCTATGATCCTAAGGCCCTGACCTGGGTGGCCAAGCAGGGTCAACCCTGGCTAGTCCTTCGATGGGAGACCACCAAAGATGTCCAGGGCTGCAACACAGAGGCAGGCAATGGCAGAAAACCCCCAAAACCCTCTGAATGCCAGGGCAGGACCCGCTTCTCCCATGATGCCTTCTCCACCCTCCTCACCAGCCGTTCCGTTCTGAAACTCTCCCTGAGAGGGGAGGGGGCGTTGGGGGGAGAAGACTCCTGAAGTGGCCTCCGTCCCCCTTGGCCTCCTGCTCGCAAAGTTCAGGGAGGAACCAGCACCTTGGTGGGGAGAAAGAAGGGCAAGACCTCCTTCAGGGGCCAGAGGTCAACACAAGCAGGTGCAACAGGGCTGGAGAGTCCCAAGAAAAGGGCAAGCGTGGTGGGGCAGCGGACCACCAGCTAGCTGTAACAGACGGTGTCAGAGGGTAATCCTAAGGCACACACCACGTCTGACAAGTGTGCGGATCTTGTGTTGGATAAGCCGCTCTTTTGCACTGAGGGGTCTTCAGAAAGGCCACGTCTGCACACATAACAAGCTTAGCAGCTAATATGTTTAAGTGGGGCAGCCGTGTTGGTCTGAAGCAGCCGAGCAAAGTTTGAGTCCAGTGGCAAGACTAGCAAAGTTTAATTCTGGGAATAAGCTTTCCAGAATTAAACTGGGGGGGGTGGTATTTTTGCATTTGTGCGTGTGCCCGTGCCTGGAAGTCATGGCGACCTCTGGCGACTCCTACTGGGGCATGGAGGATGTTCAGGGAAGTGGCTTGGTAGCCTGCCTCTGCCTCCCTCCCCTGGTATTCCTTGGAGGCCACCCTTCCAAATACTTGCCAGGGTCAGCCCTGCTGAGCTTCCGAGATCTGATGAGATCGGGCTTGCCTGGGCTGTCCAGGTCAGGGCTTCCAGAATTAAACTTTGTTTGTCCTACAGGTGCCACTCCCTGACTCTGAGCTCATACATTTGTGAATCAAAGTTGTGGTGGTCTCACCTTTCCTGTGTTCGGAACCCCCGGGATAGCAACAGCCTCTTGGACTCTCTTCTCTACCAAATGAGGTCTGTTAGGGGATCACTGCCCGTGGTCCTCACTGACCAGATTCCAACTGCCAAACAGGACCTGCTAGACTAGAGCGTGCCGCTTTCCACGGGTTCAGCAGAGCCCTCCAGCTAGAGCGGAGGAGGGAACCTGCCCTGGCAACCTGCTCTTAGTCGCTCTCTCCTGGACACAATGGGAGCTGCAGGGAGGGGACCACCAAACCCTCTGGTGCAAAATGCTAGGTGCAGCCCAAGAGAAATACACTGGCGCGCCAGCATAGTAGGCTTTGTGCATGTCCGCCTCCACATGCAAGGCAGCCCAGACCTAGGAAGCAGTCATGCATTTCCACAAGGGAAAAAAAAATCAGGCAGAGAGCATGAAGATGTTGAAACCCCGAATTCTTTTTCAACAGGGCTGTGCCCGTGGCGTGATTCTTCCACCCACCTTTGTTTGGGTTGATGCTGTGTTGCCAGTGCCCAGGCAACTGCTGAAAACCCGCTTCACCTTTTCCAGTGTTGTGTAGTGGGATTGACGCATGACGAACCAGGACACAGCGTAATTGTTAGTTCATAGTGGACTAGCACACACAACAGAACAGAAAATACCAGCCCGATGGCCAACTATATTCTGTCCCCATGGACCACCCCCAGGTCCCATTGGCGGGTTTAAACTTCCCACCAAGGTTCCTATTGGTGACCGCTTGAGGTTTCAGGATCCTAGTCCCTATTGTCTCTTGAGCTCCAAGCTCTGGTAAACGTCGCTGTCGCCTAGTGGTGGTCAGCGGACATAACATCCAGGGTGGGCAGTGCAGCCATCTGTGGGGGTGGTGGGATGTCCACAATCTACCTCAGCAACCAGAATCACCCCAAAACGTTGGCTCGGGCTTGATTCTGCTACACTCTAAAGGTCCCGGTGAACAGGGGTCCTCAGAAGGGTAGCAACGGATGGGGCAGAAAAGCGGCCATCAAGGTTACCGCTCAAGGGCATCTTCTCTGCTGGACGTCTTTGAGTGAACAGGGGTCATCACCAAACGCCTGCCGATTTTCTGCAGGTTTCACTTTTCCCACCTGGACCGACAGGGAAGGCTCCAAAAGGTTCTGCTGCAAAGCCAAATGTAGGATGCTGCACCTGCCACTGCCGGTCTCTGTTGCTCAGTGCTGGGCCAGGGCTGGAAAGAACAGCATTACAATCTGCAGTCTGCCACTAAACCCACTGGGTGACCATGGGCCACTCCCCCCTTGGCCTAATCTACCTCACAGGGCCGTTATGAAACTAAAATGGGAAACTGGAGAACCAGGTCCCTTGAGCTCCTTTGAGGAATGCTGGGATAAAGCCTTTGTGGTGGGGGTCCAGGTCCAGTCTTCCCCCATGGCTGTATAGAGTGGATCCGCCAGATCTGTTGGCAGGGAAGAGTCGTTTCCCCCCTGGAGAGCTCTAAAGGGGTCTTTCTCCACCTTTGAGTTGGAGTACGTCAGACTGGCTTTCTATCATGCAAGCACTGAAGGGGATTGGGGGCAGGCAGGCTTGCTTCCCACCAGCCATGGGGGCTCCAAGCCCAAGACAGAACATATGAGAAGCTGTGCTGGATCAGGCCAATGGCCCATCCAGGCCAACCCTTTGCACCACACAATGGCCAAAAGCCAGGGGCCATCAGGAGGTCCACCAGCAGGGGCCAGAACTCCAGAAGCCCTCCCACGGTTGCCCCCTAAGCACCAGGAATACAGAGCATCGCTTTCTCCTGGGGCCATGTTCACAGCCTCTTTATTCCTGGCATTCCCAGCCAGGAAACTTGCCATCCAGCCTGCCCCTCCCCAGTTCTCTCTTGGCTTGTGAGCCGCCCAGAGAAACAAAGAGCTCCTTGCTCCTTGTGGGCATATGCCTCCTTCCAAGCGTCCTCCCACTTCTTTGTCTACCGCAACTTTACACCAGCCAAGGAGCTCTGAGGGTTTTCTGGCTACAAGCCATCATTTCATACAGTCACTGCTTGGTGAAACTTGCTGTAACTGAGAATCACTTTAAAATTCAATGTACTGAGCATTTCATTACAACAGTCTATGGAAACACTTGTAAATGTAAATTATTAGAGAATATCACAAAATTAACCATAAAATTAATGTTGAGATTAAGATTGGACGACAGCTAAATTATTATAGTGTACAGTGTATACTTGGTGGTTGTTATTTTTTCCTTTGGCTCTTTAAAAAACCTGCCTTAAATTTCAGGTAGCCTCAGGGACAGATTTTTGCCCCCTTTCCACTCAGTCCCTGTACATGGCAAGCAAGTAAAGAGAGAAGAGGATGGCCTATGAGCGGTGGAAAAGAGAAGCTGGCCCTACTGCTGGACCTCCTGAGGGCCCCTGGTATATTTTGGCCGCTGTGTGACCCAGAGTGTTGGACTGGATGGGCCATTGGCCTGATTCAACACGGGCTTCTCTCTTATGTTCTTACACGTGCTCAGGAAGGGCTTGCTCCAAGAGCAGAAAAGACTGTCATTAGGTGCACAATTTCAGAGTTAGAAGCCGGCAGCAAATTGTTAATTCTTAGCCGGGGAGGGTAAACCACCAAGGCATGCTACTTATACTTGTGGTATCCAAATGCATGGGGGGGGAGTTTTTGTGTTGAAGCTATGAAGTGACTCCAGACCTCCCCCAAGCACCCCCCCAAGCACTTCCCTGGGCTCTGCTGCACAGGCCCCTGCGAAACCAGGATAGATCACTGGATTACCAGGTCGGACGCTACACAGCAAGGTTAAACCTGCTGGGAATTTGGAGCGCCCTCTGGGGAACCATCGGCGGTGTTCTGGAAGCCATTTAACGCAAGCAAATGGGGACGTGGCGGGCACCTCTGCGCCCCGCTTCCCTTGGCCAAGAGCCATGGCTGCTTCCGCACACTTTCGCCAAGGGCCAGGAGAGCAGGGACGCGCTTTTCTTTTGCCCAGAGCCCCCCGGCCGTGACGCCGCCTGCTGGAAGGCCCCGAGGGCGCAGGGGAGCCGCCGCGCAGGAAGCACGCAGCAGCCCGGTGGGTGCCTCGCACACAACGACCCCGCGGGCAGGCCCGTTCGTCGGAAGAGGCCCGGCCGGGCGGGAGAAAGGCACCCTGGGAAATGGAGTCCGGCTGCGGGCGGGGCCGCCCCTTCCGCTCCCCGGGCGGGGCGTCACTTCCTGGCGGGAATGGCGCGCGGCCGAGGGAAGGCGCCTGGCGGCGGCAACAACAACAGCGACGGGCGGGGGGCGGCGGCGGCGGCCATGGCGGAGTTGGAGGCGCGCGGGCGGGCGCTGGACGAGGTGGTGGGCCGCTGGGTCGTCCTCTTCTACTGCCACCGGGCCGTGCAGGCCTTCCGCGCCGGGCGCAGCCAGGACTTCCGCCAGCTGCGCGACATCCTCCACGGTGCGCCCGGGGGGAGGGGGAGACCCGGGCGGGAGGGTTGCCATCTCCAGGGCGGGAGTTTCCTGGAGATCGGGGGCGGGGAGGGAGTCCACCCTCCGGCAACAGGGAGTCTGGAGACCCGGGGAGGTTCCGGGAGAACTCCAGGCCCTGCCTGGAGGGTGGCGTCTTCGGCGGCCGGGGCCGGAGAAAGGCCCCCGACGGGCGGCAGCGGTCAGGCTCGAATTTGCCGCCTGGAGCCAGGGGCGGAGGAAGGCTCGCTGGTGCCCCCCCGCTCCTTCCCCCCAGTCCATTGTAGTGGTAGCCCTGTGTGACCAGATAGACCATGCAGGCTGCAGCAAGACAAAACTGTATTCATAGGATAACACAATATACTGTGCAAACTAGCCCAAGCTTGGGCTACCTACAGGTTCTCCAGAAATGCAATGCAACATCTATTTTAATATTTCACAAGTTAAAGGTATCCAAGTTCCAATATTCATGCCCTCTGAAAGGCATTTTTCTACATTTTTTTCACCCTTTTCCCAACTGTGTGGTGCCCTGAGCACGTGCTTCGTCTGCATAGGTGCTCAAGGGTCAATCCGCCACTGCCTGCGGCTGAAGCCAAGGCAGGACTGAGCGCGGCGGGCGGAGGAGTGGTGTAGTGGTCAAGTGTAGCGGACTCTGATCTGGGAGAACCGGGTTTGATTCCCCACTCCTCCGTTTGCAGCTGCTGGTGTGAGCTTGGGCAAGCCCTAGTCCTGGCACAGCTGTTCTCTCAAGGGCAGTCCTCGAAAGAGCTCTCTCAGCCCCACCCGCCTCACAGGGGGTGTCTGTTGCGGGGAGGGGAAGGGAAAGGAGATTGTAAGCCACTCTGGGACTCCTTTGGGTAGTGAAGGGCAGGGTATCAATCCAGTCTCTTCTTTCTCCTCCTTCTTGAGCCGCTCCGCTTCCCGGGGCTGGGGGGGCCTGCCTGCCTGGCGGGAGTCCTTTGGAACCCGCCTTGGCTCCTCCTGAAAGGGGCGCCAAATGAGTCGCACCGAGAACAACCCCAGCGCAGTGCCGGAGAAGGGAACTTAAACTCTTTGGCAGGATGGAGATGCTGCCTGCAGGTGGAATTTCCCCCATTTTCATTTTTCCCTCCTTCAGTGCAAACAAGCCGCACGAGGGAAGGTTCTGCCACGGTCTGGACATTTTTACAAGTAGTCTAATAAATCGTTTCCACATAAAGGCTGGGATAGGCTTGGATGTAATATATGCACTAGGTTGCCTGCTTAATTCTGTTTCCCCCAGATATTCATAAGAATGTAAGAGAAGCCAATGTTGGATCAGGCCAATGGCCCATCCCGTCCAACACTCTGTCACACGGTGGCCAAAAATATCAGGGGCCATCAGGAGGTCCAGCAGTGGGGCCAGAACTCCAGAAGCCCTCCCACTGTTGCCAATTAAAATATTGTGTGGACATTGAGGAAACTTCCAGTAGATCTATGCTGCACATAGAATTGAAAGAGGGTATATTTTTCGTTCTGTTTACTTAACATGAGATCTTCTGTGAGCTTCTCAAGGGAGAATGTCTGCAGGGGAGTGAAAAAACAAGTCAAGCAAATAACACTAAATCAGATCACATAATTTAGAACATTTGAAAGTTTTTGGGAACATTTTCCCAGACAGCCCACGTCACTGAAAGTAAGGATTGCATATAGTTGTATTTCCAAAGTTTTCCACACCAAAATTTAAAAAAACCTGCACACACAAGTGGCGTGGGGGGAGACTTTTCCCCCCTGCATACCTTCAAAATGTCAAGAACTTTTCCATCTCTGCTTGCACGTGTGCAGCACAAGCCAAAGAAAAATGCTCAGGGTCCCAGTTGCATAGATGTAGGTCTTGGAGTAATGGCCAGGGCTGCTGCTTGTTTTAATCCTATCTTTTGGTCCAGAGGGTTGAAACTATGGCCAAATTAGTGTACCTTGCAGTAAGGAGGCGAGCAATGTATCAGCAGACAGGGCCTTCACCGTTCAGACTGTTTCCTCCCTGTTATAATTCGGTTGTTATGCCAATAAAGATTGTTTGTTTGTTGATCCAGAGGGATTGCCCAAAAGGGTAGGTGCATTTCACATGCATGGCTTGCTGCCACCCAAACCCCAATTGTCCTTCAGCCCCTTCTCTTCTGTCGTCTGCCCCTTCTGTCTTGTGCCCCTCCCACGGCTGGTGGCAGTTCCTTGCTGTCCGTGCCCGTGACCTTTTTGGTGTTCCAAGGCGGAGAGTGCCCCGGCAGGTGGGAGAAGCTTTGCCTTGGCTGAGGGGCTGAGCAGTGAAGCTGCCAGACTGCAGAGGCTCCTGGCCTCAGGTTTGGTTCCGGACCATATCGTGTCTGGATCCATTTGCAAAAGAGACATGCTCGAACTGTTCCAGCAAGCAACCAAGGCACATATGTGTTGAAATGAGAATGTTGGACACTCGTTTTAAAACAGTGTTTTACCTTGATTTTCGATCAGCCAGAGTTCTGCTGCCCTCTTTAAAAAAAGCAATTCCTGCTTCTCAGACCGTCCAGGCTAGCTGCCCAGGAGTTGGGGGACACTGTTGGGTCCAAGCAGCTCTGCGTCCGCAGCAAACTGTTGGGAGAGGATGGAGCATCTTTTGAGTGTGCTTTCAAAAGCCGCACGACTGTGTATTTCCCATAAGGGTGTGTCTCTTTGCTGGCATGCTCATCTGTGCTTTTTCACTGTTTGGGAGGGGCAGCTTTTGACTCCGGGTTCCTGAGTGGGCTCGCTGGAAACAGCAGTGGGGAAGCATTCATGTTTCATGGGCTGGAGAGGTTGCTGATGTGGAGCTGTAGCCTGGACATTTATACCTGACCGACCGTTGTCATGCGCAAGAGACAGCGTGTGAAGAGGAAAGCGTGCGTCCCTGGCTCAGCCAGCCAGGCAGGGTGCTGGCTTTGGCTTTGTGGCTGCCTGACTTAACTGCCTGTCTTCTGTCCCTCCAGCTGTCCTTGTGCGGCCTTTGGCTCTGGAGCAACGCATTCATCTTCAGCTGCGGATTGTCCAGCTTCTGTCTCGACTTGAAGAGAGTGAGTGCAGGTTGAAGTTGGGCTTCTGAGCTGCTTTGTTCTTGGGAAGATGCCCCTGGGCTGTTTTAAGGGGGGGGGAGGTAGCTTGTGGTGCTGGCAGACATAGAGCTCACTGGAAGCCGAGTGCATCCCCTTTCTGCCTCCCCTCCACCCTAACCCTGCAGTAGCCCAAAGAGAGGAAGGAACAATCGGAAGCAAGTGGGAGAAACGCAGAGGAGAGGAGGAGGTGTGGAAAGGAGGGGCAGTACCAGCTGCTTCCCTGCTAAATTTAAAAGTTTGCCGTGGAACCAACGTGTTTGCAGGAAGGGTGCTTGATTCGCTATGGGAGGGGTGGTGGTGTAGAGGGAGATACTCTCTTAGAGAGAAATCACGTTTTAGTGGCAACCGGAATGCTTTCTGTGTATTGTAGACTGGACTACCGATTCAGAGGCGGAGCAGATGCCTTTTGAAAGCGCACTGGTTTTTCTGGAGACCATGAGGCGTGAACGCCAGCTGGATGTAGAAATCATAGAGAAGCTGAGAAGGAAAATAAAGGAAGCTGTAAGAATGAAGATGCTGTTTTCTTTAGATGGTCTTTGCTGTTTTCCGGGCATTAACCCAGAAGTCTGTTGAGGTCAGCGGCTGTTGTTTTGCGTCCCGAAGTTTGTAAAGGAGAAGGAGGACGGAAAGCAGAGATTTTTATTAGGACTATAATGTAGACCTCAGACTTTGCTTTTTCTTGGTTCACCACTAAATTATGAGACCGTGAGAATTCTTACAAGATTGGCACATGGGCAGTGCTTAGTTATTTATGGCGTGTCGAGAGAGCGGGAAGAGCAACTCATGTGAACAAACTAGTTCATTAAAGTTGCTGGCCTGCAAAGTCCTGGCATTTAAAGCCACCTTTTCCCTGAGAGAATGAAGTTCTACTCCTCAGACCTTGGAAGACCCACATAGGAACTCCCAGTTGTTCTGGGATTACCAGTTAACTTCAGAGGAGCCAGTGGCAACCTGTCAATGATAAGCTTTGGCTTAAATCCATAGGACTGAATTTCTGTGCTCCTTATCCTGAAGTTCATAACTGTCCTAACATGGAGGTCCTTGGCCAGAACTTTTCTTTTCTTTTCTTTTTTTGCATTATTAAAATGCTCACCCTTCTTTTCCTGCTTCCGTAGGCTGTTATTGCCTGTGTTAAGAACCAAGAATTTGAAAAAGCCAACAGGCTTCTGAAGATGCAGATGTCGAAGGACCCGAGCATCCAGGTGAGTGTTGAGGAGAGGTGAGGGTTCCTGCTGGAATGGGGGCTGGCGGGGAAGAGGGATTATATGAAGCACGGCTGGGAACGGCTAGTCCTTCCTTCACCGACAAATCCAAACCTGGGATGCTCTGGCAGCTCCCTCCTTGCTTAGCAGAGATGTGGAGGCCCAGAACAAACGTGATATTTTTCCAGCAATCTTTTTTTTTCCTTTTCAATTTTTCTGAAGGAAAGTTTGGGTGAGCACTAGGGAAAAATCTCAAAATGTGTAGCATGAAAAAGTTGGAGGACTTTTCAGTTTTTCCATTGGAAAATTTAGGGGAGTACTGTTTAAAAACCAGCTCTTTCACTGTAGATGTCTACAATTTTTTCAAGAATTTTTTGTCGTATAAATGAACATTTTGGCAACAGAACACTGTAGTGTGTTTGCGCATAACACATTTAAAAGTTCAGCATTTTCAATGTGACAGACTTTAGGTTAATATCTAAACATTCCGGTAGTTTTACCTATTGTGATTCTTTCAGTCCAGATAATAAACTTTCTCCTCTTCACTGTAGAATGTGTTTTCTGCTTTCAACTTTTATTTTTGCCTACCTCTTAGGTGGCAAAAATGAAAGATATCTGTACTGTGGTAGCACAGGGTGCAGCAGCAATTAGCAGTTTGCAGCTCTTTCTCAAGTATTGGGTATACTAGACATTTTTCTTACAGAAAATGAAGACATACTTCCATAAATATGCCAAATAGTACAGTTTTATGTGCTAAAAGAGTTATAAATGATGCATTTTGCATTGTTAAATCACAAAAAGAAGTTTAGGCTTGATAGAAAACAATTACATATATTTCCATTTCCTCCCCAAATTTTCAATTCTTTCCCGCACGGCTTCAGAATTTCTGGAAATTTTACACCTCCTTTGCTGAGAGAGCCACAAGTCTGGCTTGGTGTGTGCCCCACATCTGTGCCACCACCATGACTCTCAGACCCTTGGGAAATGAGTAGAGACGTGCTCATGTGGTCTGGTGCCGGACTACTGAGTTCGAGATTCTCCAGGCCGTGGAAGTGTCTTCCTCCACCCATCTGTTGCACTAAGTCCACTCTGTTTCCTTTGCCTAGAAGACACGGGTGGCCTTGCAGAGCATCATCCGAGACAAGAACTTCACTCATCCAACGATCTGGAACTTCTCTTTCAAGGCCTTCCAGCAAGAAGTTCTTCTCTGTTTGGAAGACTACCTGGATGATTCTGAGCCCTTCCTCCTTGAGGTCGGCACCCTCGCCTTCCTCTTCGGTTGCTGGGCTCAGCTCAGGCAGCTTGAACATACATGAACGTGCCTTATCCTGAGCCAAACACGTAGTCCAGCACCCAAATCAGTCTTGCCTGCTCAGACCAGCAGTGGCTCTCTGGGGTCTCAGGCGGAGAAAGTTCTTTCACATCACCTCCCGCCCCTGTCCCTTTTAACTGGAGATGCTGCTGGGGATTGAACCCGAGACCTTCTGCATGCTGGCCAGATGCTCTGCCACTGAGCCACAGCCCCTCCCCCACGTGCCAGGAACGCGTGTTGTTGGTGCAGCACAGTTGCTGTAGCAGAAGCATCACCTTTCCAGTGGCCTGTCTAGTTCTGTTTTCAAGTGGGCCAGGGTCCCTGCCTGCTGACCCCTAGGTCAGAGATCGCATAGGACCAGTGTGCCAAATTAGAAAACTGGAAGGAACAAGAAGAGTTTTTCCTGTGAGTGAGTCTGTCCAGTTTGGTGTCACGGTTAAGAGCAGGGAACTCTAATCTGGAGAACTGGGTTTAATTTCCCACTCCTCCTCCACATGCAGCCAGCTGGGTGACCTCGGGTCAGTCACAGCTCTCTCCGCCCCGCCCACCTCACAGGGTGTCTGTTGTGGGGAGAGGGAGGGAAGGAGATTGTAAGCTGCTCCGAGTGATTGCGGGGTGTAAATCCAATTCTCCTTCTTCTCTGTTTAAGATGGCAAGAAAGAACTTGGCCGATACAGAAGCCCCCAGGCTGAGTCCTTTGGGGGCAGCCAGTGAGGAGATGATGATCTCAGAGGACACGGAGGAAGTGGCTGGGTCGGCAGAAGCCAAGAAGGAAGAATCCGTGGGAAGACCCAGTAGGGATTTGACCAAACCCGTGAAGGAAGGTGAGGCCAGCGGCACGGAGGAAGAAAGGACGGAGGCTTTGGCGGGAGCCAGTGACAGGGACGTGAGGCTGCCCCTGCCCATGGAAGAGGTCCCAATCTCAGAACCGGAGAGAGCAACCGATGAGCAAGTGACGGCTGCGAGTCAGAGAGCGGAGCCCCCGGGAGTTTCCGGCAGGGAGGGGCCTCCCCCTGCCCTGGAGACTCCCAAGGCTGTGGGCAGGTGAGTGACCCCAACCCTGGGGCAGCAGAACAGCGCAGGGGTCAGGAATACCAAACTGCCATTCCTGGAAGGGATGGTGTCAGTAAGCCGGAAGTGTCCTCTTGGCCTTTCTGGTGTTCCGCATTAGCACCCCCATTGCAACTGATGCAGCAGAGCCGAGAGGCGATGCGGGGGGAGGAGTCGTGTCTGTGGGTGTGCAAGAGAGAGCGAGTGTGTGCTGGCCCGGCCAGGTGGTGGGCGGGCGGGCGGGCTGGCTGGCTTGGTGCTCTTAGCACTCCCAGAGAGATTGCCACTGTCAGACCGCTTATCATTGTCCTTCCTGGCCTCGAATACCCGCGGCGACAGGCACCTTGTCAGTCAGTCCTGGGGGAGCAGGAGGGGGGTTTCAGAGCCCTTCTGCCTGTGGCTCAGCCTCATCTTTGGCAGCCAGGATGGAAAATTAAATTTACCCGCTTTTTAAAAAAATGTGCTGCCTTGTAGTAGACCACAGAATCTGCCAGATCCGCTGTGGGTTAGATGCTGGCCGAGATGCCTATTCAGACGACCGCTGCCTTTGGCACCTGCTGCTTGCCCAGGGTATGTGGCTGCCTCTCAGCCTTGTGGTGACCCAGGAGGTGGGCAGGATCCTTGGCGGGGGGGGGGGTGCGTGCCACCTGTGTCCTCAGCCTCTGCCCTTCCAGCCAGGGAAAGCTGCCAGATGGGGGCTGATGCAGTGGGGGAGGGCGTGGCGAGTTCTCCCTCGAGAGAGCGGGGGCCGTGCGGAAGGAGGCAGGGAAGAGGTCTGTTCTGGGGGATACCCTCCCTCCCTGAGCCCTGCCCTGCTGGACGACTTCTGGCCTGTCTTCCGTTCCGGCTTGAGCGGGTGGTTGCTTCTCAGCTGCCGGGGTTCTTGGAAGAGGCTGGTTTCCTGGACCCATCTCAGCCCAGCTCCAGGCCGGGATTTGGGACAGAGACTGCTTTGGTCACCTTGGCTGATGACCTCTACCAAGAACTAAACGGGGGGTGCGTGAGCCTGCGGGTTCTGCTGGATCTCTCAGTGGCCTTCGATACCATCAACCGTAGTATCCTCTCGGGCTGCCTCTCAGCACCAGGACGGAGGGGCTCTGCACTCTGGCAGTTCAAGTCCTGTGTGGGAGGTCAGTCCCAGAAGGTGGTGCTGGGGATTCCTGCTCTGCCCCGCGGTCGCTGGGCCTGTAGGGTTCCACGGGGCTCAGGCTTACCCCCTGTGCTAGTTGGTATCTAGATGAAGCCACTAGGAGAGGTCATCACGGGGCCTGGCCTGCAGAAGATACCCAGCTCTGCCTTTCTTTCCCTCCTAATTCCGAGGGAGCCGTTGATGTGCTGAACCAGTCCTGGGAGTCGGTAGTGGGCTGGATGAGGGTGAACAAGCTGAAACTTAATCCTGACAGGACAGAGGATTCTCTGGGTTGGTAGAAAGGCAGACCATGGACATGAGATCCCCTGTCCTGGGTGGGGTTGTACTCCCCTTGAAAAGCCACGTCAGCAGCTTGGGAGTGCTGCTTGGCACAGCAGTCATTATAGAAAACCAGGTGGCTGTGGTGGTTCAGTGCTTGCACCCAACTGCTGCCGGTCTGAACTAGCCACGGTGCTCTAACCCTTAATTACATGTGGACTGGACTACTGCAATTCACTCTACTTGGGGCTACCCTTGAAGAGTGTTTGGAGGCTGCAGCTAGTGTAGGAGGCTGCAGCTAGGCTGCCTGTTGCGTTAGTTATTGGGATCAAGTGATCCCAGTGCTACACTCGCTTCTGATCCACTCGAGCCCAATTAAAGGTGTTGGTTTTGACTTTTAAAGACCTACGTGGTTAGTTCCTGTCTGGGAACTAACACCACAGGGAGAGGCCCTCTTGACTCTCTCGTTGACCAAAGAAGCTCATTGCAAGAGAGGGCCCTTTCAGTGTCAGCCCCGCCATTATGGAACAACCCCTCCAGGGAGGGGCTCCTGCCTTCAGGAGGCAGCTGAAGACGGTTTAATTCATGACGGCTTTTGAGTAGCTTTCGTTCTTCTGTCTACTGGCGCTGTCACATTGTTGGCTGTAATTTGTGGGGTTTGTATATTTCGTTATGTCTATGTTTTAAGCCCTCTTGAGTTCCTGTACGGTAGAATGGCTGCTAATAAATGTTTTAAATAAAAGGATCAGTCAATAAAGTCTCTGTTTCACCAGGGGTTGGCACACACAGGCATCTTTGGCCTCTAGAAACTTAATTCTGGCCACCAGTAGAGGGAACCTCTGCTGCGCTTTGCTACAGGAGTAGAAACTTTCTGGCAGTGCAGGGAGGCGAAGGGGGCCAGGCAGACATCGCCTTGCCTCAGTGTCTTGTTAATAAAGTAAAGGACTTGCTGATGCCGCTCCGTGCCAAAACTCAGGCGATCCATCTACAGACTAAACAGTCACTCTGCAGAAATGCCACAGCCCACTTTCCACACCAACGAGGGTCTCTCCCCCTTCCAGACACAATTTGGAGCTGAGAGGACTGGATCTTGTCGCGGCAGTTCTGTGGGTGGGCTTTTGTGGGGAGTGTGAGGCTGGCTCTAGACCTGCGTGGAGGCCCGTTGAGGAAGGAGAGCCAGAAAGGGGAAATGCATAAATGTGGTGGTCGTGCTTGTATGATTGCATTTTATATTAATCATTTGTAACCTGCTTCAAGGGAAGAGGGCAGGAGATAAGTTTTAAAAGTAAGAGAAAGTGCAGGGTGCTCTCAGCACGTCCCCTTGCGGCTTCTCCCCTGTACAGTTTCTTCCCGGGCAGTGAATACAACAGGGGTGTGCTTTTCCCTCTCTAGTTTGGTAAGAAGGCTGCGTTTGGTGCCAGATTGAAATTGTCGCGACCCATTTGTTTGGCTGCTTCTTTAGAAAACATGTTGATCGAATAATGTGAAAACCTGCCCTTCTGGTCTTGATGGTTTGAATATTATTGGTTTGAATTAGTCATCCTCATCAAAGGTTCTTGAGTGTAGCCTTCGTGAAATCCACTGAGAGAGGAGGCTGGAATCCCCGGGCATCTGAAAGGGCTGCCGGTGTCTCAGGAGCCAGAGGAATGGAAGGAGACCAGGACCTGGGCTGTGGTCTTTGAGGAGCTGAAGAAGATTTTTGAGACAAGCCCGTAAAGCGACAGAATGCCCTGGCTTTCCTGCCCCGCTCTCCTGCTGCAGAGACCTAGCCGTCCTCTCTGACCTGCCTGAGGAAGGGCTCTGTGCAGGTCCAAACCTTCCTCTTCCTGCCCAGGAAGCCCATCTAACCCACAGAATGGCTGTTCTGTTTAATGAGGGATTCTTATGGAAGAGAAGGCATCCGTCTCAAGGCAGCTTCTTGTGTGGAGCTGACGGGCAGAGCAGCCTGGCTCACCGGTGGGGAGAGAAACCGAGCCTGTGCCTCCCCCCTCCCGCTGAGGCTCTGTTTTTGCAGGTACCCCCCCAGGAGGCCAGCCTTCCACACCCTGCCTGCTCTGCGAGAAGCATTCAAGGCCCTGTATGACTCCACAGACGCCGATGCGGCTTTTGCCAAGCTGGACGAGGCAGACTGGGCTTGGCCCAAGCAGGTTTCAGGGCCCCAGCGAGGAAAGCGCTGCAGGGAGGAGGAGGAGGAGGAGGAGGCACCCCCTGGCTCTCCTCCCTCATTCCAGAAGACTAACTGTTCGGTAACCATCAGCCAGCTGGTCCAGGGGTCTGAGGCAGCGTGCTCCTGTGACTTGTGCGCCAGTCCAGAAGCCTCACCGAAGCCACCGGGGACTCCCGTTGCCCGGCCTGCGGACACTGAAACACCCACCTCGCCACGTAGTGCCCAGTTTTCAAGGTGTGGGATGGGTTCCGTGCTTGTGATGCTGGGGAGCTGGAGCGTCCTAGCGGTTAACGGGGGCTGTGCAAGCCAGAAGTTCTTGGTTTCCGCTCTCACCTGAGTTGGGGAGTTGTTGGGCGGTCTGATTCTGTGAAATGGGGGCAGTGGTATCGGCCTGTGGCAAGGGATGCTGTGGGAGCCTTTGCAGCATGTGCTGAGCACCCGGGAACAACGGCCACACCGCACCAAGCCGCAACACCAGTGCTGTCCTGTGTCGGCAGCGTCTCCCCCCTGTACTGCTGATTGGGTGTGATGCCTCGGGGGGGAGGGACCCAGGGCAGCCCAGCGTCTTCCAGGTAGATCATCTGTGGTGAGAGACGAGGAGACGCCTGGGTGATGCTTAAGCCAGAAATCAGGAAGGCCGATGGACTCTGGACAGGGGTTGCTGGCTGGAGGGAACATTGCTGGAGGGGATGTGTTTGGGGGCTCTTTGGTAGTATCTGGCAGCTTCTCTGATGTCAGCCCCTTCCCAGTGAGGTCCTTGGCGGTCTGTTTCCTATGCCCTGTGATCACTCTGCAAGTTCAGCATCCCTTCCTGCCATCCTCCCCCCGCTCCCCCATAGGGCTGTGTCTGTAAACACAGGAAACTTGTGCTGAAGGGGTGGGGTGCGGAGAATGGCAGAGCTGCAGTGCCCCCCGCCCCGCCAGTAGCAGCAGCAGGTGATAAGGCGGTGAAGCAGAGGGGCTTCCTGTCTGTAATCCAGGGCATTGGAGCTGTGCGGCAACGCTGCTTCTGTTCCTCTGTTGAATGCAGGCTGTCCAAGCGGCGTGTGGGGTCCTGGCGAGAAGAGAAGGAGACCTGGAGTGGGGAGGACGAACTCTTCGACCGCCGTGAGTGTGCCGGCTTGAGTGCCTCTGCTGGGCGCCACCCAGACCCCACAGGGGAGGGTCTGGCGGTAGAAGTGCAGACCTGTCCGGGTTTCCGAGTGTCCGAGGGAAGGAGCAGTCACTCATTGCCTAGGGAGAGAGCGGGAGTGGGAAGAGCAGGCCAGCGGAGGTGCTGCCTGGTTGTGTCAAGAACACCTCCCACAAGGTCACTAGCAGTCTTGTGGCTGCAGCCAATTGCCTGTCTTGGCCAAGCAAGGGAAGGGCGTGGGGGGATTTTACCCTGCCTCACCTCCTGAGGTCCGGTGCAGTGGAGCAATTCTCTCCACCGCCTGCTTAGTGACAGACAGCCTTTTCAGTTGCTTACGTGGGAAGGTACCAAAGAGCCTGGGAGAAAGGCCGTCTTAGAAATGTTTTAACTACAATATAAAGCAGTGGCTGTCTGGTGTCTGCGGAAGGGAAAGGTCATTTGCCCCAGAGTTGCTAATTGGATTTGTCTTCCAGTGTCTTCAGGGGGAGAGAGCACCAACACTTCCATCACTTCTGGAGCAAAAAAGCAGGTAACGGGGTGGGGGGTGAGCTCTGATCCAGCCCAAACTGGTGGCCAACAGGCCTTGCTTGGCAAACCCCCCTCCAAAAGGGCCAGCTCCCTGGCAGTTCTCCTCCCCCACCCCTACTGACTCTGGCAACTAGGCCCAGAAACGGCAGCTTCTGCAAAGCCTGAAGACTGATTCCTGGCCGCAATGATAATTCCTCCAAGGGCCTGTGGGGGGCGCAGGATCTCATCTTAGTGAGGCTGCAAAGTAGCCGGATGGGGTGGGGGGGTTTCCTGAAGGCAGCTCCCTTGATTCAGTGCCCTGGAATGTCTCCCAGCTTGCATTCAGGCTCCCCCTCCTTGGGCTACATCGCCTCTCAAATGAAGCCGTCTGCAAATGGGGCAGGGGAGTCCAGGCCAGGCCACTGTAGCTTTGTGAACAGAATAAGACATGACTGGCAATGCCCTTGGGAAGGGGGGCTTCAGTCCCCAGAGAGCTTCCCTGGTTGTCTCTCTCCTTTGTGTCGCAGAAGTGGACTTCAGAGGAAACAGAGTGGATCCGGGCAGGCGTGAAGAAGTTTGGAGAAGGGAACTGGAAAGCCATTTTCAAAGCATACCGCTTTAAGAAGCGCACGCCAGTGATGATCAAGGACCGCTGGCGGACAATGAAGAAGTTGGGTCTCAACTGAACTCTGGGAGAGCCGCTCAGGTTGCCACGTGCTCTTTAAGTCCATGTGGCCGAGGGGTGGCTCGGCACGGCGTCCTCGGCACGGCCAGTGCCCTCGGGAGGAAGCTGGGGCAGCGGCGCAGTGTTGCAGGAAGACCAGGGGCTCAGGTCTCTGGCCTTGGGAACAGCACCCACTGCGGTCGGGGGCAGGACCGTGACCACTTCTCTTGTCCTCTGGCCACCACAGTTCGTGCTGTTGCTGGTGGTTCCCGATTGCTGGCTGAATGGCCCATGACTCCTGTCATAACTCTGTTTTGTGTGTCAGCAGCGGGGCTAAAGTCGCTGCTGGAGAAAGTGTGTGGTCTCCCACATTCTTGTTAACATCTGTAAAACTGTACAAAGAAAGACATTTCCTTGTTTCAAGTCCCTGGTAGAACTGACAGTTGGGAGAGTGCTGGAGTTTGGATGCAGTCCTTTTTTGGAAAATAAATTAAGTTTTTGTGATCTTGGCTTGGAATTCTTGGCCCTTTTCCCAAAGGACCGATGAGCAGCTGCTCAAATCACGGAGGATCGTACGAGGCCCTGCTATCTATCCCATTCAGTTTCATTAGATTACAGTCCACAGCCAGATCCCGTTAACAAAAACAAACATTATTCAAGTATTCAAATATACATTTAAAAACTCCAGTTAAAATATAAGCATATAAGATTTTACAGAAAACTAAATAAATGTATATTATATTAAAAAGAGGAAAATAGGTTGTAAAATACATAACATAGTATCATTAAGTGACCATTTTTAAAATTTAAACCAAGGGATTTAGGAAGAACAAGACCTCTATAATAGACCTCCTGCGGGAAACTAAGTCAAGGCTCAGAGGGGGGCAGGACTGAAATTTACTGCGCACTTTAATTGCCTGAGCGCAAAACCCAGCAGTTAGAACATAAGAACATAAGAGAAGCCAATGCTGGATCAGGCCAATGGCCCATCTAGTCCAACACTCTGTCACACAGCGGCCAAAAATACCAGGTGCCGTCAGGAGGGCCAGCAGTGGGGCCGGGACACTAGAAGCCCTCCCACTGTTGCCCCCCCCCAGCACCAAGAATACAGAGCATCACTTGCCCCAGCCTGAGAGTTCCTATCTATACCTTGTGGCTAATAGCCACTGATGGACTTCTGCTCCAGATGTTTATCTAATTCCCTCTTGAAACTGTCCATGCTTGTAGCTGCCACCACCTCCTGTGGCAGTGAATTCCATATGTTAAATCACTCTTCGCTTAGTGATAACTGAAATTTCATCTTTTAATAACTTACCTAATCCTTTCTTGGCCCTTTTTTTCCAAAGGACCGATGAGCAATTGCTCAAATCTCTGAGGACTGTATGAGGCGATGCTTTCCAGACGAAGAGGGAGGCTGCAAGCAGTGTTGCGGGGGGGGGGTTCGCCTTTGTAGGAGAGGCCAGGCCCAATGTCATGCGGCGCTGGTGGGATGTTTGGCTCATCCATTGTTGTACTTAACTGGGGAGTGGGGGAGGAGTGTATATTCCATTCAGATGAATTCTCTATAGGTGACGGACAAAACTAGGCCTTGGCATTACGGCGTACAGTATTGCTGACAGTATCGCTTTGTTCTGCTGCAGTGTTCTCCACTATCTGGGAAGAGCGGGAGAAGCCCCCTGAAGAGGGCTTTGTGGAACTGGGAACCCTTTACGGTGTTAATCTTCCTGGCCCTGATGCTTCTGTGCAGCGAGGAAATCAGGCCAACGTGAGCAAATGCTAGTCTGGGGAAAGTGTTTCCCCTTGGCTCGGCCAGCAGGTAGAAGGTTCGCCCTTGAAGCTCACAGGGCTGGGAGAGCAGCCTTCTGATCTGACTGCCGTGATCTGCAGGAGTCTTTTGTGTGCTCCTCTCCCCCCCCTTGTCCAGGCTCCTGAGAAAGGGCCCTCCTGGCAGACAGGCTGGCAGCATCCTGCAGCTGCGGGCAAGCCAGATTCCTTCTGAAAGGCAAGGGAGAAAGCGTGGAGCTGCAGGGGCCCTGGGAAGGCAAACAGCCGGTGGGGGTGCAGCAGCACCGGGGGTGGGGGGTGGGGAGGGCTTTGCCTGGGCCGCCTGGCTCATGTCAGCACGAGGCTGTGAAAAGCTCCACCGTCAGCGGCTGGTTTGTGCTTGAGGCGTCCCGCTCGCCTAGCCTTCCTCCAGCAGCAAGCCAAACAAACCCTGGGTGTTGAGCCGGGGAGTTAATGATTGATCCCGCCCGTCCTGGCACGCTGGGCTCCCACTGCTGGGCTGCTCCACGCCAGCCCTGATGCCAGCTGGCCTCTGGGAGCCAACATGCTGCCTCTGCTCCCCCTGGCCGCCGTTGTGGGACTGCTGGGTGGGCTGGAGCTTGCCGGCGCCCGCAAGACTGAGCCGCTGAGCGGCTCCAGTGACCAGCCTCTCTTTCGTGGGGCAGATCGCTATGACTTTGCTATCGTGATCCCTGCCGGTGGCATCGAGTGTTTCTGGCAGTTTGCGCACCAGAGCGGCTATTTCTTCTTCGGCTATGAGGTGGGTGCCCGGGGAGGAGGTGGGCGGCAGCAAAGGCCAAGAGTTCTGAGCCTCTTGGGTCTGCTCAGTGGCTTCTCAGACAGCAGGCAGGCAGGCAGGCAGGCAGGCAGATGGGCTTCTGCCATAGGAACTGGTGCGTGGGTTCTAAGAGCGTAATGCCCACTTGATGCGCCCAGTGCCAACAGCTGCTTCCTTGGAAAAACAGGTGAGGTGGTTTGGATATTAGGAAGCCAGGTTACAACATGTTTTTGCCCCGTACTCAACTGCTGCCTTCGCAAAATCAACAACAGTCAGCTTCCATTTTTACCTGTGCTCTTGTAATTGTTTGACCATGGCTAATAAAAGGCTGTAACCCCCTTTGCAAAATTAAGTGGTGTACAAAGAAAGTGAATCACTATATTTCACTAGAATGGTATATCAATATGCACGCTTTCGTGTTTTGTATGATTCTTTGCTACTCGGCTGAAAGGAACACAGACTGTAGCAGGAACCTCCTCTCGGTGGGCAGCTACAAGGCGGGGAGCCTTGCGGCGTCCTTATCTTTCACCTGACTGCTGGACTCCTGTTTGCGCAAACCTGGCTCAAGGCAGGGCTGGCTTGGGCACCCGGCTGTTCATGCCGAACCCTTATCGGACACAAAACATCCCTGCAAGGGGTGGGGAATGACTGTTTCAGCCCACTCTAAAGTTGACGAAGGAGAAGAGATTGGATTTACACCCTGCCCTTCACTACCCAAAGGAGTTTCAGAGTGGCTTACAATCCCCTTCCCCTCCCCACAACAGACACCCTATGAGGTCGGTGAGGCTGACAGAGCTTTTCTGAGAACTGCCCTTGAGAGAACCGCTCTAAAAAGCCCTGTAACTGACCCAAGGTCACACCAGCAGCTGCATGTGGAGGCACGGGGAATCAAACTCGGTTCACCCAGATTAGAGTCCGCGGTCTGAGCCACTACACCAAACTGGCTCCAGTCCAGTAGGTATGAGGCCAAGACTGCTTGGAAGCTGTCGTTCCCCCCCCCCCCCACACACACACAGTGAGAAAGGGGTCAGCTTTGGAAACAAGATCCAAAAGGGTGAGAAGAAAGTCCTGGCCCAATATTCACTTACTGGTTATCTTATTAAATTATGTATTTAAGTTCTGTGTCCCTCAATATCGTTTGACCTCTGAAGAAGGCCCCAATAGGGCAGAAACATGTCAGGTCGTGTGTCTTGGCCCTTGTGTTTAGGCTTTACTTTTTTATGAGGCTTTCATTGGGCCCTTATGCATGTTTTTAACTGTCTTTCTAATAAATGCATGTATTTTTGTATATTATAAGTTCCAACTAGGTTTTTAATACTGGCCCTTCAGTAGACTTTTTTCTCACCCTTTTGGTTGATTCCAGTTTTTGGGTCAGGTCTGTTTCCCCCTCCCTGCATCTTCCTGTAAACTTTGGGAAGACAGAAGCCATAGGCTGCCTTGGCACATCCTCCGCCTTCCAAGGTTTACGTGGGGCTAATGCCTGCTGGCTCCCGCCGCTTTGAGGTCTCTTTTGCTCTGCAGCTACTCAGCACACAAGGCAACTCCTGTCTCAGCACCTCCATCCTATTCCAAGAAAAATAAGGCCGATTGGCCTTCATGGAGCACAACCTGGCCAGGGAACAGCTGTGCTAGGAAACAGGAGCATTTTTATAAGGAACAGGTGCCTGGAGTTGCTTCAGGCAGAAGCAGAAAACAGGCACCAAAAATAATACAAAAACACTGACTGAATTTTATACTTAAATGCAACTCTTAAGGGTATCTTAAAGTTCCATTCAGAGTACATCACAAGTGCAGTAAGAAATACAATGTATATTGCATCATTAGCATGATTAGTTTCAAAACCTGCAATATTAAACCTCCATCAGATAAATTATGAGTGCTTTTTCTCTTGTGAACTAGGGAGATGTAATTTTCCATCTGTGTGGAGGCCTTTGTGAAACGGAAAATATATATGTTGGCAAATTCCGTTAGATGGATTATTGCTTTTCTATAAATGTTTACGGAAACATCAGACATGGAGCATAGAGCACTATAAATCTCTACGGAAGCATTTGGAGACATCTGTGCACTTTAAATCTTTAAGAAAGTATTTGAAGACACATCTATTCAAAAAGTATGACGGCTACTATTCATAAAACACTTCATTGGATATGATATAAAGTTTGTGGACTGTTTGAAGACTTTTGAATTTTTGCGCATGATCCCTTACCTGATTGAGGTTTGATATTGCAATTTTTGAAGCTAATGATGCAATAGACATTGTATTTCTCACTGAATTTGTGATTTACTATTGTAAACTGTGAATGGAACTTTTAAGATACCCTTAAGAGTTGCATTTAAGTAAACTCAAAATTCAATCACAGTGTTTTTGTACTATTTTTGACTTCTTTCCTGTGCAAACAGGCACCTGGCAGGTAAAGTACAGCCGCAGCAACTGCCAGAAAGGAAATCTCTTGTGCAGCCCTTGTTCTCTGGCTGGTTGTTGCAGGTGCAGTGGACCTCGGGGCTGGGCCAGGACAGACACGTCATGGCTACTGCAAACGATCCCAACGGCCTTCATCTCGGCACCTCCCAGGATATGCGAGGGCAGATCAACTTCCCAACCAAGGAGACGGGTACTGTGCTTTTGCCCGAGAGCCAAGTCCCCTCCCCTAAGGGCTGCTGGGCTCTATATAGGCTCGTTCAGCCATGAAGTCGTGAGCTGCTTAAGAACATAAGAGAAGCCTATGTTGGATCAGGCCAACGGCCCATCCAGTCCAACACTTTGTCACACAGTGGCCAAAAACACCAGGGGCCATCAGGAGGTCCAGCAGTGGGGCCAGGACACTAGAAGCCCTCCCACTGTTGCTTAACCCTCAGAACTGCAAGAGTGGTTTTAAAGAATTTACAAGTGCTGTAGAATGTTGGTTACTCTCTCTATTCTAAGCCCAGTCGTGCTTTCTTCTCTCTCCCCCCCCGAAACTTAAGAACTCATACCTGCACCTTATCCAAGTCACAGTCATCTTGTTCTCCAATTCAATGTTTCCTTGGCTGAGTGACTGGAGACAAAGCTGGGGAGTAGGATGAAGGCTTAGGGAGTCTCAGAATATGTGGATGAGAGTTCTACTCTGATCTTTGCACACCAGGAGACAGCAGCGTTGCGGCTCGAAGGAGACAAGCAGCAGTGCTAACTTGCCCCCTTGAGGCACAATATGACCCTAACCCTCTCATACAGGTTTCTACCAGCTGTGCTTGAGCAATCGATACAATCACTTTGGCTCCGTGCAAGTTTATCTCAACTTTGGGGTCTTCTATGAGGGCTTCGACTTACAAAACACACCCGAACTTCAGAGGAAAAGATTCAATGACACACTGGAGGCAATTGAGGTAACGATCTTAAACCCCAAACAAATCAAACTCAAGAATAGGGATAATGCCAGAAGCGGCTACTTAAAAGTCAGCAGAGTATGGAAAAATAAAAGCACACCGCCCCCATTCTGAGGGGAAGGGATCACAAGAGAGAGGTGGTCCTGGGTGGATAGCGTGTGGCTCACATCCTAAGCACGGTCCCTCTGAAAACACAATGAGGGAGGGGTGGGAGCCAAAACTGACGCACTCCGTCTCTGTTGCAGGAGAGCACCCGGAAGGTGACGGGGCAGGTCTTTCACATGTGGCGCTTCTACAACTTTGCTCGGATGAGGAGGGGGGTGGATTACTTCCTTGTCCAGGCCAACTACAACTATGTGAACTGGTGGTCAGCAGCCCAGACGCTGGCCATCATTCTCTCTGGCGTCCTGCAGCTGTACTTCCTCAAGCGCCTCTTTACTGCGCAGCCTGCTAAGAAGCCGCTCTGCTAGACCTTCACTTCAGCAGCAAGAAAACCAGCAGGCTCAGCTCTCAAAAAGCAAGTAAATCAACTTACGAGTGATGTTGGCATTCCTCCTGGTTAAACCCACGTTACAAATATAGGATACTTCACACTGACCTACTAGTTACAAATAAAGACTCACTTGATTACCTGGGGCCCTTACAGAGGCAGTCTTTCTTATCAGCAGGCAAATATAGCTGCAGTGAACACAGAACAAAGGAACGTTCTGGCTGCCCCTTCTCCAAGGAGAAAAGGGGAAAGCATCCAAATCAACTTTGTACTGTGTACAGTTCTGGTCACCACACCTTAAAAAGGATATTATAGCTCTGGAAAAAGTGCAGAAAATGGCAACTAGAATGATAAAAGGGTTGGAACACTTTCCCTATGAAGGAAGGTTAAAACACTTGTGGCTCTTTAGCCTGGAGAAACGATGGCTGAGGGGTGACATGATTGAGGTTTATAAGATTATGAATGGGATTGAGCAGGTCGAGAAAGAAGTACTTTTCTCCCTTTCTCACAATAGAACAACTCAAGTGGACACTCAATGAAATTGCTGAACAGTCAGGTTAGAACAGGTGAAAGGAAGTCCTTCTTCACCCAAAGAGGGATTGACACATGGAATTCACTGCCACAGGAGGTGGCGGCGGCTACAAGCATGGACACCTTCAAGAGGGAATTAGATAAACATATGGAGCAGAGGTCCATCAGTGGCTATTAGCCACAAGGTATAGATAGGGACTCGGGGCAAGTGAGGCTCTGTATTCTTGGTACCTGGGGGGGTCAACAGTGGGAGGACTTCTAGTGTTCTGGCCCCACTGCTGGACCTCCTGATGGCACCTGGTATTTTTGGCCACTGTGTGACACTGAGTGTTGGACTGGAGGGGCCATTGGCCTGATCCAACATTGGCTTCTCTTATGTTCTTAAATTCTTATGTAACTTCTTAATAATCATAGGAATAAGACAGAGTATAAAAAAGAGTTTTACTTTGTAGAAGTTAGACCAGCAGCAACTTGCTTGCCTACAGAGCAGGCACAATTCTCATTGTACCAGGCAGACAATATTTGCAACCAGTTTCTCCCTGTCACAGACACTGTACAACCAGGCCAGCCGAGGTATGCAGGGAAAGAGGGAGAGATGGGTTGGCAATACCAGCCTGTTAATCTGGTTCCCACCCCAGGCAACAAGTCCTTGAGGCCTCCTGCCCCTTTGTTTATGTCAGAGTCTCCTCATGGCGGATGTACTCCCCGATGTCGGCTTGATGAAACACAACGATGGCCATGGGATCCACCTTTCGGCACTCCTGTGTGGATTTGGCTGCCACTCCAAAGCCCTGGGGAAGTCCAGCAAAGCAAAGCAGGCAGTGAGATACTCCTCCTCCTCCTCCACCCAGGTACAAAGACTGACCCATCCACCCACTATCACTCACCAGGGGCACATCAGCCATGGAATACACCACCACTCCCTGGTACTGGGCCGTGCTCTCCGTAATCCGCCCCAAACCAGATTTCAGTATATGGTTCCCGTAAAGGAAGGACTGTTCTGCACCAGGCTTTACCCACACTTTGTACTGAGGAAGAGAAAAACCCAAAGATTTGATTTGGATGTGTAACATGAGGCACAAACTGCCCAAACTCATTTGTTTGGTGGGAGGGGATTGACTCTGCCACTAGGTGGTTCAAACCCTCCCGTGCGTGTCTTAATCTGACACAATGAAAAAATAATAGCCACCAAATCCCCAGGCAATGGTGTGTCTGATCTCTGAATTAGTTATTCTTTGGTCTTCCATCTTGTGCGCCTCAACTTCTGGTGGATCAGAACATTCAGGTGGCGGCCAAAACACCTTCCCTCATAGAAATAGCGCAGACCCCTGCCCCCCCAACAGAGGTCAGAGTCATTACCTTGGCATAGGGGGCAAGGTAATCCAGGGCAGTGACGTGGAGCCGGAACTTCTGGGTCTTGGTAAACTTGCCAAAACAGGTGCCCAGGGCCACCAGGTTCTCCCGGGGGATGCTGGTGGCAAGCTTCAGGATCCTCTCGCTACGCAACAGAAACCACAGAGTGTTCAGCAGCAAGTCCTGAGCCTTGGGAGCCCTGGCCACAGAGCCAACGGCAAGGGACCAAACTTGCCCGGCCACAGGGTGGAAGGGGGGTGGTAGTTGGAAAGCGCCAAAACCAACCCGAAGTCAGGGCTGTCCGCTGAGAGGAAAGTCCCGGATCAGGCCCACCTGGCAGTGGCAGATCAACCATGGCGCAGACTGAGCACGTGCTTAGGGCACCAGGGCCAAAGGGGAAACCACAAAGTTGGGGAAAGGGTGAAAAGAAAAGAAAAACGAATGAAGATTAGCAAAAAAAAAAGGATAAAACTAGTGCGAATTGATCGTGGTGCATTTTTATATTGCTGCAACGTGCATTGTATAACGGGTCAGACAAGTCAACCACTAAAATGGACACTGGGTCAGTGTGGAAAGGCCGGGGGTGGGGGGAGCACCGTCGAGATGGGTCAGTGCTGCTGAGGGCACCCGTGAGGCCTTCGCCCGCCCCCGCCGCCCGGGCAGCAGCAGCAGGGCTCCTCACCTGAGGTAGTAGACGCGGTCCCGGTGCAGGCGGAAGCAGTAGGCGCCGTCGGGCCGGTCCACCAGCAGCTGCAGGTTCTCGCCCACGCTGGAGGAGGAGGAAGAGAGAGAGAGGGAGGGAGGGAGACGCCCCGTCAAGGCCCCGGAGGAGGGGAGGGAGGCGGCGCGGCCCATCCCATCCCATCCCATCCCGGCTTACTATCGGGCGAGCTTCTCGAAGAGCGCGCGGGTCTCCTCCTCCGTCAGCGGCCGCATCGCCTCGCCTCGCCTCGCCTCGCCAGCACGCGCCGGGCCGCACGGAAACCGGAAGCTGCGACCGCCAACGGGGTCCGGCGACGCAACAGCGACCGAGGCCGGCAGTTCCGGGGCCCGGAGAGCGGAAGTGACGATACCGCCCCACCTTCGGGAAGCGGCCACTGTCGCCGCAGGCTGAGGGCGTGAGGAAGGGAGGGCGCTTCCCTTGCCCGGAAATCCGGTCCGCCACGGAAGTGGCTCCCAGAGACCGGAAGTCTCGCCCGGAGCCGCCGGGGTTGCCGTAGCAACCACTTCCCGTTCCACGTCGAGGCCCGATGGCGGCCGCGGCTTCGCTGGGGCCCGGCGGGGCCGACCTGGAGGAGGCGAGCCTGCTGGCCTGGCTGTTCCGGAGGGCGCCGCCGCCGCCTCCGCCGCCGGCGGGGGACGCGGAGCTGTCGGCCTACCTGGCCGAGCTGTCGGGGCTGGGCCTGGAGGTGCTGCGGCGGGAGCCGGCCCGGCTGGCGGAGGAGCGGGCGCAGCTGGGGGCGCAGACGCGGGCCTTGGCCTTCGCCCACTACAAGACCTTCATCCGCTCGGCCGAGTGCACGGCCGGCACCCGGCGCGGCTTCGCGGGCATCGAGGAGGGCCTCGACCGCCTCCTGGGCCGCCTGGCGCCCTTCGCCGAGACCTGCCGGTGGGGCGCGGCCTGACCCGGGGGGCGGCGGGCGGGCGGGGGGCGCCGGTGCCGGGCCTCCGCGTCCCAGGCTGGGCCTGACCTGGGCCTCTCTCTGCGCCCGCAGGAGCTTCTCCCGCGAGGCCGAGCAGATCGCCCAGAGCCGCCGCATGAACAGCCTGACGCTGAACCGCCACACGGAGATCCTGGAGGTGCTGGAGATCCCGCAGCTGATGGACACCTGCGTGCGGAACAGCTACCACGAGGAGGCCCTGGGGCTGGTGGCCTACGTCCGCCGCCTGGAGAAGAAGCACGCCGACATCCCCGTCATCCAGGTGTGGCAGAGCCCACGCCCGGCAAGGCGGTTCTGTTGCGGCAGAGTCTGCTCTGGCCCTGGCCTTGGCATTTACTAGCCAATTTTTGGTAGACCATGTGCACCTGTGAACTGCTAGAATTTAGTGTGTGTGTGGGAATGCTGGGTTAGATGGTTGTTAGTGAGATCTTAGCAAGATGTGCTTTCTGTTGTTAAGTAAGAGCTGTAAATTTAGGATTTATTGACATAATGTATCCTGTAGCTGCTGAGAGCTCCTGTATTTTGCTTGCCTTGAAAACTGGAGTAAAAGCTGATTCTGGACTGGCCAGACCGTCTCTCCAGCTCAGCTTTCCAGAGAAGTCTAAGTAGGATGTTTGCTACCTTTCTCTTCCTCCCTAGGGCATAGTGGCGGAGGTGCGCCAGTCAACACAGCTCATGCTGACCCAGCTGATCCAGCAGCTGCGCACCAACATCCAGCTGCCAGCCTGCTTGCGGCTCATTGGCTACTTGCGCTGCATGGATGTTTTCACGGAGGCTGAGTTGCGCATCACCTTCCTGCAGGCCCGAGACATCTGGCTGCACTCCATCCTTGCTGCGATCCCAGACGACAACCCCTATGTGCACATCACCAAGACCATTGAGGCGTACCGCGTCCACCTCTTTGACATCATCACGCAGTACCGGGCCATTTTTGCGGACGAGGAGCCGCTTGTGCCTCCCTCTGGGCAGGAGGCCCTCAACGAAAGCGCCATCTTCCACGGGTGGGTTTTGCAGAAGGTCTCTCAGTTCCTGCAGGTCCTAGAGCGCGACTTGCAGCGTGGGGTAGGTGGTCGCCTGGACTCCCTCCTGGGCCAGTGCATGTACTTTGGCCTTTCCTTCAGTCGTGTGGGAGCAGATTTCCGGGGTCAGTTGGCCCCCATTTTCCAGCAAGTGGCACTGCAGACCTTTCAGAAAGCTGTGCAGGAGGGTGTGAACAAATTCCAGGAAGAAATGAACTCCTACACACTGATCTCTGCGCCTGCCGCCCTGAGCAGCACAATCCCTGTGGCCGTGCCAACGGCCCAGCCAGCTACGCTGCAGCCCCCCGTTGTGCTTCTGGACTTCCCACCGCTTGCCTGCTTCCTCAACAACATCCTGATGGCCTTCAATGACCTGCGTCTTTGCTGCCCCGTGGCCCTTGCTCAAGACGTGGCCGTTGCCATGGAGGATGCCCTGCGCCAGGTGAAGTTAGTTGTTTCCCTTGTTCCTCAAGGGTTAGAAGGAGGAGTCCCAGTGATTTGGGGGCAGAGTGGAGTGTGTGGAGGCAGCTGGTGGGCTGGGTTCCTTGGATTCATCCAGCCTCTGGGGAGGAAAGCGACGTCTGTCACTTTACTCCAGTTTTGTGTTCTGCTATTGTTGTTTGTCTACAGCAAGTGGTTTCAGCCACTCTGGGAGCAATCCTAAGGACTCCTGCTCAGTAGTGAGTCTGGGGCTTGCTTAGGATTGTAGCTCCAGTTACAGTGGATGTCCTGGAGCCAGTAGCTGGGCTCAGAGTCCATGAGTGAATTTGTCCACTTCATCTGCCAGTGGAACTTCCCTCACTGTGTAAGATAAAGGTCTTCAATCTCTTTCTGTAGGCAACAAAAATTATCCTGGCTTTCCACCGAGCAGAGGAGGTGGCTTTCAGCAGCCGAGAGCAGGAACTGTTTGCTCAGTTCTGCATGACGTTTCTAGAAGATTTGGTGCCCTATCTCAACCGGTGCCTCCAGCTGCTCTTTCCACCAGCCCAAATTGCACAGACTCTGGGTAGGGCTGCATTTGTTTGTGTGCGTGTGCGTGTGTGTATGTGGGGTGAGGCTGGACAGAGGGAAGTGCTTTTTAGTCACCCTCTGAAGCCCTGCTGTGTTGCAACTGGATGCAACCCACTGGCCCTACTAATTACAGGGTAGAGTGGGGGTCCTAATCAGGGCTGGACAGGAAGTCTCTTGTGGGAGGGAGTTTTGCATTTTGCATTGTAAGTACTTTTTCTGGGGAAAGTAGCAGAAGCAGTTTTGAATAGTTGTATTTGAGTCTTGATAGTTTGCTCTAAATGTCTGACTGTGGACAGCTACTCTTTGCCTTTTCCCCCTTCCAACTAGGTGTTCCCCCTACTCAGTTGCAGAAATATGGGAACTTTGGCTGTGTGGATGAGCACGTCGTTCAGGAGCTCCTGGCCCCAATCCTGCCTGACAAAGAGGCAGTTGTTCTCCTGGATAAGGAGAAAGGGCTGGCTCAAGAAAGCCCAGCATCTCCACGGGACTTGGCGCTTCCTGTGTCGGCACAGGAAGCCTCACGCAGCTCCCCAGCTCCTATTTCAGAAACAGAAGATGACAGCCGAGCCTCTGGGGATGACGAGGAAGTCAGAGTCCCTCCTGCCCCGGAATAGTTCTCCTGGAATGGTTCTCCTGCTTTCTGGGGTGCATCGCCAGCTGTGACCAGGACTCGGCTTCTGAGTTTTACTTCTGGGATCCCTTTGGGCACACAGGAAAGTTACTGGGAAGAACAAAGTTGTCAATAAATGCCGCCCTCTGCTTGTGCAGTGGGAGGACAGAACTGGATCTTGGTGAACATGTAAGAAAGAGGTGGTTCAGATTCCGAATAAACTTTGAAATTGTTATGTTGGTGGGTCCCTGGTTTTAACTTGGGGGGGGTTATATTATTCATGCCCATCCCTTCCTGGACTGCGTTCAATTTTTCTCGTAACTTTCTCTTTGTCTGTTCATCTAAGATAGGCACCAGCATGACTCATGAGCATTCTGAAGAAAGCAAAAAACACTGGGGTGTGTGTGTCATCATTTCAGAGTGCCAGCAGGAGAACCAAAGCAACACAAATGCTGACAAAGCAAGAAGAAGTGGATCGGGACCAGTGCTCCCTCTCACCTGTAGAATCTTGTGGGCAAAAATCCTACTTTGTGAGCTCCTGGCATTAAAGTTGTGAGCGAGCGATTTGGCCAGTGCATAATTTAGTTTGCTCAGGAGCCATCCTTCCAGAGTTGACAAAAATGGATGAGCCGGAGGCTGAAAAACTGAGCTAGCTCACACTCACTCAGTGTAGAGGGAATACTGATCAGGACCATGGAGAGTGGGGAGAAGCTTCTTGCTGAAAACACTGCGGAGAACTGAAGGGGAAGGAGGCTGGATTGGTAGAAGACAAGGCCTGTCCACTATGGCTCACAAAGTAAAAACAAACAGAATCAATATGTTGTCAAAGGCTTTCATGGCCGGAGTTCATTAGTTGCTGTAGATCACCCGGGTTGTCTGGCCGTGGTCTTGGCATTGTAGGACCTGACATTTTGCCAGTCGCTGTGACTGGCATCCTCCGAGATGTAACACAGAAAGATGGAGTACTCTGTGTCAAGGGTTACACCCTTCTGTGTTATAGCTCTGAGGATGCAGGTCACAGCTCCTGACGAAATGTCAGGCCCTACATTGCCAAGACCACGGCCACACAGCCCAGGAAATCTACAGCAACTAACAAACAGTCATTTTGACAAATCACCCAAATTACACTATGAAAAGAACAGAGAGTGCTTTCCTCTTCCAGAACAGGGAGTGTGGCAGAAGGCTCACAGCCTGCCTCATGGGATGATCCTAGGGATGCCAGCCTCCAGGGGGCCCTGGGGATCCCCTGGAATTTACAGCTCACCCTCCAGGCTACAGGGGTCAGTTCCCCTGGAGAAAAGGGACTACATGGCATTTGTACTCCACTAAGGACCCTGTCCTCCCCACACTCCACTCCCAAATTTCCAGGAGCTGCTGGGAACCTAACACCCCGCCCCATGCCCGCAGCAAGGGGTACTTGGTGACCCTAAATAACCCTGACTCCCCCGCCCCTTGCCACTTGAGTGAAAGGTGCTGTCCGCCTTGTGTGGTTGCTGATGCGGGGTGGGGGTGGGTGGGTTGGCCTTCCTCAGGAGTTACAAGCAGCCCTCTCTTGTCCCTCCTGACCAGCCAGTGGGGACTTTGAAAGAAGGCGTTTGAATGGAGGCCAAGAGTGAGGATCTTGGTTTGCCGGGGGTGGGGTGGCATCAGAGGAGCCTCCTGGGGTTAGCTGGGCAGACCTTCCCCCTGCTTCCTTGCAGTCCTACGCCTGTCTCTGGGGTGGGGGTGCCTAGAGGGAACTCCTGCGATGTGGCCTCCTGCCGCTAGGAGGAGCCTCGCCTTGGTCCGGGTAAAGAACTACACCTCCCAGCAGGCGTTTCGTTAGCGCGCCGCTGGAGCGGCCGGCGGGGACGGTGGCCGGCGCGCCCAATCGGGAGGCGCGTCCGGCCGTCCGGCCAGGTGGTGCCGAGTCGCGCGTCCCGCATGGCGGCCGCCGGGCTGTTCGGGAGCCGGGTCCTCCCCCGCGGGGCCCTCCTGTGGGGGGGCGCGTCCGGCCGCGCCGCCTCCTCCTCCTCCTCCTCCTCCGCGTTCTGCTGCGCGGCGCAGGCGGCGAAGGAGCGGAGCTACTGGCAGTCCCTGCGGCGGCGCCTGCTGCCCCCGCCCCCGCCGCCCCACGGGCCGGTGTGCCAGGCGGGCGACCCGGTGCTGCGCGGGGCGGCGGCGGCGGTGGCGGCGGGGCGGGTGGGCGGCGGGGAGGTGCGGGCGCTGGTCGGGGCGCTGGTGCGGCGGCTGCGGCGGGAGGGCTGCGTGGGGCTGAGCGCCCCCCAGCTGGGCGTGCCGCTGCAGGTCTTCGTGGCCGAGCTGCCCGAGCGGCTGTGCGCCCAGACCCCGCCCGAGGAGCGCCGCCGCCGCCAGATGCGCCCCTTCCCGCTGCGCGTCTTCGTCAACCCGGCCCTCCGCGTCCTCGACGCCCGCCTCGTCACCTTCCCCGAGGGCTGCTGCAGCCTCCGCGGCTTCTCCGCCTACGTGCCCCGCTACCAGGCCGTCCAGGTCACAGGTAGGCCGGCCGGGCCCGAGGGAGGGAGGGAGGGAGGAGGGCGCGGGCTCCCCTCCCCTTTGCCGTTGGAACGCCGGGAGCGGCTGCAGCGGGAGCCACGGGGCGCGGGGCGGCCTCTCCGAGGAAAGAGGCACCGTTGCCGGCCGCTCCCCCCCCCCCGGCCCGTGCCAGTCCAGCTCGCCCTCGTGGTGAGTCACCGCAGCCCCCCCCTTTCCCCTCCAGGCCTGAACGAAGCTGGCGAGGAGACCACCTGGGAGGCCACCGGCTGGGCAGCCCGCATCCTCCAGCACGAGATGGACCACCTGCAGGGCATCCTCTACATCGACAGGATGGACAGCAGGACTTTCACCAACATACATTGGGCCGAGCTGCAGGAGTGAAGGGTGAAGGGCGGCTGCACAGGCACTCCAGTGTGGGACTTGGCTGAGCCCACCGAGCCCCCCCCCAGCCGTCACACAGGGCTGGCCCACAAAAAGTGGTGATGGAAATTAGTCCCTGGCAGTCTCTGGCCACTGCAGCAGTCCTGGGGGTCTGGATCTAAGCGGCACGCCGCATCTTTGCACGCAACTGGCTTATGCAGCAGCTGCCGCCCCCTCATTCGGTCTGGGTTACCCTCTTGTTGCTGGTTGCCTGGGTGGAACGGGGTCAGCCCTGCACCCACACTCAGACTTGGGACAAAACCTGGCAAAGGTAGGCTGAGGCTACTTAGCACATGCACCTGCTCTTTGCACCAGCCAGGACCCAACAGCTCTGGAGAGGCCTGCGTTAGAACTACCTGGTACTGAATGAATCTTTAGGAGACTGCATGAATGTTTTGAAATGGGAAGAGGGGGGTCTAGGCATTTTGCGGGTTTTGTCCTGGTTTAATAGCAAGCAAACAATATATGAAAAACAACAAATGCCGCTGTTTTCAACATTTTATTGTCCCCACACACTGTCCCATTTCCCACACAAGAATCAACTAAAATTATGTACAGGGGGCAAGAAAGGGAAAGGGCTCTGACACTCTCTTGGAACAGCCAGTGGTTCCCACAACCGATCAGCAGGGGCTCCCCTCAGCCTCCCCCCCCCCGCCTCCAAAGCACCTCAGTCTTCCCATGAAGAACTCAGACTAAAGCCCAGTCCCTGATGGAGAGAGGCTGGGCAACTACAGGACAAGGCCGCCGTTCACCTCGTGGAAAACCAACAGAATATTGCCGGGGCAATGCCTCTCACCAGCCAGTTAGGGCAAAAGGCCACGGTGGGGAGCAGAAGAGGACAACCAGGCGGGAAACAAAGGCCCCCGTTCCTTAGCTTGCAGAAGCTCCAAGCCACGAGAAGGGGCAGAAGCCACAAAGAGGGTCAGGATTCCCCCACGTCTGCCATTGGGACTGGCAAAAGAGGAGGACTCCGGCCGCTGTGTCTTGCATTGCAGACCCAGCTTGGCTGCTTGCCTGGGAAGAGACGGCAGAGCTTCCTGTGCAGCATTTCCCTGAGTGCCCTGCAGGCAGGACGCAGCGGCACCACATGCTGAAGCAGGGCGGCCTGCAGGGCCAGGGAGAGCCATGCAGCGCATCAGCACCTGCCCCAGCTGCCTAAGCCACAGGAGGAAACTGGCAGGTGAGGGTCTCGCGGGGCAGAGGGACCGAGTCCAGTGCAAACCACACGTCACAGCATTTCCATTTCCCAGGACTGAGCAGTAGCCTCCAGCGTGCAGCCTGCCCCCCCCCGTCCTCTTCTTGGGGGGGCGGCCTGTGCAAAGTACCAGCTCAGAGAGGGCCTTGGGGAGAGGAGGGGGGGGGCACAGCGGAGCTTTGGAAGTGTTTTTACTTACATAAACAGAACCAAACAGCATAAATTAAAGAGCGACTGAGCAAGAGAGAAAGCCGGGGGGGGGGGCGAGGGAAGAATCAGGCAGGGCCAGGCCTAGTCCTCTGCACGCCGCCTCCCCCCTCTTCGCTCCACAGCTGAACAGGGGCCCAAAGGGCAGACAGGAGCAGTACAAAGCCGGGTGCCCCCCTCCACTTGGCACTGCCCGCCGTCGGCAGAAAAGGCTTCCTTTGCATGGGCCAACCCCCCCCCTTCAGTGTTGCCCCTGCAAAAAGCTTCAGCCCTCCTGGCCAAAGTCTTCTGTGAATTTCTTCACCTTCAGGAGATCCTCTGCGTTGACAGTAGGGCGGGTCGTGGCCAGAGAGCGCAGCATGTCCGACTGGGGGGACACAAGGGAGAGGCTCAGGGAGGGGGAGGGCCACCGACAGGGCATTGCACGTGTTTTCCAGCCAGGGCCATAAAAGGCAAGGTGACAACCTCCCCCCCAATGGTGCGCACACTGTTTCCAAACAATGACTTTTGGAGATACGGGATTTGTGAAAAACACGGTGCTGAACCAGCCTTGGCCCGGGTTGGTGTTGGGCTCCCCTGTGGACCACAGAGGCGCTCTCTCACTTGCTCACCATGCACACGACTGGCTCCATAAGTTTGTCGCCGGGCACTTCCATCCACGTCATTTCAATAGCACCAGGGTCTCCAGGGGAACACGGCGTCAGCAGGTCTTCGACGATCCCACCGGGAGTCGTGCGGGAAGGCCCACAAACCTGTCAGGACAGGAGGAATCCCTGAGGCGGACAAGCCAGCCGCCAAGGCCTCCGGGCCCAGGAGGGGAGGGACAGTGGCAAAATGTGCACCCAACTTGAGCGGTAGAAGGAGGCTGCCAGGTGTCCCCATCAGCTGGGTGGCTCTGGAGGAAACCAGCCCGGAAGGAACTCCTTCCCCAGAGCTGCAGGCACTCCCCCCCACCACCACCGCTCAATCCACTGCCCGATGGTAACCCACAGCCTCCAGAAATCAAATGCTGGCTGCCGCCAAACCAGGCGGGTCACAATAATCGGTGTCCTTTGCCAGTGACTGAGGGGGGGTCTCTTCCTGTGGGTAACCTGTGAAACACCAGGGAGGCCGAGAGGGACGCCCACCTGGCAAGTTGGGTGAACCCAAAAGGAGAGAAACTGCAGCCCAAGAGGAGGGCCCATCAAGGGGCAGCCATTACCTCCGGCCCCGATGCTTCAAGCAAGCCCTGCCCTCACCTTCTTGAAGTGCGTGGCCGACTGCACCTTACGGACTGGCTGCATGAGGGCGTCGCGCACGATGATGCTGATGTCGGCCCCTGAATAGCCGTCGGTCTTGCAGGCCAGTTCATAGATGTTGGCTTCCGTAAGGCTGTGGGGGGTGTTCCCCAGGTGGAGCTTGAACATGTGGGCCCGGGCCGGCTCCTCAGGCAGTGGGATGTAAATGCGCTTCTCGAATCTACGCACGGACACAGACGAGGGCAGTAAGTCTTCTGGCGCTGCCGGGGTGCCACCCGCCCACCCCAAAGTGGGACAGAAAGACCTCTTGGTGAGGGAGGAGGGGCACAGACTGCCCAGCCGATAGCGAATGTAGCAGCACCAGTGAATCCCTCCTGACACTCTCACCTTCTGCGAATAGCAGCGTCCAGGACCCAGGGAATGTTGGTCGCCCCCAAGACCAAGATGCCGTCATTGTTATTCCCAACCCCTGCCGGGAAGAAAAAGCACCAATCACCGCTCTTACTTGCACGCAGCCACCTGGCAGTCCCTTCCAAGCCCCGCCTCCTGCTGACAGCACGCCACGGGCGGGAGGCTGAGCACGTGCTCTACTGTGACACGCGGGCGGTGGCTGTTCTGCCCCTGCGCGGAGGGACCCGCCCCGGCTACGCACCCTGCATCTGCACGAGAAATTCCGTCTTGATCCTGCGGGCGGCTTCGCTCTCGTTCTCGTTGCGGGAGCCACACAAGGAGTCCACCTCGTCTATGAAGATGATGGAGGGCTTGTGCTGCCGCGCCAGCTCAAAGAGGTTCTTCACCAGCCTGAAAGCCGGAGCCGAGGGGAAGGCTCAGGGCCGGGCGCAAAGAGCCTGCCCAGAAGGCCCAGCCCGCACCCCACTCTCCCTCTCCGCTCTCGGCTCCGTCCCACCCAATGGGCCAGACCCTCCATTCCGGCCCCCGCACTCACTTTTCGCTCTCCCCCAGCCACTTTGACATCAGGTCTGAGGAGGAGATGGAGAAGAAGGTGGAGTTGCCGGCCTCGGTCGCGACGGCCTTGGCCAGGTAGGACTTCCCCGTGCCAGGAGGGCCAAAGAGGAGGATCCCTCGCCACGGAGTGCGCTTTCCTGGGGGACAGGAAGAAGAGACAGCCTTACCCTCCCCCCCTTGCAATACTCCACGTGGTCGGAGGACTGCACAGGGGGACCCCCAGGAGGCCTTACCTGTGAACAGGTGTGGAAACTTAATGGGCAGGATGACGGCTTCTTTCAGGGCCTCCTTGGCCCCCTCCAGGCCGGCCACGTCACTCCACCGCACGTTGGGCTTCTCCATCACCACGGCCCCTGTGGCGGGAAGGCAGTTGGCCCCACGGAAGCCACACACCGCCCACACTGCCCTGCCGGGAAGGGGCCCCCGGGGGCCTCCAGGCAGCAGCCCCTCACACGCCCAGAGGCTGGCAGCAGGTGCCACCCGCCGACCCCGCGACCCCACCTTACCCATCAGCTGCTCTTGCAGCTTCTTCTTCTCGGGGTTGTCTCCCTCGCTGTCGCTGTCGCTCCTGTGGACGGAGGCGCCTGGTCAGGTGGGACGGAGCAGGCCCCCCATCCCCCGCCAGAGAGGAAGGAGCTCCCGAGACGCGGAGGGCCCAGACCGCACTGATGGGGGCCTGCATGTCTGCGGACGGAGAGGACAGGACCTCCGCCTGCAATGGTGGCCAAAGACAGCCTTTCTTTTCTTACACTCTTTATGCCCAGGTCTCAACGGTGAATGTGAAGGCTCCGCTCCAGGGCGGAATCAGCCACAAATCAGCAACAGCTCGGCTGGGAGGGGTGGGTCAAGCAGGCAGTTCACAGAGCTGCTCCAGATCGTTCAAGGAAGGAAACCAGCCCCCCCGCCCCTGCTCTGCTCTGCTCTGAAAAGCTGGAGAAGCCTAGCCCTGGTGACTGAGGGGAACCTCCATATTCACAGGCACTAATCCTCCGAACCCCAGAGCCAGGAGGCAACCTCAGGGGAAGGCCTCGGCCTCTCTGCCCTGTTGTTGGATCTCCGGAAGAACTGGTTAGCCCCGGTGTAAGACAGGACTCTGCACTCGATGGACCACCGGTCTGATCCGGCAGGGCTGTTCTTATGTTCTGATCAGAAGGGGCTGACTCCGGTCTGCAGGGCACTGGTCTGATGAAAGGAGAGGATAAGACCTAACTTCAGCTCTCACTGTTACAGGCCCAGGAAAGGCACTGGAGGCAGCCTCCTCAGACTGAACAGTAGCAGGCTGAGCCTAACCAAGCCAGCTGAGAGGCGGGCCATACGGGCCTTCTGGAGTGCTTAGAAATCAGAGCGCTTGGCTGAGGACGGAGCGCAGGTTTTTAAAAAATCATTTCAAAAACAACAAACTGAAAGTTGAGCAATGAATAAAAGAAAGGGGGAGAAGTATGTATATAACTGCAGAAACAAAAATATCACAGCAGTGGCAGACAGAGCCTAGTAGATGTCATGGCTGCTGTGCCTGCATAGATGATGCAAATCCAGTCTGTCTGAGTCACCTGGCTTGATCTGCATAATTCGCTCCACTGCTCCCGGGGAGGGTCAAGGCGAGGCAGATTCCCCTCCCTGTGACTAAAGGAGACCTTCCCCAGCCTCCTACACGCTGCCCAGCTTCTGAGCGGCTGCCCACACAGGCTCTGCTCTGCCTCTTCCTGCAGCCAGAACGGCTTGGGGGGAAGCACCTTGCCCTGCATGGAGGGGCTGGACCACCCCGGCAGGTCTCCCTCACCCCTTGCTGTCATTCTGGGCTTCCTTGACAGGCTTTTTGCTCTGCTTCTCCTTGTTCCGCAGGTAGTCCTTCAGCTTCTCGGCCCGGTCCAGGTACTGTGCGCATTTGGCCCGGATGCTCTCCTTGGCCTTGTCGCTGTGCGCGTCGTCTGTAAGAGCAAGTGGGGGGAGGGGGTGTATGTGAGAAGAAGCGCCTCTCGAGTCAAGCAGAGGAGAAGAATGCAGTGTACCCTCCCTCTTTCTTAGACTTCCCAAATACTTACCTCGTGCCGGCGGGGGACGGATACATCCTGGCAGGAGCATCCCCGGGGGAAGGAAAGACGTGCCGCACCATGCCGTCGCCAGGAAGTGACGCTAGGCAATGCTCTGGCGTCACATCCTGGCGATGGCATGGTGTGTTACGGGGAGGAATGGTCCGGCTGCGGAGCATGTTTCCCCCACCTGCATGTGGTAAGTACTTGGGAACCCTACTCTTTCTCCCCTTGCTGAGTGGCCAGGAGCTGAGCCAGGCAACTCCTGCCTGTGACAGATGCCCCCTGCCAGCCCAGAGAGAGTGCAGAGGGCCAAGGGGATTTGGCATTCTGTATTTTATTGACTGGAATATAAATTAGTTGTGATTGCCGATATTGCCAATAAAGGTATGCGGATATGAAAGGGCCAAGAGCCCCTCTGCTGCAGGTGCCTGCTAGCATCACCCCACACTTGGAGGCTGAGTCAAGAAGCGAGTGGGTCCTGCTCACCCCCAGCTCTCAGGGTTGGTGTAACCCCACAGCGGGCAGGGCCGGGCCTCCGAGCTCCCCCACCTCCAGGGAGCATTCCAGCCAGGCCGGCCTGGCCCCCCCCCGGCAAACTCACACTTGATGGCGTGCAAGAAGTACTCCACCGCATGCTGGTAGAGCCGCAGGGCCTCTTCGTAGTTCTTTGCCTTGTCTTCCTCCGTGGCCTTTGTCACCAAATCAATCGCTTTCTGGAGAGAAAAGGAACGTGCAGGGGACCCCACTGGGGAACCGGATGCCAGCCCCACGGGGGACACGGGGGCTGCTCGGGGGCAGGCACCGAAGGGGGCTCCTGCGTTTGGGCTTTGCTCGCCCCAACCCGCCGGCAGAGCCCCGGCCTCCCCCTGAGCAAACGCCCACCAAGCAGGCCCCTGGGGCGGGCGGGCGGGCGGGCGGGCGGGCGGGGGGGGACACGCTTAGGGAGGCGCCGACCCGAGGCTGGGGCAGGGCGGAGAGCGGGCGGGGACCCCAGGGAGGCAGGGCGGGGGGGGGGCGCCAGGCCGACCCGCACGTTTGCAGGCTGCGCCCCCCAACCACGCCCGCCCGGCCTCCCCACGGGGCGGGCGGGCAAAGTCCGCGGCAGCAGGGAGCAGGACCCCCCCGCCCCTCCCTCCCTCCCGGGGCTCAGAAAGGCCTCCGCCCGGAAGGGGAGGGGGACTCTGCGCGGCTGGAAGCGGCCCCCCACCCCGCCCCCGCCCCCGCCGAGGGGCGCCCCCCGGCCCGGCCGCACGCCCGCCCCGCGAGGTTGGCCAAGGCCCGGCCCAGCAGGCCGCGAAGCCGGCGCCTGGCCTAGGGCGGCATGCCGGGCTGGAGGAGAGGCAGGCGGGCGGGCGGGCGGGCGGGCGGGTGGCGGGGCCGTCCCTGGTGCCGCCGCGGTACCTGCAGGGCCGACGTTGTCATCGCATCTCCTCCCGCCGGCCGGCGCAGGGGCGGCGGCGGGTGGTGCGGCGAGGGGCGACGGGGGCGGCCGGAGGAGGCGGAGGCGAACCGAAAGCAGCCGAGCCAGCCAGCCAGCCAGCCGCGCCTCTCCGGGGGCCTCGCTCGCCGCCAGCGCCAGCGCCAACGCCGCCGCCTGCAGGCCGCGCCGGGAACAGCAACGGCCCGCGGAGGGGGAGGGGAGGGGGAGGAGCCGGGCGAGAGGCGTGGCCTGGGCTGGCCCGGCCCACGTGGCTGCCCTCGGCCGGAGGGAGGGAGGGAGGGCGGAGCCTCTTCCCCGCGGCGGCCCGGCGGGATTCGGGGCTTGTCCCGCAGCAGGGCGCACGGGCGGAGGAGGGGAGGACGGCGGGAAGAGGGCCTCGGGTCGCTCCCTCCCTCCCGGCCTGGTTCCCGAGCCCCAGGTGGGGCCTGGAGATCTCCCGGAATCACAGCCAGCGGGCGCGTCGCGGTGGGAGTGCGGAGCCAGGGCCCGGGAGACCCGCTTCGAAGCCCCGCTCCGCCCTGGAAGGAGAGAAGAGGAGGAGGAGGAGGAGAGCGGATCTCTACCCCCCGCCCTTCACGACCCAAGGGAGCCTCAGAGCGGCTGACGGACTCCTCTCCCTTCCCCTGGTGGGGCACAACAGACACCCCCTGGGAGGCAGGTGGGGCTGAGAGAGCTCTCCCGAGAACTGCCCTTGGGAGAACAACTCTGGGAGAACAACGGCTTGCCCAAGGTCATCCAGCAGCTGCGAGTGGAGGAGTGGGGAATCAAAGCCGGTTCTCCCAGATTAGAGTCCGCGCACTTCACCGGGATACCAAACTGGTGCCCTCGGGCCAGCCACAGACTCTCCGCCTCCCCTTCCTCACAAGGTTGTTGTGCGGATAAGAGGGAGGAGAGGAGAAGGATGCCGGCCACTTTGGGTCCCTGGGGTGGAGACAGGTGGGGAATAAATGAAATAAGTAAATAAATAATAACAAATCTCCAGACTGCAGAGATCCACTCCCCTGGAGATATGGCCGCTTTCAGAAAGTAGACCCTATATGGCATCATGCCCTGCTGCTGTCTTGCCCCACCCTCCCTAGGCTTCACCCCCCAGACCTCCTGGAATTTCCCAGCCCAGAGCTGGCAACCCCACGCGGGGGGCAGAGTCGTCCCCTGCTAGCTCAGAGGGTGGGCCTCTCTAGCCCAGTCGGAGCCCTCCAGCAGTGGCCCCGGGGGTGGGGGGATCTTGCGGAGGGGGACAAGGAGTGGGCAAGGCCCCTTCCTGGTGGGGCTCAGCCAGGAACCCTTTTCGGGAGGCCCATTCATTTCAGGTGCTCCGGCCGGCCCTGCAGAAGGCAAGGTGGGGGGTTACTCCCAAGCGCCCCCGCCCTTCCTGCACCACCTCAGCACTCCCAGCTCCATTCCTTCCCAGAAGGGGCGCACCCTTTGGGGCGGTAGCCACAGCGAGCACCTCAGGAGACATGCCCGTAGCCCAGCACCGAGAGGAAGAGAGGACAGACTCTCGTTTCCTGGTGACCCCAAGAAGCAGAAGTGGTGGGCTCTGTGGCTGGCGTGGAAATCCTGGCAGACTTCTGCTCTGGTAGCCAGCAACGAAATGGAGCCCAAAATAGCCACCCTCTCCCCACCGGAGACAAGCAACCACGTGTGGAATTAACACACTTTGTTTCCAACCGATTCAGTGTCTTGGGGTCACTTGGCATCGGTAACCTGATGCTGTGGTTGGCGTCCCACCTGGACCTATGCCCTGTGGATCTTTCCGCTGTGGGTGGTTGGTGCTTCATATGGGTTTCCTCTACTCCTGTCCTCATGGAGGATTAGTTTTGTTCCTTCTGTCAAGCTAGGCCCACTTGGTCAGGATATCCCCATCTCATAGAATCCTAGAATGTTAGAGTTGGAAGGGACCTTGCAGGTCATCTAGTCCAACCCCCTGCACTCTGCAGGAGCGTAGCCGAAAGATAGCTCTACATACCTACAACATACCTGAAAGATGGTTGTCCAGTCTCCACTTGAAAACGTCCAGCAAAGGAGCATCCACCACCTCCCGAGGCAGGCTGTTCCACTGCTCAACCACTCTGACAGTTTCTCCTGATATTTAGCCAGTAACGACTCCCTTGTAATTTCCACCCATTAGATCTAGTCTTGCAATCCGGAGCAAGAGAGAATAGATCTGCTCCATCTTCTACAGGACAGCCCTTCAAATACTTGAAGACTGCAATCATGTCCCCTCTAAGCCTTCTCTTTCCCAGGCTAAACATACCCAACTCTTTCAGCCTTTCCTCATAAGACTTGGATTCCAACCTTCTCACCACCCTGGTTGCCCTCTTCTGGACACGCTCAAGCTTGTCAACATCCTTCCTAAAATGTGGTGCCCAAAACTGGACACAGGACTCCAGGTGAGGCCTGACCATAGCAGAATAGAGCGGAACTACCACCTCCCCTGATCTGGACACAGTGCTTCTTCTGTGAATGCATCCTAAGATTGCATTAGCTTTCTTCACAGCCACATCGCACTGCAGGCTCATGTTTAGCTTGCGATCGACCAGAACACCTAGATCCCTTTCACATGTGCTGCTGTCAAGCCAAGTCCCTCCCATTCCATATCCGTGCCTTTGATTTTTTGTGCCCAGGTGTAGGACTTTGCACTTATCTCTATCGAATTTCATTTTATTTGCCTCAGCCCACTGTTCCAGCCTATCTAGATCATCTTGAATCCTGACTCTGTCTTCTTCAGAATTAGCAATCCCACCCAGCTTTGTGTCATCTGCAGATCTGATAAGCATCCCCTCTATGTCTACCTCCAGGTCATTTATAAAAACATTAAACAACACCAGGCCCAGGACCGAGCCCTGTGGCACTCCACTCGAGACCTCCCTCCACGTAGATGCAGAGCCATCTACCAGCGCTCACTGGGTATGATTTTTCAACCAACCATGAATCCACCCAACAGTTGCGCCATCCAGCCCACACTTAACCAGCTTATCCTCAAGGATATCATGAGAAACGTTGTCAAATGCTTTGTTTCTCTGTAGGACGTTTGCTTCTGTCATTTTCTCTGGAGGGTCTGGCCAGCAGAAGCACCCACAGAGGATGGATGGATAGATCCCTTGAGCTCCGTCCTTTCCTGTTCTGCTTCTGCGAAAACCTCCCCAGGTAAGAGCAAAGGGAGTCACCTGGACCCCATTGCCAGGCAAGGAGAGGTTTCTCGGGAGCTCTCAGCTGTGGAATATTCTCAGCAGACTGGCTGACTTGGTGCCCTCGCCTGGAGGAGCAACATCAGCCTCTCTGACCCCTCCTCTCAGGCTGCTTTCAAGTCATTGGCAGGTTCTAGGTGGAGTTTTTGCTGGCACTGTGACTGTTCAGCGCAGCACAGGGGATGCTTGGGAGGGATGCGGCTTTTCAATATGCAAACTCAGCCTGTACTGAAGGTGGTCGTTCGGTTGTGTGATACACAACTAGACCCCCTCCCCAAACATAAATCTGAATCAACACAGTACAAAATAAGGCAGGAGGAGGCAGTCCCCTTCTCTGGGGCAGGTGATGCACTGTATTCTTGGTGCTGGAGGGGCCAGCAGTGGGAGGGCTCCTAGTGTCCTGGCCCCACTACTGGACCTCCTGATGGCTCCTAGTATATTTTGGCCGCTGTGTGACAGAGTGTTGGACTAGATGGGCCATTGGCCTGATTCAACATTGGCTTCTCTTGTTCTTGACATATTCCAACTCTCCACCGCAACCCAAAAATCTTTCAAGCTCACTCAGCCAGTTCAGACCCTATCAGCATATATTTAAACATCAGGGTTTTTTTCCCCCGTCCAGTGTATGTCACTTTACACTTACGGTGAATTTCATTTGCCACCTTGTGACCCGCTCACCCAGTCTGGAGATCCTCCGTCCTGTCCCTCTTCAGAGTCAGACATGGCTTTCACCATCTCCAGTAATTTTTGTATCATCTGCATATTTGGCCACCACGTCGCTCACCCCAATTCCAAACCATTTACTGTCAAGTTGTTTTGCCAGAACCTAATCCACTAGAACCTATTCACCTCGGTGGGGGAAACTTTCCATTTTTAGAAAGAAGCCTTTTTGCCTTATATGGCTTCCTCAATGGAGGGATTAGCTATGCAGGTATCCTCTTAGGCTAGGTGGTACCTTTCTGCATTCTGTCTGCCTCAGTCTTATTTTAAATACTTTCCAGGAAAGCTGGGGAATTTTGACTCTTAATTCTCCCTTTTAACCTCCTCCTGCCTAGTCCCTCATTGTAGCGAAAGTTGTCTAGAGGGGCAACTTTCCATTGACATGTAGTCCCTGTTCCTGATCAGTGCGACAACATCTAACACCAGGTCTTGAGCCCCACTCAGAACCAAGTCCAGTTGCTACATCTCTACTTGGGTTCCAGTGCACTGTGCGTTGCGCGTGAATGATGTCTAGAAAGTTTGTCTCTAGGGCGTGCCTTGAGCACATATTTGTCCAGCCAACATGAGGGCAGTTGAAGTCACCCAGTATTACAACATTTTACATTTGAGTTGCCCCCCACCCCATTTCCCTCTCCATTTTTTCCAGATCTGCTTCATGGTTTATTCAGAAGGGTGCTCATACACCCCTGCTTTCAAGGAACTTTTAGGGCCCAGTATCTCCACTCACAGAAGTTGTGTCTGGGAGTTTACCCCCGTGACAGTCTCTATCTCGACTCTCTGATACACCAAGCTGCTCTCCAGCTCACACGCCCCTCCCGTCCCACCTATGGAGTTTCTACCCAGGGGTAACAGTATTGCCTTGATCTTCCCCATTCTGCTGGGCATCTGAAACCCTCGTCAACGTCGCAGGGCTATTCTGAGGATAAAACGGAGGACCAGAGAATGACGTTACTTGCTTCGGCTTCCCATTGAGGGGAAAGATGGGAAATAAATCAATGGAAGTAAACGAAATAAACAAGGGACGCCGGGCTGCTTTTGTGGTGTCCCTCCTTTACTTTCCCCCCAAACACAAGCCAACAGAATTCAGACCAAAGGCATTAACACCTTTATTGTACACACCATAAAGGCTACACTTGCCATTAGTCACCTTTCCATTGTAATGTACAATACTATACAGTTAGCATGTAACTCAAGAGGGTGGAGGTTGTTAACACATCTCTAGTGTGTGAAGAGCTTTCCACGAGGAGCCCGCAAAGACTTAAGACTTCCGTTCCTGCCAAAAGGGCCCAGACCTCATCGCTTGGCTCCTCTGGATGGTGGTGGGGAACCTGGGGACTCCCAGCATTTGAGATTAAAAAACCTCAGGAAAAAAGTCACTCTCGTATAAATAGCATTTACAAAGAATACAAAAATAAAGTTGGTTGCACATTTGAGATTGCATGTGGCAGTATTACTAACTGTGCCTGAAGAGCAAAGATCAGGTTGCCTCAAACAGCACACACACACGCAAACACACAAACACACACACGCACACAGACCTCGCACAGAGAGACAGACAGTTGCTTTGTGGTGGTTTCTGTGCAAGTTTCTCCAAGAGATCCCACAAGGACGTCTCATCTTTGGCACCTTGGGCCTGGGAAGCAGCAGTTGCCCAAACTGTAAACTCCGAACATTTAGCTCTAGAAGCAGAGGAGACCCCGGAACAGACCCACCCCAGCCACGGAACAAAGGGAACCAAGCAGCATGTAGGCCGAAGGGGGAATTACGGGGTCACTGAGGCATTCCCTGGCCCTCCCGGAACCCGCCAGGCCCCAGGGCCGAAGGCCAGCCAGAGCGTGGGTGGGCGGCACGGGAATACCACCTGGGCCAAGAGCGGGCTCAGCTCCTGGGCATCCATCTCTCCTCCTCTCTGCTGCCCACTGAGAGAGACCGAGGCCGAGGAATCCCCCTCCCTGCCCCCCCCCCGTGCTGAGACACTTGCCAGAGCAGCATACAGCTTCCAGGGAAAGTGCTGTCCGGTGGGGTGAGCCGGGGCGCTCTGCCTTCCTGTGGGTTTCACAATGCCCCTCTCGACGGCTTCCGCATGGAGGCTTTGCTCCACTTGGGCACGCAGACCAAAGCAGAGTTCAGCATCCACGTGACACCCCACCCGCACTATCCACTTTCTGTGTTTTCCTGGCCTTGCTGCCATCATTCCCAAAGCTGGTCTCATCCTGCTGGAGAGGTCGTCTGTGTCGGCCCCTTCCACATCAGCACCACTTTCCTTCTTCAGCCCCCTCCCCCCCAGCCAGCCGCCATCTCCCCCGCCTCTGGAGGCTCCCCCTTTTAAAAAAATAATCAGCAACTGACACACCTCGAAGTGTTAATCTAGAAGAGACTAGATTTATGCCCCGCCTTTCACTCAAGAGTCTCAGAGCAGTTTCCATTCCCCTTCCCTTGCCCTGCCCACAACAGACACCCTGCGAGGTAGGAGGGGCTGAGAGGGCTCTTTCGAGGACTGCCCTCGAGAGAACAGCTCTGAGAAAACGGTGGCTTGCCCAAGGTCACACCAGCAGCTGCATGTGGAGGAGGAGTGGGGAATCAAACCTGGACCTCCCAGATTGGAGTCTGCGCTCCTAAGCGCTACTCCAGACTGGCTCTACACCAAACGACTAGTTCCTCTGCGTGCAAAGCACTGCCAACTGACGGCGACTCCAGCCAGGGGGAAGCAGCGCTGGTTTGCCATCGCCCTCCTCCTCTGCAGAGTCCTCCACGGTGGCCTCCCAGCCAAGTACTGACCCGGCCTTAGGTTCTGAGATCTGACCAGATCAGGCTGTGCTGGATCATTCCACACCCCAAGTTCCTTGAAACACCCAGCTTTCATTTTTTTAAAAAGGTCTCTAGTCCTTATTGTGGTAGAGCTATGCCTTTCCCCTTGTATCTCCGCAATGAAAGGAGGGAAAGACACCCCCCTTTTGAAAAATAAAGTGAGCTTAGAATTCAGAGGAGCCAGTAGACGGTTGCGATGCTACACTGGCATGTCAACCGCTGATATTTTGCGAGCGCCCAAAGCCGCCTTCCGGTGATGCAGAGAGGCTGTGGGAAGCGGAGGCCAGGACAGGGTGCGGGAACTCTCCCTGGGGCTGCTCCACGGCCGCTGCAGACGCCGCTGCATTCCCAGCAGGCCGTGAAAGCGACGAGGAGAGCCCTCGCCCCGTAGGGCAGCAGCCCTGGCTTCCCCCAGCGGCCTCGCTGCTGCCCCTCTCATTTCAGGAGCCCTGTTGACTTCCACCCACTCCCCAGCCCCCGGGGCCCCACGGTGGCCACACAGCACAGGCACCCACGGGGCTGGCCTCATCCTGCGGAAAGGGCACGTGACGCCTTCGGCAACCACCACAGCAGTGCCGAAAGGGGGACCCTCAAAGATTACGTGTTGCAGGAACGACCAGGCGCAAGAGGCAGAGACACAGGAGCTTCCGCCTCCAAATGCCGCCAGGGTCGGGCGGAGGACAGGCGGGCGAGAGCCGGCCATCTGCCCCCAAGGCCAGAAAGCCCATCCAGAGCTCAGGGACACTGGCGGTGATGCCAAAAAAGTAACTCCCGCTAGGTGTCAAAAGGAGGCCGGCTGAAAACAGAGACCTTCTCTTAAGCTACATTTGGGGAAAGAGAGAGCAGCTGGAACCATCTGGAAAACATCTGGCAGCTCTACTTCCTCCCCCCCCACTCTGCCTGCAGCTTGCTAAGAGCCACGGCTGGCTGTCAGCCGCCCCAACGCGGGAGGGGGGGTGGTGCTCTACTGCCCTCTAGATGACCCCCCAGGGTGAGCCAAGAGCCCCCACCCACCCCCCGCAGCCAGAAGAATCACATCCTAATTGCCCTGCAGCAAACCCGGGACAGCTGGTCCTGAGACCCGGCACCTCCTTGCAGCTAGATGAGAGAGGAACAGCACACGGGGACACCCGAGGACCGTGGGCACGGACGCGGGGCCTCATCTGGCCTCTCGTCCCTCCGCCCACTAGGCCACACCACTTTCCTTTTCCTCTGAGCGCACCTTTCAGAACTGTGTGCCACTGCAGTCAGCCCGGCATATCAAGTCTGACGGCAGAACCCCAGCTTCTTAAGGCCGGATCTTTCCTGCTGCAAAGAGGCCAGATGAGAGGCTCCTGTGCGTGAGAACCGGGCTTCAGCACGCCTCTCCCCCCAGACAGTCACCCCTCCCCTCCCACCACGGAGGAAGCCGCCTTTCGGAAGCAACGGCCGCCCCACGAGCACCCACAGACTCCCTGCCTCTGGAATTTGGTCCATGGCTGCCAACTCCGACGGGGAAAATCCCTGGAGATTCGGGGTGTGTGTGTGTGTTTAAGCCTGGGGAGGGCACAGTTTGGGGAGAGACCCCCGTGGGGTATCAGGCCACAGAGCCCACCCTCCAAAGCAGCTGTTTTCTCCAGGGGAACTGACCTCTGTTGCCCAGAGACCAGCTGTAATTCCAGGAGATCGTCGGGCCCCACCTGTGGCCGTCTCACCCGCATCCCTGAAACATTCCCCCCCGCCCCGCCTGGAGCCCAGGAACCGCAGCCCGGGAAGGAAGGAGGCTCTCGCTCTCCCACTCTCGCTGTCTCCTGCTACCCCACGCCCAGGCCTCCGGCAACGGGCCAGAGGGAGCCCCACCCCGAGCTCCCAGGTGAAGGCACTTTGGGGGCCAGCCAGTCACAGTGAAGTCGGCGAGCACAGTCCCCACGGAGGCACGATTCTGCCCGCTTCCCCCCTGTGCCCCGCCCATCGTGGCCTGCTGGGGGGTGTCAGGCGGGCCCCCAGGCAGGGCAGCCATTTCTTCCTGGCATCCTTTGGGTCAAACGCAAAGCTGCTAGCCATTCCCTGAGGCAGCAAAGACACGGCCTTAAAGGGGGTGCCCGCCAGCTGGCGGAAGTGCACAAATCGCAGGGGGCTGGAGAGGCTTTCCTTTGGCGAGCTTAAAACCCCAGCCCTAACCCCGGAGACCGCCACGAGACCCCCCCCCACAGGCCCCTCCTTGGAGAAAAAGACCGGAGGGCTCTCTGTTTAAGGCTCTGTGCAGCCCCAGCTCCGGTGATCACAGTGAGAAAGCCCGCCAAAGGCCAGCTCGGGGAAAGGGACTCCGCTTGGAGAACTCTGGCCCCTTCCCAGGATGGCAAGGTCCCTGGGGAAACGCAGGCGTGCCCTCGGAAGCCAGGCTCGGGACCTGGAGGGACTGCCCCTCGACAGCCAAGGCCCACGGCCCCAAGAGCCCCAGACGGGCCGCCAGAGGGTGGGCGGCCTCTCTTCCCCCACCGAGACGGAGCCTGGGTGGGAGAGGGGTGCCTGGCAAGCAACCATCCCTTCAGCGGCCCCAACGCAGGCAGGAGGGCAAGTCCCGTCCGTCTTCCACGCAGGCTGCCTGCGCCCCGCTCCTTGGCCTCCAGGGGCCACCCGCCCTCGCCCAGGACAGGGGTCTGCCCGGACCTCACGGAACCCAACCCTGTGGGGCAAGAAGCCTCCCAAAGGAACTCTGCTCTCGAGCCACCAGGAGGGGCCAGCGCTGCTCAAGGGCCGCAAACTGCCCGCCCTCCTTTCTGAGCCGTCCTTCGGAGCAAAAGGAAGGGAGGGGGCGGTTCTGACCCGCCCTGCCCTCCATGGATAAGCTCAGCCCAACCTCGAAATGACCCGGAGTGCTGCTGTCTGCAGCCGCTCCCCCACCCCCCCACCAGGCACGAGATGCAGACCAAAGCCCCGAGGGGCCGGGCCCAGGACACTTGTCTGGCCAGCAGGGCAGCCTCTCCTCCTCCTCCTCCACCACCACCAAAAGGCACAGTTGGCAAGCAGCAGAAGAAATGGCTTCGTGGTGCCAGAGGGCTTCCTCTTCCCACCTGCCTTCTTGCAGCCAGCCACCAGGACGGCGGGCAAGCAAGGGCAGTGCCCCACAACCACCCCGGGTGTCGTCGCCATCCTCCTTCACAGCCGCTTCTCTCCCGGGAAGGCCAGTCCAGCAAGAGCAGCAGCCGCCGCCGCCGCCACCTAGGGCCACAGCTCTTTGGCAGGCAAAGCGTCCAGCGGGCAGCAAGTCCAGGGCAAGGCACCGAGGCTGGAAGGGGACCTCGCAAAGGCCTTCGGCTCCTACACCAACAGCCCCATGCGGGTCACTTTGGCCGACAAGAACGTGTGCAGGACGAAGACGACGGGCTTGGGGCAGGAGAGCAGCTCCAGCGTCTGCGGAGGAAGCAGCACACAGCCGGGGTCACCCTCTCCCACGGTCACGGGCCGGGCACCGGGGATTTGAATGTGGGCCTCTCAGCCCCTCGCCCGGCACTCCAACCACAACACCACACTGGCCCCGACAGACCGCCACCGGACCGGAAGCAACAGCCTGGCAACTCCAGTCATCCGGCAGCCACCTGTCAGCTATCCCACCCCGCAGGTGGTCTGCCTGGCGTGGAGCAGAGCCCAGGCCTTTCCCACCAGCTCTGGCACCAGCTCTGTGGAAGGGGCGCCCTGAAGAGGTGAACTGGGGCCCCTCCTTGGAGACTGTCAGGAAGCACTGCAAGGCCTGCCTGTTTGCCAGCGCTTTGGGGAGGGGGGCTGGGACTGGCAGGCATCTTCGACGGGGGAGGAGAGAGGGCTCGCGTTGGCTTTTTTATCTCTAGTTTTAAACTGAAAAGTTTTTAACTATTATTGTAGGCCACTTTGAACTGTAAGGAAAGGCGGGGTATAAATGCTTCAATAAATAACCCCAGCTGCCAGTGGTTCCAGGAGGCGCTCACAGCCTCCTCAGCATTAGCAAGGAAGAAGAAGAAGAAGAAGAAGAAGAAGAAGAAGAAGAAGAAGAAGAAGAAGAAGAAGAAGAAGAAGAAGAAGAAGAAGAAGAAGAAGAAGAAGAAGAAGAAGAAGAAGAAGAAGAAGAAGAAGAAGAAGAAGAAGAAGAAGAGGAGGAGGAGGAGGAGGAGGAGGAGGAGGAGGAGGAGGAGGAGGAGATTGGATTTATACCCCGCCCTTCACTACCCAAAGGAGTCTCAGAGCGGCTGACAAACTCCTTCCCCTTCCCTCCCCACAACAGACACCCTGTGAGGTAGGCAGGGCCGAGAGAGCTCTGACTGAGAACTGCCGTTTCAAGGACAGCTCTTGTCAGAACTATGGCTTGCCCAAGCACGTGGGCTGGAAGAGAACCGGGGCCACTTACCAACTCCCCCTCTGGACCCCCAAAATCCAAGTAGAGATTCCTGATGCCATCATCTGCAGACATTTTTAGCTTCTCAAACGGGTAGCGGAAAAGGATGCTGACAGAGCCCCCCTCCTCTCTGGAGATGGTGAAGCCGCTTTCGTAGTGGATTTGGAGGCGGACCTCCTGGCTGTTCAATATGCAGCCTGCAAGCAAAAGAGAGCATTGTCGCCAGGAGAAGAGGAGGAGATTGGATTTATATCCCTTACCCTTCACTTGGAGTCTCAGAGCCGCTTACAAACTCTTTTCCCTTCCCCACCCCACAACAGACAACCTGTGAGGTAGGTGGGGCTGAGAGAGCTCTTCTGAGAACTGCCCTTGAGAGAACAGCTCTGAGAGAACTTGTGACTGACCCAAGGTCACCCAGCCGGCTGCAAGTGGAGGAGTGGGGGAATCAAACCCGGTTCTCCCAGATTAGAGTCCGCTCACTTAACCACTACACCAAACTGGCTCTCCTACTAGCAGAAGTGACTCTGCCCAGCCTTCCGTTCTAATGAGGGATGGCTTGCAGGGGGAGCTGGGTCTCCCAGTGGAGTGCTTCTGGCAGCTAAACCGAAGAGACAGCACAAGCAGACACAGAGGGAAGGAGAAAACAGGACACCCGTGCAAGGCCGTCCTCTTTATGGCAAGACACAATGGAAATGTTATAACTATGCAGCGATACAACAATAGATTCTTCTTCCGAAAGCATGCTGACTACGGACTCTGTCACCAATTTCACTGATCAAACTGGTCAGCAAAAGAGGCTACAGTGGATGCCGTTGGTGTGATTAGGCAAAAGGTGACTTCCCCTTTCTTTAAGAGGTCCAGAATGTATAGGGAGAAGTCACAGATCCAGGAGTTGGCCGTGTTAGTCTGTTGCTGCAAAATAGTAAAAAGTCCAGTAGCACCTTTAAGACTAACTTTATTGTCATTGTACATAGTACAACGAAATTAAACTGCAATCCCCTCGGTGATCTACACGCCCAGGGAAATGGTGGTTGCCATTGGAGGTTTTTTGTCATCTTCTGGGCATGGAACAGCGGTCACTGCGGGGGTGGAGGAGGAGGCATTTGTGAATTTCCTGCACTGTGCAGGGGGGTGGACTACAGGACCACAGAGATCCCTTCGAACTCTATGATTCTATGATGAATGCCCAATGACTAGTTCGGCAAAACACTGTGATATAAATGACTAAGACTTTAGTAGGAATCATATTATATTATAAGTAAAACTTTGCAATAAACAAGTCCATCATTCGCAATGAGCACCCGGATATAAAACTCATTTCGTCCCAATCTTCCTCAGGAGTAACCCCATTGTACTGAAAAGTGTCAGCCTCTTGTTACTCAGTATTCTGTTAGGAGCAAACCGATGCTTAACTTTGTCTTTATGTTCTTCAAATAATCCTGGAAAATAACCCATGGTATTTTAAATGAAAAGCAACATGAAGCTGAATGGAATATTATTTAAATTTTTCATATTAATTTATAATTTAATTATTTGATTTTTTTTTTACAAAAACCCTTACTTCTGGTTCCATTTCAAGAGTTTGCAAAGGAGCCAGCCAGTCTTGTCTTCTTTAACTAGGTGCAAAACGCCTTCTGTATTATGCTGGCTTAAGAGCTCCCCATGAACACTGCATAAATAGTGGTGGCAAACCAGTCGCTCTTTTATATTCTTATTAAAAGTCTTAGTCATTTATGTCACCGTGTTTGCTTGTTTGTTGCATTTCCTGGATGGATACCTGTGATCCCTTCTTGTGCTTTTCCCTGGGGGAGCTGCCTGCGCATTCTGCCAAGAGAAGGAAGGGCGTCGTTCTCTTGCAGACGCTAGAGGGAGCCTGAGCCGCAGGGAGGAGCTCAGTAGAAGCCACCCCCAGACCCAGAGCCAGCGCTTCACCGCCAGTCTGCAGGGCTCAAGCCCGGCTTTCGGAGCTGTCCTTAGACAGCCCAGCTGGAGGAAGCAACGGCCAGCAAGCCTGGACCACGACGTGACTCCTCTGCGTCATCTATGAAGGCATCGGAACCCAGGCCTCGCCCCGGCCATTCCAGTCCCAGTTAGCCCCCAGAGAGATCCAGCAGCCCCAGCAGATACACGCCCCCTTCCCGAGGCAGCAACAGAGGGCGGGGCTGCTGGCGACATACCTACCTAAAGACACCTCCTTGATCAGCTCTGCGGCCGAATGGCAGCCTTGGACCAGGATTCGGGTCCAGGAGGAGAGGTCCCGGTGCGTCTCCGCACGGAATACGTGCATCTCGATGCCCTGCCGCGTCCCTGTCCTCGTGGCAAAGCTGAGATCGGATCCCATGTGAGGAGACCTGTTCCCCGTGCCCGAATGGACCAGCCTGCCAAGAGGAAATGGCACTCACCAGCCAGGCCAACTGCTGGGGGCACAGGAGCTTGCAGGCTGGCCAACGGCCGGTGCCCGGCTCACCCGTAAGGGCCCCACCGAAACCCTCGCTTCTCTCTGGCAGAAAGTCCGATTTTGCCGACCAAGGTCTGGAATGCTATTCAGAATCCGCCCCACAAGATGGGACAGGAACATTTGGCTGGGCTCAGAGACACGAGGCTGCCGGAAGGGGGGCGTGAGCGGCTTGGCTCCCACACAGCTGGAGGGATGCTTGGGAGGACACCTAATTGGATCCAGGTGTGGGGCTGCCCCTCCCCTCTAGGGCTCAGGCGGGAGGCTTCCAGCCAGTGACGCCAGTTCAGCCAGCCTTGCATGAGCTGCCCCGACAGGCACAGCTCGCGAGTCCACAGCTCGGCACTCCCGGCTTTGAGTCAGGGAGGCCGCCCTCCCACCCCAGCCCGTGGCTTCCGGACAACAAGCCCGGTGGGTGCAGCTGGCAGCCTCTGCCGCTCAACCCTGCCCTGGCCCTCGGCAAGAGAGAGAGAGGAATTCTCTGCGGCGGATCCACAGAGCCCGAGAACCCGGCACCACCAGCAGGGTTTCAGCCAGGCAGCCCCGTGCCAAAGCAAAACCCGTCGGTGTCCAGCATTTCAGCCCCAGGCCATTATGAGCACCCCTCAAGCCCGAGGGATGAGGCAGGCTAGACACGAAGCCCTGCGTGATGCATCCGGCCTGCTTCCCAAGCCCTGCGGGCTGCCTTGGCTGATGCTGCAGGCCTGCACCCGATGCTCCCTCTAAGCCGTGGAGTCTTGTGAGCAAAAGTTCTACTTTGTGAGCTCCTGGCCTCAAAGTTGTGAGCGAGCAATTTGACTCCTGCATAACTTAAGTTTGCTCTGGAGCCAGGGCCGGCCAGGTGTCTGGGCGCCCTAGGCAGGACAGCCTGGGGCACCCCCCACTGGGGATGCCAACCTCCCGGTGGGACCTGGAGACCGGGGGCAGAGCGCTGGCTTTCCCGGGGCCTCCGCGGCTGCGGGGTCCCCGGGAAAGCGGGAAGGGGCAGGGGTCTAGCGGCGGCGGTGACAGCGGGCACCCGGTTAGGGCAGCGGGGGCGCTTTTGGGGGGGGAGTGAGGCGCCATTTGGCGCCCCTGAGGCCCAGGGGCACCCTAGGCAAGCGCCTAGTTCGCCCAATGGGCGATCCGGCCCTGTCTGGAGCCCTCCTTCCTGAGCTAAGACAAAATTTATGTGAGCCGGAGGCTAAAAAACTGTGAGCTGGCTCACACTAACTCAGCTTAGAGGGAACGCTGCTTGCAACCCGAACCCACTGCTGCTCCTTCAGGGCCTTGAAAGACCCCCGAGCCCTCACGCCACCGAGGGAAACGCCCAGCCACTGCCTAACGGAGGGCAGCCACAGCAGGCTGAAGCTGGACAAAGATACGCCAGCCACGCCGACACCCATCGTGGGATCCCCTGCAGGGCCCCTGGAACGCCAGCCTGGAGACCCACAGCCGGGCAAGGAGTCCCCTGGGCCCTCCCGGTGCTCCTGATGCAGGGCTGGAAGAGCAGAGCTTCCCCTGCCCTCCAAGGAAGAGAGCCCCAGCGCTCTTCCGCCCTTTGGCAGAGGGCCACAGCCCCTCAACTCAACATGGATCCGGAAACCTGGAGACACTTTTTGGCTGCCTCCCTGCCCACCTCCAGGAATCCGGGCAAAGGAGCGGGGTCCGTGGCAAGCTCCCCAGCCCCACGGAGGCCCGCCCCGGGTGCCGGCCCGTGAACCAGGACTGGCTGCTTTGCGAGGCCGTTTCAAGACCTCCCGGGGAGTTTGCCTCTGCCCAGGCTTCCCCTCCCCCTTCCTACCTGGTGGCAAGGAGCGGGTAGCTGTGGCAGGGGGCTGCCCAGGCGTCCCTGGTCCACGGCATGCAGTCGTACAGCAGCAGGTCCTTCTCCGTCACGGCCACGAGAGCCGGCCGCCACAGCTGCCTCCCTCCCTCCAGCCTGGCCTAGGGGAAGCCAAGGCGGGGGGGGAGAAAGGGGGAGTTCAGTTCAGTTCAGTTCTACAGTCCTTAGACCAGTCATACAAAAAGAAGTACACTTTTACAATATTCCAAGATTTTAAAATACATGAGTAAAACATTAAAAGCAGATTAAGATTTAATCTAATATCTAAGTGCCATAACTGTATCTGTAATCTGAGTATCGCCATACAGAAACTGGCGACGTGGGATTTCTATCAGATAGAAGGAACTCGAGTCTAGCTTTTCCAGAAAGACAAAAGGGGTGTGTGCCAGGGGCGGGGCGCTGCCTGCCTCCAGAAGCAACAAGGACCCCGCTTTCGCAGGAAGCTGCCGGAACACAGAATGAACCGGGGGGAGGGGGAGGTGGCCAACCTCTGGATTCACCGAGTTCCTCTGCCCCAAAGCCCGAGAACAGGAGAGCTCTGGGCCCGCCTGCTCCACGGAGGGGAGATGCGGAACAATAATAATGGGTCAGCCACCTACGAGGACAGGAACCACCAGAACCCTGAGGGCTCCGTCTGCAAAGAACGGAATGTGACTGCATTTGCCAGTGTGAAAAACCAGCCAGTACAGATCAGCCCCGGGACTCCTCCCAGCCTGCCCGAGACACGCTTGGCCTTCCGGAGCGGGGACTGGGGCTTGCCAAGGGCACTCTCTCGGCAGTAGCCCCCAGGAGGACGCATCCCGTTCACGACCCCCATCAACCAGCATGGGGGTGGGTGGGGGGTGTCCTGCATTCTGGCCAAGAAGCTCCGAGTGTCTGCTGTTTGGGAAGCCAGTTCAGTCAGAAGAATAGACAACGTTTGCTTCCCTCCTCAGAACAATTCCCTGCCGCTCCACCTGACAACCACGTCTGACTTCTGCTCTGAAAAATGCACGGCCCCCATAGGACACCAGGGTGGGGACCCCGGCAATCCCAACCAGAGCCAAGACGGTCCCTCAAATCTCAGTCTGGGCCGCGCATCTCCGGCTCTTCCACTTTTGCACTGGAGCCAGAAGAGACGTCCCGCTCCGAAGACTCAGCCCCGGCCAAACAGGGAAGGGACTGGGCCTCTCCCCCACCCTCGCGGAATGAAAAACCCAACGCAGATGGGAAGAGTCCTGCCGGGAGCACCAGGAAACGTCTCTTTGCATTCAGAGTGGAGATTGCAAAAACTAACAGGGAAGAAGAAGAAGAAGAAGAAGAAGAAGAAGAAGAAGAAGAAGAAGAAGAAGAAGAAGAAGAAGAAGAAGAAGAAGAAGAAGAAGAAGGAGGAGGAGGAGGAGGAGGAGGAGGAGGAGGAGGAGGAGGAAGAGGAAGAGGAAGAGGAAGAAGAGGAGGGGGAGCGGGAGGAGATTGGATTTATACCCTGCCCTTCACTTGGAGTCTCAGAGCGGCTTACAGTCTCCTTTCCCTTCCCCTCCCCACAACAGGCACCCTGTGAGGGAGGTGGGGCTGAGAGAGCTCTGACAGAAACTGCTCTTTTTCAAGAGCAGCTGTGCCAGAACTATGGCTTGCCCAAGGTCACCCAGCAGCTGCAAGTGGAGGAGTGGGGGGAATCAACCCCAGTTCTCCCAGATCAGAGTCCAGGCACTGAACCACGACACCAAACAGGGAGCCTCCTTCTCCCCTCCAAAGGACAGTGGCATAGCCGGCTCTGCACTGGGCTGGGCCGCGAGCAGAAGGCGCATTCCGGGTCGCGACTGGGAGCTCCAGGGGCCTCCTGAGAGGATGAGGAAGAGGCGCCCGCGTGAAAGGCCGGCCGGGGACTTCGAGCCAAACGCACGCTGCAAGGGCAGCTCTGGAGGAGGCCCCACCTCTCCCGCCAGACTCCTCCCTCCCCCAAATGGCTGCAAGTTCCCACTGGCCACCAATGAGCCCACTTGGAGCTGCTTTATACTGAACCAGACCACCACCACCACCACCACCACCCCGTGGTCCACCAAGGTCAGCCTTGCCTACTCAGACAGCCAGCCGCTCTCCAGGGTCCCGGACAGAAAAGGCTCTTTCTCATCACCTACTGCCTGGTCCTTTTGACAGGCGATGCTGCTGGGGATCGAACTGGGGGAACTTCTGCGTGCCAAGCAGATACTCTGCTACTGTGCCATGCCCCCTTCCCCAGTACCTATCTCAGGAAACAGTAGTTCTCAGCTCCAAGTCCGCAACAGGCCCTCCGAACAGCACTCCTGCCTCCTGGGGCTCCAAAACCAACGCCCAGCCCGAGCCCCCCGGCCCAGTCCCGCCCCGCCTACCTGCTCGGCCAGCCACGCCACGTGCTTGACCTCCCTGCCGCTCCCTGGCGTGTTGCCGGCGGCCAGCATGGCATTGAGCTCGGCCAGGACCTGTGGGAGGAGAGCCATGATGTTGGTGTGGATGGCCATGAACCAGGAGTGTGCGGAGGCTGAGTCCTTGCAGCGGAGGATCAGGGTGTTCCTGCTGTCGGGGGAATGCAGCTCTATCAACCTGCAGGGGAAGGAAGGGCAGAGGGCGTGTGGCGCTAAGACGGGGGCTGGCTGGGCCCGGCTCCCTTGAGCATGGCTCGCCAGCAAAGAGGACCGAGCCACGGGCAGTGGGACGCGGCACCCAACCTCAGCACCCCCTTGTGCCTGCCGTCGCTCTTGGGAGGAAGGGGACGCGCTAAACACGCCACTGTGCCCGTTCAAGCTCCAACTAGGCCCGGGGAGCAAGCAGGTGGGCTTCAGCTCCCCGCCCAGAGTCCAGCGGGAGGCATCTTCGCCATGCCCCTGGACTGCGACCCCTTGAACGGGTCACTACCGCCAAGATGGAACCATCCAGGGATCTGACTACACAGCCGCTGTTGGGCGCGTACGGTGCAACCATAAAACCAAGACTGGAACAGCTGCTCTGGGAGGGTGCCGAAAACTGCAGCCCGGCAATGCCAGTCATGGCCAAAAGGCATGCCACCTCAGGGAGGTCAGAGAGCTTTACTGTTGCCCCAGAGCTAAAGTCCTGACCGAGCCGCAGGTCTGACGGAAGACTCCACACAGAGGTGGATGGGCATGGGGGGGTGTGGGCAGAAGCCACTTGGGAAGCAACGCCTGGAGGCACAGCTGCTCCAGCTGGGGGCCCCTCCCCGCCCCAGGAGAACAGAGCAGGACTCCTGTGCTGCCCGGTTCTGACCGAGCCCACAAAGGCACGACAGTGGAAAGTTCCTGCTTCCTGAGCAGCGGGAACCCAAGTGAGCGGAACACGCCTGGCCCACGTGAAGGAACGTGCCAGGCAAGGGCTGCAGCTGGAACTCAAGTCAGGGTGGAAACCACTGCTCCTCCTCTCCCCTCCCCGTGATCAAAGCCCCCCCCCACAATCCCAGTTAGGCTGCCACAGGGAGGGGCTGGACCTCCCCCCACCCCTGGGGTTACGCAAAGCAGAAGCTAAGGCAGCCTAGCAGGCCTCAGAGCTCCTTTGCAGCCTGGGGGCTTCAGGAAGCGAATGCCCACAACACTGCCAGCTAGTGCTTTTCCCTTTGGAGGAAGCCTCAAGCTCACTAAAGAGAGACTTTTTGCAGCGTTCATTGGTGAAATTTGGGTAAACATCTTGGTATTTGGCAACCTCGTGTTTGGAAATATCTGTGGAACTCCCTGAGGAAGACCCTGAAACAGGAGGATATCTGGACCTCCGTTGGAGGAAGAATGAGCACGAATTCAAAGTAGACTTAAAGGAGTCCTCCTCCTTAAAACTTCTGTACCATTAAGGAGGACTGGCATTAACAAAGGGGTCGTGCCATCTCTTTTGTTATATAAAAAGACGATACAAAAATTTTGGATGTATGATTCTATGTGACAATGTTTACGTGGTAATTAATATAACGGTGAATAATTTATAAGAAATATAGTAAACATAGAAAAAATTAAAAATATATTTAAAAACATATAAAAACAGATAAATATATAAAAAATTACTTGAGATATTTTGTAATTGTCCGTAGCACCGTATTTGCTGATTTTTAGCCAGTTCTGCCCAGCAGCACCACTGAGCTGGAGCCAGTGTTCCTTCTAAGCTGAGTTGGTGTGAACTAGCTGACAGTTTTTGAGCCTCTGGCTCACACATTTTTGTCTCAGCTCAGGGAGGAGGGCTTCAGAGCAAACTGATTTATGCAGCAGCCAAATGGCTCACTCACAACTTTAATGCCGGTAGCTCACCAAGTAGAATTTTTGCTCACAAGACTCCACAGCTTAGAGGGAGCATTGCGCCACGGGCCCCGTCCAAACTCAGCCACTGCCGCACAGCCCAGCTGAGACGTGGGGTGGGGGAGCTCAGCCTGCTCTGCGGTTCAGGTCTGGGGTCTCACTGGGTCCTACCCTGGGCAGAGCGCCCCCTCTCCTCGGTCCAGGCACTGCGCTGCTCGAGGCTCCGAGGCCAGCCTGCCCGCCCGCTCTTCCTAGGCCTGCAGGGGGGGGGCAAGAGGGGCCCGCAGAGCCCGACACCGCTCCCCCTCCCCCTCAGCCGCTGAAACTCGACACCCCGAGGAGGCGGAATTGCTGGATGCGCAGACGCTTCCTCTCCCTGCAGCCTGTCCAGGGCTGGCCGGGGGCCAGATTCCATCTCTTCCTTGTGGAGGGAAAGCTGCCAACGGGCGGATCAGGCTCACATCCTGTGCACGCCCAAAGCAAGCACAGGCCGGGCGCCCAAAGGGGGCAAGGCGGGGGGGGGCTGCCTGGCAGCCTGGCTCAGGGCCCCTCTGGGCCGCCGCCCTCCCCCGAGCGGCAGTCGGCCAGATGCCCTCGCAGAAGCCACAGGCGGGACACACGGGGGCCATTCCTCCCGGGACAGAGGCACCCGGCCTTCAACGAGGAGGGAGGGTACGTTTCCCTTCTTAACGACGGCCACCGACAGAGCATGGTGCACGGCAGCGTGGGATCCGGGGCCGGGCCTTGGAGGCCCCCTGGGACACCCTCGCTTCCCTCTCAACTGACTCCCAGCAGGGTCTGGAGCTCTTCAGCTGCAAAACACCCTGCCTCGCCACCCCGTTTCCTCCTGCAGGGCTGACCACGGTGCCCGCGTCCTCTGCAGCCTGCCTCGCCCAGGGGCACAGAAAGGGGGCCGCTGCTTCCCTCCCCACTAACGCCCACGAGGAGGCGCTTCAGCCACCCAAGCTCTCCCTCCCGGGCCACAGGAGGGCCACCCAACTCCCAGCTCCCGTCCCTCACGTGACCCCTCCACAAATCTACATAATCCCCGCCAATGTGCAGGGCTTGCCTTTGCCTGGGCGACACACACAGAGAGGGCACAAGGTTGCTTCTTCTTACGCCTGCCTGCCTGCCTGCCTGCCTGCCTGCCTGCCGGGCCAAACAGCAGGGGGCTGGGCCTCTCTCTCCAGCCCCTTCCGCCTCACAGCCGGCGGGACAGCAAAAGAATGCCCGCGGGGCAGACGGGCCCCGACTGGCGGTGGGACAAAAGCTGAGGGCTGCCGGCTTCCGTGCCACTAGTCCGCCACAAAGGCACAGACCCGCCTCCCCCCTCCCGGATCCTGGCTCACCTGTTCTCCAGGTCCGGCATGCTCAGGTTCCGGGCAGCGTAGCACATCTTCAGGGGGATCACTTTGCGGTCCTTGGCCAGGCTGAAGTGCTTCGGGGAGCCGGAGTCCTCGCTGCTGCTGAGGCTGGGCGACTGGGGAGCGGCCCCCTCCCACGGCAGGTCTGAGACCAGCGACAGCTTCTTGATGTAGGGGGTGGCCTCCCGCATGTACTTCACTAGGAGCACAGTTAAGGGGAAAGGCGGCGTTAGGGCGCGTGGGGGGCGGGGGAGGGAGTCCCCACAGAAGCAATGATTACGCTCATCTCCCAGCATTGTGGAGGCCCCGCGAGACCGGCTGCCAGGAGAAGCGGCCGCAGAGGAAACCAAAAGGACAAAGGGCACCTTGGGCTGGGGTCAAGGGGCACCTTGGGCACAACGGGGGGCACCAACACTTATTGGGGCAGGGGAAGAGAAGAAGAGACTGGATTCATACCCCGCCCCTCACTCGGAGTCTCAGAGCGGCTTACAAACTCCTTTCCCTTCCCCTCCCCACAACAGACACCCCGGGAGACAGGTGGGGCTGAGAGAGCTCTTTCCAGCACTGCCCTTGAGAGAACAGCTGTGCCAGAACTACGGCTTGCCCGAGTTCATCCAGCAGCTGCAAGTGGAGGAGTGGGGAATCAAACCCGGTTCTCCCAGATTAGAGTCCGCCCACTTCACCACGACACCAAAGCACGGAGCTTCTCCACTGATGCTTGAAAGGTGCTGCTGGACTCAGCGCCAGATGTTCTGCTGACACCGTCCCCCCGCCAGATGCTGCCTGACAGCCCGCCTGTGGAGACAGAGCTCATTTCCTTTTCTCTCTCATGCTGCCCAGGGGGAAAGTGGCAAACACATTTATTCCACAGGAAAAAGGAATCTAGGCTGGAACTGGACGCATCACAGGAAAAACTCTTCCCCAACTGAAAACATGGAAGGGAAGGGCAGGGCAGGGACGGGAGGGGGCTGGATCGGGGCCAGATGGAGCCTCACCCTCTCCGGCCCCTTCCTGCTCCAACGCTTGAGGGCCTGGGAAAGGCAGGCTGCAGGAAAGAGGAGGAAACCGGGCAGGCAGGGAGACATCTCTGTGCCTGGGTGCCTGGGTGGGAGGGGAGAGGAGGAGGACACCCCGCCCCTGGGGCTCGGTGGCTGCAAGGCGGGTGCCAGGCCTGGTAGCTCAGGATGAGTCCCATCCAGTGGCTGCCGTCCCAAAAATCTACCCCCAGGGATCAATGCTCCCTCTAAGCTGTGGAGTCTTGTGAGCAAAAATTCTACTTTGCGAGCGACTGGCATGAAAGTGGTGAGCGAGTGATTTGGCCGCTGCATAAATTAGTTTGCTCTGGAGAAGCCCTCCTTCCCGAGCCAAGACAAAAATCCGTGAGCTGGAGGCTGAACAACTGTGAGCTAGCTCACACTAAGTCAGCTTAGAGGGAACACTGCCGGGGATGCCTCTCAGCTCAGCACGGGAGCCCTCAGCCCCCGCCACTGGGCAGCTCGGTCAATCAGCACCCCCTTGGCCACAGGCCACGCAGGAGGGGAGTGGGGCGGGCGTTCGCTTTTCCCCGGGGAGCCTCCCCACCTGCCCTGTGGTCCCCACCAAAGGCAGGCAGCCCCTCCCCAAGGCAGCCCAGCCAGGATTTCAAGCTCGGCAAGACCACGTGAGCCCAGGGAGCTGCCCGACGCTGGATCAGACACACACGCCCTGCCGTCTGTCAAGGTCGGTACTGTCGACTCAGAGCGGCAGCGGCTCTCCAGGGTCTCAGGCAGAAGAGGGTCTTTCCCGCCACCTTCTCCCCGGCCCTTCAAACTGGAGGTGCTGCCGGGGATTGAACTGGGACCTCCTGCACACACGGCAGAGGCTCTTCCACTGAGCCACAGTCCGTACTCTGACTGGTAGACGCCCTCCAGGATCTCAGGCGGAAGTCTTTCACATCACCCACTGCCTGGTCCTTTCAACCGGAGGTGCTGCTGGGGATTGAACCTGCAACCTTCTGCGTGCCAAGCAGAGGCACTTCCACTGGGCCTCGGCCCCTCTCAGGGCAGCTGAGAAGCCACGGCTGAGGCACCTCCTTGGGAACAGACCCAGAAGGGCATTCCCGCGGCCTGGCTGAGCCCCCTTCCAGCCCACAAGCCAAGATGCAGCCACTGTGTGTGTGTGTGTGTGGGATGGAACAATCCCAAACCCGCTCCCCAAGTCTGCCCGGCAGCCACATCACCACCTCAGCAGCTGGGTATCCACAAACCACTAATTCTCCCTGACACTGCCGGGCTATGACATTCACAGCACCGTTGACTCTGGGATTTCTGCTCTTCTGCAGGAGCCAGACAGCATTCGCACTCAGAGCCAGAAGTCCACACCCCCCAGGCCCGCCTCTTTCAGCTTGCCTGACCAGGCATGTGCTTGGCTCCTATGAAGGCAAACGGCGCCAGGCACCCTTCAGCCATGGGGGAAGCAAGATCCCAAGGAGGCTAGAGCTTCCCTGTTACAGCAGACCGCCCCCCCAGAGGGACCCCTTCCTGCATCCTGACCTCCCCAGTGCCTCTGCATCACAGACCCCCCCCCGTCACACACGAGCTGCCCCCGCCAAGGACTTGCCCAGAGAAGGAGGCTGCAACTCGCGAGGAGGCCACTGCTGGAGGGGAGGGTCAATGCTGTAAGCAATGCTGTAAGCAAAACTCCCACATCCTTCTCCTGTCCCAGATGAGAGCCCGCATCACACACATCACCAGGATCCGGGGGTGGGGGGGAGCACAACAAAGGCTGGACTGAAGCCAGCCCCCTCCCCAAGAGCGCCAGCCCTTCAGGTGCCAGCGCCACCCATTCAATATGTGCCACCTTCTTCCAACGCTGCAGCTCTGCTCTCTTGGCTAAGCTTGCCTGGAACCGCTCCGTCCAAGTCAGGCACGGCAGGGAGAACAGAAAAATCCCTTTCCAAGGCCAGAGGCTGGGCAGCAGAGGCCCTGGGAGACAGGCCGCCTGCCTTCCACAGGCCTCTCTGCTGCGCAGGCAGTTCTCCGCTTCCGGAAAAGCAGGACCTTCTCTGCTGACCTTCAACCCCACTCCCTCACCCCGCTGCAGGAACAGGGCCCCATTGCCTGGCATGAGAACAGCCCTGCTAGGGCAGAGCAGTGAGGGTCCCTCTAGACCAGCACCCCGTCTCACACAGTGGCCAACCATCTCCTCTGGACAGCCAACAACAGGGCACGGAGGCTGAGGCCTACCCCTGAGAAGAACCTCAGTGGTCCATCCAGTCCAGCCTCCTGTCTCACACAGAGGCCAACCAGTTCCTCTGGAGGGCCAACAACAAGACATAGAGGCCAAGGCCTTCTCTTGCTAGGAACATCAGAAGCGACCTGCAGAATCAGACCAGTGAAGGTCCATCTAGCCCAGCCTCCTGTCTCACACAGTGGCCAACCAGTTCCTCTGGAGGGCCAACAACAAGACATAGAGGCCAAGGCCTTCTCTTGCTAGGAACATCAGAAGCGACCTGCAGAATCAGACCAGTGAAGGTCCATCTAGCCCAGCCTCCTGTCTCACACAGTGGCCAACCATCTCCTCTGGACAGCCAACAACAGGGCACGGAGGCTGAGGCCTTCCCCTGATAAGAACCTCAGTGGTCCATCCAGTCCAGCCTCCTGTCTCACACAGAGGCCAACCAGTTCCTCTGGAGGGCCAACAACAAGACATAGAGGCCAAGGCCTTCTCTTGCTAGGAACATCAGAAGCGACCTGCAGAATCAGACCAGTGAAGGTCCATCTAGCCCAGCCTCCTGTCTCACACAGTGGCCAACCAGTTCCTCTGGAGGGCCAACAACAGGGCATGGAGGCTGAGGCCTTCCCCTGATAAGAACCTCAGTGGTCCATCCAGTCCAGCCTCCTGTCTCACACAGTGGCCAACCAGTTCCTCTGGAGGGCCAACAACAGGGCATGGAGGCTGAGGCCTTCCCCTGATGCAGCCTCCTGGCTGTGGGATTCAGAGGTTGATTGCCTCTAAAGATGGAGTTTCCCCTCAGCCACCATGGCTAGTAGCCACTGATAGACCTCTCCTCCGTGAATCTGCCTCATCCCCTTTGAAAGCTGTTTATTCCTGTGGCCACCACGACACCCTCTGGCCGTGAATTCCACATCTGAATCACTCTCTGACCACGCAAGGGGGTTTCCATGGCACCCTACAGGGCCAAAGTCCAGAACTGCTGTGTCTGACGAAGGGAGCGTGTGACTCACGGAAGCTGGCACCCTGAAGCTCCGGCTGGCCTCTCAGGTGTGCCTGGACTCTGATCTACCTGTGCTCCTGCAGGCCAGCATGGCTCCCCTCTGGAACCAGCCCAGACCCAGCCCCGACTGGCACATTTCCTCGCAACAAGAGATACATGTGCAGAGGACCGAAACGGAAAAGAGGGCAGGCAGGAAACCTTGGGAGCTCAGCTGCCCCCAGGCACAAAAAAGGGCACTGAGGGCTTGCCAGCACCTGTGGCTGGAGTGGGCTCCTGTGGAAAGACCTGGGCCTCGGCCCAGCCTGGCAGGGCCCCCCTCCCCCCGTTACATAACCAGCTGTCCTTTGGTCTACCTCCGGAGCAAGTCCGTTCAAAGGAAATGCCTTCTCCGTTTCCTCTGGCAAGTGTAAAACGATCCCTATTAAATTGTGGGCACAAGTTTGAAATAGCCGGGATCGGCTTGCAGCCTGAATCTGGAGGCATGACCCGCCCCAGGCGGAAGCCAGGGACCCACTTCTCCGTTCCAGGCGGCTGCATGAACCTGTCCGCCTTCCTGACCTTCGTTATCTCATCCGTGGGTTGCTAAAAACATCAAGACAAACAGCAGGCACTTCTTCAAAACCAGACGGGGATTACCAAGAAACAAAAGGACTGCTTAAGTTGAGAACAGGGAAATGGCAGAGAAACTGCATGGATTCCTGGTGCCCATTGGCACTGCAGACAATGTAGGGCACACCCCTATATAAGGGCCACTGTTTTTGCAAAGGGCATCCAAAGAACTGGGTGAAAATGTGGTGATGAGAGATGAGGTTCTAAAAACAGAAAAGGCCCGGGGGGGGGGCGGAGAGGCCACCCTAAGTGATGAGACAGCCGACAGATGGCTGCCCGACCACTGTAGCTGGCGCACAGGGACACGCGGAAGGAGACAGTCCTTCAAATACGTGGGACCCAGGTTATGAAGAGCTTTAAAGGTCACAACCAGTACCTCGAATTGAACTTGGAAATGGACTGGCAGACAGTGTAGCTGTTTCAAAATGGGTTAACACATTCCTGGCGGCCAGCCCCTGGCAGTAGTTCTGCGTTCTGGACCAGTCACAGTTTTCAGGTTGTCTTCAAGGGCAGCCCCATGTAGACCATGCTGCAGTCATCCAACCTTGAGGTTACATAAGTGCGGATCAGCAAGGCCAGATCAGCTTAGTCCAAGGCAGGGCTTTTTTGTAGAAAAAACCCAGCAGGAACTCATTAGCATAATAGGCCACACCCAGCAGCAGAAACTCATTAGCATATTGGGCCACACCCCCATGTTGCCAGGTGTGGCCCAATATGCTAATGAGTTTCTGCTGCTGGGTGTGGCCTATGGTCATCCAGCCACACCCACCTTTTGCTTCTTATTCTGTTTACCTTGCTTGTTGTCAAAACCCAGGGCTTTTTTTGCAGCAGGAACTCCTTTGCATGTTAGGCCACACACCTCTAATGTAGCCAGTCCTAATGAGTTCCTGCTGCTGGGTGTGGCCTATTATGCTAACGAGTGCCTGCTGGGCGTGGCCAACTCAGGAGCCAGCCAGAACTCTGTTCCTGCCCCAAAATAGCCCTGGTCCAGGGTAATGAGGAAGCTGGCAGAGTAGATGCAGCTGGCAGAAGGCACTCCTGGGGCCACCACCCTCGGGAACCTGCTTTTCAAACCTGCACCTGTTCTGATAAGGCCAACATTGCTCCATCCGGGACAAGTAGGCACCGTCTTTCTAGAATATCAGCCTTTCTGACCAGCATTACCTCTGTCTTCTCTGGATCCAGCTTCCATTTGCTCTGCCCTAACCGTCTGCCCACAGCTTCAAAGCCTCCATGCAGAGCCAAGTCGGAGAAGAGGAGGCGAAGATCATCTAGAACTTGGTGTCATCTGCATACTGACGACAGCCCAACGCAGAACTCTGGACAATCTCATTCAGCCGCCTCGTGTATACATTAACGAGTGCAGGGGAGAAATCCCACCTGGGTGATCCTGCACCTCCAGCGGAGACTCCTTGTGCCCAGCCAGACAGAAAAGGGTGAGACCACCAAAGGGCTACGCCCTGAACACACACCAATGCTTCCTGGAACACAATATTCTGACTTTACGGAAGCACCGATGGGGTCTGAACAGGCCGAGACGGGCAGTGGAAGAGATCCTGGGACTGTCATAAGGCAGCTCAATGAAAACGCTTACTCGGTGAGTGGCAGCAGTGGGGAGGGGAAGGCAATTATTAGGAATTATTAGGGGACATAAAATGTCCAATATCGTAAATGGCCTTGTACAAAGCAATGGTGCAGCATCATTTGGAACGCCACATGCAGTCCTGCTCCCCCTGTCTCAAAAAGGACACTGCAGAGCTGGGAAAAGCACAAAAAGATGGCAACCAGGATGACGACGTGCCCGGAACGCCTTTCGTGGGGGAGTCCGAGACGGCTTGGCTTAGGAAAAAAGATGGCTTGCGAGGCAATGTGGCAGAAGTTTATAATATTACGCACAGGGTAGAAGAAGAAGAAGAAGAAGAAGAGGAGGAGGAGGAGGAGGAGGAGGAGGAGGAGGAGGAGGAGGAGATTAGATTCATACCCCGCCCTTCACTTGGAGTCTCAGAGCGGCTTACAAACTCCCTTCCCTCCCCTTCCCCTCCCCACAACAGACACCCCCTGTGAGTGAGGTGGGGCTGAGAGAGCTCTGACAGAAACCACTTTTTTTCAAAAACAGCTGTGCCAGAACTGTGGCTTGCCCCAAGGTCATCCAGCCAGGTGCAAGTGGAGGAGTGGGGAATCAAACCTGGTTCTCCCAGATTAAAGTCCACACACTTAACCACTACACCAAACTGGCTCACCCGGGGTAGAGAAAACGGGTAGCACCGACCTTTCCTCCTTCTCTGGTAATGCTAGCACTCTGGCACACGCAATGAAGTGGATGAACAACAGAGTCTGGATAGACAAAGGAAATATACTTTTTATTTAAGGGGTAATTAAAGTGTGGAATTCACTGCCATTATCTGTAGTGATGGCCACAGGCACAAGCGCTCTAAAAGAGGGTTGGGACAGATTCATGAAGAGGTGCTCAGAAACAGCAAACCTCCGACAACCAGCGGCAGGAGGCGGCATCAGGGGAAGGCCTCGGCCCCTACGCACTACCTGTGGGCCCTCCAGGGCAACTGGTTGGCCACTGTGTACCCAGGATGCTGGACTGGATGGACCTTCACCGGCCTGATCTAGCAGGGCTCTTCTTTTGTTCCCATGCAGAAAATGCACCCCAGGTCCAGAAAAACAGTAAAAAGCCCAGTCGCACCGCTAAGACTAACAAACTTCATTGCAGCAGAGGCTTTCAAGGAACACAGCTCTCCTAGGCAGATGCACCAAAAGCTTATGCTATTATAAAGTTTGCTAGTCTTAAAGATGCGAGTGGGCTTTTTACTATTTTGCTGTCAGGTCGTCCTGTCATGTGTCAGGTATGCAGAGGGAGTACTCCAGTCTCCCATACGTTGAACTTTCATTCACTGTCTCTTATCAGGTCTCCGACCTTGCCTCTCCAGCTGCTGGAGTTTGCCCGGGAACCTAACAGTTTAAAGATTGTTTTGCTTGCTTGCCCACGTGCGTGAACGTAGTCTATCTTAACCGGCCCTACTGTATGTGGCCATTACAGACACAAGCTGTACACGTGTTTTTAGATCTGTTTCACCATTAAACATTGTCTTCTGAAGAAGCCCTGTGTTGCGTGAGCTGACTGAGGAGCCTGACATTTGCAGCAATAGACTAACACAGCTAACTTCTCTGGATCCAGGTCCAGAAAGGCGCCTCACCTGAACCCCAGCTCAGTGCTGAGCTGGCTGTGCACGTGTGCAGTAGCAACGGGTCAGGAACAAGAAGCCAGGTGTAGACCCACCACTTCCTAGAGTCTGACACAGCCAAGCCAAGGAGCAGCACCTTCAGCCCAAAGCCGTATCCAGCACGCAAACACAGCAGGCTTCTAGCATCAGACCTCCAGGCCAACAGCTGCCCCCCGCCCCAAACACAACACAGAACTATCTCTGGTTGCAGAATGTGCCAAACTAGCTGCTGGCAATGCGCTTTTCAAGCCCCGTGGACATCCCCTCCCGTCCACACAGTCCCGGTCACCACCCCGCCCCACACAACCTAGCAGCAGCCAGCTAGCCAGAAGGACTCGGCACCTGTCACTAAAACTGACCCAGCAACCCCCTCCCTGCAGGGTGAGTCACCCCACCTCGGGTGGTGGCCAGCTTCGGTGGTTTATGCTATTGGGCCAAGATAACTGGCCGCCGTTCAGCAGGGCTGCCGCGCGTACAACTGCTACGCTAACAAACCAACCTATCACATCAGAGCCATAGAAGGGATAAAGCTACCCAAACGGGGGGGGAGGGAGAGAACTGCACGTGTGGCTTCCCCCCCCATTTATCAACAGCAGCCCGCAGAGCTTCAAGGAGCAAGCACAAGAGCAGTTCACACTGGACCCAACCAGGGCAGAGAAGGGCCCTGGGTGCCCCCGAAGAGAGGGCCCCTCTCCGCGGCCTCATGAACAGTCCACGGGTCTGCCTTCCCTCATGTCTTAATCACTCCCGGAGCCAAGCACAAACCGGCTTTTAGCCCTAAAAGGCAAGAAACGAGAAGGAGCCCTTGGACACCCACCCCCCTCCCCCCTCGCGCGCTCTCCCTTGGAGGGGTGCTGGCGCTCCGTGGGCCGGCACAGATGCACCGGCAAAGAGCCTGACGGGGAAAGCTGCCTCCTGGCAAGGGCTGGGGTTTGACTCTAGCAGCAGGCCGGCAGGCGAGGACACTGGCCGTAAATTAAGCCACAAAACACACCGTGGCAGGAGCAGAACTGTCCCCTCGCCGGGGATGGGAATCCACAAGTGGCTCATTCATTCCATTTCGAGGCCCGGGAAGAGCACACCCCTCCCAAAGGCCCCATTCAAGAGCGGCCACATATGCTCTGCCTCTCTCCGACACAAGAGGCAAAACCAGCCGTCTCAGAGGCTGGAGGGACTGGGCCGCCAGTCCCCTCCCCGCCTCTCCCTGAGAACTCCCTCCGTCCAGTCTGGACAATGCGAAGCTTTAGGCCGACAGATCCGCCCTGCCCCCTTTCAAAAGCTCCCCGCCAGCGACAGGGACAGCAGCCCAGCCCGGCACTAACCCCCCACACCCCCACCTCCAACTATCACACCCCACAGATTTCAGGAGCCTCTGAGAGCCCCAACCCACTCACAGCCACCATCTTCCTTTTGTCCCGAACCCCCCCCCACCCAGCAGGGTGAAGAGCTGTCCCCACTGCAAGGGCTCAAAGGGGGTGGCCACGCACCCCGTTATTCACAGCCCAGAGGAGTCTCCGGGCGGCCCAAGGGCAGGTCTCCCTCATGGCTCCCTGAGGCTCACAGGACAGGCCTGCTCAGCTCCCACGGCAAAGCCCCGGGGCTCCACTCTGGCAGTACTTGCCAGCCGCCCGGGCAGGAGGCCAGGGAGCGCGCCCTGATCCAGTTAAGCAAAGCCTCCCTCCTCCTAATCACCCGCCGGCTTCACAGCCAGCCCAGCGGCAGAAATGCCAGTGCCAGTGTTTAAGATTAGCCTCCAGGAGGCAGGAGGGGCACTGATCCGGGGATTACGCTCCGCTCCCTGCACTTTAATCTGCCCCCCTCCTTGCAGAGGCTGAACACAAACAAAAGCAGCCCAGGGACACTCAGCAGGACTGGACCTTTCTTCTCTGGGAGGGGCACAAGGCGGCCGTCAGGGGAGCCTGCCTCCCTGTAAGCCCTGCCGCACAGCTGGCCACCAGATGTGAGCCCAAAGCTGCTTTTGGACAAGGTCGCCAAAGTTACGGGCGCCTTCCTCGATCCTCCAGGGCAAAGGCGGGTCCCTCCAGCTCCCAAGCAGGAGAAAGGCGGGGAAAACAGCACCAGTGGGAACGGCCAAGGCTGGGACATTGCCCCAGAGGGAAAGGCACGGCGTTTGCAAGGCCAGAATTGTTGCTTTGCTACTGTCCCCCCCCCAAGCATGAACAGATCCATCATTCCTGGAAGAGGGGCCATGGCTTGGAAGTAGAGCCTCTGCTTGGCATGCAGGAGGCCCCAGGTTCAATCCCCAGCACCTGCAACTGGAAAGATCAGGTGACGTGAAAGACCTCAGCCTGCGACTCTGGAGAGCCCTGCCGGTCTGAGTGGACAACCCTGACCGTCATGAGGGACAGGCCGTCCAATTCAGTCTAAAGCCACCCCGTGTGTTCCTATGAGGAGCCCTGCCCTGGAAGTGCCACCTGGTTGCGAGAAGACAGACCCCGTCCCGAAGGCCCGAGAGCCCGGGGCTCACTCGAGACTGAACGCGCAACAAGGCCTTGCTGAGGCATCGGGGAAGGACGGCCCCCAGAGCCGTGGCAGAGGGCCAGGTGCACGCAGCACTCTGGGCACCTTGTTAAGCCCGGCTGAATCAGAAGGAGGAAGGCACGGGAAAAGGGGCAGGACTTGGAAGGCCGGCCAGCCAGCATTCTGAAGGGGGGGGGCAGGCAGCACAGGGAGATAGCCTTTGGAGCAGCCCCCTCAGCCTCGGGCACAGCTGGTGCTCTGCCCAGCCCTCTCCTTCCCTGCGCGTGGGAGGAAGGCGGGGCACTCTGGCGGGCACAAGGTGCCCCAGACCAGAGGTACAGAAATAGCCCCTGGCTTCTGCTTTGGCGAGCCCTCTCGGTGGCGTGCGGTTCTACTGAGAGCAAATGAACTGATTCAAACCCGGCCCCCTCCGACGTGAGGACCAGGGCCTGAGACCGCAAGGAGTCCCAGGCCTACGCCCGTATCCAGTCAAAAGCTCCACTTGAATCAGAGTAGCTGTTCCCATCCTGAGCCAGAAGAAGGCGGGGGGGAAGCACCACAGCCCCTGATGCTCCAGGGTCCCTTTGGTGCAGGCTGTTTCCCAACCCCCCCATGTACAGAGTTTTCCCTCCTTGCTATGCGCCAGGCCCCCCCTGCTTCCTTTGGAGAAAATTCCCTCATGCTGAATGCGGCCCAGGTCTGGAGAGAGGCTGCTCAGTCCTCAGCCCCCAGCCTCCTCTCCCCTCCAGGCCCCAGGCTGCTGGCCGCTGCTCACCCCAGCAAGCCCCTCCCCAGGAAAGCCTCTGCTCCCCCTCCCCTCCCGAGCTCCAGATAGATGTCCACTGGGGGACTCCCAGGAGAAAGGGGTTCCAGATGTTTGGGATCCAGGTGGACAAGGGCCCTGGGCTCAAATTCCCACGTCCACCGTGAAAGCTCAGTGCATGACCCTGTGCCCATCACAAACTGACCACCTGGCCAACCTCCCAGGGTTGTTGTTGAAAGAAAAGGAGGAGGAGGAGGAGGCAACGATGTCCCGAGCCACTTTGAGTCCCGACTGTGGGGACAAAAACGGGATCTGAGTAAATGTGGCTCTCTCTGGTCAGGCCGCAGGGAGTTTTTACCCTCTCTCCCCTTTTTTTTTTTACCCTCTTGTCAGGCAGCCCAGTTTTCACCCTCTCAAAGTGGCGCTGGAACCTCCCTGAAACTTTCCCCTCCCTTTGGATGGAATGTCCGGCCTGCTGCACAGCTCTAGCCGCTGGCCCGGGGGCCTGCAAATCCTACCCCCTGCTGTGAGCAGGACGAGCTCCAAACCTCCGTGCCAGGAGGGAAACGGAACCCCCCCCGGACTTTGTGCTCCACTTGCCCACCTCTCAGGGGGAGCAGGAACTCTCGGCAGGCTGCTACGCCCCCCCTCCAAACCTTGGGTCATGAGCTGAGGGAGAGCCAAACACCTCTGGCTGTCCACACGCGGAGGGAGGGAGGCGTTCCAACCAGGGCTGGGGTGGTGCCAGGGAGCAGAGCCAGTGCTGGCGGCCCACCATGGCACCCAGGAACCTGCCCAGAAACAAGTTGCTGGCACAGCAGCTGGCTGGCTAGACCCCTCGCCCTGTTCGCTTTTGCTCAGAGCCCCCCATTTCAACACGAAGAGCAGAAGCTGCTACTGCCAGGCAAACACCTTCTTGCTTTGCTTCTGGCTTGGAATTTTCCAAGCATGGCCCATCGCTTCAAAGTGCCGCTGAACAGGTCAGCCACAAGGGCACACGGGACGAGGCTACATCAGGACGTGTCTTCTCTGTCCCACCACGCCAGACTCCCTGGCTCCCAGGGGGCACCAGAACAGAGCTCTCTGATGCCAGCCCAGGGCAACCAGTAGCCAAGAAGAGTGACCTGCTGGCCATACCTCTATGAGGCTGAAAAACAACTGGAAAAGGTCACAAACACCTTAGAAGCACAAGAACTGACAGCCACAGAAGGGGAAAAACCCCATCCATCTTACTCAACTTCCAGCAAGGCTGAGTCCGGTCAGTCTGGGGCCATGATTTGCAGCACAAAGAGACCCCCCCCCCCCGGGGCACCTAAACCATATGGCCTGTCCTGCCCAGCACTCCTGCAACACCCCACCCACCCACCCACCAGGGTGCTGGCCTAGTTCTGAAGTATCAGCTACAGAATCTCAGAAGCTGCCTGTTCCCAGACCGGCCCCTCAAGGTCTATAGTGCCTACCCAGACTGGCGGAGGGGGCTCTCTAGGGTCTGCCTGGAGATGCCGGGGATCGAACCGGGGACCTTGGGCGTGCAAAGAAGCGCCTGTGCCACTGAGCCACCCAATCCCATCACCCCACAACATGGATCTGCCTCGTCGTGCACGGCCGGCCCACCAAGGTCAGTCTTGACGACAGGGGCTGGCAGCGGCGCTCCAGGGTCCCGAACGGCGGGAGATCTTTTGCACCCCGCGTTTTGCACTGGACCGGCCGCCGCCCCCTCCCCGCAGAGCGCCCGCCGGGCAGCCGGGCAGCCGGGCAGGCCGCGCGTCCCCTCCGGTCCCGTCCCGTCCCGTGGCGTGCGGCGCGCCTACCTTCGAGGAGGACCTCCCTGCCGGCCCGCTTGAGCGCCTGCACGGCCTGGTCGTGGGTGGCGTCGCGGAGGTCGATGCCGTTGACGGCGAGGATGGCGTCGCCCAGGCGGAGGGCGCCGCAGCGCTCGGCCGCCAGCCCGGGGAAGATGCGCGAGATGAGGACGGGCATGCGGTTCTCGCGGCCGCCCTTGATGCTGATGCCCAGCCCGCCGGCCTCCGCCTTCACCACCCGCACCCGCCGCACCGCCCCCCCGCCCGGCGGCGGGGAGCCCGGCAGCGAGCACGAGGAGGAGGAGGAGGGCGGCGAGGCCGGCGGCGAGCGGCACGGGGCCCGGCCCGGCGAGCAGGAGGGCGGCGCGGGCGGGTCCGGGCTGCGGCCCCCCCGCCGGGGCTCCCCCGCCCGCCGCCGCCGCCGCCGCCGCCCCCCCCGCCCGCGCTCGGCGCCGTTGGGCAGCCCGTTGAGCGGCTCCGAGGTGAGCGTCAGCGCCTCCCCGCTCAGCTCGGCCAGCGCCCGCACCCACCGCTCGCGGAGCAGCACCTCCACCGGGCCCGCCTTGCCCGCCCGCGTCCACACCGCCATCCCCGGCGCCGCCAGCCCGACCGCCCGCCCCAGCCCCAGGCCCGGCGCGCCCCCGACACCGCCTGCCCGCCCGCCCGCCCGGGGCCGGCCGCCGCGCCATTGGCTGCGCCGCCCCGACGGGGGCGTGGTGGGAGGCGGCTTCCGACGTCGCCCCGACACGCGCGCCCCCTGCCGGCTCCCGCCGCCGCCGCCGCCCGCGCCCCCCCCCGCGCCGAGCCTCCCCGCCGCGCCCCTCCGCCCGCCGCCCCGCCCCGCCCTCCTCGCCCGGCCGGAGCCGCTCCCCAGCCCAGGGGCAGCCCGGCGGCCTCTTCTGCGGGCAGAAGCGCGGAGGGGCCTCCTCCGGTGCCACCGGCGGTTAGGACCGCAAGCCTCTGGCCGGCACCTTCGGGGTCCCCCTCCCCCGGGCGGGCGGGCGGGGGGGGGGGCAGGCTCTCCTGCGACCCCGTCACGGGCAGCTGGACCTCCTCTTAAACTGGGGAGTCTCCTGTGTGAGCAAAAATTCTGCTTTGTGAGCTACTGGCATGAAAGTTGTGACTGAGCGAGAGCGAGCGATCTGGCGGTACTGCATCACTTAGTGTGCTCTGGAGCCCTCCTTCCTGAGCCAAGACAAAAAGGTGTGAGGCTAAAAGACTGTGAGCTGGCTCTCACTCACTCAGCTTAGAGGGGACCCTGGGGCCTGCAGGGCATGGGCGAGGGGGCGGGGGGAGGTCAGAGAGGGAAGCTATCTTTCAGGAGCAGAACCCCAGCGGGCAGGACCCAGCAGGGGCTGGCCAGGCAGGTAGGTGCTCATGGGCCATGGAGCTCGGTGGTGCCGGTGCTTCAGGATCTGCAACCCCAATGTAAAGCCTACCCCGGCCAAGGAGGTACTGGAAGTGCTCAAACCGGCCTTGCAAAGACATCGGACCGCTGGTCTGAAGGGAAAACAAAACCTGCCGGGAAAGGGTCCCACAACGGGTATGACCAGGCTGAGGTTCAGCACCCCCACCCCCAACAGGTGGACCCTGGGCCCCCCTTGCTGTGCTGCCAAACCGGGGAATAAGTCTAGGTGTAAAATTAGCCCGGCTCCTGGGGAGGAGGGAGCCAGTCCACCGAAGCACAAATCTCTTTGCCATGCCGCATTCCCCCCCACCCCAACTTGCTTCTTTCCTTTGCTGGAAGAACAAGCAGCCTCGGCCTCACGCAGGAGGGGAGGATTTCCTGCAGGACCGGGTCCAGCCCTGGCCCTGAGTGTTCCGCATCAGCTGGGCCGCAGGCCCTCAGGAGGGGGGCCGAGCCCCCACCTGCTCTGAGGGCCACAACGGCCTGTGTGCCGGCAGGGCTTTGTGGCTGATCCGCAGGCAGAGGACTGCTATTTTTAACGAGAGCGGCAGATGTAAGCAGCGATGACCCTGGCCTCCTGAGGACACCTTCCACAAAGGGAGACACGGACAGTAATCCTCAACTGCCCGGGGAAAGAGCCGCCGGCCCTTCCTGCTTCTCGCGTGACCCAGGGAAACCAGCGAGAAGCAGCTACTTGGCCAGACCGCAAGGCTGCAGACTCCACCGGAGCCTGCCCCCCAAGCCCAGGAACAGGAGCTCAGTGCCGGGGCCCAGGCCTAGATTTTCAGGGAAGGGAGCGAACCCTGTGGGGCTCTGAGGTGCTACTGGACTCGGACCTAGCTCTCCTACTGCCAGCCCCACATCCCTCTGACACTAAGTGCCTCGGCCTGGCCTAGGAGGGGCATCTGGGCATACGTCAAGGGCATTCCCTTCACGCTGACCACAAAGAGGCTTGTCCCGCACCACCAGGACATTGGGCAAGCTGGAAGTGAACGCCTGTACAGTAGAAGGAGAGGAGGAGGAAATTGGATTTATACCCCCCGGCCTTCACTACCCAAGGGAGTCTCAGAGCGGCTCACAAACTCCTTTCCCTTCCCCTCCCCACAACAGACACCCTGGGAAGGAGGCAGAACAGCTCTGAAAGAACCTGTGACTGACTCAAGGTCACACCAGCAGCTGCATGTGGAGGAGTGGGGAATCAAACCCGGTTCTCCCAGATTAGAGTCTGCGCACTTGACCACGACCCCAAACTGTGCTAACAGGGCTAACAACCGTGACATCAGAAATCGCGCACACACACCCCACGGGGATGTTTACCATTAAACAAAAGCACCTAAAATTAGCCAATAGCAACACTTTCCCCCCCTTTTGACCTTTCATGATTCTGTTGAATGACTTCAAAAACTTTAATTTTTTAAAAACATTACATTCTTAAACTCAGGGCTCAAAAAATTCAGGACCTCAAGAAAACTGACACTTTACTTTCACGACAGCCGTAGAAATCCATTTTAAAACCAGCCAAAAATTTAACAGGAATATATCTGTGCGACAAACAAAGTCACTGTGTTTGGGATGCTGTCCGTGAGAGAAGCTGATGGGCGAGAGGCTCGCCACTGGAGGGGAGTTGGTGTGTTCAAGACTCAGCCCAGTCGTCCCACTTGGGCCTCCATCTCGACCGTTTCGGCCGCCCACCGCAGTGGTGCCAGCAGGCAACTGCTCAAGCCTCTCTGCGTGTTTCTCTTCCTCCTCCCCCACCCCAGAAGCAGGTGGTGTTTTGTTCTTCAAAGCTCCAAAATTCTCATGCCGCAGGAGTCCTGGAAACTTTGCAGTATGACCACCACTTGCAGAAGAACAGAGGAAAACAGCCTAAGGTGAGGGGCAGTCCCTTCCCTCGTGGGGGCGCTGGAAGGCAGCGTTCGGGAGCTGGCTGGCATCTCAGTACACGACTTCCCCCACTGGCTGCGGGTCGCTCTGGCACTCCAGAGAACCAGATCCTACCCAAGACAGCCAGCCCCTGCGATCTTCACCCAAGGGACCCGGCCCTCTGGAGACCACCGACCGTCCTGACTCAAAGGGAGCCAGCCAAGGCTTGGGCCACTGTTAGTACCGGACAGTGTGAAGTTTTCTTCCCAGCTGTGATTGTGGGGTCCTACACACGTCTCCCGCATCTGAGGATCGTCGGGAAGGAAGCAAACGGAGCCGAGAGGAAGGGGCTGGGGAGCTGGACGCAGGCAGGCTCCAAGGACAGCCGGCCTCACTTGCTTTGGATTTCAGCCCGCCCAGGGAACGGCTGCCCTGGCCTCCTGCAGCCAGGAAGACCAAGAGGGCAGCTTGGGCGCCGTTCCACAGTAGAGACTGTCCTCGCACCCCACGCGGCCGTGGCCAGGGGGCTCCTTTACGTCCCAAACTTCTTCTGGTAGACGGGTGGGGGCAGCTGTGCTTTGATGTCCATCAGCGGCCGCTCCACCACCACCAAGGATTTCTCATCCAGCAGATCCACAAACAAGAGAGGCTGCAGGAGGGAGCGAGGGGCCCGGTTCAGGAGAGAGCAGGCCAGAGGCGGACTATGGCCCTCTGGCTGCGGAGGCTGGGCCGACGCCCGTTCCCCAGGGAAGCTGGCAAACCCCCCACCACGCCAAGACAGAGGCCAGGCTGCTGGTGCTTCTGGGCCAGCCCGAGGCGCCCGCTCAGGTTCCCCCGGGCCCACCGAGATTGCACGCCCTCCTTGCCGTGCAGATGTGCTCACCTGGTACTTCTTGCAGATCTTGAAGGCGTGCGCACTGCTGTGCCGGGCCGTCTTGGGCAGCTGCTTCAGCGATGGCTGGTTGCACAGAACGGCGGTGTCCTCTGGCAGAGGCTGGAGGGGGACATTTCCCAGCAGTCACCACATGTGAGCACGCGTGAAGCTGCCTCAGGCTGAAGTCAGACCACCGGTCCGTCGGGATCAGTGCCGTCTACTCAAGACTGGCAGCAGCTCTCTACCAGGGCCTCAGGCAGAGGAAGGTCTTTCAGGTCACCTCCCGCCAGACCCTTTCAACTGGAAATGCCCGGGATTGAACCTGGGACCTTCGCCACGCCAGGCATCTAGATACTCTACCACTGAGCCACGGCCCCTCCCAAAGCGCGGAGAAGTCTAACGTTTCTGAGCATCCCTCTTTTCCTTCAAGCAAGCATCACACACTCTCTTGTCATAGTTTCCCTTGAAAGTCTGGCATGGGGCACGGTTGGGGCAGGAAGGGCCTGGCCCCCACCCCCACCCCAGTCAGGAGCCTTGTGGACACTGCCTAGCAGAGAGCAGGGACGGCCCGCCTTCCCCTCCAGACTCACCAGGGACTTGTCCAGGAGGCAGAACATGTGGGTGTCGTGCAGCAGCACCTGGTCGGCCTGCTGGGGGTGGAAGGCGATGTGTGTGATGGGCGTGTCCCGCTCCAGCCAATCGCGGTGCAGCCCCTGCTGCTGCACCTTGCGGCTCCAGGGCGTGTACGCTTTGTCCAGGATGCTGAACTCAAGGACCTGGGAAAGAGGGAGGGGGGCTCCGCTCTGCTCAGCTGCATGGCAGAAGCCAATTGGGCCAGAGAGACCTTCGCGACCGAGACAGAAGCGGGAATCGCTCGGAACAAACAATCCTGTGCTGGTGGGGAACACACGAGCTGCATCTCCTTGTTAAATGAGAGGCAGGAACCACGCCAAAGGGAAAGAGCCTTTCAACGTCAGTCCCGCACCTGGGATTCGAAGGACCACACAGGGCCGACAGGACTAACTCCACAACCACCCCTCCTCCCTCTGGGGCAACGAGGAGTCTCTGCCCGGGGGGGGGGGCCCTGCACGGACCCTGCCCTCTAGCACAGGGTGACCCAGGGGGCCTCACCTGCTGGTCTGAATAGGCAACGACAAGGTGGCTGGTCACCGGGTGGATGGCCAGGGCCGTCACGGGGCAGTCATAGGCAGGCACGACACAGTGAGGCTGGACAGGCAAAGAGAGGCGGTGGTCAGGGGCAGAGAAAAGGCTCCCTCCCGCCGGCTTCCATCGTACCCAGGCAAATGGCCTCGCAGGGCTCCAGAGCAGACACCGGCTAGCAGGGCTGTCTGCACAACCAGCAGTGTCCTCCTGCTGCTGCTGCCGCCGCCAGGGGAGGGTGCGCTCACCTTGGCTTTTTTCAGGTTGTAGATGGTGACCGTCCCGCCTGCACTAGCGACAGCCAACCAGCGGCCGTCAGCACTCACCGCCAGCAAGACAGCAGCTTCCGGGGATTCTGCAGGGGGATTGGGGGGGGGGGGGACAGCAGCCAGAAATGAAGCTGTTGCAGAAAGCGAGTTCCTGGTGCCCGCGCATCAAAGGGAGGGGAGGAGAGACCAGCTCCACTCTTGGAAAGGGTTGCCAGCAAACTGTCCCGAGGACCCTCCGGACAGCTGCAATATGGTCCCTCGAAGGAGGAGGAGGCACCAGGAGATCAGAATGTGGCCACGTTCCTCACAGATACACACTCCTGGGGTACTTGGGACCTCCTGCAGGGCTGGTTTATGGGCCGCACACCGAGGTCTCTTTGCCACAGCATTAAAGGGGCTCGTCAGCAAGGAACAAGCTGTGCCTGACCTGGAGAGCCCCAGGCAAGCCCCGTCTCGTCAGGTCTCGGAAGACTCCGGCAAGTATTTGGATGGGAGACCTCCTTGGAATACCAGCAGTCGGGAGGCGGGGGCAGGCTTTATTCAGCCTCCTCTCTGAATAGCCCCCAGGTAGGGGCCAGTCACCAGAGGTCACCATGGCTTCCAGGGGCGCACACCCTGCCATGCATACGCACACATATAAAAAGCCCCAACATATATAAAAGAAGAGGGAAAGAACAATCTGCCATCACAGCTGGTGAAATGTACAAAAAGCTGGAAGTCCTGAGTTCAAATCCCCGCACAGCCACCAAGCTCAAGGAGTGACTTTGGGCTAGCCACACATACTCTGCCCAACCTACGTCACAGGACTGCTGTGAGAATCAAGTGGCAGGAAGGGGAAACCATGTATGCCAATGCTGACTTTCTTGGATGAAGAATTACTTCTTGTTGGGTTGTTGTTGTTTTTAAGAACATAGGAGAAGCCAATGTTGGATCAGGCCAGTGGCCCCTCCAGTCTAACACTCTGCCACACAGTGGCCAGAAATACCAGGTGCCCTCAGGAGGTCCCAGCAGTGAGGCCAGGACACTAGAAGTCCTCCCACTGTTGCCCCCTCCAGCACCAAGAACACAGAGCATCACTTGCCCCAGACATAGAAACATAAGAGAAGCCAATGCTGGATCAGGCCAATGGCCCATCCAGTCCAACGCTCTGGTCACAGAGTGGCCAAAAAGAGTAGGGGCCATCAGGAGGTCCAGCAGTGGGGCCAGGACACCAGAAGCCCTCCCACTGTTGCCCCCCACAAGCACCAAGAATATAGAGCATCCCTTGCCCCAGACTTAAGTGTTCCAGAAGAACCTACGAGAAGCCAATGTTGGATCAGGCCAGTGGCCCCTCCAGTCCAACACTCTTGTCACACAGTGGCCAGAAATACCAGGTGCCATCAGGAGGTCCAGCAGAGGGGGCCAGTGGTTTGTTGTTGTTTTTTTTAAACAGCACTAAAATGTGCTAACTGGCACAGTCCCTCCCCCCAAGAAAAAAGGGTGCTCTCACCTGAGCTGGGCTGCAGGGTGCGCAGGTGCTCACAAACCCCCGACTGCAAGAGCTTGAGAACATGCACAGAGCCCCGGTTCGACGCCACAAACAGCCGGGTAGAGTCCACAGAGAACAGAAGCTGGTGTGCTCCACAAGCCACCTTTGGCACCTTGCGAACCTTCGGGGAGACGAGGCAGGGTCAGCACGGCTGCCCTCCCCACCCCCTGGCTCCAGAGGCCCGACGCCTGCTCCCCACCACTCACCCGCTGGAGGGCAACGTGCTCCCCGGCCAGCTGGACTCGGTACAGACACAGCCGGGAAGCTGTGGAGTAGGCGATCCAGGTGCCCCAGGCAGAGATGCAGCTGCTGCGGATGTGCTCGGGGCCCTGGCAAGAAAAGAAGGGCGAAGGAAGGGCTGAGCTCACCCTGTCATCCCCCAGCCAGGCGGAAGCAGCCAAGGTCTTTGCCGCAGCCAGGCCCACGACTGTGGGAGACTCGGCCAATCAAAGCCGCCTCCTCCAGGAATGCTGGGGACTACTGCCGCTCCCTGGATGCAAGGGGATTTTGGGCCCGGTACTAAAAAACGGGGCTCGTTTTAACTGGACATTTGCTTGTTGCCCATCCAGTCGCCAGAGAGGAGGCAGGACGAGAACTGAACCATACCAGGTGCCCTCACCTTGTTCTTGAGCTGGACCAGGTGCTCAGGGGGGCAGGACACGGGCAAGACTTCCCCGTCTCTCCCTGGAGCAAGAAACAAGAGCAGCTGGAGAGAGCGAGCCAGGCTGCAGAGGCGGAAGGAACAGAACGTGCCCACAAGCCAGAGGGGGCCCAAACCCCTTCGTCACCCGCCTGACGATCCCCGGCTGCGAGGACAGGCAGCCGAGGCTTCACCTGGGCGAGGTGCTACCCACATGCTCGCGTACAGGGCTCTGGACTGTGCTGCTTGGCCTCACCTGTGGCACTGGTGGTTCCGAGTCTCCACAGCTCCAGGTGTTGTGGGTACTGGAAGAGGAGGAGACGGGCTTTCCTGGCACAAGAGACAAGGCACCTCTGCGAGGCAGAAAGGCACAGTGTCAGAGCAGGAGGCGCCCCTTCCCCAGCACAAAACGTGCCCGCATCCTTCCCGGGAGGGGGAGGACTAGCACAACTCGTGGCACAAGAAGCTGCAGGGTCCTGTCCCAGAGACTCACATGGGGGAAGGTGACTTTCCGAACGGCGGCTTCATAGCTCCGGGACTCCACCTTCTCCATCAGCGGCCGGATCACCAGCTGCCCATCCAATCCTGAAGGGGGGGGGAGGGGGAGAAGAAGAAGGCAGCCGGATGTCAAACCAAGTCACAGCAGACGAGTGCCCTCCCCACCGCCACAGGAGAGAGACACTCCCTGCCACACTCTACCTCCACTGATGAGCGCCGTGGCCGTGTGCGCCACAGTCCTCACGTCATGTGTGTGGTACTGGAACGGCTTCGTCCGCACCCACTGGCGCTCAGCACTGTCCGCCTTCACCTGTAGCAGCTGGAACTGGTACACAGCCCCCTCTGACGTGCCAACCACAATGCTGTCCTCTGCCTGCAAACGGGAGGAGGAAGAATGCAGCGCAAGGCAACACCATTCAAGTTACACAACGCTCAGCAGCCAGAGTTCCCTGCGGGGTCAGAGCGAAGGTCCACCAAGCTCCCATCACCGGGTTGCCTGCAGCAGACTGTTAGCTCCCCCGACAAGGATCTCAGGTTAACGAGACCGCACTGGGATTTCTGCAGGCCAAGGGTCAGTTCCCGTGCAGCACCACACAGTGTTTCATTTTGGTGCTTGTCCTCACAAATGTGATGTGAGGCCAGCTCACTTCTTTTATTTCCTTTTAAAAAAACAAAAACACACAAAAAAACCCCCACAAGGATCTCAGGCCAGACCCGAAAACGCCCTCCTCCTCCTCCTCCTCTGCTGGCTCTCCAAAGAGGCCGCTGCCAAACAGGAGTACGCTGATCTGTGGCAACAGCCCACAGGCCCGCCCCCATCCCTCTGCTGGGACTCTGCCCACACAACCCACTGGGCCTGGCAGCAAACACCCCCTGCAGTCTGACTCCCCATGGGTTTACTCGGCAGTAAGTAGCTCTGCCTTCAGGGAGAATTTTCTGACACTTCTCCCCACGGCACACCTGACTGCTCCACTGGCCTATGGAATGACGCACGAATAATGAAATGATCAATGTGCCATCCTGTACTTTGATTCTCTCATATGATGTAAACCCCCCACCCCCCCCCCCACTAAAGCCTGAGGGGCTCGTCCAGCCCCCTACCTCCGAGGTGGCCAAGGACAGCACGGCTGAGCTGCTGAGGACGGACGTCTGGAGTAGCGTCCCCATCTCCGAATCCCAGAACTGCACCCTCCCGGAAGAATCCGCACTGACTATGGTGCCGTCCGCCAGGAAGACCACGCTCCACACGACACACTCCCGGCTGTGGCAGCCTGTCAGGCGCCTGTCCACGAGAAGCCGCTGGGCTGCATGGCCTGCCAATGAGACAGCAGAGATCGCAAGGGGGAAAGGAGCAACGCAGACCCCCGGGACTTGGGCAGGACGGACACCAAGGGCCTGTGTGGCACCCAGGCCGTTAGCCTTTGGTCTTTCTTCCCACCGTCATAACCAGCTCTAAGTCATCAGGCCCTTTACAGAGGGAGGCGAAAAGGCAGGAGCATCACCAACGTGACCTATCCAGGCACCGTCAGCAAGCAGAAATGCCCCTAATCCAAAAGTTACATGTACAAATGCTCTTTTGTGGTTTGTACAGGGCTCAAGAAAAATCCTCCTGCGCAGATTCTGATAAACTGCTAAGGGAGGAAGTGCATGGCTACAGGTCAGCCGCCCAGAATGCCCATGTCTGTGACCCCTGCTGTTCCCGCTGGACACAGGTCAACACCGTCCAGTATTGGGACATAGGTCAGCACCATCCAGTATTGCCATCCTTGGGTGTTAAAGATCACAGTGGACCACAAAGGGAGAGGAGGTCTCTAGGCTCAGTTCCCAGACTAGAGGGAAAACCTGCAGGCCTGATCCACGCGTCTTCTCCTCCTCACCCACCCCAGATCCCTGGCCATTTGCTGCAACTCAAGCCATACTGACTCTGGCCGCTGTACTGACTCTGGCCGTTCAGGGCTCAGGCTCACCTGACTTGACATCAAAGACTCGGATGAGATTGATGGAGCCAGCAGCAATCCGGGCCCCAGAGGCATGCCAGAAGAGGGACAGGATGCGGCCTGCGGGGTAAGAGAAAACTCTCAGAGCCACGATCGGCGGAGGAGTCCTAACCAAGTGAAAGAAGGGCCCACTAAGCACAGTCTCCTCTTGTGGGCCTGCAAATCTCAAAGCACACAGAATTCCTAAGCCAAAAAGACGAGCCTTGAAGCCCTGGCACCGACAGGAAAAGGACGCCCAGATTAAGCATACCAGCTCAGCCTTCACGCCACGCTGTAAACATTTGCCCTCACGCCCCTTTTCAAAGTAACTCCCGAGAGTGAAGAAAAGCCCCAAAGTGTTCTGTTTAGAGACAAGATAACTCAAAGAAGACATGATAAAGATTTATAAAATTACAGACAGGATAGGAAAAAAGGGGGGGTGAGAAACCAGTTATCTTTTTTATTTTCCTGTAATACTGAAACCTTGGGGTTCTCGATGAAATACGTGGGCTGCAAAGTTAGGATGGACAAAAGAAAGTCCATCTTGAGACAGTGGAGGAATAACCTCTAGATCAGATGATTGTAAAAAGGAACCACAGAAAAGCGGGGAAGCCCGCTGAGGAATTTTAGCTGGAAGACTGAATGGAACCTCCATGACCCAAGGCAAGGTGTCTTTGGTGCCCACTGCTAAGAACCAGAGACTGAAGGCAGCCTGGGCCTCTGAAGCCCTGCGCGTGGGCCTTCTCTGGGCAGCTGGCCAGCCACTGGAACACAATTAGTTACTGGCCCGATCCCCACCCCAGCCATATACACAAACCTTTTTGCCGATCCAGGTTCCTCTCAAACTGGATTCTTTCCGGTAAGACGTGGAAGAGCTTAATGGATCCATCCTCACATCCAACCTACGTGAAAGAAAAAGTGAATCAGCAACTTCCTCCACCCTGCCAAACAGCACGGGGGGAGAGGGGGAATCCGTTGCTACAAACAGAAACAGCTCCTGGGTAGCAGTCACAAAAGCACCCGCTGCTCACAGACCACAAGCCCTCCAAGCGGGGCCTGGAGCCAGGGCTCTCCTGCCGCCTCACCGCCACCCACAGGACATCTGGTGGATGACAGACTGCAGCTGCTCTCCGCCCTACTAAGGAGGCAGCTCTTGTGGGGGGGGGGGGCATCGGAACCTGTGGGATGCTAGAGGTGCTCACCGCTAACTGAGCCCCAGTCGGATCGGCCACCATGCTCCACAAGGGGCCTCCAAAGGCCTCCAGGGCATACTTGACACACAGCTTCTCCAAATCATATTCGATGACATCTCCGCTGAGGCCTGCGCCAAAGAGCCTATTTCCTCCAGCCCAGCAGAGAGCTTCGGGGATCCTCGTCTCGTGGCCTGGAATAACCTGAGGAAAGTGAACAGATGGGGGAAGATAGGGACCTTCTTCAAGGGAACTGGCTAGTCCAAGGTCAAGGCTCATCTCCTCCCAAACACCCCTCAGGATCGCTAGGGAAGAACGTCAGCCAGCTGCCCACAGGCTAGGGAGCCTCTCAGAAGTCTGGGAAGTGATCCAGGGGCTCTCCACCTGTGACAGGGAGAGCAGGACCTGTGGTCTATGACAGTGCTGCCCCCTCTGTCTTCCACTCAACTCACTCCTCACTCCCGCCCCTCTGACAGGCAGCAGCATCTTCTCCAGAGAAAGAGAGAGTTGGTGCTGTCCACAATTCAGGACAGAACTATGGGGGGTGTAGTGTCCAGGCAGGAGAACAGCAAGGCCTGGGGGAAACTGGGGGGAGCAGCACCTTTTCCTGGAAGCTGTTTGCTTGCAGGTTGTATATCTCGACCGAGCCATCGATGCGGCCGACGGCCAGGCGGCTGGAGGGGTGAGCAGCTAGGCAGCGGATCCCGGCTGGCAGGAAGGCGAAGAGCCGCACGCGGTGCACCTGGAACTCCCCCATGGCGACAGCAGCGGCAGCCCCGAGTGTCCTGCAAGGAGCGAAAGGGGGGCATCACCGGGGCACCGAGGGGAGGGGGTGCGGTTGCCAGCTCTAGGTTGGGAAGCGCCTGGAGATTTTGGGGGTGGATCCGGGAGGGGACCTCCGCCTGGTGCAATGCCACAGAGTCCACCCTCCAAAGCAGCCGTTTTCTCCAGGGGAGCTGAGCTCTGTCAGGTGGGGCTCAGTCGTGAAAGCGGGAGATCTCCAGGCCCCACCTGGAGGCTGGCAACCCTCGGAGGGGAGGGGGCGTCCCGGAGCAGCTGCTCCACCGGGGGGGCTCCAGCACAGCCTCGGTGGCGCTGGTCCGTCGGGCCCGGCCTTTCGTCTCCGCGGCCGCCCGGAGGCCCCCAGCCCAAGAGCGTCGGAGCAAGGCCCGGGACCGGCCTCCCCCCTTCCCTCCCTCCGGGCCCGCCCAGCGCCCAGCCCCGCAGCCCCCCGGCCCCTCACCGCCGCCGCCGCCGACGCGCCCCGCCTCTCGCCTCCTCGGGCTCCGGAGGACTCGCACGTGCGCGCCACCGCCGGCCCCGGAAGCGGAAGCCGGGGGGCGGGCCTTCCGGGGGGCGGGCGGAAGCGACCGCGGGGCGGCGGGAATTCCGGCTGTCCGCGGCTCGCCTCCACGTGGGCGCGTCTCCGGCCGCGGGGCTCATCGGGGGGCGGCCCGGCGTCGGCCATGGTGCAGCTCCGGCTCTGCAGGTGGGCGGGGCGGGGCCGGTCGTGGGTTCGGGTTTTTGGGCGCCGCCGCCGGGCCCAGCCTCTCTGACCTTTTGCCTTCCACCTTGCAGGGCGGGCGGCGGCGGAGGAGGCCTGGCCGAGTGGCTGCTGCTGGAGCTGCAGGGCGAGGTGGAGGCCCGCGACGGGGCCGGCCTGGCGGGCTGCCTGCTGGGCGACCTCCACTTCACCCGCCAGGTGAGCCGGGGCCGGCCGCGCCCTTCCCACGCACCCGGGGCCCCCGCCCTTCGGAGCAGCCCCTCGGCGCCTCCCCCTCCGCGGCCGGCGGAGCCCTTCCCGTGCCAGGAGGTCTCCAGGCCCCACCTGGCGGTTGGCTGCCTCGCCCGGGGGGAGGAGGAGTCGGAGTCGGCCAGGGCTGCCGGGCCTCCTTCCCACCACCAGTTCTCTCTCTCGTTCTCTTTCCCCGCAGGGCACCCCGGTGCTGCTGGTGGGCCACCACATCCTCTACGGGAAGGTGGTGCGGCTGGAGAAGCCTTTCGCCGTCCTGACTAAGGCAGGGGGCGCGGTGAGTGAGGCCACCCCCTGCCACTACTCAGCCGTGGCCCTCGTCAAGAAGAAGCTGCTCTTCAAGACCCGCCCGAAGCCCATCATCACCAACCTGCCCAAGAAGGCCTGAAGGTTAGCCCGGAGCACCCCGCCCCTCACCCAGAGGCCGGGCTCCACAGGACAGAGCCTCCAGTGCCCCAGCAGGAGAACAGAGGCAGGAGGCCCTTGCTCCGCAGTCTGGCAAGGATTGGAGAGACCTGCAGACCGCTGGCCTGATTGTGACAGCCTCTTTGGCAAAGCAGGAACAATTCTTGTCTTGACAAGGTCACCCTGCATCTGTTAGCTGCAGGCCATCCTCTTCGGGCCTCCTGTGGCCACCAAGCAGGGACTGAGCCTCTCAAACATACCAAAGAACCGCTTGAGAACTGATTCTCTGGGCTCTGGTTAGTTCAGAGCGGACTGGGCCAAGACAGCTCCTTTTTATCGTGCTGTCCTGTGCCTTCGGTGAAGAATACAGGAGGATGCTGGGGCCCATCACTTCGTGTTGTTGCTGGCAGGACAGCCGAGGCCTGTCTTCTTTCCCTCCAGAACTCTTGTTGGAATCTTCTTCACCCTGCTCCCAACAGCCCTGGCCGCTTTCCCTTCTGGGTGGGGGAGATACTGAAGAGGACCCAAACACACAGCCATCCTGGCAAGGTTTTTTTTTTATTGTAACAAACTCAGAGTAAAAAAAAACAAGCCTTGACATTTTCAAAAAATACGAAAAGGTAAAAAATAAATAAGTTTACAAACAATTTTAGTGTCGTTACTGAAAAGTACAAAAATTTCTACAAATCTTATTTTAAATAAGAGAAACCTGAATGGCTCAGTGTAGAAAAAAAGAGGGAGGGGTTTTTTTGGCACGGAGCCGCAGCTGGACTCCGGGCTTCATCCCCACCTCCTCACGCCTGGGACCAGCGCAGGCCACAGAGGAAGCAGCAGCAGCATTTCCAGGCATTTGCAAGGCGGGAGGAAGTGCAGCTGGGAAAGGGAAGGCGGGTGAGAATCCCCCCCCACCTTTTGTCACAGTGCTGGGGGGGCTGGCTGCAAGAGCTGTCAAATGCACCTGGTTTGCCATGCGTGTGCACATGCATACACACACCAGCTTGAATGTACACCGTTCAGTCTGGTGGGACAGCGGCCTGCCTGCAAAACGGCCAGTGGTGTCAGTCTAGATGGCTGCAGGGTACAAAGCAGGCCCAGCCATTTTTCCCTGCCTGTCAGCCTAAGGACTGGGCACTTCTGGCCTGAGCTGTAAGCTCTCACTAAGCACACTCTTGCTAATAATGAAGGGGTTATTTTGGGACACACACAGACACCTGAACATTCCAGCTTGTGCAGGCATTCCCTGAGGTAGAAGAAGCCTGACCGGATTGCTCTGGCCTGTGTTTAGGTGGAGGGGCCCTTCTTTCCTGGAGTCATTTCTGCCCTCCCGAGCGAGGAGAAGGGGATTGGGGAGCACAAGACTCTGGAGGAATGGTCCTGAGCCGGTAGAGCTGGTTGTGGCCTGACTCACAGCTGCCACTGGGGGCAGCAAAGCCTGTCTTGGCTCAAACCAGACTGGTGTCCAGCAGGGTCAGATTGCCCTCTGGCTCAAAAGTTTACCCAGTGATGACAGCATTCGCCTGAAGGGGGAAAAGCAGTGGTCAAGTCAATAGCAGGTTTGACCTCAAAGAATCCTAAGCTTGCTGGACCCACAAGAAGAGGCAGGAAAATAAGGAACGGGATGTCAGACCCCCCCCACCCCGAAACACGTGTGCCACTGGTGGAATCCTGAAGTGTGTGGGAGGGGGGGGACCTCTTTCACAGCTCCAGGATGGCAGTTTGAATTTGAACAAATTCCGGTCCTTCCCTTCCTCTCCGACAGCCTCCCTCCCAGTTCTGCATTTTAAGCAAAAACGCAAGTCCACCAGGTGTGCACAATGTATTCTACCTGCAGAACTGCAGACTTTCTGGAATGGCTGAGGTTATTTGGTCGCTGTTGTGGGGGGGGTTAAAGCAAGAAAAGTGCTGTGGAGGAAAGTTGGCTAACTGTGTGTGTGATCAAAGGCTGTCTAATTGTAGGTGTATGTTACAACCTTCTGAGCTGGACAGCAAAATGAAGGAGTCCCTCCCTCTGTCTGAAGCAGCCCACAGCCGACCTTTTGTCACTCGGGGGTAGCTGCTCCCAACCCAGACCTGCCAGATTGGAGGGCAATTACACATCGGGGGGGGAGACGGGGGACAGAAGTACAGAAACTTGTGAGGCCACCCCATTGGTGATGTCCCTCCCGTTTAAAATTGCATAGGACCAGCCCACGGGTTTCTCTCCACAAGCACAATCCACAAAAGTACCGGAGAGAAGGAAAGAAACAAACATGGGGAAGGTCCAGTCAACACGCCACGGGACACAGGCGGTGAACTCCAGGACACCTGTCGGTTACATCCCTTGGAAAGCACAAAAGCCCTCAGTCTGGAGCACTAAGAAATCCTGAACACATTCAGCACTAAGAACTTAAGCCTTGCACACCGATAAAATTACATGTCAACATGAATGTCCAAAACTGCAACCTTTAGTTGGAACCCCCAGTCTTTGACGCTGAAATTCTGTTTCTGTCGGGAGCAATGGGAACGCCAAGGCAGAGGGGCAGGGCCCTGGGGGGGCCAGCTCATGGCTCTCTAGCACTCTCGCAACATGGGGGCAGAAAAATGGGAAGATTAGAGACTGGCTTCCCCCCACGCACCCCGGTCAAAGTTGAAGGCTGGGGTTACTGGGAATCCAAATTTTGTACCACATTCCAGATTCTGCACGCCTGGCACTGCAGAGGATGTGTAGCCTTTACTGTCCTGTCGTCGTCATCCCCCCACCCCACCCCCGGGAAATAAGCAGACTAGATTTGCCAGCGCAAGGGGCTCGGCCTGCCAGCCCAGTCAGCAGAAAGCCAAAGAATGGGGAGAATGCCTCCAGCACAGCAGCCACTTGTCTAGCCCCAGAAGGGAGGCTTGGAGCCCAGAGGTGGCTGGAAACCCATTAGCACCCACACTGCCTCCTCCCAACAAATGTGCCACCTTGCCGGAGGAGACCCTGGAATGCATTGCAAAGGACTCCCGGTGGAGGACCGACGGTGGGCCAGCCCTCCTCCCTTCCAAATAGCGTGGCCACCTGGATCCACACAGGGGGGACGGTCTGTCAGAGAAGCACCAGAAGGCCCCATGCCGAGCAGGAGCCCAGAGAGAGAGAGAGAGAGAGATGGAAAAGAGCACCCGCCTGCCCCCAGGCATGAAGTCCGTCTGCAGAGGCGGGAAAAGCCTGAACACCACGCCGCCGCCTCTCCTCCTGCCGGCGCAAACTTCAGCCCTGCCCCCACCCAAACATTACAAAACAGCACCCGGAGCAACTCAGTGGATGGGCTGTTTGGTGGCGAGTAAAACCGGATGCATGGCAAGAGAGGAACTGGGCACCCACTTGCCAGGCTCTTCAGCCACTCCAGTTCAGCAGCTTGGTTAATCAAACACATTGCACCAGCAACCCTCCGAAAGATCCCACCGGGCCCTTCTGGATTCAGCTTCCAAGTCCTTTTTTCTGTACTGGGGATAGGGAAGTCCCCTTGGGCCACCGGAAGATCCCTGCTCTGGGGAAAGAGCCCTTTCGTACCCCCAGCCTCTCCTGGCAAGCTTCAGAGCCCAGGCCGCTGCAGAAGGTGCAAGGGGGCTCAGCCCTGCCCCTGCGGCTCAAGTCCTGCCGTGCGAGCAGAGAGGCAGCCTCGTGTATTGCTCAGAGCCCCCGCAAGGGAGAGCAGATCCCTGAGACGGCACTGGCCTGAGCAGGGGGGCCAAGAGGTACCAAAGGGCCCCTGCTTCAACAGGCCACCGGAAGGAAGTCACTGTGCTGGGAGAGGATGGGAGGCCCCCGGCTCACCTAGAGCTGGTCCCATCTTGCCCTGGTAGGCTTGGTGTTGCACTGGGGGTCATGGTGCTTGCATAGAGTGATCACTACTGCTGGAACCCTGTGTGGTTTCTATGTCCCCGTTTTCTGGAGCAAGGCCAGAAAGACCTATTCCATGAGGTTCTGTGATAGCAGCGAAGAAGAGCCCTGCTGGATCAGACTGGTGGTCCATCGGGTCTGGCATCCCATATCACAGAGTGGCCAGCCAGCTGCCCAACGTGGGCAAAGAGGCTGAGGTCTGCCTTCTGGATGTCTGACTTCCGAGCACACCAGCACACTTCCTGGGAGGGCCATCTACCCTGATCCCCAGTCCCAGGCAGGAAGGCCCAGCCTTCCTTCTCCTCCTCCTCCTCTCACACCTCCATGAAGGCCAAGCTGTGCTGCTCCTCCTGGGACTTGCTGCAGCGCCGGGCCACGACCGCCAGGTAGAGGGCCAGCAGTGCCACCCAGTAGCAGGCATACAAGCCAGCTCCCGCAATGAGGAAGGCCAGCTCCGTGTCTGTGAAGAGGTCCTGGCAGTAGGCCGTGTAGGCCAGCCCGCCCAGCAGCACGGCCACCCAGACAGAGACGGGGATGAGGCCAATGAAGTTGACCACGATGGTCTTGCGGCCGGAGGTGCCCCAGCCGGACTTGGTGATGGTGGCAATGGCGAACATCTTGGCCGGCAGCAGGCTGGACATGTAGAGGAGGGAGTAGAGGGACATGAAGATCATCTCGGCATTGCCCCGGAGGAAGCAGGCGTAGGTGGCCTTGAGGATGCCCACCAGCTGGACGGTCAGCAGGAAGAGGAGGATGTTCCAGACCCTCCCGCGGTAGAAGAGCTGGATGACGGTGGCGATGAGGAAGAAGGGGAAGAAACCCGTCACCACCGACTCGTAGGTCATCCAGAGGTGGTGCTTGTGGAACCACAGGGCGTTGTAGAGCCACTCCCGGAAGTAGGACTTGCTCCAGCGGGTCTGCTGGTTGAGCCAGCGGAGGTACCTGGTGGGCGTCTCGGTCAGGCACTTGGCGCGGGCCGTGTACTTGGTCCGGTAGCCCAGGCTCAGGACGCGGTTGGTGAGGTGCCGGTCGTCCCCGAAGCTGCACTTGCTGCCCAGGAAGGTCTGGTCGTACCAGTCCTCCAGGAAGTGCTGCAGCAGGGCATTGCGGTACATGCCCAGAGGCCCGCTGATGCACTGGACGCAGCCAAAGTAGGACTGGCAGGCCCGCTCCACGTTGAACGCCATCCAGTAGCGGACGCTGCTCAGGAAGGAGATCCACGAGTCGTACTTGTTCAGGATCTGCGGGGAGGAGGAGACCTGGGTTGGAGCAGGGCCCCCCCTGCGCGCGCCCCCCTTCCCACACCCAAGGGCCGCCAGCAAGGCCCGGAGCCGGCTGAGCCAGGATGGGCCTGCAGAGCCCCCTCCCTCCTGGGCCTGCCTCACCTGCACATCTCCACCGACTCCGCCGACGTGGGGGTCCTCCTCCAGGATGCGCAGCATCTCCACCGTGCAAGCCGGGTCCAGGACCGTGTCAGAGTCACACACCTGCCGGGAGCACGGAGAGAGACTGTCTCAGTGGCTTCCTCCCCTTCAGGCACCTCCACACCTTGGTCCACGAATTAAGAAGCCCAGGCAAGGCGGGGACCAGAGCTGCCGGGCCTCCCTTCCCCCTTGGAAGTCTGCGGAAGTGAAGGCAGGAGAGCCCGGCCTGCCCCGCCCTTTCCCTCCTTGGCAAGCAGAGGAGGAGGAGGAGGAGGCCCATCGGACCACCCACCCAGCTGGTGAGGAACCAGCCCGGGGGGTCATGCCCCGCCTGGGAAACCTCTCCAGCAGGAAGCCCGCCTTCCTCAGAGCGCAGTTGGAGGTCCGGAGAAAAGAGAGTGGGCATCAGGCACTGGCAGGGCAGGGAGGGGGGCCACCCCCACCGCAGGGCCACAGGGCCAGGTTGCGCACAGCATTCCCCCCCCACATGCAAGCCAGGAGGCAGAAGAACCCCACTGGGCAGGTCCGCACCCAAGAGCCCGACCTAAAGGCTGCAGAGGACTACCTGAACAGAGAGAAGAGGAGATTGGATTTATATCCTGCCCTTCACTATCCAAGGGTGTCTCAGAGCGGCTTACAAACGCCCTTCCCTTCCCCTCCTGGCAACAGACACCCTGTCAGGTAGGTGGGGCTGAGGGAGGTCTGGCAGAAACCGCTCTTTTTCAAGGACAGCTCTTATCATAACTACGGCTCGCCCAAGGTCATCCAGCAGGTGCAAGTGGAGGAGTGAGGAATCAAACCCGGTTCTCCCAAATCAGAGTCCACCCACTTAACCACCACACCAAACAGTCCACCCCCCACCCCCCGACGCGCAGGGCAGCCGCTGGGCTTGGCCCCACCCCTCCTGGGGAAGAAGCCTCCCCGCGGGCCAGCACTGCAGGCCTGGGGGAGGGGGCGCCCGTCCTCGCCAGGGACGGGAGGGGGGGAGAGGAAGCGCCCCCTGGCCGCGGTGGGGGGGGGGACCCACCTGCACGTAGTCGACGGAGTCCCCGAGGGCGCGGAAGGCGGTGTACATGACCTCGCGCTTGCCGCCCCAGCGCTGGAGGATGCAGACGTAGGCGTGGCGGCGCACCAGGGCCTGGACGTGGCGCACGGCGCGGGCCGCCTCGCCGCCGGGGGCCGGTGCGTGGAAGTTGCCGGCCCAGAGGTAGGAGGCGGCGCTGTCGGCGGCGCCGAGCACCTCGTGGAAGATGTCGCGCATGTAGGCGTCGCCGGGCCCGTTGCCGTCCACCACCAGCACGACGCGGAGGCCCGGGAAGGAGAGGCGGCGCACGGAGCGGAGGCACTGGCGCAGGTACTCGGGGTCCTCCTGGAAGGCGGCGATGCAGAGGGCCACCGAGCGGGCCAGCTTCAGCGGGCGGGCCGGGCGGCGCATGCGGCGGTGCTCCAGGAAGGCGAAGAGGCTCTGGGTGCCCAGGTGCAGGCCCAGGATGGCGCCGTACAGCCCGAAGGACAGGTAGTGCTGCTCCGTGTGGATGAACTGGTAGCCCGTCACGTAGGCCGCCAGGATGCCGCCCAGCACCGCCCCGGCGAAGAGGCTGGTCCCGGCCACGCGCAGCCCCGCCGCCAGGCGCCCGGGCATCTGCCCAGAGAGAGGGAGACCAGAGGCCCGGCTCAGACCCGCGCGCCGCCCGGGAGCCCGCCTTCGACGGCGCGGCCTCTCCCGGCCAGCCGAGTCCGCGCCACGCTTGCCGCCCCCGGAGCCAAGCAGACGGGGGCCAGCCAGCCAACCCTCCGCCGCTCGGTAGGGCAGGGCGAGGCGGCGGCGGCGGCAGAGGTGCCTGAACCTGCCCGGCCCGGGGGGCTGAGCCGCCGCCTGGGGCGCGGGGGAAGAAGGCCCGGCTCTCCACGTCTGGCCCTCCGCCCGACCCCGAGCGTGTGCAGAGTGCCTCTCTCGCCCCGCAGCGCTGCCCTCCCGCGAGGTGGACTCACCGTGGCGCGCCGTCCCCCTGGCCCGCCGGCTCGGCCGGACGCAGCGCTTTTAAGGCAGGAGCGGAGCCCAGCCCCGACGGGGAGGGGAGCCCCCGCCGCGAGGGGAGGAGCGATCCTGGAAGGGGCGCGTGGGCCGGCCAGCCCCAGGCGGGTGCCCTTCCTCGGCCCAGCCCCGACGGGACTCCCCTCCCCTCCCCCGGCTTCCCGCCACAGAGCGCGGCGGCAGGTGAAGAGCTTCGGGGCTCCCCCCGCCCCGTCGTGCCCAGCAGCCCTTTGCCCAGAGCGGGACGTGCCTACGAACCGCCCCCCCCCTCCCCGCTGGCAGCCGGGACGGGCGCTCTCGGCTCAGGTTCCCCGACGCGGATTTTCCATGCCGGCCGCTGAATAAAAGATGAGCGGCCGCCCGGCCGGCTCCTCTCTTTGCGCGGGGCCAGTCTGGGCGGGAGGGGAGGGGAGGGGAGGGGAGGGGAGGGGGCCCTCCCCACGGACAGAGGCGGCCCCGGGGGCAGGACAAGCCGGCGGGACAGGGAGGCCGCGGGAATGGGCTGGGCGGCGGGGGAGGCCGGTCCGCCTGCGCGGGCGGGCGGGTGGGGGCCCCCGGGGCGCGGGACAGAGCCTGCCGGCCTCCCTCCCCGCCCACGGGAGAGGTCGGGCTCACTTCACCGGAGGAGGCGAGCCCGTCGGTCACGGGAGAAAGGCAGCCCGGGCCGGCTGACCCCCCCCCCCGCAAGTAAAGGCTCTGGCAGAGGAGTGCGGGGAGGGGAAGCCGGAGACCGGCAGAAGCCTGGGAGCCCGCGCCGACTCCGCCAACTCCCGCGGCGGGGGGAAACTTCCCCGCTAGCCCCCCCTTCCCTCCCCCCTTTCCCAGCGGGCCGGGGGCCGGCAGCCCTGCGAGGAAGCGCGCGGGGAGGGGGAGCGTCCCGGGAGAAGCCTCGAAGCCCGTCCGCTGCAGCCCGCACAAAGGCAGCCCCCGCCGGCCGTCGGGGCTGGAGAGCCGGCAGTCCTTCGGGCCCATTTCGCAGACGGGGCAGTGAGGCCGGGAGGAGGGGCCAGGCGCCCGCCCGCCCCCCCCCGAGAGCCGCGCAGGCCGGGACCCCCGCCCTTCCCCTCCCCTCCTGCCGGCCGGCGTCCCGCGCCGCAGAGTCGGTGCCGGCAGGCGCTGCTCCATTGTGCGGGGCGAGGCGCGGGGCGGCGCGGCGCGGGCTGGCTGGGCTTACCTTGGGCGGCGGCGGCGGCGGCGGCGGCGGAGGGGCGGCGGGGAGGCTTCCCGGCTCCGGCCCGCGCCGCAGAGGCCGACTGGCAGCCGAGGCGAGGCGCCGCTTGCCATTCACCGGCCGCGGGCGGGGAGGGGAGGAGGCGGCGGCGGCGGCGGAGGAGGAGGAGGAGGCAGGGCTCCGGATCAGCCGCGGCGGGGCGGCACGGCGCGCCCCCCCCCGCAGCCCCGGGCGGCCTCCCGCCGGCCAGCCCCCCCCCACGCCGCCGCTGCCCCGGGACCGCCCCGCCCGCCCCCTCCGCCCGCCCTCCCTCCCGCCGCGGACAATGCCGGACTCGGAGCGCGCGCCCCCCCCCCCGGGCGCCCCGCCGGCCAAGCCATTCCCGGAGGCCCCGCGGTTCCTCCAGCGACTGCAACTTGGGGGGAGCGGGGGGGGTGCGGGCCACCCAGGGAGGCCCGGAGCCCTCCTGCACCTGCACAGGGGGGGGCTGCACCGCTCTGCACTGCAGCCACAGGGACCGCTAGTGGACAGCCCTCAGTAGGCTCCAGTCCCAGGTTTTTTGGGGGAGGGGTCATCCGGGGACAGGAGAAGGGGAGACCCTCCTGCCCTCCCCCCTTTGAGGCTGGCCTGTCTCTCCCCCCCCCTCTCCAGAAGCTGTCTGGGGAAGCACCGGTGGAAGAGAGGCAAGGAGCCCACTGGACCCAGAGGCCCAGTCCCTTGGAAGGCCAGTCCAGCCAGCCTGCCTCCTGCAGGGCACGCCCAGCCCAGCTCTTGTGCTCCACCTTCCACTCTCCACCCACTAGACCCTGCTGCCTCCCAGCCAGGAGTGCTTCCTGCCCCCCCACCGGTACAGAAACACACAGAGTCCTTTGGGAATAAGTTTCCACTGGTTTATTGCTGCAGCCAACACCAGAAGCAGCCCTGAAATCTCCCCCACCCCCCAGGAGACAGTCTTGCCCGCTTCAGACCAAGGTCAACCCGCCAGGTATCAAGGGCAGAACTTCTGCCACCCCCGCCTTTCCCTGGCAGGAGCCTCTGCCCGTGGCCTGACTTCTCCCCTTTGCAAACTGCCTGTGTCCTCAGGGCCCTGGGGAGGCGGCCTTCCAGCTTCCCAGCCCCCCCCCACTGCTGTTGCCCCTCTTTGCCGGTCTAGGGGAGGACCACAATCTTCTTCTCCAGGGAGGGAGGCGGAAAGAGGAGCCGCCTCATGATGGCATCCAGCTCCTCCAGCGCCAGCTGCGCGTGCAGCAGGGTGACCTCGTCTCGCTCGCACCGCATCACGAACTTCAGCAGGCGGTACAGATCCAGCAGAACGTCCCGGAGGACCTGGGGAGGCAAGGCGGGCGGTCAGGACTGCCTGGCTCGGAAGGGCAGGACCAAGCAACGGCCTCCCTGCTCCAGCCCATCTCCCCAGCGGTTTCTGCGCCCCTCTCCCAGGGAGCAGAGAGCGACAGGCGGAAGGTGAGGGCTTCCGTCCTCCACGCCTCCCCACTCAGAGCCTTTCTGTGGGGCAACCGGGAGGCTTCCGGTTCCCACGGCTGCTGCCTCCAGCCCCTCCCGCTGCACACGGCGAGCCAGCCACAGGGGAGCTCCCCCGCCTCTCCTTTTCAGAAGCTTCCAAGCAACAGAGTGCTTGAAGCGCCCCCGGGATCCATCCATCAGGTTGCAGACGGCCCTCCTGCCCCCCAAGGGGTAGGTCACAGCCAGGGCTCTGAGGGGAGATGGGGGGGACAGGGAGGCCCTCCTCCCCCGGTCAACTTGTTCTGCGAAGAGGCACGCCTGGTCTGTCTTTGAGATCTGATTCTTAGGAACAGCAGGCTCCGTAAAGCACACTCGTTTCAGAAGAGGGGCAGTTGGCTGATCTCCCCCAAGGACAGGAAAAAGTAGCAACAACTCTCCAGTACCAGAGAGGCAGAGTTGGGGGGGGGCAGGAATCAGGCCGCTGTGGCACCAGGATCCCCCGTCTTAGGAGGAGGCATGGGGGGGGGAGTGTTTCGAGGGCCCTGCCCATCCTAGGAGTTCACGGGGCCAGCCCTGTACTTCAGGGTCAGAACTGTGTCTGGATGACGGGGGGCACTTGGTTCCCCCCCAGCAGCTATCAAAGCCTGGGGCAAGAGTCAGAGCAGGGGATCCACTTGATCTCAGATCACCCCTCCCCTGAGGGAGGGCGTGACTCCGCCAAGCCTCCTGTGTCAATCTCCCTTTCTCCAGCTTGGCATGCAAGGCTCCCTCCTCACCCAAGCGCAGGCACCCGGAATCGCTCCCAGGGGCTGAAAGGCCGGCGGCGGAAGACGACAACAGAAGCCCCTTGGCCGGGCCTGATGCCCAAGAGGCACCCGTGAGAAAGACGGGAAGGGGCTCGGCTGAGCGGTGTGGTGACAAAGGGGGGAGGGGCCACAGCTGCCGGGTGGAGCAAAGCCCAACCTCATCACTGCCAGGCCCTCCCTCGGGGCTTCCCTTCAGCCGAACAGGGCAGAGCGGGGGGAGGGGGGGAGACGGGAGGCTGCTGGAGACGGGGGCACAGGGGACACAGGGGACGGAGCACTGCCAAAGGAGCTGCACCCACCGCACGAGGCTCCGCGTACTGGCCCTTCTATGGCCAAGCCCCCTCTCCCCCCCCCGTTGTATTTATTTGCCTCATTTATGGCCCTCAGACTCAAAGCAGACTGGCTGAGCTGGGCAGAGCCCGGCAGCAGCCTCCCCACTTAGCAAGAGGACGAAGCAGACGGAAGAAGGCAAAGATTCCCGCAAACTCTGGGCAGCAAAACTCATACAGGCAGGGGTGGCCGCGGCAGCAGCAGCAGCAGCAGCAAGGTCCTTGCAGAGCACACGGCCTTTCTCCAGGAGCAGGAGGGAGGGGCTGGCACATGACCACCCCCTTTCCTGGGGGCCCCAGCAGGGAACCCACCAACGGCTGCCTTGCCCAGGAGAGGGTGCTGATGTGCAGGAGGGGAAGCAGCCCCTGCGGCTGAGCCTAATACCTGCCCCAGCCTGGAGCCCAGCTGGCCAACAGCCTTGGGAAAGCCTTTTGATTCCCCCGCTGGGCTTCTTCTTGGCACAGCCTCTTCTCTCCCCCCTGCTTTAAATACCCTCCAGTCCGAAGCCAAACGGGTGGATGACTCCACCCCCCACCCCCCACCCCGTGCATGGAAAATACTCCTGCCCCCAATTCAGAGAGCCTCTGACCCCCTCTCGGACGGGGACCACCTCTTGGCAGGAGGTGGCTGTAAGAGCAGCAGAGCTGCCTCCCGTTCAGGGAGGCTCCCAGAGGTGATCCGGTCCAGGCCAGGCAGGGAGGGAGGGAGAGCCCCTTGGGGGGGTGGGGCTGGCCTGGCCCCAGAGCTCAGCAGCCACAGGAGAACTCTCGCCCGCTTGCCCAGCGGGTCCGGCTTGCTCCTGGTGGCCCATGCAGAGGCAGCGCTCCTGCCGCGGCTGTTCCCGCCAGCTGCCCGCCTGGACTGCAGCGACTCCGAGCCGGCCCTCCCTCTGGGCAGCCACAGTGGTGGCGTCTTCCTGCAGAGGCCTTGGAGGGAGGGGAAGAAACCCTTTAAGAAATGGAATCATCCCTTTTCCCCCTGTGGCCTGTTGAGAAATAAGGGGAAGAAGCACCCCAGAAGTCTTATTGCCAGTGAAGGTTTTCGTTTCACAAGTGCGGCCAAGCCAGCCTCCCCCGCCACTCTGTGTCGCCCAGTCAGGGCAACTCCGTGCGTGTGCCTTGAACACCAACGAGGCGATAGCTGTTGGGTTCCCCTGTCCAGCAGAGGCTCAAAACTGCTCAGCATGTGTTTTCCCCTGAAGAAATGCCCAGAAATATTGCCCAGGCCTTAAAGAAGCTCTGCCCCCCTCCACGGGGCACAGGGCCTGAAGCTGGGCCGGAGAGGAGTCCCGGCAGGGAGGGACTGCCAACGACTTGCCCCCGAGCCTGGGAGTTCACCTTGCAAGGGCACCGACTGGGGCCACACCTGGCCTTTTACTGCCTGCAGGAACAAGGGGAGGAGGAAGGTCTCTTGGGGAGGTGCTTCCGGTGGCGGTGAGTCAGCAGCCACAATCACACGCCAAGCTCCTGCCACGTGGCTGGGAAGGCCTTGGCCGGTTCCTGCGGCACTCGCCTCTTGGGTCCTGCTGGGAAGACACTGCCAGGGCAAAGCACCCGTGCACCGGGGGGGCCTCCCAGCCATGGTCGGCTTGGCACCACCCTGGGGAGAAGAGGGCCAGGCATCTCTAGCCAGAGCAACAAGGTCGCTCTCTTCTGCCAGGAGTCAGGAAGATGGGCTCACCTCCGTGGCGCTCTCACTGAGCCCACGCAGCAGGAGCACCACTACGTGGACTGCCGCCCTCCGCACTTCAGCCTCGTGGTCGGACTTCACCGTTGTTGCCAAGCACAAAGCCACCTGCCAGACAAAGAGAGACACGAGGGCCCGGTCAGGGGAGGCAGAACACGCTGGCCCTTCTTGCGGGGGGCCCCAGCGGTGAGCCGTGCCCCATGCAGACTCGTGTGAGCACAGCCCAGAGAACAGGAAGGCGGGATGTTGAGGCGGACAGAATCATCGCTCGTTGGCTGCATGCTCCAGTGAGGAATCAGACGCCGGAGCCACGCGGGAGAAGTCTCATCCCCCTCTGAGCTGTGTGGCCAGGGCCGTACGAGGGAGGAGGCCAGCTTGGGGGAATGGGCCCCGGCTCCTTCCAGTGCAGGAGGTTTGCTCCGGGGCTGCTACGTCCCCTGGTCTTTCTCGCCAGGGCGTCCATCCGTCCTTCCGCTCAAGGGCAGAGGCTCCCCCCTCCCCTCCCCTCTGCAGCCACTGCAGCAGCTTCTGCTGAATCGCCTGGCACCCGGCCTGCTGCAGAGCCACATGCTCCCCCCCCCACACACACGCTACTTGAGTTCTGCACCAAGCCATTCCCAGGCTGGGGAGAGAGAAGGGGGGGGGCGTTCCTGAGGAAAAAGGAGACTGCAGCGAGACCCTGGTGCATGGCTCTGGAAACCCCCTCGCGACTGCCCTGGCACGGGGGGCTGGCATTCACACCTCTTGTGCCAGGAGCTTCAGCAGAGCAGGGAGGAGGCGTACAGCAGGCCCTCGAAACCCAGGAGTGGCACAATGCAAACTGGGCTGCTTCCGGCTCCCTTCTGCCAATCTGCCACCGGCAAGGCAAGCGTGCCACTCCGCTGCATGAATCCCAGGAGGCACGGCTGTACCTGGTGAGGCACGACCAGCCTCAAGTCCTCTGCAGGCTTCGCAGGACAACTGCATTAAAACGCCCCCTTGGTATAGCCAAAGGCGCATCTCTTGGGGGCAATGGATGCAGAATCCCAGACAGATGGGATGCAGGGTGTGCAGCCAGCCCAAAGAACAGGAGCCATTCCAAATTCACCCGTCACCAGTCCCAGGCACAAAACTGTGAAGTTTAATATACGGCCCTGGAGACTCCGGCCCTGGAGAGAGTGGCTGGCCCTTAGCAAGACCCTGGAGCAGAACGCCTGACTCCGCTCCCCAAAACCAGGGCCGTCTGCAGGTGCCACAACAGTCCTAACTTAGAGAGCCCCCCCCCCGAACATCTCCATGCAGAACTGAGCTGCCAGCCAGTGCCAAGGTGCCCCTGCCTGGTGGGCCTGTGTCTCCATAGCGCCCAAGTGCATCACTAGGCAAAAGGTACCTGCCAAACAGAACGCAGACTTTTGGCCCATAACAGTCTGCTCGGGGCTCCTGGGCAGCCAAAGCCACACCCCGGCTCCTCAAAAGGAGAAGGGGAGAGGGCCCCCCCCCCCGGACATGGTCAATGTCGTAGGCCTAATCAATGGGGGAAAGAACAGGGACGGAAAACCGTGGTGGCACGCAAGGCCCCCGTAGGTCCCCTGTGACAGCTTAGCATGGTTCTTGGGGGCCATACAGAGAAGACCCTGCAAATGGGAGGATGAATGGCTGCCCGTACAAGTTCTCAGGTGTAGGCCCTGCCAGTGGAACAGCCTGCCTGAAAAGGTCAGGAATTCTCCCACGCTTTTCTCTCGTTCTGCAGACTGCGCGAAACAGAAGGGTTCAGGGTGGCATTTCTGTAAAGGGGACACTGCTGCAGTCCAGTCCACTATCCAGTGCACGTACCGTCTTGCCCTTACAACTTTTAATTCAACTTTTATGATTCCGATTTCTGCATTGCTTATTTGATGTCTGATGCTGGTTTTGGCGTGTTTTTTGGCACCGTGTAATCTGCCTCGATCCACAATGAGAAAGGCAGGATATAACGGAAAGGAACAGAGACTCCCAAAGTTAGGGAACCTCCAAGGACACCCTCAGCTGTGGCTCTGCTTCAATAGCAGCTTTCCAGATGACCAGACGGGAAGAGGAAACCTGCACCGCTCCCCTAGGGAGCCTGCCTGGGAGGCCAAGCCCTCAGACTGGGAGCACGTGGCCAGGATCCGTACCTCATGGATCACGGAGCCCAGCTGAAAGCAAAGGATCTGGCACAGCTCTCCTAGGTTGGACAGGCTGCTGGCTCGGAGGGCAGCATCCGGGTCTCTTGCTCCTCGCAGGAAAACGTGAATCAAACGGTCCCGATAGGAGAAAACCAAGTCTCCTGCAAGAGAGGAAGGCAGAGGAAGGGCTAGCTTGCGGTCCCCCATCTGTGTGAGCCTAGAGGGCCGGGGGCAGCGGAGCCAGCCACAAAACGGCTGCCACGGCTTACCTGCAGTCACACCATGCTCTTGTGCTGTGGTGGAAGCTGCCGTTCAAGCAAAGAGCAGCCAATCAGAATCCCTGCTGGACAAAAGCCCCGCCTGGCTCCACCCACTTTCTTAAAAGCATTTGGTGGGCATCAGGAAAGGCGTACAGGGCAGCCACGGGCACCCCCCTGGATGGTTCCAAACCCTTTCTCAAACAGAGTGTTGGCCAGGCAGGAGAAGCCCAGGACAGGCCTCAAACTGTGTCAGGGTGTTTTTCTGGACAGGCTGATGGGCAACATGGAACCTCGGGGGGGGGGGGATGCACTCCAGCCAGGGCAATAAGGGAAGGAGAAGAGAAGAGGATTTATACCCCACCATTCACTCGGAGTCTCAGAGCGCCTGAGAGAGGTCTCTTGAGAACTGTCCTTGAGAGAACAGCTCTGACAGAACAGTGGCTTGCCCAAGGTAATCCAGCAGGTGCGAGTGGAAGAGTGGGGAATCAAACCCGGTTCTCCCAGATTAGAGTCCGCGCTCTTAACCACTACGCCACAGTGAGAAGGAGCCGGTGGGTGGGGTGGGGGCTCCTCCTTCCCTGCATCAGGCAGCGCTGCCCGGCCTCTGGAAGCTCCTTGGGTGAAGGAAACAGCATCGTTTTGTGCAGGCAGAGGAGCAGAGTCCAGCAGCTGCAACCCAGAAGTCGCACTGGCTCACAGTGCTTGGTTACTAACCCGTCACGGGGGGGGGGGTGTCACATGCTTTAGCAAGGGTACATCCATGCGCACAAGGCCTTGCCAGTGGCGCAGAGGCCTTTTTACGCAGCTGCCAGCCGCCTACTTTTGTAGGTTCTGTGCTGCTGCTGCGGGCACGTGCTCGTGGCCTTCTGTAACAGCATTTATTTATATCTCACCTTTCGGCCTGAACGGGATCACCAAGGCAGCGAACAATGAGAAGGCACGCGCAATAAGAAATGCACGGTAAAAAAAAGTTGAAAGGAGGGCTTAGATGCACATATAAAACCCAAAAGACGCAAATCAAAATATAAGCCATGATCCCAAGAACTGGCTGCACGATTTGACACTTAGGTTTGCGGGCAGGCTATCCGACTTTTGCTTAAAGGAATTACCTGAGCACCGAAACACTGATTCCAAAGGAAAATAAGCCAGTGACCGTAAAAAACAGAAAAACCCTCTGGCAGGACAGACTCTTGCCTCGTCAGCACACCAGTCCCAAAGCACATCTGTTAGCTGTAGAAACATTTTAAAACCACATTTTTGCAGATGTTGAGGAGCACTAGCATTCCCATGGGTCAGTACAACGAAAATGCATACACACGAGTCCGGTGACCTTAGCAGCCCTTGATGGGAACCAAGGAATGCCATCTTAAGAACATAAGAACATAAGAGAAGCCAGTGTTGAATCGGGCCAATGGCCCATCTAGTCCAACACTCTGTGTCACACAGCGGCCAAAAATATCAGGTGCCATCAGGAGGTCCAGCAGTGGGGCCAGGACACCAGAAGCCCTCCCACTGCTGCCCCCTCCAGCACCAAGAATAGAGTGCATCACCTGCCCCAGACGGAGAGTTCCCATCTATACCCTGTGGCTAATAGCCACTGATGGACTTCTGCTCCAGATGTATATCTTAAGGCTCAGAGAGAGACCAAAGGATAGAGTCTCGACTAAAAAAAGTCCAGCCCAGAATTACAGCTGCGAGACATGTATGCAGAAAGATCTCCAGACAGTTGGGCAAAGCCGGGCAGCCCCTTCCCGCGAGGAGCAAAAGGCTGTAGGCGGCATCCTCCCTTCATTCGCCTTCTTGCTCACCTGGCTTCCTAGGGAGGGGCCTGTGACTCAGTGGCAGAGCATGCGGAAGGCACGCGGAAAGTCCCTGGGTCAACCCCTGGCATCTCCAGTGATAAAGGACCAGGCAGGAGGTGATGGGAAGGACCTTTCTCTGCCTGAGGCCCTGGAGAGCGGCTGCCAGGCTGAGCGGACAAGACTGACCTTCATGGACCAGGGCTCTGCATAAGGCAGCTTCCTACGTCCATGCAAAGGCCTCAGTGGAGGATGCCCCCCACGTATTCCCCCTTCCCCCAGGGCCAGAACCTCCTCCACTCAAGGCCCCCCTCCAGGCTCTTCCCAAATTGGCTGCTGCTTGAGCCACAGCCACCAGTCGAGCGCCCAGGACCGTGTCCCTGCTGTGGGCCTCAAATCTCACTTGGCCTAACCCTGCAGTGGGTGCCGTCTCCTGCTGCTGGAGGCAAATGGCGAGGAGGAGGAGGAGGAGGAGGGGAACAGCCCCTCTGCTGCCCCTCCACACACCTCGGCCTCCTCGGAGAGAAGCAACTGCCTGATTCACAAAGACGGGGAGCCCTGTCAGTCTGCCATAGCATGAGGGGAGGGTAAGAGTCCAGGAGTACCTCAAAGACTAACAGATTTTTGGGGGCAGGGTAGGAGCTTTCGTGAGGTATCTGGAGAACGTATCTGAAGCAGTGAGCAGTGACTCACAAGAAGAAGAGAAGAAGAGATTGGATTTATACCCCTTGCCCTTCACTAGGAGTCTCAGAGCGGCTTACAAACCCCTTTCCCTTCCCCTCCCCACAACAGACACCCTGTGAGGTAGGTGGGGCTGAGAGAGCTCTGACAGAAACTGCTCTTTTTTCAAGGACAGCTCTTGTCAGAACTACGGCTTGCCCAAGGTCATCCAGCAGCTGCAAGTGGAGGAGTGGGGAATCAAACCCGGTTCTCCCAGATTAGAGTCTGCGGAATTTAACCACAACACTTAACTGGCTCACACACAAAAGCTCACACCAAAAAATCTGTTAGTCCTGAAGGTGCTCCCGGGCTGTTACCCTTCTCTCCTGCCTTGTTCACCGAGAAGGATTGTTTGAGGGGGTGCCTGAATGTCAGCTGCTGCAACGGTCGAGCCAGGAGGATCAGGCCCTGGAGCAGGTTCTCACCGACTATGGAGCAGGTGTTCCTCCTCCCAGGGAGCAAGTTGCTACAGAGCACCTGGCCGTTCCCCTGGAGGGGCAGCGTGGCTCTCTGGGCCCGGGCAGGCAGCGGTGCTCCCAGACGCCTGCGAAGCGGAAGTAAGACGGAGCCCTGCAGGGAACTCTCGCCCTGCCGGCCCCCACCGCCCCGCCCCAGGCCTTTCCCAGAATGCCCCATTCAGTCCCGAGTCCTGACCTTGGCCGCCCGCCCAGGTCCCTCAGGCTGACGCAGGACCAGCGTTCCCCAAGAGGGCTGACCACGCAAGGCCCGAGGCGGCAGTGGTGGGGAGAACACCCTCGGGGGCAGAGGAAGCTGCCGTGTGCGTCTGCCTCAACTTTTTACCCAGACGGCACAACCAGAGAAGTTGCTTCTCCCTAGACGTTGCCGACTGCGTGTGCCTGTCATCCTCTTGCATCCTCCCCTGGAGCAAAGGTCCACAGAACCAGGCAGGACGGGGAGGGAAAGAATGCAGGCCCACTCCTCTTGCCATGTCCCAACCCCCCCCCCCCGGGCAGAGGCAGGCAAAGGCCGTCCAAGGGAGCCGAATCCACCTGCTGAGGGGGGGGGGCCTTCCCTAAGGCACAAGCGGCCAGGCCACAGGAGGAGGGGCAGCAAGGGGGCTTCCTTTCGCCGTCCTCCCCGGCCTGTTCCCTCCCCACCGTCACTCGGCAGCAGCCACCAGCCTGGAACTTGTGGCCACCAGAAGAGCACACAGTGCAGCAGGACAGTCCGCTGGGACTCTGCTGGGAAGCTCGTGGGGTGGCCCGAAGCCCCCCTCCCTCAGACTCCACAGAGGAGATGTAGGACCAGATTGCACTGGCCAGGCAGGCGGGGGACTTTGAAGGGCTCATGCAAGTGCTCCACCGTTCCCATGGACACACTCCTGGCTCCCTGCCACCCACTCGGTCGCCCAGGCTCCAGATGGGACACTAATCCTCTCCCTGGGCCACAACAGGTCATAGAATCATAGAGTCAGAAGGGACCTCCAGGGTCATCTAGTCCAACCCCCTGCACAAGGCAGGACATTCACAAATACCTCCCCCTCCACACCCGCAGTGACCGCTGTCCCATGCACAGAAGACAACCAAAAAAACTTCCAGGATTGCTTCCCGACCCCAAAGTGGCGATCGCTATTTCCACGGGCATGTCAGAAAGGGCCACAAGACCTAAGCACTGAGGCCACCCTTCCTGCCCTCCCCCCATGATCTGCTGCCCAAGTTCACAGAATTGGCACTGCTGATTCCCTCCTCTGGAACACCAAAGCACAGTACCCCCGGGGGCCCTTCTCCCCCACCCCACATATCAACAGAATGGGAAGGGCCTGCAAGCCAGCTCCCAGCACCTCCATCCCCTGGCCTGAAATGGGAGGAGGAGGAGGAGTAGGAGGGTGGTGGTGCTGAATGGGTATCACCACAGGCCCCCCCCCCATCAACTATGCCTGCATGTGGCAGGAACCTTGGCTTGATTCTGCAATTCACACACTTGGAGCCATGCTCTCTTTCAGCTGCGGAGTCTTGTGAGCAAGAATTCTACACTGTGAGCTACTGGCACTAAAGCTGTGAGCAAGTGATTTGGCTACCGCATAAATCCCTTTGTTCTGGAACCCCCCTTCCTGAGCTAGGACAGAAATGTGTGAGCTGGAGGCTAAAAAACTGTGAGCTAGCTCACACTAGCTCAGCTTAGAGGGAACACTGACTTGGAGCCCAGCGAGGCACCATCCCAGGCCAGTCTCAGGCTGAGAGTATCCGTGGTGTCAAGAGCACAGACTGCTACCCCAGACACTGCCACTGGAATGTGACCTGGTGGGGCAGCCACAGGCAGTAGTGAGGGCAAGTCCCACACAAGGTGTCTCCTGAGGCACTTGCACGGGGTGCTCTGTCAGGTGCCGAAAGACTCCATTTTTATAGAATCATAGAATGTTAGAGTTGGAAGGGACCTTTGCAGGTCATCTAGTCCAACCCCCTGCACTCTGCAGAGAGCCCTACATACCTACAACATACCCAAAAGATGGTCGTCCAGCCTCCGCTTGAAAATGTCCAGGGAAGGAGCATCCACCACCTCCCGAGGCAGACTGTTCCACTGCTCAACCACTCTTACAGTCAGGAAGTTTCTCCTGATATCTAGCCGGTAACAACTCCCTGGTAATTTCCACCCATTAGATCTAGTCTTGCAATCCGAAGCAAGAGAGAATAGATCTGCTCCGTCTTCTACACGACAGCCCTTCAAATACTTGAAGACTGCCATCATGTCCCCTCTAAGCCTTCTCTTTCCCAGACTAAACATACCCAGCTCTTTCAGCCTTTCCTCGTAAGACTTGGATTCAAATCAAGGATTTTGTTGCAGTCGATCTCCTGGCGGGGAGAAGATTCATTCCTCCGCCTGAGGCGACAGCTCAGCTGGGTTGGTCCCAGGAGGGAGGGAGGGCAGAAGCCCCAATTTGCCCCCCAGGCTTCTGGCCTGCACTGCTCCAGCCGCCACCAGGGGACCTCCCTCCCTCCGGGGGGCCTGTGGTTCAAATGCAGGATCCCAGGGGGGAGCGGAGGGCCCGGCACGCATCCTGCCCGGGTGCTCAGAGGCAGCTGTGGAGGTCTCATTAGCACAGCCCCTGCTTTCTAAAGCAGCACTTGCTGCCAATCAGACACAGAAGGAACAAAGCCGGCTCCCTCCCCCTCCCCACCCCCACAGAGCGGAGTGCAGATCCCCGAATGAGCAGCAGCGGAACCCTCCCGCCAGCATTCCGGGGGCAGCGGATTTAACGAAGGCTCTCGCTGGGATAATGTGAGCCTTGCTGCAATGGGGTGTGCGTGGGGGACGGACGGACACACACACCTCTTCCCGAGCAGCAAGGAGGTGGCAGGGACCTGTAGGGCAGAGCCGCCAGTGCCAGGGGTGCCAGCTGCCCCCACATGACATCCAAGGGGGGCAGGGAAGGAGGCTGCCGGGTTCCCTTCCCCGCTGGAGCCCACAGATCCGGGCTTGCCTTTGGCCTCCTGCCGCCCGAAGAAGAGCAGCTGCTTCCGGGGGGTCGGGGGGGGCAGGTCATGAGACGGAGGGCAGGCAGGGTTGCATCAGTGCTGAGTTCTCGTGGCCCTTTCTGACACGCCCAGGGAAATGCTGATTGCCACGTTGGAGTCGGGCAGCAATTTTCCTCCAGGGCAGACTGCCCGGAGATCCTGGAGTGATTTTTGCAATCTTCTGGGCACGGAGCAGGGGGGTCACTGAGGGTGTGTGTGTGGGGGGACTGAGTTGTGAATTTCCTGCATTGTGCAGGGGGGTTTGGACTAGATGACCCTGGAGGTCCCTTCCAACTCCATAACTCCATGGACTTCCAGCTAGCCCAGGGCCTCCAGGCCGGGAACCCGTGAGCCGGTGGGGGGGGGGTGCACAGGGATGGAGGAAGATCCAGATGTGATCCTGAACCCTCACAGGCCAAACCAGCCCAGCGATGAAAGGAGAGGGGGAGAGCAGGTTTTGGGCCGTCAAGAGGACCCATGTGAGGACATACAAATAGTTTAATCTAACCTGTAAATGGGCAGGCTAGCCGGTGTAAACCTAGCAATGGCAAACCTAAACAGCATGATAAAAAGCAGAGACATCACCTTGCCAACAAAAGTCCGCAGGGTCAAAGCAATGGTATTCCCCGTAGCAACATATGGCTGCGAGAGCTGGACTATAAAAAAGGCCGAGCGCCGAAGAATAGATTCTTTTGAACTACGGTGCTGGAGAAGACTCTTGAGAGTCCCTTGGACTGCAAGGAGATCAAATCAGTCAATCCTAAAAGAAATCAACTCTGACTGTTCCCTAGAAGGCCAGATCCTGAAGCTGAAGGTCAAATACTTTGGCCACCAAATGAGAAGGGAGCATTCACTGGAGAAGACCCTGATGCTGGGAAAGACTGAAGTTCAAAGAAGAAGGGGACGGCAAAGGATGAGATGGTTAGACAGTGTCATCGATGCAACGAACATGAAATTGAGCAAACTTCAGCAGACAGCGAAAGACAGGAGGGCCTGGCGTAATCTGGTCCGTGGGGTCGCGAAGAGTCGGACTCGACTGTGCGACTGAACAACAACAACAAGCCGGTGCCCAGACGCCGAATTGGGGACTGTGCCGGCGGCTGCACAAGAACCCACACGGAGCGGCACGTCCCAGGAGAGAAGCCCAAACATTTGGCAGCTGGGAGCTCCTTCAGCTTCAGCAAATGCCCCCCCCCCAAAAAAAGGGGCTCTCATGGCACCCCCAGCCCCAAGCAGAACAGGGAAGCAGCAGGGCTGCCCAGAGCATCGAACCCGAACGGGAAGGGCAAGAGGGTCCCTTCCCAGCATCTGAGAGGCCAGACAGCAGCCTCTCCCCCTCCAAGAGGCACTCCTGCTTTGGGGAGGGGGAGGAGCAGGAAACACGGGGTGGGGGGGGGAATGAGGCCCTGGCACACAGGGGAGCAATTATGCTATTATCTTTCAAGCAAGGGCTCCCAGCCAGCAGCAGCAACCTCCCGGGAGCCGAGAGCTTTCCAACGGGTGGTGGTTTGGCGAGAGCAGTGGAGTGCGATTCTACCTGTGAAGACGGGTCTGGGAGGGGGGGGACCGGAACACGGAGGGTTAAACAGCCCCCCACCCCGCAGGTGACCTGGGTGGGAGGGGCAGCCGTGAAGTGGCTCCCCCCTCCCCCCATCACTGGAGGCAGGGAGGCAAAGAACAAAAGGCAGATTCTGGTAGGGACGGAAGGGGTGTCTCTCGGGCTCTGCCCCAAAGGCTTCCGGCCAACTTTTGCAGGGCTCAGGAAGTGGCCACCCCAGCCACCTTCCTTCTCTGGCTCAGATTCCCCCCCCCCGCCCCGAGGAGGCAGAGCAGGATCTCCCAGGGGTGCCCGGATCCTTCTCACGGCCCTTGCAGGAGAGGAAACAAAAAAGCTACAGCATGCCCCCCCCCCCAAGAGCCAAATCAGCCAGAATCCGCCCAGGAGCCACCGAGGGGGTTAAGGGCCACATCTTTGTCACTCCAGCTGATTAACACACTCTTGCCTGTCTTGGGGGGGGGGGTGACACAAGGCCGCTGTGAAGAGGCTCTGGGCAGGCACCCGCCCTTTCAAGCACACTCCAGGGCTCTGCACCGCAGGGCTGCCTCCAGCTGTGGTCTGCAAATGGTGTTGGGAGTGGTGGTGGTGGTGGAGGAGAAGCCGCACCGCGGGCATCAGGGGGGCAGAGAGGCCTCTCCTTGGGAAGGCAGCTTGCTGGTCACGCTCCTCCTCAGCCCCTCCTTCCTGCACGGGGGAATGCTGGGTGGGCTCTCGAGGGCACACCCTGAGTGCACAGAAGGAGCTGGGGGGGGTCCCTTCCCCGACAGGCCTCAGGTGTGCGCTCGGACCATTCCTCAGAGTCTGCCAAAGGGCCCCGTGAGGGCCGCTCTGAGGGCAAGAGTCCAACAAGCACTGCTCTGCAGCGGAGCTCCTTCCCTGCTTGACCACGTTCTGGATGCGGAGCCAGGTACTGGGAGAAGCGCCTCTCCCCCAAACCGTCACGGGAAACCAGAAGAGGGAAACCTGGGCCCCGTGGCCCTCTTCTGCAAACAAGCAAGTGGCGAGGGGGCCCAGACAGAGAAGCGGCTCGTCAGGAGCTGGACTCAGCCCCCCAGGAAACGCCGGGAGCCTCAACTGGCCCGGCAGGATGGGGCAGCACGGGAGGGAGGGAGCCGTTCTCTGGAGACGTGGCAGAGGGGCCGTGAGGGCACCGGCACCTGCACCCCTGGCAGCAGCCGCAGGGTAGCCGTTGCCTTCATCGACCCAAGAGCGCAAACCCTGGGAGCACGTAGACATCCTCTCTTGCCCAGACAAGCCACGGGAGGCCGGGAAGCTCCAGGCTGCAGCACCCAGGTTTCGGAGGGTATCTTTCGACATGCCGGAAACAAGTGGGGACAATTCCCAAATTATGGGAAATGGAGCAACGGGGAAATCCACAGAGCGGATCCATCCAACTCCAGGCTCCGGTGACTCGTTCCTGAACTCGGGCCCAGCCTCCCTCTGTCTCCTCTCTGACCTGGCTCCCGGGCAGGGCCCAGTGTCAGACCCTCCTGCTCCTGACTCAGCCCGTGGGCACGAAGAGTCCCCGGAGCGTGGGGAGCAGAGAGGGGGCTACGGGAGAAGCAAGGAGAGACCTCCAGATGTCGGCAATACGTCCTCTCTGGAACGAAGACCCTCAACACAACACACCCACAGGGGCCCACTGTCGAGATGGCTCGAATACAGGCCCTGGGAAGAGGCCACGCACTCACCCAGAGCCCGCGTGCTGCGCATGAGCGCCTCCCCCACTTTCATCCTGGTCTCCGCCGACCACGCCTCCTGTGCGCCTGGGGGGCTGCTCTCGTACCGGGCTAGCAGGGGGGGCAGAACCTCTTCCGGGAAGGCATCTGACAGCAGGGCAACACCTGGGGGCAAAAAGAGAGAGAGAGAGGAGCCCCAGAGATCATTCACAAGACCGGCTGCAAGGCACAGGTGGCCTCCAGAACCCTTTCCAGTCTCTCCAAAGACCACAGGAGAAGCAGAGGCCGCCCGGCCAGACACGGGGTGACAAGCAGAGGGGAATGGAGGGGAGCGCTCAGGGCCTGCCTTGCCTGCCTCTCCGTGCTTGATGAAGGAGGCTGTTTGACTTGTCATGACGACTGGAAGAGAAAAGAGGCAGAGCAGCAGATCGCTGTTGGGGGGCGGGGGGGGGAAGCCATGGAGAAGGAGAGGGGCCCACGTCCGCCATGCCATTCAGCAACCTCAGCTCAAGAGCGGTTTCCAAACTCCAGGCCCTTCCTTGACTCGGAATTTCCCTTTCCCCTTTCGAGGCCGACAACACAGACCAGCTTGCTGCAGGCCACCCAGGCCGGAACGCAGGATGCCAAAGGGCCACGACAGGGCACAGGAGAAAGCAGCGTGGAAAAGCCTGCTCAACTGGCATGGGGCAGAACTGGCAAAGAGGAGTGCCCGGGAGAGGCACCAGGGCACCTCCGGCACCCAACGTTAAGCACAGGCGCTTGCTGTGCACTGCCAGACCGGCCAAAATCTGTCTGCTTTCGGAGAGCAATGGAGATGCCCCCTCCTTTCTGGCTTGCACTGCGGGTGGGGGTGGGTGAGGAGGAAACTGCGTTGGGGGAGTCAGACTTTTGAGGGGGTGGGCTCCAGGCGCGGAGCACCTCTGCCAGCACCCAGGGATGAGTCAGTGGCAGGAAGTGCACGGGCAAGACTGGCTCCCTGCTGGGAACAAAAGGTGCTTCACGCTGGAGCAGGAAGAGGCAAGAGGAGAAACAGAAAGAGAAGCCTCACGCCTTCCACCCCCCACCTTCACCTCTGCCCCATATGCCTCTGGGCCACCGGGAGCAGCATGAGCAAGTTTCGCTCCGCGCTTCGCTTCTGACTCAGTTTGCACCCCCCTCTCCCCCCCAAAAAAGAATAATCTGCTGGTAAATGCAGGGGGAGCTGCTCTGCAGTTGCCACTGGTGGAAGACAGGAAGGGGGGTGTCTTTCTCCCGGGGGGGGCACAGAGAAGCCCTTCCCTCACACGCTCCGGCCAGCGCAAGCTCTGAACAGCCAAGGCTGCCTTTCCGCCCCCTTCTCTCCCTTCAGCTGCCACAGCTTTTCGCTGGCGCCGCTCACTCCAGGGGCTCCAAGGTGCCGTTTGCAGAGCTGTGCAGCAACACCTCTCCACGGGAACCTGTCAGGGGCACGCGGCACTTCCACATTCCCGGGAAACGTGTTGATGCCACCCACTGAGCATCCTGCTTGTGGCACCCTCCCCCTCCTTGGAAGAAGCCTCATTATCCACCCATCAGCCTTCAGATCAGGATAAAAATAAAACATGAAGAGCGCTCGGCTGGATCAGACAGCAGCACATCTAGCCCAGCCTCCTGTCTCACATGGGGGCCAATCAGCTGCCTTGGAGGGCCAAATGAACAGGGGGTAGAGGCCAAGGCCTCCCCCCACCCCCCACCCCCCCATGTCGCCTCCTCCCCTCCTGTCACTGGGGTTTGCCGCCTCTGAATGTGGAAGTTCCCTTTCATCACCATGGCCAATAGCCACCGATAAGACTCTCCTGCATGAACCTGTCCCATCCTCCTTTAAAGCCATCTGTGCCTGTGGCCATCGGGACATTCTCTAGCAGGGAATTCCACATTTTACTCTCTGTGTAAAGAAGTATTTCATAAGAACCTAAGAACATAAGAACATAAGAGAAGCCAATGTTGAATCAGGCCAATGGCCCATCCAGTCCAACACTCTGTCACACAGCGGCCAAAATATACCAGGTGCCATCAGGAGGTCCAGCAGTGGGGCCAGGACACTAGAAGCCCTCCCACTGCTGCCCCCTCCAGCACCAAGAACAGAGTGCATCACCTGCCCAGACTGAGAGTTCCCATCTATACCTTGTGGCTAATAGCCACTGATGGACCTCTGCTCCAGATGTTTATCTAATTCCCTCTTAAAACTCTCCATGCTTGTAGCTGCCACCACCTCCTGTCATCTGCTACTGTGCCCATCAGCTTCCCTGAATGCCTTTGAGTTCTGGGGGGGGATTTCACTCTGTCAGTTCTCTCCCCCCCAATGCATAATTTTATAAACCTGACGATGAACCAATCTATGCAAGAAATACATTTTCTGGAAGCTACTGTAAAAATACACAATGGATGCATAGACCCCACCAGAAACCTACTGACCGACAAACATATCTACACGCCTCTAGCTACCGTCTTAAACGTAC